>OY728135.1:565635242-568135242 GCA_963277665.1 Viscum album | reverse complement strand
ATCAATATGGGGTTTCTAGTTTATTTATATAGAAACACATTGTGAAAATTAAAACATATGAAAAATTATTTATTTTTTCCTTAAAATGATTTTATATTCATTTATAAAAATAAAAAATATATTCCAGGATTATTATTTTGTTTTATTATATAATTTATTAGTATATTTATTAAAGTAAACATCCAATAATGTCCAATATTTTTTTAAAAAAACTAAAATATATTATATGTAAAAGAACATGTAAATTTTTATTATTAAATGTTTTTACGAACACATAGTTATAATTTTCTATGAATTAATAAAATATCATGATTAAGTAAAACCATTATAATTATTTTTCATATTATGTTTATCAACATTCATACCCATTGATAAAATAACATCTTCAAATAAAAAATTATAGTTCAATCATGGTTTACAATGGCCCAATCCTCGCTAACTCTTTACTTTTTCATAATCCAGTGTTTGGGGTATTCTCAGAGGAAACAATAGTTCATTTATATATTTTACCATAATTGTAGTTATTACCTCAATGAATCAGCAATAATAGGTTGTGTTAGTAAGTGGAATCAGAAGCTCAAATCGATATCTCAGTTTTAGTATCTCGCATCTGTAGCTATATGTCAGTGGATCAGGTTTAGTATGTCGGGCGTTGGTAAGTCGGCCATCAGTAGGTTTTGGAATTTGTAGGTCAACATTGGTAGGTTGGGTGTCAGTAGTTTGATATTTGGTAGATCAGGTCATTTGTAGGTTGTGTGTCGGTGAGTGGTGTCGGTGAGTCACATCAGTTACTCACTATCAGTGGTTCATGTTGGTGAGTCACCTCGATGACTCGTGTTGGTGAGTCAGACATTGTTCAATCACTCTCTCTGACTCGTGTTAGTGAATCACCCAAAAGGGAGACATTTCTAGTTTCTCCAGCTATTATTGTTTCACATATCCTATATTTTATTTGATATAAATCCTGATTAAATAGTTTTTTGAACATTTCCAATGGTGATTCTATGGATAATAATTATATCTTTAATATCCTAATTCTCTAAAGAATTCAAAATAGATATACAGGGTGATCATGACCATGATCCCAATTTAATGTCCCATGATACTGTTTCCATCAGTTGATATAGGATCTTGAAATTCTATGTTGAGATTTTATTTTCCTATTGTGTTTATATTTTCCCTTGGTACACTTAGAGCCTTCCATTTCAATGGAGTCATGTTTTTTGATGTTTCATTCTGATCTAGCTTTCTTTTTAGTCCTTAATGTTGCGTGCAAGTCCCCCTTTTATGGAACAAGGATGGGTTGTTGACCATAGATTTTTTGAGGTAGGGGTTCTTTCATCTCACATTATTTCTGTATCTGGTGGGTGGGTAATCTAATGTCCCTTTATTATTATGTTCAAATCCTAAATTCAAATTAAGGTTTTTACAAATATAATATGACCTATTATGATAATGTGTTTCGTTAATTCACTAATTAATGAAAAGTGTGGTAGATGATGATGATAATTGTGTTCTTTAATTTATTATAATTGATTCATGTTGTGAGTTGTTTTGGTTGTATGACTTCTGAAAATCATTGTCATTGGTGGTCATTATTTCTCCACACTAATGATGAATAGTTATTGTTAATATTTTATTGAATGTATGTGAATGTGAAAATTTGATAAATCACATATATCTGATTTATTAAATTCATTTCCTAGGATTAATAATGCTCTATGACAACCCCTAATTTATCAAAGTGAAATTATATAATGAATTTATGGAATTTGAATAAACATTTATTTGTTTAGTATGGTTGTGTACTCTATTTGGATATTTTCATTCTTGTGTATGTTGTGTGGTGTTGTAGATTGATGTGTCTTTATTGGTGTATTGGTGGATATGGTGTTGGTTCGGTGGGTTTGATGTAGTATGTTTTAACAACAAGGCTATGGACTTGGTGATGTTTATTGCAGGCTTCGTGTATGGGGTGGTATGGGTTGTGTAATGGAATCAAACAATGAGAGATTGTTGATTATTGAATGGAGAAATTGTTATATATTGTTTGAATAATATGGTTGTGTTTTCTTGTTTTGCTAGATGTAATGATTGTCTTACAGTGTGGCTACCAGAATGTTTTGGGAGAGGCAATTTTAAATAGCGATGTCGTTACCTTATGTGGGTGTTTTTGCAAGAGATTCCAGAGCCTCTTTTAATGTGTGTGTAATATTATGTTACATGTGGTGTGATATGTCTGGTAATTTTCTGGGAAGGGATGGAATAAAAAAACATTGTTTGATGTTGAGTGATAATTGGTTTGAAAACTTTTCTAGGGTTATGAATTATGTTTATGTATTTTTGGGTGGTTAGGTATTAGAGATAGAATCTTGGGAAGTTTTCATTGGTCTAGTTGATTGTTTTGAAATCCTATAGGTTGGGCTAACTTTTATGTGCCTATATATAAACACATTGTTCATAGTGAATTAAATATGATCCCAACCGGTGTTGAGGACTACATTCCAAACACCCTCATTGGCATGATAGAGTGTTTATTTACCAAATATCCTAGTTAAGGGTGGATGGATGATTATTGGATCTTCACTTATCCCTCTTATAGGAATTGGTAGACAAAGATTCTATGAGTAGGTTGTGGTGTGATTTTGGGTCCTATGTGTCTATAGTCGGGTTGTGATGTTGTTGGGCCCCTGGTGTTTATGGTCGGCATGTGGTATGTGGACCAGGTGTGTGTGGATAAGCTATAGCTATGGGGCGTGTGGAAGTGTGTGGTAGTGTAAGGACATTCTTCATTAAGGATGGGAATTTTACTACTGGGATGTGTTTTGGGGTACACTATCATTGAGGTGCTAGCTACATTACATCACATGACATGGGTTATTTGGTGAGCATGTCTTATTCAGGATGGGGTTGATAGTATACCTGGTTAGGTGCTTTTGGGGTTATGCTGTTTTTCTCATAGTGGAATTAGTATGCATCTCCCACCAATGCCCAAGTGACATTGGATTTTCCTACTAGGTATACTTTTATGGTCACCATACATATATAAAATTATTTTCTAGTTTCCATCAAAATTACACCAACTGTAATAGACCAAAGTAGCCCGGGAATAGGGATACTTGTTGTGTCACTACATATATTTAAACTGTTGATACTTACATATGTGTTTTTCATTTTATTTCTAGTTTTTTAACATTAATCAAGAATTTGGGATTTATATTGGCTTCTTTATATATATATTACTTAGAGTTTCCTTTGATGATGATACATTAAATCTCTTGACCTTGGTTTATATAAAAATTATAATACCTCCCATTTCTGTGGGATCTGAACACCTTTGGTGATGGTGTCTATCCCAAGGCCTATTAGAGGCAGTAATCACGGGTAATTATCTATTTGTCATCTTCAATAAGTATGGTCCTGACACTTTTCATCCCTTCCCTCATCATGAAGAATGATTGTTGGGAAAAAATTGTATCAGAGTTGTTGGTTGAGATATATGATGGAGTTTAGAGTTAGGAACACTGAGGATTGAATGCGTTTGTAGGGAAATGGTGTGAGGAGATCATGGTGTGTGACATAGGATAGGTAATATTTTCTAGGATATAGGATTTTAGGTCCCCCATTATTTGATGCAAGGACTATGAGTACGCTGGACGATAATCTGAGGCTAAAACATTTTTATGGTAGAGACCATAAGAAACGTACATGTATCATGTTGATTTTTTCTCTTATTTGTTTGGGGTTTTATCAGAAAAAAATATACATTGAGTTAAAATATCCTAAAAAAATTTCAATTCTAGTTAGGTTTAAGGGTTACATTTTTAACATTAATATATGCATCATGGTCATATTTTATGTCTAGAATGAGTATTTTAGGCTTAACAAGATTACTCAGATGACTTATAGATGGTTGAACTAGTGGGGGGATTATCTGTGGGAGATGATGCTCTGTGCTTTCCATCATTAGACTATAGGAAAGTATGAGGGCAACGTTTCAGATACAGAGACAAAGAGATGGAATAAGGATTTGGTGATCTCCATAGACTTGATTCAGGTTTCAGTAGAGTACTGGGTTCCACTTCCAGTAAATTAGATGTGAGGAAATGCATGTCAGTGGTGGATGCTCTACATGGGGGAGGGGAAAGGTACTCATGTTCGGTGGGTCGATTGGGAGAAGGACTTCTAGGAGGATTTCATTTCATCTTCCATGAAGGTTGATAAGATGCATGATTTTATCTCCCTCTAGTAGGGGAGATTTTTAGTATGGGATCTAGGGATCATGTTCAATGAAATCCGTCACTTTTTTCAGTATCACATTCCATAGGGGGTGTGTTAGGCGAGATGCTTAGTGGATTCACTCTATTATTCCTTCCAGTACATAGTTACTTCCTTCACCATGATGAAATACCTATATTTATAGTATAAATGGGATTTGTTTAATATGATTCACTTGCAAAGATTCCTATCATTATATAGGATCCAAATAACTTCTTCAAAGAGGAAGTCATCCACCCGTATATCATAGTAACCATATCCTTAGAGGTTTCGACCAATGGGGAGTTTACCTCAATAATTTTTGTTTTGACCTTCTCAAATTCGTTCTTTTCAAATAGTCTTGGGGAAGAAGTGCTTCACTTTTGATGGTCGTGTACATATTCATATTTTGTGCCATGTTTGAACTCGGTATTGTGGAAGAGGGAATGTTTAGTGATCACCTCAGCAACATTTGTTGGCTATGATGTTTTAGGCCTATGGGATAGTAGAATCCTGCTACACCAAGGGGAGAGGGAGCAGGAAGAGGACTCATGTAGGGTGTTATCCATGTTCATAAATGCAGAAATGGTTGATGAAGTGGTTGACATCACAGGGTAAGATAAGATCAGTGTGTTTAGTTTCATGCTATAGAGGGAGTAGTTCAAGCGGGGAATAGATCATTTTTGGTATGATTGATGTGTTTAGTGCTTCTTATTGTTCATTGTTTGATTCTAAATATTCTCACTATTCATTTCACCTACTCAAAAAGTGGATTTAGTCTTAGAAATATTGAAAATATGTGTTCCCCTTGTGTTGATTACACCAGTTATAGATTAGACTAGCTTGTTTGATGTTTTCTGTGGATGTAGACAAATTTTAGGGCCACACCAATTCCATGGGGATCTCTTTTTTATATTCATGTAGCCATATGATTTCATACATGGGATCAAATTGTTGTTTTCGATGCATTATTTCATCTAATAATTCCATAGGAGAGTCATGTTTTCAGATTTGGAAGGATATCATGTATCTTTCATTGGTTAATGAAGTTGTTAGGTGGGCAGTTGGCATATGGATCCTCTTCTTTCCATGTTGTTCAACATGTCGTTGTAATCAGTGAATGCTGATATAGTGGAGGATATTGGATTTAGTTGGGAGTTGTTTGATATTTTCCCCAAGGAGGCTGCGACACTAGCCCCACAATTGTGACATTGATTTCAACATAGACATAGAACCTGGTGCAAATCTGATTTTGAATGCTCCTTATTGGGTGTTTCATTCTGAGATTCAGAAGTTTCAGATCCAGGTTGATGATCTAATGAATATAGGATTTTTCCTACTTAATGTTACTCTATTTCATTCTATGGTATATTTTTCTAATAAGGATAGTGGTGGTATGAGGTTGTGTATAGTCTACTGCGGTTGAACTATGTAACGGTCAAGAACTATTACCATCTATCAAGGATATACGATCATTTCGACTAGATAAAGGGAGAAAGATTGTTCAATAAGATTGATCTGTGGTCTATATATCATCAACTGAGGGTGAAATTGGATCATATAATAAATACTACTTTTATGTGTAGGTATTGAATCTTCAATTTCATGGTTTTGTTGTTTGATGGTATGAACACATTGGCCGTGTTCATAGGGCTTCTTAACTCTTTGTTCGGTATGTTTCTAGACTATTTCAGTTTTTTGTTCCTAGATGACATTCTAATATACTAAATTTAAGAATATGAGAATACCGAGCATCTCAGAACTGTCTTGGAGGTTCTTCGATGCCGCTATCTCTATGGAAAGTTTTCAAAGTGTTGTTTTTAGACACGAGTGGAGAATTACGTGGACATTTGGTGTCTCAGTAGTTGATTACAATCAAACTACTAAAGGTTGAGGTACAAGACTCATGGGTAGACCTCAATAATTTGGCAGAAGATTGCAACATTCAGGGTCTGGTGGGCTATTAATGAAGATTTGAACCCGATTTACCTATATTTTCACCTTCATTGACAGATATGTCCAAAAAAAATCTTTATTATAGACCATGTTCAGGTATCTTTCTACTATCTGAAGAATATGTTCATATGTTCCCCAATTCTCATGTTTCCAAAAAAGGGGTTATGTTCGAGGTGTTTTATGATGATTCCCATCTAGTCTTGGTATTTTTGATGATGCAGCAATGATAAGTGATCTCTTATAGGTCTACGTGGTTACATCCCCATAATGTAACAATGTGACCCATGTTCAGGAGCTAGAATCAGTCGTAAATAAACTAATGTATAAGAGGAATTACATCATTGGGGAGAATTTTTTGGTCTGTACAGATCACAAGAGCTTTAGGTATATCTTTTCCAAGTGAGACCTAAACATTCTATTGTAGAGGTAGATATAGTATCTCCCAGGTTTTGACTTTCAGAGCTCTTACAACTCATGAAGGGGAATTTTATGGAAGATGACTTGAGTAGGACGTCACAGAACAAGGTGGCATGGGAATATCTATATTCTTGGTAGGTGATAGAAGAATTGTTTTCCTTGAACAATTATTCTTGAGTGGATGGAGGTAGGGGATGTCTGTTACAGATAATTGTGTAGTCATATATGATGCATAAGGTGGAGGATTATCAATGGAGACTCCAAAGAATAGGTAATTCATGATGATGATGAATAGGGTGATGCTTTAGAGGGGTGGTTGGAGGATGGATAGAATTTGGTGTTTCTCCATGGATGTCTATTTGTCGTAGTGGGAATGCCTAAGGGAGTTAATTGTGAGTTTCATAGCTCACCCTTATTGGTATACCTATCTGAATCCGATATGTACTAGGGATTGATAGATATGTTTTGGTGGCTCGGGATGATGTGGTTTGTGGTGAAGTTTGTGAAAAAGTTTCTACTATTCTAATATGTGATGTCTAAACAACATGATCCTGACAATTTATTAAATCCCCTCGATGTCCCCAAGTGGATGTGGGATGAGATATCGATGGATTTTATCATACAACTACATAGATATCTAGGAGGATATGATAATATTATGGTATTAGTTGATCATATGATGATATTGGATCACTTTATAGTGATTAATGATTCTAGCATAGCAATCCCTTTTATGACAGGGAATGTGGATGAGATGGTGTACCTATGTGGAGTTCTAAAATCCATTATCTTGTACTGGAATGAACAATTTATCTCATGAGTTATAGTAGGATTACAGCATTCCTTTTTCACTCAATTACACTTCATCACGTGTTTCCAGCCTTATACATTTAGAGAGATAGAGAAAACCATCCTAATGTTGAAGTATATGCCGCAGTCATGCATTTTGGGCCTTGATGGATATTTGGTGTGGATCTTTACCTTGGTTGAGATTGACTAAAAAATACATAACTCTTCCATTGGAATGGATCAATCTGAAGACATGTATGGGAGATAGGTTCATTCATCCATATATTGGATTGATGTTGGGGAGCATCAGTTCATGATCTTGATGTGGTGAAGAGTATGATAGAGATGGTGCAAAATGTTCGTGCGAAGATTAAGGCAACATAAGACCAGAAGAAGTCATATACCGATCTAAGTAGGATTCCCTTGGAGAACAAGGATGGGTACAACCCATTTTTTTAAATATTCCCATTGAAATGAGTAGTAGAGGTTTGGTAAGGGGATATTGATTTCTCACAGGTTGATCAAAACAACGGAGGTGTTGTGGATATTTGGCAGGGTTGCATACCACTTAGCATTTACACCGCTGTTGGAGAGGATCCACGATGTCATTCATGTCTCTCCGGTTTATCTGTATCATCACGAAGACTCCCTTATCATTGATTGGGGAGACTGGATATCGAGGATGGTTCAATTTTAATGGTGAAACTAGTGGAGATCCATGATCATCAGATGAAGGAGTTGCGTGGACGACCATTCCTTTGGTTCTCAAGTTGTGGAAGCATGCTGGCCTGGAGGAGAGTACCTAGGAGTGAGAAGCAAAGATGTGTTCCTAGTACCCAGAGAATTTTTCATTTTTTATTCTGTTCCTTGCACTGTGATTTAATTATTCAAACTTTTTTCTATTAGATGAGTTCATTACTTGTGTTTTAACATGTGATAATTTCATAACCATGAGGAGGGGAAGAAAAAATGACTAACCAGTACAAATTAATTCTGATGTTATTAAACTCATGAGGGTGAGTCAATGCATCCCATAGTGGATAATATTTGGGCATGGAGGAAATAATTCTTTAAATCATGTCTCCATAATATTAGTTCATGTATAGTGTATCTTTTTTTATTTTTGTTTTAATAGATGTGGGAGGATTTATTATTGTGTTTTGAGGGTTTTCTCAAACTTATAAACAACACAATGTATTTTATCCAAGAGAGATATCTTACAAGGTGGTTGTTCATACCCCTTAATCTTCTATGTTTGGTTATGAATTGTCGAGGAAGTGAATATTTTGAGATGTATCTGATGTAATGGATCAGTTCTCCCTGGTCCATTAATTTTTGAAATCCAAATGTTTGGGGTTTATTTGGTTGAAATAATATCTTTTTTCAATATTTTCACAAAATTCATGTTTTTCCATCAACGACTTAGTGTCGGTAGGGTGTGTTGGTAGGTTGTATTGGTATATTTCTTCAGTAGCACAATGTCAATAGCCTGCTTCGGTAGCTCAGCCCTGGTGGATCAACAATTGTATGCTTCGCATTGGTAGGTCAACCATTAATAGGTCGGGAATCCATTCGATGTGTGTCGATATGTTAGGCATATATAATTTGGGCATCGATTGGTCAGGGTGTCGGTAGGTTAGAGAATAACTAGGTCAGATGTGGGTATGTCGCGTGTTGGTGAGTGGTGTTGGGGTGTCTTTTTAGTGAACTTCTAGCAGAGGATCACAACAGTGACTCGTTTCAGTGAGTCATATCGATGACTTGTGTTAGTGAGTTAGGAATCATTGACTCACAGTCACTGACTCACCCATTGGTGAGTTGTTTCCATTATTTTCCATCTTTTACAATTTCCACACTATTACATTTTATTTTATGTAAATCAAGTTTAAACCAATTTTTTAGAATATATAATGGTGTTTGAAAATAAAATTATTTATTTATGTAATATAATAATTCTCCCAAGACATTGAAATATACGGACCACGTATTCCGGACCAAATCCCAATTTATTGGTGCATGAAATCATTTCCTTCCATTGATATAGAATATGGGTCTTCTAAGATTAGATCATATCTTCAAGGTGTGTTTATATATTCTATTGGTGAACCCAAATCATTCATTCCCCATGGTGTCATGTGTTTTTATGTGGACCTTAGATATTGTATTCCCTTGAGTCATTCATGCTGCTTGCATGACCCCCTGTTTTTGGCATTATGAGTTGTTGATCGTCTATTTTTTGAGGTATGGGTTCTTTTATATCTCATTATTTGTGTATCATTTGTCGTATGTAAACCAATATCTCCTTGTGATTATTATATAATATAAAATTATAATTAAGGTTGTAACAATGATAATCATGCCTATTATGATAATCATTTTTGATACCTTAGAAATAAACGATGAGAGGGGATGATGATGATGAAGCTTGTGTTGTTTTATATATTATCATTGATTCATGTTGTGAGTTGTATTAGATGTATTCATTTTTTCAAATAATGGTAGTTAGTGGTCTCTTTTTGAGTACCAGAGTCCTCATTACTTGTTATTAATATTTCTATGAATGATTGTGAACATGAAAACATGATAAATCATTTATATCTAGTTAGTTAAATGGATTACACAAGATCAAAATATTCTTTGATAACACCTGATTTATCAATGTGGATTTAATGAATGAATGTATTAAATGTAAATAAACTTTTACATGTGTTTCGTGGTTGTGTGAAATGTGTGGATCATTTTTATGTTGTGTGGGTTGTTTGGTGATGTAGCTGGAAGAATAGGTTTGGGTAGTGGGGTGGATAGGGGGTTGGTTTTGTGGGTACAATTTTTTGTGTTTTTAATCTGGGGAAATGAAATTGGTGATAGTTTCTACTATTATTGTGTATGTGGTTGTACATGTAGTGTAACAGAATCTCTTGTTGAGAGATTTGTGGTTGTTAAATGAATGAACATGTTATGCAGTGGGACTGCAACCCGGTTGAATTTTATTATTTTGATGGATGTGGTTCATTTCATGTAGTGTGGATGCCGAGGATGGTTTTGGAGGGACAATTGTGAATAATTATGTTGTTATATTTCATGGTAGCTTCTCCTATTGTTTTTAGGGACATTCATGATGTTTTTGGGGGTTATGATGTTACTTGTGGTGTGATGTGTTTGGTAGTTTACCATATATGGATGGAATAAATAATTAAATGAATTTTTTAATGATGAGTGATAATTTTTTGAATTAATTGGATTGGGTTACAAATTATGTCTATGGTTGGAGGTGTGGTTATGAATTTTTGTTTGCAACAAGGGTAGTTTTGTGTGGGATGGTTTTTTTACAAACACATAGGTTGGGGTGAGTGTTAGGTACCTATGTATATTCATGTAGTACCTTGTTATTTTTATATGCATGATACCCTTTTTGAGCACTACATTTCAAACACCCCTATTGTTATGGGAGAAAATTCCCTTTCCCAACATCTTAGTGAGAGAATTAATGGTTGGTTATTGGATTTTCTACACCCCCTCTTCTATGCGTTGGTAGCCATATACTTATTAAGATGGTTGTGGTGATGTTTTTCGGAACATGATTTTGTGGGAAGGATGTGATGTGGTTGTTGCCGAGGTGTATGTGGAAGGATGTGGTATTTGGCCGAGGTGTGTGCGGCCAGGTTGTGACAATGGGTCCCGTGAAAGAGCATGGTTGTGTTGGGACGTTCTCTTTTAGAGATAAGTGGCTAACCAGTTAGAAGTGGTGCATTGTGCCCTATTATCGATGTGATTACTAATTTACAATGACTTACTTGTGTTATTTGGTGAGCATGACTTTGTGAAATTTGAGTGGATAATATACCTTGTTAGGTGCTTTTGTGGTTTTTCTGTTTTTCTCAATGTTCAATTAGTATTCTTCTCCCACTTGTGATTGAGTGACTATAGTTTTTCATATAAGTATACATGAATTCTCAACCTATGTATATAAATGTGTTTTAATGTTTCCTAGGATATTATATAGACGATGTTGCACCATACTATCTCAGGTGTCGGGATAGTCATTGTGTCGCTACTTAGCATTGTTCTTTTAGTATTAAAATTCATGTTCTCATTTTATTTCTAGAATTATTACATTAAACATGCATCTGGGATTGATGTTGGATATATATATATATATATATATATTCCATTGAGTTTTTTGAGGTTTAAATGTCTTATATCATGATATTAGTTATTATGAAATGTGTAATGACTCAAATTTTTTTAATATTTGAAAACCCTTGGTGCTGGTCACCACCCCAGGGATTATTGATGTTGAGGATTGGGTGTCAATTTTTTCATAATGATGAGGGATGTTAACAATACTTTTCCATCCCTTCCCTCATTTTAAATAATGATCTTCAGGATATGGTTTGTTTAATTTTGTTTTTGTGTGTAAAGAATGAAATCAAATAACTAGAATTAATAATAATAAATTATATTCATAAAATAATTATTATTACAAAGAACATGCCCATAACATTTAAAACTCATACCAAATCATTCATAGAATATTTGTAAAAAATCATTACCTAATGCTATTTTATAAAAAAGTACATAAGTCATGAGAGTGTGGAATAATCAATAATCAATCATGAGTTATGATAACATATCACAAACATAATGAATACATTTTTTATATAACCATATGTATAAAAAATAATTTCCTTGGTCAGGGATAAATTCAAAAAATAACCATATTAGATTTGGATCACTTCGAATTCCCAGATTTATTTTTTCATGGATCACTCCAAAAACCATTATACTGGGAAAATTCTATTTCTGAACTATTTCTATCATTATTCATATCCATATTATCTGATTATATATCATTATTCACCAAATGCATTGAAGGAATATATAATTTTTTTCTCACCCATCACCTAACTAATAAATTACTTATTTTTTCAATGTGAACCTAAAAAATTCATGAATTTATTATTTCATAATCCATGAAATATAAAAGGAATATTATTAAATCATTTCATCATAAAATAAACCATAGAGAATAATAAGGTTTCATAAAGATTTCATCTTAACATAATTAATCAAGGTAAATAAAAACTTTTAATAGAACCATCCTTAATATATCATCATCAAAATCTATTCATAGAATTATTTTGAATGTTATTATATGATCATATCACCAGTGTATAATATAAATCCTTAAAAGATGTTTTCATGGATGCAAAAACATCTAAAATTGGATTTGAATGTTTATTTGAAAAGAGGGAAAATATAATATTTTTATTATATCATAAAAAACTAAAAAATTTATGTATATTTAAAAAAATGTTTTCTTGAAAAATAACCAGGGATAATTTTAATAGATTCTGTAATGATAATAACACTAAAGTTAGTGTGAAAATACATTAATATCATATATGTTAAAATTTAAATTTTTTTTGTATCTTTGGTCAAAAACTAAAAAATAATTATTCATAATTTTTGAAAAATATCTCCACTCCAAAAATATTAAAAAATTGAAACGTAGTTAAAGAAAAAAAATTAAAAACATTCATATATAGTAGAGAACAATGATAAATGTTTTCTTCAAGAACATAGGCGTAGAAGAAAATATTTCATCGACCAAAAGGAAATAATGTAGGATTTTCATTAAAAAATTACTATTATTTTTAAATAAATATGAGAGTGAAAGTTAATAGTACCTAAAAATTTTAGGAATAACTTTTGGAGACAAAAATAAATCATGGTTAAATGATAATATCTACATAATTTGCCTAACAGAAAATTTATCATATACAATCATGAAAAAAAATTAGATTGTACAATGAACCCTAAATAAGATTATCATATTGATTTATATAATTATATTCTCTTGTATAAAAAATATAAACTTTTTATACCTCTATTTTAGAGACATACTCATATATAAATTAATATTCATTTTCCAATTATTAACTCCAATTATCCATTTAATCAAAAAGTATTCATTAAAAATAACATTCTCATAGAAACTAGTCTGTTTTACTAGTATGTTCTATCACAGCCATACTTTTGCAAGAATTTCTTTTATAATATTATCTGATATAGAAATTTTTGTTAAATATTATGCCAAGCCCAATTAAATATCAATATTATTTTAACTTATATATAAATATTTTGGGGATGATAACATATGGAGCATGAGTAGTCATGATTGAAGTAGTAAAACTTCAACCAGGTTACCATGCTGCCTTCCAAATATTCAAAAAAATATTATTAATTAATTAATAAATTATATAATAAAATAGAAGCAATGAAAAAATGGAAAATAAAAAAATGATTTCGTAATAATAAAATTGATAATATTATTTAATAATAACATAATAATTATTATTACGATTATTTACAATATTTTAATGAATTTAATATATTTAATATTATTAATAATATAAAAAATTCTTATTCTTATTCTTATTACATTTAGATTTAATTTATTAGGTTTTTATTTTTTTATTTTATTTTTTCACAAATTTTCTCTATTTTCATTCCCTCTTCCTCGCTTCCTCAATAACCATTCACCCCCTTGGCTTGCACTTCAACCCCCCATACGACATACCCTAGGAGATGCAACTTCCGCCCACCCTTGGCCAGAACTTGCATTGGCGCACCAGCACCACCCCATCACCCCTTTGCGCATATCCCCATATGAACAACAACATAGTGATAATCCTCTATTTGGTCGAACTTCCAGCATGTGAAATCCCTCTCACATGACTTCTTCTCTAGCAGGACACCAGCCAACATCAAATCTACCTCAAGAGATATTAGGCCAATTCACTCCCTCCTAGTGACCTCGTGCCACCTCTCACAACCCTCTTGTCTCCCCAAAATTTCTCATGCAACCCTTGTGCCACCCCCTAGGATGTGACTCCCCCCAACAACCCCCTCATAGAAATACCTACTTCCCAAAAACCTCACCATATTTTTGTTTTACTCAAATAAGACTTTCATCCTCCATTACGGTTTTTTGGTCCATTGGGTTTCATTCATAGTATTTAATTTTGAGTTTTGGGTTACATTTATCAATTAAGCATTTATTTTAGTTTTTTTGTGGTGTGTATTGGGTAAAATTAGAGTATCACACCAAATTTTGAAGCTTCAACACCAAAGGTAGTTGGATCCATGCATAATCATAATTTGATGAATTAATTTTCATTCTTAATTAATTTTGCATAGTATTTGATTAATGTTTTTTGGTGTGAACATTGTTTTTAAGGGAGTTTAATATGTGTTTGATTTATTTATGTAGCATGTTATAAGATATGGAGTTCATTTTAATTAAAAACGATATTGATTCATATTTAAGCATTTTATAAAATTCTCAACTCTTTTATTAAATTCTACATTTGATGTGAGTTGTGTCTTTATTTGGAGTTAATTTTCTATTCATCATAATATATTAATTGAGTGGGTTTTTTTTTATTTTACGCCATGTGAAACTTCTTGATTCTTTTTAATAAATTTTCATAGTAGTTTAATTAATTGTGAAAATGGTTTATATTTATCTTTAAAAATGGTTTGTATAGCCTTCCATGTGGTGAGGATTATGTTTTGAAAGGTTTTTGATTTGTGTATGATTTTAAATGACAGGTTGGGTATTAAAATGGTGATATTTGGTATGCGTATTGATATTTAAGATTTTTATTTTATTATGGCATGTGATATGTACAAGGAACATGAATGATCACTAAGGGAATCCATTGTAACTAGGTGTGCAGATTGGACTAGTTTTCTACTGGTACAAAAGATGCCTCAACCCAGATTCACATGATTGATGTCTACAACACTAACTAAATATTCAAATGATGATTGGATACCACCAGGGTTTCGAGGTTGTCCCCATCTAGTGGCTCATGCATGACAAAACTGGTTGTCGTGGTTCTTATACTATGTTTTATTGAGACATGAGGTTCTACTGTCCCATCAACAGCAAGTACCTAAAGAGACCCTCCCATAGTTGGTGCTCTTAATTACTTATCACTCATTATAATCATATTGTGTGACATTTGGGTTACTGTAAAATAAAAAGTTTTTAATTTAAAATTTTCATTCTATTAACATTGTTTTTACTAAATGTTAATCCCATTAAATTGTTTATGAAGTTCCACTTTATTAATAAATATATTTGTTTACCTTTCATTCATTGTTTATAACATGGAATATTTTATTTGGTCTAATCCTTTTGGGAGTTATATAACACCCTACTTGAAACTTTTAGTGTAATTATATTTGGTTGTGTTCGATATAGAGGGTACCACTTTTGGAGATGGAGGGTCAGGTTTCTAACTGTATTTCATGAAACGTTGTTGTAGGGATGGCTTGAGAGTTGTTTCCCCTTTCTAGGCGGTGGTTTTTGAGTTGGTTTTTGGTCACCCACATTGTTGTGGTCATTTGGTTTTGTTTAAACTGTGTAACTCAGTTCTGAAAAAACAATGTCAAGATTTTTTTAGTTTGATATTTTTATATTTGGTTCATTAGTTATTTTTTTTATGTTTGGATATTTAGGTAATCCTTCTGCCACATTCTTTTGATGATACCTAGTAGATTTCTCATGTCCATGAGGATTTGGAATGCCCTTTGAACCCTAAAAGGGAATAGGTTGGGTACCAAGCTTGATGGTGAACCATCCTATATCATGTAAAATATGTATTAGAGGAGTTTATGATCATTGAGTATTAATATTTGGGATGCGTTTGGTTAGAAATTACCAAGGACTGTCGGGGCATGGAGTTCACATCATGAGAATGGTGATTGGTAAAAACACCTTGTGATAAACCTCGATTCCCTAGGGTATTTTGGTATCCTTTCTTGACATCTCTTCCAGGAGGGACGTGAAGGCTACATATTGCACGTGGACAACAAATTTAAGTAAATATTTTTTGTCATTTCATGTTGGGATAAGATTGATTTATTTATGTTTGATGATTTAGGACCAATTGGAGACCTTTTTTACTAATTATTTTCTTGTGAATATTCCTTCTTGTAGTAGCATGCCTCCCTATAGAGTTCCCCTCAAACCGTGGGAAGAAGCTAGAGAGAGTTCATCCACAAAAATTGATCAGAGGATGGTGGAAACTATGGTCCAAACTATGAATTATTTAGGATAGGGAGTGACTCCATCTCCAACTCTTAATCCAGTTAGTGTGGATGGATCTAGTCATAAAAAGGATATAGACCTAGATTTTAACAAGAAAAAACCTCCTTTATTCTAAGGTAGTATGAAACCTCTCAAAATGAAAGCGACGCTTGAGAATGTTGATCATATATTTGAGTTTCTCAATACTCCTAAGTAAGTCAGAGTAAAGTGTGATTCAATTCAACTAGAGGGTCCTAGTGGAAGGTGGTGGGACTCAGTGCTTTAGGATGGGAAGCATGAGAAAATAAATTAGAAGGTCAATAAAGTGATATTCAATGATTTTTACTATTCCGAGGTCTTCAAAAAAGATATATCCAGAGAGTTCATGTATCTTGTTCAGGGGGATCATTCAGTGATGGATTATAACAACCGCTATGACGATCTTGTTCGACCAGCACTTGAAATACTCTGCAATTAATAGATGAAGGACCATATGTTTAAAAATGGATTATGAGGAGGGATCTAATTTCATGTATTATTATTCAATATAATGACTAATACAAAAGTATTTGACCAAGATTGTATTGTGAAGATTGACAACAAGGGAAATTCTAATTTCTTTAATATATGTATGTTTTTGGTAGTGGATGTTCATTTGAGAATAATAGGAAGAAGGATGTGAAATGGAAGAAGGGTGAAGGTATCTTAAGGCATCCTTATAGGAAGACATTATATGTTACATCTAGTATAGGATATTCCAAGTGACATTAGTACTGGAAGATAGGGAACATCAAACCTGCATGAAATTAACCACACATGACTTTCCATAAATGTGGAGATATGGGGAACCAAAAATGGTCAGCACTACATTATCAGAGTAGGGTAATATTTGTTGCTCCTAGGGTAGTTCTGTTCTACTCAAAAATACCATGGATTGTGGGATCTCAGCTTTTTGGTCATGAATGTAGGGCCAGCTCATTTTCTTGGAAGATCTAGGTCCGCAAAGAGCCACTGGCGAGCAGTGTTTCTCTGGAAGGGACAAAGAATATACATGCTAGGGATTTGGAACATGAAATTTCTTATGTGGGACCTTTAGATCATAAAGGTTCCATCATTATTTCATCATTTATAGATGTTTTTTTATACTAGTTCATCTGCTAATTTTGCGTCTGTCCATCTAGTAAATATTATGAACAAACCAATCGAGTTGTTGTATTTTGCAATAAATTTTGTAACACCATTGGTTTAGAAGAAGGAGAATGTTCATATGTAATTGTTCTGTTCACATTCCTTGTGATGAGTTGAGATGGAATGATATATTATGGTTCTAAATATGTCCAATTTTTACATAATACTCATCATGCATTGGATGGATAACTTTCAAGGGAATATCGATTACTATAGGAAACACATGATTTTCATTGAACTTGATGAAAGTCCTAGGATATTCATTGGGGAATGGAATTTGTTATCAGGTAATGCAGGACATCCCATTCCAGATTTAGGAAGTCATTCCTTTTCGTGATCATCACTCATATTGGAGGATGATTGTGGTGATCCTAGGGGTGGATTACCTCATGTTGTGGATGAGTTCCAAGAGGTATTCCAAATTGATTTTTTTGGGTTCACCACTAGAGCTATCCATGGAGTTTTGAATTGAATTGGTGTCAAGAACATATTATATAACTCTTTTCTAATATCACATTTCCCCCACCAAGTTGATGGAATTAATGATAAATGTGGATTATTTGGAATCTGAAGGGTTCATTCCCTTTAGTGTCTCTCCTTAAGCATACCTAATCTTGTTTGTGAATAAGAGAAATGGACCTCTTTAGTTGTGCATCGATTACCATATATTGTAAAAGGTAACTATTAATAACTAATACCCTATTCCCTGAATCGATGATTAATTCGACCATATGATGGGGAAAAGTGGATCCCCCCAATGAACATTCATTTATGTAACCACCAAGTCAAGGTGAGAGAGGTGGAAATCTCACAAATATATTTCCAAAGAAGGTACAAAAACATTTAGTATTTGGTCATGCTTTTAGGATTGAAAAATGCTCTATTGGTTTTTACGGCCCAAATGAGTATGTTGTTCCACCAGTAGCTCGACACTTCTGTCGTGGAATTTATAGATGAATTTCTGTTTTACTCTATATATGAGGAAGAGAATGAGAATCCTTTTCAGATCATGTTGGTCACTCTGTAGGATCATCACCTTTATCCTAAGCTTTTAAAGGACACCTTCTGTATTATGAGAGTGATGTTTCTGGTCCATGTATTTTCAGATCGAGGGGTTTTGGTAGACCATAATAATACTAGTGTAGTCATGTTAGGGGAATAGATGATGAGTGTTTTCGAGATTAAGAGTTTTCATTCCCTTCTATGTTATTATAGGTTATTGTTTTTTTTGGGATTTCTCATAGCATGATTCATCTATGACTGCACTCACCCTACAAGGGGGATGTTTGAATGGATAATAGAGTGCCATTAATCCTTTATGGAGTTGAAGTGGTGGTTGACCACAACAATTTTGTTTATTTTTCATGAGTCTATAGAGGGTGATGTGGTTTATTGCAATGCTTCAGGTACTGTCCTTGGGTTTGTGATAATGGAAAACAATCAAGTAGTGGATTATGGTTCTCACTAACTATTTATGAATGAATATAATTACTTGACCCCAGAAGTGGGTTTTGAAATTGTGATGTTTGAAATGAATAATTAGAGCCATTATTTTTTTGGGAAAAATTTGTGGTATACTCTAATCATAAAGGAATTTACTTCATCTTCTAAAAAAAAGGATTATTATGCCACATTGTTGGATAGAGTAACTGAAGGGGTTTGACATTAATATCATTTATACCCCAGTAAGGGGTAACGTGGTGGTAGATGACCTAAGAAGAATAATTTTGGTGTATGCTTTAATGAATTGAAGTGATGAGTGGACCATGATAAGGATATTTTCCAAGAAACAACTAGTGATGATGGAGGACAACATATGAATGTTCTCGTCATGCGTTTAGTAGACTTCATATCTTCTAGAGTTGATTAAGCAGGAGAAGACTGGTGATGAGCTGTGTGATCATTATATGTAGATTCTTCATGGTGGGAATATTTTTTCTAATTGGTCATCATCTCCCTAGGGGATCCTATTCTATAAAGGTAATTATATAGTGTTTATGACTGTGTGGATGGTGTTGATGTAGGATAGTCACCGGTCTTAGTGGGTCAACCATCATGGGGCTACCATGATGTATTCTAGTGTTTATCAATATATTTGGTTGTCGGATTGATGCGGGAAATAACTAATTTTGTATCAAGGTAAAAAAAAATGTCAGTTGTTAAAAGAAGAGAATCAGCAGCCCTCTAGTTTGCTTCAGCCACTACCCATTCCTTCCTAGAAGGGGATGAGGTCCCCATTGACATAATTATTTTCATTATGCATACATCTTAGGGATGGAAGACAATTTTTGTGGTTATTGAACATTTTCAAAATCGTCCATATTTATTATGATAAGTGATATAACTAAAGGGGATGAGTTAAGATGATTGTATATTTAGGATGTGGTCTATAATCATGATTTCCCATCAGAAGTTGTTTCTGATAGAGACTTGAGATTAACCTATCAGTTTTGGGAAGGACATGATTGGGAATTGTGGTCACATATCAAAATGGTAATGGGATGCCATCCTAAAAAATATGCTAATAAGGAGGAGGAAATCCATATTTTCGAGGGCTTGCTTCATGCATGTGTTTTGAATTTTGTAGGATCATTGGATAACCAGTTGGTATTGGTTGAGTTTCCTTGCAATAAAAGTTAAAAATCCATTATTCAAATTGATCCTTTTAAGGTGGTCTACAGTCATCTATGTAGGTCTCATTTATGTTGGGTTGTGGTAGGAGTGGCTTATCATTTGGGACCAAGCCTTCTGTCAGAGATTCCAAAGAATGTAAAGTTGATCATGCAGTAGTTATTCACAAATCATAGTCTCCACAAATCTTATGCTAATCAAAGGAATTGAGATCTTTTGTTTTCAATGGGTGATCAATTTTTCTTGAAGTTGGACACTCTCTTGGGACACTATCTTTTGGAAAAGTAATGAAAGATGATGTTGAGTTATGTCGAGAGTTTTGAGATCGCTGAGTGTATTACAAAAGTGGACTACAAGTTATCTTTATCTTCTTTTTTGAGAAAAATTAAAGATGAATTCCATGTATCCCAATTGAATATGAATAATCTAAACCTGTCTCAAGTGTTGAATTGGTATGAGTTAGAGATGGAGCCAGACATATTAGTGTTTGATCGACTAGTGTGAATAGTGGATTTCCAAGAGATGGTTCTTTGTGGGAAGTATATAATGTTGGTTCATATCATTTAGCAGTATGGGAATTGTGCGCATGAGACATAAGGGCAGATGATGTGGGTTTGGCCGGAGTATCCATTTTTTATTCTTCGATTATGCGTTGAGTTGACTTTATTAGGGGGGAATGTTTTCTTGTTGGGAAGTATTTTCACACCCAAATGAATGTAATAATTTTGTTTTATTATTTTAAATGTCATTGAAATATTTTTTTGAGTTGCAGGGTGAGACCAAATGAAATTTTCAAGCATTTTTATGATAAATTATTGTTACGGTCATGAAGACATCTATATAGGAGAAGAACTTGGTTGAAACCATGCAATATAAACCAAGACACCATATGGCCTGCTCGGTGTTCAAAAAAATATTAAAAACATAATAATATGTGTAATAAAACGAATTAATTGTATAAACATGAAAAATAAAATTAACTAAAAATTGTTTAATAATTATTATTATAATATTATTGATGAGTACTATTATTATTACAGTTGTTGATAATATTTTAATTTATTTATTATTGTTAACATTATTAATATTTTGATTAAATTAAAATTAATAATATTATTATTATCATCTATTTTTAATATTATTATTACATTTAGATTTTAGTATATTGGATTTTCTTTTTTAATATTATTTTCTATTTATTTTCTCCATTTTCCATAACTCCTTCTCCTTTCCTCTCTAACCCATACCCCATTCTGTCGCACTATAACACCCTCTATGTCGAACTCTAGGATGTGTTTCTTCCTCCATCCCATGGTTATACCTCGCACCAGCGGACCAAAACCTATGTTTCTCCCCTATCCCTTCTCACCCTCTAGAAACTATCATCTTGTTAGCCCTCTTCGACCGGTCCTCCTTCGGGCACAAGCCCTCTGGTATTTCTTGTTCCCAGGAGAGTAACCATCCATCATCCCATCCCCCTCCATCAAGACTTTTGGTTAGCTAACTCCCACTTAGTGACCTCATGTTTCTTCTCACAACCCTCATTCCGTCCCAAACACCATCAGCCAGCCCTTGTACTAAACCCCATGTAGACGACTCCCCTACGTGAACCCCCTCTATGTATAAATATCTTCTAGGAACCCTCGTTGTATGCTTATATGATTTTATTACTTCGTAATAGGGGTTTTTGTCCTTTGGGTTTCATTCTTATGATTTAATTTTTAGTTTTGGATTCAATTTCTTGATTTAGTGTTTAATTTATTTTTTTGGTGCATATTAAGCGCGATTGGAGCTTCACACCAATTTATTATTTTTCTTCACCAATAGTAGGTGGTTTGGTTTATAATAATTATTTATTGAAATATATTTATTGTTTAATTAACGTAGCATGGTATTTGATAATTGTTTTGGGTGAAAACATGGTTTTTAAGAGAGTTGTATATGCATAGTATTTATTTCTTTAGCATGTTATGTGATATTGATTGTGTTTTTAGTTAAAAACCATATTGATCATAAAAGAATATTTGGGTCGGGGTAGTTGTTTAAAGACTTTTAATACTTCTTGAAACTATTTAATAAATTATATCAGTGGATTATTTAATTGTGAAAATGGTTTATTTAACTATGAAAATTATTTATTCCATTTTCAAAGTGGTGAAAATTATGTTTTGAAATGTTTTTCCTATGTGTATGATTTCAAAAGACAGTTTGGGTGTGTCAATGGTGCTATTTGGTTTACACAATGCCTTGTTTGTTCTATTCCCTTGATCATGTCATGTGATATAAACATGGAACTCGATTGAGCACTATGGGAGGCCCGAGTAACTATGTGGACCAAAATGGACTATTATTATAGTGATATAGGAAAGGAATCAACATGGTTTAACTTTTTAGTATGGATGAATACAACAGTAAAAAAGTTTTTGGATAATGATTGCAGACCACTAGGGTAGGTGGATGTCCACTACTAGTGGCTCATGTATGAGAACACAGGTTGACATGGTTTCTATACCACCTTTCCCCAAGATGCAAGGTTATAGGGTCCCATCAATATCTAATACCTATATGGACTCTGTAATTGTTTCATGCTCTTGATTAATTTGAACTATTCATCGGTATATGGTATGAAATTTGTGTTACTATAAAATAAAATTTGATTTTTTTAATTTTCATACCATTAATGTTTCTATCAATAAAGCTACCTTCCATAAAATTAGACAAACATTTCATCTTTGTTATTAATCATGTATGTCAATCGTCCATTTAATTTTTATGGCATGGTTTCATTATCTATGGTGGAATACTATTGGGAATTATCTCACACTATACATACACCTTTTAGTGTATGTAGATTTGGATATGTGTCATAGAGGAATGGGTAAATATTTTAGAGGCAGCAATATGGGTTTCTAGCTGTCTTTCTTTGTTTGGTGTTGTGGAGATGGCTTAAGGGTGGAGTCCCATTTCAAGGTGGTTTTCTTTGTGTTGGTTTTTAGTCACCCCATATTATGGTAGTCCTTATGTTTTTGTTTAATCTATTTAACCTAATTGTATTTATAAATTGTTATGGTTTGTTTTTTTTGAGATTTTCATATTTGGTTCATTAGTAATTTTTGTTTGTTTTATGTTTCCATATTAAAGTAAACCATTCCAACATTTATTTTTTGATACACGGGTTTTTGAGTCTACCTGTGGGGATCCGGAATGCCATTCAGGCCTTGCCACAGACCTGGTTGGGTGTTGCGTCAGATGGAGACCCGACTTGGTTTGTGACATGTTCTAATAGATGGTTTTGGTAAATAGACTTTTTTCATCATTTATAAATATAAATAATTTTAGTAATGACATAATTATATATTTATTCATTATATATAATTGTACAATGATTCATATACAGTGTGTATAAAATATAAATTACAAAACTTTGTAGAGATGTTAATCCAAACATACATAGGGGCGATGATTAAATTTAAGGGGTATTGAAAACAAATAATGAAATATAATATTTTACCATTAAATAGTCATAATTATATCATAAATATCTCATATTTTCATTAGATATAACTTGGTGGTCCGAATATATGCATGGACAATTTCATAAGTTTAACAAGAATTAGAAAGATTTATGAAAATGGTTCCCCGTTATCATATTAAAACATCACTATATGGATGATACTAGACTCATTATGTTAGTAATTATAAAATATATTGATTGGAATTAGAAGAAGAAATGAAATTTGAAAGAGTTGGGTAAGATGATTACCTCTTCTCTGAAAGACCTTCTTTGGAAGACACCAGAAGTCCCCATAAAATTTTCATAGAATTAGACCAAAATCATAAGATTGGTGGGAATGTATATATAAATTTATAAACCATAACAATTTAGTTTAATGTAATAGTTTCTTTATTTTAATTCATGATTCATTATAATGAGATTTAAATGAATTATGATATACTAAAAATATTATTATTAAAATGTTCCCATTATATCCAGGGTGATAAATGGAATGTAGGAAAAAAATAAATACGTTATGAAAAATATGTATAGATGTGTAAAATAACGAATATTTTTTTTAATTCATAAATAAGTTTTTAAGAAATTTTTCGAAGACTAATTTAATGCTTAAAAATTCTCTTTAAAAAATATTCTTCTTTATTTTATGTGTGAATAAAGTATTTATTTTATACCTATTTTTGAAATATTCGTTCATGATATAAATAAAATATTTAATATAATTATTTCAATATTATATTAGGGATAATTTTTAACTTTTTTTATTAAAAAGTTAATTATTGAATAAATAGTGAATAATTATGATTTTAGAAAAACACAATCATTCCCTTTTCTTAAATATATTTGTTTTAAAAAGAATTTATAAATTGGATTTTTTCTTAAATAAAAATTATTCTAATTTATATGTAAATTATATAACTAATTAGAATTTTTTTTAAATTTTTTTATATGTTTATATTTAGGATTTAGCAAACATTTTTAAAAAAAATTAATTTTCATTGGTTTTTTGGCATTTAAATTAAATATGGGTTTTCAAAATACTGAGAATTGAATGATGAGAAATCAATTAAAAATTTTAATTTGGAGGTTTAACTTTGTCAAATATATCACTTTTATTTTTTCTCATTATGAATAGTAATAGTGGTAAATATATGTCAATTGAGTATTGGTAAAACTTTTAAAATGCAATTAAAACTACGAGATATGGCATAGAAGTCTCCCTAAATCTATAATTTAACTTATTTGATGAGATTTTTTACTAAAAAAATATTTTATACGAAAGGTTGTAAATTTATTACAACTTTTCTTTGAATATAATAGTTATATTATATTAAGGAAAAATAAATTAAATTTATTAATTTATAAACATTAATTTTTTATATATTATTATAGGGATAGAATGAAGTTATGAGTGAATATAGAATTTAAATTTTAAAATAAATAAATAAAATATTATGATAGTAATTTATATTATTTTTTTGTATGATATATTATCTTATGTTCTTATGCATCATCGATATAGTTCTTGACAAGAATTAGATAAATCGTGGTAAATTTTTAGAAATATTTAATATGTTTTTTTTGAATTGTGGAATTAAATTTATTTCATTGTTAATTATAATGTGTATAATATGGAAAATGTTTTTATATTATAATTATATTTCATTCATGATGCCTTTCATCTCAAATTAAATGAGTTGTACTAGAAGCAACATTAATTCTATTTTGTGATTAGTAAATTTTTATTAAATGATTTAAAAAAATATATTTTTGAAACATGATGATTTGGATTTTTAAATGGTATGAAATTTCATTAATATACTTCTTTTATATACTGTTAAACTAATAATGAAATTTATAATACCTAAATACTGAACAATGTGTCACCGTAGTTGAGGAAAAAACGTCTTACCAAAGGGGTTAAAAAAAAATTTCCGAAAGTTTTATAAATATTACTTGTTTGAGGGAGGTATTCTTTGTAAATTCCTATCATAGAAGTTACGTTCATCTGGTTACACTTGACATGATTATGATATTCATTATTTGTTTGTCATTTAATTAATTCCATGTCTATCATTTACAACACATATACATGGGAACATTTTATTATCCCTTATTGAAATTATATAATCCTTCTAGATTATAAAATACCTTCCTAAAATCCTCATTTATTCGTTTATTTATTTCATGACCTCTAGGTATTTCCCTATGTATGTCCTTAGAAGGCATAGAGTTTATGCATAGTAGGTCTCTCAAAGAAGATGTAATAATCAAACCCAATTTTTTGTATGCTTATCTCTTATTCTAATTAATATAAATCAATTATAATCATACAAAAAACGAATGAAGAATTATAAATATACTTATAATTTATTAATTATTTTTTAAAACCATTTTCCACCTCATTTTTATCAAATAGGGGAAGAATGTATCACTTGTGAATCTATGTGTACTACTACCTCCACATAGAGAAATGATTCATTTTCCATAGAAATAAATAATGGATTGTTATTATGAAATATTTAATGTTTTTATCTGATATATATGACATAATATTTCATATACAGTTATAATATATTATCTACTTTCTTACCTTCCCATCTATTCTGAAGCGATAATATCACATATACGGTCGAGTTGACCATGACCTCCATAAAGGGACGTGATAATTTTTTCATTTTTAGTTTATATAGATAAAAATAAATATATATATATAATAACTATATATATATATATGGTATTTATGATAAAATAATTATTTTGAAAATTTTTATTATTTTTTACTTTATCTCCTTCCATCCAACGAAATGTGAAAACATCACTCACACATATCTATGGACTACAGTATCAAAGAAAATATTTAATTAAAATTTAGAAAAAAAATTTGGAATGGTTATAAATTATTATATAATAAGAAAATATAATAATTATATAATTATTATTATATATTTGAATAGACCATTACTATGATTATTGGACTACAACAGTCAAACTAAAACATATTTTATGAACAAAATATTTATAATCTAGAATAGTGAGATAATTTTTTTAATACATGGGTAATAATTTGTTATAAGTAAACCATATATGTTAAGATATGTATTTATATTTTATAATATTATATTTATAACATAAATCTATTTATTATACATTATGTTTTAACTTGTATGATTGTTTTGTAGTCCCTTAAAACATGTGTTATAGTTTAAGAGTAACTGCTTCCCGGTAGTATTCGTTCAATTTATTCATGGAATCAAAAACATCCAACAGTTCTGTATCAAAACGGGACATACATTCCAGTGGTTGGCGTTCGTTATGTTTGAACTTTATGATATTTAAGAACATCCATTGGATGAGAGGATTGGAAGTCATACTCGTCACACCCTTTGGGGGGGAATTATTGTCTACTACAGAACTATCATTATAAATTTAAGATATTTTCATGAATCCTTATTAATTAAATATGTATAACATTGGTTTCCCTTGGAATTTTTAATAGCTAGTAACTTCTGTGAAATATAGAATCTTCTGTATGTATTTGAGGCTCTCCATTAATGGATATATCATTATGTATTTGTGGTCTCCATCAATGGTATCCTCTCATATACTATTTAGATATTCATTTAATCATCATTAGGATGATAATGTGTTTTAAGCCAATTAGTGCGGTAGTCTAAAATTTATTGTCATCCAGGGATATGAAGGTTTGTTTTCATATTGGGATTGTACCCATAGAATGGGATACCTATGTATCCTTGGGAATTAAATCAGATCCCTAGTAGTTTGGTGTTGCCTAATTGGACACATCATACCTTTTAAGGTCATGTGACAAGGACATATACATATAAATTAATGTCGGGTTGTAATGATATATTAGTAAAATGTTCTTACTCAATGTGGGAGTGGGGCTTATGCAGAAGTAGCCCAATGAACTTGGAATCAATATGGGTTTCAAAATATGTTTAGTCCCTTTTTGGAATATGGCCCATGAAGTATAGGGAGGATTTGATGTGTAGGGTTTTAACCTTAATGAGGATTCGTACGTATCCCATTTGAATAGGAATCAGATCCCACATAGTTTAATATGTCCTATAGGAGAGTGAATTCCATTAAGATAAATGATTTTGGGCTTAATTATTGATAAGTATTCCATAGTTATTTGGGGTTTTATTTTGGGGCTAACAATTAAGGAGCATTCCATGATTATGTGAATTTTGGTTGGATTCATGATGAATATATCTAGTGAGATCATCTCTGATTAAGGATTTTTTATATATACCTATTATGGTGTGAATCAGAGTTCTCATAGTTCATTCTATCTCCTAGAAGAGTGTCATCCTTTGAGAGAAGACATTTTGATCATAATTCATTAATACGATTCCTTAGTGATTTATGGGTTTAAATTGGGGCTAACTCATTACTAGGATTCCCATATTAAGATAAATATGGTTTGATTCTTGATGTGGACATATAGTTATCTTAGTTCATGATGAAGGCTTCCTACGTATACTAATTACGGTGGGAATCATACTTCTCAGTGTTCATTGACCATGGGTGTTTGTAAATATTTTGTGATAATCACTAATCTATAATCCCACATGAGTCATGCTCAGTGTGATAATCAAGAGGACATGAAAGATTCAAGAAATTCTACAAAAATTTTCCTCCTCTGGTGGTGGAAGTGGGCATGCCTACGACGATGATGGTGGATAAGGGGGAGGTGATCGGGGAAGAGGGATTGGAAATGATCCTTCCCTCTATTTTGTTTATATTGTACAAGGGAACATTGAATGTAAGGAATGAAGTTCAAAATAAGTAGAGTGTAATCAGACCACAACCTTTTAATTGAATGGTTAGGGGCATACAGTAGGATGGCTTCCATAGTAATTTTTGGCAGGGGAGGGAGACATCTCATTTTATTATAAGAAAATAATGTGTAAACCATACATTCCCTTACAGAGACCCGAGGTTCCAGATTTTAGAGACGATAAGGGGAGGCCATAACCCAAACCATAATCCTGAAAACTGGGAACTTCGCAACACTATTCCTGGGGTAATTGTTCATGTTACTTTGGATACACAAACCCATAGACACTCTATGAATCTAATCCCCATTGTGAAGCAAATGTTGGAATCCTATGACTGTGTATATACAAACCTAAATAAAAGACACATTGATGCTACATCCCAAAAATGTTTGATAAGTCAGGATGTATTAGTGAAGGTGTCCACATAATCAATTTCAAAAAAGGGATCCAATGAATAAGAATCCATTCCATGAATGCATTTGATGAGGGTTTTTTAGCTTGTAGACTGAAGAGAGTAGGTGAATCAATGAAGGGATCCCATGTATGTACATGAACAAAAGTATGAGGACACATGTAATATTGGGAGACTTGATGTTCACATAAGTGAAGAACTACATGGTTGTTAATACTTGGGTGAGACCTAACTCTTTCATTTAAGAGTGTTCACATTTATTCCCAGAAGTGAGGTTCCAATGTTCCTTTGAGAGGAATATGTGGCCCAAAAGTGTTTCTTATTCAGGGAGGTCGTTCACTTTAGGCATGCAAGTGTTATTCATTAAAAACACTAAAAGGACATAAGTCTTATGATCCTCCTTGAAATCCCCTTCTCTCTATTTAAAAAACTACCTTGAATGTTTTGGAAGACTTGGGTGAAGCCCTAAGGTGACAAGAGCATCAATTATTCTTTGGGGAAATTCGTCACTATAAATCAATTCCCCCACGGTCTATTTATAAGAAAAAATTGGACCCTATGAGAATGTAAATTTTTCGTTCATATATGTTGCACATAAAAATTGTGGCAAGCATGTGGCTACGTGCTGGATGGTTGGCGCTGAATTATTATTGTACATCTCTAGTGACATTGCCTAACTAGGTTTCCCTGGTATTTTTGAGCCTGTTTGAGGACATTTTGTGGAAAAATTAATTGAATACATTTCATGGTGTCATCAAAAGTCCACCATAGAATTTGATTCACGTGGAATGAAAATAATGTGGTTCGATTGTAAAAGTAGATCACATTGATGCATTCCAACATAATTTTGTTAGATTTAGAGCTACGCTAGGTTTGGAAGGATGAAATAATTTTTTCAAATCCATGTTGCATTTATAGAATTTCTTGATATTTATTAGGTTTATGTAAACAACCCCAAAAATATTATATCTTTTAACGTTTTATTGCTCAATATTACCTCACCAAAAAAATTGTACATTTGGTGACTTGGGACTCAAAATTTGTCTAGAGTTCCTCTTGGGGGTATCAAATATAGTGAGTACCATATCTTTTTTTGTTAATAGTTTAGATTCATGCATGCTTGACTTGAAAGGGCTAGTTATTATGGTCGAACAAAATTCAACATAAATTTGAAATTAGATCCCAAACAACGCATAGTGGCTAATAATTTCTCTAATATTTATTTAATATTTCTAATGGTAATAAAGATTCACGATATTTATGGTCATCAAATATAAAATGTGTATAAAAAAGAAGTATCATCAATGAACAAAGTTAAAATTATTTGACAAAACCATTTTTTGGGTTGTGTTTTTCTTGGATGACTAGGGAAAATGCTACATTGAAAAATAGAGACATATTTTGACTGATAGGCTTATTATGTAGGAAAATTTTATGTAAGGCCTATGGGGGCACGTAGTGCATATTCAAGAAAATGATCTCTTAGGAATTTATCATTTTACTATTTATAGATAATGGAAAATATGATTTTGCTGACTCAATACCATAGTGGTGGTTTTTATAATGAAATAGATTTTAATAACAAAGGGTCATCAATGAAGACATACATCATGAATAGGAAAACCATGTCTATACAAATTTGGTTTATGGTGAATGGTAAGAAAAAAATTAAAAAGTGGAATTTATAATATCATTGAACATAGTTTTATGTCATCCAGTGAGGAAATTATACTGTGCAGTTTTATGTCATGCAGTGAGGACATTGTACAATGCAGTTTTATGTCATTCTGTGAGGTCATTGAATGGTGTAGTTTTAAATCATGCAGTGAGAACATTGTACTGTGTAGTTTTACATCATGTAGTGAGAAAATTGTGCTGTGCATTTTTAAGTCATTCATTGAGGATAGTGAGTGACATTAATTTTAAGGTCATTTTTATTGACCAAATGTTTGACAATCTCCCAATTTTTTGATAATTTGTTTGGAAACAGACAACCATGTTTAGGTATGGAAGGGAAGAATCGTAAACTATGATTTAAGTATTTCTAGATCAGAATAATTATAAGGAAAAAGGGCTAATAGGCATTAGAGAATGTTAGTTCCAAGAATAACGTTACAATTATTTGAAAACCCCATTATGGGGGCTGTGTAAAGAAAAGAGAAATGGGGAATGTACTACATAGAAAAATAGTTGCATCTTTTGACTGATAGTCATGTTATGTATGTAAATTTATGAAATGACCCCTAGGGGAACATAAATCATAGTTAGGAAAAAGTGATATCAAATGTATAACATTCTAAATCTAAATTCTCATGAAAGTTTATAGAGATTCATATTTTCCATAGAATATAGTTTGGTTCATGAAAAAGGTACCTGAATATAGAAAAAGAATTCCCAATCATAATTTCTCAACGATTCAGTATTATAGGATTTCTATGAAGGCCAGACCCAAATGTATGATGTATGATGTCTATAGTTTTAGGTTATACGACTAAGAAAATAATGGAAACAATATATGATATGTGGTTATGTGATCAATAGCTATATGATATTGATTTGAATGCGTAGAGAGGGAAATTTGTAAACCATGGTTTTGAAGACTTTCAGATTGAGATAATTGTAATGCGTGAAATATACATGAATGACTACTTAAAAATATAGATTCTTGTGTATTTTTATCAGTGTTTGAATTGTATATTAGACACTTTAACCAGGAATAAAATTACCATAAGTTGAATAACCTATTATGGGGGGATGAATTAAGAAAATGCAACTATGAAATATGTTGTGTAGCCAAATAGTGGTATCATTTGAATTACAGGACCATTATGTAGGCAACATATTCAAGGCCAACTAAGGAAATGTACTACATAGTCAAGAAAAAGTGTTCTGAGATATTAGAGAGTCTGTCACCAAAAACTCTAAGGTTGATTTTGAAGATATGAAAATATTTAAGATTAATAGTGTTAAATATAAAAATGGGATTAATGTTCAATGAATAAGAGAAATATTTGAAACAATAGAGTCCATTTGTTGGGATTCCCTTACATAGATCTGACTCATATGTAGAGTGTAGAAATTCTTGTTTTCTTTTTGGGATTTCTAAGGAGAGAACCCAAGAGATAAAAAAATTATCTAGTGACTGGTACTAGGAGGTGTGACGTAGCTTTGACTACATATTTCATATGGATGAGAATCAATCCATGTGTTTTTATTTGGGTGCTTCTCATTATAATATCGTGCAACTAGGACATTATGTTGTGAAATTTAGTGTCATGCAATGTGGACTTTTTGATGTGCAATCAAGAGTCAAGGAATGTGGACATTGTGTTGTGTAGTTTAGAGTCATGCAGTGAGTTCATTGTGTTGTGTAGTTTTGATTCATGGAGTGAGGATATGAAGTGATTCTGATGTAAAAAGGGAATATTGTGGGTGGACCAAAGAATTAAACCAAGGTGTCACCATGTATCTCATATAGATTTGAATCAAGACATATGTAGTTCTTGAACATTACTTATGCAAGTTTGATTCTACACATGTATTAAATGGGTTTTTATTATGGATAGTCCCAAGATTGGAGATCTAGGCATGTCTACGTGTCCCATTAAAAATGAGAATCAAGGAAAATGTAGTTCTTGAAATAATAATTTCCCACAACAATCAAGTTTGACATGGGAGACATTATTTTTATCACATTCTAAAATAATGGTTTAATGTTAAACAAATGGTATGAATATAAAACCATATATTTTAAAAGTTATCTATGTACAGATCTGGTTTATATATAGGAGGTGAAAGGGGAAATAAAATTTTTTATGGTTGTGGTTGGGCCCAATATTAGAGATCCATTCCTCTATATGTATCTCATTGAAAATTAGAATCCATCCATACATACTTCTTTAAATGAGGCCCCTTTTCAGATCTGATTCAAACCTAGGGAGAAATGAAACTCATGTACTACATAATGAGTATTAATGATATTAATGATGCTTGCATATATAAACTCTTAACGTCAAAATAATGAATACATTAAACCTATAGTTTAATGTCATGTAATGATGAAAAATGATGTCATGTTGTTTAACACCGTGATAAATAGAAAAATAGGCTATGTATTTTATTATCTTACAATATGGTCGCATATGGTTTTTGTGAATTATAATTTCCTTCGACTTGGAATTTTTCATGTGCATTTTAGAAACATGAAGTGATTACATGTTGTGCAGTTACACAATGTATTTTTTAAAGAATATCTCCCTGGTTGGAGTTTTAATAAGTTTTCCATCCATTGAGATTTGGGAATAAGATCCATTTGAGTAGAACTTTGGTATGGAATATGGTCCTTACATCTTTGGATCATGATTTGGGGTCTTCTTTATAGGTATCATTAGAGTCCTAAGGACCAATACTGATTCTCCATGAAGAAATAAACTGTGTTGAACATTATGATTAAATGCTCATTCTATTATATTATTATTGACTTTTAGATGATATAATGTATTCAATATATTTTCATCTAATCATTCCAACTCATCAAATCATTTTGGAGACATTTCATCTATAGACAACTGATCACATGTTGCAACTCTGAGTGCGGGCAATTGAATTTCATTTGGCAAAACTTCTTCTTTTCTATACACCATTAAGTATGGGGTTTCCTATGTTTCAGTACGACAAGTAGTCCTATAATCCCATAAATTATGAAAAATATTATCATTCCATGATTTCTTATCTTTATCAATCATCGTCTAGAGTATATTTGATAGGGTCTTACAGAAGGCCTCAATCTATCCATTGGTTGATGCCTGATAGCAAGATGAATGGTTTGATTTTATATTGTGCTCCTGAGATAACATCTTTACATCCACATTACATAAATTGGATTCATTGTCCGTCAATATAGTATGTGGGAAACCAAATCCTATGATGATGATAGTTTTAACAAAACTAACAATGATTTTGGATTTGATTTCTTTGAGAGGTATTTTTCTATCCCATCTGTAGAAGAATTTAGTAGTAGTACAACTATACTAAAACTACTTATTCTTAGATGGAGGATAAAGTCCTGCTACATCAATTCCCCAAGTGTAAAATAGAAATATGTATTTATCTATATATAAAATCTTCGACGGTTGATGAATGAAGTTGGCATGAAGTTGGAATGGATATCTTTTCATCTTGGAATCTGTGCAATCATGCTTCATTGAAGGCCAAAAGTATCCAAGCCTCTAGATTTGATTAGAAATCCTATGCCTAGATTGGTGAGCACCACAAGCTGCTGAATGCACTTCTTTCATGTCCATATCAATTTCTTCTCCATCAATACACCTGAAAAGGATTCCATCAGAGCCTTGTTTTAAACCAATCATGTACTGAATTGGAACATCATAAAGTTTAAAATTAGCCATGAGTCATGAGATCTGTTATTCATTAGCTCCATCTAGTGTAAGTAATCCATTTTGAAGGTATTCCATGATGGGTGTCATTAGTCCCTTGGCATGAATGTATAGATCAGAAATAGGGACAATTTTTTTAATTTCATCAATTTTATATTGCATGAGCAGTGAGACAACATGACAACGGAAAATACTGATGATTGTATGACCCCGATATAGATCTTCTAGGGCAGTAGCTACATTATCCAGTGGATCATATTGGGAATTTTGTGATTATGAGACATTCGAAAAAGTTGGGTTTGATCAAAATTCACATATTAACCATCTGATGTAATCAAAAAAGGGATCAAATCATATTTTATGATATCATAATCCTCATTGATTTTTTTATTACAAACATTGAATCACATTTCATGTTTAGGTGGTAAACATTTACCTAGAGTCCCAATTCCAATCCTATAATTAGTGCTTGATAGTCTGCATCATTGATGGTTCTTTCTTCTAACAACAAGAAGGGTTATGGCAATACTGCCTTTTTTGGGGAGATATGTACATTTTCTAACACAACTATGTTGAGTTTATGGATTTCTATTCTCTTCAATTTTGGTCTTCTGGAGCATCATCAAAGTACTTTTCCCACATTTGGGGATTATCATGAATAGAGAAGACATATTCACCATGAAGATAAATATTGAATGATGTATCTTGTGTAGATGGCTGTTTAAAAAGAAAATCTGCAAATGCATGGCCTTTTATTTCCTTTTGAAGAAGAAATTGGATATCAACCTATTGCAATGTAATTGGCCACCATGCCAAATTCCCTATACGTATTGGACTACTAAGGATAAATTTGAGTAGGTTACAGGGAGACACCAATTGGTCCTCTTGATATTGCTGGTAGTGCATTAATTTCTGAACTGCTAAGATTAATGCCCAGCATCACTTTTCAATACGTGAACACCAAGTCTATGTATTAGCCATATTTTTACTAAGATAGTAATGCATGTTATAATTCATATCATCATTATTTTATGGAAGGAAATCTCTCATTGATCACTCTAAATATGTCACATAGGGATTAAGTTTTCTTCCTTCAATAGGTGGAGTTAATACTGGTGGAATAAAAATATATTTCTCGAGTTTATCAAATTCTGTTAGGCCTTCTTCAGTTTATTGATAGGTGACTCCCTTCTTCATTAATCTAGATAAGGGAAAACACTTTCCTACTAAATTCAAGATAATGCACTGAATATAGGTCATGTATCATTGGAGTCCTATTAATTATTTAAAATTTCTAGGAGGTTAAATGCCATGTATTTATTTTTTTCGATGGATCAACTTAGATTCCACGAGGGCATACAATGATGTCGAAGAATTTTCCAAGGGATACCATATAATGACATTTCATGGGGTTCATCTCCAAATTATGTTGCCAAAATTTATGGAATATGGTCTATAGATCATCCAAGTGATCATAACGTTGTCTGGTTTTAACCACCAAATTATCCACATAACATTAGATAAATTTCCTTAAGAAGGGTTTGAAGATATGGTGCAAGGAACATTGATACGTTGCACCTGTATTCTTTAATATAAATAGAATTACCTAATAGATAAACACACTTGTAGGGGCTCTGAATGCTGTAGAATCTTCATACATTGGTGCCATGTGGATTTTATTGTACCTAGAGTAGACATATATGAAGGAAAGAGCATCATCTGTAGTTGTTGCATCAATTAAAAGATTCATGATCAGAACTGGAAAATCATCATTAGAACAATTCCAGTTAGGTCATATGAAATCAATGAAGACTTAGATTTTCCCATTCTTCATTTTTAATTGGATAATTTTGTCTAGATATTTGATATATTTAACCTCCTTAGACACGTTAGCCTTTATAACCTTGTCGACTTCGCCTTCAATTTAAGAGGAATGAGTTGGTTGTGTTCTTCTTGATCCCTACGTGAATCCCCAATGTTCTTCTGAAAAAAACAAAATGATATATGGATACATCAGAATTAATACATCAAATTTCAATATATTTATAGGAAAATATATCTCAAATATTATTTATAAATGATCTATATATCTCTTTCTCTTCATAATTCATGTCCACACTAATTAGATTGGGGTGTGGAACTTCTTCCATACAAAGATTTATTTCTCTAAGATCATCCACTATGGTACATACACCTTCTTAAAATGTTGGAGGAGCATACCTGAGATCATTATAAAGTTATTTATTACATTCTGCATCTTCTATTATTACTATCATAGTTGATGATGTTGAATATAATGCAATGCTAGTCGAGGTGTCAATATTTGGAAATCATGAATTAGAGGCCACCTTTTCAGACCCTATTTATAATGAAGTTCCTTCCTTGAGTAATAAAGAGGATATTATTGGTTGGGAATCAATATATATGTATTCATATAGTGTTGTTAAAACTTATTCTAGTCTTATTGGTGGAGTAGAGTCTTTCTGATGTTCAGTGGATGAAATTAAGACATCACCATTTTAGATTTCATCACTGCTTGGAAAATCACCAATTTGTCCCATGTTGTTAGGCTTCATTACCATAATTGACATTTTGGAAGTCGATGTATGAGTTTTTTTTTAATTTCGGTTTATTATTTTAATTTGATTGATAGGTAACACATAATATATACTGAAATTTTTTAATGTGTTTGTTGAGATCTTTTCCATGCCATTTTGTGAATTAATTCTGGTTACCTCCTTTATCACAGACCTAGATCCCTTCGTGTGATAATATTTTGACAAAATGTGTTGAGATTCACACATTTTGAATAGACAATGTCACTATAAAATGTGCATATTTGATCATTGGAAAAGTAAATGAGACAACAGTGATTTGATGAAGGAATGGTTGAATTTTGATGTAGCCAAGGCCTACCAAGAAGAATTTAAAAGGCTGTGTCCTCATGGAAAATCATAAAATATAAATTAGACACAACATCCCAGAACTAAGTCTTGAGTGTAATATCACAGAAATGTTCTTCATCATTCTTTTCACAACCTAGCTACACTAAAGTGTGTATAGATATTTCATATTCAGTTAGGCCTAATGGGTGAACTGTAAAAATAGGAATGTGTTTTTCTCTTATGCCACTAAAAATGAAGGCTCGTCGGATGGCTATGGAATTGACCATTACTAATAGATACGAGGGACTGATAAGTCCATATACAACATCATATTCATCTTTATGCCTAATATATATAACTTCATGACATTCTATAGGATCATTCTCTATACGGTAAACCTCCACAGTAGAAACTTTAGTTTCAAACATTTGATGATTTCAAAAGCCTCAATAAGTGCCTTTAAAAGATCTTTTGACCTATTCAAGGCATTCAAAATAGACAACATGGATGGTACATGGGAAAAATATATAAAAACATCATAAATTTGTTCTAGATGACTAAATTTCCCACCATGTAGATATGATTTTGCAGGTTCCTTGGATGTTGATGGTTCTTAAATAGATGTACCATGTGTTTGAGAAGAAACTGGAAATACTCATGGATTTGGTAGATTCAACTGACTAGATCTATCTACATGCTGAGAGAATGATAGTGTAACCACTAATCAGTAATCCAAAATTATCATGTCAGGATTCATCATATCATGTGTGGGAGAATCTCCTTGTTCATTGTAACAACCCACAGTTTTTTCAATGAAAAATTACCTTATTATATTTATGTCACAAAATAACATTAAAACACTAAATAATTAACTACTATGTGATAAGTGTCCTTGAAAAATAAGTTTTTCACCCCTATGTTTGGAATTTTTAAAATCCGACAAACACGGTTGTGTTCAAGATGATTTTTGGAGTCTAATGAAATAAAAATAATTTTTGGTGAATAATGACATACCCCTATGAATAGTATCACACCCTTATGAATAGTAATATGAACCTTATGAATAGTAAATCATCCACCATAATAGTAACACTATCTATGAATAATTAAATAATATTTAGACATCTTAGAAAGTGACAATTTGACCTTAGTAAATGTTTTGGTATTTTATAAGTCATAAATAATTATATATAATTAATTAATTAATTTAAAAGAATATTTACTTCCATATAATTTATTAATCAATTATGTAATAAATGTCTTATAGTTTTTAGATAATTTTATAAGACCCTACGTAATTTTTGGAAGCACTATAAAATCAGTTTTAATCCTAAAAATTGTTTTTTGAAGTAAATTATGATTTTAATTAAATATTAAATTAATAATATATAGAAAATTATTTTTGAAAAATGGACATCATTTTTGGATTCTACATGTCGTAAAATGGTCGGGGTAAAGTTTTGGGATTTTTTTGAGATACCTGATTTTTTGATGAATAGTTGAATCCGATAATTCACAATAAATGCTAAATAATGTATTAATTGAGTCATCGATGATGTTCTACTGATGTAAGACCACTTGGTTAGGGATTAAATTATAAAATTACTATTATTGGACATCCAATACTCACTATTCCTTGTGTTAGGGTAAATTAATAAACAAATGATTTTTATATTAAGGAAACCCATGTCCCCTCCAATATAAAAGCCACCCTTCACTCACTCTTTTCCTCACACCTCTCAAGATCCAAGACTTCCATAAACTCTGCCCAAATACCTTCCCTAGCTTCTCTCTCATGTACAAAACCTGATGGTCTCATCATAATACCAAGACTATCTTCCTTAAATAGGATCTCAAGAGGAATATTTAAGAGGTAATTTCTCTCCTTCTTCTCCTTTAATTTCCTTTCGAGTTCAAGATCCTTTCTTGATCTCTCCCCAGCTATATTGTTCCTAATTGTTTTTAACTAAATTATTATACATATAATGTAATTTTATGATTCTAATGGGATATTATATCACCCCACACCATTTCGCTCTTCCTTTTATTTTATTAAGGAGACCGTTGTTCATGAGGTGTTAATTTATCACCTTCAAAAACGACATGATCTCTTCTTCCATTTCTACCTTCAGATCTGGTTATGAAACCATTTTTATGGTTGAACCAGAATATGTATTATGTATAATTTTCTATTTTATGTTATGGAAATAACATATGGCCATATTACTAAGTGAAAAGTTAAAACAAGTTCGTTGTGATCCAAAAACTGATCAAATTAACCCAAATAATCATCATTTAATTATTATATAATGATTCATCGATATGGATATAATTTTATTAATTATAAGATCATAAAAACTACTGAAATATCATTAATAACATGTAATATCCGTTCTGGTTGTTTACCCATGTTCTACTGAAAGTTCAATTTAAGAATACAAGTAAACAACTCAAGAAAACCATAAAAATGAACATCCACATACAATGTTTTTAAACTCTATAAGTCATACAAAGGAACATAATATGACATAATGAAACTAGAATGAACCCTATTAATGTATAAAATGTTCTGTAATTTCTAATTAATGAATATAATATCATTATACAGGACATTAAATAGAAGGAGGCATTCGGGTACAAGGTAAGGGGATATTTCAGACCCAATTTTCTTCCTTCGGGTTCTCCCTCTATGAATTCATTTTTTATATGGTTACTCGTAAAATATAATTTGTTCATAATTTCCTTTACTTTTCTGGGATATAAAGGTTTTTCACTTTTTTTTATTTCCAACAAAATGTTTTCCAAAAGAACTCTTCTTTTAAGAACGCCCGTTTTACTTCTCACTCAAAGTGGACCGTTCTTGTAACATGTGTGTTACTCCCTATTTCGTTTGGGATCCCAAAGCATATGAATGTATTATTATGTTATGAAACCCATTCATTTTCATGGGTTCATTATGTTGATTTTTTTTATATGTTCATTGTTTCATGCATGATAAATGATAATGTTTTGATGTAACGGGTGCGCCCGGAATTAAATAGTGCAATATGAATGTTTATATGTGACGGGTGCACCCGGAATTATATAGCACTCTAATTCATTGGGTAAAATAATTAATCTCATTGGTAACTATGAAATTATGTGTGGAAAAGATGCTAGCTTGAATCATAAGTACGTGTGGTAGTTACCCACTAAGACATGATGTTTTATTTTTATGCTTTGCCACATTTCCAGTTTATTATTTATGCTCCTCTCTTGTTCATGATCATTTGCCTATGTTATGATTTTTGGTCACCCCATGATATATTGTTCTTATCTATCCTCATACAGGGTTTTTATCTCACCCCTTTTTATGTATATCCTCATGTGGCTACATGTACTAAAGAGAGGACAAGTGCGAATAAGAAGCTATAGATGAAGAAATTAAATGATTGTTTATGCTTGATGTTGTATTTGTTATGTATGGTCCTAGTTTTCCCAAGACACTAAAACATTGTTTCCTCTATGTGTAATACTATTATGTTGTTTATCTTAGAAACTATGTAATAGTAATTTATGAAAAGGTCGGGTCATTATAGTTTGTATCAGATGAAAGGTTTAGTTAATTTGGGAATTACACTTAGTGAAACCTAAAGAAAACCTCAAGCATGAGACTAAGTACAAAAATGAACACAAGAATATTTAACTAGGGATCCCATATGTTATGTTTTTTGTATAAATGTTTAGATTAATATGTTATTCATGACTTGTTTAGATAAGTTTTGTTATAATCTTTTCTATTTTAGAAAATGGTGGGAACCAGGAGAAATCAGGCCAACAACTATTGCAAGGGCCAATGCAACGATTGCCCGAACAACATCCCCAATGATTTAGGAGATTAAGTTCAAAAGATCATGGAAAGTTTTACCCAATTATCTTAGGGTATGAAAAATAACCATAATAATGGGGAACGTCCTCCTTCACCAAAGAGGGAGCAACTGGAAATCGAATGTTTTATGTAGCAACAACCTCTGACGTTTTGTGGATCGTCTGATCCACATGTTGCAGAACATTGGTCCAACTCCTTGGAGAAGATATTTTCTTTTCTTCACTGTTCGAAGAAAGAGAAGATGACTTTAGCCATTAAACGTCTAGATGGAGAAGCCGATCAATGGTGGGCTTTTATTAAGAACACCAAGCCAAGGGAGGAAATTGAATATATCAAATAATAATACTTGATGATAATGTTTCTTAAAAAGTACTTCCCACGAACTCTTCGCACAATGATGGAGAGAGAATTCATAGACCTCAAGAAAAAATTTGGATAATCTGTCACAAAATACGAAGAGAATTTCACAAGTCTTTCAAGGTATGATTCAGGATTTGTTATCAACAATGATAGCAAAATTGATAGATTATTTAGTGGATTAAAATCACATCTTCGAAAGGCTCTTAAAATTTGAGACTTTGGGAGTTATGAAGAAGTTGTTCGGTTTTCTCACAAAGTGCAGATGTAGTTTGGAGAATGTTCCCATGCCTATGAGGATATGAAACGAAAGATAGAGTTTCAAGACGACAGATCTAGTGATAAACGTGGGAAAAAAATCAACGACCCATATGCCAAAAATGTGGGAATTTGCATAATGGGAACTGCCTCAAAGGGCTGGGGAAATGCTTCAAGTGTTGGAAAGAAGAACAACATGATCAAGAGTGTCTAAAAGACATGAAAAGGATGGAGAATTTAGCCAATAAAAGGAGAGAACCACCCATGGTTCAATTCTACAATTGTAGGGAGGTAGGGAACTTTAAAAACTAGTGCACTAAACCTCGAGATCTCGTGGGTAGTCAGCGTCAACAGCCACCAAAGCCAAATGAACAAGGGAAGGATTATTCCATCACTACTACGGATGTGGAGCATGATAATGATGTCATACAAGGTACACTTCTTATTCACTCAAGAATGGAAAAGGCCTTATTTGATTCTGGTTTTATGCATTCCTTTATATCTTGCGAGTTTGTTAGAACTATAAAATCAAAGTCCCGAAACCTTTATCTAGAGATATTTGTAAAAACACCAAGTGTTGAAATCATTGCAACCCAAGTGTTTGACTCTTCTCTTGTTGTCATATGTGGGAAGATTCTTCTAGAAAATCGTGTAATACTTCCCTAGGTGGAATTCGACGCTATAATGGGAATGGACCAGCTCTCATTATATAGAGCACATATCAACTGTAGGGAAAAGGAAATATCTTTTCATATTCTGAACCATCCCATGATCCTATACAAATGCTTGGAAGAGCATGAATCTTCTTTGAAAAAATCCTTCAATGGTGTCAGTGTTTATCCCCTAGGAAGAAGCATACCTCGCCCAAATGGTTTAGTCGAAGGAAAGTTACAACCTTGAGAAAATACCCATAGTGAGGGAATACAGCGATGTGTTTCCTAAAGTGTTACCCGGAATTCCCCAGGATCGCGAGGTAGAATTCTCTATGGAACTCATACCGAGAGCTACTCCTATCTTGAAGTGCCCCTATAGGATGGCTCTTTTCGAACTAGAGGAGTTAAAGAAGCAGCTACAAGGGCATCAGTAAAATGGGTTCATACACCTAGTGCATCACCTTGGGGTGCGCTAGTGCTCTTTGTAACAAAGAAGGATGGAATAATGTGGTTGTGTATCGATTATCGAGAACTCAACAAGATCACCATAAATAACATGTATCCTCTTCCAAGGATAGATGACTTGTTCGATCAGTTGAGAGGAGCTCAATACTTCTCAATGGTTGATCTTAATTCTGGATATCATCAGGTAAAGGTGATGATGGAAGATATTCAGAAGATTGCCTTCTGTACAATGTATCGGCACTATGAGTTTTTGGTGATTCCCTTTGGACTTACTAATTCCACTACAATCTTCATGGATTTGATGAATAGAGTCTTTAGACATTACCTTGACTAATTTTTGGTAGTGTTTATCAACAATATTCTCATCTACTCCATGATCAAGTAGGAACATGATAAATATCAAAGACATGTGTTGGAGACTTTAAGAATGGAGAAGTTGTATTCCAAGTTCAGAAAGTGTGACTTTTGGATGAATTAAGTCACGTTCTTGGGACATGTGATTACAAGTGAGGAAATTTCTGTGGATCCTTCAATGAAAAAGGCAATTGATGAACGGCCCAGGCTCTCTAGTGTCAAAGAAATCCAAAGGTTTCTTTGATTAGAAGGGTACTACGGACATTTTGTGACAAATATCTCTTGATTGTCAAGCCCACTACCTAAGTTAACAAGGAAATGAGTAAATTAGTTCTGGACGGAAGAATGTGAGGGAAGCTTCAAGGTGCTAAAGAGATGTATGATCACTGCACCTGTACTCAAACTACCGAAAAGTGGAGAAAGTTTTTTGATATATAGTGATGCTTCAAAGAAAGGCTTGGGTTGTGTACTCATGAAAAATGATAATGTGATAGCCTACACCTCATGAGAGTTGAAGATACATGATCATAACTACCCGACACATGATCTATAGGTGGAAACCGTGATTTTTTCCTTGAAAATATGGTGGCACTACTTTTATGGTGAGAAGTGTGACATATACACCGACCAAAAGAGACTAAAGTATATATTCACACAAAAGGATCTCAACATGCATCAAAGTAGATGGTTATAGCTAATCAAGGATTACGATTTCTCTATTCACTATCATCCTGGAAAGGAGAACAAGGTAGCTGATGCTCTAAGAAGAATAGAACATGCTACTCTATCCATGATGCGGAATGATAAAGAACCTAACTTATTGGATATGAAAAGGATGGATTTGGAAATAATAAGGGCAGGGGATACATCCTACCTTTCCCAAATGAAAGTGCAACCATCCAACCAGGAGAAGATTAATGAAGCACAAAGGGATGATGTGGAGATACAAAAGATGGTCAATGAAGTAAAGGAAGGGAATCTGTAAGGGTTCCATATCGATGATGATGGTGTGATTCGGTTTGGAACGTGATTGTGTGTGCCTTCATCACCCGGGATAAAAAGTAGCTATTTGGTTAATGCACATATCTCAACATTATCTATCCATCTTGGGAGTACCACGATGTACTGTGATCTACGAGAACAAATCTGGTGGGATAATATAAAGAAAAAGATTCCAGAATATATATCAAGGTGATTGGTATGTCAGCAAGTTAAAGCTGAGTGACAAAAGTCCAAAGGTATGATGAATCCATTACCTATACCCATGTGGAAATGGGAAAATATTACTATGGACTTTCTCATGGGTCTTTTGAAGACTTCAAAGGGAAATAATGTGATATGGGTTGTGGTTGATCGACTCACCAAGACTACCCATTTTATCTCTATTTAGGAAGAACTCTCTCTTGAACAACTTGCGATGATATATGTGAAGGAAGTGGTGAGACTGCATGGTGTTCAACTCTCAATTGTCTCTGACCATGATCCAAGGATCATATCTAAATTCTGGAAGAGCCTTCAACATTCTTTGAGTACTGAATTAAATTTCAGCACGACCTATCACCCCCAAACTGATGGCCAGTCTGAAAGGACTATTCAAAAGCATGAAGATATAATAAGAGCCTGCTCTCTTGAATTCAATGGTGGTTGGGATCAGCATCTCCCATTGGTTGAGTTCTCATACAACAATAGATTCAACTCGAGTATTCAGATGGCTCCGTATGAAGCTCTTTATGGGAAGCTATGTAGAACTCCAACCTGTTGGGATTAAGTTGGAGAAAGAAAGCTACTTGGGCCCGATCTGGTTCAAGATATGACATAGAAGCTTCAAGTCATCCAGAAACACATCAAATCTGCTCATAGTCGGAAAAAGATCTAGGCTGACAACCGTTAAAGGGAATTGGTGTTTGACGTTGGAGATAAAGCCTTCCTTATAATATCTCCATGGAAGAGAATCAAGCAATTTGGGAAGAAAATGATTCTAAGACCATGGTATATTGGCCCCTTCGAGATCCTTGACCGCATAGGAGTTGTGTCCTATATTCATGCACATACACCGAATATGGCTCAATTTCATGATGTGTTTCATTTATCACTATTGAGGAAGTACATACCAGACCCCTCACATGTACTAAACTCAAAGGTAGTGCAGCTGGAAGATGATCTATCCTATGAGGAGCGGCCATAAAAGATTCTGGATTGGATAGATAAGGTTCTACGCAACAAGACAACCCATATTGTCAATGTGTTGTGGAGGAACTATATGTTTGAGGAAGCAACATGGGAACCATAAGAGGCAATGAAGGAGAGGTAGCCTCACCTTTTTGTGTAAAGTATAATTTTAGGGGTGAAATTTCTAAAGTGGGGAAGAATGTAATGACCCAACGTTTTTTCCATAGAAAATTCCTTTCTTATATTTATTTCATAAAATAACATGAAAACACAAAATAATAAACTACTAATTAAGTGACCTTAAACATAATTTTGTCACCCATATGTTTGGAATTTTGAAAATCTAACATACACGGTTGTGTTCAAGATGATTTTTGGAGTCTAATGAAAGAAAAATCATTTTTCATGAATAGTGACCTACCCTTATGAATAGTAACATAACCATATGAATAGTAATATGACCCTTATGAATAGTAAATAATCCAATATAATAGTAACATTACCTATGAATAATTAAATAAAATTTAGACATCTTAGAATGTGACAATTTGACCTTAGTAAATGTTTTCGTATTTTGTAAGTCATAAATAATTATTTATAATTAATTAATTAATTTAAAATAATGTTTATTTCCATATAATGTATTGACAAATTATTTAATCAATGTCTTATAGTATTTAGATAATTTTATAAGACCCTATGTAATTTTTGGAAGCACTATAAATTCAGTTTTAATCTTAAAAACTATTTTTTATATAAATTATGATTTTAAATAAATATTAAATTAATAAAATTTGGAAAATTATTTTTGAAAAATGGAAATTATTTTTAAATTCTAAACGTCGAAAAATGGTTGGGGTAAATTTTTGTGATTTTTCTGAGATACTTTAATTTTTGATGAATAGTTGAATATGATAATTCACCATAAATGCTAAATAATGTATTAATTGAGTCATCGATGACGTTCTTCTGATGTAATCCCACTTGGTTCGGGATTTAATTATAAAATTAATATTATTGGTCATCCAAAACTCACTATTCCTTGTCTTAGGGGAAATTAATAAACAAATAAATTTTATATTAAGGAAACCCCTCTCCCCTCCACTATAAAAGCCACCCTTCACTCCCTCTTTTCCTCACATCTCTCAAGCTCCAAGACTTCTCTAAACTCTACCCAAAAATCATACCTAGACCCTCCCCCACGTCCAAAAGCTTCTGGTCTAATCAAAAGACAATGACTAGCTTCTTTATGGAGGATCTCAAGAGGAATATTTAAGAGGTAATTTCTCTCCCTCTTCTCCTTTAATTTCCATTCAAGTTCAAGTTCCTTTCTTGATCTCTCCCAACCTATATTCATCCAAATTTTTTTGTAGCACTAGTATTATACATATAATGTAATTTTACGATTCTAATGGGATATTATATCACCCCACACCCTTTCCCTCTTCTTTTTATTTTGTTAAAGAGAACGTTGTTCATGAGGTGTTAATTTAACACCTTCAAAAACAACATGCTCTCTTCTTCCATTTCTGCCTTCAGATATGGTCATGAAACCATTTTTATGGTTGAACCAGAATATTTTATATTTTTTATGTTCCATTTTATGTTCTAGAAATAACCTATGTCCATATTACTAAGTGAAAAGTTAAAACAAGTTAGTTTGATCCAAAACCTGCTCAAATTAATCCAAATAATCAATATTTAATTCTTATCTAATGATTCTTCCACATGGATCTAATTTGAAACATTATAAGATCATAAAAACTTCTGAAATTTCATTAATAACATGTAATATTAGTTCTGGATGTTTACCCATGTTCTACCAAAACATCAATTTAAGAATACAAGTGAACCACTCAAGAAAAACATAAAAACGAACATCCCCAAACAATGTTTTTTAACTCTATAAGTCATCCAATGGAACATATTATGACGTAATGAAACCATAAAAACCCTATTAATGTATTAAAGGTTATGTAATTTCTAATTAATGTATATGATTTCGTTATATAGGACATTAAAGTGAAGGAGGCATTCGGGTACAATGTAAGGGGAAATCTCGAACCCAATTTTCTTCCTTCGGGTTCTCCCTCTTTCACTCCGTTCTTTATATGGTTACTCGTAAAAGATCATTTGTTCATAATGTATTTTAATTTTATGGGATATACTCGTTTGTCACTGGTTTTTATGTCCAACAAAATGTTTTCCAAAAGAACTCTTCTTTTAAGATCGCCCATTTTACTTCTCACTCAAAGTGGACGGTTCTTGTAACACTTGTGTTATTCCCTCATTCTTTTGGGAACCCAAAGCTTATGAATGTGTTATTATGAGATCAAACCCATTACTTCTCATGGTTACATTATGTTTATTTATGTTATATGTTCATTGTGGCATGCATGATAAATGTAAATGTTATGATGTGATGTGTGTGCCCGGAATTATATAGCACAATATGAATGTTTAAATGTGACGGGTGCACACATAATTATATAGCGCTCCAATGCATTGGGTAAAGTGTTGAATCTCATTAGTAAATGTGAAATGATGTGTGAAAAAGATTTTAGCTTTTTTCACAGGTACGTGTGGTAGTTAACCACTAATACATGATGTATCATTTTTATGATTTGCCACATTTCATGTCTATTATTTATGATCCTCTCATGTTCATGATCATTTATCTATGTTATGACTATGCTCACCCCATGATATATGTTCTTATTTATCCTCTTACTAGGATTTTAGCTCACCCCTTTTTATGTATATCCTTAGGGGGCCACATGTACTAAGGTGATGACAAGTGCCAATAAGAATCTATAGAAGAATAAATTAAATGAATGTTTATGCTTGATGTCGTATTTGTTATGTATGGTCCTAGTGTGCCCATGACACTAATCCTTTGGGTCCTCTATGTGTAATACTACTATGAAATGAAGTAATAATAATGTAATAAAGGTCTGGTTCACTATATTCATGGTTATCTTGTTGAAGTGCTCTCCCACGAGTTTATGCCACATATACGTTTTGATAAAGGGTAAAGATAAAATAGTGTCTTCCAGATTACCCCCATCATACCTAGATCCCCGACCATGGTTTATTCCGCCAGTTCCATAGATAGGTATCAAGAACTAATTATCATTATTACTAGAATCATTATCATCATAGGGATCTATTTAGTGGATAATGTTGACAGATCCCGATATCTCGTCTTCATCTCATGATGATTATGCCTAACATGTCAGTTCTGGTTGTTTCATTTAGCGAGGTAGTTCCTATGATTTTGAAACAGATGGCATGAAATCTACTAGAGTCAAGGAAAACATTGGTCTTGACATGATCTCATCTTTTTATGACTTCTATTTGTCCTTCTTATACTGTCGCTTCTTTGATGATTGTCCATTAGAGGACTGATCCTTTCAAAAAGGTGGTTTTTCTATTGCCAGAGTGGCAGAAGACATAATTAGTTTTTCAACTATGTTCGTAGAATGGAATTGGTTTGGTTGATTATTTTCCTAATAAAAAAATAATAATATATCTATGAATTTTTAATTCTTTACTTCCTTCAATTCACCTAATTCCATTGGAATAGTTACAGTAACACATGCTACTAGGGATGTTGAAATTTTCAGTTTGACTTTTCCAAAGTCTACCATTTTTTTGGGATGTCTTTGATAAAAAGACACTCTTGAATTAGAATCTCAAACATATGGTGAAGGAGATAGTAATTATGAATATCTTTTTTTTCATTGTTTGGTTTCTTCGACCTTGAAATCTAAGCTAAATTGTTTTCTAAATCTGAGATATTTTAACCAATAAGCATTTCATTATGAAAAGAATAATCATTATGATGTTACTCCTTAAATTATTTAAAACTTTGATCAGTATGATCATATAGATGAGGCAGTCATTACTATTGATTCTCGGGAGATAGAGTCCTTCGATATATAGAATGTTTTTAAGTGGATGTAGGTATTGGTGTTTTCTTCAGTGTTAAAGTAGAAGCGTCTACTATCACTATTCACATTCCCATATGTGATAAAATTACATGATATTTTGATTTAGTTACCACAATGGAATCCTCCACCTATTGGAAAATTCAAGCAAGGTGTCAGAACACTCATTTTAGTTTCGAATTTATCAGTGGTGGGCGTAACTCATCACACAAATTTTCCACACAAATTGGTAGCAACTCAACATAAGGGAGTTATATATTTAAAGAATATGTTAATCCTTTACATCGAGAAATAAAATATACAACTCTTTAATTTTCCCTTTTTATCAATTTGTATGATAAAAAATAGTTTTCTTCCATTACGTTGAGCTGAATTGAAGAAGGATCATCTAACAGAGATCATCCCATATGGAAAATGACCGATATTGCAATCTTTTATAATAAACTAAAGGTGGTACCTATAGTGACTACCCAAGGCTCATAATCATTAATTCTTCTTTTTGATGAGTAGTTCCCATTATGGGATCACAACGCAAAATGAAATGTGTTAAGCGTTGTTTTGGATCTTTGAAACCATTAATTTTTGGGAATGTAGTGTTATGAAAATTTGGTTAGGGATAGATCTAATCCATCCACTAAGGTTATGCTCCCTTTTCCTGATGAATTGGTGCTTGTAGTTCCTCCCTAGCTTCCAATAGAATTTTTAATGCCTTAATTACGTTTATATGAATTTTGGGAATATCTGGATGAGTTTATAGCTAGACAAGTACAATAGATGGATCATTAACTAGTGTAATGATTAGGAAAACCACTAGTAGCGGTGCTTGTATTTTTCTTGGATAACCTAAGGGAAATGGCCTATAATAATTTATTTTTTCATGCCCTAGATGTGTACCCAATGGAGTGAATTTGTTATACTAGTCTGTAGTAACCACAAATCCTATTTTCTACGAAGATCTTACAGGATTTACAGGTTGAGGATCTGCTTTGGTAGAATGTATCGATGAAATGATACATCAATGTATTATGTATTTTTAATGCATTCATCTATTCTTATTATTGTGAAAATATAATTACATGTTAAATTTATTGAACTTATACAGTGGAAAAGTGATACAAAATCTAACTTTTATCATTCCACTCGTTACATACCTTTTAAACGGATGGGAGTTGGTAACCAGATAGAATTTCTAGATTATAGGTAAGACTCTGATTTCAGATATGCACACCTCCTTTATTTTCATCAGGGAGTACCGTATTATGGAAAAGAACCTCATCTTTTGATTCCCCTAAACCAAAATCATTTTATGGAGGATCTTATGCAATGGTGTTAATGATATTAGTTGACGCATATTGCTTTTATGGAATTTTCTCATTATCTTTGTAAGATCATCTCCCTCTATATCTTCTATGAAACTACATTCCCTTATATGTTAAATGATTGAGAATTTTTTGATGGAAATTTACATGAATAGAATACATGGATAGTTCATTTGTCCTCTCTCTTTCTTTCTTCATCTCTAATCAGAAGAAAACTGACTTCTATTGGCGGGGGATTTTAGATGTGAAAAACCCCCAGCCATACATGGTGGGGCTATTCGTTTTCATCTTCTTCAAATCATAAATATTTTTTAATTGAATTCAACTAATTAATTAAACAAGCACCATCCCTATAGGCTACGGTGGATCTTGAAATACTATTGTTGTCATTTGCGCAACTGATCTTATGATATTGTGAATTTTGGAGTGGATATTAGCTCGGTGCATTATCCAAAATCAACTAAAATCACCAGTTATAGAATATCGCTATTCTATTTCATACATTTATGTTATCAGATAGTTGACATACTCTTAACAGGATGTACATTTAAGATTCTCAAATGGTTGATGGAAATGTAACTCAACAAGTTTCTTTAATGTGAATGACTCTGATGAGAACTACATGAGGCATATTCTTGAGCATACATTTGATTACATACAGAATATGTTGATTGTAGATGGCCTGGGGAAATCAAATTTCATGAGACCACTTTTGGTGGTCATTGATAATTCTAGAGTGCAGTAAAACGAAATGATCAATTTTTGCCCAATCTAATGATATGTACTTCAGTTGGGGTATTAGAAATTAACTAGCATATCCACATTCAAGCATTGAGGAATGCATGCTAAAGTGTTCTCTTCTGCTTTTCGACTTCTGAATTTCAGTAAAGTGAGAATGATTCCACATCAATTTTGTGTTGAAAACCTCCTATTACCTTTACATGATTTTTGTAATCATCATATGAAAATACTTTCATTTTCAAATGATGAATAGAGTTCTATAAGTGATGGTGGAAATCAAGAATGAAATATTCTGCCATCAATTCTGGAATGTTCTATTGAGAGTTTTCCAAATTCCATGAAATGACTTGTACATCTCATTTAGCAAATTTCAATATCATATTTTACAAATTTTCTTTATATTTCACTAGAGTTTTCTCAACATCATCTGAAAAAGGTGGGTGTTTCTCGATTGTTTTATTAAAAACAATAGAATAAATTGATTTTTCCTCTAATGTATTAGAAGAAAAATAACATAAAGTAAGATTAGAGAATGATAATTACTATAATATGTATTCTAGTTGAGATATTATTTCACTCGTTAATGGCATGATATCAAACATGACTATCCTTGTATTGGATAGTTCATTTAGAAAAGAGAACTTTCTCATTACTACATTTCAAATTATAGAATTATCTTGAAAATGTGAAATAATAATGTGGAAAAAACCTTTGAATATAGTAACATAATGAGGATCACCACAATGGTGGATTATTACAAGGGATAAATCCTCTTTCTCCTTGTTCTTATGCCCAGATGAAGGGTTTTTGTGGAACTCATCTAGTGATAGGCTCTCTGGATTGACCGATGTTTTCTGAAGCAATCATTATGGGTGATGTTTTCAATGAGGGAAATCATAATTATAGAAAATACTCCAATAATTTTGTAATGAGACTTTGGATCTTGAGCTGCATGTGATAAATGTCTGAGGGCTCAAGAACTCCATCATTAAGAAGTCCCAAATCACATCTTGTATATTGATTTTCCAAATGTATATGGAAATAAATTTTCTTGGATGCAATCATAAAACTAGATGGGGAAACTTGTTTATAAAATTGGTTATCATGGGAAGGTATATGTGCCTTCCTTGTAGTGGTAATTAGAATAGGCTGATTACCACTAACTTGAAAGTGTGTATGTTCCCAATCTGATATTCTATAAGATATGGGGGAGTATGCCTAATTAGCATTATGGACTTGAACAAAGGTATGCATATTCTCTTAGATGTATTTTTGGTATGTCATACCATGTGTGGGGACAAATGTATGTGTATGTTCTCCTAGTACTACTGAATTTGTTGTTTTGAAATTATGGCATGCATCCAGAAAATGTGTAGGAATTTTTTTCTTCGCTTTCACCATTATTATGATGAGCTTGGTGACTTCAGTCACTAGAATGGGAATATAACTCAATTAAGTTTATGGAGTAGATGCATGGGTCTAGTACTGTCCTCCTTTTTCATGTCATTGGGTACTCACATTACTCATGTATGGTAGAAGAGAGTTCAGCCATCCATTGATTATTAATCAGATAACTCCGGCTAAATTCTTCAGGCGATACCAAACGAGATTGTTGGTAGGATCAATGAAAGATGGTAGGTGTATATACATTCTCACTATTTTCCATCGAGTATGGTTGATATATTTCTTTCCATACTGACATATGAGACTTTTTAAATTAATGGTTAGTTTATGAAGGTTTACGTTCCAGTTTACAAGTTGACACAACATTTGATTAGCGGGCTTTCATAAATGCATTCAAAAGAGACTACTGATTGGATGATAATTTATAGTGTTTTATCTTCCAATTGAATGTACTCCACCAGATTTTCCTGGAGGGATTGGTTGTTCAATTCTTGAGAAGTCAGTTGGGCATCAAAATTAGGATGAATGGGTGTTTTTTCCCATTCGTTGTTTCTATAATGTTGGGTTGATAAACATCTCAAGAGGAGAAAAGGTAAGAACCTACTACTTGTAAACCGGAATCTGTCCCCGACAGTCTATCTTGCATGAATAGGTATGAGGGACCTAGGATGAAGGTACAGAGCCAACACCCCCATCATGTTGGCAGTTAATTGCCACACGATTATAGTGGTAGTGATTGTTGGTGGGAGTCCTCGAGAAAGACCCCTATATCATTGAATTAAGGCCATGAGTGGCCTCTTGATCCACCTCATTATAGTAAGGGATTGAATGGTAGTTGCGTTCCATGGATAAGGACCGAAAAAAGATGAAGATGGTGGATGGAACTGTCTACTTCTTGAGCATCAGACATCACTGTCCAAACGATTGAGGTTTGTTATTAACCTGGAGAGTTGTCAGATAGCCTCAATGGATTAAATTGTACCATTCTAACTATAGTTCATCACATGTACGTTACACACCCAGCATTGAAGATACTGACTTGGTGATGGAATCCTTTCAGTGGATGGGGATCCAACATGAGTAGTGGTCGATACATTAATAGGTGCAAACATTAAGGAATCCATTTGGAGTGATGGGAGTTCGGAGAAAAATTGAAAATGACAATGAATTCCATTAATTCCACGTCTTTTAGATGGATACAAGCATGATTGATTCCATTTTCTGCACTTCCTTTATCAATTGGCAGGAATCTGACATGTGGGAAGCATTTTTATCTTGGTTAAGGATTCATGTTGTGTAATACCCCAAGATTCCATGGTATGTCTCCCTTTGAATAATGCAATAGCTTGCATTGAATACAACATGGATATTTAACACACCACGACCAATAAAACTAGACATTGTGAATATAAATACCCAATATTTGAAATTTTATAAATTTTAATTTTTACAATGGATTTCATTTTTAGATTCGTAATATAAAAATTAGCTTAGGGTGAATTTTGGTATTTTTTAGAAAACATTCAATTTTTGATGAATAATGAAAAACCTTGTGTTATTGTTTAAAACCAACTATTTATTTATGTAAGTAGTTATTTTATTTTAATTAATTTTAGGAGTAAATAGATACATTATACTTATATATTTTCAATGTAATATATTGGAGTCTTTTAATAATATATTTAAATATATAATATTATATTGATCTTGTTACCGTATTTTACCCACCTTCTAGGAGAATTTGAAAATTTGTATAAAACATAATTTTACCAGTTCTATGAGTTGAATTTCAAAACCCCAAGAGACATGGTTAACATCAGTATGTAAAATTTTGATTAATAAGATGACAATAATTTTTAGTGAATAATTACTTTTGAATTTTATTTTCAGCGGTTAAAAGTAAATACAATAATTATATGAAAAAATGATATTATAATTACCCTAACACATGTAAAAATTCTATTTTATAGTTCTATTTTCCCCAAAAACAACCTAAGGAATAAAATATGACCCCCTTTGGTCCACATGGATTATATTTGGACATTTGTTATTATTTTATTTAATGAAGAGTTAAAATAAATAAATTCAAAGAATAATATCTAAACCTTTTTTAATTTAGGGTAAAACATAATATAAATATGACTATAAAAATTCATTAGAATGATAAATATGTATCCAATATAATTGTTTTTTTATAATTTTAAGACATTTAATAATTCAATTTATTTATGACACAATGATGATGAAGTAATTACCTTATTAATGAATGATTAAAATAATAATTATTATAAATATCGAAATAACTGTAATTTGAGACTTTTGATGAATTCCAAAAAAAATTAGTTTAATATTTCAGGTTAGGGTTGATTTAATTATTATTTTTTCTATGTAATCACATTGTTATTATTTTCAGAAAAACTAAATACTAAATCCTGTCAAAATAGACATAACATAGATTGTTAAATAAAATACTATATTATTAAATAATATAATATTGCTAAAAAACTATGGTTTAGACAAAAAACATAGATATGGTTATATATATTAATAATTAACTACATGGGGTTCTATTGACTTGTTATAGTATGTTAATTGTCCATATAATATAAAAATACAACGAGACATGAAGAATGTCAAACTATTTTACTAAGAGATAAATATAAAATATATAGTTAATATGGTGACCTGAATCTGTATAAAACCTATTGGTTGAGAGGATTTCGTCCCATCCAAAAATTTTCCTTGAACTAAATCATTTTGGTGCCATTAGAAAATGAAAATAAGTTTATTATAAAATAATATTTCAAGGTTTCACTAAAGTGACTATCACCTCTCATATAAAAGGGTACTTCCACATGTATTCATTTCACACCTCAAAAGCAATTTGGATCAACCAAAACCTTCTCAAATATCCTCAAAAAATTTATCCCTTCAACATAGAGGAATTAATTTGGTAAAAAATACATCATAATAAGCCCTTTTCTTCAAATAAAAAAAAGAACCCGAATAAAATGTTAATATTTCATCACCTCTTTCATGTCATTTCCTTCATCCACTTCCTCTTTTTTTATTGTTTAAATTCTAAAATACTAAAGCCTGTATATTTTATACAATGTGACATTATTATAATACATTTACAACCATATTCATTATTATATCCATCATATGAATGATATAGTCACTATACGTGCATACGTATGGTTTATCATCTCCACGTCGTTGTATAGTTTTTTATTCAAACAATTAATTATTTGGATAGGTATAATAATGAGTATAATAGATTTAAATAATGAATATAAATTTTTAATTATTCTATATATATGATATACTTTATAATTACATATGATTTTACCATCAATATAATGATATTGTCACTCATGCGTACGTACAGATTACTGTCTCCATGAACGCGATGAGATTCATTCCCCAACATAATAATAGAAGAATAATTTTTATTTTATGATTAAAAATAATGTTTAAGTACTAAATATGATTTGGTATATGAATAATATACATATGATATATGATAAAAATGGCTTACATAACTGATCATATAAACAAAAACAGATCACTTGACACCCGAAACGATGATAATACTAAAATATTTTTATCAAAGCAATATTATCATATCATATATATGATTTTACCATCAATATAATGATATTGTCAATCGTGCGTATGTAGCTATTATCATCTCTGTGAACGCGATGAGATTAATTCCCCATCGCAATCATTAATGAATAATTTTTATTTTATGATTAAAAATAATTTTTCAGAACATAATATCATTCTGGATATAAACAAAATACATCCTATCCATGAAAAAAATGGCTTACGTAACTGATCATATAAAGTAAAACAGATCGGTTGACGCCCAAATTGATGATACTACTAAAATATTTTTATCAAAGTAATATTATAGGATCATATATGATATAATATTTATCTATATAGTTCTTGTATAATTTTATAACAATTATTTAACATTTATAAAGGAGGTTAATGTACCCACATCTAAGGAAAATTAATATGTAAGGGTTAATTCTACTATATCTTTACTTATCCAAGGTTGTTGATACTTAACTATCTAAAAAGACCTCTTTTTCATACAAATCCGTGTTTTAAAAAAATGTAATTAAATATATTTTTACTATTTACAATACTATGTGTTAAATTCATTTATAACATTATTTTATTATATATTTTTTGAAAGGAATATTTTCATCGTTTTCCAATCAAGGTTGTTTTTGACCATTTTGACAAAATTAGGTTAGAATGACTTTTTTTAACTTATACGGCAAGTACAACTATTTTCTACCTTAATATCATCATTGAATATTCTTAAACAAGCTTATATGAATATTTTAAAAATATTTTTTTTCTTTTTTAATTATATAACATTTAAATGATTTCATAATAGAAATATATATTTCTTTAAAAAAGATTTAATTTCATCTATGTCAACATCCATTTATGGATTTTAAGATTGTTTGAAGTTGATTTATTATGATACAAAACATCCATATTGTATTGAAGGTTTTGTGATATCGATGATTATGGATGGGTAACTTTTACACCATTCATTGTTTATAGATAAAGTATTGTTATTTCATATGTTAGTTTTAATATGAATGATTATGTTATGTTTAATCCTTGTCATATTTGGAATGCATTGTACATAGTACGTGACGTATGGAGCCCTCTATAGCTCCCAGATGCGACATTAGGTCTCATTAGATAAACTAGTTTGTCAGAACGTGGACTTGACAAAATATTATTTTTTATCTTGGCCTAGGTCCTTGACTATGTGGTTATAATGTCTAGCATTATGCATTCCATCACTAGGAATGGGGCTATTGACATTTTATGTGATTATTCGACTAGTAGAATATTCATGTCAATAAATAAATTGAATTATTTGATTTTATCTTTTCCATATTTTGATGAAGATTATGTTTGAATGGTTTTTGTTTATGTTTTATACATATCCTGAATTTTTTTTATTTATGATTTTTTCTACAATATAGTTATCTTTACTATGATTCAGAGCTCACCCCTTTCTACATTTTATTTTTTCCCAAATGTGAAGAAGTTTCTAATGGTTTACATACAAGGATAGTGTCACGATATAAATGTTTTAAAATAGGGACTAAATGTTGTTTATAATTTTATTTAATGATGTTATATAAAATATACGAATGTATGTAGTACTTCCAAGGTTACTAAAATGATTAGTTTATGGGACATGATGCCTTTTATCATGTTAATATTATGTAATAATGCACCAAATCTGGGTAACTAGGGTCGGGTTGATACTATTTGTATTAGAGGAAGTTTAGTACAAACCTTGTAATCTAGATTTATAAAATCTCTGATTAGAGACCATTACCCTAAGATAGAATTTGGGGATTTGTATAGAAGAACATCCTAGAATTTTGGCACTACAGATTTATTGTTGGTTTCCCAAGAAATACATCCATGTTTGGATACGAGCAGCTAGAGACGGCTCTGGTATAGATTTATCTAGGGGTAAAACATGAAAACACCGCGTTAAGGTAGACACGAATAGGAACTGGTGCACGAAAATGGGCCTTGTTGCACCATTGGTTACATACTCCTGGGGGATATTCTTAGGTTAATTCTCATTTTCATTACAAACAATAATAAAGGGTTTATGAGTATATACATCATAAACTAAATTTTTTTATGATTATGGATTATATCGATAAACTGTTCAGTTTATGTTCAGTGTTTTACAAGTTTTGAATTAACTATTACAATTCCCAAACTAATATAGTGTATTCCATTTTTTATAAATGGATCCTAGTGTAAGGAATGGAACCAGTATCAATGCATGTAATCCATGTTTGTATTCCCCTCAAACTCATGATAATTATAGTGAAGATGGTGATGAAAATAGTGCTGATCAACTTATCACCATACTGGGAAAACTCACTTGGGTTATAAATAATAACATCACCATTATGGGGAATCTTGATCCACAATGATGAGGATATATGTTAGGACGCTTCATGTAGCAACAACCACCAACATTAAATGGGTGAAAAGATCCATTACAACCTGAGATATGGATAAGTTCCATAGAGAAAATATTTCATTATTTGGGTAGTAGTGAAAGTGAAAAAGTTTTCATGGAAATTTATCATCACATGGGAGATGCAGGTTAATGGTGGTTATTAATCCAAAACACAAAGGACTGTGAAGAATTATTGAAAAGGGAATGAAGGGAGTTTAAAAAGTTTTTCTTAGAAAAATACATTCCTTGTGACTATCAAGCGAATATGGGAAAGAAATACTTGAGTCTAAGAAATATAGAGGATAAAAATGTCAGAAAATATGAGGCTAACTTTACAAGGTTATCTAGACATGAAAAAAATTATATACGTAACCCAAGGAGTTATATTGATCGATTCATTGATGGGTGGAAACCATTTCTCCATTGAGAATTAGTCTCAAAAACCTTCTCATCGTAGAAGAAATTAAATCATGTGCAATAATGATATAAAATGAATTCTCTTTGTCTTACGACTCAAGGAAACGAACGAGAAGAAATAATCTATTGTACACTATAGAAATAGATATAAGTGTATGAAGGGAAGTGTTGAATATCCATCTTGCGGTAAATGTGGGAAGAAACATCCTTGTACTTTCATGAAGGGAATGGGAGTCTATTACAATTATGGTGAAAAAGGACACCAAGCACGTGATTATAAGGTAAAGAAAGATGCTATCATGGTGGAATGCTACAATTGTAGAGAAATTTGTCATCATAAAAATGAAGTTGCTATGTGCCAAGGAAACTTACCCAAAAAATTCCCAGAGAGAAAGGCCAATCTTATGCGATCACTACAGCTGAGGTTGATGCTCCGATAGACAAGGTGGTAGGTAATTTAATTTGTTCCTCAAGTTTATCCAAGGGTTTATTCAATTTTTGGTTATCTTATTGTTTCATGTATTTGGCGTTTTCTATGAAAATTAGATATTTTCAATTTGACTTAACTAGGGAGTTTTCAGTACCAACACCTAAGTGAAGTAGCATCGCAATAATGTTTTGTTAATCAGTTCCCATTAATACATATAAATGTTCTTTATCTGCTGATCTCATCGTCATACCCATGATTTAATTTGATATAATCCTTATAATGGATTGTCTTTCAAACCGTGATGTGATAATTTATTGTAAGAATAATGAGGTTACAATTTTTGATGATGATAAAATGTTCCTTATCTTTAGAGCTGAAATGTCACCACCTGATTCTTATCTAGATCCCCCAGTAAATCTTCTAAATAAAATTATTCGGGAGGAAAAAAATGAAATGACTATAGGTGAGTAAAAGAATGTTCAAATAGGGGACGTACCTATTGTGAATGAATATGTTGATGTGTAATCATAGGATTTACCTTTACATCCTCATGAAATAGAAATTGAGTTTCCAATTGATTCAATTATTGGTTCAAGTCCCATATCAATGACCCCTTATAAAATGTCCACTATGGAATTAGTAGAACTAAATAAAAAACTAGAGGAATTGATTATTAAGGGATTTATTCTCCCTAGTGTTTGTTCATGGGGAGCCACTATCCTTTTTGTAAAGAATAAATATTGATCATTGTGGTTGTGCACTGAATACAGTGAGTTCAATGCTATAACAATAAAGAACATGTATCCCTTACCTCGTATAAAGGATTTGTTGGACGAACTTCATGGAGATCAATATTTTTCAAAGACTGACCTTTGATCTGGATACCATCAGATGTGCGTGAAGAAGGAAGACATTCTAAATACATTATCTCAAACCAGGTATACGCATTATGAGTTTACAGTAATACATTTTGGATTGAAAAATGCACCTTCTGTCTTCATGGATCTAATGAACATAGTTTTAATGGAATATCTTGATTAATTTGTAGTTTTATTTGTTGATGATATCATGGTATTACCCAAAATATAAAAAGATCATGAAAATGACTTGCACATTATTGTAAACTCACTTATGAGAAATTAATTATATGGGAAGTTTATAAAATGTGAATTTTGGCATCATGAGATTTATTTTCATTGCCATATTGTCTCTAAGGATGGAATCTATGTTGATCCTTCAAAGAATAAGGAAATCCAAGAATGGTCAGCACCGATGAGTATAACTGAGGTAAACATTTTTATTAGTTTAGTAGGTTATTATCAACCTTTGCACATAAATTTTCCCAGTTTGCAAACCCATTAACTATGGACACACGTAAAGGGGTTAAATTTGTCTGGAAAAAATAGTGTGAAGAATGTTTTTAAGAACTTAACAGAAGGTTTTTCAAATATCTTATATAGACTCTACCGTTAGGGAAATATGGGTTTGTTATTTATAGTGATTCTTCAAAGAATGGACATGGTTATGTCCCTACGCAATATGATAGAGTTATTGCCTTTCCATCTCAAAAGTTTCATGAGAAAAATTATCCTACTCATGATCTTGAGTTACCAGTTGTAATATTTTCTCTGAAAATATAAAGACACTATATCTATAGTAAAAATTTTGAGATTTATACAGATTAAAAGTGTTTGAATTATATTCTCACATAGAACGATCTAAACCTAAGTAAAATAAGATGGATTGAACTACTCAAGGATTATGATTGCATAATACACTACCACCTAGGGAAGGAAAATAAGGTGGTATATGCTTTGAGTAGAATGGATCATAGAATTTTGAATAAGATGAGAGTATAAAGGGATCCTATTTTTGTGGATCTTGTAAAGACAGATATGGGAATAACCATGGAAGGTGAAACATCAATACATTTTCAAATGGGTTCCAAAACATATATACTAGAAAAAATGAAATGTTATCATACTGATAATGAGGAATTTCAAAAGAAAATTATAGCTATGAATGATAGTAGATTGATCGACTTCATATATGAAAATGTAATTTTGAATTTTTTGAAGAGAAATTCGTTTCCAGATATACTTAAATGAAAAATGGAATTTTTGGATGATGCTCAAAGCTCCAATTTCTCTATACACCATGGTAGCACTAAGATGTATATAGATTGGAAAGACAATTATTTTTGGGACAATATAAAGAGATATATTTCTAATTTTGTGTCAAGATGCACGGTTTTTGAACAATTGAAAGGTAGAATAAATCATACTAGAGGTGTGATGAAACTTCTTCTAATACCTGAGTCTAAATGGAATGATATTATTGTGGAATTTTCCATGTGACTAAGAAAGACTCCTATAATAAATGATGAAATACGGGTCATTTTTTATCGTCATGACAAGTCAGCAATGTTTCCAGCTATAAGAGAAGATTTACCACTTGAACGCATTGCAAGACTCTATATTAATGAAGTTATAAGAAATCATGGTGTACCCCTATCTATTATTTCTGATCATGATCCCTATTTTACATCAAGATTTTACAAAAGACTTCATAAGGCCTTGGATACTAAACTTTGTTTGAGTAATGCTTACCACCCTAAAATTGGTGGACAATCAGAACATACAATTCAAACCATAGAGGACATGTTTAGATCTTACACACATGACTTTCATGGTATGTTGGATCAATTATTACCTGTGTTAGAAATTTTGTATAACAATAGCTTCCATTCAAGTATTCAGATGGCACCATTTGAAGCATTATATGGAAAGATATGTCGCACACCAACTTTTTGTGATGTTTTTTGTGAATGAAAACTTTTTGTCCCAGAACTTGTTTAGGAAACAACGGAAAAAAATGATTATACGAACCCTCATTAATGCATTCCAAAGTAATAAAAAAGAACTATGATGATAACCAACAGATGGATTTGGAATTTCAAGTAATAGACCATGTTTTCTAGAAGGTATATCCATCAAAGCGTGTTATATGTTTATGTAAAGAGGGTAAATTGAGTCCCAAGTACATCAGACCTTTCGAAATTCTATAATGATTTAGAGTAGTAGCTTATTGTTTTGTAATGCCTCCAAGTATCTCAAATGTTCATGATGTGTTCCACGTATCACTATTGAAAAAATACATGTCTGACCCAACACATTTACTCACCTATGAGGAAATTGAACTAGAACTAGATCAGTCTTATTGTGAAGAGCCTGTGATAATTTTTGATACAAGAGAACAAGAGATGACAAACCGGATGACTTGCCTGGAAAAATTTCTGTAGAGAAACTATAAGATGGAAGAGGCAATGTGGGAACTAGAGGAACATATGATGATGAACCACCAGAATCTTTTTATGCTGTAATATTATAGAAATATTTATGATTAAATTATTTTATGGAGGGGTGAATGTAACACCCAAAGCTTCCACTATATGTTTCCCTTTGAATAATGTAGTATCTTGCATTGTATGCAACATGGATATTTAACACACCATGACTACTCAAACTAGCAGTTATTAATAGTAATACCCTCTTTTTGAAATTTCATAAAATTTAAATTTCAAAATAGACCTCATTCTTGGATTCAGAATATCAAAATTATCTTAGGGTGAATTTTTTGCCTTATTTTGAAAACTTTTAATTTTTTAGGAAAAGTGAAAAACACTCAGTTATTGTTTAAAAATGATTTTTTATTTAAGTAATATGTTATTTTGTTTTAATTTATTTTAGTTTAAAATAGATATATAATACCTATTGATTTTTAATGTAATTCACTGAACTAATTTTATAATAAGTTGTGATATATAAAATTTTATTGAACTTTTTACCATCTTTTACCAGCCTTCTAGGAGCATTTGAACATTCACATAAAATATAATTTTATAGATTTTTTGACTTGAATATCAAAAATATTAGAGACACGGTTAACATCATTAATTAATGTGGTTCAAAAAGATGAAAATAATCTTAAGTGAATTGTATCTTTTGGATTTTATATACCATGGTAAAAGGTAAATAGGGGATTTAAGGGTAAAAATGATATAATAATTACCCTAAAACATGTCCGAATTAAATTGGAAAATATAATTCGACAAAAAACAAACTTAGGAATAAAAAATTCTCCCATTTATCTACTTTGATTGCATTTATACATTTATTATTATTTTATTTAAAAAAAGTTGAAGCAGTTAAATTCAAAGTTTAATGACTAAACCCTTTTTAATATAGGGATAGACAAAATATAAATTAGACTATAAATATTAATTTGAAATAAAAAATATTTAATACATAATGTAATTTTATTTATAATTGTTAGACATTAAATAATTTAATTTATTTATGACACAATAATGATGCAGTAATTACCTTATTAATGAAAGATTAAAATAATTGATACTATAAATATCCAAATAAATGTAATTTGACACTTTTGATTAATTACACTAATTTTATAGGTTATTATGAAATTTTAGGGTTAATTAGATAATTTTTTTTATTTAATCATTCTATTATTATTTGCACAAGAACCAAATACTAATTAGTGTCAAAATAGACATAGTTGAGTTTTTAGAACAAATACAATGTTATTAATTGATATAAAATTCCTAAAAATATATGGTTTGACCAAAGTACGTAGATAAGGTTATATATATTAATGATGAACCACTTTTGGTTCTCTTGGATTGTTATAGTATATTTATTACCCATATAATATAAAAATACAAAGAGACATGGTTAATGTCAAACAATTTAACTAAGAGTTAAATCTGAATGATAAGGTTAATATGGTGATATAAACCTGTATAAAACCTATTGGTTGAGTGTTTTTCGTCCCATCCACTCCTTATCAACAAATTAAATCAATTTGGAGCTTTTAGAAACATAAATATATTTTATTATAAAATAATATTTCATGCTTTTCCTAAAGTGAACCTCACGAGTCTTATAAAAGGGTACATTCCCTTCTATTAATTTCACACATCCAATTCCATTTTACATGGCCAAACCCCACAAAAATATCCTACCAATGTTCCTCCATTCATTCAAGAGGAATTTATTTGGTCAGAAAGCCAACCTATGGTGACCTTTTGATCAAATCAAAAGGAAGAACCAGAAGAAGAGATAAATATTTATCACCTCATTCAAGTTCTTTTCTTCTTCTACTTTCTCTTTCTTTGTTGTTTACATTCTAAAATAATTAATCTAGTATCTTCTATATACTCTGATGTTATTATAAAAATTTTACAACAATATTCATTATTCTCTCCATCATAGAAATTACAAAGTCATTGTATGTGTGTACGTACGGTTTACCATTTCTAGGTCGTGGTGGAGTTTATTATTCAAACACTTCATTATTTTGATGAGTATAATAATGAGTAAAAATTAATTAAATAGTATATATATCTTGTTAATTGTTATTTATATAAGATATACCATCCAATTTCATATGATTTCACCTTCAATATAATGATATTTTCGCTCATGCGTACGTAAAGATTACCGTTTCCACGAACCCGATGAGATTCACTCCCCATCATAATCATTCAATGATAATTTTTATTTTAGGATAATAAATAATGTTCAGTAACATCATATCATTCGATATATGAAAAAAATACAACCTATCCATAAAAAACATAGCTTACGTAACTGATCATTTAAAGGAAAACCAATCTGTTAACACCTGAAACTATGATACTACTAAAATATTATTAATAAAGAAATATTATAGGATAATATATGATATCATATTTATGTATATATTTCTTGTATAATTTAATAACTATTATATTAGTATTATATATGAGGTTAATGTACCCTTGACAAAGGGAATGTAAAATTTAAGGGTTAATTTTACAATCTCTTTACTTATCTGAGGTTGTTAATACGTATGTATCGACTAGGACCTCTTTTTCATCCACATCCATGTTTTTTTAAAATATAATTCAATTTTTTTACTATTTAATATAATATGGGTTATAGTAATTTATAACTTTATTTGACAATATATGTTTTTCAATGAATATTTCCAATGTTTCCAAACAATGAACTTCATGACCATTTCAAAAAATTAAGATAAGAATGTCTTTTTTAACTTATATGGAAGGTGTTCCTATTTTCCAAAGTTATATCATCATAGAAGATTCCCATAAAAGCTTATAAGAATATTTTCAAAATAAATGTTTTATTTTAAAATTTTATAACTTTTAAATGATTTCAATATTGAAAGAGATATTTCTCTAAAAAAATGTTTACTTTTTATCTATGTCAACATCCATTGATGGATTTTAATCTTGATTGAAGTTGATTTATTAGGATAGAAAACATCGATATTGTATTGAATATTTTGTAATATTTATGACTCTGGATGTGTTTTTTATACCATTCATTGTTTATGGATAAATTATTGACATTTCATATGCTATTTTTTATACAAATATTTATGCTATGTTTAATGCTTCTAAAATAAGGAAAGCACTTGACATATTAATTGATGGGTGGAGCCATGCATTGATACTCAATGCATCACTAGGAAATATGTGACAAACTAGTGTCTTTGTAGAAGGCCTTGAAAAAATCTTCTTTGTAGTCTTGGCACAAGGCCTTGACTATGGGGTTATGATGTCTGACATTATGCATTCCATCATAATGAAAGTTACTATTGATATTGCATGTGATTATTCGGATGGTAGAATATCCATGTGACTAAGTAAACAGAATTATTTGATTTTATATTAGCCATATTATTTTGATGTTCATGTTTAAAAGGATTTTGTTTTAGTCTTATACATTTCCTTAAATGATCATTCTTATTTATGAATTTTTCTGCTAAACTGTTTTTCTTAATGAGAATCTGAGCTCACCCCTTTCTATGATTTATTTCTCCCTGGATGCAAATAAGTATTGTATGGTTGTCCTACAGGGGTAGGGTAAGGATATATGTGTGTTCAAAAGGAGATATAATTTTCTTTATGTTTTTATTTCATTATGTAATGTAAAACATATGAATGTATCTAGTACTTTAAAGCCTTCTAAACTAATTGGTCATTCAGGACATGATTACTTCTATGGTTCCAATGTTTTGTAATATTGCACCGACATGGGTTAAATGGGGTAGGAGAATTACATGTTAGGTTAACCATTTTTGATTCATATTTCCTTGAAATGTGTGTTCTAGTTTAAGAATCACTACTTCCAGATGGTTTCCATTGGATTTATTCATGCATCCAGAAACATCAAATAGTTTTGTATCAAAAAGTGACCTTCTTCCAAAGGTATTCATTCATTATGATTGGACTTTTCTATATTTAAGAAAATGAAGTCGTGGAGAGGATAGGATTCCTAACTCATGACACCCTTTGGGGGGTTATTGTCTACTCTGGGATCTCTATATAAATTTATGATATTTTTATGAATCCTTTTAATTCATCATGTATAACATATAATTCCCTTAGAATATTCAATCACTTATGAACATGTGTGAAATTTACAATAATCTATATGTACTCGATGTTCTTAATTAATGGAGAAATCTGTATGTATTCATGATTCTCCATCAATGGTATCATCTCATATAATATTTTGGGATTATTTTAATCATCGTTATGATGATACACATATTTATTTTACTCCGTAGGGAACTCTGGAATTTATTGAAATCTTGGGAGATGAAGGTTTGTTAGATTAATTGGATTGTACCCATAAACTATGCCCGCTAAGTATCCTTGTGAAAGGAATCTAACCCCTTGTAGTTTAGTTCCACTTAAAGGGACACATTATATCATTTCAAGGTCATGTGACAAGGACCTATCGATACAGTTTAATGTATTGTGGTAAGGAAATCTAGGTAAAAGGTGCATAGTCTATTTTTTGTGTGGGACTTTTGCTAAAACAGCCCAATGAACATTTGAAAAATATGGGCATCCAAGTACAATTAAACCCTGATGAGAATATGGCCCAGGAAGAAAAAGGTTGATTTGATGGTTTGGGTTTGAACCTCAAAGACGTTTTCCAACGTATCCCATGTGGATAGGAATCAAATGCCAAATAGTTTGATATTTATCATATTAGAGTGTAGTCAATAGAGATAAATGATTTTGTGATAATTCCTGAAAAGGATGCCTTGGTGATTTGGGGGTTTAATTTGGGGCTAACTCATAAAGAGGATGCTAATATTATGGGAGTTATGGTTGGATTCCTAAAGAGGATATCCATAGAACAAGGGACATGATGAAGGATTCCTATATATACCAAGTATGGTGAAATCATCATTATCTTAGGTTATTCAGTCTCATAGGAGTGTGTAGTCTATTATGAGAAATTTGTTTTGGCGTACATCCTGAAAATGATGCCTTGGTGATTTTGTAGTTTAATTCAGGTCTAACTCCGAAGGATAATTCCCATATTAACGGAATTATGGTTGGATTCCTAAGTCGATATATAGTGAGCTCCGACCCTGATAAAGCATTCCAATGTATCCCAATTATGTTGGGAATCATATATCTCTTATTACATTCACCGTGGCTGTCTTTACATTTTTTAATCATCATAAATCTCTATGCCCACATGAGTTTCACTTGGTGTGAGAAAAAAGAGGGTGTGAATGATTCCACAAATTAACCGACACTTTTCCACCTCCGCTTATGGAAGACGGAGTGCCTGTGGTGGTGATAGTGGACAAGGGAAAGGTGAATTGGGAAGTGGGTGAGGTAATGATCCATCCCTTTATTCTCTTTATATTGGAAAGGGTCCAATGAATGGAAGGAGTGAAGGTGAAATAAAAGAGCAGAGAAATATTTCAACCATATACTTGAAAGGGCAGGGGCTTACAAAGGGATTGACTACTGAGAGGATATTAGTAGGTGTGGGATGATTCTCCTTTTCTATTATGGACATGAAAGTGTGAACATTACCATCCCGTTCCGAGACATGACGTTTCAGATTTTAGAGATGGAAAGGGGACATCAAAACCCAAACCCTAATACTCAAAACCGGAACATCCTAACACTATTACTTGGTGAATTATCCATGTGACTATGGATATATAGACCCACCGACACTATATGAATCATAAATACATTGTGAAACAAATCTTGGAAACCATGGACAGTGGGTATAAAAATCCACATAAAAGACATGCGGATGTGCCTTTTCCAATGGATTGATAATTCAGAAGGTTTTTGTGGATTCCTCAAAAGAATTTATTTTAAACAAGGGACCTAATAAGTAAGAATCCATTTATGAATGAATTAAATAGGATATTATGGATTATAAACGGATGCGAGTCGGTGAATCAAATTCTGGTACCCAATTAAGTACTGGCTTGCAATTATGGGCGCACCGGTAAGCTTGGGTGACCTGATGTATAGTTATGTGATGAACAATATAGTTATTAATACAAGGGAGAGACCGAACTGAATCCTTTAATATTATTCACAGGTATTCCATGAAATGAGGTGCTCAAGTTCCAGTTACTAAAATAGGTGGTGTGTAAGTGATTCTTGTTCAGTGAGGTTGGGCACTTTAGGGACGATAATGTTATGGATTTCAAACACTAAAAGGACATATGTTCTATGATCCTCATTCAAATCCTCTTATATAGGTGATATAGAAAGACCTTCAATGATTTAGAAAACTTATGTGAAGCACTAGGGCGACTAGAGTAATAACTAGGCCTCAGGAAAATTTGTCCATACAACTGAAGGCCCCATGGGTCTATTTATAGGAAAAAAAATAGGTCCTTGGGAAAAATAATATTTGAAGTGCATGTATTCTACATGGAAAAAATTTTGGTGTGCAAGTGGTTGCATGCTAGATATGTGGTGCCCATGTACTCTTGTTCACTGCAAGTGATTTAGCAATACTGTGGAGCCACTTTGAGTATATAGACAAAATAATTTGGTCATTATCTTTCACAATAGTGGTGCACTAGTGTTTGTGTGCATGTACACTGGGTACCACTTTAGTGAATTATCCAATTTTTTTCTCTATACCTCGGTTGTTGTTTCCACGCACCCATACTTTGGATCAGTGTTCGATTATGGTACCGACCATTCAAGTTTGTTCCTTCTCTATTATCACTAACCCCCATGAAAAATGCAGAGTCACACTACAAAAATTTCAAGTCCAATTGAGAATATTTTGCATATATTTGCATGGAATACATTTCAAGGTGTACAAAATGATACATGATGATACATGTAGTAATATTTTATGTTATAATCACATTTCTCATTGATACTATTTGTGATAAATATAAATTTAAAAAAATATGGTTATTATCCTTAAAATATCATAATTATTTCATATCATTTTATAATTCTTGTAATTTTAAATTAACATTAAAATTTTTCACTATTAGGTATATGAAATGTTTTAAAATTATTTTCTTAAAATAAAAATTATATTTATTTTCTCCTCAAACAGGAATATTTTTATTCCCAATATATTTTTTCAACAAAATGGTTTCAATAATATTTTTAAAATTATATAATGAATGATTTAAATAATATTACCCATATATTACTTTATATATAAATATAGAAAATAAATCTCCCTATAATTTATAGAAAGAAGTAACTTTTAACCGAATGTGTAAAAATATTATTTATTTTATATAGTATCACAAAAATATATTTTACCACTATCATGATTTCTATATTCAATGAACATTACATTAAAATATTACATGGATAATTTAATGAAACATATTTCCATAATATTTTTTTTAAAAATTGCATTTTAAATAGATGATTTCAAAATGAAATCATTATTTTCCTAAAGAAATAATCCAAAAATATATTAAAGGCATAATTAAACTATAATAACAAACTTTTATGATACATATTATTAACCAGGGAATTATCCAATGACGCCACCAAATTATTTTCTCTATATTGTTTAGGATGATGATTTTTTACGAAAGATTCTATGACACATATTACTTTCTTATGAATTAACTATGTTAATAAGAATGATTTGTAAACTATTTGTTTTCCATCAGATACACTATGGTGAAATTATGAATGTATTTGTGATCTTTTGAAACATCAATGTTTTAATTTAATTTGAATAATGGTCCAATTATATCCCTTAAATGAATTAGTAAATTTAGATAATTCATTTGATATTTTTTTATCCATGAACCTGATTCAATTTTCACAACATTATGTATGGATCTTGTTTTTTGTCTATATGTCTATGAATAGACTTGATTTCATGTCCAAAATATTATATGAGGACACAATTACATGTATCTCACTTAACGTGTGAACATGTAACTTTTTATTAATGTTTATAATGTCATAAATGTATTGTTTTTTCAAAATTTCAATTTTTATCACATTGTATCATGGATCATGATATTATATTGTTGTTTCCCCTACATTGTGTATATTTTATATTTTTTGAATTTTTTTTATTAATCAATATTATTGATATATAATATATTTGGTATGAATATATTATGGTATGATCATGTTCTATTACTATTATTCTTACTTTTGATCATTGATTGATATCTCCTATGTTTACCCTTACAGAGCATATTATATCACATCTTATTATGTTTCTACTTTTTAACATTATAGTGAATGGTTTTAAGAAGGGTATTTCTAAAAATATTAATGTAATAGAAAATCTTATTCATTATGATAAATATACTATCTAAATTATATTTTTATATATCCAGTCACTAAATAAAATAAACCATTATTGTTCTAGAAAATGTATTTTTTTATTTACTATTTATATAAACAGATTTAAAATAATTTTATTTATTCATGTTCAAATTAATAAGGTTTAGGGATAGATCTTGGATGAGTTACTGGACTCAAATGTTATGAATATTAGAAGAAAATTTTCATTCTTTTATAAGTGATAGGAGGGACACACATGAAATAACATAAAATATTTTAAAAATATTAACTCAAATTCTTGAAAAAGAGGTGGTAAATTTACTGAATGAAATATTAGGATAATATAAGGTTTAAATTTATATAACAAATAATATTTCAACATGTTTAATTAGAATTTTTACCCTATTGTTTTAGTTTTACTCTTGGTAAAACCATGTTAACCCTAACCATAAAAACATATTTTTTCTTTTCTTGTTATTCATTTTGAATGAAACATAATGTTGTCTGATAACCAAATATGGAAAATATTATTAGAAATATATAATCTATACAATAAAATTAATAACAAATAGAGGAATAATATCATATTAAAACATGCACAAAATATTCAATGAAACTAGTTTTTTGAAAAATGATATGAATTATAAAACTAGATTTATTATAATTACTTACCTATAAAAAACAGATGAATGCTATTACATTTATGAAAATATATATTATATTCTTTTGATTAGAATAAATAATTAATTTTAATTAATTTTAATTATAATGATGAAAAATTCATTGCACATATATGTGATGTTTCTAAAAAAAACATCTATTTTAAACTTTAAAACAGTTTTATTTTTATTAATAACCAATTTATAGCCAGTGAATTAATTTTATACATGTGTAAAAGTTATTTTCATATTTATTTAGGCTTACTGATACTCACAAATCCAACAAATAGATGATAACTTTAACATTAATATATAAGTCCCTAATAGTACATCAGAATCTATTTAGAGAAAGTGGTTTGTGTAATAAAAGCAATCAAAAGAATCAATTTTTTAAAGATAAATATATCATAAAATTATAGGTCTTATAGAAAATGTTGATAATATATAAATCATAAAATCCTTTTAAAAATTATTAATTTGTAATATAATATTGATTTCTCAATTTACTATCCTAGTGGTTTCATAATTATTTCATCAACCTATATGTTTGATTATCATTTCTTTAGATTTAGAAATGAACTCTTCAATTAATCACCTTTTGAATGGACTTGATTATACTGATTTATTTAAATAAAATGTATTTTGATATATTAGTCTAATATTGGAATGGAAAAACCTTTTACAAACTATCTTTATTTTCATATAACTTATGATGCACCTAAGGTATCATAAGACTCTAATAGAATTTGTAATCACATTTTTCATTAATACTTGGAAATACATGATTCAAGATATACATTTATAATAATAACAAGTATAAGGAAAAACTTGTCCAAATATTGGATTAATCAATGGGAAATATATTATGTGGAATTATTATTTGAAGGGTTTTTCTTATAATATCACCACACATTGACTATTTAGCAAAAAAAAGGTAAGAGGAGATGTCTCAATCTATTATGATCTACCAAACAATTATTGTCAAAACATTATATATACCCAAATAAATATATTTCATAAAATAAAAAAATGTATCTTTATGAATATTTTCATCTAATTAAAGGATGCAATAATATTTAAGAGTTCTTATAATTGTTTGAGACAACATATAGTCAATTTAAAATATGATATTAAGGTTACATAAAACCATATTCATCAAATGATAAGATATTTACCAATATTTTGGTATGTGAATATTTTAGTGTTCAAAATTTCATATCAAATTCATTCTATGAAAATAAATCTAATTTTATCCCACATGCCATTGTGAAAAATGATCACTGACTAGTCAGCCCTCAAATGATAAAATCGCTTCTTCTATATAAGGTTATATAGTTTTTACCTACAAAATTATTGTGGATATTCTATAAACAGTGATGTAACCCCTCAACGAAAATACCTACATTGTTGAAATCCCCCTGTGAGGAACATTTTCCCTTTATAAGTACATGATATATTGGATAATTCTATATCCTCAATGAAAAACAATTGTTGCATGACTTTATAATATGGGTTACAAGCTACACCATACCCATTTTATGTGTATATAGAAACCTCTATCTATTATTAATGTTTCATACATATTACCATAGTTGTGTTTTAGTACTAGAATTTATATATTTGAATGAAGATAAGTTCGGTATAAATTTATAATAATATCAACAATTGATCTACTTCTAGGAAATCATCTATTTTTGACATTCTAATGTTCAGTCATAATGATATAATTTCAGGTCTATGTAATTGTCCTTGTTATCTTATACATTTTTACATTATGATTAGCACATATGAAATGTAAAACTCGGTACTTATCAAGTAATTTATGATATATTTAAAATTACTATTGGGAATATGTAGTCAATTCATTCTAAGAATATCCTCCTATGATATCACACATCAAATAGGTGAAATTTCATTCTAGGTGACATATAGATTATTTTCATTAATTTTAAAATCATTTTTATTAAATTCCATGTCATTTTTTGTAGCATTTCTTAATCTAAGAAACCCCATTGATCTATGTCTGTAGATATTATTACCCAAATTTGGGTTGATATTTATAGTTATTCATTTGAGAAATTAAATAATCATTATTATCTATAATACTAATCTTCTATTTTTAATATGTTATGAGTATATTTTTCATGGTAAAAAATATTTCTCCATCTATCTTCTTACAAAAAATAGATCATATTCATCGAAAATATTTATTATGTGATTAGTATACGTTCATTAAACCATAAATGGAGATATAAGACATAAAATCCTCATTTAAATTCTTTGGTGTCACCAACCCATATATTTGTTTCATATAGAGATCATTATAAAATCATTTAAATAAAGTGTTCATATAATCCAAAAACAAAATATAGTAGTCATGGTAAGTGTCCCTGAAATGTAACACTCTAATAGATTTTACTATAAAAAATAGAGAGTTCATTTTATGATATACTATATTTATTCATCGCAAGAATCATTTTTTAACTAATTGATCATTATCAATATCATGATGAACCTACCATTTTTAATTATCTATTGAAAATACAACAATTACATTATGTCAATAGGATATGTACTATAATATGTTTGAGAATTTAGTATATTGAATCTATCTATTAATTCATATGAACTTTTCAACATTATATTATTTGAATTAACAAATTTCTTATAGGATTATGTACACCTAATCTGTAATATTTTACTAAACATGGGGATAATAAAAAAATTTCTTTGGATTGAACATCAAATAAATTAGGTTTCAATAGAACAAATCCATTCACTAAATATGGTGGTGTTTAGTGTTCCTATAACAGATCACATTCTTTTAGAGCCACAATATCATATATTCAATTTCATCTCCCACTATCTCAAAAGAGGACTTTATCCATCTTATAAAAATATAACCATTCAAAAAACACACTTTTCTATGTTGGGATTGTTAATGTCCTAAAATGTTATAGGGTTGTTAATAAATACGAACATCGTGTTTCATTGACGCTAATTTTTTTTCTAAAACCATCATTAAAAAATAGTCTTTATCAAACACATGGCGGTTGACACAATGGATTCAAAGGATATTTATTTCCCAATATTATTATTATATGGTTAGTTGTTACATATCTAATTATGTAACATCTCTAGAATTGAATCATCTAAGTCTTAAATGAGTATAAGAAACCAAATTAATCTCCCATATGATATAATCGTATAGTTAATGTGAATAAGGTAAATTAGCCTCTGAAAAAACTATACTAAAAAATTATATGACAAATAAAATATAATGGATCGGCCTTAAACATTACATAATCGTGATTTATGTCAGGAATTCACATTGTGGATCATTTCATTTTTATAGTTTTAGAGAATTAGGCCATAACTATTATATAACAACATGAATATTTCATGTAGACACTACTACCCAATATAGATTTTCATTAAATAAAAACTCTTGAAAATAAGGGACATGTCGAGTTCCATGATTTAGACATCATGGATTTTCCTTGAAATCATCCTTGACCCTATTCATCTTTATGTCCTATGAAAAACATTTCAAAACATGGGATGACATAAAAAAAATAAGTATGGGTTTTAAAATAATGTAAAGACACATTATCCCAAAAATATATATAAATAAATGAAACCATACTTTTCAATCATAACATATATCATGAAATAATAAGATTTATGAATAACATAAAAAAATCATAAATCATAAAGGTAACTGATGGAATTCATAATATAATTACATTGTAGCTATCATATAAATATAGGGATTCAAATTTAGAATACCCATCATAGTATATTCCATAAATCTCTTAGGAGAGATATTAATGTTTACCTCTGTCACTTTACCCATTGGATTGGATAGCCATCTCGGGCACACATGCCCTAGGTTTATCACAGAACAACCTGTATACATAAACAATTACCAATAACCATAACATGTTCATAACATATAAAATAAGCATAAAGGAAAGATAACATTTCCTCATTTCTATCCCAATATAGAATTTCAAGATATTGAAAAAATCAATTCTTTAGCAAAACATTTTAAAAAACATTTAAAACATTTAATAAAGAGATTTTTGAGTCAATGTATCCCTTACCACATTGAAACATTTATATGAATTATCACTTGAATACATTAAAATCCTTATAAATAAAATATGATTTTTTTTTAAAACATGGACATTAATGAGATATATTTAGATGAATAAATCTTTATAACATTTAAAATGATATTTTAGTTAAAGAGTTGTGAACAATATTAGATATGCTTGAATACAAATAATTGCGGAATGAAATTTATTCAGAACATTAAACATCATGAGAAAAAATGGATTCATCAATTAAAATGTCAAAGGATAGTATATACACAATGTAAGAGTGAATTGGTTCATTACAACATTGAAGTCTCAATGGAAAGTAAATTGAGACGAAATGCCTTATAAAGACGATATCCTTAGATTATGGATAAATTAATTACCTAATAATGTTTCAAACATATAAATACACTCAATATAATTTGATATTTAGTGTAAATAAATCAAAGGACATTCAAAAATTATCTTTTTATGACAAAACCAATGACATGGATGTTTAACTCAATTAATTGAAATTGAGTTAAAATTACTCTTATCAAGTTCACATCAATGATTATAAGGGAATTTATCAATGGAGTGATTATGTGTATCAAAATTATATCCATAAAAAGGGGAGTTGAAATTACAACATCTATAAATAAATATTGATTCCACACATAATTATTGCATGACATAATTAAGAGTTAGATGATTAAGCCATGGAATGAAAATTAGGTTAAAGGTTTCTTTACAGATTTGGTAACTTAGGAAACATACAACTTATAAAATAAAGATCATAAAATGAAGATGTGAAAACACAAAATTTTATTATATTACACAATTAATATAATCATGTGCAATAAATACACTACCCAAAAGGAAATAGTGGTAGATATAGCATGAATCTGACGGGAATAAAAATTGGGATGAAAATACTTTAGCACATTGTAATACATTGAGTAATATGATAAAAGTTAAAACCACCAAATGAGTCATATAATACCATTAAAATAAATATAATAATTAAAATTTATATCAAATGGATGTACACAATAAACCACCTGCAAAAAATTAGTGGTGAACAACGAAAATCTCACAAAATTAAAAGTGAGATAAGAAATTTCAATCACCGGCCTGACCTGACTTTTTTATTCCTTTTTTCATGAATAATAAAAATAAGATAATTTATAATTGATTAAGAACACTATTTAAAGTTTATTATTCCTTTTATGTAACTTATTAACATGTTATAAATAATATATAATTATTTATGTTAATAATAGTAGTTTTGTCGATATTTGTTACTTGAGTAAAAAATGGACACCTTATAATTACAAGTTGTCAATGTGGTCAAGAGTCCATTATCTCCATAATGATATTCATGATTTAGATATAATATATAACAATTTAATATATAGTATATATATAAATATATGTGATTATAACTATAAATAACATTTGAAGATAAGAAATTACATGCCCCACTCATGGAGACGGTAAGCCGTACGAACACATGTACATTACATTCATATTTTAATTGAATGAAAACATAATTATACATAGTTATATTATAATTAAAATACAATATCATATATAATTTCAATAAATCCATCCTTTATATGTTTGAAATATGGATTGAATGAGTCATATCACAATGAGGGGGTAGAAGTCTGCAATTTCTCAAATGAAATTATCACATTTAATCATAATATGAACCATAAAGATGTTATATAAATTTAAAATACATAATCATAATGAAAAAATAAACATAATATATATGATATATTATTAAATTTCTATAATAATGGCCACCATAAGTGGTGGTAGGAGATAATTTAACATTCATCTTTTCGTGAGGTGTTAGTTTTCCATACACAGAAAAAGTATTTTATTTACGCATTTGATGGAGATGTGTGTATTTTTAGTTGTAATAAATCTCATAAAAACATACTAGTATATTAACGATATTGTTTTTGTTATAAAATAAATTAATGAAATTTTTTTAGGGTTTTAGAAAGTAAAATAAAATAAACACTTTAAGAGAAACTGTTACATTTAATTGGGGTAACTCCCATTGGCATAAAACAAATGAACTAATTGAAGTTTTTTATTCCAATTTTAATGATTCTAGGATGAATATAGGGATATTTAGAGCTTATTTGGGTAGGGTATGGATGATCCAAGGGGACTGAGAGGTGTGAGGAATGGGTTAGAAGTGGGGGATTTTTATAAAAAAGAGGAGTTCATTAGGAAAGTAGGAAAATATTATTTTATTAAATAATTATTTTCGGTATCTAAATGTCCAAGAAAAATTAAGGTCCTATATAATATGACTAAGGGTAGAAATAAATTTATCCAATAAGAATTGGATATTATTTTGATGATATTTTAATATTTATAATCTTATTTATGTTAATCATTTAATAATGAGGTAAATATACATCATTTTTGTGTCATAAATAAAATTATTTATATGATGTATTAAAATTATAAAACTAATACCATGATATAATAAATCATTTTAGATTTCCAATTTATATTTATAGCTGAATAGATAGCTTATACAAACCCATGTAAATATTAATTTACTAAAAGATATTTTTGGTGTCATATTTGTCCATACATTAAATTAAATAATATAAGTGTCATTATCACTTTCATGTGGCTCCATTTAGTTCCAATATCTACCCAAGGATTCCCATGGTTGTCCATGACTCATTCAATAATGTTAGAACAAATTTTAAGGTAATCATTTTTTATTATAAAATACTTTTTACATTGAATTACCCTATTGTCCTTTAACCTCGGTGAATAAAATTAAAAAGTTACACATCACCAAAAATTAATAACAACCATGTATGTTATATTTTCAAATTTAAATTAACAAAAGTTGTAAATATTCATTTAAATGAAAAATTCAGTTTTTAACTACTAGAAAGTGGTTTCACTGTTAATCCAAAATTGATGTTTTTTAGAAAAATACCAAAACATCAGCCTAATATTTTTTATATTAAAAATTAAAAAATGATGTATATTTTAAAAAATTCAATAAATTGATGTTTCATTAATTAATTTAAAATTAATTCCTCTTATCAAAAAAAATATTGTGTTTTTAAGAAACAATATCTATCAAAAGATTGACACCTGTTTATGCCCAATTTTACAGTGAAATTAATTTAAATGACCAAAATTGGATTAAATGGAAAAAATAATCTAATTAAAATTTAATCCCAATTATAAAGTTCATATAACCATATAAATAAAATATATTAAAAGGTAGTTTTGAATTAAAATACAGTATTTTTCATTATTCATCAAAAAATTAATTTAATTAGAAAAATGAAAAAAAATTATCCGCAGTAAATTTTGATGTACCGATCTTAAAGAATAAATTAAATTTGTAAAATAGAATATATAATAGTTACCAAAACTAGATTTAATGAGGGTTCTCCATCAAAAGGTAGTAAATCAACCCTTTAGTGAATACTAAAGTATTTATGCTTAAAATCAAATTCCTTTTTTATCTTAAGCCTCTAAATTTTATTAGATAATTGTAAAAACATTTAACAAAAAAGTATAGTAATATTTTAATTAGTTATGTTCATTCTCATTAATACAATGTGCAGTGTAAGATTTCATGGAAACCCATTATTGAATATCGAGTACGCCATCGAACATAGAATCCAATATAAAGTAGAATTACTATTTAATATAAAAATACTAATATATATGAAAATATAATATTATTTTTTTACCTAGGATGTTACATCATTCCCCCCTTTTATAAATTGAATCTTCGCAAATTTAAAATTTGGATAGGAAATATCATTGAAAGTCCCACGTCGGAAAAAGAGTCAATGAAAATATCACTTTAAAATAAACGAAGATAAGTACAAGTGTCTACAAAGACAAAAGAAACTATGATTCCATGAAAACATGGATATGGAGGAGAAAAAAAACCTCATGTTTTGATTGAGTGTGATAAAAACCATGATTCGGAAAAAGTTAACCACCAGAAAATCACAAACAGGTGATGGGTAAAACGGTCTATGATTCCCCAATAAGAAACGTTAACAAAAAAAGTTTTTGTTTTAAGATACTTTTCGTAATGTTAAGGAATTTATTATTTATCTTAACTAAAAACATAAGAATAACAAATACATACTTGTCATGTAGACTTTCATCCTTTACTAAATTCCTACAACAAACTCATTTTTTTCTTCAAATGATTAGAATTCAAGACGGGTTGGTCACATTTGAAGGGGCAGAATCAAATTCTAGAGTATCACATAATCTATAAAAGAAGAACTATATATTTTATATCTCTTTAACACTAACCAAAACTAAAATGGTTGGTGCGAGATTAGATAATACCCAAAAAATCCTTTACAAAAAGAAAAAAATACTCTTAATCTCCAAAATTTGCAAAACAAATCCAAAAGTTCAAAAAAGACCATTCAATAAACAGTTTTCCATAAAATTCATCAATGTAATCCAAACTATGATCGAAACATAAATCTTAGAATTAATTAATCACATAGTCTTCCAGAATAAATCTTAACATTTTTCACCAAATAACATCACTTACTCTTAAAGTCTCATATTGAAATGTAAATAATGTAATCATATATTCTCTATGATAGGTTAATAATTTCAATAGATAACCCTAAATCAACTTATTATAGATTTATAAAATCATCTAACTAAAACTAATTTTTCATACTAACCTAGTACGTCACATAGTTCAGTGGTAGGTGATAAATCTCAGTCACACATTGGTTATGGGTTCAATTCCCATAGCCTTTTTCCACACAACAGGATATTATGCGGTATGTGTTTTTTCCTTTTTAAAAAACAATTTAATCTTATAACAATCCCAAAAAGAGATAAATTCATCAAAAATAACCGTAACATATTTCAATCACACAGGTTATCAAATAACATTCATTTTGCATCCCAAAATCAATTAACCAGAAATTTCCTCAAATTCAAGGATCCTATAAACCCAAATGGTTCTTTATAAATATATCCTCAAATGAACATATAATTATTACTTAAATAAAATTTTCATATATCAAACAAAATGGTTTAATATATAATAAAAGTTCTTCTAATGTAATCCCATCATCAATAGAGCCTTAATAATTTTAATAATTTCACCATCCTAAAATCTACCATAAGACTAGAATCCATTATATATTGACTTCTTACTCATTCAACGTTCTTCATGATCCATTTACCATTTCATTAAATATCGATTTGAAATACTTATATCCTTCAAAAACAATCACGATTCATATAATAAGATTCAAAAATATCAAAACATATGTTAAGAAATAATACATACCTTTCATTGGTCATTGTTAGTTTCCTCATCCTCAATTGTAATGGCATTAAGTATTGATATATAAAAATATGTACAATCATGGTGATCCCATTCCCAAAACTTCTTCATAGGACATTTGTTTGTATAATGACCATTCACATCACATTTAAATCATTCAATTGATCTCTCATAAAGAACTTCCTTCCCTTTCCTATAGTCAACTGGATGTTTCCATTTTGCATGTTAGGTTCTTTCTTTATGAACATCACTTCCACATCTATAGAATCTTCCCATAATTTTGTATCATTTTCTTATGGGATTCATTCCCCATCCTTGACACATGGGTTTGTGAATATACAAACCTTTACAATTTTTACCTGATCTTACATGGGAATTTGATTCTCTTATATATGATGCCTTATAAAAATCACCAAGGTTTTGGTGATCAATCATGAATCTAGAAAGTTGGTTGAGAATAACCACAAGAGTTCCCACTGTATCTCCTATTTCACTTAGTTTCCCATTCATAAAACCGTCACAATTTTTTCTTCACATCCATTTTTTATGCCTACTAGATCTATCCTTTTACTAAAACCAAAACATTCAGTGTGAGTATATTAGTATAATCATCATATAATATCTTATAATGAGGGTAAATACTAATATATTATTATTCATGTTATCTTAAACTCATTCCGTTTTTCTAAAATAAATAGGGCTCATTATAAATTAATAACCATTATGGAAATGCCACTTATGATTAAAGAACACTCAAACCTCTAAAGTTATCTATAACGACATTTTATTCCAACTATAAGGAATCAACCTTAAACATTAAATAATCTTGATTTTTATCAAGAATTCACAATTATGTTCTTTTCAGGTTTAGATTTTTATAGAATTAGGATATAACTAATACATATAATCATTAATATTACTTGTATACACTACTACGCATTATCCATTTTTCAAAAAATAAAAACACTTGAAAAAAGGGACTTGTCTAGTTCCATGTTTTAGATATCATGAATTTTCCTTTATATCTTCCTTGACCATATTCAACATTATGTCTTGTAAAAAAAATTTAAAAACTTCAGATGAGAATGAAAATCTATGTAAGGATTAAAAAATCATGAAAAGAAACATTTTTCCATCAATAAATAATAATAAATGAAACCATACTTTTCAATCATATCATAACTCATGAAATCATAAGTTTTATGAATAACATATAGAAATCATAAATCATATAGGTAACATATGGAATTCATAACATACATACATTTTAGATATCACTAATACATAGAGAGATACATTTGGCATACCCATCACAGTATATTCCCCAATTCTCTTAGGAGAAACATTAACATTTACCTCTGTCACGTAAAAAAATACATTGGAGAGCTATCTTGGCCTCATCGCCCTATGTTTATCAAGGAACCACCAGTATACGTAAAAAATTACCAATAAACATAACATATTAATAACCCATATAACATTTATAATGTAAATATAACATTTCCACATTGAAATCAAAATATTTCATTTCATTATATTTACAAAATCATCGCTTTATCAAAAAAATTTCAAAACCATTTAAAACATTTAATATAGAGATTTTTGAATCAATGTTTCTCATTACACTTTGAAATATTTAAATGAATTATTATTTTAATACATTAATGTACATATAAATAAATCCAAAATCACATTTTGAAAACATGGACATTAATGAGAAATATATATATGAATAAATATTTAAAACATTTAAAACAATATTTTAGTTAAACAGTTTTTATCAAAATGTGAGACAGCTGAATACAAATAATTGAGGAATAAAATTTAATCAAAAATTTATAACATCATGAGAATAAAAAAATTCAGGATAAAATATGCCAACGGATAGTATATACACCATTAAATACTGAATTGGTGTATAACAACAACGAAGTCTCAATTGAATGTAAATCGAGACAAAAACCCTTATAAAGAAGATATCCTTAGATTAAGGATAAATAAATTACATAAAAATGTATGAAAAATAAAAATACACTCAATATGATTGGATATATAGTGTTAACCAATCATAGGAAATTCAGACAAGTTCTTTTTAAGGGAAAAACAATAATATGTATATTAAACTCAATAAGTGGAAATCAAGTTAAAATTATTCTTACCAAGTTCATATCATCGATGAAATGTGAATTTATCAATGGAATGATTACGTGTATCAAAATTATATCCACAAAAAGGGGAGTTGAAATTAAAACATAAATTAATAAATAGTGATTCCACTCATAATCATAGCATGAAATAATTATTAATTAGAAGATTAACCAGATGAATAAAAATTGGGTAAAAAGGTTCCATACCAATTTGGTAAATTAAAAAACATAAAACCCATAAAATAGAGATCACATAATGAAGATGTAAATAAACATAAATTTAATTATATTACACAATTAATATAATAATGAGTAGTACATACTCCACACAGAAAGCAATATTTGAAAATATAGCATGAATGTCACAGGAATAAAAAGTGAGATGAAATTCTTTTAGCACATTGTAACCAATCGAGTCATATGATCCAAAGATAATAACCACCAAATGAATTACAGATTTATATAAAAATAAAAATAATCATGATACTATATATTGAATTGAAGTAAAAAATAAACCACATGGAATATATTAGTGGCGAACACTAGATATCTCACGGAATTAAAAGTGAGAAAAGAAATCCCTTACCTCGTGTCCGACATGACTTGTTTGTTCCTTGTTCTTAAAAAATAAGAAACTTAAGTTAATTTATAATTTATTAAGAACACTTTTTAATGTTTAATATTAATTTTATATCAGTTATTACCATTTTATAAAAAAAATTTATTCATTTATGTTAATAATTGACATTTTTTCGATATTTGGTACTTGAGTAAAAAATGAACACCTTCAAATTACAAGTTTCCCTTGTGGTCATGATTCCATTATCTATAGAATCATAGTAATGATTTAAATAGCATATATATCATATATATCTAGTATAGTTAATTATTTATAATAGTACATAACATTTGAAGATAAGAAATGAAATGCAATGTTCATGGAGACGGAAATCTGTACGTACACATAAATGATACTTTAATTTCTATTTCATACTTTAATTTAATAAAACATTAATGATAAATAGTTATATTATATTTACAATATAATATAATATATATTTCCAATTACTCCATCCTTTATATGTCCCACATATGGTATGAATGAGTCATATCACTTTGAGGGGGCGGTAGTCCGCACATCCTCAAAAGAAATTATAGCATTTTCACATAATTGACACAATAAAGGTATTATTTAAATTAAAAATAATAAAAAATAGAATAATAATATATATCATATATAAATAAAATTCTATAATAATGGCCACAATATGATGTGGTAAGAGATAATTGAATAATCATCGTTTCGTGAGGCCTTAGTTTTCCATCCACAGAAACAATATGTTAATTACAAATTAGATGGAGGTGTGTGAATGTGTAGTTAGAATAATTCTCATAAAAAAATCCTATTATATTGAAGATACATATGTTGTTATAATATTAAATAATAAATATAGTATAGGGGTTGGACAATTAAAATAATAGGAATGAATTTAAGAGAAACTGTTACCGTTAATTCAAGTAACTCCCTTTGGTTTAAACCAAAAGGACTTCGTGATGTGCCTTATACCTAAGGTAAGGTTTCTATGTGGAATATAGAGATATTTAGAGCATATTTGGTTAGATTTTGGACGATCCAATGGTCTTTAGGGGTGTAAGGAATGGGCTAGAAGTGGTGGATTTTTATTATGTGGAGGAGGGTTTCTTTTGGAAAGTGTGAAAATATTATTTTATTATATATTGATTTTAGTTTTTTGAATGTCAAAAACTCATTACAGTTGTAGATAAGATGATTCATGGTCAAAATAAATTAATCCAACAAGAATTGGACAGGTTTGGGATGTTATTTTAATATTTATAATCTTATTTAATTAAATAATTTATTAATGAGGTAAATAATTACTCATTTTTTTGCCATAAATAATATTATTTATTTGATGTCTAAAAATTATCAAAAAATGACCATGACGTGGGAAAGCATTTTATCTTTCCAATTAATATATATAGTCAAATTTATAATAAATATAACCCCAGGTAAAATTAAAAATACTAAATGATATTTGTTTGTTTTATTTTTGAATTTGCATTAAATTAATTAATCTAAAGTTTTTTTTTCACTCCCATGTGGATATAGGGGGTCCCAAAATCTCCCCAAGGATGGCCAGATTCACCCAAGACACATCCAATAAGTTTAGGACATGTTTCAAAATAATGTTGTATTATTATAATATACATTTTACCTTGAATTACCCAATTTACCATTAACCGCGGTAAATAATAGTGAAAAACAAATAATACCCAATAATTATTTTCATCTTATTAAACCAAATTTTACCTAATAATAACAACCATGTATGTTGGATATTTGAAATTCAATTCACAGAAGCTGTAAAATTTCAATTAAATGATAAATTCAATTTTTAACTACTACTTAGTGGTTTCACAATTCATAAAAAATTTATGTTTTTTAGAAAAATACAACATCTCCATTCTAGGCTATATTTGATATTCTAAATTCAAAAATTATGTCTAGATTATAAAATTCAAAACATTTATGTTTCATTATTTATTTTAAATTTAATTACCGTTTTCAAAACAAATATCCTGTTTGTAAGAAACAATATCTATCAAAAAATTGACACTTGTTTATGCCCAATTTAAAATGAAATTAATTCCAATGACCAACATTGGATTAAATGATTAAATATAATCTAATTACAGTTTAAAACTAATTAAAAATATAATCTAACCATATAAATAAATTATATTAAAAAGTTTTTTTGAAATAAAATATAGTAATTTTCAATATTCATAAAAAAAATAAATTTTATCATAAAAATACAAAATATTTACCCCACATAAATTTTTATTTCCCTATTTTGAATATTAATTTAATATTGTAAAATAAAACATATAAAAGTTACCAAAACTAGATTTAATGATGTTTCACCATCAAAAGGCTTTATATAGACCCTTTAGTGAATATTAGAGTATTTATTCTTAAAATCGAATTCTTTTATTATTTTAAGCCTCTAAATTTTATTGGATATATGTAAAAACATTTAACAAACATTTATAATCATATTTTATTTAGTTATGTTAATTCCTACCAATATAATGTCTTGGATTTAACAATAATTTAAAATAATAATATTACATTATTATTGTGTAATGTAAAATATCAAAGAAACACATTGTTGCGTATCGGGAATTCCATTAAACATAGAGTTCCCTTTAAATTTGAATTTATATTTACTTTATAAATATTATTAAATATGAAAATTTCATATTCTTTATTTACTTGTAATCTTACACTAACACATGATTAATATACACTTTGTAATCCCACAAGGAGAATCCTATATCTTTTAATATGTGTTTTTATTTCGTCACTAAGATTCCCTGAAATATCATATAAAAAGATTTGGAAGTATATAGATTTACCTATAACCTCATTTTAGGATCTTACATATAGTCTTTATGAACTAACTCTATAAGCTTTAGGGTGTTCCTTTATTTTTAATGGTTTATTTATGAAAAACTTATTGACTGGATATGTTATATAGATAATAATTTTGGCATTGATTATGGTAAATATCTAACTACTTAATAATTGAAAATTATTTTTAGTTTCATGTGATTAAAGCATTGCTTTCTACAAATAGTAAGGATTCTTAAATTTTATATTGATCTTTCATTAATGATTTTGGATACTCATGATTAAAGTTCAACTTAACATCTTATTATGAATGAAAAACTATGAAAAATAATTACACTCATGAAATAATGCCTAATTGTTTCTAAATTGACTCTAAGCTGAATGTTATGTTATAATTAAAAAACCAATAGAATGATTATAAACAATAAAATGAAAAATATTATGTTTATCCTCCCCTTATCTAACATAAGAATCACCATTTTTAGTCATATAAATATGATATCCCATGAATGTGTCCTTACCATACAATAATTAACCCAAATATTAAATTAAAACAATTTTCCATTTTTATTTAGTTATATATATTTTGATTATTAGGATAAAAAATAATATTATGAAATGTATTTGTTTTTAAAAAATGGATCTTTTCACACTATATAAGATTTATCTTATTCCATAAAAAAGTCTTCAACACCTACAACAATATATCTACAAATGATACTATTCAAGATATATCATATGTATTATATATTTTCACATCCTAGTGAAACAGAAGAATACGAAAACAGAGATCTTTGATTCTCAATAAGGGTAGTCATTGGTGATATAAATCAAAGATCATAAGTTAGAATAAGATGATAATATATGTGTTATTATGATGCATGATAATAATATACAATAAAATCATAGACCATAAATCATGGATTATGTAATTAAATAACATAATGGTACTGAATAGACCACTGTTATTCTAGAAAAAGAAATAAAATTAATAATCATATGAAATAAGGTGTTTTGTCTAATTTTAATAATATCCTTGATCAAAAATAAAATTTGTAAAATGATGATAAATTAAATCAATTTTTTTAAAATAGATTTATGAAAATTAATAGGAAATATGAAATAATATCAATTTTTATTAGATATTTATTTTAGATGAAATATATAATAACAAAAGAAAATAAATATATAGTTCCAAAATAAATTAAAATTTTTGGAGATTATCATTCATAAATAAAGGAAAGAAAATAGAATTATGTGTACTTATAGAAAATAAGAAAATAGATATTTTTCCAATTATTAATGAAAAAACCTATACATAAACAATTAACATTTTTATTAAAAATATTAAATATAAAAGTAGTAGAATATAAAATTATTAAAATATTATTGAATTTATAATTACATTTTTTGAATCATCCAATCAATATGATCATGTAAGGGGATGATTCTCAAAGGAAAATAAGTGGTTAGGTAAATTTCTGTATTATGAGTAAATTGTGATCCAATAAGGGAAATAAAATAGTAAAAAGATATATAATAACAAAAAACTAATCATATAAGAGAAAAATGTTAGTTTTTTGTGATATTTAGAGTATAGAAATTATCCAGACCGATAATATTTCAGAAACAATTTCGATAAGAAGTTGAGACTGAAAAAAGAACGGCTAACAGTATTGGTAATTATGAATCAAAATAACATATGTGGGTTATCAAAAAATATAATTGAAAATATCCTAAAAGTAAATATATTCATTATAAATAGAATAAATATTGAATTAACTATCCATATAAACTAATTTATGGTTTTTATTAACAAATATGTCTCATTAAATTGAATATATAGACAAATTACCATTAGAGTTGTAGAATGTTTTGAGTTAACACCCCGTGTGAGAAATAAAATATAATAGAGAATCGATTAACATGATATAATTTATAATAATTAAAAAAATGAAAATTAATATATAAATTCTCTAATAAATATAAATCATGACGTATATCATAAATATGTATCATGGAATTTAAATGTGAGATAATGAACCCTAACCTTTTCCCCTACTTAGTTTAATGCATTTTATAATCCAATATAAAAAATATATATATTTCATAATAATAAATTTTAAAAATATTATTATTTTAATTTAAATTTTAGGAAACTAATTTTTTATATATTATATAAATATGTTTGTTACATGAATAATTTTATTTTAATTTATGGTGTTAGCTACTTTATTAGTCTCACACTTGATTTTTGATATATATTTTCACACCAATTCATTGATTATACTTTCATCATTTTTATAAAATATATGGTAATGTAATAGTATGGTTATATTTATTTCTAAACATATTTTCTTATTCCATAACTATTTTAGTTATACTCCATGAAAATGGAATGAATTTCAGGTTATATTTTATCTTTATCTAATGATGATATGATTTTAAAAATATGTTAGATACTTAATTAAAAATTTACATCACCAGAAAACAGTTGATAATTTTTTTTATATTATGATAATATTATTATTTGAGTTAAAATTGTCAAACAAGATATATTTTTATAGATTTTTTTATGTAGGTGGTCAAAATTATCTAAATATGAACATACAATTTCTAGTTATATAATGAAAATGAATACTTAAAACGAAGAACGTTACCTCATGGAGGCAGTAGTCCATGTATACACAAGGGAAATATTAATTTATTTTAGTATCTTGACCGGAAGGAATGAACACATTTCACTAATTTAATATAATAACCATTCATAATACTATTGGTATTGAGTTTATAAAATTACACTCATTAGGAATGTTTTGGAAGAGAAATATTAAGAGGAAAAAGTAATGGATTATTTAAAAATCACATTGGGACATTATGATTTCTCTTCAAAATATACATAGAAATTAAGGGTATACTATAACTTATAGATATCAAAGAATTTTTAAATATTATGGCATATATTTTAGAGAGAAATTAGGTTTTTATCTAATAAATTTATTCATGGAATGTTCATTAAAAAGGGGAGTACACGGGTGCCTCTAATAAAAAAAGTGGAGGGAGCTTTTGTGAATACAAATTAATTATGATTAATATAATGAAACTATTATAGGGTAAATGAATCAAGAAGTGATAAATAATTTAGTGTTATGTGATATTTTTTTCAAATAGATTTATTAATTCGTTTACATAAATTTTTCAAACAGATTTTTGAATTATTTTTTAGATTGTAAATTTTGACTTTTTTTACTATGCTTACTAGAATTACCCAATTTAAACTATATTTTTATTAAAAAGGTTAATATTCATAGAAAATTTGTATTTTATAAATCTAAATATATTCCTCATATAATATGATTCAATATCTATATAATATTATATTATATTTTAAATTAAAAACAATATAATATAGAAAAATATTATTTCTTTCATTATGTATTATTTAACATACTTAGTACTCATTAGTAAATTAATTAGATTAAAAATTAATAATGCCATATTAATAATTTTATTTTATTCAGTTTTTACAATAGTGGTTAATTTATTTTATTATATAAAAATTAATTAATTGTTCTTAAAAAATATTTCAAATTAATCATCTCACCATTCTTGTAATAATGAACACAATTCTTAGTAATCATATTTTTATTCTAAAAAATGAAATTGAACATAATAATTAATATTTAATTTTTTCATTAAATATTTATTTGATTTTATAAATTTAGTTTCTATATTTGTTTATAAATATTTTTTAATATATGTGAATAAAACAATTTTAGAGTAAAATATTACTTATGTTCCCAAAGTTTTAATCATTTAGTTTATAAATATGACATAATATTTTAAAATGATATATATAATATTATAAATAATAATTTTATTTTTTTAAGATCTATTAATCAACTTTTATTTAAAAATAATGTTATAATAGTGATGATATTAAAAAAATTGGTATTTTTTCAATATTCACCAACATATCGTTATTTTAAAAAAAATTAAAAATCTATTATTAGATAATATTTAAATTCGGAAAAAAATAATTTAAATAATTTATAAAATAAAATTCAAAATTTATATTATTTTCTCAAAAATAAAAATACAACATATAAAAGAAAATTAATTTTATTAAAAAAAATTTATAACATTATTAATTTTATTCATATATATATATATATACGTCTGTTTGATTAGTAGTTATTCTTTATATAGATTTATAGATTTTAATTTTTTCTTAATAATATTTATCTAAGATGGTGTGTAATGTTTGGATAATGGTGTGTGTGAAAAAAGTTGATAAATGAACTTATAATTATGAGAGAAAATATATCTCAAAATCATGGGGTGTTACATTCTACACTGTAAGGAAATTAAGTCGTCACGATTTCAATTCCGATTACTATTGGTGATTGATAAGAGTATTATTATCGTATTTGTAAATGAATATATAACTTTGAAGGAGGAATATTACTCATTATCTATGTCTATATCCATATTTCGTACTCTTAGAACATCAATTACTCATAAACCTATGTTTGTACATACCATAATAGTATTTTCCAAGATAAGAAAAACTTTTAAGACCTGAAATACTAGTGAAATATTATATACTCCCAAAAATTAACTCTATTATTAAAAATATAGTGGTGATGAAAACTATGTAATGAATATTAAAACTAATAAATATGTACATTTATCACAATATTTTGGAAAAATCACAAAATATTCTATGAACCACTTTTTTATGAAATCAAAATTCAATTCTAGTGTAATCAATAGTTTGTTGCATAATTTTTATAAATCAATCAACCCGTTAACTCATCTATCCAATATAATCATTCCATTAAGAATATATTGAATCATTTATTCTTCAACAGTTATTTATACATATTTGAAATATTTATAAAATCACCTATCAAGTTTTCCAATACAATGAAAAACACATTTTTAAACATTTATTGAATTATTATTGAAGAAATCCATAAATATATCATATAATACTCATAAATTTTAAATTATTATTATTTGGATAAATATTACTATGTCAACTCCTTTAAAATAATATGATTTGGCATGTCTATTACATGAATACCTTAATTAACCAAGATTTGTAGAATTATTCCATATTATTTCTCCATACTATATATATATATGAATAATGTAATGAAATGTATAAATATTATATTAATAATTTTCCATACCATTAATGTTTCAAAAATAATTCCTACCTTTTATATGTTTATTTTTTTTTGAGAATTTATATAACCAAAAACTCACACATTTATTCTAGGACCCTGATAAAAACTACCTCAATTTTCAAACATTACTCATTACAAATGAGGACCATCGTGGTGTTATCATCTTCATAACCCACCTACCCTCTACTGATTAAATGCTAGGGTTCCGTATTACAACTCCCATGGATAATAATACAAAAATGGTGGTATATAGAACTGAATATCATATGCACATTACATTTTTTTAATGGTCTAGTACACTCGCCACTAATGATCATGACCGTAATAAGAAAAAAAATTGTTCTATTTAATGGGACTGAAAATCCACCACCTCAAATGAAATGAGATGAATCGGATAGGGAATAACCATTTTATTTTAAAAAACCTTTTTTTTTTCTTGAAATCAATGATCCATGGTACATATATCTGACATTGGTATTGTCCAAAAGACTCCCCTAATATAATGATCTGGTTCCAGCCACCATTATTTAAACAACCATTTATCATTACATTTCCCCATGTTTTGTTAAAAGAATATATTGTCAAATATATCAATGGATATCGAGATGAAAATACTCCTTAAAACTCATCATCAAAACCTACACATCAATCAAAAAGTCCAAATCATATCAGATAACATTTCTAAAGTGGATACTAAACATTCTTATTCTAGAGCACCCAAATCGAAGGGTATGTATGAATCTTTGATTGTGTTAATTCTTGTTTGAAGAAAAATGGATATATATTTGTTTAATTGAAAATTATCATATGATTCAAATGAATCCTCATTATCACTAATGAATATGAGCTACAACTTCCTATTATCCCCACAAAACATCACACCCTTTATGAAACTATGCTCTCCTTCCAAGAACATATCAAACTAAACCTATATATTTCCATTATGAGTAGTGTTATATCACTGATTCTAAAAAAACTCATAATTTTATAATTTATTGAAATAAAACTAAAATATTGTTCTTCTACATGTTTCATCACTATCAACCATATATCCGAGGAGAACTTCTAGCACATCCTACAGAAATTACTTAGGACTTGATATCATAAAAGAATAGAAAATTTTTAATAAAATTTTAATTTACATATTATCTCATTGAAATAGTTTATATTACAATATAATAAATCATACCATGCCCTAAAAAAATATACAATGATTTCTTATAAATTATCATATTTCAAACATTCCATCAAGAACCAACCCAATGGATTAATTATTTGACATTAATTATTACTCTATAAATCCAAGAACAATATGAGCCATCCAAAAATAGAATAAATACTCCAAATCAATCATAGCTAGAAGTTTTTATGAAATGGGAAATGAAAAGATGGAAAAACAAGGAATTTGGATATATTTTATTAAAATTTTATTCATTAACAAGAATAAATCCTAGGTTTCGACATAATAAAAATAAAAAATCCCAATTTCATCTATATATATAATAAAATATGTTCTCTCAGCTAGTAAAAAATTATCTTTATAAATAAATAGTATGTTTACATGAGGAATTAACTAATTCATTGATAATTGATTTCAACCATATAAAACATAAGCAATTAAATAAAGGAAACTTGTAACAATTTACGTTTTATCCAAGAATAACATCCATTTACCATCAAAATAGAAGAATAACGAATTTGAAATTAAACATGGTACTTTATTATTTAGCAAACAATCATAAAAAGTTTTACATTCATCATCTAGTTCTAATTATAACCATCATGAAGAAACATAGAAAAAACATAAACATACATAGAAAACTATCGATAAAATAAATTCCCAAACCATTATAATTGTATAAACAGATGTGATCTCTAAAATCAAAAACCGATTCTTCTTTAATTTAATTTAATATACATTATGTTTAATTCCTATATTTTTAAAATAGATAAGGAAAGTTATATTTAATATTTATTATAAATTAAGGATAATAAATCAATCACATAGCATAATTTTTCGAGGTCATAATTTTTGAGATAAAATTGATGATCAAGGTTCAACCATCACTGATGTAACCACATACAAGGAAAAGGAAACAACACCAAGTTGATGGAAAACTTTTTAAAATCTAACATCCTCAAACCACAGTTTAAACCATACCCATTACTCTACCCCAAAACGAATGAAAAATATTAAAACAAATTCTCATCAACCAGAAGAATCAAGGTCATATAAAAGGGTATAAATGTGAATGTTCGACCAAAATAATATTATTTTCCATGAACCAAGGGTAATAATCCACAAGAATAAAATTACTGGGAATAAATTTATATCGAGTAAACACATTCTCCTGAAATTTATTATCAATGGATCCTCAATAAGAATTTGTGATTCCACTACACCATATTTTTTTAAGGAATATTGAAGTAGAAGGAAAACTCAAGGGATGGTAGTCTTTGTTTATTAATTGATGAATAATTGAATAAAACCACATACATGAACTCATATTACGATACCAATTTTTTACGCATAGAAATAGAAGATATATAAGATAATTGATGACATGTTTTTATATTTCAAAATAACCCAAACTGCAATTATGAATGCTAATTTGGATTGGCCATGAGACTATTGTTCTTTATAATTCTTGTCTGAAATGGAATATATTAGGATGAAATTCTGATACCCAAGTCATTTTACCATTAGTAAACTTAGGAATAATGATTGGTGTGATACTCTTCCCCATTTTGGAATGGATTCCCTCCAATATGCCACATGTGGAACCATTACCTCACTTTTCACATTTCATTTCCCATTTCAGATAGGAACTCACTTAGACTAAAACTATAACAACCTATTTTTTTATGAAATAAATAAATTCAAAAAAATTAAATTTCATTACTATAATAAATTGTACGCTACGCAAAGGTGATTTTATTTATATGAAAAAATTATAAATTCACTAAATAAAATTATTAGGTTATTATTCAATATATAAAACCCTATTCATGGATATTGATACACCTAATAATGATTTCCTTCGATTATTGGTGTTATATGGAAGAACATGTTTTACAGAAGTATAATATACTATTAATATAACTATTAAAATAATGTTCTAGTTTTCAACTAGCCATTGGAAAAAAATATATACAGAATATTAACTAAATTGTCAAAAATTAATTTACACATGTTAATGAAATTAATTATTTATTTATCAAAAAATATAAATGAATATACAAACTAATGGAATTTAATTGATATGATTTTATGAAAAAAACATTTCTTCTCATAATAGTATGCAATCATAACAAATTAAAGTTAACACTATTAGTGAGATATATTAATAATATGTATATATTATAAATTATAAAAAAGGTTCTGTGTTCATCTAATAAGTTTTATTGGAAAAAAATAAGTCAAATCTAATTATATGCATAAAAGTTATATTTTTTAAACTGGCAGTTTTGTAGCCTTTTAATTGAATAAATGATTTAAAACTAATTTTTTAAAATTATATAAATTTAATTTGAAAATATAAATTTCATTTTCTATATTATACTATAATAAATTTAATTTTGGTAAATTGTTTTTATTTTTTCAGGAAGTTACATTTTTTGATGAATAGTAAAAAACATGAAATTTTAATCAAAAGAATAATTTCGGTCCAATTTTTGTATACTGGTAAATTATAATTTCAATCCGATTTAAATTTTATTTAGATCAATAATCCAGGTATTAATCCAATATAGGAAATTGGAAACAATTTTATATTCACAATTAGATATACAAACATTTAAAAAATTAAAATATATTCACTCTAAAAACATGTCCTCTTTTCATATATTCGGGATTAAATTTAAATTATTTTACGCCACCTATATGATTATAATAGTAAAAATTTATTCAATATTTTTAATAATAATAATTTAACTTTTATATTAATATTATAAGGTTTTTAAAAATAATTATTCCAATTAGTATTTAAAATTAATTTCGACGACTATTGTTAAAAAAAGTTTTCATAGTTGTCATCGTATATCTTAAGTAGCCAAATACCATAAAAACATGTAAAAAATAAATTTTATTACAGTATATCATCCATATAATTCCATGGATAAAATATGGAAAATGATTTTGGGGACATTATATAAGGTAGATCACATAATAGTTTTTATCATTCTTTATTTAGAAGAATCCAACTTCTCATCCAATATAATGGGTTGTCACCCTATCAATTCAACAACCTAATAAATAAATTTATCTAGTAAGAAAATAACAAAATAATACCCCCAATTCCTTATTATCAACCAAGTATCCTCACATTCCTAATAAATAAAACAAGTGAAGTACTTTGGTGAAAATAAAAAACTGTTACATGAAGAAGATGTAACCTGTTTCAACAAGAAGATTTGTTTTATTTAATTATAAACCCCCTAAATCCCAATATTTACATTATTATATAATATACTCAATATATATAATATAATTATATTTTTTTGTTAGGTTTTATTACCAACACGTACACACACATTAATCAAATGGGATATGCAATCATCGTTTGTGAGAATGGCAGACTACCACAACGCAAACCAATGCAGCTAGTTCTTCTAGTGCCTCTTTTAAGGACTAGTCATAATGATTAAAATAATGTTTTATATAATATTTGAAACCTTTTTTAAATATTATATAAAACATACCTTTATGTTTTTCATTTTATGGTTATAAGGAAAAAATGTCATTTGAGGACATGTGGGCGACTACACCTCAAAACAATGTGATTATTTTAGAATTTATATTGAATACATTACAAATGAGTTTATTAGAAATATAATATATTTATGAAATAATAATTATAATAAGATAATAATTTATATACATATTCACACATAATTCATTTAATTTTGTTTCTTTTAGTAAGACAATTAATGTAGAAACAACGTTCATGAGTATATAAGACCAACCATCTTCATGAATGGAGTGTTTGATTTCATATTTAAATAATTTAGATGTTATTATAAATACATTTATATTTAATATATATTATATTTATATCATTTTTTATATTTTTTAAAAAATTATTATTATCTATTTAAAAGGAAAACGAATAACAGGTAATAACATATACAAAAAACAAAGCATTTATTACATGAAACGTAACATTAACAAGAAATTGATAATAAATGGGTATTATAATGTCATAATAAAATAATATGTGGTATGATATATATTTTATTAATTATTTTTTATATTTAAAATAATATTATATTTCTAAAAAATAAGGATTGAACACGTCTGAAAAAATTCAACACTCTAAGGGTTTTCTAGTCTCACATTTATTTCTGTGATATATATTTATATTCAACAATAATAAATATTTTTTGGTGTGTATAAATATATAAGAAATAATATATAATTGGATTTTTTTATTTTAAACATATTAATTGTTTAATTTTTTTGTTATTAATTCATGTGTATACTAATTAAAACGTTACTCGTACAATAGTGAGATTTCTAGTTTTATTTTATTGTATAACCTATTCCAATCTCACCACTCATATATTCTGAGTGTTTTATATAATGAAAATTAATTTATTATATGGTAAATATGGTTATGTTAATTATATTTACATATCCATATTGTGATCTTTCTTACATTGTGTTTATGGTTCATTATATACAAAATCAAAAAAACATTTTTTTCAAAATTTTCTATCTTTGAGACACATGTTATGTTATGAACTGATATTCATTTATGAATTATAAATAAATCCATTTCAAATGATTTTTATTGAATATAATTCTATTATTGTTATTTTAATCATTATTTATCTTTATTCTCTAATGGGGATTTTGTTTGAATGTTACCAAATATAGTAAGAGTTTATTTCTACAACCTCACCATTTATCATGATTTTTTATGATAATGAAATAATTTTTGAAATATTATGATGAATATCTCAAAAAATATAATGAATTTTATTCCCCTCTAGTTATTTATTCATTATTAAAATAATGGAACCCTTTTTGCACTCTTTGGAATTTAATATAATTGAAAATATGTTTTTATCAAGACCTGGCCTTATTTCTTTTTTAGACATAATTTTATTTATTAAAAAAATCATAATATAAATATTTATAATTTCTTAAAATTATACATTATGATAATTTCATTAAAAATTATTTGTAATTTTTTGATGATTTAAAGAGTGTTTACATTGGTTTTCAATGGTTATTTTATATATTTTTAGGGTTATTCTCAATGTAAATATTTCCAAACTATTTTATGTTTTAAAAAAAATTCAAAATAAGAAATGATAGTTTAAACTATAAATTTTTTAAATTAATTTAAAATTATTAAATTATATGTTTTCTATTTTTTTTAAATAAAATGATTATAAAAATTTATCATGTTTTCAAATGTGATATTCAAAGAAAGATTATTGCCATTAAGAAATTTCCCATATGATATTATAAAATAATTCTCCACAAAAGAAATAATAATTTTATATATTTTATTCTTTCTATGTATATAATCCAAAGTTTCCATTATTTTTCTATCTTTTAATGGATTATTTTTGGGATGATAAGTATTTTTCAAAATCCTTTTCCATTCCATGAGTTTTATGGTTATGAAAACTACCTATTTTCATGGGTACTACAATGATTAGATGAATATGAAACCTATATGATTCCCATTTGATAATATATGATTAAATTTTACACCCCGTGATTTTTTGTAATGATTTATTAATTTCGTTGTTGTATTCATTTTTAAGCAACAACAAGATCAGTTTGTGCTATTCACAACCCCGAATTAGCTTGAGGTTTATGCGACAATATGCTTGTCATTTGTTATAAACAATTAGAATTATTTTGATATAATTCATTTCAAACAAGATCAAGGTTATGTAAATAACTAAAGATTATTATGTTACCAAATAAAATAGTCATAATTTTGGCAAGTACGAAGAATATTATCTTTCTTTTTAAAAGAAATTTTGAGGAAAATTAGTGTGGTTTAAAATAATGATATCATTTTTGATGGATTTTTATTAATTTAATAGATATTTTATATCATCATTAAACTATTTAAAATTCATCTTATTTGTTTTCTATACATTATATTAATAAATTCAGATTTTATGAGAAAACATTTATATTTAAAAAAATGCAGTTTTCCCTCCTTTTGATGGAAAACCTATTTTAAATTTATTTTTTGAAACATTTATAAGATATATTTCTCATAATAATAATCATATTTCAAATCATGATATTAAAATGTACTTTTGATGACTTGTTTATATTTTTTCTTATATGTTTTTTTGATGAACTAAAAATATATATTAAATTTTAACTGAAAAAACATTTTTCATGAAAATAATCTACATGGTTAATTTATATTATTAAACGATTTAAACATTTTGTATAATATATTTTTATCATTTAATTTAATTTATGTCATTAGTAAGAATTTGACATTGAATTCCAATTTAAAAACATTTCATTCTTTTACAATGTTCTTACTATTTAAACTGATTCTGTCATTTTGACAGTGAGATTCATTATATATTAATTATATCCACATTCATGTGTATTGAATTTTTAAAAATTGATTTCATATTTACAATAATTTAGTCCAAATTATATATATATTTTTATTTTAATTTTTATAATTATTAATAGTAATATTGATAATTTGTATTAATATTATAAAAGTGTAAGTCCCCTAATCCCGGGTAAGAATAATATTATAAAACTACCCTAAAACATTTTTCATATCATTATATGAGTAGGTTTAGATATAAATTAGACTTGAGTATAAGTGATATCCATTTTAATCTACTTGGATGAGATTAGGGCATTTAATATATTATATTTAAAGAGAAGTTAAATATGTCTCACTAAAATTTACAAAATAAATATATTTTTAAATAATATTAGATAGAAGATAAAGTCAATTATAAATACTAATATGAAAAATAAAATGGATTTTTAATTTCAATGTAATTTATTTTTAATGTTTAAGATATAAATAATTATCTTATAGGTTTATATATTTATGATGCATAAATTATTTAAATGATGAAAAAATAATATAATTTTTATTAAATTGGTAATAACACTGAAAAGACACAAAAAATTGACCAAATATTGTCTTCAGAGTACATACCAAATATAATCATGAAATGGTTGAGTCATGTACAATTTTGGTCCATATATAAGTGATTATGACACTTAATTTTTTTTATATAAAGTGATGTTAAACTTGTCATATTTGTGTTTCAATTTGTATAACATTTATAATGATGGAGTTTCATAATTATATATTTGAATAAAAGTATTATTAATATTTATAAGACATTTAACTTCATAATATAATTTTATTTCTAATTTTTACTAAAAAATAATTATATTAAATAATTACAAAAAATTATGCAGTGTTTATTTTATTAATGAAAATATCAAATAACATTTATTAAAAATAGTAATATAAATTAAATCATGTATAATTAATATATCCATAAAATATTTTAAGTTACCTTTACCATATAGAGATATAATAAAATATTTGGTATGATTTTAATATCATACTTGGATATTTGTTAAAAGCCACGAATGAATAGTGTCCAAAAGGACTTTACTGTTATTTTGTCAAAATAATGTTATATTAATTTATTTAAAAATCATAGTTTTTTAAAAAAAATATAAAATAATTATATGATATTTTTTAATATTATTTTGTGTTCATGATTTTTCTAAATGAGGTAAAATATGTAATTGTTACACTTTTTTTATTATGAAACCATTTGATACATTTATGAAAACTAAAGGTGAATAATTAAGTTTAAAACGAAATGGTAAGTTTAAAATGAAACCAAAACATGTCTAAAAATTATTGGATGATGATTTTACAAAATTATATCATTTAATATTCCATATAAAGATTTTATTTCTTTTTTATTTTTTTTTTTGATTTTATTATAAATTAATATTTTTGGTGTTTCCAATGGTGCCCCTAACATCAGTTATAAAAGGTCACCTAATACTGTACCTCTTCATTTCACATGGAGCTATAAATATTATAAATAACCTACCAATTTTCATTATAAACCTAAATAGTATCATTATAGAGGTTCTATTATTCTCCAATGACCAACCCTACAAACTGTAAGTGGAGTTCTAGAGGGAACACTTCGAATATGTGGTAAAATCCTCTAACGATTCATTAGAAATTATTTGTCCATTATCATACTATTCCTGAGTTTAAATTATAAATTAATATTTCCTGTATGTATTATATACTATTATTTTTTTTATAGTTATGGGACAACCATATTACACCATCAATACATCCTATAAAAAAATAATATCACTATATGTGCATATAAACGACTTACAGTCTCAACGCCATCATGTATTTTTATATTCAGTACCTCTTTATACGGATGGGTATAATGATGAAAATAATAAATATATATGATTATTTAAACATTATATAGATTATTAAACTAAATATATACCATACACTTTCATATGATTTTATAATTAAATGGATGATCTCATTGCTTACACGTATGTACATCATCACTACTCCACTATTCAAAGTGATTCATTCTACATGATATCGATTAAAATGATTATATAAATGTATATAAAGAATAAATATGATATATATTGTTTTAATATCAGTTTATAATTATATAAATGTTACTTAATAAGGATAATTGGATCTTTTTTGACAAAACGTGCGTCAAAAAATGATGTAGTGAATACGCAAATAAGGGGAAATTATAAAATCTTATAAATTGACTATTGATAATATGATCATATATGATATCATAAAAATGAATATGGGTTTAGAATTAGTTAGTGAAATTATATAAACCAATATACATGAGATTCATATGCAAAAAAAACTATATCGGACCGAATGTAAAATATTATTTTGTCTGACTTTTATTTCTATATGAAATAAGCCTTATAAAAATCTTATTTCTTTTGCACAGTGTTTATGATTCTGATGGTTATTTGTATGATTAATACTATAAAGGTCAAAATATTTAAAAATGAAATTAATTTCCTTTCTTTTATGAGGCATTTGATTTGACTGATAATTAATTTGTAAGGTGTTATTTCAAAATCATTTTTTTATTTGAGATTGTTTATAATTCGGTATTACTAGGTTATGTTTATCTTCCATGTTCCATGTTTTTAAAATTTATTCATAATATGATTTAATATTATCAAATAGATTTTTAAATTCATTTTTATCAAGTTTTTTACTTTTTACTAAATCATATGAAATGAATATATATTTTACAAATGATGTACTTTCTTACTTATTCTAAAAATGACAATAAGAAGGGTTTAATTTAATATATATAGAATAAATTTATTTTTATTCATTCATAATCCATTATTTACATGACTATTTCCTCAAAAGTTTAATGTATTTTCATGATGTTATTTTCATTTGAAATTGAATTTTATTTTAATAGAAGAAAAATATTTCAATGAAGAAAGGTTATTTCCTTCATGAATTAAGTTCAACTGTTCTATCAAAGTTATTTTGTATACAAGTTTTAATTATTTAATAGATTTATCTTTTAAATATACTCTACATATTATTATTATAGTACTTTTTATGTATTTGAATTTATTAAATCCATTTTTTATGGATCATGTTACCATAGAATGATGTTCAAGAAACTGATTTAATTCCTTATGTTATGCTATGATGAATTCATTATGATTATATGGAACATATAAGAATTATTTAATAATGAGATTTTTGGTACCTATATATCTTTACAATTTATTAGTTAAAGATTAATATCTAATGAGATAGACATTGATGAAATTGGAAATGATCTCGGTTTAGTAAAATAGGGATGGTACGACGAGTGAGCTCGGTCCAGTAATGTACTTTGTTCTCTATGTTGGTCATCGAAATGGGCCTCAAAAAATATGAAATGATTTTGTATTCTTATGTGTATTCTAAAAATTTCATTTCTTATGTTATGACTATTTGGATTACATTCATATATTTTATTCACATTTATGAGTTATCCCACTGTAAGATATCATGACCTTTCATATTAAATATATTATTTCCAAATGTTATGTTTTTATGTGTTATGATTATGATATAATTTATATATTCTTGGTTACTCTTAATGAGAATACAGAATCACCATATCTTATGTTTTTTTCCACAAGACATGAAGAAGGGTATTAAGTAAGATATATAAAAAATCAGTCTAGATATGAGGGAATAAGTGGGAAACAATATTTATTTGTTATAAACTAGTTTTTTATGATTCTTATTTTTTAAAGAACTATACATTTACAGTCCTATAATGAATTTTTCATGCTTTGTAATGAAAATTATCCCATTTTGATATTATATCTATGTATGTAAAGTATGGGTTGCTATAGTTTGTATCAATGTAATATTACAACTAACCATTGAAAAATAGGATTAAAAATCATTAGTGAGTTCCCTTGAGATATTTATAATCATATATCAAGGGATATAATAAGGGTACATCTATAAATAGGTTACAATAATATTTTTTTGTGATAATAACGAATAACCTAGTATTAATCCAAATATATCCTAGATTGAAATATTATATGTAATTTACTAGATTCTGGTATTTTTAATATATAATATTTATTTCTCACACTTTCCTTTTAGCTCTTAACCAATATCCGGAACTAGATAGAACATTGTGATCCATGAATGTTTCATATATGGTACCTATTATAATTATTAAAATTCATTTCCTAGAAAGAAATATCATAACAAGAGTCATGATGTTCTTATGAGTACTAGTTATACTACTGAGGGTAAAATGATTAGAAATTACATGTATAATGTATGGGTTGTTTTAGATTTTTTTATATAAAACATAAGAATATAGGATAGATTATAGTTTTGGAACCGTAAGTCAGTATTCATATTATAGGATAGACTAAGATGATGGATCATGGGTACTGGTTTAAGAATACATTTGGATGATTGAGGTGTATATATTTTGGAATTAAAATATTATGTTATATTAATCATGAAATATATAGGTCTTTTCAGTATTTTTTTCTCATTAATGATTGTAAATGATATGTTCAATAGTTATAAGGTCCTAGAAAATTTATTTATGGGAATGTTGAAATACATAGAGAATACATGATTATGTGAAGGATAACCATTGATATGATCATGATGATGAGGTAATGATATTTGGATAGAGATAAGTTTTATCTAATTAGGTAAATTTGACGCTACTATTACCTCAGAAGTGGTTAAGGATTTATTATCATTTGGGTTATGTTATCTTGGAAGAAGTTCACAGTTTTTGGTCATAAAAATAAGGAAAAATGAAATTTTTCAATACAGATAAATGATATTTCAGGTTATTACCATGACTCAAAAGAATACATGATGAAGCTGATTACATGTTTGGAATGTGACCAATAATGTATTCCTTATGATATACTGGGGATATATGTTAAGACGAGTTAGTAAACCTGTTTCAAATGTTTTTGATCTTCAGTAATCAGATGGATACTAATGATAGCCATTTATGGATATTATAAGTTATGTTCTAGATAAATATTGTATAATCATGATAAGGATGGACTTATCCATATTTGATTACCTATGATAAACTTTTAATTGTGATAATGTTAGATGGAATGAACTATAATTCAATTTATTGATCACATGATCTTCTAGAACTTCAATAATAACAAATTCAAAATCATTAAATTGAATAATAACTGAAGGGGAAATTGTTCAGGGAATGAAAAACAGAGATATTTTTACAAAAATGAGTTACTATATACTCCCAAAAAATTCTTCCACATTAGGAAAAAGGGATTCTGATGTAAATTGGTGTCTTGTTATCATCATTTTTGACGATCTCAATGAACTCTTTCAAGATTCTTTCTTATAGGTTTTTGTTATTGTTAACCTTAACTGGATCACTAAATTTATGATAATTAGTGATATTAATTAATCTACATAGTTATTTATGATTTTCCTCCATTCCCATTCTTCACCAATGTTCTCCAATGTTGAGACCTAGTTATTATTTAGATTGTGTAATAGTTATGTTCATGATAGTATTTTTGAAATAGATTTTTTAGTCCTTTTTTATGACATAGGTGTCTATGAAATAAACATTTACTTAATAAATACTTTAATAATCCTGATGAATTTTAGGGGAGAAATTCATTTTAACGGGTACGGTAGAATGTAACAACCTAATATATTTATGTGACATATTTTTTTCAATTTCATTGTTTCCTTGTGGTGTACACTACACAAATATAATTTTTCTCTGTACTCAACTCTGACGTAGCTTGAGGTATATGATACACTATTATTTCCTTATGTTATACAAAATTTAATGTTATTTTGATATAATTAATTAAAATTAAGAGTGTGTTAATGTAAACAACTAAATATTATTATGTTACCTTATAACCTACACATTATAATGGTAGGTATAAAAAGTATTATATTTCTTTTGAAAAATAATTTAAAAGAAAATAATTGAGTTCATAAGATAATAAAATCACTCCTGATGTATTTTTATTAATCAAATAAATATGTAATATATTTAATCAAATGTTTTAAATTCGTCTTTTTTTTTCTATAAACTATATAAGAACAAATTTTGTTTCCTTAGCTAAAAGAAGTATTTTAAAATAATTTCATTTTCTACCTCATAATGGTGCTTCCATTTTAAAAATTATTTTTACACTTTTATATACTATATATTAAAAAATAAACGTTTTCATTGGAATCTTTATATAAATAATCTCTTTGTATTATTTTTTGATATTTTTTTAATAGTTTTTATAATTTGGGGAATTGGAAAAATGTAATAACTTTTAAATAAAAACAATATTTTTCATAAAAAATATTTATATGGATAAATTAACTTATTTCATGATTATAAAATATAAATTAAATATATTTTTAGCAGTTAATATAATTTAGGAAATTGGGATAAAATTTACATTTAATAATGATGTACAAGCATTTAAATCTTTTTCCTTGTTTTACCTTGTTAAACGCATTCTCTCATTAAAAAAATGGATAGATATTAAATTAATTTTACCAACAATGTGTTTTGAATTATATAATATGGATTCAATATTTGGAATCTATAGGTTATAATTATTTAAGTATATTTATTTTATATTTATGTATTTTGAAATATTACTTATATAATTTTTATTAATATGGTAAAATTGTAAATCATGAAATTTAGGGAAATAATAATATTATTAAGTTTCACTAAAACATGTATTAATATCATTAGATGACTATTTGTTTTACATAAATCATAATTGGGTCGAAAATGTAATATATTTTAATCCATTTGGATGAGATTATGACATTTAATATATATTATTTAAAGAAATGTTAAATATGACTCAACCAAATTATAATAATTTATTAATTTATTATATAAGTTTATACTATATATTAATTTGATAATAAATACTAATTATAAATTTAAATTTTGTTATCATCTTAATTAATGTTTAAATTTTTTGTAAATAAATATTTAACTAAGTGAAATATATATTCATAAAGAAAAAAATAATTAATTGATAAAAAATAAATAAACATGTTTTTATTAAATTGATACTAGCCATTTGAATACACAAAAATTTGAAAAATGTTATTGGTCGATTATATCTCGACCATAATCACCCAATAAAAGAGTAATTTACCATTTGGAGCCTTATAGATGAAATTATGACACATTTACTGTTTTATTTTAATTGATGTTAAATATTTGACATTCATGTTTTAATATTTAAAAAAAATTTACGGATGGATATAATAGATGACATATTCTAGTAAAATAATTATATGAAAATATAGTTTAATTATATTCATTCAATTATTTTATTTTTGATTTTTCTCAAAACAATGTACAGTAAATAAGTGTAGAAAAATGTTTTAGTATTAATTTTCTTAATGGAAATTTCAAATTACGGCAATGAAAAATTATAAATTAAATATAATATTGAATAATTAATATAATTTTTTTTATTAATTACCTTTACCCCTAAAATATATAATTAAAAAATTTCTATTTAATCATATTATCTTTCTATTTGTAAAAAATCATTAAATGAAAAGTGTCAAAATGATACTATAAAATACTTTTCCAAATAATGTTTTATTAAAATATTTTCAAATTATACAATAGTTTCAAAAGTTTTAAATAATAATGGTTTACTATAAAATGTTATATATAGATCATTTATTTTCTAATTGACATCAATAATGTAAAAAGCTACACTATTTTAAATTTGATAAATTTTTTACCAAAGATAAAATTAAAAGAGAAGAATTTAGTGTAAATCAAAATGATAAATGTTTATTTCATATAAAAAAATTCTCAAAAATTATTATTACATCATAATAAAACAATATACTATATAATATTTTATATAAGGATATTCTTGAGGTTTTTTATTTGGATTTAATTCATTATAAATTAATATTCTTGGAGTTTCTAAAAGTGCCCATCACCACAATTATAGAATTTCACTTCCTTAATTACTTCTTCACATCACATTGATCCTTGAATATATACCATACATTACATATTTCCATTATCAAATTCTTTATATACACTCTGTATGTTCTGTTCTTCTAAAAAAGCAATCTCAAGTTCCAGTAAGAGGAGATCTAGATGGAGCATGTCGAAGAAGAGGTATTCACCTATCTGGATTCATTAAAAATTCATTATAATTAAACATCCTATTTTTGAATTGAATAATTTGTAATATAATAACTACAATATCAATTATAAACCTATATTTAATTATAATTATAGAACCACCATATTCCACCTTCTATCCATCCCACAAAAAATGAAATCACTACTTGTGTGTACGTATGACTTATTATTTCCACATCATTTGGTAATTTATTTTTCAAAACCAAATTACATTGATGGATATTATTATTTAAATAATAACTTTATATTATTACTATAAATTTATATGGATTGAGATAAAAATAAATACCATCCAATTCAATATCATTTTATAATTTTTTTTATCATCGATCATTTATATGTATAACCTATCGTCTCCATGATGTGTCGTGATTCATTGTACATGATATTGATTAAAACCTGATTATATATATGTAAAGAATTTATAAATATGATATATATTATTTTAATATCATTATGGAATTATATATCTTTGACATAAGAAAGAAAACAAGATCTTATTTGACAAAATGTACATAAAAAATGAAGTAGTTAATACCTGAAAAATGAGTAATATTGAAATGTTGTTAACAAATAGATGATAATATAATCATATATGATATCATAAAAATTACATGAATCCTTTGATATATAAATTACATTATATAAATCATTATATATGATTTTAGGATACATACAAAGGATATCACGTATAAGGTAATAGATTACATTTTCTCACTTTTATTTCTATGGGACATATTCATTATACAACACCTATTTCTTTGGTGTGGTGTTTATGTTCCCCATAAATATTATTTGGATTCTTATTATAATGGTTATGATATTTAAATATTTATATAATTTTCTATATATTTTTTTGGCATATATTTCGAATGATATTAAATTGGTAAGGTATTATATCTCAATCATGTTCTTATTTGAGATTGTTCATATGCAAGTATTTAATAGTATATATTTATCACCTTTGTCAGATGTTTTTTGAAAATTGGTTAATAAAATGATTTATTGTTCCCCCGTATATTTTTAATATTATTTTTACCCATTTTTTCCTTTCTTCTACACAATTTGAAAAAAATATTTCATTTATTTTCTTAATGATTTAGTTTTCGACTTTTATGAAAAAGTAATGAGAAGAATGTTTTCTATTAAATTATAAGTAATGAAAGGATTTTTACACATTCCTAACACATTATTTTCATGAGTCAACCTTACATGATTTTAATTTTATTTTCAAATAAATTATTTTGGTTCAATATTACACGGTATTTTAAGAATTGAAAACAAATTCAATGAAGAAGAAATATTTTCCATAGGAAATAATTTCATGTGATTGATATGGCCCCAGCCTTAAACCTTACTTAATCAGGAGTTATTACAATATTACACATTGAGGATCTTTTCAGGTTTAGAGTTTTAGAGAATTAGATCATAAAACATTCATTACATTCCACATTTAAACAAAGTGGTTACAAAAAAGATAGTATTCATTTTTCCCATCAACGGAAACATATTTAAAATAAAACATGGATTCTTTCTTGACACTTTCTTGACACTATCATCATATCATGTACCATTCCCTTGACCTGTGAAAAACATTTCAAAAACTTGGGATGAGCATAAAAAGAATAGTAAGGGTTATAAAAATTATGGAAAGGAAACATGAGTACATATATACATAAGAATGAAATGATACATTACCCATAAAACATATGCACTTTAATATACCTCATAAAATCATGAATAAATCATATAAATCATAAGACATAAAGGTAACTTGATGTACTCATAACATTCTTATGTAGGGAGTAACCCTCTTGGTTACATTTGGAATACCCATCATAGTATATTCCCTAAATCAAATCGGAGAAACCTTAATGCTTAACTCCTTCGCGTTACCCAATGCATTCGAGAGCTATATCGGGCTCACCCGCCCTTAGTTTATCATGGAACCACCCATCTTCAAAACAATTCCTAAGAACCATAACATAATAATAGAACATAACTTAAGCATAAAGGAAAGATAACATTCCCACATTGCAATAACAATATAACATTTTAAGATATTGAAATAATGAATCCATTCTAAAAACCATTTTCAAAACCATTTAAAACATTTAATAAAGAGATTTTTAAATCAATGTGTCCCATACCACATTGAAGCTTTTAACATTTTAATCAATTAATATTCATATAAATAAATCCTTATAACCATTTTGAAAACATGGATATTAATGAAAAATATTTATAATATTAAATCATTAAAACATTTAAAACGATATTTTAGTTAATGGGTTATTTACAAAATGAGAGACACTTAAATACAATAATTGAGGAATAACATTTAATCAAAAATTAATAATATCATGAGAATAAAGGGATTCATGATATAATATTCCAAAGGACAGTATATACACCATATAAGAGTGAATTGGTGCATAACAACAATGAATTCTCAATAGAAATGTAAAATGAGATAAAATCCCTTATAAAGAAGGTATCATTAAATTAAGAATGAATCAATCTCATAATTATGTATGACAAACATAAATACACCCAATATAAGTGGATATTATGTGTAAAAAAATAAAGGGTCATTCACACATATTCAAAGTATAACATATTCAATAACTACATGTTGAACCCAAGGAAATCGACATTGGGTTAAGAAGTTCCCTTGGTAAATTTTGACAGCCTAACGTCTTCACTTTAAAATTAATAAAATTAGTTGATGAGAGAGAAAATGGTATCTCATCACTTGGACATAAAATTACATCAATAAGGATATATAAGAACATATCCCAACATAAAAATATGTAAATTAAAAGATATAACAAAATAAGTCTTTTTAAAAGAGGAGTGTGAAAGGTTCCCTTACCGATTTGGGCAACATTCAAAACGTACACCACATGAAAGAAGGGTCATACAATGAAGATGTAACTACCCATAAATGATAGTATATTATTCTAATAGTAAAATAATGGGCATTACATAAACCACACAAAAAGGAAATAGTGGCCAATGTAGCATGAATCTCACGGGAACAAAAAGTGAGATGAAAAACCCTTATGAAAATTCGGCAGCCTAACGGCACCACATAAAACTTCCAAAAATGGTTTGATGAGATAAAATAGGGTATCTTATAACATGAAAATAAAAAGTAAAGAAATAGTAATATAAAATAACATCCTCTAACATAAGAACATGGAACATAAAAGAAATGACATAAAAGAGAGTACTTGCAAAGAAAGAGAGAGTTTGGATTCCGTTACAAAAACTCGGCAGCCTAACGGAGCCACTCAAAACATCCAAAATGGATTTATGAGAGAAAATAGGGTCTCTAATCATATGAACATAGAAATTAAAGTATTATTAATATAAAATAACATCCAAAACATAATAAAGATGTGCTTAAAAGGAATGTCATAAAAGAGTGTACTTAAAAAGAAAGGGAGGAGTAAGATCCCTTACGAAAACTCGGCAGCCTAATGGCGCCACTCAAAACTTCCAAAATGGATTGATGAGAGAAAATAGGGTCTCTCATCATATGAACATAAAACTTACAGTATGATTAATATAAAAGAACATCCCAAACATAAGAAATATGAGCTTAAACGGAATGACATAAAAGAGTGTACTTAAAAAGAAATAGAGGAGTAGGATCCCTTACCTCGAGACCGACTTGACTCGATCGTTCTTTAACGTCCTGAATAATAAACATGAGTTACTTTATACTTTATTAAGAACCTTTTTCAAGTTTATTAATCCTTTTATATCACTTATTTCAATGTTACAAACATTATTTAGTCATTTAAGTTAATAATGTTTGTTTTGTTGATATTTTATTCTTAAGTTGAAAGTGGACTTCTTTCAATTACATGTTGTTCGTGTGGTCAAAGGGTCATTATATCCAGAATGATATTCATGATTTGGATATCATATATATCATATATATCCAGAATATACATGTATTTATAATATTAAATAATCATTTATAGGTAAGAAATGAAATGTACCGTTCATGGAGACGGTAAGTCGTACGTACGAATGAACGCTACTTTCATTTCTATGTCATATTAATGGAATTAAAACTAAAAGAGAGGCATTTATATTTTAATTCCAGAATTATATTCAAAATTTATATGTAACATACATCATATATAATAACAATAAATCCATCCTTTATACATCCCACATATGGCATTAATGAATCAAATCACTTTGAGGGGGCGGTAGTCCGCACTTTCTAAAATGAAATTATAGTGTTTACCCCCAATGGAAACCATAAAGGTATGCCACAGAAAAAACATAAGATTAAGTAAAACATAAAATTATTATATGTCATATATAAATATAGTTTCATCTTAATGTACACCTTTTAACGATTTATATGAGTGTTGAACAATCATTGTTTCGTTAGGCAGAAATTTGCCATCCACAGAAACAGTATGTTCATTAACCATTAGATGTAGGTTTGTGTTAGTCTAGATCAAATGATTCTTATAAAAAAAATCCTAGTATATTTAAGATACTATATTTTTTACAAAATAAATTAATAAAAATAGTTTAGGGGGTTGGAGAAGCAAAATAAAAAAAGAACACAAGTGAAGACATTACCTTAGAATCGAGTAACTCTCTTTGATTTGAGCTCAAAGGCTTCCTTGGGAAGAATTCTACCCAAAGTGAGGCTTCTAGGAGTAAGATAGGGATGTGTACAGGCAAAATGAGCAGGGTTTGGCCAAGACAAATACTTTAGAGGTGTGGGTAAGGTGGTAGAGGTGGGGGCCTTTATAATATGAGAGGAGGGGAACTCTTGGAAAGTTACAAAATGTTACTTTATTTTCAAATGCGTTTCAGATTTTAAAGGTTCCACATTGATTTATTTAGATTATAAGGTGGTAAGGGTTGGAAACATACTTATCCAATAGGTTTTTGACAAGTGTATGTTATAGTATTAAAATTGTCTTTTCATTTTATTTAAATCCTTTATTAATGAGGTAATCGCTGCATCATCATGATGTCATAAATAATTTAATTTATTTAATGTCTAAAAATTATAAAAAAACTATCATGATGTAGGAAATATTTTTAGCTTTATAATAAATATTTATAGTAAAAAATATTACTTGTATAACCCCATTTAAATTTTTTTAGTAGAACATCTCATGCTTGTGACATTTTTATTTTAACACTAAATAAAAAGTTATTTATGTCATTTTCCATCCAATGTGGCTCCATGGGGTCCCCAAGTTAATCCATGTATTTTCTTGGTCGTCCATGACACATCCAATGAGGGTAGGACATGTGTATATGTCATTTTAATTTATTAAAACATTGTTTTTACCTTAAATTACACTAATTACCTCTAATCGCGATTAAGAACATAAAAGTTACTGTTCACCAAAAAATTATTTTTATCCCATTGAACCACATTTTACTTCCTAATTACAACCATGTATGTTGGATTTTTGAAATTAAAAACATAGAGGTGGAAAAGATTCATTTAAACGAAAAATTAGTTTCTTTAACTTCCACTTAGTGGTTTCACTATTCATTAAAAATTGATGTTTTTCAGAAAAATACCAAAATTTTACCATAAGCTATATTTGATATTCCAAACTCAAAAATGATGTCTATTTTACAAAATTCAAAACATATAAGTTGCATTAATTAATTTAATAATTAATTCCCGCTTTCAAAACAAATAGCGTGTTTTTAAGAAACAATATCTATTAAAAGATTGACACTAGTTTAAGTCCAATTTCAAATTGAAATTAATTCCAATGACCAATATTGGATTAAATGATAAAAATTTATTCTAATTTTACTTTAAAAACAATTAAAAAGATAATATAATCATATTAATAAATTAGATTAAAAATATGTTTTGAATTAAAATACAACATTTTTCATTATTCATTAAAAATGAACTTTATCGGAAAGATACCAAAAATATACACAAAGTAAATTTTGATGTCTCGATTCTAAAGAAAAATTTTATTTGTCAAATATAACAAATAAAATTGTCAAAAAGTGGATTGAAAAGAGGATCGCCATAAAAAGGCAATCAATCGACCTTCTAATGAATATTACAATGTTTGCGCTTGAAATTGAATACATTCACATTTTTATCCTCTAACATTAATTGTAAAAAGTAAAAATATTTGACAAACATATATAATCATTTTGTAGTTAGTTTTGTGCATTCCCTCCATTACAACGGTTAGGCATTAACTACCATTTAAAATAATATTATTTTATTATTATATTGCAACGTAAGATTTCAAATGAACTCATTGTTGCGTATTGGGTAAGCCATCAAGCATAGCGTCCCCTTTTAATTAATATTAACATTTTATTCACAAATAGGGATAAATACAAATATGTCATATTATTTATTTTTATGGGGTGTTACATGATTTATATAAATTATATTAAATCAATATTGCATTATTTAATAGGGTTATGTTTCATGTATACTATCCCTATTATTCTTATTATTTTATCATGTGTTTTATATAATGGTATTTATGAAATCAAATTTTTTCAATAGATTATCATTAGATGAAATGTTTTTAAAAAAAACATTATATTCGTTTGGTTATGCTATGATGGATGATTTATGTTATTGTGGAACTAGTAAGAATGATTTCATTATGATAAGGATAGGAACTATATCTATATCCAATTAAATGGGTTAATATTTATATCTCACGATACAAATATATTTGGAATTAGAAATGATATTTGTTCAGTAATACAAGGAAGGAACGTTGAGTGAGATCAGTTCAGTAATGGTCATTGTTCGCTATCATTGTCTTGGAAATGAGAGATGACTAATATGAAATGATTTCGTATATATAAATCATTTCATGTCCAATTTTATGACATATGAGATAAAATACATTTATTTTTATGAACTTTTACGATTCATCATGTGAAATGATATCCAGCTCTTTAATCTGCATGATAAAATTTTGAAATTCTATGTTCTAATGTGTTATAGTTATCATATGGTTTATATCTAGTTTGTTTACCATTACTAATCATATTATCTCACCATATCTTATGTTTCTTTTACCAGTTCATAAGGAAGGGTATTGTGAATGATGTATAAAAAATGGGTCTGGTTGTAAAGGAATAAGTGTGAGAAAATGTAGATAACTTATGAACCAGTTGTATATGTTTCCCATTTTCTAATAAAACTATACTTATATTGTGCTATCATGATTTTTTTTTAATTTTTTAATGAATATTATTCAATTTTTGTCTAATATATTTGTATGTGATTTTGGGTTTTTATATTAAATGTTTATAAATCCCATTACATTTTATGGGTTATGATATAAGTATTATTATGAACTTATGGTACAAATATGTATTATTTATGTATGTAACATGTGGGAATTACATGTCCCTCCAATGAACTATCTAATGATTTATACCTCGTGAGATATAATTTGAAACAAGTCGATCAACTTGTTCCATAATGGGAAATATGTGCATCCTCTTCTGTAATTGAAAAAAGGTATGTCTAAATCCAAAATGGGAAAGAGTTGCATCATGATAAATAATGGGAAACTAGTGAGTCCTGATACACAGAGGGATACAAGTGAGTCTTAATCCACTATAGGGAATAGATGTTTCTTGATACACTAGGATGAAGGTATTAGAAGATAATCATGAAAAATTGCAATATTTTTATTATATTTAGAATAGTTCTCTAGAGATATGGCTTGAACATATGGTTCATGATTTCTTTATGATTATTTAATAACATTATGATTCATTTATGAAAGACTAAAAAAATTTATTTCATGACTCTTTATTATGATATTTGATATTCTGAGTATGACCATAAAATGATACGATCATGTTCTCATACACTTTTTTACATGATATTATTAAATATCTCCATTGATTACCCTTACCAAGCATCTAATCACACCCTTATCTTATTTTTCCATTCCCAATTTTATGAATAATGGGTTTATATATGAGTTATAGATGATAATATCTTTAAGAGAGATGTTGATGAAATTTCACCTAGATAAAATATTATGTTTCCATGTTTCCAAAGAATGTAACCTATTTTGGTCCCTCAGTATGAACTTCATTTATATTATAAATATTCACCTAAACTGATTTAATATCAATTTATATTAAGAAGATTCCATAACGTTGGAATCAAAGGAATTGTTTATTCAATATTTGGAAACTATGATTTGATATATATAATGATACCCCTCAGGATATTTCTATGGAAATTTCTAAGGATTTCTCAATGGATAAGCATATGATGTCATGATTTAGGAATCATAAAATTAATTTATCATGATTATATTGTTTTATTCTATGATAAGTGTTGACCATACTATGATTTATGGTGTTAGTCACTAGAGGGAAATAAAATGAACTAGACTAATGTTGATTTTTTTATTGTTATTTTGGGAATAATGAAAATTAATATCCATAGTTGAAATCACATTAATTGTATTTGGAGTTTTGAATGAGTTTTTGATTTACTGCTAATGATATAGAGATATATAATGGAATTTGAATTTTATGGGATGTTATAATTGTATAGTTTAAATTATACAGAATAATCATCATTAAATTGAGGTTGAGGAACCTTTAGACTAGATTCATATAGAATATTATAGGAAAGGTGTATTAAAGAATATGATAATGAATACAGTGTAATGGTTTTATAATAAAGTTAGATGAATGATGTATATATTAATTTTAATTCAGAAATTATGTTATATGAATCCATAAGTATAAGTTTTAATGTTAAGGATTTAAAATGGTGCTATCTAAAATGAAAAAACAATTTAACAGAAAGGGGATATTTTGTTTAAGGTAAGGTAACCCATAATTTGTTCCTGATGTTATGAAAAGTGAGTTTAGCTTCAATAAGGACTTTTCTTCATTGAATAATTGAAATTGGATAGCATTGATTATCATTGAACTAATAATTTATTTGTTGAAAATTTGGACTATGTTATTATATATATAGTTTAAAAGAATTATTTAATTTAAGGAATCCATCCAACAATATTTGATTAAGAATTAATGAATATTTTCAATAAGTAGTTCTTAATATTTAGGTTATTTCAATGATTCAATAAAAAATGTAGGTATTTCCATTTTTGTATGTCACATCAAATAGACACATTATGATATATAGTTTATCAATGTTAATCCTATTTTAGGATATTTATTGATAAAGTTTCTAATGATTTGGCTTTTTATATTTTAGATTGTTAAAATATTAACCATTTATGGAATATTTAAGTTAAAAATCGATGTAGTTTTTTGTAAAAAAGGTAATTATTTAATGATCGAAAACATTAACAAATACATTTCCAATATTATAAAAAATAATATAATAGAAAAAATATACATTAAATATAGAACCCAATAAAATAATTATTATCATAAAAAAAGAATGAAATAATTGATATTTATAGAATTTTTGCAACACATACCAATGGAATAGTAACATGACAATTGGAATAGTAATGTTACCATTACGTAGATTAAAAATGCCGATATAATAATAAAATAACTATGAAGTTATAAATAATTTTTATCTATACTATGAATTAATAATATTTATTTCATGGATTATGAAAATAAATGTTTTTAAAATGATTAATAATGTAATGATATTTTTGTGAAAGGATAAATTTTATTTATATTTTTATAAATAATGTTATTTTTTAAAATAAAGATTATTTTCCAAAAATATAATCATAAAATAATATCTTTTTTTATGATTATAATATAATTTTATGAGACTTAATTAAATTTTCAACATTTCACAAGATATGTTTATAAATTTTAAATTTGTTTCTTCCAAAAAAATGGTTATTTAAAATAAAATTAAAATTTCTTATATATATAAATTTATTTTCATAAAATGGCGTCCAAATTTTATATATACACATTATAAATAAATTAGTTTTAATTATTCTGAAATATTTGACTTTTTGTGAATAATAAAATACTATATTTTATGGTATTTAACATTTTAAGGAAAATAAATGCTTTTTTGAGTAATGAATAGTGTAATAACAGATTATTTAGAAAAAAAATGAAATAGTATCCCAAATTAATTAGAACAATAAGCACTATTGACAGTACTGAGGTAAACTGATAAAAAAATGAATAAAATAATAAAAAACACCCCACTCCCCCCACTATTAATACCACTCCTCACCAACTCTTCTCCACTAAGATTTAATGATTTGTATTATGATTATATTCTGATAAATCACTCAATTAAACCTCTTATATATGTCATATTGTTGATGGAATCAACAATATACCAAACCCATGTACATTAAAGAGGTTCCGACAGAGATGACTTTCCAATAAGAAAATCATCGTTCCATCTATTTTAATTTCTTTATATTTCATAGCCAACCCTCAACTCACCAACAAAAAAAGCATGATAACTATAGTATAAACCATATACTGTAATTTTATTTAGTCGATGGAGTATCTATAATCATATATCTTATATTATGATTTTATTCTCAAAATTATAACATTATCAATGATGTGTGGATTCCTCACATTCAAGGATGATTTTTTTCCATCAATGAAATCTTTGATGGGCATAAAACAACTATAACAACTAAAATATATTGTTAAATTTATCTTTTATCTTTTTCCATGTTCTGGAACAAAATTATATTCTTAATATTAACTAATGAACCAAATCTAGTTCAACAGGATTGAAAACCCACCATAACATACTAAACGTTTGTCATTAACATTCTATCAAATTAACCACCATCATACAAGAAAGTAAATAAATGATAAATGGGACTATTTAAAATTCTTTTTGTGCACCAGTATCATATATTTCATCTTCTTATGTTTATATTTATTTTCAAAATATGTCATGTAATTAATTTCAAGAAAACATATCATAAAATAATGAAACAAATGCACCAAAAACCAAAAAAATATAAAACAACACAACCAATAGAAATGGTCATAATTGAACTGAATAAATTTTTAATTAATAAAAAATATGTATAGGTGTCTGTGAAATAATTAATTAACTGATACAATTGGATTATATAAGACATTAATATCAGGTACAAAACACTTTTCAATATATATTAAGGGATTATCTTTGAACCTCAAAATATTCCATAGGGTTATTATTTCTCACTATTTTCTCCAATGTAAGTATTAATTATCATTATATATAACTAGTAACTATTATTTTAATTTACCAATCATATGTCAAATATTAATTTCATATTTAATTTCTGAGAAATAATTGTTTTATAAGTTTCCCATTTCCATTTTTCTTAATAAGAAAACCCGATTAAAGGTAACATCTCAATTTCTAAATCATTTTCATTTTAACTCCATATTATACATTAATCAACCAATATTTTCTTAAAATTAATCACTTTATTTGGTAAATTATATTTTTTATTCCCTTCTGTTATTAAAAAAATTATTCTTTATTTTCTATTTAATTACTCTAATATTTTTTCCCTTAAACTACACCAAATTTGATTATTTCTAATTTTCCTTAAAAACCTCTTTTACATATTGTCACCTCAATTTGACATCATTTATCGTGATATATCACTATTTTACCTTGTGAATGACTGATTATTATTTAAATCCAATCATTTATGGGTAACAATTTTATATTCCCTTTGTTTATGCCTTATGATTTGATTAGGACACACATTTAATTCTTTAGTAATCCTTTTTTTAATTCAATATGATTCATTATTAATATGAAATTCATATACATTAACATGTTTTATTGGTTAATCCCAGATATTTATCCAATTCCATTGGTAATGTTTAGTCTCCTTATACATTATGTTGGGTTAGAGAATAAACAAAATTATTTTATATGACATTGTCTACCATGTGGAAAAGAATTTATAGTTCGAGTTGACTGATGTTTATGACATGATATATATTATTGGCACATTCCTATGTATCCAAGAGTATATGATACTGTGTTCTCTATGTTATGTTTCCACATGTTTATTATTGTTCCATAACATCCATATGTTTATTCATATTCAATTTTTATATCATCATGTAATTCATTCGAACTAATTTGTTATTATTTTTTTCCCTTTTATATTACCTTGTTGGGTTTTTTATATCATCCCTTTCTTCATGCACTCTCTACATTATCCTATTAAATTGTAAGAGATCAAATTGTTTTAGAATCTCATTATAGAAAATATGTTATATATTGGTTTCATGTTCTATAATAATTTACCTAATTATTCAAAGACATCAAAAATTATGAACCATGGTTTATATTTTCTGGATAAGTTTTCATAAAAACATGTGATAATTTATAAAAAACGTTAGGGCCACTATAGTTGGTATCAAAGGGTTGAAAATTAATTTTGGTTGTTATGAAGAAAAAAATTTAGTAATTAACTAGGGGATAATTTTATCTCCATGGATAAACTAGATTTTAAGATATGTAATTATAATTTATGATGTACAATTCAATTAAAAATTTTATATTTAATGTTAGTGGTTTTTATTTTGTGTGTTCAAAATATTAAAAATTGTTTACCCAAATCCAATTTTATATGATGTAATGGATTTTATCCAAAATCAAATATTGAATGGAAGGATTATAATATATAGTTCTACGGAATATTTTATGACATGTATGTTTATTAAAACTATTAAAACACTACCCCAAAATATGGGGGTTGAGTTCTCTGTGAGAATAGAAAACAAGGAAATTATTCCATCCTAATTTTATAACTCCTCATCTGTTAGTGTTTAAAAGAAGAAACTTGAAAAATATATTGACATACATCAGTTAGTAATGTTTCATTATATTTTGGGTGTTGATTAATTATCTTTATAAAATTACAACATCAATTGTTGAGAAATGGAGATCCCTCCACAAAACAATAGGCATCCTCAAATTCAATATAATTTTGAGGATGACTATTAGTCTCCTTCGAAATCATCACAACAATATATGGATATTATTTCTTTTTTTGATAGAATATAATTCTATAGTGATTGAGATAAATAAGAGAACCATGCTCGAATAAATATACATTATGATGAACTAAAACAATGTGCTCCATAGAAAATTGATTTGTATTACTCTTGACCAAGTGGTTGAGTTCTAAATTGAAAAAAATCATGGATATCCGAATTTATCTATGAATCCATATAGAATGTCCACCATTGAGTACGTAGAAAATAAGAAACATTATCAAGAGAATATGGAGGAGGGATTAAAATTCTTGAGTGCTTCACCATTGGTTGCACCATCACACATTATCAAAAATAAGGATGGATCCATTCAACTTTTCATTTTTGTCATGAGATCAATATAATAACGGTAAAGATATTTTATCCCATACAATGAAAATAATATTTTTTTGATAAGCTACATATAGTAATATATTTTTCTATTATGGGCCATTTGTCTAAATTTCAACAATTAATGGTGTGGAAGGAAAATATTACAATGGATACTTTTTAAATAAGTTATGTGCAATATGAGTTTAAAGTGATGGATTTATAACTCCCTAATAATCCCGTTATATCTATGTAATTAATTAATATACTATTTATATAATACCTCAAAGAACATTTCATTGTATTTATCAATTATATTATTATATACTCCATTTTAATGGATGAACATGAGTAGTATTTGAGTAGTATGTAATTTATTTTAGATGTGTAAAGCATTATGAAAATTACATTAAATGTTTTTTTTATGGATAAATTATTGTTAAGGGGTCATTTTCCCCCAACAAAAGACTACCTGTAGATACTTCTAAGAAAAAGGAAACCAAAGCGTGTCCCAATAGAACATCTATAATAGAGATTCATAATTTCTTTTTCATAGCTAGGTAGTACAGAAATTTTGTAAATAATTTATCATGGTTTTATAACACACTAATTATGTTTGTAGGGAAATAGGTAATGTATTTCCTGATGGAATAATTATAGGTACACTTAAAATAGAATAAGTAGAGGTTATTCACTGCAACTGTAATAACACTAAATACAATAACAATTTTTTTTCTGATATACATTTATGAATAAAATAAAGTATTTTTTGTGAACTCATTAATAATGATAATGTGATAAACTATGCCTCATAGAAGATTAATATTTATAATTAGAACTAACCAAATCATGATCAAATGGTTGAAACTATGATTTTAACCTTGATATTCTGGAGACACTATCTCTATGGCCTTAAGAGTGAAATATATATAAACCACAACATCTTAAAGTATATATTAACAAAATAATATATGAACATTAGTAAAGGATATGGTTAGAGGTAATCATAGACTATGATTTCTATGTTCATCATCACCCTAGGATGGGAAACAATGTAGTTAATTATCATAGAAAAAATTACCCAAGACTCTATACATGTTGCAGACATATAAATAAAATATTTTATCGAAATGAAAAGGATAGTTTTGGAAATCATAATAGTAGGGAATACATCCTAATTCGGACAAATTATTTCCCATCCTTATATCTAACATAATGTAAATGGGGAAATAATTGATGATATAGAGTAACAAAATAAGTGGAAAGTAGCAATCAAATGGAAGCTAAATGAGATACATATTTATTATGATGGTGTGGTTCATTTTGAGAGTATGTTTTTTTCCATTAATTAATTAAGTCAACGATGGGGCTATTGGATAATTAAAATATATCATATTTCGTTATCAAACCACTATCTACAAATATGTACATTTATATTCAAGAACACATGTAGAGGGATAAAATGAAAAGGTATATTTCATAGTTTATTTCAATGTGTTTGGTATATTAAATAGTTAAATCAAAGTACCAAATGGATAAAGGGAGAATGGAACCATTGTATATACCCACATAGGACTGGTATAATGTCACAATGGACATAATAATTGGTAAATCGAAACCAACCAAAGCAAGAAATGTGATATGGGTTGTGTTGTATAGACTCACCAATATTGGACACTAAATTTTAATCAAAGAATATTTCTCACTTGAAAACATTCCATATTATTATTAATCTCTGTACGAGGGATTCTTTGGGCACCAATTTTAATTGTAACTAATCATGATACAAGAATCACATATAAATATTAGAGAAGACTGTAATATGATTTTACTAATGAATTGAATATTAGTATTTACTATCATCCCTAAAATGGTGGAAAAACACAAAGGACTATTCAGATGCCTGATAACATGCTGATATCACTCCCAATGGGATATGAACGTTAATGTTATTATCTTCTCTATTTGTTCGGGTTCTTGTACAAAAATAGTTTCCACCTATGAATTCAAATGTATCTACATTAATCTCTATATGGAATGTGGTGTAGAACTCAATACTATTTTGAAGAATTTGGAAAAAAATGTTACATGGACCTAATCATATACAAGAGATGATAAAAAAGGTTCAACCCATCAAAAAAATATAAATATTTCTCAGTGATAGAAAAGAATATGTGATGAAAGCCATCAATGGGATCTGGAGATCAATTATGGATAGAAATTCATCCTTCGAATATCACACTGGAATTAGGTCATGTTGTTTAAAATGATAGGGAATCTCATCCTAAGGTACATTGGCCCCATAAAGACCCTTGATTGCGTAAGAGTAGGGGCCAATTTTCCGGCACTTCCACCAACTATAGCTCAATTTCATTATGTGTTCCATGTATCTCTCATGAGGAATTACATACATAACCACTCACATGTACATAATATATAGGTTGTACAATTGGAGAAGACAATATCCTATGAAGACCATCTGGTGATGATCGTGGACTGTAGAGACAATGTCTTATACAACAAGACAACTCATTTGTCAATGTTTTATGTAGAATTCATAATTTTGAAAAGGAATCATTGGAACTAAAGTAAGAAAAAGTATGTATATGTACCCTCACTTGTTATCAATAGAGAATGAAAAATGAAATTTGAAATTTCATATTTCATAAGTGTGAAAATGTAATGAACCCAAAATATTTCAATGAAATTTACCTTCTTCAAATTATTTAATACAGAAAAAACACATATATCACATAGGTAACCTAAAAAAAACATTATTTACATTTATGAAGTTGGAAATAAGTGATATTTACATAAAATAATGAAATTTATATCAATGGAATATTAATTTGAAAATTAGAATAGTAACGTGACCATTTGAAATAGTAAATCATCATGTAGAATAGTAAACACACCAATTAAAGTATAATTAAAATTTAGGTATCTTATTAGTGAAAAATATTTTTATCATTGAATAAGTAAATATATGTTTTAAAAATGATTAATTGTGTATTGGTATTCTTATGAATCATAAAACTATATTTAAATTTTTATAACTAATAGTGTGATTTAAAATATATTATATTTTAAGAAAATTGAACCAAAAATTAATATTTCATATAATTTTATTAGACCATAAATAAATTTTAAAATTTTCATACTGTCATTCAAAATTATAAAATAGATATTTTTTAATAAATGACGAATTTGGTTAAAAATTATATATCTTATAATTATAAAATTATTTTCATAAAATATATTACAATTTAAATATACCAGAAAAATCAGTAGGATTAATTTTGGGTATTTTTATAAAATATTTGAGTTTTTAGTGAAAAAAGAAATACAGTAATTTATAGTAATTAAAAATAAGGAAAATAAATTAGTTTTGAGTTATCTATTATTAAAGAATCCTTATTTATGAACTCAATTTCCAATTAAATTTTACATTGTCACAATAAGTGAAACCATTGATATATTTGATACAAAATAACTAAGAAATGAATAAAATTATGAAAAATCCCAATCTCCACCAACTATAAATCCCATCCTCATCACTTCTTCAATCAAATATACTATGAATTGGAGAATTATTATATTCTACACAATTACAATTGAAATAATCCTCCCCATTTCATGGTATTGATGGTCTCCCACTAATTCCTAACCCATTTGTCTTATGGAGGATCTCAAGGAGATTCAATTCAAGTGTTAAAATCCTCAATCGTTCGCTTTTATTTTCATTTCATTTATTATCCTCCCATAACCTACACTATCCAAAGAATCGTGACAAGTCCAAAAGCATACTTATACTATAATTTTATTATGTAAATAGAATATACATCATTACATATCTTATCTTACACTTTTATTCTCAAAATTAAAATATCATCTTTGATATTTCGATTCACCACCTTCATGGACAATAATTTTTCAACTTTTTTACTACCATTATGTCAGATAATAAATAATTATAATAGTTAAAATACATTGTAAAATATATGTTATAATATTTTTCTTTTTATGGAATGAATATATATGCACAATTTTATATTATAAAACCATAATAGATTGTGATGACCGAAAATCCACTCAGACAAAATAAAAGTTTATCAATAACATTTTATCTAATGAGTCATCCTCATACCAGAAAAGAAAAAAATTATATATATAACCATTTAAAATTAAAATGTTTCATAAATATCATATAAATGAACTTATTTTTTAAAATATATTTTATAAATCATTTGTAATTAATCTGAAGGGAACCATTCCTAAAATAATGAAGGAAACACATCTATAATAATGAAATTATGCATTGTAACATAGCAAAATGGTCATAAATAAACATAATAATATTTTAATAAATCAAATATATGTATTTTTAGTTATGAGTGAATTAATTAATTTATCAATAAATATTATCAATTTTATTACATTCATGTGTAGAACACTCTTACACCTAAAGTTAGTTATTATCTCAAAAGATCCATTTTTACCTTTGGGTGATGCCTTCTCTGTCTTTAAAAAAATTTAATTCATAATTATTCATATGTAACCATACTATAATATGTTTTTATGATCCAAAATTATTTAACTTTTTCAATTATTAATTATTTTAGGGGAAATACATGTTTTATATGGTTCTCATCCCTATTTATCATGATAAGCAAGCCCACATAAAGTAAACATCCCAATTTCATACGCATTTTCAACTAAAATACATAAAATGTTTTATGCCACCAATAATTTTGTAATATAAGTCATTTCTAAATGAAAATATAACTTGATTTATTTAATTTTTAATTCAATCAATCATTCCTTTATCAGCTTTATAAAATCAATTTTATTTTTCCATAAATCACACCGATGTTGATCATTTCTAATGTTTCTAAGACAACATTATTATATGATTTCACTTCATTTGGAAAATAATTATCATGATCTATACAAATTTAAACTTACCAATTTTTTATTCTTAAATATATTCTTCCATCAATGAAACCATTATGATATTCCCATTGGTTATGCCTTATTACATGATTGAGATAGGTATTTATTTCCATGAGTAACCCCACTATTTGTTAATTATGTTTGGTAATTCATATCACAAATATATGAATGAGAATGCTAAATTAGGTGTTATCATATAATTCTTCAATTATTTGGGTACTGTTTAGTATAATTAGATGCTCTATTGTGATATGAAGTTAATTGACATGCTTTGGGGGGCTTTGTCCGCCATGTGATAATATTCAAAGATAGCATTGACTAATTTTTATATAAATTTATATCTTACTTCCATATTACTATATAGATTTCATTACATTATCCCATGATAAATATATTATTAGTCAATATCATAATTATCAGTCAATTCCAACCATATGTTTATTCTAGTGCAATTTTTTTTATGTCCTTATGTTTTTCCTTCTAACTCAGGTTTTATTCTTTATTCCTATGTTTATACCCTCATTGAGATTTTTAAATCATCCATTTTTCATATATTCCCTATATTATCAAATGAAACTGTAGGACCTCTAATGGATTTAGAAGTTAATGACTTAAAAGTTGTTATATATTGGTATCATTTTCTCTGATTATGTCACAAATATATTAAATTCCATATAAATTACGAACCATGTTTTCTATTTTATAGATAATTAAGAAACAAATATTGTAGTAACATTTGGAAAAGTATAGAGTAACTATAATTATCTCACCATATGTGTATTTATTCATATTTGATAACCTATTCTAACCATTTTTCTATGACAAAAACTAAGGAAAAAATGGATTTAATTATAATTCTATCTTATGACATGGTTTTTTATTACCAATGAAGAATATAGATACATTTTTTGGAGTAAGAGATGAAGTAAAAACTAATAAAACAACAAAGATGATGATATTATTACTATGAAAACAATTAAAATGAATTATTTTCCGAAATATTATTAGACAAAAAAATAATTCCTCAATTCTAGTCAAATTATATTGAAAAATATATTTCCTTATAACATCATTTCTATTGGTATGATGATCTAATCAATCATCAAAGATTTATGGTTAAGTGGCCCATAATGATCCCCTAATAGTTAAAAATATATTGATAAATTATATAAATAATAATATATAATTATTTACACTTTTATTCCATGTAGATTTTTTTTCATATGACATATGTTCTCATATGTGGAAACCTTCTTATGATTTACTTTATGTAACCATTATATTTTTGAATTATTTTTAAATAATTATTTTGTATTAATTTAATCTGATGTGTGTAGAAATGAATTTAATATTCATGTATTATTTTTTTATAGTATAATTTTTAAGGTAGTATTCATATTAGGTGTTGGACAATTTAAAAACATTTGTTTTTATTAATTTAATATTTTTGATTAATTAAATTTCATTGTTGTCCTACGTTTCCTGCTATACAAAGTTATGATTGATTTACATGAAACACCAAGATACTATTTAACTAAATTAAAAACTAATATTATATTTTAGTACATTAATAACTATTATTATCTTCTGTTTTAGAAAATGATGAGTTCCTTCAATAGCCTGTATTACAAGTAAGATCATGTTTTACCAAAATTCAACATAATATTAATATTATAATTAAACTATTGTTGTAGAAATTACCTAGCTATTAGACTTGCATTTATGAATAATATTAACTGAATAATAAAAATATCATTTATATATATTTATACAATTAATTACTTTTAATCATTTAATTTGACATTAATATTAAAACAATTTAATTATAAAAAAACTAATTTTATGAAACATAATTTTATACCCATGAAGTAATTTTATATTAATATATTATGAAAATTGCTATGAGTGATAAAAATTAATGAAATCTATATATTATAAATTTGATATAATTTTACTAAATCAATATAATATGTTTTAGAGGAATAAAATTTACACAATATATATTTTAGGTATAAAAAAATATTTTTTTCTAAAAGATAGTTTGGCCAACCTTTAATGGAAGACATGATTTAAATCATAAATTTTTCACTTATATAATTTTTATTTGAAATAATAAGCATAATTTTTGAAATAAAAATATCAATATTTTCATTGGGTAATGTTTTTGTATTATTTATCGATTTGTTTTTTGATGAACACAAAAACACCAGTTCTAAATTGATTACTGTATTTTATTCTTATTTATTTATGTAGTCAATTTTTTTTTCTTTTAAGGTATATTTAGTTAGATTATAAATATATATCCAATTATGGTCCTTGTAACCAATTTTACTTTTGTATTAGATAAAACAATTTCAAACTTTTTAACAACTTAACGTTATGAATCATTTGTCACATCCCATGTATATGATTAACCTAATATTAATTAATGAAACTTATATGTTTGGAATTTAGAAAATTGAAGTCGATATGTGGTATTTTAATAATTTATAGTAATAAGTAATTTTAAAACAGTTCATTATAAATTTTTTTTTGAAAGTAATTAATATGAATTTCAGTGATTAAGAAAAAAACAAGTTTATAAAGTGGTAAAATATTATCAGAAGTATGAAACTATCCTAGAAACATTTAACAAGTCCATATTATAGACACACTTAGATCATATAATCCAATGGAAAGAAATTTAACTATTATTGGATATAGATGATGTAATGGAGAACTACCATTAGTGTTTAACTTTTAATATATACATGAATTTTTCTCCTCATCCACTATTAAATGACACTCATCCCCACACAACATCACACCCCTCATGCCATTAGTATCATACAAAAACTATCCACAAAATTTGAAAACATCATTCATATCAACCAATAAGCCTCAATATTGGAATAAATCAAACCAATAACAGCCTTTGGTGAAAACCAAAATGATTTAAATGAATACATGGTAATGTTCATCAACAAACAATTTTGTTTTATTTATTTCTCCACCCAGAAAATTAAAATTATTACATAATTATATAAAAAAATATGTATCCAAAATATATATATATTTTCTTGTTATTTTGTAAAACTCACACACCTAAACTAAATTGGATACACAATCATCATTCTTTTGTATGAAGGACACTATCTCATGAATAGATGTCATCCATTTTTCCATTAGCACGATTAAAGCTTGGAATAATAATAGAATTACTATTTATATATGAAACATATAGATGGTATTTTTTTATTTATTTTTAATAATTTAATTATTATACAACACATACATTCATTCTTTCCATTTTGTGGAAATATGATAACTTCATTTGTTGACGTGTGGACAACAACCTCCTCAAAGCAATGTGACTCATTCACACACTACATGGAATGCATTATATATGGGTATAGTAAATTTATATGATTTATAGGATATAATAATGATACTATAATTATAATGTATATACATATATGTACATATAAATCATTTATGTTCTTTCTTTTAATATGAAAAGATAAACGGACATTATGTTCTTGCGTATGAACAACCTTCTATCACAAAAAACTGGTATCTTCTATTTAAATTTCTATATTTTATAGATTATTTGAAATTAAAATATATGGAAGATATATAATCTATTTATCTTTTTTTACATTCTTTAAATAATCATATCATTTTCTAGGTAATAGGATCAATAATAACATTTCAAAACATATATGGAAAACTAATTGGCTGTTAACTAAAACGTTACAGTAACATGGAATAGTTAATTAAAAACTAATATAAAAAATAATTAAATCATATATTGTTAGATATAAATGAATAAGGATTTTATTAATATTTATAGCAATAATATAAATATTAAACAGGATGTTTGAACAGTTACGAGTAATTTCAAGACATAAGTAATGGGATTTCTCATCACACATTTATTATTGTGAGATATATATGAAATATTCACCAATTATTCATGTAATGTGGTGTATATAATGATATATGAAATTGTAATATAATGAAATTTATATAATTAGTTATCTTAAACATTTTTATTATTGTTTTTTTCAAGGGGATAATGATTCAAAATTTACTCATTTAGTTAGGGGATTTCTAGTATCACTATTATTTCTATGAGATTTTTCCTCATTCACCACTCATTTCTTTTATGATGCTTATATAATTAACATGAATGTATTATATGGATAATATGCTTAAATTTGGGGACATTTAAAAATCCATTTGATTATCTCTCTTATATGGTTCTTTGTGGTTCAAAAATTTACCAAATTAGTAATTTAATTTTACCCAAATTTGATTCTTTTAGACACATGTTATGTTATGAAATGATATTCTATTATGAGGTTTATATACATTAATTTAGCAAGTTCTATCATGAATATCCATATTTTTAAGATATTTTATGTTATTTTTAATTTTTTTCTCTCATGGGTACAATGTTTAAATTTTACCAAGGTTGTAAGATTTTATTGATACAATCACATCATTTATTAGGATTGTTTATAATTAATAATCCACTGATTTACTATTATGTTCCAAATCTAATTAAATATCATGAATTTTATTATTATAAAATTATTAATTATATATTAATGTAATTGTATTATTTTTACACTCTTTGGTACTTAACATAATTAAGAACGTGTTTTTCACAAAAAATGAAAATATTTTTCTCTTGGGTAAGAATTTTTTTTATTAATAATTAATTTTTACTAAATATGATTAAAATGTATTTTTTTATTATTTTTAACATAAATTTCTAATAATATGATCTGAAAATAATTTTGTGTTTTTATAGTGTTTATAATGGATTTGAAGTCATAATTAAAATGTTTCATAGTTTAATTTCAAATAAAAAGTATTCCATAATGGTTTTCTGGTTTTAAAAATGTTTTCCAATTAAGAATAGATATTTTAATTAAGAATGTATTTAAAATATTTTTAAAATCTGAAATTATAATTTTTTCAAATTTGGTTTCATAGAAAATTATTTTTACAATGATTCATGTTTTAAAAAATTGATTTTCAAAATCCTTATTTTAATATGAAATAATAAATGTAATTTTTCAAAAATATTTTCAAATTAATATATAACCCCTTGATATAGTATATGATTTATTGGAATATTATCCATGGTCACTAAAAGTCATTTTCCTTAAAAATTACTTAATATTGAGATAAGTGAAAAATTGACATTGAATCACTGAGGTTTTATTCAAGTTTAGGGATTTATAGAATTATTTCATAGCTCATACATATAAACTTAAATATTGCAATTAGACACTTATACTCATAATACTTTAATAAATAAAACAAAAAAATCATTAAAAAGTAACATGATTAAGTTTCATGACTTAATAAAATAATGTTTTATAGATTGCATCCTTGACTATATTCTTCCTTATGGTATTTAAAAATCATTTAGAAAAATGGGATGAGCATAAAAAAGTTTAGTGTGGGACAAAATAATAATAAAAATTGTTATTAATGGGAAAACATGAAATAAATAATTACATTAATATAATGTAATACTTTTTACCTATAAGAAGTATTAAAAATACTTCACAGAATATAAGCTCTCTGCTTTACAGTTTTGTAACCAAAATACTACAATAATTCCCATGGAATGAAATATAAAACATATAATGGTAACATGGGACATAAACATACAAAAATTAAATAAACATATGGTTGAAATCCACACATATCACTTAATGGAATATCTATACAACCAACTTCTATACCTGATTCATTGGATGTTATAATGCAACCAATCTTCCTTTGATTATCAAGAAACCACCCTTCGTTGAATTATCACATAACCACATGTCTTTGGTTTAGAATGTAACTATTCTTCACAATTCCAAGTAAAATTATGTAATCCTAACACATAAAAAATGTCAATTATAAGAATTTAACTCATAAAATTTTCTTTTAAATCACAATATATAATTTCATTCTATTTCAATAATTAATCAACTATCAAAACCATTTTCAATAATGAAACACATAATGTTCATAAGGAATTTATTATCATTTTTAAAACATTAAAGATTATAGGGGAATAGAAATATAAAACAATAGTTATGGGAACATGAGCCTCATCCTTGTTGGTGAGGTCTCTCTTAGTGCATCCAAGAGACCCGGGTTCAAAACCAGGTGGAGGAATAATTCGGTGGCATTGTAGCCAGAACTATTGGGTACAATAAAAGTAAAAACAATTAAACATGAGCCATTGGTTTCGACTTGGAGTCCTTGAGGCATGCGGGCCACCAAGGAATGTGGGTCTGTAAGGCATTCATGCCACCTTTAAGGCATTCAGGCCACCCCAAGGCCTTTAGACAAAATGATCAGTGCATTTTCCACATACAGACCCTAATAATAGGAGCATCCCAAGAAGGGTATTTAGAGATGGTGTACTCACCTGTTTATAAACAATGGATTCTTATGAATTAGAAGGTATGGAAATGACATCGAGGCCATCCTCTAATTGCATGTATTTCTGAGACAGACAACCATGTGAAAGTGTAGAGCTACCACCATGATGGAGATGTCGGGGAGGGTAAGTTCCTTGTAGTTATTATCGATTTTAATTCCCTATGTCCTTTTGGTCATTTAATGTCTCTTATGCCTATGGTACATGTAATCTCTGAGCCTACAACCCATTTAAGGGTTCTCCCACATCCCTTGAAAATGTGGTTATCAAGAATCAAAAAAATAATAAAGCCCATCAAGCAATTTGTGTAAATAACGGTTATAGTGGAGTAGAATTAGTTGTCACCACATATGTTAAAACCATTAATTTTTTTTCATTTAGTAAAAATATTCATAGAAGATGATACACTTTAAATGAAATTAAAAATCAAAGGGGATTATTATACACTATATCCTTAAGTCAGACTCGTCACATGGAATTTGTATGTTCTAGAATAAAAAATATAGTTTCATTTCTAAATGATTTATAACCATTTTCATGATTTATTATTCCATTTATATCACTTATTACTATGTTATCCAAATTACATTATTATTTAAGTTTATATCGGTGGTTTTGATGATATTCAGTAATTGTATCGAAAATAAAATTATTTCGAGGTAAATTTTCTATGTTGTCAAACGACCATCATCTCCAGAATATTATTAATGAAATAAATTTCATATATATCCAGTATATATTTATCTATAATTTGCATAATTTTAGGATATAATAAATAAAATGCACCATTCATGGAAACGGTAGGTCATATGTATGCATTAACACTACATTCATTTCATTGTCATATTAAAAGAGTAATAATCAAATGATATAAATATATATTATTATATTATTATTATATAAATTTAATGTATGTAACACTATTTTAATAGAATTATTCTTTATATATTCCATGTATAACAGAAATGAGTCACATCGCTTTGGGGGGGCAATTGTCCACACATCCTCAAATGAAGTTATTATATTTACAAACATGGAAATAATAAAGGTATTTATTTAATTAAAAATTAAGAATAATATATACAGTATAAATATAATATAAATCATATATAAATACAATTCTATCATAATGGCTGCTATGTTATGTGGTATGAAAAAATTAAACAATCAACGTTTCATGAGGTAGTAGATCGCCGTACACAGAAACAATATGTTCTATACATACTAGACGAAGTTTTCTGTGATTTTTGGATCAAAACAAAACATAAAATATCATAGTATATAGATTATATTTTTTAAAATAGTGTAATAAATAGTGTATACGGGGTGGAGAAGGAATATAAATGAAAGGAGATTAAGAGAAGCCTTTTCCACTAAATCAGGTAACTACTTTTGATTTGAGCCAAAAGGTATTATTGAATTTTACTATACCCTATGTAAATATTATAGAAGTGATTTAGGATGTTGGGAGATTATTTGATAAGAGGATGGATGAACCAAGGGGCTTGATAGTTTTGAGTAAGTGGATAGATGTTGTGTCCTTTTTTAAGAGGGAGGAGGGGCACGTTAATAATATCTTGAAATATTAATTTTATGAAAATTTATTTTTCCATTTTAATAGTTCAAAAGTGATATATATTGAGGATATGATACGGATGGGTTTAAAGCCTCTCATCCAATATGTTTTGGACATGTTTTTGTTACATGATTAACATTATATATTTCAATTAACCAGTAGTTAAAAACTTGAAATATTACCAAGTCTTCTTGTATTTTGACAATATATGTTCACTATTGATATTTATAAAATATCATGAGAACCAAAAGTGGATAATTAATGAATATTTTCAAAATTCCATAAGTTAGTTGGCTAAACCATATATATTTAGAACTTTCATATCATTTAATAAAATAGTATTTATCATAAAAATTCATTTATGTCTATTTAGACATCATTTATTAATTGAATTATTCTAAAGTAATAATAACATTATTCCATTGAGAAAAATTCATTAACTCATCCCTCACATGTTTGTGTCATAAAAATTTCTTGAATGTCCTCAATATTATCAAATTACATTTATTTTAATATTTAGAATATCATTTATTTGAATCATTCATTAAAATGGTATTAACTTTATCATCATTGTGTCATAAAATTTATATTTATTTTAATTCTAAAATTATAATTAAAATACATGATGTAGGAAATAATTTTATCTTTATAATTACTATTTATAGTCAAACAAGTCATTTATATTACCCAATATTATTTTTTAAAGATAATTTTTATGATATATTTCTCTATAAATTAATTATTATAACATGTCATTATCATATCAAAGAGGCTTCATGGGGTCCTAAAATAAACCCAAGGATGCACATGGTATGAAATATGTCTTCCAAAAATATAAAGATACATTTTATGATAGTTTTATATTATTATATTATTATTTCTTACCCTTATTCAATTGATTTAATTTTTATCCATGGTAAATAAAAATAATCAGTAATGTTATTATTGATAATGTATAAAAAAGGGAACTATTTACATAACTTGGGACTTATGATTATAAATATAGAATCCATTTTTCAAATTTAAAACATAAATGTTTCAATAGTTAATTTAATATGAATTCCCTTGTCAAAACAAGAATGCAGGGTTTTTAATGAAAAAACCATCCAAAGATTGACATGCATTTATATCTAATGTCAATGTAAAATTACTTCCAATGAAGAAAAATTGATTAATTTATAAAAAATTAATCCATTTAGACATTAAAACCAATTAAATTAATTAATATAACCGTATAAATAAATTAGACGAAAAAGATGTTTTTATTTAAAACGTAGTATTTATAAATATTCATTAAAATAAAAAACTCATTAAAAAATACCAAATTTTCAAATAAATTTATTTTAATGTCCCTATTCTAAATAAAAATTCTATTTTTTCAAATATGACCCATATATGTGAAATATAATAGTTTTAAAAATGGTTCTCCATCAAATGGTGGTAATGAATGCTTTTAAAATTATTATTTTATTCTATAATGAAAATTAATTTCATTCTCATTTTATGACTCTACAATTTAATGGATAAATGTTAATGCATTAAATAAACATATGTAATAATATATTATTTAATTTCATTCATTCCATAAAATACATCAACAAGGTGTTAACTACCATTTAAAATAATAATATTATCATTATATTATTTTTAGATATTACTCAATGTTGTGTGCAACGATATATTTCAAAGGAACCCATTGATTCATGTCAAATATTCTATTAGAAAAAAAATCCACTTTAATTAAATATCTATATCATATTCATAATTATTTATATATATATATAATGGTATTATTCTCTAAATACCTCACAGCATACATCCTTCCCTCATTTATAAATTGTGTTCCCATAGTTTCATTTTCTTATCAAAATAGTAGCGGTATTTATCCATCAAATAATTTAGGAATACCCAAATTTCCTATTCAACCATATGGGTTTTTTGACAAAACATTTACTTGATGAATCAAATTAAGAATATCCGTTCTTAAAATTGAGACATGAAAAAAAATTGTACCTACAACAAACATAGAGGTAATACCACCAAGTACACAAATAATCAAAAAAATTATAGGATTTCATGAGGTCTAATGAACCTCAGACTCATCATTACCTTTTTAACAAAATGAATCACACATTTCCATAGAAAATCAATTGAGGAAGAAATAATTACCAACTAAAAAGAATGATCCTTCCTCCGGTTGTCGTTGTTAATTTTCTTCCTACTCTAAGATATCCTCGTGTTCTTCTGAATTAATTAAATTTTTATTCATCTCTTCTACCAATTCTTTCCCCATCTACTGACATTCATCTACTTCATCCCAAAAATCTAGAGTTCGAGACTACATTCCATATAATACATTAAATGGTGTAATATGTATAGTAGATCAAAAACTATTATTAGAAGAAAACACAACCAATGTAATATGTTTATCCCATGTTCCCATGTAATCCATAAAACAAGAATGTAACATATCCACTATGGTCTGAATTATTCTTTATGAATACCAATATGATTGAGGATGACAAGATATATTGAAATATAATTCTATTCTTAATTACTTTGTATGGCATTTCCAGAAGATAGAAGTAATCTTGGGATCACAATAAAATAAAATGGATTGGGTTACACCATATAATCTCAATATCTATTTAATATAATATCAAGAATGTTGATCTAGAGACATAGTATCTCTAATTGGAAAAAAATGATCATATTTAGTAAATCAAACAACAATAACTTAGATTTCATTATTACCTCGAGATGTCTTTGGTAATACCACTATATAATCAACGGATATATTTTCCCATTTCCACTTCGGTACTAGAAAAGGATGAACCATCAATTTTAGTATATACTATTATTATTTCAGATACTAAAAAGTCAAAAAAATCCATAATAAAGTCATCAATATCTATTTTAATTCCATGCATTCAATAATACTTTTGAAAATATATGTACATCTTATAACTCCTCAGATGATCTAAAAATAATGAACTATGATCTTCACATAAAAAATCATTCTTCAAATCCAAATCCGAAGGCACACATAATCTCTTTCAAACCCCAAAACATAGACTTTATCAATGTTAAATCCAGGTAACATATATATTATGAACCAATTCTACATGTTTATACGACTATCTATATTATTTATGCACTTCCTTAATTATGTATAATAGATATGATTTCACTATCACCTGAAAAAAAATGTGGAATTCACTCCTCCAGTAACATTCGATTCAAACATTATCAAATAAATAACCAAAGTATCTCATTCCAAATGCATAATGGCTAATGTCGTATTACTCATTCCACTAAAAGAATCCACCACATTATGTGCTTTCTTGGATGATAATGAATAACACAATCATAATCCATGATTGATTCCATCCATCTCTTCTCTAGCATTGATTATTTCTTTTTAGAGTGAATATCTATATGAAACATATTTTATCAATATATATTTGACACATTTCTCAAAACCAATTATGGATCCAAAATTTTATTTCAAAAACAACATCATCAAGATCCAAATCATTTGTATGGTAATTTAACACATGAGGTTTGAAATGATGTGATGATTAATTGACAACCAGATCATTTTTTCATTTAGAAACAACCTATTACATTCAAGGATTCATCACTATAGATAAAATATCCATCATTTCTAGAAGGAATGGACAAAACTGGATCATTTTTTTATTTATTTTGAGTTCATGAAAATAATTTTTACATTATTTTGTATAGAATAACATAACTTCCATACGTGTTAGTTTATTTAGTGAGAGAGATAACTAAGAAACGTTTTCATTAAATCATTGGTAATAACCTAATAAACAAAGAACACTACGAAACACTTTTATATTGGTTGGTCTTGGAAAATATTCAACAGCCATTGATTCAGAAGGGTCAATAATTAAGACATATTGAATAACAGTATGAACAATTAAATAAATTTATTGTAACAAAAAATCATTCTTAAATATCTTTCCATATAGTATTTTTTATTTTTGGGTTTTCAAAACATTCCATATGTGACTTTAATGTTTCTATCCTCTTTTAGAATATAAAAAAATTTCCTCTATAAACAAAAGCACAAAATGATATAAAAATTGATAAAATACTACATTTCTACCTTCTCAGCACATCAAAAAAAATTATGATGGATTCTGTACTCATAGTAAGCTAACACCCTTTGATATTTTGGATTTAATCCTGAATGAAAAAAATTTATCACACTATCAATGACCAAGATAAAATTTTGGATGATCCCTGACAAAAGGGTGAGTTTTTCATCATATGAAGCCATATATCATTGCTTCATTTATCTCATTTCCAATAACAACTTTTCCATCATAAGTCAAATTGCCTTAGTAATATATTTCTAAAATATAATATTCATTAATTCATCACATCTTGGAGTCAATCTCCTTTTCATCATTTAATATTTTTTTATCATTGACCACTACTTATCTACTTCACCATTAAAATGAATAACAAAAATACTAACATTTTGATTGTATGAAAACAACATTACATCAAAAATATTTTCCAGTGTCATAATCCACCCATCATCTTTAACAAGGTTATATGATCCTCTAAATGATGGGTAATTTTTCCTTAGAAAATTCTCCCCTATCTACATATTAAACTATGGTTACTATAGTTGATCTCGTGCATAGACACCATCACCATATATCTCTTGAGTAAAATATTCCGTTACTACAACAAACTATTCAGTTTTGATTCAAAATATATTAGTTTGTTTATTTAGAATTTCATTTCACTCTGCATGCCATTCCCACACACTTGACTTGTTTCAACTATGGAAATCCATTCTAAACAATCATACCATAAACAAAGATATATGGTAATGTGAAAATGATATTTCATTTTGACCATAAAGTAAAAAACTACTATGGACATTCTATTGACAATATTATAACTCCTAATGTAATATAAATTGACCTATGAACAAAAAAATAATGCCCTACTGATAAAATATAATTAATCTTCATATATGTCGACAATTGTCATTAATTCACTTCAAAGATTACTTCATGTTTATAGAGTTAGATAATTAGGTCATACCTCATATCTAGAATCATAAATATTACAAGTTACCAATTCTACTCTATTTCTATATTTTCATGAAAGAAGAACTATTTAAAAAGAAACATTGCATAGTTTCATGTTTTAATAGCATAAATTTTCCATGATACCTTCCTTGACTCTATTCATCTTCAAGTCATGGGAAAACAATTTCAAAACATGGGATGAACCTAAAAAAGTTAAGTAAGCGATATGAAAAAATAAAATAGTTAGTCTTTGTCAAAAAATGAAAATTGAGACTAATTTTTCATAAGGTAATGATTTTGACCTTTATAAAGTGGTAAATATAATTCACTTAAAAAATATCAATTACCACCCATTTTATAACATAATTATTAAAATAATTCCCATAGAAAGAGACATATTACATATAAAATTTAGATGGGACATAAACATACCTAAATAGAATTACCATATAGTATAATTCCAGACATATTACTAAATGAAATAGCTATATGGAAGGCTTTCATACCAAATTAATTAGAGGTTATAATGTAACCACTCGTACCTAATTTATCATGGATCCACCCATCACTAGTTTATCACATAACCACTCATTTTTAGTTTATCACATAACCAACCATTAAATGATGAAGTACCATTATATAATCATAACACATAAATGGTTTCAATTAATAACATTTCAGACATAAAATAACATTTTCTAACACAAGAGATTATTTCAAAATATTAAAATATTATATCCTCATTATAAAACATTTTTGTCACCGAATCAACCAAATAGTTAATTAGGGTTTTTTTCCTTTTAAAAAAATTAATGGTTATAGAGGAATCCAAATATCAAATAATGGGTAAAGAGGAGGAGAATTTATTGTCTCTGAATATGATAAAAAAAATCTTTTTTCTATTTAGTAATATAATCCATAAAAAATATTTAATTTGAATGAAATTTATATTTTAATGTGATTATTATAAAACATATTAAAGAAGGTGGTGTATAACATGAAGATATGACTCAACAATAGTGGATTGACAGGAATTCCCCTTCCATGAGCCTGAATCATCACATAAATTTGTTATGATTCTAAATAAAAAAATAAGGTAATTTCAAATTGGTTTAGAACATATTTATTATTTATTATTCATTTTATATAACGTATTACCATGTTAAAAAATTAAATGATTATTTATATTTATATCAGTCTTTTTTTCGATATTTGATACATGAGTCGAAAATGAACATATTTTGATGTAACTTTTCCACATAGTCAAAAGTAAATCATCTCCATAATAATATTCATGTTTCAAATTATATATATATCCTTTATATATTTATTTATAATATCCATTATTTATGAAGATTTTAAAAGAAATGCAACATTCACGGAGACGTAGGGTCGTACGTACGCATGAACCCTACTTATATTTCTTTGTTATATTAAAAGAATAATAATAAAATGATATAAATGTATATAGTAATACCAGTAATATATTAATTTCATTTATTTTTCATAGGTTTAATAAAAAACATACTTTATACATTCCATGTATTGCAGAAACGAGTCACATCGGATTAAGGGGCAATAGTCCACACTTCCAAAAATGAAGTTAGTGTTTTTAAACAACATGGAAAGTATAAAGGTATGTTATAAATAATAATTACTGAAATATATAGAAGATATAAATATATAATATATCATTTATAAATATAGTTCTATAATAATGTCCACCCGGATACGTGTTAGGAGAAAATTTATCAATCATCATTTCGTGAGGCAGTAGTTCGCCATATAGAAAAACAGTATGATATATATCTATTATATGGTTTTATATTTAACATTTGGTGAAAACCTTATCAAAAAAACATCCTAGTATATTTATTATACTGTTGTTGGTATAAATTATTTTTCAAATAGAGTATATGGGGCTGGAGAAGGAAAATAAATGAAATGATCTTGAGAGAAGATGTTACATCAGAATCAGTTAACCCATTTTTATTTGAGAAAAAATGATTTATTGAATTACTCTCATATAATATTAAGTATTCTATGAGTAATGTTAGATTTTTATAGATTATTTGAGCCAATTATGGATGAATAAAGGTGCTTCATATGTGTTATTAATTAAGAATAGCTTCTGGCATTTTATAAGAGGGAAGATGAGAAATTTAGTAATGTTTTGGAATATTATTTTATTATATTTTGATTTTATAACTATAAAAGTTCTGATATGATATATTTCATGGTTAAGATGAGAATGTGTCTAAATAATTTCAACCAATAGGTTTTAGATGAGTATGGGTCACAAAGGTAACCTTATCTTTTGGATTTAACCCTTCGTTAAAAATATTTACCCGTACCATGTCTTTTGGTATTTTGACATTATATGGTCACTATAGTTACAATAAAATTTCAAGAGAACCTCAAGTGGGTCATTAAAGAAATTTTTAATATTATATATGTTATATAAAAGAATAATATATTTGTGTCACTGTTATATCATTTAATAAAATATTATTTGTCTTTTAAACACATTTGTGTAAATTTTTACACAATTTAGTAATTGATTTTTTTTACTATTAATATGATCATTCCAACAAAAAAATGGATCAAATCATCCCTAACATGTCAATTTCATCATAAAAATTAGTTGATGGATTTTAAATGTTCATATTAAATCTTTTATTTATATTAATTATACTATTTATATGAATCATTCATTTATTTGTTATCCAAATCGTGTGTAGGGAAATTCTACTCATTAGGATTCATCTTAAATTAACCATAAGTTTCTTCCTGATCATTCCACATTAGAACAGAATCTAGTACTTTCAATGATTCAACTCTATTGATAAAAAATTCACCATTTTTGGAAGGTGGGTCTAAAACATGGTCATTTAACAATATTTTTTAGTTATTGAAATCAATCATCAGGTTACTGTTTCTATGTGAACATAACTCCCTTAAATGTTAGATCATTTTTTGGTCTAGATAACCAAGAAATGTATTTAAAAACCCTTTAGTAAAAACACACTAATAGAAAAAACCACGAATATTTTTGATATTTGTAGTTCCTGGACACTATTCAACAATTATTTTTAGAAGAATCAATTGTTGTGGAATACATAGAAATAATATAAATAAGGAATGAAATTTCTTGCAACCAAAATTCACAAATAGGATAATTTCCATATATATATTTTAAAAGGTTTTCAATATATTAATTATGTGACGTTGAAGTTCCCCCCAACTATTAGAATATTAAAAAAAATTAATCTATAAACACAATAACAAATTGATTTATAAACTGATATAAGACTCCATTTCTACATTCTCAATACATAAAACATGCTTTTTATGGACATTGGAATCATGAGAAGAAAACACCCTTTTATATTTTGGCTTCAATCCTGAGTAAACCCAAATTATCATACTATCAAAATTCTTGATATCATTTGGGATGTACGAAGACAAATAGTTTTATTTATCATCATATGCAGCCACATAATCTTACTTCTTTTCTCTCAATTCAATTAATTTATTTTCCATTCTATTTATAACATACATAGGTAAATGGTTCTCAAGGATGATGTAGTTAAATTTATCACATTCAATGGAGTCAATATATTCACTTCCTTGGCTATTTTTAATCATTGAGCATCACTAATCGAATTCACCTTCTAAATGATAAACAAAAAGACTAAAAATTTTATTGTTTGAACATCGCTTTACATAAATAATCATTTCTGGTGCATTATTCCACCAATAAGGTTGCTTAGGGTCAGATTATAGACTAAATTATGGGGGATGATGCCTCATGAGATAACCTACTATTGATATATACCTCATTGGTTGGTCTGTTTGATCTTGTGCATGGAAACCACCACTGATTATCACCTGAGTCAACTATTCCATCACCGGAAACAATATTTAGCTCCAATTATGTTCATATTAGGATGTTAATTTGAATGGTTATTTCCCTTTGTCTTCCAGTCTTGCATAGTTTTTTTTATTTCCCCTATGGAAAACCATTCTGAAAAAACCATATCATAGATGAAGAAAAGTGGTAATATTCAATTACTATATCATTTTTACCATAATGTAATAAATCTATTATAGATATTCTTTTAACAATATTCTAACTCCTAAAGTTATCTATGTCAACCTATGGCTCCATTAATAAGTCCTTAACCTTAAAATTACTTATTCTTGACATATGTCACCAATTGACTTTAATTCACATTGAGGATTTTTTTAGGTTTAGATCATTAAATAATTAGGTCCAAATTTATACACAGAAAATTAAATATTACAATTAGAAACTTCTACCCACTATCCATATTTAGTTAAACAAAAAACTCTTTAAAAAGAAATATGTTGTTGTTTATAGATTTAATATAATAACATTTAATTGATCCCATAATTGATACTATTATTCGTTATAACCTATAGAATACATTTCAAAATAAGGGAATAGAATAAAAAATATCAGTAAGTGATACACAAAAAAGTTAAACAACTAGTCATGGGAAAACCATAAAACTAGCAATAAGTTATCATAATGTAATAATTTTTCTTTTAAGATGTTTTAAATATTCATCACTAAACATAAATACGTTTATTACCCATTTAATGACCAAAATATTACCATAAATCCAATAGAAATAAATTCATAACACATAAAGGTAACTTGGGACACATACATACCTAAATTGAATAACCATGCGGTAGACTTCCACACATATCACTAAATAGAATTGGCATATAGTCATCTTCCGCACCCATTATAATGGAGGTTATATCGTAACCATCTCGTCTTATCATGTAATCACCTGTATTTGGTTTATCATGTAACCCCATATCATTAAATTATCAGATAACCAACCGTAAAATTCCCAAGTACCATTATATAATCATAACATATAAAATATTTCAATTATCAACATTTTATTCAAAAAATTTGATATGAAATCAAAAATATCATTTAAAGATATTGAGATTACGAATCCACATTAAAAACCATTTTAAATACCAAAACATCCCAAAATGTAATATGGTAGTTCTTTTCCTTTTAGAAACATTAATGATTAAAAAGGAATCCAAATATCAAATAATTTTTATGGTGGAAGAGAAGTAGTTGTGTCCAAAAATGTTAAAAAATCCATTTTTGATGATTAATAATGATAAAAAAAGAATAATATAACCATTTAATGAAATTAAAATTAAAAGGGGTAACATAGATACTGTAATGGCCCAGAACCTCATGACCCCTCCCTTTGCCAAATTTTGGCGGGACCGGTCGGTGAGACGGATCGGTGGGACCGATCGGCACGACTGACCGGTGCGACCGATCAGCGCAACATATCAGCAGGATCGATCGGTGAGATCGATCAGCAAGACCGATGGGCGTAACCGATCGACGCGAATTATTGGTGGGACTATTCGGCATGATAGATCAGCGTGACCAATTGGTGGGACCGATCAGTGTCATCTAGCCTTGACGGGCTTTTCCTCTGCAGCCTCCCCGTAACCCCACTTTTAGGCCATTTTAAGTTTTTGAAGTGTTTCAAGGCCGTTCTTAATCCCATAATTAATATCTATAAATCAAAGAATAATACCCTCTAAATAACAATTAACCTAGTCATGTGTAACCACACAACTGCGTGGAAAAACCATGGTCCTACATACAAGGATTTCAAATTTCATATCCCATAACAACCTGATTTTATCTATATATCGTAGAAGAAGTTCTTCTCCCACCTTCTTCCATTTTGGCCGACTTCTCTCTTCTCCCTAGTGTGCCTGATGTCCCTCATTCCTGAGACTTGTGGTGCACCGTGGTTGAAGTCGTCTGCTCAACCTTGGAGTTCCCGAAGTCCATCCTCTACAAATCGTGCATCCCCTGTTCTTGGAACATGGAGAAAAATGTCGATCCTTGATCAATAAAGTAGGTATTTTATCCTTCGTCTCTCCTTTCTGTGTATCATGCAGGGTGGGTATTATATTTCCTTTGTGTAAACTCATGAAACCGAACATAATGAACATAATGAACAGACTTTATCGAATAAAGGGCAGGGGTGATCAATGTTTTGGTTTACTCTTTATGTTGTTATGTGTTGTGAATTGTACGAGCCTATGTTCACTGAAAATCATGGTCGTTGGTGGACTTTCTATGTGCACTATTGAACCTCGGTGCTCCTGTATATTTAAATAACTGTAACATGGAATTGGTTAATTACCTATACTCAGTTATATAAATTGAAATAACCAGGATCAACCCCTTTCTCTGTTAACCCCGGTTAAAGCATAGTGTAATTGAAACCATGGGCTGTGTTAAATATTTTAAATCTGAAAATACCTCATGTGTTAGTGGTAGTGGTTTGGTTGTTTCATTCGCTGGCTGATTGTATGGTTGATATGGGTGGGGATGGGTTACCCTGTTGTTATACCTTGAGGTTGTGTGATTACATTGCTTATATCACGAATTGGGGTGGGATACTCTATTGTTGAGAAATTGTTGGATCCTGGATTTTGGGTACATGGGGCTGTATCTTGGGGTTTTCTTTGGTTCCATTACTTCAAGGGATCTCACTTATCCCATTGTTGTTGTGAATTTGCAAGAGAACCAAGTGATAATACTTAAATTTCTATTGGCTGTAACATTTTCCTTTGGTTTGTGCTTATGTAGTTAGTTGCCCAGTAGTGCAGAAACATATTTAAACATTATTACTGAACAATGAAATCAAGTATGGGACAAATGGGGATTTTGTTTGATGTGATTTGTGACTTGGGCATGAGTGTTGATCTCTTCTCTTATGAACAAATAGTAAGGATAGTGTTCTTTGGGCTGGCTGAAGGAAAATCTAGATTGGGTGAGTTCTTGTTACCTATACATTTACTTGTAGATTTTTTGTGTTTCTTATTCACGCCCCACCTAGGTTGAGAAATTAGTTCCGATCACCTCCATTTTAGGGGGGAGGGTGTTTTTCCAACACTTATATTAGTGACCGGTTATTAGCCCATTTATGCTCCCTATCCCGGATAGCCCAAGAAGCTTTGGGTAGGCTTTGATGGCCTGAATTCCATTGTTATCCCATGAACCTTCGGGCAGGGTAGTGTGGTGGTTGGCCCAGGTGTGTGTGGGCAGGTGGTTTCCCAAGTATCTTCGGGATGAGGCCCAAGTGTCTTCGGCCGTGGCAGTGGTTCTTCTAGCCCAAGTGTCTTCGGGCGTGGAAGTGGTTGTTCTTGCCTAGTTGTTTGCAGGTGTGGTTACGTGTTATAGTTGTGTCTCAGGTGTCTGCTTGCGCAATAGCGGTGGGGGCCGAGGTGTTTGCGGGCAAGATGTGTGGTTGTGGTCCAACTGTGTGCGAGCGAGTGTGGTAGTGGGACTGCGGAGAAAATGGTGGGATTAGTTAGATGTGTAGGCTGTCTTCAATAACCAGTGGGAAAGCGACGCGGGGTACCAAAACATCTATGTGTTATTGCAATACATTACTTGACTTGTGTTATTTTGATATTCTGCTATGGCAAGGCTTGGGTGGTTAGTTTTCTTGCTTGGTGCTTGGTTATCTCATTTCTCACATGTCATTAGTATGCCTCCCCACTTATGTATGAGTGTTATTGGTTTTTTCCTACTGAGTATACTTGTATGCTCACCCTATGTATATAAAACTGCTTTCAGGATTCCAGGGGGACTTCAGGGACCGTTCTGGACCATACTAGCTTAGAACTTATGGTAGATCATTGACGTTTCTATTGTTCATTCTTTTGGTATTTTGATTTGTAGTCTCCTTATACAATGTGGATTTTACTTTTTGACATGCATTGGGAATGGTTATTGTCTTTAATTTTACTTTCAGTTTTGGTGTTGTGCGATTCACTATCTTATCTCCCAATCCAATTAAAAGAAAAAGGGTAATGCCTTCCATATAGTGTGTGATCTTATGCCCATGGTGCTGGTCGCCACTCCATGACCTGTTGAAGGCGGGCTTCGGGGGTCATTATCTCTCCTTCAACTTAAAGAAGGAAGGGCCTAAAAATCTTCTGACTCGTCCCCCTTTTTGTTGAAGGCAGGTTGTGATAGATACGGTGTAAAATAAGGTGTTTTAGAACATCAAAATAATCTTGAAAAATATGGTATTGAGATGTAGTCCCTTACCTTGAGTCTGACTTGTTATGTACAATTGTTATGTTCCTGAATAAAAAACATATGGTAATTACTAATTTGATGAGATATTCTTTTAGGTTTATTGTTTCTTTCATGTCAGTTATTAACATTTTATAAAAATTACATAATCATTTATGTCTATATCAATGTTTTGTCGATTTTGGGTACTTGAGTCGAAAATGAACTTGTTTTGATGTAAATTTTCCATGTAGTCAAAAGCCGATCATCCCCTGAATATTATTCATGATTTAAATATAATATATATCTATTATATTTTTAGTTTTCATATTTATAATTTTCTGATATAATAAATGAAATTCACAAATCATGGAGACTGTTTGTTGTATATACGCATGAATGAAACATCCATTTCATTTTCAAATTAGAAGAATGACAACCAAATGATATAAATTTATATTTAAATAAAAATATTATATTAATGTCATGAATTTATCATATTTTTAATAAAACAGACCTTAATACATTTCGTGTATAGCTGAAATGATTCACATCACTATGAGGGGATGTACTCTACATTTCCTCAAACGAAATTACAGTATTTAAACAACATGGAATTGATAATGGAATGTTATTAATAAAAATTATATAAGAATGAAGACAATATAAATATAATATGTATCATATATATATAATTTTCTTCATAATTTCCACCTTGGGATGTGGTAGGAGAAAATTGAACAACCATCATTTCGTGAAGCAGTATTTTACCGAACATTGAAAACTGTATGTTCTATATCTATTAGATGGAATTTTCATTATGTTTATGTTGAAAAATTAACATAAAAACAACCTAGTATATTTATGAAACTGATGTTGTTAATAATGAATCAAATAAATAATGGATAAGGTTTAAAGTAGGAAAATAAATTCAAGGATCTAATTATAATATTTTACTCTAAATATGGTAACTCCTTTTGATATGATCCAAAAGTATTTATTGAATTACATTTTTCATTGGGTAATTCTTCGAGGTGGAAGAGAGGATGTTGTGATATTATTTTAGATGATTTTGGATCATCAAAGGGGATTTATATGTGTGAGTATGTGGGTAGAGGTGGAGGCCTTTTATAAGAGGTAGGATGTGCACTTTAGGAATGTCTTGAATTATGATTTATTATAAATTGATTTTTGAAATATAACAGTTCCCAAGTGATATATTTAAAGGATAATTTGAGTATGATTCTAAATAATCTCATACAATAGGTTTTATATGAGTTTGGATCACAAATTTTCCCTTATATTTTAGCATTAACCCTTCATTAAAAACATTAACTCTTACCATGTCATCATGAATTTTGACAATATATGGTTACTAGAGTTACTATAAAATGTCAATAGATCCAAAAGTGGACCATTAATAACGTTTTTAACATTATATATGTAATTTTTACGAATAGTTTATTTTTATTACTATGATATCATTTAATAAAAAATTATTTTTTTTAAAACTCATTTATGTCAATTTTGAAACTATTTTTTAATTGTTATTTTTAAAGTCATAAAAACATGATTCTTTAAAAACAAATTCATTAAATCATCATTCACAAGTGAATTTATTCCAAAATTATATTTAATGGAATAAATAGGTTCAAATTAAATTTATATTAATATTTATAATATAATTTACTTGAATCTTTGGTTTATAATGTTATCACTTCATTGTCATTGTGTCATGGATATATTTATTTATGTAATTTATAAAAGTTATAAATAATATACCATGATGTATAATTTTTTTCTTCTAATTACTATATATAGTCAAACAAATCATTTATATAACACTATAATAATATTTTTTTTTTAAAAGATACATGTTTATGTTATATTTTTTCATATATTAAATTATTTATTATAACATATCTCTATCACATCCAATTGGCATCATGGGGTCATAAAATAGTCCCATTAATACACATTTCTAGCCATATCACTGTAAATAGGATTATGAGACATGTAGTGTAGTTTTATAATACCATAATAATATTTGTTAGCTTTATTTTCCGGATTTAACCTTTAACCATGGTAAATAAAAAAAATTATCGATGTTATTATTCGTAATTTCTTAAATAAAAGGGAACGATTTAAAAAATTTCATAATAATTATTAAAAACATGGAATTAATTTATCTATATTCAAAACACAGAATTTGGATTAATTAATTTAATATTAATTGATGTTGTCAAAATGAGGAAAACTATTATTTAATGGTAAAAACCATCAAAATATTGTCTTGTGTTTGTATCTAATTTCAATGTGAAATTACATCCACTGAAAAAATTTGATGAAATGATAAACAATATTCTAATTACACTTAAAAACAATTAAAATGATTATCTAAACATATAAATAAATTAGATAAAAATTTAGTTTTAAATTAAAATGCAGTTTTTTACAGTATTTATTAAAATATTAATTTCATCAGAAAAATAACAAAAATAAGAAAAAATTATATTTTAATTTCTTACATATAAATAATAGGTTTATTTTTTCAAATATAAATTATAAATGTTAATAAATATATATTTTAATTCAGTTCTCTATCAGAAGGAGGTCAAAGAAGCTTATAAAAATATTCGATTATTTTACGCTTAAAATTGTATTAATTATAATTTTAAGCCTAAAATATTTATTAGATGAATGGTAAAAATTTAAAACAAACCTGTAATCATATTTTAATAAGTTATGTTCATTCTCACCAGTACAACGACAAGGCATAAACAACCAATTAAAATAAATTAAAATATTATTATGTTATTTTTCATTATAAATCAAAGTTGTATGAAATGTAATATTTTAGAGAAACTAATTATTGCATGCCGAGTATGATATGTGAAAAATATTCCCCATAAATTTAAATAAATATTTTATTCATAAAAATTAATATATTCATAAAAAAAATTCTATAAATACATGTTATGTTAGAGTCAGTATTCGTATTATTCTTTTGAATGGTTTACGTTTGTGATAAAATGTTTTTAATGAAATTTGTCTTTATTATATTATTTATATTCCTAGGAATCATAATTATACAAATGTGAAATTATATGATTAAATGATAAGGAATCCTGAATACAACACACAAGTTAATATATGATAAAACATTTATGATAACCGATTTTTTGGGGGTTATTATTTGATGATTAATTATGTTCATCTGTATCACATATTTATGATTTCATTATGCAATTGGATATACATATATTTACCTACATTTATTTGGGATAATATTTATATATCATGAGGTAAAATGGGAATTATGTTAACAACCATGATCCAAAATGGGAAATAGGTGCATCCTGATCTATAATGGGAAATATGTGTCTACTAATATATGATGGTAAAATTGTTTTGTGTCCTTATATACAAAGGTAAAGAGGTGAATCATAACCCACTATGGGAAATAAGTGCATCCTGGTCCATTATATTGATGGTATTGGTAGTTAATATTTACCTGTGAAATGGTTTTCTATATTTATGAGGCTTCCACACATATATGACATGAACATATGATTCAAGATATATTTATGATGATTTATCAGGCATAAGATTTGTGTCTTATAAAATTAAAATATTTATTTCCAGACTTCTTACTGTGTTATTTATTATAATTATAAGAAATTCAAAGGGTACGATCATATACTAAAACCATTATTCTAATTCAATACTAACATATCTCCAATGTTTACCCACACTAAGCATATAATCTTGCCACTTTCATATGTTTAATTTCCCAATGATATAATGAAATGTTTTAATTTGGTGTAATATCGGGAGAGATCATTGAGGGAGATGGAGGAAATATTACACAAAAATAAAGGATTATGTTTAAAACTTACAAAGAAACTAAATAATTATAGTCCTTTGGAATGTAATTGTTTAGTGTGGCCAATATCCATATAAAATGTTGTAATATAAATGTCTTTAATGGCTGTGTTAGTATAAAAATATAATATAAAATGGATAGACAAGATAACCTTCTAGTTTTGGTGCAACTATGTCATATGAACATCCTAAAACAGCCTCAATGACACCCACCCCCAAAGAATGGTGAAAATTTTGAATAGATAAAACACATTTTTACCTTCCAGAATAAATTCAAAATCTTAGAATTATGGAGCCCAATAAAAAAATTTTCATAGAAGGATCAATCCATTAAAACATTCATCCTAGAAAATTAAACATGGTAAACAACATAAACCCGACATAAGGAATTGAAATTTGATATGAAGAGAACTTAATTTGATTCCACACTTACCCAATTGCAATATCTGATATGTTATAAAAAGCATAAATATATTAATACTATATTACATAAACATATTAATATTCATTAACATATATATATATATGCATATTTTAATGTAATTTAAAATTAAAGTATCAGTTTGTTATAACTTATTCTTTTACTATCAGGTGTCAAAAAAATTATTAGTTTCCCGTATGCATGTTGATTTTTATTTTAGTTTCCATTACATGATTCAATTTTCATCATTCTGGGATTATTCAAGGAACTATAAAAGGTAATTAATTCGTATACATAAATATATTTTTTCATCCCATTATTTATATATATATTTCCTATAAATAGAATTATTTTCATTATAATACATGAATTTTAGCAGTTGAATATGTTATTTTAATTATAAGTCAAATACATAATTATACCATTCCAAAACCATTGAATAGTAATTTTTTTCTTAATACCTCAAGAAAGTATTAATATTTATGTTCTCATATTCAACCATGATAGAGTTTTATAGCATTATTCATGCATGTGGTTATACCCACCCATTTAAGAATATGTTATACCATAATGGGTGAGTATTACAATGAATGTGAAAATATCATTAAATAATAATAATAAATATATTATGTATATTATTTAATATTTTGGAATAATAATCAAGTAATTTGGATAAATAATGAAATCATGATGAGATGATACATCTTGGAGGTGGTACTCCGCACATATGTACAATCAATATTCATTTGTTTTCATAAGTTTATGGTATAAAATAAATATTTGTTTTAAATTAATATAAAAAAATTAGTTATTCTAATAAAATTGAGTTCATTATATTAATATGGATAATATAGGTATGGAAGAGATAACGCAAGAACAAAAATTTTAGGATTAAGTGATACTCACATTTGGACATTGAACATTATATTGAATTTTTCATTGGAAATGAAGGAAATATACCAAAATATATGGATTAAGAGACACACAATGTTAAAGGTAACTTAAGGATGATAAAGCTATGTAGAGTTCAATTATTTTTTAAAGTAAATATGATCTTTTAAAGGATGTAGGTGATCTCTTTTTTATTTATGAGTAATTGGGAGACTTTGTGAATATGGATTATTTTTCAACAATGGCCTCACAGTACTAAAGGGATAATGAATCAAAAAGTTAAAAAAATACATATTTTGGTTATATAATAGGATAAGTATATACAAAAAATAATTTCCACATAATTTTTAAATGTGTTTAATACCATTTATTATTATATTATTAATTATTTCCTTTTTGGTTTTAATGTGGTAAATAGCTTTCTCCAAAGTAATTTATATTTTTAAAAAATACAAGTGTAACATTCATAAAAAAATTATATTTTATGAAACATAATTGAACCAAAAAATATTAAATATTAATTTTAAAATAATATAAAACTATCTTTTAAATTAAAACATTTTAAATACTTAAAAACATTTTTCACAAAAATGTGGACTTTTACATGAATTTTTATTAATCATATTTATTATTTATTACCAATATAATGAATGCTAATATACTTATATATATCTAGAAAATTACATTTGAGTCATTTTTAGAACATGAAAAATTATTCTATTAGAAAAAAATTACATGATATGAATATTAAAATTATTTAAAAATAACAGTTTACTACTATCTCAGTAGTTAACATTAATCCTAGAAATATTATTTTAACACCTCAAAATAAAATTTAAATTGTTACTTAATATGAATATATTGATCTAATATATGAAATTAATATTCAATATTTAATTTCTATAAGTGATGGAAAATATTTTTTAAAATAATCGAAAAAATATTTTTTTAGAGCATAATATTACATCTGTTTCCAAAATATTAATCATGGTTTTTATAAAATAAACACAGTATTTTTTAAATGATTTATTATAAATTATAAATAATTTTTTTATATAAAATACCTTTGAAATAAATTTTTGTAATTATTTTATTATATTAATTTCATTAAATGACAATATAAGAAATCCCGTAATTTTTTTCACATTTATAATAAAAATAAATTTTTTCAAAAATTGAAATAATAATTTGATTATAATATTGAAATTATGTACCAAAAAATGAATTTATTTTTTAAAATTTAATATAATTTGTTAAATTTACACTTTTAAGTAAGAATACATCATATAATGGAAAATATATTCATTAAAAACATTCCATTTCAATAATTAGGGGTTCATATTCACATTATATTCATTTGTAATTGATATAATATTTATAGAGTTTTTTTATTCATACATGTTGTTAATAAATTTTATATAATAAGACACAATTTGACACACCAACCCAAAATGACTATATTATTTTATTTCATTTTTTGAAATTATTATGTTTTTTAGTTTTCACCATTTTTATTTCCAAGAAATTGAGATTATTGGACCGAGAGTGGGGTTGCACATGGTTGGTTTATGTTTAGAAGAAGTAGTGAAACTACCCATTGAAACCCATAAAACACAAGATAGTATTTTGGTAGAGCTATATGGTTAAGAAAACTAGATTCTATCCTCTCCCAAAATATCATGCTACAACCTTTCATCTTGGAATGAGGGGCATACATGGTTGGTACAAGGTCTAGCAGACCATGCCGCCAAGCCATACGTCATTCCCAGTTAAAATGAATAAATTAAAATAAATTAAAACAAAAAAATAACAATAATTATAATATAAAAATTATTATTAAACCCCAAATGGGCTCCTCATCACCCATTTACTCTGTCTTCATCCCCTCCCATCATTCTACCCTTAAACAAAGGGGGTTCCTAACATCCAACCTATTCCATCCCTACATCAATTCCCAGCTAATCATGATACAATGTTATGAAAAGAACATCCATGGGTACTATCCTCTTATGACTTTTGTTATTCTTTTTATATTTAATGATTTTTCTATTTCCCTCATGGTTTGTACAAACTACGGTGAACCCTATCCCTATTTTTTTATCTCAATTCAACATTCATGAATTCTAGGTTTCTAGATTACCATTAAGGAGAAACTTTTCCCTGACTACCAGAATATAATATTTTCCACCATATTTTTTAAAATTTTCTTCTTCTCATGAAATTTTGGAAATTTTCTATAAAGATTCTAGTAGGATATGAGTTTTTAGTATTTTTATATTGCACATTGTACCTAAATGAGGTGGATTTAGGATTCCATTAGTGTAGGAAATATCTTGTGGGTCCATGGATATGACCTACACAAATAAACATATAGAGATACAACTATATATACATACTTTATAAATTTACTAAAATGGTTATGGGAAATATATATAGAGAAGGATTATATAAATCAATTTGTATATATGCATATGGTATCATGAAGCTATTCAAAGGGTACATTCATGTTTATAATAATGTAGATATATATATAAGTACCCATTATTAATTATGCAGTCCTGCTAATAAGAATATTTAATTTGGGTATAGAGTGAATATATATGTGAATGTGCATACACATGTAAGAAATGTGTGGGTTCAAGTTGTCTTCTTCAATAAAAGCATGTTTTGAGAATGTAAATTATGATCAAACCACTAATTTAGAAAAAATAATTTCATGGTGATTTTAGTGGTTATTTTCAATGTATTATTAAAATTATTTATTAAATAAAATGTTTTTGAATATTATTTTTGAATATTCCCTTGTTTTTTCATTTTTTAATTTGATATTAGAAATATTTATTCTTTTTTAAATTAAATTTTAAAACTGGTACAAAAATAGAAAAAATATTATATTTTTTCAAATTTTTTAAATTATTTTTAACATGTAAATTAAGAATATATGAATTTTTTTTTGCCTTTCAGCTAGTTTTGCGTAATTTTTTATTAACATGTCATCTTTCCCATTGATGTACAAAATGGGTTTCCAAATGGTAATTTTCTATTTTCTAATGATAAGCTCAATATGGAACCTTATTTCATTAATGGAAAATATTTCTAAAATATCATGATGTATAGGTCAGGAGGGGCATATGGAATGATTTATGTAGGATGGGTTTGTCAATGGTTATCCTTTAGTTGGGTACTGACTTTGAATGTATGTTTTTAGGAAGTAGGAATGAAACGCACTTAGGAACCTGTGTTTGTTCTAAGCATATGATGACATCCCTATTAATAATTTATAATATCGTAACAAAATACTAGACATTAACTAACGGTTACGAAGATAGTGTCTAAAAATGTCTTGAATTAACATTTTAGATCTGTTTTGTAGATGACATCTGCATAGGTTGAACAAATAATGTTGTTATTATTGAGTAGCTTGTTGTTTATTTATTATAGTGTTTCATTATATTCTACTATAATGATCCAAAATGATTATTCCTAGTGACTCTTAATGATTATTTATAAAATTATCATGAATTCCAACTTATATAATATATTCTTTTGTCTTTGGAACATTAGTTTCTTGATTTCATTCCTTTTGCTTATTTTTTCAATTTCTTCTTCCGTTATTTTCCATTTTCTTATTTATGTACTGGGCTAAAATGGTATTATATATTTCAATTATGATACTTTATTTTCAAAAATATTTTTATTTTATTCAATATTTATCTTTTTGAGTTGATTTTTTAGATTTCGAATATTTTATTTTTTTTGATTAATATGTGTAAATGGGTTTATAGGAAGGGAAAGATGTTACTTATATTTAAAATGAAATGAAAACTTATTTTTATGGTTTTATTAATTCATTACTTCATAAAGTGGATTTATATTTGGTAATACCCCAAGATTCCACATTACTTTTCTCTTTAAAGAATACAATAGTGTGTGATGTATGCAACACCGAGTTCATGTGCAGCACGACCTATCAAACTAGCCATTTAAAAAGAATTTATGAATAGTAATAAACAAATTTTGAAATAAATATATCCCATATAATTTTATCATTCATATTTTTTGTTTCTTAGATATAATATAATGACAAATTAAATTTTCATATATAAATGATGTATTTTTCAATAAATGCAATTTTACCGCATTTTAATGGATAACCCTTTTTAAATAAAATACTTGACTATTTTAAATATTCAATTTGACAATATAAACATATAATTTACCATTATGACATAATTATTTAGTTTCGATAAATATTTATAGTGTTTCTGATATCTTTCATATATGGGTGAATAGAGAAAAATACTAAATATTAACTGAAAACAACTTTTTTAATCAAAATAATTTATATTGTTCAGTTATACATTTTAATGGTTTTTAATTATAATTATATTATATTTTTTCAATTTAATACAATTTTGGTCATCGTAATTAATTTAAATTGAAATTATAAATAAACAAGTGTCAATCTTTTGATAGTTATTCTTTTTTAAAACATGTTATTTGTATGGACAACAAAAATTAATTTTAAATTAATTAATGAAACCTCTATGTTTTTAATTTGGTAAAATAGAAAATTTTTTTGAATTCATAATCTCAAATATAACATAGGATAAATTTTGGGTATTTTTCTGAAAAACTTAAATTTTTGATGAAAAGTTAAACCACTTTGTAGTAGTTAAATACTAAATTTTTCATTTATATGAAAATTTACCAATTCTGATAATTGAATTTCGAAAATCTGACATTAAAAATTGTAATTATTTAGCAAAATGTGTTTCAATAAGATTAGAATAATTCTTGGTGAATAATTACATTTGACAATTATTTACCGTGTTTGAAGATAAATAGGGTGATTCAAGGTAAATAGAATATTATAATAATACAAAATTACCATAAAACATGTCCTAAACATATTGGATGAGTCATGGAAGACCATGGATAACATTGTGTCTTTTTTGGGACCTTATGGACCAACATAGTGTGATAATGTCACTTTATTTTAATTAACTAAATGTAAATCAAAAATGACATAAAAATTGTCTTTTATTATATCATTTTTTAAATGGGGATATATAAGTCATATTTTTGTATATATATATATTCATTATAAAGCTCATAATATTTCCTATATTATGGATTCTTTTTTATAATTTTTAGACGTCATATAAATTAATGTATTTATGACACAATAATGATGCAATATTCACAACATTAATAAATTATTTTCAAAAAAGATTATTAATATTAAAACAATATAAAAAAATATCAAATTCTAATTGGATGATTTTATTTCAAAAAAAGTCCTCTTATCTTCAATCGTAATGAGTTTTTGACCTTTTAAAACCTAATATATGATTATAATAAGTTAACATTATCAAACATTCCTAAAGGTCACCTCATCCCCCTTATATAAGGACACCAATTCAAACCCATTCCTCACACCAGTAAAGCCCCTTGGCTCTTCAAAAACCTAAAATAATAAGCTCTAAAGATCCCTCTCTTCCACCCAGAAGCCTTACTATAGGTATATGTAACATCAAGATGTCCATTTGCTTCAAACAAAAGGGAGTTAACCAAAATTGAAGTAATGGTTCTCGTAACTTCTTTTCTTTTATTTTACTTTTACCTACCCTAAAAAATATTTATTAATTTATTTTATAAAAAATATGTATCATCAATATACTATGATGTTTTATGAGACATATTCAATTTACCCTTTCACATATGTTCATTGAATGTGAAAATAACACACTGTTCCATTGGATGGGAAACTAACTCCTCATGATTAAATGATTGTTCAATTATTTATAACCACATCTCATTGTGTCCATAAAGATGGAAATTTTTTTATATGATATATATTATGTTTATTATTTATTTGTTTTTATTTATTTTCGATTTATATCATACCATTACTATTAAAATTATGGGTAAACCTGATAATTTAATTTGAGGAAGTGCTGACTACCATCTCCTCAAAGTGATATGACTCATTAATGCCATATGTGAGACATATAAAGGATGGAGGTAATTATATTATATATTATATTATACTGTAAATATAATATAAAAATTTATTGTTATGTTTCAATTCCATTAAAATATAAAATAGTAACTAATGCAGTGTTTATGCATACATACAACTTATTGTCTCCATGAACGGTGCATTTCATTTCTTATCTCCAAATGTTATGTATTATTATAAATACATATATATATACTAGATATATAAGATATACATGATATCTAGATTATAAATTTCATTCTGGAAAGAAATTATTTTTTACTTCATGGACACCATTTTATTATAAAAAGTTTACCTTTAAGTCAAGTACCAAATATCTACAAAACGGTGGTTATTAACATAAATGATTTCATACATTTTATAACATAATAAAAACTAATATAAAACGAAAAATAATTTTTGAAATGTTTATGAATCAATTATAAATTAACATTATTTTATTATTTAGGAGATTAATGAACAAATGGGTCATTTCAAACATGAGGTAAGGGTTAATTTCACAATCTCTTTATTATCATAGATTATTTTTACGTATGTATCTACTGCGACCTCTTTATCATCCACATCCATGTTTTCTTAAAATTTTATTTCAAAACATTTTTACTATTTACTATACTGTTGGTTAAAGTCATTTATACCCTTATTTGACCTTATATGTTTTGAATGAAATCTTTCGTTCATTTATTAATAAGTGTACTTTATGAATATTTTGACAAAATAATAGTAGGAATGTTTTTTAACATATACAGAGGGAGCATCTATTTTCCTCTAGTTAATCATCATCAAAACATCCCTTCTAATATTATTAGAAAATTTTCAAAATAAATGTTATCTATTGTAATTTTCTGACTCTTACATGGTTTTAAGATATAAATAAGTATTTATTTCAAATTGTTTTTCATTTTATCTATTTAAACATCCATAGATTTTAGACATGTTTGATGTTGATTTATTATGTTACCAATATTTTATTTTTTATTGATGATTTTGTGATATTATTGACCGTGCATGTGTTGTTTTTATACCATTGATGGTTTATAGTAAATGTAATGACATTTCTTATGATGGTGTTAATACGAATGTTTTTGTTATGTTAAACAATTTCATATGCGAAATGTATTGGACTAAGTATGTGATAGGTGGAGCCCGTTATAGCTCCTCGATACATACATAGGTCTCATTAGATAATTATATATGGAATTGGCTGAGGCATTTCCCAATTTGATAGATGGTTTTGGCTGAAGCATTAATCATTTTTAGACGTCTTGGCCAATGCAATGAAAAAATGTTTCAGAATGTATGGCTTTATATATTCCTTCATTATGAAAATAATATTGATTGTTCGTGTGGTTATTCGACGAGTATAATACCCAGGACAGTGTTTTATTAGGAAATTATTTACTCATATCATATTACTTCCATAAAGTGTTCATATGTATTAATTTTAAGGGTATATGTTTTTAATTATTCACCAAGACTAATGATTATGTTATCTTCCGCTATATTGCTTACCCTTATTGAGCATTAAAAATCACCAGTTTTGTATGTTTAATTTTCCCAATATATGAAGAAGTTATTTATGAGTGAGTAGCAGGAATAATCTAGGAGTCTTGGATGTTAATAATGTAATAAATTAGTGTTGTGTTTCTTTTAATGTTGTAATGTTGAACTTATGTATGTATCTCGTTTCCATGGCTACTAAAATGATTAGTCATTCGGGATTTGATCACTTATGATCATGCCAATATTATATAATAATGCACCGACTCTAGGTAATTGTGGTCGGGGCGTTACAGTTGGTACCATAGGATTTTTAGTACAAACTATGGTAATTAGATTTAGATAAAATTTGATTAGAGCACATTATCATAAGATAAACATTGATGATTAGCATAGAATAACTTCATATAATTTTCATGAAGTAAAATTTTTGTGTATTTTTTGAGAAAAAAATCCATTTCTGGATACGAGTAGGTAGAGGCAGCTATGGCACAAATGTTCCTAGGAGTGAAAACTCTGTCAATGCATTTCGAGCTTGACATGGGGTATCATGGTACACAACAACGACACTTACTCCACTCTTAGTTACGAATATCCCGGGAGAAATTCTTAGGATAATTAGGATTTTCATTACAAAATATAATGAAGGATTTATGAGTATATACCTCATCAAAGAAATAATTTTTATGATAATGGATTATATCCATAAACAGTTCTATTTATGTTAAGTTTTTTGCATGTTTGGAATTATTAATTTTGTTTCATAAACTAATATATTGTATGTTATTGTCTAGCAATGGTGCCTAGTGGAGGGAATGGGAACCATATCAATGTACGTAATTTATATAGGGATTTCCCTACTACTCAAGATAAATATATTAGATCAGGTGATGAAACTAGTGTTGATCAGATTGTCACCATATTGGTTCAACTCACTATGGTTATGAATAATAACATTACCCGTATAGAGCACCCAGATCCACAGTGCGGAGGATCAATGTACGAATGATTCATGAGGCAAAAACGACCAAAATTTAGTGGGAATACAAATACAATTATATCTGAGAAATGGATATGTTCCATGGAGAAATTATTTCATGCTTTGAAGAGTAGTTAAAGAGAAAAAGATGTCATGGCAGTTTATTACGTCACTTGAGATGCCGACCAATCATCATCATTAATTCAAAATACAAAGGAGGATGAAGATTTATCATTTTTGTAATGAAGGGTGTATAAATATATTTTCTTAGAAAAATACTTTCTTCATGACCATTGAGTGGATATAAAAAGGAAATTTCTGAGTTTGAGGCAAAAAAGAGGATGAGAATGTCACAATGTATGAATCTATTTTTACAAGAATATCAAGGCAAGATGAATATTATATACCTAACATATGGAGTATGATTGATCGATTATTTGATGGGTTAAAAGAATTTCTCCATCGATAATTTTTCTCACAATCCTTCTAAAGGTATCATGATATTGTTTCACATGAAATCAAGATATAAGAGGTATTCTCTACGTCTTATGAATTTAATGAAATTAAAGAGGATAAGAGATCTTCTAAACACTCTAGGAATGTAATTAATGAAATAGGGAAGATGAGAAGAGTTGAGTTTCCACCCTATGGTAATTGGGAAAGGAAACACACTTGCACTTGTCTAAATGGAAAAGGAGTATCCTACAAATGTGGATAGAAAGGCCACCATGCTGATGAATTTAGGGGAATGAAAGAGGCTGTTAATATTGAATGCTACAATTGTAGATAAATGGGTCATTATACAACTTAATATCCTAAGTACAAAGTAATATTACCATAGAAAAGGAAAATTGAGTGAGGCCAATCTTATGTTGTTACAATATTTGAAATAGAGTAATTAATTTATTTGTGTTTTTGGATTCTATAATTTTTTCTTGTTATAAGAAGAATGTGATATATATAAGGATTGTACTACAATACTTTGTTTTCATTAGGGTCATAATATGATGAACGTAATTATATTTTTAGTATGTGACAATAATATAATATTTAATTTTATTGGGGAATCTGATGTTACAATTGATTTTTAAATTTAGAGAGCATTTAGACAGAATTTAGACTGATGAATTTGGGATAACTATAATGGTTGGAATGGATTATGTTGAAGTTTAGATATTATTTCTTAATATTATTTTTGGAATATTATAATATGATAGTTTTAGAAAATGGACAACCTACATGACGGGTGATAACCCATCACATCAGAAAAAGATGTAGGAATCCAACCAACAACTAAAGTGAAACATGGATTTATGACCTACTACTAGCCTACAAGAAGTACTTAGTTAGTATAAATTTTTTTCATCATTGTATAAGTTTGGAACCATATAAAATTAGGATAAATATAATATTTTTGAGTTCTATTATCTTTTGGAGTGAAATATAAGTTTGTGGTAGAAATTAGATAAAGGATGTAACTCTACTTGTCAAGTATATTTTTTTCTCTATCTTATTCAATGATGTAATTAAATCTTATCCAATAAGTAAGGGTACATAAATACAAAAATCTGTTACCCTAATACGTTTTGTTTTTTTAAATGAATTAATTTTTAAATCATCATAAATTGATAGATTTGAGGCCCTCATTTTTACTGTAGTTTATGATTGATGACATCAATCACTCCCTATAAATATTTATGTTTTCCCCCAATTATGTGTCTCAAATTTCCACCAACGTTTTCCTAATCGAGAACATAATTTTGTGGGGACATTGTCATTTACCTTTCCCAATTGTTAAGACTTAATATTATTAACCCTATTTCTGATGTGGGTTTTCAACAAAGGTATTATAAATTTATAACGTTGTATTTTCAAAAAAAAAATTAAATTTCGAGGACAAAATTTTGTTGAAGAAGGGAAAAATGTAAAACCCTGAAGCTTTTACAGTACGTTTCTCTTTAAATAACAGAATAGTGTGCGATGTATGGAACACTGAGATCAAGCACACCACAACCTATAAAACTAGTCGTCTATAAAGCGGTAATGAATGGAAATAACAAAATTTGAAATTTATATATATCCCATATAAATTTAATACTCATATTATTAGATTCTTGGACATGATATATGAACAAATTAATTTTTTTCAGATAAAATAAGTATTTAGTAAAAATGCATTTTTACCATCTTTAAATGAAAAACCATTTTAAAAACCAATATTTATCACTTTTATATATAAACCTTAGAAACATAAACGTTTTATTTATAATCGGGACATAAAAATATAGTTTTGATAATTGTTGTTTGATTTTTTGATAAATTTCATATTTGGGTGAATAGTCAAAAATACTAAATTTCAATTGAAAAAATTATATAAATCGAATAATTTATAGTGATCAACTATAAATTTGAATGGTTTTGATTTATAATTAGATTATATTTTTACCATTTAATCCAATTTTTGTCATTGGATGTAATTTTACTTTCAAATTATACATAAACAATAGTCAATATTTTTATAGTTACTGTTTCCTAAAAACAATCTATTTGTTTTGACAACGGTAATTAATTTCAAATAAATTAGTGAAACTTCTATATTATTAATTTTGTAAAATAGGCATAAATTTTGAATTTGGAATATCAAATATATCATATGCTGAAGTTTCGGTATTTTTCTAAAAAACATTTGCTTTTGATGAATAGTAAAACCACTTAGTAGTAGTTACAAAAGATGACTTTTTCATTTAAATGTAATTTTACCACATTTTTGAATTCAATATAAAATAATATGTCATAAATGGTTGTTTTTATTAGGTAAAATATGGTTCAATAAGATGAAAATAATTTTTGGTGAATAGTACTTTTAACTTTTATTTACTGCGGTTAAAGATAAATAGGGAAATTCAAGGTAAAAAATAATTTTATAATAATTTGAAATTACCTTAACACATTTCCAAACCTTGTTAGATTGGTCATGGACGACCATGGGTATCTTTGGGTCTATTTTGGGACCCCATGGAGCCACGTACGAGTGATAATGACATTTTATTTTAATTAATTTAAAGTAATGACAAAAATGACATTAATAGATAACTTTTAGTATATAAATATTCATTAGGGTTATATAAGTCATATTTTTAACTATAATAATTAATTGGAATTATTAAACGATTTCTTACAATATTGGATTTTTTTATAATTTTTAGACATCATATAAGTTAAATTATTTATGATACAATAATGATGCAGTATACACATCACTAATAAATGATTTAATAAATAAGATTATTAATGTTAAAAAATATCCAAAACCTGTAAAATTATTATTAGATGTGTTTATATCGAATATGGGTCATAAAAATGTCGAATTTAATGAGTTTTGGATCTTTTGAAATAGAATATATGATTATAATAAAATAAAATTTTCAAACATTTCTAAAGAGACCCTCCTCTCCCTTAAAAAAGGACACCAGTTATAACCCATTACTCACACCTCTCAATCATCTTGTCACTTCCATCCCCTTCCCAAATAATTTCTCAATATCTCTATCTTCCTCCTGGAATCCTTACCTTAGGAAAAAGTCACTTCTTGTGTCCTTTTGGATTAAACCAAGGGAGTTACCCAAATCAAATGTAATTGTTTCTCTAAAATTATCTTCTTTTATATAACATCTCCAACCCCTAAACTCTTGTTATTCATTACTTTTAAAACAAAACCAATATCCTATATATATTTGGATGTTTTAATGAGAAGGATTCAAACTACACATACACACACAACCATCTAATGGGAAAATAACACACTGTTTCTGTGGATGGCCAACTAATGCCTCACGAAATGATGATTGTTCAATTATCTCCTACTGCCTCTCATGGTGGCCATTAAGATCGAATTGTATTTATATATATATATATTATGTTTATGTTTTCTTTATGCTTCTACATTTTCCATTTATATCATACCATTCTGATTTCCATTAAGGGTAAACGCGATCATTTCATTTGAGTAAGTGGGGACTACCGCCCCTAAAAGCGATATGACTTGTTAGTGCCTTATATGGGATGTATAAAGGAAGGAGTTAAGTATATTATATATTATATTATACTAGAATTATAATATAACTATGTTCTATTATGTTTTAATTCCATTAAAACAAAAAATATAAATGAATGTAGTGTTCATGAGTACGTATGACTTACCATCTCCATGAACGGTGCATTTCTTTTATAATCTCAAAATGTTAGGTATTGTTTTAAATACATATATATAATGTATATATAATATATACGTGATATATAAATCATGAATATAATTCTGGATATAAATTAATTTTGACCACATGGACAACATGTAATTATAAGAAGTTTACTTTTGACTCAGGTACCAAATATAAACAAAATGACAGTTATTAACTTAAATGATTCCGTAATGTATATAAAATACTAATAATTGATATAGAAGGTATAATAAAATTTGAAAAACATTTTGAATCATTTTTAAATTAACATTATTTCTTTATTCATGAGATTAAAGAACGAACGGGTCAAGTAGGACACGAGTTAAGGGTTAATTTCACAATCTATTTAATATTTGAGGTTGTTTTTATATAAGTATCTTCTGGGACCACTTTATCATCCACATCCATGTTTTCGTAAAAATTAATTTCAAAACATTTTTACTATTTACTAGACTATGGTTTAATGTGATTTATACCATTATTTTATATTATATGTTTTGAAAGGTATCTTTCTGTCGTTTTCCAAATAAATTACGTTTTGACCTTATCCACAAATTTAATTTAAGAATTTTTTTAAATTATAACGCAGGTGCAGCTATTCTCCGCCATTATAAAATAATCGATGATTCCCAACAAATATTATAAAAATATTTTCAAAATAAATATTTTCTTTTATAATTCTGTGACTCATAAATGGTTTCAAAATAGAAATTGGTATTTCATTCAAATAGTGTTCATTACAACTATTTCAACATACATTGACTTTAAACTTCTTTGATGTTGATTTATTATGATTCAAATCATCCATATTGTATTTCTGATTTTTTTGATTTTATTTATTGTGGATGTGTTAATTTTATACCGTTTACGGTTTATGGTTAATGTATTGACATTTTGTATTCTAGTTTTAATATGAATGTTTGTTTATTTTTTAACCTTTACATATAAAGAATTTATTGGACTTACTATGTAACGGGTGGATCCTGCTATAGCTCCTCAATGCATCGGTAGGTCTCATTAGACAATTAGACTAAGAATTGAATGAGGCCTTTCCCAATTTGATATATGGTTTTGGCCGAGCCCTTAATCATTTTTAGACGTCATGGCCAAGGGCTTGACAAAATGTTTCAGAAATTCCGACATTATAAATTCCGCCATTATGAAAACAGTATTGATGGTTCAAGAGGTTATTCGACTAGTAGAATACCCATGAAAATGTTTTATTATAGTATTATTTACTCACATCATTTTCCTGTCATAATGTGTTCATTTTTATTAATTTTAAGTTCATGTGTAATTAATTATTCACCATTCCTTATGTTTATGTTATCTTCTTCTTTGTTGGTTACCCTTACTAAGAATTTGAGCTCACCACTTTCTTATATTTCATTTTCCCAGGATATTAAGATCTTAGTTGTGAGGGACTTGCAGTAATAATCTTGTAGGCTTGGATTTTTCTAATGGAATAATTTAGTGTTTTCTTTCTTTTCATGTTGTAATGTAAAACTTATGTATGTATTTTATTTCAGAGGCTACTAAACTGATCGGTCATTTGGGATTTGATCCCTTGTGATCATGCCAATATTATGTAATAATACACTGACTCTGTGTAACTAGGGTCGGGGCATTACATATTTATAGAGACGTAATATGGGTTTTCCAATATTTTTAAATCACTATTAAGAATCATAAATCTCAAACATATATTATTTAGCATGTATCATTTTTTAATTATCTCATCTTTGAATCACTAAGGGAGCAGGTGTGTTTCTATGGTTATAGGTGACCCCAGCGATTACAATGCTGTAATTTTAAAGTGATTATTTATCCACTATTTGTTTGTTATTTAATTTTTTGTTGATTATTTATGTAATAAATATTGGATGCATAGTTACTAGTATATAATAACGTAATTCATGGAACTTTTTTTCCAACCATGGGGGACTGGGATAACCTCTTGTCCATGTTTCATGCCGGATTTTGTGAGTAGTTCCATTTATATAAAATTTTCTTTCTGATAAAATAGATTTAGATCTATTATTCCATTTAATATAGTCATTTACAATTTTGGAGCAACGGATTTTATAATTAATGTAGATATTTAGGGATAGGTTCTTGATTAAAACATATTCGGAAGGGAGGCTAAATTAAAAGAGTGATCTGGGAACTTTTTTCCTTACAATAAAATCATGTATCTCAGTTATTTTTAAGGCCTTTGGATTGTTTGAGAATTTTAGATTGGATTTGATAATTTTGTTGATATTTTTTGATTGATTGATTGGGTCCATGTTTCTCATAAACCATCGGGGAAATCATTCATAGGCCATGAAACAACATCTGTTAACCACCAATGTGCTCACATGATTTATTCATGACCTTCAAACATATATATATATATATAATCCATGTGAAGTAGTATTTCGACTGAGTTTTGGGATTTTGTGTTTTTTAATTTTTGAGTTGCTTAAAATTATTCATGGTGTGGGTTTATGATGGTTTTGGGATGTTTTCAAGTGAAATTTACTATGATGATTTCTATATAAATATGGGATTTCTAAATAGAAGATAATTTTTGTTTTGAATTAATAGTTATTTTCTTTTAATTAATTTTCTATTTTTTGACTTATTTTGAAAAATTCTAAAATAAAATTTCCTAGGAATATGGGTGGAATGTATTTTTTTTGGAATTTAAGAAGTCTATTTTTAACACATGGTTCTACTATGAACACTCAAATTATTAGATTGGTATATGAATTAAATGGTTTTTTGGTAGTATGTGTGGAAAGGTTTCTTAGCTCGAAAAAAGGTGTGTGTATATGTCATGCTTAATGGAAATCCTATGAGATGGTTATTTACAATTAATGAATTTATGATTTTTAGAAAATGTTTCCACATGTTGGATTTTATTATTTTCAAATGTTTTTTTCATTTCGTGTTTAGTTTTTATTATTAGTGACTTCATTTGTAATGACTTCTAGATTTGATGATATAAACATGTTTTGAATTTGTTCATTTAATTATGGTTTTTATTTTGATTGTAATGGTGAGTATTAGCTAATGTTGTGTTTGAATTCAGATTCATGCTTCTGGTTTTTATGTATCTTCAATAATATCCTAGAAGTGAATTAAATATTATTATATTTGATGTATTTAAACCAATCTAGTTTAAATATGTTATGGAAATGAGTGTATATTTTTTTTTTGAGATTTGGTCTTTGAGGGTTTGAGGTAGTTTGAGTTTTCAATGTAATTGTGAATATTATTTATTGGGGTGATCCCCTTTTAGAAACTCAATAGGAACATTGATTCTGTGGATGTGAAATTTTTTTATCTATGCTTAGGATAATTAGGTTTTTTTATTAGTTAATGTCAAATAGGGTTAGCATTCTCAGAGATGGTTCTGGTCATCCTCTCATAACTAGTGACTAGAGCCCATTTCATTGTTGTGTCTTGTTTTTGTGTAGAGTTATTTGTTTTGGAAATACATTTGTTGCCTCATAATCATTTTATATTTTCTTTGGCCACTTGGGGTTACTAGAATATTGTCTGTATATTTCACTATTGAAAGATGATGCTTTTTTAATGAAATATTAGATCATCATTGTAGGGAAGAAGATTATTCCAGACTGAAAGGATATAGAAATTGTTTTCTGGATAAATCATTACATATAGTGTAGGTTCTTCTTGGTTTTCATACTTTCTCTTTATATTTTTATATTGTTTTCATGTTTCATTTTAATTGGGGTGTACCTAAGTTCATTATACGGTGTAAGATATAAGGGTTCCATCAATGTGGTAGAAAAATGCATAATAATTTTTCAAGTCCATAAGAATAATGTGTGATGCACTTATAGACACTTGGGTCATATTCAATGGTTTTAATAGGGTGTTTCTAGGAAACAAAATGGAGCCCAATCTTCCACTACAACCGACACCTCAACTTATTCCCAAGAGAATAGTGATTTTATGGATTCATTCTATAGATCGTTATTTTCAAAATGTTATTAATTTTGGATTTTTTTCATAATATTATTTCATTTATTAGATTTAAATAATTTCATGTTGCTTTTAGAAAGACCATATTAAAATATATCATCCATTCAAAAATCCAGATCTTTATGTTGAGGGTGGATAACTAAATTTTTTGAAGCTTCATTTCATTTGGTATTTAGTATTAATTAATTAAAAAATGTGTTTTTAAACATTTGGAAATTAATTCATTGATTGGATTTCTAATTTATTGTGGAGACCTCTAAATAAGGAGCATGTTGTGAACACCAAATTCTAAGTGTTCATGATGTGGAAATTCCTTATTACCAACCTAACATTTGTCGATCATGGTGTTGGATTCCATTTATAGAGGGTAATTTGATAGATTTTCTTGTACAGCCTAAAAAGAACATACTGATTATATTTGTTGATTTCTATGGTAGGAGATAGACAGTAACTTATTTACGAATATGTTTGGATTTCATGTTCCATTAGTGATTGTTCATTCATTGGTGGCTTTTATCCCTCAGTTGCATTTCTTTTTTCTATTCAATAATTAGATCTAGTAACATTAGAAAAACCACACATCAACCATCTTCATGGTATTCATCCAAAGATGGACGTATTAGGTAGCCACATTATAAGGTTAATGGGAATGATTCCTTTCATATAATACCTTTTGGACTCCACCAACTTTGATAGAGGTATATGTATTGTTGACATTGGTTCTGGTGGACTATGAGCCTAAACAACTAGTCTCTCCCACTTTAAAAAAATAAATTCTAAATAAATATAATAATATAAAAAAACAATATTATTAATAACCCAAAATGGGATCCACCTCCCCTATCACTCAGCCTACCCCTCCCATTCAACCCCCATCCATATATACAAACAATTCATGAATCTCCCTCACCCCTTCGATTCATGGCTTATCATATTACTGAATTTGTATGTGATCATACCCATTGAGTTTTTTACATCTAATTATCCGAAATCTCCCTATATTAAATGAGTTTCTTTTATCCCTTATAATAAGTGTGACCTAGGCGTAAACCCAAACTATATTTTGTGTATTTCAATTTTCGATTCATGGTGCGTTGTGTTTTTGAGCCCCATTAAGTCTTTTGTTTCTATAACTGTTTCTGGTGTTTAGTTTTCTATTAATTTTATGTAAGGGTTCATAAAGATTCCATTATTGGAATCATTTCTTTTATTTTTTTTGTTTCCTTTTGTTTCTTAGTTTTTTTATATTCCGTGGACATCATTATGGTGTATTTGGATGGATGTTGGTTAATGAGATGACGTGTTTCTCCTTGAATTCTACCTACACACATATAGATATTATGCTATATATGTATATATTGATATATATAAAATATTTTAACATATTACCAAATGGATATGGAAGAAAAGATATCATACTCGAGATATATGTACATATCATGGTGTATATGGGTTTACAGTGTCTGGATTCTCTTTGTGGGTGACTTACATACAAATGAAAATATATAAAAATAGACAAGTAAATAATAAACATATTAACTCATGTTAATTTGAATTTGTACATTAGGGCTAGGTATCCTTATATATATATATATGATATTGCTTATGAATGTAATAAATAAAGGGTAGATTCTAGTGTCCATCATCAAATGATGCATGTTTTGAGGTACATACACTATATCTGAAACATTAATTTGGAAAACTTTATTGATTAGTTATTTATTTTTTGTATTAAATATATTATGATGTATTTATATTATAAAAAATCATTTCTATGCTTAGTATTTTATTTAACGTTATTTTCCCATGATTTCCTCTATTTTTCGATATGTGTATTATTTATTAATGTATGTTTCCCAATATTTTTAAAAATATTAACTATTATAAATCAATAAATTTTTTCCAAATTATATTTAACATGTGAATTAAAAATTTACTATTATTTTTTTTTCATATCCAATAGTTTTCCATTGATTTCAAATAACATGATTTTTTTTTGAAAGATCTTCAAAATGGGTTTTCAAATGGTAATTTGTTTTCTCAAATAGTAAGGCCCATTTAGATCCTTTGTGTATTTAGTTGAAAATGGTTTTTAAAAATCTTGTTTTGTAAGACTAGATAGCACCGCTTAAAAAATTTATGACTCAATGGTGCCTCCATTGTTATCCTCCATCTTGGGAGGATCATTCCATGGATGATGTTGAGTCGTAGGAAATTCATCCACATTGGAAACCATGTTCCTACCATGCTTTTGATTACTTCATCGCCTATACTTTTTAGAAAATAATGAGGTGTTATATATCATTAGGAGGGTTTATTTATAGTTTTTATCTATTTCAATATAAGTGAAACATGATTCCCTTAATAGAGATATTTCTTATGGGTTGTGCCACCAATGAGGATAGTGTAGAGTATACATGTTTGTGGTTGACTTTGGAGTAACATCATAAAATTGATGGTGGGTATGAACCAATAAGTCTACAGTATCTAAAGTGATTTATTATTAATTCACTTAAATATTATCTTTTACTCCCCAATAATGAATTTTTTCTACTTTGTTTTTGATTTTTTTATTCATTTTATTTACTTCTAGTTATTATTTTATTTTGGGTTTACTCTTTATTTTGATATATTATTGTGACTATTTTTTTACACCTATCATGATTTCCTTCACTATATATGTCTATTTTATCAAATTTTTCTCCATAAAAAAGGATTTCGGTAAAAAAATTCTCTTTTGGATTGTTTTTATGGAATTACGAATGAAAAATGGGTTTCGAGAAACACAATCATATTATATGGTCTAAAAAAGAAAATAATGAACATTTTTATTATTTTATTTCATACTATAGTTAATTTCATTTTTCTATAAATGAATGGAATAAGTAATTGTATATCATCTACTTTCCTTACTTGTAATTTTAATGTTCATCACTGTATTCATTACAATTTTTTTTATTTTCATGTGCTCTTACTTATCGATCGCTCATGTAGAAGGTGTCATTTTCTGGTTAGAGGTGACCCATCAGTTCAGATGGTGGTATGTGTATAATTATATGATTCTTATATGCTACTGGGGTGTTAATTTATTTTTTTCTTTTTTATTATACCATTACATACATGCTATATTATTCCCAATAGAGTTAAATATGAATCCTATCACTAGTTTCCCACCTAAGAGGACATGGAACACCTCTGGAGAATTGTTTGCTGCCATCATGGATGACTCGTTCATGGTTCAAATGTGTTGGTTTATGAAATTCCTATTTCAATGCTTTATGTGGAATAATCTATCAAACATGGAATTTAATTAGAAAAAAATAATATATTCCAAAATATCATGGTGCTACATTACAAATTTCACCCTTTATATTATAATGTTTTTTAACATTCTTTGTTTCATTATTGGAAAGCATTATTGAGCTACATATTTTATTTAATACCATAGATGTAAAAGAGATATTTTATAAGATATGATTTTTATAACTAATGTTAATAGTTCTGTCTGCTTCTTCATCAATTTATTGTAGAAGATATTCACATCACCATTCTTGTCCCATGAGAATTAGATAACCTCTTATTCATTATCTTACATTGAATAATGTTTCTAATTATATTAGTTTTTAAATTAAAATAATAACCTTATGATAATCATGTGATTTGAAAAAATCATATCATAGTTGACCTTAATGTGTGAGGACCTGTGTTCCCACCATTAGCTATCATATTTGAAAAGAATAGTAGAAATATTCATGAGTACCTTTTTTAGTCTTGTCATCATGTAGTTATGAAAAAATATGGTGTATCGGTGTGGTAATAATGATAATTTGATATTAATCATCATTTCAGTATCTATATTCAATCAAAAGAAATTTAATTGATCAATATTCTTGGATATTATTAAAGAATCATAAAAAACAGCTTATCCTTATCATTTTTTACACTGATGAAATGTCCTTACATAAATAGTTATCTTATGCCTCTATTTAACCTTATTAACAAATAATAGATGAGATATCATGTTGTAAGAATCAATGACTCTATTTTGAATCTTCATATAAATAGATTTAATTAATAGTATGATAAGATGAATATTATAGTGACCTATTTATATAAATTTTAGCTTCATTTCCACATTTTTTACACTATGAGGTGGAATAAAAACAATATGGGACTCAATATCATATTATAAATAATCATGTTGTGGTGAAATGTATGAATTATTATTATAAGCATAGATGTTTTTTGTATTGAGAAAATGGCCTGAGAATAGAAATGATTACAATGTCATAGTTCTTCCTCTTGCCAATATGTATATTTAAATACAATTTTAGTATATTGTTTTGATTTCCACAAGTATCTTTGTTAAAAAAAATTATCCACCCACTATATTATCAAGTCCTAACACCCCTCACCATTTGATAGGGAATATAATGGCTTGTGGGTTCTCTAGAATCATTGATTTATATTTAAATTCCCATAACCCAGATAAAGGACTTATGAAATTACAATAACATATCAAGTTATGTTTTCTTAGCAATGACATTAATTGGATGTTCCATTATTTGTTGAGCATAATACCCAATACTGAAATCCTAATCAAATTTTCAAAACACATGCCTCCGTGTTTGAAAAAGTAATAATAATAAAATAAACACATTATAATAGGGGTGTTAATTCCACATAATAATATAATTATAAGTCATTGATAAATGAAATCACCCTAAGGAGAGCCAAAAAAATACTTTGAACTATTTTTTCATTCTAAAAATTCTGATGGAAGATAATTCAGAAATACTATTTATACGAGGGATATTATTTATATATTGAAAAAATAATATTTATTTTATAATGTAAATGAATGATAATATTTTTTAGTTTTAAAATATTAAATATCTATAACTAATAAAATAATTTATGAAGAAATTATTTATCAATATTTTCTTTATTTATTCATTTCGAATGGCATTCATTCCTGGTTTTAAAACATCCCCAAATATATTAGAATAACTGACTATGCTTTCCACATCACCATCCAAATTATCCTTATACCATGGATTTATTATTTTAGAAGTTTTAATGAAATGAGTTTAATTAATATCTAAATAAGAATCAGGTTTTCTGTAATATTTATCCCTTGCTTCAACTTATTATATATATTTTATTCTAGCATGATTTTGTTATTGAATCCATCAAATTATTCTATTTGTCATTTTTCATATTCAATTACACTCCATTATATATTTAAATTAATTACATGATAGTAGAGATATTTATAAATTTTATAATTTCTAATAATGGGTGTATATTTCTATAATTATGAGAATAAAAATAATTTATAATACTTGTATTCCAAAACAAACAATTTTAAATTATTAATTTAAATTAGAAAATTAATTTTACTCTATCATACATCTATATATTACATTCATAAGAATAAAGTTTTGTGATTTTTAACATATTATAATTTAATTTTATGTAACATTCATCGATTACTTCATATTTATTTTATAATATATTAATTTGTCAAAATTCTTAAAATATAATTTTACACCTTGTTTTTAAATTATGAACACACATTATGTTAGAATAATTATGAAAACTATTATAAAATAATATTTTTTTTTATTTTATATTTATCCTTATCAAATTATGTAATGTATAATTTTATTCATTAGACATATTATAAAACACATAATTTAAATATTTGTGGATTCAACTAGATTAAAAATTAACAATAATTAAGTTGGTTTTTAAACAACATAATCTTTTAAAAATGTTTAATATTATATATTTTAAATTAGATTTTTTAAACATTAATATTTTATAAATGTATTTATCTATAGTTATTAATATTTTTAAATCTTATTTTTTTGTTTTTATATTAATATGTTTATTATAAATTTTAGAAATTTTTTATATTTTTTTTAAAATAATTTTATTGTATATTGGGAAAAATCACACAGGGAATCCTTTTGGTGTTTTGGGGATATTGTGTTTGTTTAAAAATATAGATAACCACAAACCAGCACGTATTGTATTACCAGAATAGATATTTATGATAGTGTAATTTCCCAGTGAATGGAATATTTTAGGGCGTCAAAATTGGGGTTTTTATTTATGGAAATCATATTTTTTCCACAAAGGAGTCTACATATATTAGTTTATTGACCATAATGAACAAATAAAGATCTATTAAAGAGGTATACATTATATCTTAGTGAAGTTGACAAATTGATGATTTCTACATAGCAGTGCTATATAATGTGCGAAGTGGGAAACATAGGCCATGTTGAGACAAAAGTAAATAGATGGATCATAGTTTGGGGATGCTTATCAGTTCATGGGAGGCATGTTATTTACAGATTGAGGCTCTGATTAAGGCTTCCTGAAAGGTTATAGTTTTCATAAGACATTAGTCATCATAGAGAATTAATACTTTTTTCAGACAAGATAACATTTATTGTGGTGAAAGGTTATACTACATCGAAGATTCGTTTAAATATTATTAGTGTGTCTTTTGGATATATTTTCTTATATAAATACCCATAATCAGATCATTAACGTAAGAGATAATTAAATTTGAAAATATCATCTTTTGAGGAAGATTTTAGAAAAGACTAATGTGTCTCGTGAGGGATCATTCTGAGAAGGATTAGAGTTCACGAGGTAAAATTCAACAAACAAGCTAGTTCAGTGGAAAATTACATGAAAGGATTTTCAAGGTATAGTAATCTCAAAAAGGGAAATGAATCATGGAAGAAGTAGTCATATATTGAATAAAAAATGGTCCAATGAATAATTTACTGACCGCAGAAGAGGAGATGGATGGAAATAAAAGAGTTAATCCATAGTATTAGGCATATTCTGTGAAAGGAGAGGTCGTCTATGAATCACTCATGCCACACAATATAAGTTTGTTCATAGAGGACTCATGAGATTTTATTAAGTGACTATTATTATTTTAAATGAAATTTCGACAAAATAGACTTATGTATAAATGTTGGAATTCAATCGATTATCCAACTAAATTTGAGGATGTTTTCATTTATGAATATGAATAGACCTATATTTATATAAAATATGAGTAGGTCCTTTATATTGAATTGATCAATGGAATAATAAGAATGTGAAAATTTACCCTACCACTAAGCCAAATAACAACAGAAAGGGAGTGAACATTTAAGTAATCTTGAGATAACCCTAAACCTTGTAATAGTTGTGAGCCTGTGCATATGAATGATCATAGAGAAACCTATTAATTTGGTAGAAATACTTTGAGAATTTTCTAAATCGGTACATTTCAGTTGTATGAACCTTGGACGTAGCCTATTGAGGGTGAACCAATAAAATATTAGTGTGTCTATGTTCTTGATTTTATAAATTAGTTAAAATGAATCATCATCATGTAATATAATAATGGATAAGATAAATAAAAACACTACTATGAAAATAAAATGAACCTTATAAAAAATTCCATGCTCTAGTGGGGCAGAAGGAATTTTTGAAATAATAACCATACCAGGATCCACCCCCTCTTAGGCTATCGAGGACCCTTTAAAACCTAACAATTAGTTTTAGGTCATGGTTTAGTATATTATTTAAGTTAATGTTTCCATTTTCTCCTATCTCATTCTTTCATAGTACGTGGAATAACATCAATGAAGAATTAGATGTATATTTGAATTCTTATGTGCATATGTGTATATAGAAAGAGTGTCATTCAGTTAAAGGAAACAAAAATTGTTCTAATGAATTCATAAGATAAATCATAAAGCTAAAATATTTACTCATTAAATTACACTTATGTAATTTCTGAATAATATGTTATTTAATGTGATTCTTGAACTGGGAATGACCAATAAATTTGAAGTTGAAAAATTTATGAAGTTCTCCACAAAATAAATAAATTGAATAAGAAATTAGATAACTAAAATAAATAAATATTTATTTGGATAAAGGTGTAGGAACTTTAATTCAACAAAACAAAATGATTTAATGAAATAATTTTTGAATCATCCAAATATATGATGGAAATGAATGATTCGCTAGCTGAACAATAGAAATGGTTATCTACCAATAGTGAAAATTTAATGCTAATTATGAGGGAATGAATGCGAACATTGATGATATTCAGAATGGGAATGCTAGAAATGATGATCATTAAATACAACAACATGATCTAGTTCAATAGAACCAAATTCTATAGTTAGATAGTTCTTATTTTAATTATTCTGTTTCTATTTTGAATTTTAAAATAAAGGAGAAATTGGGCCACATAGATAACCCCTCCAAAGAATTATAAAATGAGGTTACTAGTCTGAAGAATATCAGGAGAGATTGTAATGATAAAGTAGATTCAAGGGATAAGATGATTAAAAAATTGGTATAAGAGGTTAATTTAGTCAATAAATAAGTGTAGTAATCTAATTCTAAAGGAAACCCCAAATTAAAGTATTCTTTGAAGTTATTATTAAACTATCCTTCATTTGGTAATAATGAATGGGAAAAAATAGTCAATTTAAATGAAAAACAAGAAATTATTTTTTCATCTGAATGAACATCTAGTATGGGATAATCTGGTAATGGATATGATGAATCCCTCTCATTGATGATCAGAATGAATCTATGAATAGTTTCATAAATAATAAAAATAATGTTGGTGATGGAGATAGAACTAATAATTCTTTTATCTAATGTAGTGATAACCTGTTCTATTTTTATGGAATTCATTTTAATAATTCATGTTGTGGTTTTAAAACCTATGAATATATATCAATCTATGAATAAAGAAATGTTTTTAATTTTTAGCTTAAGAAAATTATTTTTGAAAACCTAAAAGAATACAGTATCATAGGATATTATCTTTGAAATGATAATATTTTCAAAGATGAGGACACACAATGGGTATGTTTCATGAAGCATGACGGGTCAATTTTAGAAGAAGAAATATGGATTCATCAACATATAATCAGATACATTATAAAATGTTGTATGTCTAGAATATATGATGTTATGTATGTGCTAATCATGAGAATTAGGAAACACAATGCAGTAGAAAGAAATAAGGGATGAAAATTAAACACCAAAAGTGATATCAAACTCAAGAATTTTATAGAAAATGACTACATTATAATATAACATGATTGGTTTAAAATTATGATCATAGACTTAATGTAATAAAAAGGAGCTAAAACATGTTTCATGAATCACCCCTTCAATTACACTCACAAAAACAATCTGGGATGAATGTGGAAGAAAATGGAAGAATGGTTCTGTTCTGATTAAAAAGAATGTAAACTCCGTAAAAGATCCACCAGCAAGAAGAATCATTATGGTGAATGATATATGTTATAAAATAAAAATACATATTTGATTCCTTGGAAAGTCAACATTTCATGGCACATAGAAAGAAGTGATAGAAAGCGAATTATCCCTCCACCCAGAATGTAGAATGACCATACAATAAGTCAAATGACTTCTTCCTAAAAAAGTAATGAATAATGGAATATATATCATCACCATTATTTAAATTTATAATCAAGGAAAATATAAGTGACAAAAAGGCATGCAGATATAGAAGTAAAAAAAGTGTGACCTAGGGAGGCCAAAAATAGTGATTCCAAAGGGAATCCCCTATGATATTATTGAACACCTCAGGATTCAAGAGGTGTTCATTTTGATAGCCAATTGGATCTGAATCAGGTACATCATGTGAAGCAACGTGGCCGTAACATGATTTCCCCCACAACATATATGAAGGAGATTGATGTTTTTTATTCATTCACCTTCACTTTTTGAAGTTGTAGAAAATTGGACCATAAGTGGATACAATGAAATGCATGGATTTGAGGATGATCATTGAGTTGGTGTCAACCTCCGTTAGATGAGCCCAGATCTAGAGGCATAAGCATAAACCTAAAATCAACACCTTAGCCTCTTCCTGTATTTGAGGATCCTTGGCCTATGAATGATAAAAACTCTAGAATGATAGAGCCAGAGTAGTAGTAGACTACACATCCAAAACACATAAACCTCATACTTCATGACCCATCTGTATTGAGATTGATAATAATGAAGGGTGGGTACTAACAAGCCTAAGGGAATCTAATGCTGCTATTACCAGGTCGGGCACCACCAGTGTTCATTTGAATCAATTTTAGGGGAGGAGCCTCTTTACAGGTTCTGAAATGAAAAACTATAAAAAGAATCAATTTCATCATTATAAAAATGATGGCTCATCCTGATGTAAGAGTTCCTTTATGATATTCCCTATTAAGAGCGTTTCATATACAACAGCAATATGAAAAACGAACCATTGTGTGAGCTAGTTTCTGCAGAACCATATATCCTAAAATATGGTACCACCAATCTAGGAATGATTGATCCCCCATTGTTTGGGTAATATAGGGTAGTGACCTCCCCAATGTTTATCAACATAGCAAATGCAGAGTTACCGTTAATGAAATTTTGCCAAATAATTTGGACCCTTTGTATTTTTCTGGAAGGTTACATGGAAACTCTCGAGATGTCGTACTACTTGATGTTTTTGTCTGTGGGGACATCCTTTTTCCTAATACTCCATGTTATAAAGTTATATTTCAAAGAAATACCATTAGTCTGAAAGGTATACTACCAACAATCTATATAATCATGACCATCCATGATGGACCAGAAGTCCCATGCGTAGAAATTACCTAAGAAAGAGGGAGTAAAGACACATCTACTATAATATAAACATAGTTCAATGAGGTTAAAGATATCTCATGTGTTCTCTTCCAACACAACATTGATGAGGACCATATATGAACTATCCTTCCTGACAGAAATCAGGTTTGATGGGAAAACCAGGAAGTATGAATATCTGCAACCCAATTATGATGCCAATAGGAGATTTCTTCCTTCCTGATAATATGTGATTTTTTTGGACTTCCCAATCCAACATTGCATCCATGTAGCGGAGGATGTCTTATAGGCTCTTAATTTTGATACAGAGGGCCCTGCATCCATTCTCTATGATGTTTGTTGATCATTCCCTTAAGGAAAAGGTATTGAGATAAATTGATCCATGATCTTGTTTATGTTTTCAGGATATATTTTTGTAATTTGATAGAATAAAGAGAATAGATAGGGGAATCCAAGAAGAAATTGTTCCCCTATATTATCCATCATCCAAATGAGAGGTATATATTCTTCAAGTTGAGGTTATGGTCCATGAATTTACTAATAAGGAAGTCAATTCCTTAAATTTGTGTCCTACCTAAAATGATTGGAGCACCAAGGTAGTTTATAAAAAACCCCCCTACATGTCAAGGCTATGCTAGAAAGTTATGATCTAGTTGGATGAGCATATTATGGTGATCTAATTGTATCTCATAGCAGTTTGGATCACATGAAATCTCATGTTGTAGTAGTCCTTAAGCACATTGATAATTCCTTTATATTATTTTAGATTTTTGGAAAATGAATTTATCATATCTAAATATCATATTGGAGATATATAAAGGTATCATCATCCTACGATAGGGTAGAATATATCCATTTTCCATGCTCCTATGATGAGGCAGATGAGGGTGTCTTGATGGATGATAATGATACATGGAGATAATTGATCACCTTTATTGAGTTCCCAGGAGTCCTTGATGAATTTATGGGACATTCCAATTTAAGTAACCACAACCCCAGGGGAGATGAAAAACATAAATATAAGATCTATATTCCATGTGGAATGTTCAAAAAATTTCAGCACTCTTTTGATGATTCCCCACTAAACGTAGTCATTATATTTGATCATGTCAATCATGATGGCCATGTTAGAACCATGAGTCTTGATGTTTATGTCTCTAATAATCTTTTGTGCTTGTGAAATATAACCTTGGATAAAGAAACACATCATAAATTCATGTTTCTCAATGGAGACACACTGATTGGGAATGGAAGGAAAACCAGAGATGGTGATGCTAGACCAGATTTTTTATAGGATGTTTCACATCCTCATTAGTCTAAATTGCATGATGGAGAAGGGGATCCTGGTTTTGGGGAGGAGAACAATTGTACTAGAACAAGACACTGATGGTAAATTAACTCCCTGAAAGAAGTCATTGATGGATGCGACAACATCATATTTCACCACATCCCATGAAGCCTTATAGAAAGAGACCGAGAACCCATCCAATCCCGAGGAACTATCAGGTTAAAGGTTCTGCATTTCCAAGCAGATCTCTTATTCACCTGGGATAGCAATCTGGTTTTTTCCCAAAAATTGAATTTTTTAGGGATCAAATCAAAAAACCCCATGCCCTACCAAAATACCCATTAATCATGAACTAGTTAGGACCATGATATAGATCCTTAAAGAAATAATGAGCCAACAATCCCATAATATCTTTGTCATCTAAAAAAATGTGGTCATCTATTAGGATATTGGGTTTACCTGGGAGCGTCCATTCATTGTTAAAAGAGTGAAAGAAAAAATGTTTCATGTATATATCATTTATAAATTTGATTCAGGATTTATCCCTAGATACATGTTCTTGATTAAGGAGAATGATTTCCAAGGGATCCTTCTTGTAGGGGAGATCCACAAAATTCTAGTCATTAGAAACATTCTTCAGGCTATTTTTATGATGTTCTACCTATTGCATGGAAACATCACAGAGAGTTCATGACAAAGAGTCTACATTGAAGTTGAGGATATATAAAATCTACAATTGGATGGTCCCATTATACATTGATACATTAAATATATGACCAGTGGTGTCATGTATCAATTCAGGTAGTCATTGTCCACCGTGAGAAGGCAGGTAGTGGAGAAGCAGCAACATTTTTGTATTTCATGATTATATATTTTGTTATATTAATATGGTATCAACTAATACTTTTCAGGATACTATGATACTATAAAAGAATATCTACAATTTTTCAACAAGTTTCTAGTAAATGCATTTGAATGTAATAGTGTCACATTAGTAGAGAACAAATAGAATCATCATAAAAAAATGACCAGTTGTGTAATGAAAGTATTGAGGAGGTAAGTGACATTGTTGGAGTAGAAGTAGGAAATTATGATTCAGAATAAGATAATGATAATTTAATGGATTATTTGAAATCAATATCATCAAAAAAATCAAAATATCTGAGTTGAAATTGACAAATGTAACATCATTGGTGACCAAGAAGAAAAAGTAAAAATTAGGAGGATAAAGAATTAACCTAAAGAATCATTTTTATTATAGTAATACCCTATGTGTTTAATGAATCACTAGTAAATGAAAAATGGATTCAGGATATAAATGAAATGTTCGACCAAATTGGTAAGCATCTGGCACATGTGATTGTTTTGAGACCATCATATACAAATATGATTGGGATCAGATGGCTCGGTCTCAATAAAACTAATGAATATGTCATACTGATTTGAAAAATTCCATGATTAGTGTGCAATGGAATTAACACTATTGGGTTTATTGGTGTTGAAAAAATATTATAACCAGTTTTGAAGCTATAAATGATCATAATAATCATCTCCATATAATTACCAAAAAAATCATTGTTTTCCCAATTAATTTCAAGTCATAATATATGAATGGGGTTCTGAATGAATAAGCTTATATTTATAATCCATATTGTTTTATTATTAATGTTTATAAGAAATGAGGTTTTCAAAAAAATAATTTATATCTATTGAAGAAGGCACTATGATCATGGTATTGAAGACTATAATAGATAATGAAAAAAAGATCATTTTTCAGTGAGGTGTATTTGATTACAATATCGATGTCAAAGATTATAGTAATTAGATGAAAACTTTTTTAGTGCTTGTCAATTGCATAATATTTGGGGGGTCGGATGAAGATCAATGGAGTAAATTTTCATTATTAATGAAATGTGAGTTTGAAATGTCAATGATTAGTTTTTTTCAAGTTACACATGAATATATTAAAAAATACATTTATCAATATAAATATTTAATGTAGTCTTTGAGAAAACATGGAATGGTTAATTAGATGGAGTTAAAAACTTCTGTGGATACTAAATAAAACTATCACAAGATGATAAAGCCAATGGAATTAATGTCATAGAGTATAGAAAAATCATAGGATGTGTATTATACATGACAACAAAAATACCTAATATTATTTTTTCCACATTCCATGCAAAACAGTATCAATGAAATCGTATGCAAACTAACATGATTGCGGTGGAAATATTAATTCAATATATCATGGGACTGGTGGATTTAGGTATGTTGTACACCAAATATCATCAAGATTTATCCAGATAACTAGATGCATATTAGGTTGCATTAGTAGGTGATATTAAATAAACATAAGCAAGTACATTATATCATATATGACAATGTATTTTATGGATAAAGAAGACATAATATAAAGTTTTATTGAGTCTTGTAGACCCTGAATATATTTCAGCCACTAAATCATTCATGCAATTATTGCAGATGAACCAACATCTTGATGATATGGGTGTTGAAGTGTAGTCTCTTATTTAAATCCAATATGTTAATTCATGTGTTATAAATAATTTAAAAACCCCATTCATTACCCTAAGATAATAAACATTGAAATAGTGTATCATTTTATCAATGAAATGTTTATTATGGGCTTGTGAAGATTGAGCATGTGCATATAAAACTATGGGAGACCTAAATTCTAATAAAGGACTTACCTAAAGATGTGTTTAATGGTATTGATTGGATCATTGAGTTCTATCGACTCCCCAATCATGAAAAATGAGTGTATGTGGGATAGCCTCTCGTCGAGGTATGATGTGTTTAGACCAAATATGCTGATATGGGTTGTTTACATTATTTTAGACTAAAATTAATTTACCTTCAGCTTAATTAATAAAGGGGGAGTAAATTTGGACAAAAATGGATCAAATTCATTAATCATGATAAGGGTGAATATAATAGGGGGAGTAGTGAAGTATGTGTGTTATTAAATATGACGATGCTATAAGTGATCAATAAAAATATATATATCATGATAGATGATGTTCTTGATGAATGTAACTATGTTATTTGGAATGAGTTGATTCATTACTTAACATTTAATGATAATATTATTTATCACCCATACCATTGATCATGTTGGATTAGTGTGTCTTTTGAGTAAATCATTGATTAGTACCTGAATAATAAGAAGAAAATGGATGAATAATATTTCAGAAAATTTAACGATTTATCAAAATTGGATGAGTTATCAACATACTAAATGGGGGAGGTTGTTGGGAAATAGTCTCTTAAGGAATACATTATGTGATTTGGGGATGATTCTGTTTGTTAAAAGATGTAGATCATAGTAATCTGGGTTGATGGAAATTCATAAGGAAATAAAAAATGAATATTTCCATATAAAAAAGATATGTTCTCCAAGAAGTAGTCTACATTGATCGTGTTATGAAAAATTGTTTGCAGAAGGATTATAGTGTGTTTGAATCTCATCAGTTCATATAAGGCATGCCCTTTGTCGAATAAGGTAATTATTAGAACTCTTGTAGAGGGTTTTAGATTACAAAATACACCATCCATGATAGAGGATAAATTCTCCATGTGGACCACATAACATAGTTCACAGTGATGGATTTACTGCATAAAATATATTTACAGAAATCATATTAAAGAGTTAATTTTATCTATTTTCCTATATAAGTACATCAAATTATATAATTATTTTTAGATTGAATATCATTAAAAAATATAATCACTCTCAGATATCTTTGGAAATGTCTTATGTGGTTCTTATAGGAGGAATCCTTAAAATGGAAGAGTTAGTGATGGAGAATTCCAAGAAGGAGGTAGTTCATGGGAACAATTATGTTAAGGGATTTTCAGGGCCCTATAACTTACAAAATAAAATTTCCTATATAGAATCATATGTCCACAAAATATGTGATTGTATGAGGTAGAATTGGTTGGCCATGGAAGTTGAGATTTTACATAGTAGAAGACGCAGGTTGTGGAAGAATGGGTGGTCCAGACTGAGAGTGGTGGTCTGTAAAACACTCATATTATGTAGTGTATGTTAGTTCCCGGATGATTGAAGGACGATTAAGAAGGTACTAAAACTATTCAAGAATGAAATTTCTGAAAAATAATAGTATGTTTTAAATAGGCACATAAATATATAATCTATCAAAAATTTGATGATTATTTCACTAAATCAACTTAAGGGTCCTATATGCCTATAAAACACGAGTGGATCCTTTCAATCTAATTGAGAAAATTAAGAGGATGAAGGTGATCTTTTCTAGAAATATTAATCCACAAAAAGAGACATAAGAAGTGGCCCTCTTTAAAGTAGTTAGATAGCCCTAAACTTCATATGGGGAGTTATTCGGGCTATAGATGTGATCTACCAGAGTATTGAAATTTTGTAGAGAGTTATTGAAGATTTCTTACATCATAACATTATTATTGAATTACTCATGGATGTAACGTAGTGAGGGTGATCCAAGTTATAATATTTGTGTATTTGTTCGTTCTTTACGTATTTTTTTTATGTATCATCATTAGATAAAGTTGTAAGGGGAAAGAAAAATATCTACAGTATATAGAAAATTATTTGAACCTCAGGGTATCAAGGACACTCTCTGACCTAAAAATATATTTCAATTTTTTTTATATTATATACACATGTCGATAATAGTTTTATTAATATTTAGTTAGATTTTCTTCTACATATTTGGATTTTATTATCAAATTTATATATTTTTGTAACTGATTTTAAAGTGATTTTTATATCTTTCCATATAGAGAATGTGTAAATAGAAATATCTTCAAATGAGATACTAATATGGAAAAACTATTTTAAACTATATATTCGAAATTTTTTTGACATGGACATGTTAGGGAAAAGAGTTTTTTCACTATTTCCAGTCAAAAAGTATTTATAGGGATATTGATTCAATAATAGTTTATCTGATGAGCATAATTCTATATTTTATTATGTGTTTGTTTCAAAATAATGATATAAATTTCATAAATGATGACATAAGATTGATTAATCACTGATGATATATAAAATGAGAATCATTGAAATTTTTTTAATTTAAAATGATACACGTGATAAATTATATTATAGATACACTAAATTTTGTAAATTTTCCACAATAATTGAATTGTTACACCCGAAGGCCTTGAGTTCATGGAGACACAACTTTGTTTCCATTTTATTGGTACCAATTAATAGGGCACTTCCTATTGATGAAATGGTACCTGATTCACACTATCATTCTCCTAATATGACAGAAAACCTTGATTTCACTTAAGAGACCATTGATGAATTCCACAATAATTGTATTTTTTTTTTAAATCACAATTCATATATCTGTACATCTACTTTTTCTACTCATCCTCGTGTAATGAAATGTGAGATCAGTCAATGTAGTTAGATTCTTCTTAGAATTGTGTTTAATCATGGAAATTATGTTTCCTCTATGAATATTAGTTATTTCCCACAAAAATCATGGTTAAATTGATTCATCATGATAAAATAAATTTCATAACTATTGTATTTGAATTTAGAGATAAATAACGATTTCAATAAATTATCTCACCTAGTAGAATATATAGTATGATATGATTTTGATTAAAGGCAATAATAATTTTACTAATATGGATGTCATTTTTTACTAGTATTGAGCCTGATCTCTTTTGATACATTCTACCATATATTATTTATGTTTTTATGATCATTTTGACAATGGATGTGAAATTTTGATACAATTCATGGATTTTGGTTGAAGTATTCATATTTAGGATGCTAGTTTTTCAATACTAATATTTATGATGATTAATGTTTTATATGTGGAATGCATTGGCATTAGTATTCAATGGGTGGGGAATGTTATAGATCCTCTATGCATAGGTATCTCTAATTATTCAAACTATATATCTACTTATTCAGGTCATTCCCCATTTATTTTAAGATATAGATTTCATTGACCCCTTAACAATTTATATTCATTTGACTTGGATGAGGTTTCAAAAGCATGTTTCAGATGTGAAACATTATGAATTCTATCATTATTAGATTACTTATTGATATTAAACATGATTATATGAATATTATAATATTAATTTGAATGTTTAAATGAAATTTTTTTATTTTTCTATTCCATATTATTTTCAATATTATGTTTAAAATTCCAGTGTTTTAGTTATATTACATTATGTAAAATATTATGAAAATTTAGGATAGGTTACTCTATAATATTCACCCTTACAGAGCTTCTACGATCAACCCTCTCATAAGGTTCATTTATTCAAGGATTAAATGATTAATATTGTGACTGATGTGTTTGACTAATCTAGGAATATTTTGTTGTTAAAAAGAATATAAATGTTTTGGTTTAGATTTATAGTTATAATATAAGGATCAAGTATGTAATTTATTTTCTAAAACTTCTCAACTGATCTGTCCTTTGAGATTCAAATTTTTTATCTACAACAAAGTAATAAAGGATGAAAATGGTTATGGGATACTGGTGGTATGTTCATCACAGTTGTTATTTAATGAAGTTTATAAGAAAATTTTTAAACTAGATTTAAAAAAAATAACGATTAGAAAACAAATCCCAATGATAGAATTTGGAAATATATCCAAATAAACTATTATATTTATCTTGATAACATTCATAAATAAATATTCAATTTTGTTTCTATGACTCACTAGTTATAATATTGTACATTATATTTCATAAAGATATAATCTAATCTAGATTATTAAATTGTTATAAATGGTGCCTTGTGTATGGAATGGAAACCTTATCAACATGCATAATGTATGAAGGGATAAAATTCCTATCATTGATAATGATGATGGAGCTAGAGATGGAAGTGGTGATGAGCTTATTATTACTATACATGGAATGATTACTCAATTTATGAATTAAAACCATAACCATATAAACATCCTGATCCGCAATGTGGTGGAGAAATTTTGGACAAATTCAAGAGAAACAAAATCCAACATTCATTATATGTAAAAAAACATGTATATCAAAAAATGGATATGTTCTATAGAGAAGATATTTCATCCTATGGGATGTAATGAATGGGTCAATACTTTCATGGCACTTTATCTTTTTTCAGTAGATTCTGATCAATGGTGTTCATTTATTAAAAACAATAGAGAGGATGGAAAATAGAACACACGGAATAGGGTAATATCGAGGATAATTTACTGGAAAAATATTTCCCTCATGAAAAGAAAGAAGATATAGAGAGACTAGTCTTTAATTATAGGAAAAAAGGATGATTATAATTTTTTATGTGTGATGAAACCATTAAAAAGTTATCTAGGAATGCTATATACTTTATAGAAAACCTAAGGAGTAAGATTGATCATTTATTTGATAGGTTAAATCTAATCCTCGGAAATGAATCCTCCATCCAATATATCTAATTAAATGAAGTTATAGTATCATGTGATAACAAGGAAGTAATACAAATTTCTACATATTATGAATTTAAAATGTAGAATAAGAAGATGGTGAAAACAACGAAAAATAAGGAAAAATTGAAAATGGAAAAGTAGGATTTTCTCACATGTGATAGTTGTGGGAAGAAACAACTTGGTTCTTGCTACAAGGGAATGTGAGTTTGTTATATGTGTGAAAATTAATGTCACTAGTCCTGTGATTATAAGGGATTAAAATTAGCTACACATTTACAATTCATAAATAGTTAAGAGTTTGTGATCTAGGAAAATAAATGTCTGAATCACCAAGGAAATATAGCTTATAAAAAAGGATGATGATAAATATTATATTGTTACTACATTCAAAGTGGAATAATTATTATTATTTTTAATCAAGAATCAATTTTTGAAATTTTGGTAATGATAATCCTGATATATATAAGGACGATATTGCAGTACTTCTTATATAATGATATTGAAGCATTAAAATTTTTATTATGGTAATAATATGATCAAGGTATTAATATATCTGATATATAACAATAGGAGAAACATTATTTTTTTTCTATTAATATATGATGTGAAGTTTAATTTAGGAAATTTAAAGATATTTTCTCAATGGTAATTTGTTCAAAATTAGTTTTAATAATTCAAATTGTTTAATTTATTAAGAATATAATTTGATATTAATTTTTGTGGTGTAAAATTTTATCTAATTGTGAATATATTATGTTTATTTGTGGTATGTTATAAAATTTTTTTTATGAAATTAGACATTATGCTGGTCGGGTGATAACAGGTCATATCTCGAAAGGTCACTAGACATGAACATGAAACTAAAGCTTTATAAAGGTGCATCACGTACCACTAGTCTATATTATTTCTGGGTAAGCATATTACAGTTTTCATTATTTAAATGCTATTACAGATTAAGTATAGGATAAATTTGGGAAACCTATATGATTAATATGAATATATTATTTTCAAACTTTGTTATATTTTGTAGAGAAATATGAGTTTCTTGAAACAATTTATTAAATATTGAAATTTTACAATCCATGTAAGTATGATTCCTTATGTTATAGTCTATGAAGTAAATAAATTAGTAAAAACAAGGGAAAGTACATTAAACCCAAAAATATTATCCTATTACCTTTTCCTTCAGTGAATCAAATAGTCCCTTAGATCATTGTTGATTTATAGCTTTGTGATTGATAACATTCTCCTGGTTATGTTCTCAATCAATATCAATCAGAACATGATGGTTAGATTCTTTTTCCATTCCCATGATTTCTTACATTAAACCAAAGTAGGTGTTATATCCGGTGACTTTTGTACTTCTATTTCATTAGTTTAATGTGGTTGTCTTATCACCCCGTTTTCTGATGAGGTAATTCATTAAATGTATTTTGAATAGTCAAACATTCATTACCGAACCCGAATTCAAAAAAATTGATAGGAGGAAATTTATTGAACAAGGGGACACTGTAACAACCCAATACATTACAATATTTTCATATTTTAATATAATTTATTATTTATATATTTTTTTTATTTTTTATACACATCACCATGTTAATCCTAGATACACACAACATAGAGTTGGCCTACATTACAAACAAGACCGAGTTTTACCGAATAAAATCATATTATTAAAATATCACACTTTAATATAGTAAGATATAGCCTCTCTAAGATTTTTAATGGTATAAATAGTATTAACTAAATTATGAAAATATATAGTTTAATTAATAATTTTAAAATTAATTATAAATAAATATATGAACCGATTAATATATATGAAATTTTATAATAAAGATCATATTTTATTCTTTGAAAGGAGGTTTTCTAAACAAATTAATTTAATAAAAATTAATGAATTATATTAATGAAATATATTTGTCATTTCTTACATAAAATATTTTTTTTTCACATTCATCCAATTGATTTGATGGACATAAGAGAAGAATAAATCTATTTCCATTCATAATTATTTTATTCATAAAAATGTATTTTTACAGCCTTTCAATGGTGAACCTATATTAAATATAAATTTTGTAGTGGTTTATATTCTACTATAAAAAATAATCTTACTCATTTTGTGAGTAAATTAGTATTTTACTTTTCATTAATTTTAGGATATTTTTTTAATTTTGTTATTTTAAATTAATTCGTGGTACTTTAATAAATTGAATTTTGAATAATGGATTGTATATTTTTTATAATTTTGTTCAAATTATGTAAATCAGATTATTTTAATATTAGGAATATGAATAGTAACTATATTGAGTTTTTATTTTACATGGTTAGAGGTATATTAGGTAATTAATATTCAAATGAATATTTTAATATTTTAAAATCACCATAAATCATTTCTTAATATAATTTTATTTGTGGATTTGGAAAAAATTAAATAATAGAATGATGGTATGACCCTTTTTATTCCACATTTTTTAGATTATGAAATTTACTAACTCTTATTTAAAATGGAGTAAATTATTTCATACTCATATTTTAATAACTACCCGATTTTTATTATAAGGGTATATAATTGATAAATTCTACTATAAATACTCATTTTAGAGATAATAAATTTATCTTCATCTTGAAAATTTATTTTTTATTTTAAAACAAGTTATTATTTAATTATAGGCTTGAATAATAATGATGCAATAATTTTTTAAATAATATAAATGTCAAAAAAAATGATATTAAAAATATTATTATAAATATAATATGAAATATATAATGACATACCATAATTTAATATATATTTTAGATATTTTTTTGATATATAAGAATTGATTCTTTTGTTACAAAAGTTTTACGACATTTTTAAAATGATTTATAATGAATTATATCAAAATTGATGCAAATGATACATTAAAATAAATAATATTTCATTAAATTGTATAAAATACATAAAATATAATATGATAAATAAAAAATATAATAATATTAAAAATTTCATCAGTTATCATTTTTTTATTTTGTCATTTATTGTTAGTATATTAACTATTATGTTATAAAAACTCTTGTATCATAGTAAGAGTTAAAGAGATTAAATAAGAGTTAAATAAAATAGTTAAGGTTATTTATGCGACATAAACATGTTAAAAAAATTTGTTTGAGATAATTGGGACCAATATAAATTTTCTCATATTAATAAATACCTTTATATAAATTTATATTTTGAAATAAATTTATATTAATCTACGATTTTGAGGATTCCAAAAGTGATCCTCACCTCAATTTTAAAAGGTCACATCCTCCCTCACTTCATCACACCACTCAATAAACAATGTATAAACAAAGATACTCCCAAAAAGATTGAAAATCCCATAAATTAATTTTATAATCCTCTCATATTGCATAAATCTACCTATGAAAACCCTTTGGTGCAACCCAAAATTAGTTACCCAAAAACGAGGTGACATATTTCCTCATGTTCATAAGTTTTATATCAATTTTACCCACTCAATTATCTTTATTCCAAGATTATATAAATAAATTTATATCCTAAATATATTATTATGTTTTTTGTGATAAGGGTTTTAATTACAGTTACAGAGATATCCATCTATTGGGTAACGAACATACTGTTTACGTGTACGATGACCTACCACCTCATAAAAACAATGATTATTCATTTTTTTCTACCTTCTTTCATCGTTAAGAATTATTATTGAAACACATTTTATATATTTTATATATGATATTTATTATGTACTTATTCTTATTATATACCTTTAAAAATATACCATTTTTCTTTGTAATTTTTAAAAAAACAATAACATCATTTGTGGAAGTTTGGACATCCACCTCCTCAATGTGATGTGATTCGTTCACACTAAACATGGAATGTATAGATGATGGTATTAATTATAATATGTAAAAAAAATTCAATAATTATGATAATATAATTATAATGAGAACCATTTAATTAAATATTTTTTATTTTAAAATGTCCAAGAAATCAATGAAGCATTCGTGCATACATATGCTCTATAATCCCCCTAAATGGTGAATTTCATATATGATCAAACAATTTCATTGATTATTCTAAATATATATATAATGAATACTTAAAATATCTAAATAATGGTATAAATTAATCAGATGAAGAAACCATGATATATTTAATTGGATAAATTGAAAAAATGCAAAAATTAATAAAGAAACAAGCAAATTAATAAATATAATTGTAAAAACAATGAATTATTACAAATAAACATGTAACATGACATTATAATATAATTATATATAATATCATAAATATTAATATGGTTATGTAATATGTTATTTACATTATTAAAACCAATATAATGTTTGTTAAGGGATGCTCACCCAAATGGAAACACCAGTTACGAGTTATTTAATGATATCATTATTATTTTGGAATGTTCATACGTATATATTAAATGAATAATATTTATCATACAATTCTTTATTTAATAAAAATGATTCCATTAATAATTTTATTATTATCCTATAAATGTTTGATGTCTCATTTTACAAATTTTTTGACTTTTTTAAATATGGTTTTTAAATTAATTATTTTGTCATTATCCAAATCTGGAAATTTGAGAATATTTTTTGGTAGAAATATTTTTTGTTTATATAACATGGGAATATTTATCTGTCATCAGGATGCCTTAATTATTTATAGTTTCCATTACAATTTTGCAAGTTTATTTTGGAATAAAATGTTTTCCTCCTCAATAATTTTTTAAAAAAATAATAAATGTTGATTTAAGGGTGTCCAGTAACCAACAAACAACACCAAACAAGCTCAAGATAACCAGATCCACAAACAACACAGAACAACACAAATTTAAACATAATAATAACTGAAGTCTTCCCTGTATCCCATACAGGATTCGACTTCTCCCATAGACGATTCCCATTCCAGATTTCAACAAAAGTTTGTACTTTGAACCTGATTTATAAGCAGGTCTAGATTTGTCATAACTGATGTTTTCATTTATAATAATGTGTTCTTTTACATTAGTGATTTCAATGTAATAATGAGTATTTCTCTGAAAACATTTTTTATGGTTTTATGAATTTTTTTTCATCAATGTAAAAATCCATTGTTCAAAATTATTCCTAATTGAGGATGATCTATTGTTATATTTTCTACCATATTTTATTTGTTTATTTATGATTAGTTTGACTATGTATGTTCTATTTTGATACCATTCAAGGTTTATTATTGAAGTATTCACATTTAATATTCTAGTTTCTCAATAAGAATGTGTATTTTAATTATTTTTTCATATATGTAATTAATTGGATTTAGAAGGTGATGGGAGGGGCCTATTATATACCTTAGATGCATCGGCAAGCCTCATGAGACAATCTAAATATCGACATGGCTGAGGCATTGAGAATTTATTTTCATATATGGGTTTAGTCGAGACCATAACCGATTTATTTTCAGAATTCCTTTATGAGGACTCAAAACTATGTTTTAAATGTCCAATATTATGCATTAAATCATTTTGATAATAGTTATTTATATTACATGTGATTATGATACATGTAAAATATCCATTTTAAAGACTATATATAATTATTTGATTCATTTCGCCCATAATATGCTCAATATTATTTTTAAAGTCTTTTGTTTTAGTTATAGACCTTAACATTAAACTCTATATTTATTTATAGTATCTTGAACTATATTATTAACCCTTATTAAGCATATGATCCCACAGAATTATTACGATTATTTTTTTCACAAGATGGAATGATGTATACTATGACTGATATTCCAGGTCAACTTAAGAGAATCATAATGTTCACAAGATTATATAAGTTGTATTTTATATTTTGAATTGAAAGGTAAGGATATTTTATGTAATCTATTTTTATAAAAATACTAAACATATCAATCATTTTTTAAATGAAACTTGTATCTATTCCAAAATCATAAAACATGGAACCATATCTAGGGAACTACGGTTAGGATAATTAAAATTATAAATTGAATCTCCCCAAAAAAGTTTTTTACCCCAAGAATCAACAATTAAACAAATTAATGGAATTTGAAACAATAGTAAAAGTATAATGTTGATGATCCTTATAGACAAAATTTAACTAATAAGTTGATAAAGATTAGTTTTCAGGGTATGGAGTTTAGGGAGATGAATATAGAAATTATTCAAATTGTAAGTTAATTCTATGAATTGGTTATAAAGAACTCAAGAAATATTCCATCCCACCATACATGAAATCTGAATAAGAAGTTTAGTGTTACCACCAATAAAATTGAGAAAAAATTAGATGATACATATACTCATATATTTTTTCTTCAAATCTGCTCAGCTACATTGAATAGCCCTTTAATATCAATCAATGAGTAGCCAATACAGAAAGATTAAGGTAAGATGATAATGGATGTTGTTCCTATTAAACCCCTTCCGCTGTCAAATATACATGTTCAAACCAAGAATATGGATAAACTGGTGTTGAAAAAAATTGTGTTAGATTCTTTTATTTAATTATGATGAATATCCATATAATTTTATTAAGCATTAATTTTTTTGGTATGCTAGTTTAATTATCTTATTGCCTTTGAATAATTGAGGGAAAATGAGAGTTTAGTAGACCAATCATTAGAGTAATGTATCTACAATTATCATACAAACATTTATGATTCCTAATATCTAAAATGACCTATGTACATTCATTATTTCATGAACAATAGATGATTTTAATTTCTCTAGATATTTTTTTTAATTAGGTGACTCTATAAATTTCAGGTACTGAAACCTATAGATGTGTATGCCTCCATTTAATGAAAATTCTAATATATAATAATACAATATATTTGCAAGATTTATTTAGTGCTGTATATAAATATCAACAATCATTAACGCTATATAATAGTTAAAAAATGAATTCACTATCAATGTTGGAGATTCCACCAACATGTGCGTAGAGAAGAAACCCTAGCATTGTAGATCTCTCCTTGGGAAAACATAGGAGAAACCCTAATTCCAGATCCTTCGTTGACGCCGTCATTGGCCAAGTAGCTCTAGTAGTTTCAGTGATCCAATAATTTGATTATCCAAATAAATAGCAATATCATTGTTTATCCGAAATTTCGTTCTCAAAAAATAAGTACAACTTATATCCTCATATCTTTACTTTTTATTGGTCAGAAACATTAAAAAATGAAGAAAAATAAGTTTTTTCGGAAGTCCCTAGAAAACATTGGATTCATGAATTTTCATATTGGATTGTTGAACTCATCACATTTCCTTTTTCGCATTTCATAAATAAATTATTACAATAGGATTTAGATAATAGGGTCAACATTATTTGGAGGAAATTTCATGAAGCTTTTGAAATAGTCACAAGGTATTTGTTGTGATTTAGAGATACCTATTAAACCCATATACCTGGGCCTCCATAGTGTTTACTTACATATCTTCTAATAGAAAACACTCTTCTGTATTTTTACCATATTTATTGATCGCATTAATATTGTATTTTCTACTATAAATAAGTCTCTCTCCTTAATTGACTGAATTTGAACAAAAATTGATATTTCACAAAACTTGTTATAAGGATATTGGATTCGAAAAATAGATAATGACTCAATTCACAAGATTATTTTTTTGAATGTACTTTCCTATTAAAAATTATTCTATATAATAAGATACTTTATAGAAGAATGTGATAATAATATTCCTCCTTAACACCACCTCTCCCATTTCAAATCTATTTGGATCGAAAAGGAAGCTCAAAAAGGATTTATATTTCCCATAAAAGAGATTGTATGGGTTATACTACCATTATAAACTCTTCAGGTTCTCGTAATGTTCAGCACCCTTATACTAGCCTCTTTTTTTAGGAGAGGAAGTGCATTATTCCTATACTTTGATAGAATATAAAACAATTCCTCCTAAATATGAACCTCCCAATATGGAGATAAATAAAATACATTATGGAGAGAAATAGAATATTTAATATAACTCTGATGAATCTATTCAAGATGATCTAATCAATTCGGGAGAACATGATGAATTTTTTTCAATATCGCGAGATAGAAAAGAAAAAAAATCAATGATTCACTCTGATTGTTTCATCACTGATAGTGCAAGAAAAACAATTGTAGAGACTATTATAAAATTGAGAGAACCATTTTCACACCACCCCTAGCTTCCAATATGACAGAAAAACCATTATATATGGCCCTGACCTTAAACAATGCATAATATTGAGTTATGTCAATAATTCACATTGAGGAAATTTTTTGGTGTAGTGTTTTAAGGAATTAGGTCATAACAATTACATAAAAAACATTTAAATACAAAGTTAAAAAATCCAACAATATCAGTTTCTTCCATAAAATAAAAAATTCTTAAAAACAACGTGGTTTCTTTTCATGATTAATCATTAAAACTTTATTATGATTCCATCCCTTAATCAATTCTCCCATCAATCCAAGTAAAAAATTTAAAAACACATGATGTGCACAAAAATCATAGTAAGGGCCACAAAATAATGAAAACCCATTAGTATAGTAAAAACCAAATGACCTATTCCATGTTGTTAGAGAGGATGATACAAAATATTTTCACATGAATAACACTCATACTTTTTTCTCAATGACAATCACTATAAACAATTGCACGAAATCAAAACGTATTTTGATGACTTAGAAATTCATTTAAATAAACATATTTCTATCATATTTAAATTAAAATAACCATATGGTTGACTTCTAAATTGGTGATCTATATTAGGGATCACCCTTCGTATAATTATATCGGGCTCACCAGTGAGCTATAGTGTGGATCAACCCTTTATATAAGCTATGTCGGGCTCACCTGTGATCTAAATATAATCTAAATTGCTTGTACAAGCTATTTAATGCTTCCCCATGATATATAATGGTGATAAACAAACCATATAAGCTATATCAGGCTCAACCATTTCATATAATTATCATATAACATTTCATGAAAAAAACACATTCATCACAAAATACTTTTTTTAATGCTTCTTCTAATCAAATATGGAAACAAATTCCATATAAAAGTACCTTTTTCATGTAAGAACCATTTTTTAATTCCAAGATACAAAAATGAGGTAATAATGGATTTATTTTCATTTTAAAAGACATTATGGCTTATAAGGGAATCCAAATATCAAATAATTTTTACAGCAACCAAGAAGGCATTTCGCAAATAAAAAACATTCATTTTTTCATTCTCTAATGAATGTAAAACACATTATATAAAAAGGTTAATTTTCAAAAAATTGAATGAAATTCATGATTATCCTAAAATTTTAGGTAAAATATTTTTATACCCATAAAAATATATATATGATTTAATATTCTGATGAAAATTATTTGATAATTAATTATCTAAATGTTCATGGTTTCCCAAACAACATTGACTATTTAAATATTAATCCCCATGATTCAAAAATAATATTATTTTAGATAAAACATGGATATGAAATGTCATCATGGATGTATATACATAGTATAAAATAATATAACTGTATATTATCAATAATTGACTTTTTTAAAAGTAGATTGAGACGAAGTCCCTTACACTGAGTCTGACTTGTCTCATTCATTATTTATGTTTTTTAATATTAAACATTTATTATTTAGTACTATATATAGAAAATCATTAAATTTTATTAATCATTTTTATCTCTTATTACAATGTTATCGGAAATAGTTAATTATTTTAGTTCATATTGGACATTCCATCGATGTTCGATATTGGAGTAAAAAATGAACTTGTTTTAAAGAAAATTATCCATGTGGTCATAAGTCCATTATCTATAAAATATTATTCTTGATTTAAGTAATACATATATATATATATAAATCTATTATTCATATATTTATAATATTATATAACATTTGGATATAATTAATGAAAAAACCATTCATACTGACGGTAGGCCGTACATACACATGAACACTATGTTCAATTATTTTTCATATTAATTGAATAAAAAATAATATATATATGTTTATTTTAAATCATGTATAATATCTTTGTTATATATGTTATATAATTTCATTAACTCCAATATTTATATATTTTTTGTATGGAAAGAATGTGTCATATAACTTTGAGGGGGCAGTAGTCCATAATTCTTGAAATTAAATTATCATATTTACACATTATGGAAGGCATAGAAGCATGTTGTAAATAAAAGTTATATAATCATATATAAAATATAAATATAATATATAAAATATATATTAATATATTTCCATCAAAATGGATACCATTACAGGTGGTAGGAAAAAAGATAACAATCATCATTTCGTGTGGCATTAGTTCTCTGTACACAGAAATATATGTTATTTATTTATTGGATGGTTGTGTGTGTAAGTGTTGGTAGAAACCATAACGTAAATAAATCCTAGTATATTTAGGATATTGTTTTTGTTATAAAATAATGTAACATATATAGGTTTGGATGTTCGGTGAGGAAAATAAATGAAAGGATCTTGAGAGAAGATATTACCTCTAAAGAAGGTAAATCCTTTTGATTTTAGACAAAAGGACTCCTTAAATTTCTTTATGCCCAAGTATTGTATTATAAGAGGAATAGATGGGTTTTGGGAGCTTATTTGAGAATCTTTTTAATGATACAAGGGGAATTTGAGGTTTCAGTAAGTTGGTAGAGGTGGTTTCCTTTTATATGTGGGAGGAGGTGCACATTAAGAATGTATTAAAATATTATTTTATTATAAATTAATTTTAGAATATTTCTAGTTTCAATGTGACAAATTTAGAGTCTAAGATGACAATGGGTATAAATCATCTCAACTAATATGTTGTAGAAATGTTTATCTCTGAAGAGTAACCATAGATTTTAGCATTAACCCTAAGTTAAATACATTAATTATTGTGATGTCTTCTTATATTTTAAAAATATTTGGTTACTACATTTACTATAAAATAACAATTTAACCTCATGTGGATCATTGATAAAATTTTAAACATTATATAAGTCATTTGGTCAAATAGAAGAATCTTAAAGCTATTATATAATTTAATAAAATAGTATTTGTTTTAAAAAATAATTTATGTAAATTTTGACACTATTTAGTAATTGATTTTTTAATTCCTAAAAACATGATTCCTTCAACCAGTAGGAAATAAATCATCCCTCACATGTAAATTTAATACAAATAATTCATGGATGGAATAAAAATAGTAAATTACATTTATATTAATATTTTATAATATCATTTATTTGATTCCTTCATTAATAAGATAAATATTATATAAGGTCATTGTTATAATTCTATTTTAATATCTATGAATTTTAAATAAAATACCATGATATAAGATGATTTTTTAGATTTATAATTGTTTTTCAAAGATATCATTTATATAAAAAAAATTAAAATATTTCTAGGTAAGAGATACATAATTGTGTTATAATTCCATTTTCATTAAAATAATTATTATAAAAGGTCAGTGTTACACCCATGTGCCTCAGTGGGGTTTGAAAATCGATCCTTGAATGCTCGTGGTTGGACATATCTCATTCAATAGGACTTGTACATGGGTTTGGGTATTTTTATGTTTTAATAGTATTATTTTTTTACCTTGTTGACTAGTTTTACCATTTAACTGTAGTAAATAATTAGATACTGACTTTACTATTCATAAAGTAAAAAAATAAAATCTACCAATTTACATAATTTGATCATTTTGATTCTGAATATGCAATACATTTTTCCAATTTCAAAACACAAATGTTGGATTAATTAATTTTAGAAATTGTTTTTTTAGAAGTAAAAACTATAAAAATATTGAAAAGTGTTTTTGTGCAATTCAATATTGAAATTATTTCCAATGAACATCATTGGATTAAATGATAAAATTTTAATATAGTTACACATTTAAACTAAAAGATAGACATGTGTTTATGTCTAATTTAATTGTGAAATAATTCCCAATTAAAATTATTTGATTAAATGAAAAAATAACAATCCAATTACACATTATATCCAATTAAAATGAAAATATAACTATATAAATAAATAATATGAGATGACATTTCTGAATTAAAATTTTGTTTCTTTCACTAATCTATAAAATATGGATTTTATGAGAAAAATACTAAAATTTCAACCGAGGTAAATTTTTATGTCCCTCTCGTAATGAAGAAGATAATTTAATCCAATAGAATATATAAAAGTGATAAAAAATATTTTTTAAAATGGTTCACTATCCAAAGGAGGTAAAAAAATTTAAAAATTATTGGAGTATTTTTAAAAAAAATTAGAATCATTTTTTTAACCCTTTAAAATTAATTATACAGATGTAAAAAAATTTAAAAAATATGTTAAATCATAATATATTTATTCTTTTTTCCTTCCAATAAAATGTCTAGGGGTTCAAAACCATATAAAACAATTATTTTATTATTCTATTATTTTTGGATAATAGACAATCGAGCTACTACATATGATTTCAGAGAAACACATTGTTGTGTGTAGGATATGATATCATAGATAGTGTACCATTTAGTCTTGAATTAATACTAAATATTAATATTTTAATAGATATGAAATTTTTTTCTTTTATAAATACATGGGATGTTACATCATTCCTCCTTTTGGAAATTACATCCACTAGATTTTAAAAATTGAATCGGAAACATCATTGAAAATCCTATAGAAAAACAAGAGTCAATAAAACTATCACTATAAAAGAAGGATAGAGAAGTAAAAAGGTCCCCCAAGATAATACATACTAGTATTACATGTTGGAAGACATGGATATAGAAGAAAAAATAACCATATTATTATAATGGGGAGTGATAAAAAAACATATTCGAAGAATGTTAACATCAATAAAACCATAAACATGTGATTTCATAAATGGTATTTAAATTTGGAGTAGGAAAATTATAAGAAAAACGTTTTTAATGTTCCTTATCATAATGATGAGAAATTATTTTAATACAAAGAATAAGAACATATGGAAATATGCTTACATGAAAGGTATAATATGAACCTTTAATCAATTTCCACCATACAGTCATATTTTTATTCAAACAATGAGTATTCAGGATAAATTTTTCATGCCTGAAGCACTATAATCAACTTCTAAACAATCACATAATCCAAAAATATTAAATATATATTCTACCTATCATTATATATAACCGAAAAAAATGGTTAGTAAATGATCATATAATCTCCAAAAATAATTATCCTTTAAAAAAATTACTAATTTTAATCTCCAAAATTCATTAATCAATACCAAAAGTTTAAAAAATACCATTAAATAGATAATTATCATTATAATTCAATATAAAAAACAAACTACGATTGAAACCCAAAATTCATAAAGATATTATCACACATTATTCCAGGATAAACTGTAACACTTATCTCAAAATAAAATCTACTACTCGTAAATTCTCATACATATATGTAATTAAAATAATCACAATTCCTCCATGGTATATTAATAATTTCCATAAATATCTGAAATCATCATATGTCCTAAATAAAAACATAGATTATTAAAAAATAAAATTCGCACATTTATATCCAAATTAAAAACCCCAAGTATTAAATTTTCATAGGTATATAGTGTTCCAAAAAGAGATAATGTCTTCCAAAATAAAATTTATCACGTAATCTCAAAATCATTTCCTATAGTAATATTATCCATTGGATATAACATAATTTCCCATAATCAACTTATTATTGTTCTATAAAATCATATAATAAATAAAATAAGAAGTCAAACTAACCAATGACTTCAAGTAGTCCAGTGGTAGGTGATGTTACCTAGTTACCCTTTGGTTGTGGGATTGATTCTCGCAGCTTTGTCGGACATGACTGGTTGTCACCCATCTTGTGGGTTGTCCACTTTTAAATTACTAAAAAATAACCCTAATAATATTTAACTTTAATGGTTTCCCGATACCTCTCTTTTTAATCCCAACTTATAATGACCCCAAATCATAATTCATGAAGTCTTATATATATATTGATTTTTCTATTTCCCATTTATAATAAAAAAATAAAACTTTTCCCTATATAAAAAATGGTAAACCTTAATCATGGTGTCCACCATGTTTTAGAATCATCTATTTCACATAGATAGAAGTTTCATGCATTTCTAAAATGATTTTTATATTCCTGCAAATAATTTTCTTCTACTATCAAAAAACAAGTACAATGAGTTTTATATGGTGTTTGCAAAATAATAATTTCATAAAATAATCATGTATGTCATATAATTTCAAAACATCTGATCGAAGTTGATTTGAATAAAATATTCAGAACAAGTTTGAGTTAAAAAATTAAATTAATGTTCAATTCAAAATACCATATGTATGTGTTGAAAGACTATACATTAAATGAAAATATAAATAGGTTGTGCATGGTTTTACTTCTTTATCACCTATTTCATAATCAGAATATAATTTAAAATCCTATGATAAGGTAAAATATTTGAATATGCCATTATAATATTTTCTTTTTTTGATAATATGAGAATATTGAGAGAATAAGATTTTCTTAAATACAACCCATGATCCACAATGAGATACAGGTATAATTTGGTTGTTTTATATCTAAATCAAATTATTTCATGGGAGTTCATTGTTTGAAAAGGATTCAGAATCATCTCTGCATTAATTAGCAATAACTATAACATGAAAGTCATCATGAATATAAACAAATTTTGTTTGAGATCCTAGAAATTCCATTTTTGATCGACTATCCTTGATTTCAAAACAATATAAAACAAGTATTTAAATTAGAGAAATGACATAGAGACTTACCGTGTGTTTATCCAATACTCTTAATCCCTAATGTTGTCTAATTCCAACCTTTGATACCAAATATAAGGCCTTGATCATAACCATTATAAAATCATTTTTTAATCCATGAATTCATATAAATGTTATTTTTAGATTTATAATTTAAAGAATTAGGCCATACCTATTAATCAACATAACATAGAATTAAAACTTTGACACTTCAAAAAGTATCTCTATGTTCTATAACATAAAATCTTTTATTAAGAGACATAGTTTCTTTTCATGTGTAATCATCATAACATTTCCTTCATTTTATCCTTGACTATATTCTCCCATAAATCCTATGAAAACATTTAAATAAATGGGATGAGAACAAAAATCCTATTAAGGGACATGAAGATGACGAAAAACCATTAGTCTAGTTAAAACATGATAACCCATTCATCATTATTTGAACAGATGAAAAAAAATTCATATGAATAACAGTCATACTTTTTCCTCAATAGAAAACACTAATCCAATATCGAACAATTACAAATATTTTAGATGACATAGATAATCACATACAAAATAAAATTAACAATAATGTCTAATTAGAATATTCATACGATTGACATCCAAATTGAAGATCTATAATGGAGATCACCCTTCATATAAGCTATATTGGGCTCACCTGTGAGCTATAATGGGGCTCGTCCCTTCATATAAGCTCTTTTGGGCTCATCCATGATATATAATGTGTATCAACCATATGTATATGCTATTTCAGGCTTACCTGTGAGCTATAATTGGGATAAACCTATTATATAAGGTATATCATGCTCACCATTTTAATATAATGCTCATGTACCTTTTCATTAATAAAACACATTCATCAAAAAATTCTTTTTTGGGATGCTTCTCATAATCCCATTTGAATTTTATATATATATATATACTATATTCATTTAATAATCCATTTTAAATTCCATGATACAAAAATAAAGGAATAAAGTATTTATTTTCATTTTAAAAGACATTATGTTTTTAGAGGAATCCAAAAGTCAAATAACATTTACGGTGGTTGAGAAGTCATTATCACCATTAAAATAATAATTCTTTTTTATATTTTTTAAAGAAAAAAAGGATTTATATAAAAAAATTATTTTTTAAAACATTGATGAAATTCCTGATCGACATAAAATTTCATGAGTATTACTTTTAAACCCATATAAATTAATATGAAATCTAATATTAAGAGGAAAAATATTAGATAATTAAATCATTAAATGTTAAAGGTCTCTCATACAATAATGAAAATTTAAATTTTAATCCACATGAAATAATAAATAACACTATTATAGATAAAACATGGATATTAAATGTCATAGTGTCTCTATATATACATTGTAATAGAATAAATGGACATGTTATCAAGAAATGATTTAATGGAGGTAGATTGAGACGAAGTCCATTGTCTTCAGTCTGACATGATTCTTTGTTCATTATTTTCTAGAATTATAAACATAGGTTAATTTAAACATTAATTACAACCTTTTAGATGTTTATTATTCAATTTATATCACTTCATACCATTTCATTCTAAATAGTTAATTATTTGACTTTATATAGTAAATTTTGTCGATGTTTGATATTTGAGTAAAAAACCGAACTACTTTTGATATGAATTATCCATGTGGTCATAGGTCCATTATCTATAGAATATTTTTCATTATTAAAATATAATATATATCCAATGAATATGTTTTGTTAATATTACATATTATTTGTACATAACAAAAAATGAATTGTTCATGGAAACGGTAGGCCGTATATATGCATGAATGCTATATTCATTTTTTTCAAATTAAATGAATAAAAAACAAAATATATATAGCTATATTAAAATTAAAGTATAACATATATTTTTTATATATAACATAATTTCATTATCTATATCATTTATACATTCAATGTGTGGCATGAAAATGTTATATCACATTGAATGGCAGGTAGTCCACACATCCTCAATTGAAATTATTGTATTTAGGCATTATGGAAAGCATAAATGTATGTTGTAAATATAAACATTAGAATAATAAAAGAAGTGTAAATATATTATATATCATATATAAATATAACTCCATTATAATTTCAAATATGAGAGGTGGTAGGAGAAAAGTGAACAATCATTGTTTCATGAGATAAAAATTCGTCGTATACAGAAACAATATTTTCTATATCCATTTGATAGTGGTGTTTATTAGTTTACAATGAAAAAATATAATAAAATAATTTTAGTATATTGAGGATACTATTATTGTTTTAATATAATGTAATAAATATTATTTTGGGGGTTGTATGAAGAAAATAAAGGAAAGGATCTTGAGATAATATGTTACCTCTAAATTTTGAAATTCCTTTTGATTCTAGCCGAAATGATTTATTGAATATACTTCTACCCAAGATAAGTCATATAGGTGGATGGGAGGGATGTTATCAGAATATTTAAGTAGAAATTGGGTGATCCAAGGGGTTTAGAGGTTTTTGTAAGTGATCATTGTTTGTTAACATTTATAAGAGGGAGGATGTGCACATTAAGAATGTCTTGAAATATTATTTTATTATAAATGGACATTAGACATATAGTAGTTATAAAGGGACATATTTTGAGACTATGATGATTATATATCATCATACTCTCAAAGAATTAAATTTAGATAATATTATAACACAATATTAACATTATAATTTAGCTTTTCCCCTTAGTTGAAACATTAACTTTCACATGTCTTCTTGTATTTTCATAATAAATGTATAATATAGATTTTATAAAATATTAATCGAAAAAGGGGATATTTAATGATATTTTTAACATTATATAATTAATTAGTCCAAATAATATATTAATAGTAGTATTATATTATTTAATAAACATGATTTTTTTGAAAAACTCATTTCTTTATATTTTGACACTGTTGAGTAATTGATTTTCTTAAAGTCATAAAAACTTGATTCCTTCGACTAACCACTATTAAATCATTCCAGATAATTTAATTTCATCCAAAAATAATAATTTATGGCATTAAAATGTTCAAATAACAATTATTTTAATATTTATAATATAATTTATTTGAATCATTCATCAATAAGGTAATCACTACATCATTAATGTATCATAAAAAAATTAGTTATTTAATGTAGAGAAAATTTAAATATAATATTTTGGTTTAGGAAATCTATTTAACATTCTTATCAATACATATTTTTAATAATATAATTTATATAAACCAAATTAAACTTCATATAGTATAGGGATACATGTTTATTTTATATTTTCATTTTCTTTAAAATAAATATTATAAAAGGTCCTTATCACCCCCATGTGGCATCATGGGGTCATAAAATCATGAAAACGTTTCCCATGGTCATTAGTATCACATCTAATATAACGAAGAAATGTGTTTGGTTTGTTTTATATTATTATAATATTATTTTTTACCATTTTTGTACGAGATTTAGCTTTTAACCATGGTAATTATAAATAATTTCTGAATTTACTATTTATAATATAAAAAAATAAAAGGTACATATTAACTGAATATGAACCTTCTTATTATAAATATGGAATACATTTTTCAAATTCAAAACAATGATGTTATAGTAATTAATTTAAAATTATTTCACTTTTTCAAAATCATATTATAACTTTTTAAGACATAAAAACAATCAAATGATTGACATCTATTTTGGTCCAATTTAAATGTAAAAGGACATCTAATGTCCATAATTAGATAAAATGATAAAAATTTAATCCAGTTATTCATTAAAAATAATTAAAAAGATAATCTAACTATAAAAATAAATTATATTAAAATGTAATTTAGAATTAAATTGCAGTATTTTTCACTATTAATAAAAATATAGATTTTATCTAAAAAATACCAAAATTTCAACCAATGTATATTTTGATAATCATTTCTAAATAATATTTTCATTTTATCAAACACAACATATTAATGTGACAAAAAATATTTTTATAAAGGGTTCACCATCAAAAGGATGCAAAACGACATTTAAAAAAATATTATAGTATTTTATGATTAAAATTGGATTTATTCATATTTTAAGCCACCAAAATTAATTTTATAAATGTAAAAATATTTAAAAAATATATAAAATTATAATATAGTTAAATATATTCTTTCTCATAAATAAACAACTAGATGTCAATGACGATTTACAATAATAATAGTATTGTTGTTTTAGTTTTTTTGTATAATAATGTTTTGAGTGTATCTTAAGACATGAGAGAAAAATTTTGTTGTGTGATTGGTACACTATCATTAATAGTGTAACCTTTAAACTAAATTAATTATTTTATTCAAAAATATTAAGATATATTCAAATGTATTATTTTATAAATAAATGGAATGTTACACATTATACACCCACATCTCGAGCCTACAGAAAATTTTTCTTCATCATATAATTAAACAAATTTAAATAACTTATAATTATCAACCAATGAAAATGAAAATGTTCCTGGTTTTAGGTATTCATATGGAATTGAAGAGAATTTAACTTTTCAGGGGATATTGACACTTGGAAGGAAGCGAATGACACAATTTTTTTCAACTGTATGAAAATTTTGATATGGCTACAGATACATACACTAATATATGAAAAAAATGATTTTTATAAATGATTTATAATTGTTTGAGAAATAAATAACTTTCAACTTAAGTGATATTACATGTAAATGAATCTTTTTTTGGTGATGTTCATGGGTTTAACATGATTTTTTTCTTTCAAACCATGATAAAACTATTATGAATTTGGAATTCCATTCTATTTTGTTCCCTTTTCGATTTTTCGTCGTCCGTTTTTTCTTTGGATAAATTTTATGTTATCATACTTTGGAAAACTTGTGTCAGTTTCTCCTGGGTGTTATATGGATGTTTTAGTATTGAAGACAGTGAATTCTTGTCTCATATGCATAGCTTCTGTTCAAAAATTATGCACAACTAAATTCTAATGATATCTCTCTTTTATTCTATATTTAGTTGTTTCAATACATCTAGATAACACAAATATGTATTTGGGTTTTTATAATTTTGAATATTATGAAGGAATTACTAGGTCAAAAATCTACCACACCAACATATTGGAACGTGATTTCTACTGGGATAACCTCTATTGTTCTCAGATTTTTAGATTCTCTATTTCATTTGGAAGTGCATGAAATATTGTAGTGGATTATTCTTCCTAGAATGTTTCCTAGGAATTTATCTTTCCACCATGGAAGGATATTTTTTCGTAACATTTTCTTTTCAATGGGATAGTTACTTTGGTAAGGTCTTGTTTTCTTTAACCCTTGTCTTTGGTTTGTTTGTTGCTATAACATTCAATTATACCTCCTTTCAATTTCCTATTGGTGTAAATTCAGTACACCTTGTGATTGTACTATAATCATTATTCTTTTAATAAATTCACTTTGGGAATTGAACATGGTAATTAGTTTATAGAACTATTTTTCTCTCAATCATAAATCATTAAATAATAAATCATATTTATTAATGAATTAAGTGAAATTTTTTTCACTATTGAAAAAATATTTTTAATACATAAAAATTAATCAATATATCTAAAATTAATTATAAAAATTTTTAATATTCTATATATATAAAAAATATTACATTTATTCATTACCCAACTAAATATAAGCATAATAAAGTATTGAGGGAAAATTATGATTAAGGGTAAACAGAAGAGTTGAGTATCAATGATCATAAATGATCATAAGATGAGTATATGGTTATAATCATGAATTGAATACTCAATGAAGGATATATTATATGTCAAGGAATATTTATTGGAATAACATAATAGATGAATCAATAATGTGAGGAAATATGATTCAATAAACATGTTCTATAAGAGCCTAAAAAGTAATAATAAAATTCATCATTGAGGCATAGTTAAAATATTTCATAAACATATATTTCAAAGATACCCACCGTGAAATTCATCATATATTTGGATTGGTAGAAATAAACATGTTTCTTAAATTGATTTGGATAATCCACCCAAACACCCATGGGATTTGTAAAAAACCTCTCACACCACTTTTTATTGGAATAAATCCATTCATATACCCTATTTCACTTGATAAATCCTACAATATAACATCATCTAATGATTAATTATCACATTATTCATATCTCTTAGGATAATTCCTCATATGTACGCATTGGTTTTGGATAAATCCACCCATGTACACTTCTGATCTGATATGAAATAAAACTCAACCAATGGTCGAATAGTGACATATCAACCCACCCATCATTATCCGCAATTATATGTTCTAGATAAAATATATAATTATATCAAAACAAACTAAAATAAATAAAATGGAATCAATAATGTATTCAGATGAAATGATATAAGTGAAACACCCATACTTGCATTAATAATTATGAAAAGATAATCTCATGAATAATTAATGGATAAAAAATAATGTCAAGTAAAATTATAGGTAAACTTAATTCAATCAAGATAACAACATATATAGTATTGTCACTATATTTATAAATGGTATGTGTAATTAAAATAATTTCACCATTAAATAAACTAATGTAATAAGGGTGAAAACTATTTTATCAATGAAAGGAAATAATGTCTGTTTTCTTGGATGGAAATTTATTCCTTTCCATAGCTGATGGTTAAAAAAGATAAATGCTGTAATAAATCATATCTTTAATAGAAAAAAAAATTACACATGTAATCAATGGAAGGAAGGTGAATGGTTATAAAACATCATATCCCAATTATAATAATGTAATATTAGAAGGATTTTGTCATAGCTAAAAACTCATCCTTGTAAATGAATGAAATTAATAGTATCACATAACAAAGAGATCAAGAATCATTTTTCTAAATATTATTTCAAAACCATAAATTCTATATTTATTTATTTATTTATTTATTATATATTAACTCATGTAACCAAATCCCTTGACTACAAATCCTTTTAAATATGAAAACTAAAATGGTTCTAAAACCTAAAATAGATTCTAAATTTTTTATGTTGATGTAAAATAAAATCATTAATGTCACATTCAAGTGAAATATTTTATACGTAGAAGGTAATGGTTTTGGAAAATTTCAGTTTAAAAAGATACTCTAATATATGATCCTTGAAAATGAAATTATTATATATGTGGTAAATTATTATATAATAATAAAACATTTATTTATAAAAGGTACCTCTTTCATATTTTAAAATTACCTTTTTTAACAAAGAGATATTGTAAACCCATGAATAAAATATTATTTATATAAAAAATAATTTTTTCAATGTGGATGATGAAATACAATACATTAAAATATTATGGTTGTAGAACCCATGCATGGAAAATTTTTAATATGATAATTTACAACAAATATAAAGGATATTTGAACAATATATATCCCTTATGGGGAATAAACTAAATAAGGTATATAATATTAAACTGGGATTTCTATTCTATGAATATAAATCCATTTAAAAAAATGATAATATTACATAATAAAATAAATTATATAATTCAACAACATATGTGATTTAATATCAATGCAATGATAATAAGCAAATAGACGAAATTGGAGTTTCCAAAAACTCTTATGGGTGGGGTAAACATTAGTTAAAATAATTAGGATACGAACATGATTTAGATTAGTCTCTACTATGATTAATAAGGAAATATAGTGTATACCATTCAGGTGGTGGTATATCCATATAACACCTTATATAAGAATCTTTTTTCATAATATGAATCATGTCTCAGTGCATTTGAAATGAGACCAAGACATCTCTTATGGAATTTAAACTTTTATCATAAAAAGTACATAAATGATATGATTCAAAAATAAAAATAAAATAATACTATTAAATAGTTCACAATCATTCAAAAATATTGAACTATAAGTAGATAAATAATAAACAATAAAAAATAGTGTCTAATAAGAATTATATATCATGGAGTAATAATTTTAAACCCAACCCCTTTAAATTAGTTCCCTCTTAGTGAAAGTAACTATCATAAAAAACCATTTCAAAAACATTTTGATATCCTTACACTTTTATATACATCCTTTATAATTATTCCACACATGTATTGTTTTTAATATAATACATACTTTTTTATCGTGTGTGAGAACCTTTAATCATTATGAACTAGCCTCTTAATAGTCCTGCATTTTTCATTCATATCCCAAAAAAAGACTATTATCATAAACAATTATATTAATATTTATATAAACTCATAAAATAAAATTTAATAAAATTTAGTGATTTATATGATATATTACTCGAAATTAAATAGACATAGTCATCAAACATATATATTAATATCATTTACATGTAGGTGGTTAATGAAACCAAAACAAGGTAATACTGTAATTAATGGATGATTATGAAGAGATTTATTTTTAATATCACTATACCAAAAACAAAATGAAATCATTTAGGTTTTATTATTTTTTATATCATAACATAAATTAATTATAAGAAAAATTTAACCTATATTATTTTTTTCATTCAATGAAGATATTAAGGTATTATTTTGGATAGTTGAACATACAATTATTGGTTATCTCTTATATTGTTACTATCACATCAATGTTCTATTCATAAAAACTTGATAATATTTAAAAAATTATATTAATCTATTAAAACCATTCTACTGACTATCTATGTGTGTTAGTTTTAAAAATAAAAACCTAAATTTATCATTCCATTGTATTCTTAGGCCTCCCAGTCACAAGTATAATAATATTGATACCCATTAAATGTGGAAGATATTATTATTTTTTACCACATAAGAATATAAAATACGTAATATATATAATAATTAAATATTGAATTCAATATCAGGACATTAAAATTGTGTTAGTTAAATACAATGAAACACATTGTTTCATGGTGGTGGTGGTCTGCACAATGACCAAATGGCAATTATGCCTTTTTTATAAAATGGAATAGTTGTTTATTCTTGTACCATAATTATAAAAACATAAAAGTATATAATTATATTTATATTATAATTTTTACGTTGTTTAATGGGATTTTGGTAGGTCATTTTCATATATAGAAATATAAATGGGGAGAGAGTATCAGTAATTTATACCTCACATCATGAATTACATGCATTTTAATGGGGGTGATTCCTTAGGTTGATGGTCATATAAGAACACCAGAACTAGTGGAAGGTTAATAGTAATGTGTACTAGACTTTTGTGTATAGACATGTCCAAAATAATTTTGTTTTAGTAAAATCGGATGTGGGGAAAGGATTGAACCTTTTATAAGTGAAACAGTGAGAAATAATTTTACATCCCCAAGTATTTTTAAAAATACAATGTCAATATCAATATAAGTGGATCCAAATTTCACTAATAATGAATATCATAAGAGATGATATTTATATAAGAATCAACCACCAATTCCAATACAATATTTATAAAAAAATTAATCATTACCATTTTATTTCTTAACTTTTTTCAATGTTAACATTTATTTTGGTGCATAGATTTTACCTAAGATAACATAAACTTTTTGAGCTAACATAAAATGTCTCATCTTAAATAATTTCAAATTATTGTTTGAAAATTTTGAAAACAAATTATTCAATTTCTAAAATTTTAATAAATTAATTTCTAAATAAAACATTTAAAATTTGTAAAGAACATCAAGCTTTAACAAATACCACTCTTATTCTAAACTGCTAATTAAAATACTGTTTACAAAAATTCACATTTATAATTTATAATTTCACATATAAAATAAATATGTTTTATGAAAATTGTATTCATTAATTTATAAATCATTTTTATAACATTTTAACTCTATAAATGAATATTTCATTATGAAAATTGTACATTTCACTACTAAATTTACAATAAAACTTTATTGAAAAGTACCGAATGTTTAATGTAAGAGAATAGTGTTATGATGAATCCCAAACATCAAAATTATTTTCAAAATTAAACATTTAATTTTAAATAAAATTATAAATCATATGAATTTTGTTTTTGGAATTTTTTTAATCAATATGTTGTTTTCATTATTTATTTCTATAAAAAACTATTAAATATTAAAATGATAAAAAATTATATTTTATAAAAATCATAATTTAAAAATGATATACATAGTTATCATTTACAAAAAACTCAATATAATAATATATGGATTCATAATCAAAACATTTGATTGATTAAATTATTATAAAATAAATATATTTTATATATATATATAATATATTATTAATCCTATTCATACCGATAAATTCAATGACATATTTTAGTGTTTGTTTATATTTACACCAGTGTTCTATTTTAGTTTAGTGTTGCGTATTGTTCCATTTAAAAAAATATATTTATTAATTAGAGGAGAAAAATATTAAAATCAAATGTCATTAAATTTTAAAACATTAAATAAATTGAGTCATAATGATTTTAATTATTCACAAATAATGAAATTATGGGGGGGGAATTCATAACATATTAATCATTTTGGATATAAATATTAATATGAAATTTAATATAATATCATTGTTTATATCATGTTAGTTACATTTCCTCAACATTAGATAATTAATTAAGGCATACACTCAAGTATAAATATACCATAATCATATATTCTCAATAACATACCATTCCCAAAAAAATAAATTTCCAAAAATTAATCCACTCTAATTTTATATAATCATCCAAAATATAACTCTATATTTAAGAAATTAACCTATTTGATAACGTAAAAGATAATAGACAATCCAACCAAAGATTATTTTATCATGAAGGGTTTAATGAAGATGTGGAAACCCTGAGACCTCTACTTTCAATACGGTGAGCAAAAAAACTCATGTTTTTGGCTTTGGATTTTATTTAATCAATGGAATCATTCACCTATAATTGATAATAATATTTTAATGATGAATGACCCTCTCTGAAGGATCTTGTAAAAGACTTAGATTCCCAACCCTCGATTTTAGAGAAGATTAGCCTCTCTATTTTAGAGGTGCTCTTTGGTCCCCAAGAACTAGTCAAGGATGAGTCATCTAGATCCTCCAATGTTGCAAGACATGAGAATTGTAGATTATTTTGAGTGGTAGAGATGGAGGCACTTTATAAAAGGATAATGTTATGTAATTTCTTGATCCCATGTCATGTAATTTTTTCAAAGGGTGAAATACCATGGTGTTACACTGATCTTAAGAATATGGTTTCTCATTGCTATGTAAATTTTGAATGGTGATTAATTCCCATTGGGAAAGGGGTTTTCTATATAATTTTCCATAAGAATGATACGATGAAATTATTTGGAATTTTAGAAACCTACATTTCAATCTTGGGATTTTTAGACACTCTAAATAGAACTTCAATTTCAATCCTTATAACATTAATCAATACAATGCACAAATATGGGTAAGCTTGAATAGATTAATTTTTTTGTATTAGAATCAAATGATCCTGAATTCCCTCGCTTCATGAAGTGGTACCCTAATTCAAATAGATCAGATAACATTATTGGAGGATATTAGTTTCATTGTAAGGATGTGGGTAGATATCAATCTAGGTACCAAGAGACCTACCAAATTTCCATCCTTTCCAATGATAACAAATACAAAATCAATGTTGAAAATGAAAATGTCTTTCTATTTTATAATGTCTGCATGACAGTAGAGGAACTCTGTTTCTAATTAAATGATTCTTCAAAAGAGGTTCACTAGTGATTCTAAGTCCTCAGATTTAAATGAAACTAACAAGACCAAAAAGATCAAAATATGTTTGATTCGATAAATGTGGATCCAAGAAATTAGGTCGGTACATCCCAAGGGAATTAACATCACATCTCTATTAAGGACCCTTTTATACCTCAACCTGGTACTACCTATTCCATGAATCAATATTACAAAGTTATAGTTGAGGAAGAGGAAAAAGAAAATGATCATAATGAGACTCATGTATGACCAATTATGAATTCCCTCATACTCTATGAATTCAAGGAAGATCAGGACTTATATATGGAAATTTCATCCAAAATATTTGATCTGGTATTCAACCTTCAATATTATATAGAAGAAAACTCTATAGTACTGGATTAGTATATGAACATTAGTGGTCTGGTTTGGTCCCTATAATATGTGCATCATGGTCTTCATTCTCATGTGAATCCTTCTTAGGCTGAGCAGCATTCTCAGGTAGACCATGAATTTTCTATCTGAGTAGATCTGCGTCTTCAGGAAGACATTAATTAAGTTGATATGCACTCTCAGGTTGTTCTAGATCAGGCAGGACAAGTGACCTATTTTCTCACAACCAGTTCGGAATATGGAACATAGCATGATCAGCAAGTTTGTAAATATAGAAAAAACTAGTTTTGATGATCCTTTGGTTGAAAAGGGGGTGGGTCCTTAATTATTAGATGGGATTTCAGCATCTGAATGAATTAATCATACAATGAATATGAAAATATCAAAATTCCAAGGCACTAAACCTAAATTATTTTTTATATAATGAAAAATAGATCCTACAATCACAAGTAGCATGCTACTAAAAATGTCTCCCCATGATTGTTGTGACACTTATGTTAGTGAGTCTAATATTTTTTCAAAGAATGGAGTTCATCATACTCAATTAGATCACAAAAAATGGGAAAAGAGACATAATTTGAAATAGTACTAAGGTGGTGGTTAGTATTGTTATGGATTTTAACCCAGCTGGAAATGAATATGAAATATTCTCCCACCCAAAGGGCAACAAGGATTCATATATGGTGGGCTCAAGAAGTGGATTGGTCGATGCCGATGACATCATTGATCATCTTAAAATAAATCCATACCATAAAATGAAGGATGAAATGCCTCATAAGTCTTGTAAAAATATCTTTGTATGGAAAAATAACGGAGGATCTAAGCTTTCCTATAAATTAAAATGAAGATAGTTGGCTGATTATGTTAATAAATACTATTTAATTAACATTTCTCAAAATCAATCAACCAGTTTTAACCTAAACCTCAAGTATATACTAAACATATGATTTTTCTATAATTCATTCATATGTTATCCAATATTTATCCGAGAACTATACCTACTTCATAAAAATATTTATCATAGTTATCGATTCCATTTAGTATATGTTTCTGATTCTTTAAAGAGAAAAGTAGTTTGAGAAAAATCATTAGATGATACACCTAATTCTCATTAATTGTTAAATATTCCAAAACATCACCAGTAAATATTACTGACTTGTGAAAATATATATGAGTATCAAGAATAAATTTATATGATGATTTTAACATCACTGAACTGGTTAAAACTACTAAACACATTGATTTATCCATATAACGTATAATCCTAGATTCTCTAACCATTAGATATTCTCCGGTATTATGTAATAATTCCTAGTAATTTGTAGATACATTCCCTTATGAACATCAATTTAAGATACATTTTCTTCCAAAATATTCAATTTGTAGATACATTCCCTTAAGTTATGATCCTAGATTCTCAAACCACTAGGTATTATCCTGTACTATTTTCAATCAAATTTTCATTAGGTTAATTCTATTGTATTTATTACCAAAATACATTAAGATAATTTGGAAATAATTCATTTGTATTAGTTTATAAATAGAATGTTATAGACCAAATCATATCCCCAAGAAGTGTTAATATGTGCCTACAGTTAGGAATATTTTTCATTGAACTTATGATTATTGAATTAAAACACAATACAACCTAAGAGGGTAATTTATCATAGGTACATATTTTCCAAATCATTCAGCTACCTGTAATATCACGAAATTGGATTAATTTCAAATAAATGTATATAATATATTCTTTAACAATATTTCAGGATGTTACCCCAAACATAACCATATATGATTGAAATATACATTAGATTTTTTCTCTGTTTTTGTTATATTATTCCCCATAATATTACCATAACCAAACTGAATGTATATCTATAACATAAAAATAATAATAAAAAATAACATGCTAACCTTTAATGAAATTTCCAATTCCAAATTTTTCCTCATGAAATATCAACTAAATATCCAAATAAATATAAACCATACTCTAACACAAACTATAGCATCTAAAAAATTATTTCTCAATATAATAAAAGTAAGAAAATATAATAATAAAATAAATTCCACCATTTATTTTAGTTTAATAATATTAGATAATTAATATTAACCATTATCCAAGAATACAAATTTTTTCAATTAATGTGAAATTTTTTGACTATATGAAAAAATATATAATCTATAAAAATTATTCATCATATCTCAAATATTCACCATATATGATACTATTATTTATATGGATAACATGTCACTTTTACTTGTAACCTATGGAAATATAATAAAAATAAATTTCTGGACACATATTCTCTTTAAAGATAAAAATAAAAAATAATAATTATTGATCATAAATTATTATACAGGGACTATTGGAAAGAGGTGAGTGGTGAACTAACACTGTAATAATTATATATTTAATGTAAAAGTTAAATTTAAAAGGTAAAAAAAGAGATACAGAAGTTAAATAATATCTATTATTGTTAATAAATTCTATCGGAGTTATAAATTTAATATCAAATATAATAAATAAATTATGTATGAAATATTTGATCAAATGAATTTATTTCTAGTATACAAATTGTTGAAGAATTATTCAACTTGGAAAATAAAAATGAGAACAAACATTATTTTTAAAGAGGTCAATAATATCTTGATATGTTCCCCATCATCTACATCACTCGACATGAGAAGAAAATATTATCAATACCTTGATATTGGTGGGGATCAAGAATCTATTCCCTTATAACTATGGTTTAGGTTAACCATATTGACATTCGATGATAGCCAAATAAATTTATTTGTCACATTTGAGTGAGAAACCATACGAGAAAGGTCAGGATAAGAGAGAAGTTGGTATCTAAAAAACCATTAAATGTTCAATTGAAACATATCATGGATGGATCAATATAATCTTGGACGAGAAATTTGGGAGAATTCTTGAATGGTTTGAGAGATTAAGCGACCAAATTTAAAATTCTGATAGTTTTTTAGATATTTGTGAATTTAGATTATATTTTATCACATATTTAAAAAACAATTTGATTATGGATATCCATAAAATCATGTCCTATATTTTTTATCTATAAAGACCTTTATAAACATTAGTAATTATCTAAGGATTAATTTAATCATTAAAGACTTAAAAATTGAAATTTGGATAACCTAAAATTTAGCACAACCATCGATATAGATTTTACCATACGATATAGAAGAAATTAGTGTTACGTTTTCTATATAAACAAAAAAATTCACACACTGACACTATAGGTTTTGTCATGAAACAGCTCCAAATCACCACATTCGAGATCACCGTTCCCAACTAAACAATCAAAAACCATTTCTATTATTAAATAACTCATAACAACTCTATATCACTTTTCTTTTGAGGATTGTTCTTAGGGAACATCCAACCTAACCTCCAACACATCCATGAAATGGACTTGTATGTTTATTCTTATATTATTCCATGTATGTGTGTCATGAAATATTATGTCAAGAATATATTAAAATATAGCCAAAACTATGATAATTGTATCCATCTTAAGAAACTTTCTTTCACGTAAGGTTCAGTATAATCACTAAAAATTTTTCAAATGAAGTATTATAAATCCATATATTAGTTTTTTATAATGAAAACACCAAGAATTATAGTGGTATAAATGAGTTTTAGTTGAGAATATTTCTATAATAAATAATATTATATGTAATAAATAAGAGATTTTATTTCATGGTATATGGATTGTCATATAATATCATTGAAATCCAAAGAGTTTGGATATATGAGTAAATAAACATAATTTATAAGATAATAATATATTAATAAGAATTAATTGAAATTAATGAAATCTCTTTCAAATTAAACAAAAAATCATTATAAACCATATTTAATTTTCCCCCACTAAGACATGCTTTCAAAATTATCTTCTAATAATCACACATGTACCTTACTAGGTTTGGTAGAATCCTCTCATATTCCCTTGATCTTAGTATAAATCCTCACGGGTACCCATTTGGCTTGGGATAAATCCTCACATATACCTTCTACATTGAGAAAAATAAAATTTTATACCCTTTATATTGTGATAAATTATTTTATATATACACTAAATTGTGATAAATCCCCACATGAACACTTTTACTGGGGACACATCATCTCATTTACCCTTTTGATATCATTAGTCATAACTATAAACAAATGAATTAGGATAAAATATTGTCACCTGCCAATCATCATCTATAAATATGTGGATAAATAAAATAATTCATCAAATTATAATTATTCAAATAAAATTAAATTTGTTTCATAATATTATAAAATTGTTTCTTCTAAGGAAAACACTCATAATTCCATCAATAATCATAACATGTTAATCCCAAGTATAATAAATCGGTATCTAATTATATCTAGTAATTTTATTTTCGAATGACATTAAATAATAATATTAATGAATATTGTATATAAAATTTATATGTAATGATTACATGGATAATATGATAATATCCTCAGTCAATAAACATATGGAAACAAGGTAAACATCCTTCAATACAAATTTGGAAATAAAGCATTCCTAAAATGAGAATGAATTGCATGAAAATTTATGCAGATTAATTATGGGTAGCTTGGAAAAGAAAAGATTGTTCTAGATTTTAAAAGTGAAAGAAATTAACGTTAAATAATACTTTTATATAAGGTGTTGAATATCTATAAAATAATATACATTGTTGCAATAATGTAAAATGTGAGGATGTTGATGATCTAGAAAAACATCATTACAAAATAATTCTTAAAATGATATCACAAATGATGGAATCGATATTAGAATTTATAGATATTATGTTTCTAATTATAAAATTGTATATATATATATATATTATAAAACAAAACATGTTACATAAATCCCATGATTAAAAATAATATTGAATATGTAATGGAGAAGGATGGTGAAAACAAATAATTTATATTTTTAAAAATAAATTAATTAAAATTAAAGAACATAAATTTCACATTAAAAAGTTACTTTTGAAAATATTATGTGTTGTATTTTAAAAACATTTACATTAAAAATGAAACTCCATTAACAGATCAATGAAAATTACACAATGGTTCTTATTGGAAATGTGTATGTAAAGATAAAATATATTATTGTGGGAGAATCCTATTTAATAATTTAAAATTAGCTTTGTTAGAAACAAAATTTATAAAAATATTATTGAAAAATAATTTTTATAGAAATTTCAAATTCAAAAATATGATTAGAAATTCCCATATAGGAAATATTAAGATAGTAGACCCCAATCTTTTAAAAATTATATCTAAGATAAATCATTTTCACTCAATATAATTGGATTTTAGTTATAAATATATCTTATAAGAAACATGATCTATAATGTATAAAATATTAAACATGTATTTTTGTTGTAAGAATGTAAATAAATTAAAAATATGATATAATAACGACATAATACAATCAATTTTAGAATATATGAAACTTATTTGAAATATTTCCAAGAGAAATATCCCAAAAAAATGAAAAACATTTGGATACAAAAACACTTATTCTTGGGGTCACATTTGGGTTAAAAGAAATTTCAAAAAATGATGTTTAGTTGGACTTGTAGAATAAATTAATTTCAAGGAATTAAATTATGAAACATTATAGGGATAAAAAACAATAGAACACTATAAAAGGAAACATAGTGAATTATATGTACCATGTTTGAAGGAATCAAAATTGAGACTATGGTAAACCTAATGACATTAGAAATTTTTTAACAAAAACCACTAGAAAAATATTATTAAAAATGAAACATAATATATCAGGAATAAATATAGAATAACGATATAATATATTAAATGATTTGTTGATAATGTTGGGAATATATTGTGTTCTAAATATGATTTTAATTGCAAGGAAATATAGTTCAAATGATACATTTGTAAGAAGAATGTATAGTTTTCAAAAATTAAATCTGGAGAAATTTTATTGATTAGATAACCTATATTATTTTAAACATATGGATTTGGAACCATAATATTGAATAAAAACACAAAATCTATCATCATAACCCACATTTCGATAAGAAAATTTGATGTTATGTTTGTATTTTAAATTGTATAATCAGAGTTGAGCCAATGAATGTCTAGGTCAATAATGGATTAGGAATTCAATATATATTAAAAATATTGTTCAATATTATTGATATAATATAATATATTTTTTAAGAGCTATATATATATAAAATCAATGTCTCTTTTTCATTTAATTAAATCCTACCTATTTCTATGGGTTGTTGGGGAATTCATTAAAAAATTTAAATTCAATTGATCATTATTTTTTAGTGATATTATTTTTACCTATTTAACATAATAATAATCTAGTTTACATAATTAAATTATATGATTTAAATAATTTAGAAAGTGAGAAACTGTATAAAAGAATTTTAATATATAAAATTAAGAAGAGAAACACTTTGGAGACATATATGTTACGATATTATGTGGTTTAACTATTGTACTTTTTTTATTGCATCTATTGTTATATTACTATATTTCCTGAAGATAATTTTAAAACATTGTCTTTTTAATGTAGTTTATTCTTGAAGACTATTATATATGATTTGGAATATACATTTCATGTAATTTTCTACTATATCTATGATCTAAATCAATTTCTCGATGTTTTTAATTATTCTAGATTTGTTATAGTTTTTATTAATCAATTTCAGTTTTGGTGGAGTATTAGCTTCTCATTCTATGTTTTCAATATTTTTTTTAACATTAAAATAACCAGAAGGCCTTGTAAGAGAATTTTTGTTAATATTTCAACTACCTAAACACAACATTGGAGGCCCTATGATGATATGACTGATTAAATGAAAATAACCAATCTCACTGAGAGAGTGTTATTGGAGTTTACTTGGGTATCATGGTTCAATAAACCACTATAATAATTTATGTGTTTTATTCTCTAATTTATAAATACACTACCTTCTTAAATATGATAACACAACTTATACTCAAAATATAAATAAAGTGATATGATTTGAATATGTTATTTTATTAAAAGATAAAATCCACCATCTTCTATATATTTGTATTATTTTGAACTAATAATTGGTATTATACGAAATTATTTTCTTTGATGATGTATGATAAGCCCTAGAAAGCTCAAATAAGAGGTCTATATAATGATATATGCCTTTGACAAAACGTATTGAATGAATTTATGTTATCCATGATCCTAATTTTAATAGTGATATTTATGGATCCTAGAAGGAACATGTAATTAATTATTAAAATATTCATATATTAATGTTTTTATAAATTATTTCCTGTCCTATTAAATCCTTTAAGAACTCTAAATTTTTGATAATTCTATGGAATATGAGTGAAATTTCAATTCCAGTTCCATGAATTATATTATATATCGACATTTTATAGAAATATTTATCCATGTTTCTAAATGTAATTCTCCCAATAAGATATGGAAAACCCTCATTATTGATTATCAAGGAACTAAAAATTCCTATCAAATAAGATAAAATACTACAATGACAAAATTTTACACTTTTAGAATGTATAATGGTAAATTAATCATAATATCTGATTTACTAAAATCGTCAACTATGTAAATTACATGGTAGATCCAATTAAAAATGCATATCACGATTTAAAATATCTGTGAGTTTCACCCTCTAAATTAAATGAGTTACCATATATAATAATTTAGTCAACAATGTAATTCTAACAAATTATGAATGAACTGATTAGAACAATTCTATTATATGAAGAAAAATAATTATTAGAAGAGAGAATAGAAAATACTACTCATATGTTTTTATTGAAAAATGTGAAATGAATTCAAATGAATAAATTTTATTTTCAACTGATTCAATGTGTTCTGACTCTTGAAATGATATATTTAATCAATGTAGAATATTCAAAAAAATTAAGATGGGGAAAGGTATCAAAAATTCATTCAAAAATAATAAGAACTCTTATAGAGGAATCAAATAAGCAATATGTAATGAAGGCCATGAAATTGGACATAAATTTCCCGATTTCCTATAAATGAAATAATTAAAATGAAAATTAAAAACAAGAAAGTAAATATCATCTGAGAACAAATAATGAGAACAAATGAAAATAATTTGACAAAGGATACAAAGAGTTTCATTTATGACTACAGAATTATGTCTAAAACTGAGTTAGAAAAAGATAAAACCAACATGAAAGAAAATATTTTCTTTATGAAAAAACATAATATGTTGTATTTCATTACTATTATTCTTCTACATATTCAAAATTTATTGTAATAGCAATTTATCTTCTTACCATTCATTTCTTGATGAAAATTATAAATCCTTATATGAAAAGAATAAATCATTAAAATATTTTAATATATATTTTTTAAATAAATTAAATTATATTAGAAATAAAAAATATGTATAAAAGTCAAATTTACCTAATCCTGCTGCAAACTAATATTTTTATGAGAATAGAACTAAATTGTTCTATATTAAATTAGATTCTTGGAAAAGTGTTTTGATTCATTCAGCTATGTTGAAAGATTCACTAAATAAAATCCTTTTTAAAATTTTAAATGATTATAAGAAATATTAAATATTAATTAATATAGTAAAATTAATATTATATATTAATTAATTTTGACATAGTTCTATTAAAATAATAATCAAGACTGACTTATTTTTTGTTGAGTAATTCAAGTACATTATTTGACACACTATTGTTTGTGAAATCATTAAATATACGGAGTATAAAATTATTTTATTTCTATAGATATGTATCAATATAATAATATAAATTTACAAAAAATTATGAATATATGGTTACATGTAAAAAAAATTTAGCATATATGGACCCAAAAAATTAATGTACCAAAAATGATTTTAGAAAAATGTTTTATATAGAATAGGTAACTGGAAGCAATATGCATAATTTTATATGGATCGTGGAAACTCAAGAGACATGATTGTATACTCTTCAAATTTTCATACATTATAATAATTATATGGAGTCCTAGTTACGATCAGAGAATATGAAAATTGAAAGATAGATGGAGTTAGATTATGTATATATACTAATTAAATTTAAATAAAAAAATACTACATATCCCATGGTAGAAGTATAAATCTATAATTATCTATCAACTATTTTATGTTTTTTTGTATATTTATTTAATGAAACATTATATATTCTTATTGATGAACTATTTATAAATAGAGAACCTAAATTTAAAAAAAATTATAAATTGAATCATAATTACTTAAGTGAAAAGACTATGATTTGTTAGATATGGCCTCAAATAAATATAAAATGTAATGCATTTACAGTGGATAATTTTTCTAAGAAACCTTTAGTTTCTTATTTTCCAAGTCTCAAAATTGATAAGGATTGATTTTTTATGCATGCTAAATAAGAAAGAAACACAATTCATCATTCACATTTATTGATAAGGTTTCTACCTCAAAACTAATAGAAAATATCCACATGTATTTTTAGACAATCGTGCATTGATAGACTAGTTATCATATAATATTTTATTTTAGTTAAAAAATTTCTCATATTTACTATGGATTTTCTCCGAAAACAAAATTGTTAGGGTTTCATTAATTTCTAGGATTCTGTAACATTGGTCAATATTAAAAATATATTAAAAAGTGTCAATGTGAAGTAGTATTGCTGGATAATTTTGGAAAAAATAATTAAATTATCTTCATTAGAAATGTCTAATAAGGTAACCTTCTCCACCCCAAGAACACATTAACACAATGTAATTTTGGAAAGATGAAATATGAATTGTTAATAAATGAGAGGAACTAGGTTGAATTTATATATCCTTTAAACCTATTTTTAGGATTCAGTTATAAAAACAAATTGTCACATCTATTACAGATTTAAAATATGAACCTCACATTAAAATACACTTTATGAACATTTCAGTAATATAAAATATATTTTTAGTTAAATTTATGTTTTTTTATGCAAGCTTATATCATGAATCAAATGGAAAATCATGAGAAATTTGATCCAAAATCTGATGAAGTAATCACTCTAATACATTACGTAACTTCAAAATATTATAGAGTGTATACAAAAAAGATAATTTAGTTGATGAATCTATTCATATGTCATTCGATGAATGTGGTCATATTGATTGAACAAAAAATAAATCATGTGAAGTAGTTTATTAATTATGAAATGTAGGTATTGAATCTCGTAAATATGATTATGAAAATAAACTAGTATATGATGAAATTCAGTGTGAACTATAATAACATGAAACTATTAAACCCTAAATTGTCCTAACTAAAAATTCTAGAAAATTAATGGACGCACCTTCAAAAACTACTATAGGTAATCTATAAACAGAAGTTAGGTATATAAGAGTATTTGAAATATATCTAAATTCTATACATTTCTATCTCAATTTAGAACATGATTATTGTGAAATAATAATAATAATAATTTCAGATAATTGCTATGAAAGATGATGTTAACAATTTTAAGAAGAAAAAAATCTAGGTAATTGGTTAACAGACTATCGAATAATCTTCTATTAAAAACAAAATGGGTTTTTAGAAATAATCAAAATGACCCAGGAATAATTACTAAATATTAATATAGTTTTGTTTCTAAAGGATGTAATAATTTAGATGAATCAAATTATGAAGAAACCTTTTACACATAGCATTATTAGAATATATTAGAATACGTTTCAGTTATGCATCATATAAAAATTTGAAATTATATAATATAGATCTAAAATAATCATTACTATATTTATATTTAATATAGAAGTTTTATATTTAACAACCAACTTATTCCAAAAAACATCATTTACAAAATTTATTTATCAAATTTACTAAATCTCTTTATGGAACTTAACAACAACCATGATATTGGTATGAATGACTATGTCAATTCTACTAGATAATGTATTATTTATATGACAGGACGATACTATTATCTCTAAAGAATTATTTTTCTGAGACTTTTTTAGTACATATTTATGATGATGCTTTTTTTCATTCAACAAATAAAAACATGTGTAATTATTTTTTATAAAATATGTAAAATAAATATAAAATATGTATGTTTGGGGATTTAAATTTCATTAATGGATATCAAATATATAAAAACAATATGGAAATATAATAAATAAGATTTAATATATTATTTATTTAATTAAATATTTTACATTAGAATAAATTAAAAATTAGACAAAACCCATTTTTACCAATCTAAAACATGCTTCGTATGATGTTACAAAATAATTTTATGATAATTCATATAAAGGAATGATTGGAATTTTCCTATACCATATAACTAATGGTTCATACATTTTTTTTCTAAATTTCTACTATATTTCAATAAAATATAAATTAATCACATCCTAAAGTAGCTAAATGAATTTTTAGATATTTCAAAGGAATCAATTTTAATTTATTTATATACACAAAAAATTATGATTTTAATTTATTATCATATTTAGATACTTGTTTTGGATGATATTGTAACAACTGAGTCCCGGTGACATCATAGACACCCCACCATAACAGGTCTGTTGGGTCCCGACCTACTAGGTACCCCTAGTTACCCCACAGGCTTGTGGGACCCACCCTAGGGTCCACCCACATGCCTGATCGTGTCATCAGACTAATGAACATTCCCATAGGCCAACACAAGTCATTTCTAGTGTGCTTTGTCCTCACTCACACACACCTTGAGAAACTTTCAATATGGTTACCCATCCTGATCACTACTCCTGTCAAAAAATGCTTAAATGTAGAGTTTTAATCAGTAGGATCCTAAAAAAAAGGTTCACCTTGTTTACATGAGTCATATCTTTTAGAAATTTAACCATTTATCATTTGAGGGGGTACCAATAAACCCCCCATTAGAGCACAATTTCATCATTGAGGGCCCTACATCCCAACCCAGGTAGTGCATCGCACATAAGACTGGGTTCCTCGTCCGATTCCAAATGTAACAACCAGGAACAAATTGTTACAATTGGGGCCCCAGGGTGGGGTCCAAGTGTTTGCAGGGCAACTGGTGGTACCTGGAGTGCTAGGACCCGACGACCATGTTAAGGCGGGGTGTAAGTTCTATCATAGGGACCCATTTGGTACATTAAAATTAAAAAACATCAAATGCCTTTTGTGCATGAATGTTATAACCATTTTAGGGAAAACACCCCATTCTGGACCCATCGGGTTTTTGTAAACATTCTTCTTCCAGGTTTGAGCTAGGATAAGGGATTTATTGGAGGTTGATCCAGATATTGAACTTTGGTATTTGTGATTTGTTTCTTTAAGAACCTTGGAGAATTTTTCCCATTTTTAGTACATGGGTTGTAGTAATTTTGGCTTTTTATGCCTCTTTGTATTCTGGTAAATTAATCCCAGTGGAATTTTTTTCTTATGCATACTATCTTTTTTCTTTTCATACACATTGTTGGTGGAAAAATAATTCCCACTTTCATGTTGTGTGATTCCAAGTGCTGGTCGCCGACCCTTGGGGATCAGGAACTCCCTTCGGGCAATGTTAGGGTTAGCTCAGTTATCGGTTTACCAGGGTACCTGGGCTAGTTCAGGACAAAATGGTATCAAATGGAGGTTAATCATCTTTCACTTATGAGAGTATGAATTTTAGTATTCTATTTGGGAAATAGATGTAGTTTCAATTGAGTGCCTCTCCAGATCTCACTGCAATGAACCTTAAGTCACTAGGGGTGGATAGGGAAAGACGAAAAGTGGATTATTTCTAGACTTTTTTTTATTTTTATATTGATTGAGTGAAATCTAAATCATGTATGTTCTACCACTCAGTATCATGATTCCCTATTTGTTATATACGATCATTATCTAATGTCTTCATTATTGTCTACTGATGTTGTGCAACATTATACCTTCATGAAGACATGTGAATCGGATACATGAAAGGGCTAATACTAAATATCTCTGAGCGAATTCTCCAGTGTAACCGAGCCTAATTGAGGTGATTGTTCACTCTCTCCATGATCATGGATAGACACCACCTTTAAATCCCTTTTTTAGGCTCTAGGTGTGGAACATTGGGTTGCTAATTGAAATTTTTTTCAAGAGTTCTTTTACCAGAAACCACTAGTTTTCAAAAGCTCCACTAATCCTCAACATGCTAACGAATGGTTTGATGGGATAGAAATTCTGTCTGAGTTATTATATACAGCAGACTAGATCAAGGTGAAGTGTTCCACATTTTGTGTTGGAGGGTCCATGAAGAATATTGTGGGAAATGATAGTGACGATAAAGAAACATGAGGGAGTAGATTGGAAGGACATCAAGGTTCTTTTCACCAAATAGTTCTATCCATAGCCAATGGTGGTGGCCAAATTCGTGGAGTTTATCAAGCATGAGAAGGATAAAAGAACTATGGATCCTAAATATGTTTTTGGGGCTTTTAAAAATTAATCCACATATTTTCCACTTTATTCAGATCCAAAGGATCATCCAAAAATGCGGGGAAATCAAATGCTTCACGTACAAAAGGGTTCCTTGCACATGTATACAGAATGAAGCTTCTTCAAGCATAGAAAGAGTCTCGAGATGAAGCTAATACAAGTCCATTTACCATAGTAGGTATCATTACTATAACTTCATCTTCATTGACTGCACTTTTGATATCGGGGAATCATACTTGTTTATTTAAACATATATCCTTAATCTTCTTAATCCTCCTATGGAGATTTTATCTTGTGCAATGGATATTACTACACCCCTTTGTATAAATAGAGATCATGCTCTCTATATTCTTTCATGTGTCTTATCACTATTATATATTGAGTATTATTGTAGTTTTCTCCTACTCGACATGGAACCTCATGACGTCACATTTTTGATGGATTGGATTACTTCCAACAAATCATTGATTGATTTTTATCTTCGATTGTTCTACCTTACTACACCTAGTGGTGTGCCTCTTGTATATTAAAGAGAATTAGATCTATGTTTGAGTAGAGTTAAAACATATCTAGATTTGGGGAATGTGATATCGGTGTTTACTTTTGATATCGAGTGATATTCTTTGGGTGGTGATCTTCCTCCAGTTGTCTTCGAGTTTCCCATCATGTTTCCTTATATTTTTTATGGTTTACCAAATTAAGTGAGGTTTAGTTTTATATTGGCTTGATTTCAAAACTCATCCAATTTCTCATCCTTCTTACAAAATAGCTCCAGATGAACTGAAAGAATTAATGTTCTAGTTGGACGATATTCTAGAGAAATAATTTATTCACCCAAGTGTGTCAGCTTGGGCGGTGGCTGTTTGGTATAACATTAAAGCTAATAGTTTTCTTACATCTTCTATTATCAAAATTATTCTTCAGGAATATAAGGTTGTTGACGAATTTCATAAGCATTACTGACTCCCTTTATGGTGGGGAGACTGATGCCATTGGTTGTTCTCTAAAGATAGTCTCATGTGCTATCAAAACCATTATGTTTCACCAGTATTTACAAGGAAGGATATAATGGGGGATTTCTATAATTTAACAATTGTTCGTGCATACAGGAATTACTATGATGTTCTATGACATGAATCAGTAGTTTTGGTGACCATGTATTCATGAAGGTTTCACCCCGGTTGGGTAATCGACAACTTGGGAGGCAAGGGAATCTTGCTCCTTGTTATTTGGGATATTTTTTATGTAGATGATTAGGTGGGAAAAAATGTATACCATTTATAACTACCACCACTAAGGGAATCTATTTATAATGTGTATCATGTATTTTAGCATGGAAAGAATTTATCTGACTTATCTCATGTTATAAGTTGTCATGTTCTTGAAGTAGGACCTATTTTATTTGTGATTGAATGACAATTCATGGTTGTTGATTATGAGACCACTATACTTCATGGGAGATTGATACATCTATTCTTTGTAATATGGAAGTACGGTTCTAATTCTCATAAGATGTGAGAGAGGGAGGCACTAATGAGAGAATAGTAGCCTTGACTTTTTGAGGAGAAGGTTTTTTCATAGGCTTTCTGGGGACATAATGTTCTTATGGTGGGGAGGTTGTAACATCCCACTACTGTTTCAGGTATTCCTAATCCTTTATGGGTTAATTTATTATTACATAAAATGAAAAAAATATAATTTATTAGTGAAATTTTGTGTTTTTGTTAAACACGTCGTGGAATGATAAAAACGCCCAAATAACACCCCATGATATTCAATTGAATATTTTTAGTGTAAAACATTGGGTATGTTCAAGTTTTTGAGGACTCCCAAGTCTTGCGTAGGATGGAATAAAAATATTAATTAAATTATTTTATGCATGAGAAATTTATTCAATATAATTGAATAACTCCAATGTGGTCTGTCGTATGAGAAATCTGAGCATACTATTTTGTTCAAAATATAATGTTTACCCTACTAGTGGTATAACATTCAAAGGAACCCTAATTTGGTATGTCTCTCTCGTTAGATAATGTTTTTAAATAATATTTAATATATTATTTATAAAAAATTTAATATCTCCCAAATTATGGGTCGTATAAGAAATTCTAGGCCACTGATGGGTTGGGAATGATGGGTTTACCATAAACTGAGTATTTTACAAGAAAGATAAATATTATGAAATGCCCTAATTTTCATTTCATGTGATAATATATATATAATTTGAAACATATCCTCGTGAGATAAAATATCATCACAAGTGACAATTTAAAATATAATATGAAAATTATCTAGGAGAGAGAAAATGTTATCACATGTAATGTTTTAAATTGATATATTGTAATTTCTCTAAGGGAAAAAAATATTACCACATGTCATATTTTTAATCAATAATATGAAAATTACACAGGAGAGAGACACTATCATCACATCTGATATCTTATTTCATTTTGAAATTAAATATATCGTTTTGGTTCAAGGATCTCGTGACGAACATCGACCATTGGTGTGTAGACTCTTACAATGATAGGGTCATGCAGAGGTGTATTGAACCACATGGGGGGGTTTATCATTAACCTTGACATCGAAGACCTTGAGTTAGGTGGCTATATTCTTATTAGCCAAATTGCTTATCCTTGTTTTGCATGATTTATTTCAATTTTTGATTTAAGTTCAATTGCTCAAATTTGCATTCAATTAAATTGATAAAATTTCAATTCAAGTGAATCAAGGTATTTGAAATGGTTTTTGCATGAATATTTAGAAAACCACCAATTCCATTGATTTGGGTGTGTTCAGGGAAATGTGATGATTTAAATTGTTTAATTTAAATTTTGGATTTGGTGGAAATGATTCCAATTGAATTGATGAATTTAATTTTGGAAATAAATTGTGTGATGATGGAATTAGTTTTGGTTGGATTTCAAAAAAGTGAAAATGGCTTAAAATGATTTGATAGAAACCAATTGGTTTTATCTTGTAAAAAAATGTTTTTTAATAAAACATGTTTTGGTTTTAAATGGAATTAAATCGAAACATTTGAAATGGAATAATGGGAAGGATCATATTTTTAACCATTCATAATATAGTTCACCCATCGTGTAATAGAGCATGAAAGCTTTAGGTAGTTAGTGAGTTATTTGGATACACGCTATGCTACGACAACGTTCTAAAAAATAATTGTGTAGGGTCACAACCCCGATGGGTTGGTGACAAGTCTCCTTTTCCCATTGTCATATGGACGTGTGTGTACACATTTTTCTGAGTTCCCATAGAGTGTGTGGTATCCTATAACTGGTTAATACTATAGTACCTTTTGGCAGATAACCATGTTTCTCGCTTGTATATTTATATTTGACATATAAATGTATTCCAATAAAATGGAACTTCATTACATTGTTGTTGAATGTATAAAAATTGTTTTATATAAACGTTTTACATAAGAAATTGTTTTATAAATATTCCATCGTTTATAAAATTGTTACTTAAAATATTTATTTCCAACTTTTCATAATGGATAACATATTTGGTTTAAATATGATTTTGAATTTACAAACCTGTTATTTTAAAATTGAATTCTTTTCATTGGATAATCTATATTTGGAATGTGTTATATAATCTTTGGTGGTATACTATTGGGCTTAGGCTCACAACCTACTTTTTCCTTCGGGTGTTTGTAGACTTTCTTATTCCAGGTCCGAGCAATAGGAAGGGATCTCTTGGAGGTGCATCCAATTGTTGAACTATGATCTTGGTATGTTGTGTCCTTTGTGACCTTGGGGATGTTTTACCATTTTTAGTACATGGGTTGTAGTACTTTTGGATTTTTATGCCTCTTTGTATTCTGGTACGTTACTCGTAGGGGAGTTTTTTTGTTATGCATATTGTCTTGTTTCTTTTCTTCCACATCATTGGTGGAAAAATAATTCCCACTTGCATGTTCTGTGATGCCAGGTGCAAGTTGCCGACCCATGGGGATCGGGAAATCCATTTAGGCTATGTTAGGGCCAGATTGGTTATTGGGTTACCAGGGTACACAGGCTGGTTCGTGACAAATATGGTATAAATAGAATTAGTAAATCATGACACTATCACTTTTTTGAGAAGTTTTTAGTTTCATAGTGAAGTAAGAAAAACCTTTAGTTGTATTATCATAAAATAAGGCTGAATATATGTAAGCAGGTTGTTTCTGGTCACAATGTTTGTGGATGAAGGACACCATTATATAATTTCTACTCAATTTCATAAAAAAATTACAATTTAATGTAATAATAAATGTGAAATTAATTTCTATACAAATAATATATGTCATTCAAAAAATATTAATATTGATAAAGGGAATCATATTTTAAAAGATCATGTTCTACAAAATTATTTAACATTGGGATTTTTTATACTAAAGAAAAACATGAAGATATTTTCACTAAACCACATCCCACTGCTTATATTGAATTTATTAATGTGGATTTATATATATATAATTTCCAATTAACATTTTTTAATTTTTTTAATTTATTATTTTTTAATAAAAATTATGTTCAGCTATTGGTCATTGAATTTTTTATTTAACAAAATATAGATCTATTACACTTTTCAGAAATAAAATTTCAAATTTAAAATCTAACATGATATCTTTGAATATTTGGTAATGATAAACTAAAAAAATCAACAAAAAACATAAAAAATTTATCTATCTCCCACTTACCCCAATCATAAAACATTTTGATATTCCAATATCTCAATTTCTCTTGCAACCCCTATAATAATAAACTCAAACCATTAGTTTTATATCATGTAAAAGAGAAAAATGATATAATATGGTTGATCGAGGTGATCTAAGCACCTATGAAAATAAATATTTGTTAGAAAAGTCCCTCAAGGGATGGTTACATGTTTGAGGTGTTTTTTTATTGAAATATTATTAATGGAATATTTTTATTTTTTATGTTTTAGAATTTTGTTTAATGGAGAAAATTATGGGTATGTTTTTTATAATTAATGAAAAATATTTTATGATCACACATAGTTTTGTTTTTATGACATTGAGGTCATAAATCTCCTCAATGTAAAATAATATGTAGTTATTTATCTCTTTTATAGATGTAGCCCTTAATTTTAAGTGTCCCCTTGTTTAGATTTTATATGTAATAAATGTTAAATTGGTGATTTGAAGCATAAGTAAAAGGATATTTTAACATTTATTTTTTGATCCATCCTTGTAAAAATAATGTCTTTAAATGATCTAGATGCTCACCAGACTTTGAATGTATAATTAATTCTTCCTTTAATAGTGAAAAATATTTCTATATTATATAAAATTTCCTTTATAGGCATGTATATCTTTTTTTATGTTATCAGAAATCATTTATATTTCAGTACATATTTTCTAAGGAATATTCATCATTACATTAAAATAGAGTCTAGAATGTCTTTTTTCAATATGCATGAATTATTTATTCAGTTTTTTATAAAGGGAATAATTTTTATTATATTTAGATAAACATTGGATACCATCATAGTAAAATTATTTCTAGTGGAGCAAAAATAAACCATTATTTATTTTGGATCACCTAAAATTTAAAGATGATGAATTTTGGTGGTGATAATCAACAAGTATATCTCATTGATGTAATGATGCATATTCCTTATGAATTTTGGTGATGACGAATTTTGGTGGTGATAATACTAAATATCTTTATAACATAAAAAGGGACGTAATATTTATATCCTTCAATTTCGGTAAAAATACATAAATAATTCATCGATACTCTTGTTTATATTCATATTATTCAACGACAGCATATAAAATATTACAATGAAAACATGGTTTATAAATAATAAGAATATCTCATTGCATCATAATTTGATATAACAAACCCTTACCATAATTCATTATATTTTTAAATGAGCCATAAACTCTTGTGTCCAATATTAACTATCTTAATCACAACATTCTAGAGTAATTTAATATATATATATATAACATTTTATTAACATAATTTTGAGTTATTATCATAAAAAGGTCTTAGTTAGTTATTATTTATTTTTAGTGTTGAGTGTTTTTAATCATTATTGTTTTGAACTAGTTTTGTAATAATGGTGTTGTTCTTCATTCTTCAACAAAATTACATCTTTACCATATCATTCATGTTAATAAAATTAAGGTTTTATAATTAATTATTATGTTATAATTTCACAATAAGGGGTTTTTTGTTTTGGTCCTTAACGATTAAATTGGCAGCGTGAATGATTATGGGTATTTTGAAAAATATTTCTGTCTTAGATAATTATTTTATTATTATTAATAGAATTTAATAAGGAAAATAAAATCATTATTTTTATTCATATGATGGGTAATGGATCTATTATATTTCAGTTGGGTAATGTTTTTGAAATATCATCTCCACTAATCTATAAAATCCTATGATTAAATCTATTAGATCTCTTTTTTTTATTTGGTCTCATGAGATTATTTCATCTCTAATGTGAGAGATAATTAAAGTATGGGGTTCAAGATTCAAATAAAATTAAGAAGATTTATGTTGATAACCATGTTCCCACACATGATTTATATTAATTAATCTCATTCAAAAATAAATTTAATTTATATCATGGGGTATCTCCATGAAACACATCAATCTATGTAGGATTTTTCCTAGCCTCTTGATTTAAAACAAATGAATGGTTAAGGTTTCATCATGTCCACTAACCCTAAAAATCTCTAATAAAGTATTAATATGTTTAATATCTTTATTATTTGGTGAATCATATTTTTAATGGTTTTTTTTACCTTGAATAATGTAGATTTTAAATTTAGGATCAACATTATAGGGGAATAAAAGGTAGAAATTGATTTTAATTGGAAGAGGATTCATACAAAATATTTTGGGATGTAATGGGGATATTAATTCATCTTGTTTGATTGGAAATATACATAAAGAAACCTATAGTGCTATGAATATTTTAAGGAGATAAGTATTTTAATCCCATAAATCAAAATACATATTTGATTCATAATTCTTGTCTAGAGTCAATGATTAATAATGGGTTTTTAGCACATGACAATCTTCAATATTATTATGTCTTTAAAATGTATCTCTGTGATTAATGATCATACAAATATTAATAGTGAAAGTGTATTTGTTTTTAATTCTACGAATGATTCATCTTTAGGCAAAAAAACACATATATAATTAACATAAAAACTAATTACCATAAATCTACAGTCAAGGAGTAGAATAATTACAGGAATCATTTTTGTAATTCTTGTAAAATTTGGGAAACTAAACATGGAACATTAGCGTTATCCAAAAATAGGTGAAACCAGTAAGTAATCCTAATTCTGTCAAATTTTTCTGTTGGGAAAAATAGGTTAATATTGTTTCCATGGATAATGGTGAGCCATCGAAGAATAATGATGTTAAGAAATTGGGGAATGTTCATCAAGACACTTTTACTCTATCCAAATTTGAATCCAAAAAAATGATTGGATGATCTTTTAAATTAATAAGTATTATAGATAAATATTTCTATATCACTATTATAATATGAAAAATAAATACCTCTACAACAAATTTTGGTAGAGATATTAAAAAGGGAATTAAACCCACAAAATTAACAGTGAAATTGATCATAACATCAACAATCATATTGTCTCTTTTAAAAAATAAATTGATATTTAAATATCTAATAATAGGAAGGAGGATACCTTTTAGCGGCAAGCAATTTTTTAACCTCATCAAGCTAGTGTGACATATTGTACCTCATTATCCTAAAATCCTTTTAATTCAATGATTTATTATTAGTATTTCATCCTTGAGTTGGAATAATGCTATATTAAGTGTATCCAATTTATTTTAAAGATGGATTAAATAAATGCCTATGGAAAAAAGAATATTTTTTTATATATAATTATATTTTTTTCATATGATCTCTTTATTTATTTTATAAAATCATCCATAAAGGAATCTAATTTCCCAAATAATGTTGTGAATTTCACTACTAAATCAACTTATCTCTATGTTAATGATAATTTAATCCTATCAGTCTAAATGTCACATGTTCAAATAATTTTTGGTTAATGATAGAATTTTTAAAGTGTCTTCTCATAAGAAGAAACATATTTTTTTTGTGGGAAATACACCTTATCTAAAGGATTATGGGCCTAAAAAAAGTGATTATATATCATATGTTTTTCATGTATAAAATGATGAAATTATGCCTCTTGATGGGAAAATTATACTATTATTAGAAAATAATATAAAAGATAAAAGTCATGTGGAATATAATATGGGGTGATATATCCCCAAAAACAAAAATAAATGAAGATACTCTTTTAGAATGATTAGGGCCTTTTAAATACTAAATATATATGCTCTTATATTATTTTCATTAACAATAACAATCCAAACTGTTGGGATTATCCAAACCAAAAATTATATTTTTCAACTAGGTTTTCTACTCTTGAAAATATGTGTTACCACCCGATTGAGACAAACTAGTTATCCAGTGACATTGAAAGACTTTATGTAATAGATAATTTGACTTTAAAATGGATCCCTACAATTAACTCTACTGAAAAAATTGGCTCGCTTAGTTTAAAACAATGGGTTTTCAACACTTTTGTTCAATAATTTTAATGTTCAAGAGATATCAAGACTAAAAAGATTTATTAGAGATAATAAAATATTTTAATTTCTCAATTGATTACTCATGGACTCCACATGGGGACATTAATTATGTAATAAATCCTAATGAGATGATAGTTAGGATTAAATAAAATGTCTCCACCCAAAAATAATATGATTATATTTAGGTAAAAAATATTCTAGGAATTAAACATGATTAGTTAAAAATATACTTGGTATAGAAAACATCTTAATAAAATATTGGATAGTTAGTTAAATAGGACCTTTTTAAATTAAGAAATTGTTTATATTTTACCCCAAATATGATGCACAACACTTAAAAGAATTAATTTAGATCATCATATAATTATTTAAAATACTATTATAGGATATGTGAAACAACATTTAATATTTATATTGAAAAATGATTGTATATTTCACCATAAATGTAAAATGTTGGTTCATGATTCCGCGAATTCATATAACTATGAATATTATTCCATGTATTCTATTATAATATTTAAAGTGATCAAGATAAAGATAAAATAATGTAAAAAATATGGTTAAAACTATCTTGTTATAAACATTTCCTATCATGAGTTATTTTTTCATAACATTCAAGAGAAATAAACCACCTATGATTTCTCTGCGTATATTGATTTGGAAAATATGATCTCTCCAGACCAAAAAATATATTTAAACCTCGAGGAATACATACATAAGGATATATATAACGTGGAAGAGATTGATAAAAATGATTTAAATTCTATTCATTCCTATTTTATTAAAACAGATAGTAAATTAAACACGTCCATGGAAATCTTAAATGATTATGCGTGCCATTTTGATAATGGGTAAGAGAATTAAAATCCATTTTTCTCCTTCTGTAGTATAGTCTTTAATGCACTAACCACAAACCCTAGTTTTTTTGGTAATCATAAAAATTCATTTCAATCATGTGGATAATGTTAGGATTACTAAAATTCATCTAAATTTGAGATCAAATACACTATCTAGAGTCTAAATAATAGTACCTCCCTTGTTTCAGATGGCATCACAAAATTATTCAGAAAAATATTTGGGGTTATTATTTCAATATGATGTAGTAAGACATATCAATAAATTATGTAATGCTGGTTAGGGATATTTGGGTATCAATTCTCATTTCCTTTCCCTCATTCATTATGTTTACAATTTAAATGAATCCATCTATTTATTATTTTCATGATTTCCATCATAATCTAACAATTATTGAATTTATTTCCAAACATGATTATCACAATTTATAACACAATTATATTCTAAAATTATTTTGGATCAGTTAATGGAAGAACAATAAAATGCTTCCACATGACATCCTCTAAATGTTTCAATCATCACTTAAAAAACACTATAGAAGGTAACATTTAAATGAAACATAATTTTAAAACACCATTTCATTTGATAAACTAGTGTTTCATTTATGGGGTCATATTTAGATTATATTTTCATGATACTTTCATTAAATAGTTTGAAATAGTTATGAGTTTATCTCATATTTATAATCATATCAATGGATCTCCTTAGGGTTATTTCAATTTTTCCAGAGGCATTAGACAAGTCCATACTCTCTCACTAAATATTTTATCTATAGTTATTAGAAATTGAAGAATTCATATCAGGGAGAATGTAGATAATCATATAAATAAACCCTTCATGGATCCCAAAAGTTTAGTTGCTCCCAATCACTTATTGTATGCTGATGATATCATTCACTTCACTAATAGAGATAGCTTAATAATAAAGAACATCAATTCTGATCTTCTACATTATTAAAAGGATTTCTGATAAGAGATCAGTTGTGTGAAATATTTCCTATATATTGGAAATAATACCCCTATATCTATAAATTTTTTCATTACCAATGAGTTCGGAATTATATAATTGGTATTACCATTCACTTTTCCTGTTGTCCCAAGGTTTTAGGGAAGACCTCATGAATTTAATTTTACTCATATTTCTTGTCAGATCATAAATTTATTTTCTTTTTAAAAAGTGAAATCACTATTAATGGTTAATAGAGTTTATCTTGTTTAATATAGCATTATTTTTAAATTCATTTATTCTATTATAGTTTACAAAATATCTTTTTCCCTTTTTGTGAGTATAAATATTAGATCATAAACATTGTTTGGGTCAAGGGAAACCTATAATTAAGGATCAATACTATTACCTAGATGATGTTCTATTAAACCATTCATCATAGAGAAAGAGGATGTAACTATTATTTTTATATCAGACAATCTATGGAAAAATATTTTCCAAAAAAATTATATAAAATACTAGTAAACATTAACATCAGAAATCTCTATTTAACACCAGCCTCAAAATTGTAAATATTTACCATTTTGATCTCTCTATATGTATAACCAGCATGGGAGAAATATATATAATTAAATCATATTTTATATCGTTAGTTAATATTATTTCATCTGTCCGTTCATTTTAGGATAATTGGATAGATACAGCTCTCATTAATCTCATAGAATATACTAATACATCAATGTATATATACTAGATTGATTAAAGATAAAATGTGAAATTCCATAAATATGATTCCAAAAGACATAATGATAGTATGTATCATAAAAAACAAAATATATGGTGATTAATCTATCATTTTGGAACTTAATTCCAATGTGAGATTCACTTCTAATCTACACTATCATGATGATGTTTATGGGAACACAATAACCTGGGATGGAATGATGAAGATGAGATTAATATAAACCTCTATATTTGATCTAGTATAGATGTCATCATAATCCAAGAACCTAATTGATATTATCCTTCAATATTTTGAAATTAATATCTATTATATGTGTTTTTATTGTAATCATCTTAGGGTAGATCATAACCAACTATTTTGGAGTTTTGTTACTTCTATAACATTATTTCATGTTGTTTCATATTTATTTGTGGTGTGGATTCCTTAGAAACCCCTTATAAAGAAGCATTTCAAATGTATTCTTAAGCTCTACCACTCTATGTGTATTTACAATATTTTTGTTTTTTTAGTGATAAAGGGATTGTTGTCATTTTACATATCAAAAATAAACTAATCAATGAAAATGATCCATTCATTCATCAATCATAAATAATTTAGATTGTGGTTGTAGTAATATATTTTATTCATTTATAAATGATCATTATAATATCTGTATTAATGATATTATTTTTCTATAAAATATTTGAATTAAAATTAATTTTTATCCTCTTTATATAACCATATATGTAATATGGATTCCTTTATTCCATTGGATAAATAAAATGCAATATATATGAGGATTCATGAAAAACTATAAAATCATCTAGCTTTGGTGCATTCATAAAAAATAAAAATGGATCTTTCATGATATTTTTCTATAGTCAGTTGGGAGAATCAACATCAATTTATTCAGAAATTACTATCATGGTTATTTTAGTCTAAATGGAAATAAATCCTATTTATTGTAATTTATGGTTAAATGTTCAATCCACATCCATTGTGTAATCTATTTAAAATGATTTTATTTTTCTCTCCAGGAAGATAACTACTAGATATATAAAATTTAGGGTAAAAATATCATCTATGAACCACATCAACACACAAATGTATTACCATGAATTTTTTTATGATATTATTGTAAATAATAGGATGTTCAATACCAAACTAATCTTTGTCAATAATTTAACAGATGAATTTTTTTTCATTTATAAAAAAGGATTATTGTGAAAAGCCTTTTATCATAATTTTGTAACCTTATTTTTATTCATTGAAATATACACTTTGATCGAGAAATGATCTTGAATAATTAAAAAGAGTTGAATAAATATACAAAGTCATTTCATATTAAGATTATGTTATTTTCAAATTTGGACACCCTTTTAGATGGTATAATTTTCCTCAAATATTAATTACTCGTATTGTTAATAAGTTTCCCAAATTTTTTTCCCATTAATATATTAATTTCATAAGAATCATATATATATATACCTTTTTATTATCATCCATTCATGTTAGTGATTGTATGAAAAATGGAAATCGATCGTCCAACTGAAGAGGAATTCTTCATATATTCATGGATGATGATTTTTTTGATAGAATTGGGAAAATAGGTACTATGTTTTGAAATTAATAATAAAAAACATGAAAGATACATAATAATTATTTTTAAAATTCCATGATATTCCATTTAACACCCCATGCTTCCACGGTATACTTCTCTTTGAACAATACAATAGCATGTGATTTACGCAACACCTAGTTCATACACCCCACGAACTATCAAACATGTTATTTAAATAAGGATTATTAATAGTAACAACCACATTTGGAATTTTATTTTTATATAATAAAATTTTAAAATTCATCTTTTATGTTTCTAGACATAATTTGAAGAAAAATTCAACTTTTAAGATAAAATAATTATTTTTTTAAATGTAGTTATTTCACCTTTTAATGGAGAAATATTTTCAATAAAAAATTTGAATCTTTTATATATTCAATTTAATTAAATAAAATTCTTCTTTAGAAGAGGGAAATAAAAATTTATTTTAGAGAAATTTTTGGTGTTTTTCTGATAAAATTCAAATTTGATGAATATTAAAAGATACTAAATTTAAATTGTAAACTAATTTTTAAAAAGAATAATTTATAGTATAAAATTATACATTTTAGTGGTTTTAAATTATAATTAGATTTTATTTTTTTCATTTAATCCAATGATATCCAATTGAAGTAATTACACTTTTAAATTAGACATAAACACATATCAATCTTTTAATAGTTTTTGCTTCTCAAAAACATGTGTTCTAGTTTTTACAATGGAAATTAAATTTAAAATAATTAATGAAACTTCTATGTTTTGAATTTTTTAAAATATACAACATTTTGAGATTCAATATATCAAAATTATCATAGGGGGATTTTTGGTATTTTTCTGAAACCTTTCAATTTTGGATAAATAGTGAATGCCATTACGTTATTTGTTAAGAACAAAAATTTTATTTAAATAATTATTAATATTATTTAAATTAAATTTATGTGAAAATAGATACATAATACCTATATTAGTTTAATGTTATTCATTATAGTTGTTTTATAATAAAATTTGTTGTATAAAAGTTTATTGAATTTTTAATCATTTTCACCAACCTTCTACGTTTGTTTGCAAATTTCCATAAAACATAATTTTATAACATTGTTTATATGAATTTTAAATACATTAGAGACATGGTTTACATCAGTATGTAAAATTTGGTTCAATAAGATGAAAATAATTTTTGGATTTTAGTAACTTTTGACTTGTACTTACCACGGTTAAAAGAAAATAGGGTAATTAAAGGTAAAAATGATATAATTATTATAATAACACACATCCAAATTCTATTTTATAAGTGATTTTAGACTAAAATAAACCATAGGAATAAAACATTATCCTCTTTGGTCAACGTGTATTAGATTAAGACATTTATTATTATTTTATTTAAAGAAGAGATAAAATTTTTAAAATCATATATTTATAACTAAAACATTGTTAACTTTAGGTTATAGATAAGATATATTAAACTATAAATATTTATTATAAAGCTAAAAATATTTCCTATATCATTGTATTTTATTTATAATTTTTAGACATTATATAATTAAATCAATTTATGACACAATCATGTAGTATTAATTACCTTATTAATGAAATATTAAACTAATTGACATTATATATATAAAAATTAATGTTAATTGATACTTTTAAAACATTAAAATAATTTTATAGATTAATATGACCTGGTAGGGTAGATTAAATGAGTTTTCTTGAAATAATCAAAGTGTTATAACTTTCACAATACCTAAATACTAAATAGTGTCAAAATTTACATCAATGAATTTTTAAAACAAATATTATATTATTAAATCATATAATATTACTAAAAATATACGATTCAGACACAAGACTAATATAATTATATATATAATTAAATAAAAAATTTAGGTTCTCTTTGTAGTTTATTGTATATTTATTAACCATATAGTGTAAGAATACAAGAAGTCATGGTAAAAGTTAAACTGATTAACGAAGAGTTAAATTTAAAGGATAAGATTTATATATTGACCTAAACATGTCTAAAACCAATTTATTTATGGGGTTTATACCCATCCACACCATAAAATATAAATAAATCCATTTGGATATGTTATATACAGAAAATTATTATATTATAAAATAATATTTCAAGCTTTTCCTAAAGTGACCATCACCTCTCTAATTAAAGGGTATTTCCCCTTATCTTAATTTTGCACCTCCAATGCCATTTGGCTCAGCCAAACCCTGCTAAAATAGCAACTCAACTACCCTCCATTCATCCTAGATTAAATAATTTGATAATAAATCCAAATTATGAAGACTATATTATCAAATCAAAAGGAAACACTGGAAGAAGAGGTAATAATGTCACCACCTATGTAAGCATTCTTTTCATCTTCCACTTCATATTTTATTGTTTTCTCCATAAAAAATAATAAATCCTGTAACTTCATTATAAATTGATGTTATTATAAATCTAGTACAACAATATTCATTATTTTATCCATCCTCTGAATGGAAAATTCACCATACATGTGTATGTATGGTTTACCATTTCCAAGTCATGGTGTAATTTGTTATTCTACACTTCATTATTTGGATGGGTATAATAATGAATAAAATTGATGTAAATAAAAAATAAAATATGTTAATTATTCTTTATATATAAGATATAACATCCAATTAAAAATTATTTTAACATCAATTGAATGATATTGTTGCTCGTGCATACGTACAGATTACCGTCTCTACAAACACGATAAGATTCATTCCCCATCGTAACCATTAAAGAATAACTTACATCTTATGATTTAAAAATAATATTTTAGAACATAATATTATTCTAGATATGAATCAATACATCATTTACATATAAAACATGACTTACTCAACAAAATATATAAAGGAAAATGAATCAGTTAACAACCAAAACAATTATACAACTAAAATATAATTAACAAAGAAACATTCTAAGATCATATATGATATAATATTTATGTATTTAGTTCTTTTATAATTTATTAATTATTATTTCACTATTATTCAGGAGGGAAAATTACCCAATACTAAGGAAAAGTACAAGGTAAAGGGTTATCCTTTCACATTTTATTCTAATGAGATTTATACTATATTTTCCACAATTTCCATTTGAGCAGTGTATGAACTACCCATGATTGTATTCTGGGTGTAATATACTGTAATTAATGTGTGTTTACATTTCATTTTATGATCCTTATTTCATGGGGTGTATGTTTCGTAAGATAGAAAATCCGAATGGGAATTTTTAATTTCAATTTTTTCTTATTGGGATTTACGCATACTTTATTTATTTTTTTAATCCATGATTTTGTTGGAAATAACTATTTATTTACATATACAGTAATTTAAACTGCCCTTTGTGTGGATATACATTTGATACACATAATAAATCCCTTAAAAAATTCTCAATTCCTTGATATTAACTTGACAAGAGTAATTTTATCTAAATTTTTATTCCTTGTGGTCGACATTCAAGACATTGGTTGAAAATTTACATAAATACGTTTGAATGTCCACTGATTGATTTACACTTAATAACCAATCATATTTTTTGTATTTATATTTTTCACACATAATTATGTCATTGATTTATTCTTAACCTAAGCATGCAGTCTTTATAAGGGGTTTCATCTCAACATACATTCCACTGGGACTTAATTGTTTTGATGCGCCAATTTCGTTTCATATGGTTTATATACTATAATTTGACATAGTATTTCATGAATACCTTTATTATCATGATATTATAATTTTTTATTACCTCAATTATTTTTATTTAAGCATCTCTCATTTCTTTAGGAAATCTAACAAAAAAATTATTTTAAATGTTTTAAAGATTTATTATTCTAAATCATTGTCATGCATGTCCATGTTTTAAAATGGTTTTAGGGATTTATTTATATTGAAATTAATGTTTTAAAATTAAAATACCCTTTAAAAAATTTCTATTTTTTATTGGACACAAGGATTAAAAAAATCTATTTTAGACGGATTCAAAAAAAATATTGAGACTTTGAAATGTTTTGAAGAAAAAGCAGAATATTTCTCTCAAATAGTATTAATGATTATTTTCATCCATATAAATATCCTTCATTATTCTTGATTGAGGTTAATTTATTATAATAAAATATTTCATATTGAATTTAAAGAGTTATTTTTGACTATTTATGTGATATATTTATGCCATTCATGGTTTGTGATTAATGTATTAAAATTTTGTATGAAAGTTTTAATAGGAATGTTTAGATAATGATTCACAGATTTCATATTCAAAATTCATTGGACTTGGTAAGTAATGGGTGGATCTCTCTATAGCTCCATGATGCATCAGTAGGTCGCATGTGACAAACTAGTGTATTAGAACAAGGCCTTGACAAAATCCTATGTATAGTCTTCGCATGAGGCCAAGACTATGTGGTTTTGATGATAGAAGTTATTCATTACATCATAATTATATTGTATATTGATATTACATGTGAATATGTAAATGGCATTATTCTATTTATCTTTTCCATATTATGCTAAGGTTTATGTTTAAAAGGCTTCTTTTTAGTCTTATAGATTTCATTAAATGTTTATGATTATTTATGATAGTTCCTGCTATATTGTTATCCCTACTGTGCATATGATCTCACCATGTTCTTATGTATTCTATTCCCTAAATGTAAAGATGTATATTATGTTTATCCTCAAGGGATAGTCCAATATAATTGACTGTTTTCAAAGGGGGAACAATGTTGTTATTATTTATTTCAGGATGTAATGTAAAATTTATGTTAGTATATAGTTTTTACAAGCCTACTAAACTAATCAGTCATTAGAGACATGATATCTTGAGATCATGAAGATTTTATTTAATAATGCACCATCTATAGGTAGCTAGGTTCGGGGCATTACAGTTGTTATCAGAGGATTTTTTTGTACATACAATGGAAACAAGATTTAGAAAAACTCTCATTAGAGAACATTAAATTATGATAGATTTTGGGGACTAGTATAGAAGAACATCCAAAAACATTTGGTAATGTAAATATTATGTTGGTTTTCCAAGAAATACATACCATTTTTGATATGAGTATGTAGAGGAAGATATGTAATAGATTTACCTAGGGGTAATACTCGAAAACACCACTTTGAGCTAAACTTGAATGGGAACTGGTGAACGACAAAATGTCTTGATGCTCTCTTGGTTACGACACTCATGGGGGGATATGCTTTGAAAAAATCACATTTTCATTAAAAATGATTTTATGGATTTTAATATAATATGAGAATAAATAAAATTTCTTAATAATAATGTGTTTTATATTTAAAATAAGGTGTCCTGATATTCACTAAATGCTTTTATTACTATTGTTACTCATGAAATTATTTCTAGGTATAGTCAATGGCTGGATTCCAAGGAAGTCATAGTAACATTGAAAATGATGTAAAAGTTGGGAACAATTGTGGAAATGAGTAATAAAATTGAATGTTAATAGGCATAAAAGATATCAGGTTTCTGCCGAATTAGTTTTCAAAAAATATAATAAATGACATATATATTAACCAACTCCCAGGCTCTAAAAATTAGTGAATGGAAGTGAATGATAAGAGCTCCAGTAATGGTGACCATGGAGAAAATATACATCAATTTCCATTAGGTATGAAATGTAGAAGTAGAAACCTAGAAATGTGACCCAATGGAATAATGAAAGGTTTTATTTGTGGGATATAAAAACATAATTTAAATAATTGTCGAGGAAAAATTAAGAGTATTATAGATGAAAATAAAAATGATTCCAAGAATCCTTTTACAGTCATTTCCCATTAATATAGGGGACATGGGAATTTCCTAAGTGAATTACCTATACTATAGGATAACCTCTCGGTCAAAGATGAACCTAAGTGGAAATAAATATATGGGTAAATTTTTAAATGTATTAGTGTAATTTTTTGATGGGATTACTTTGGAATAATTTTCTCTTATGTGTGTAACCATGTAGTTTTTTGTGTGAAAATTCTATTTGAGGATTATTTATATTTTTTATTTTAGATATTGTTATAAATAAACATTTGGGATTATTTGATCCTTGAATTTGAGGAAATTACATGTTATAAATTTTTTTGATGAAAATGTGAGTTGTGAGATAACGTTTGTAGTAAAATTCTCTTAATGTTATTTTGAGGTATTTATCTCATTTTGGGAATGTTATGAAATATAGTTTTTGAAAAAGCACAACATTCAGACCATATGACAAACCATAGTGTAACACCCCAGGTAAATAAAGAATATGACATTTTCATATTTATCCGTATTTGTGAATAAAATATTTACATTACATTAAAGGGGGATGCTAAGCTGGATGGCGTACCCAATACGCAATAACGAGTTTCTTGGGAATCTTACGTTGCACTCTAATAATAAAATAATATTATTTTAAATGGTGGATAACACATATCAATTGTAATGATGGGAATGAAAAGAACTAACTAAAAAATGATTATATATGTTTGTCAAATAGTTTTTCTTTTTAAAATAAATGTTAGAGGATTAAAAATGCGAATGAATCCATTTTTAAGCGTAAACATTCTAATATTCTTTAAATGGTCGATTAACTGCCTTTTGATGGATAACCTCTTTTAAATCCACTTTTTGTAAATTTTATTTGTTATATTTGAAATAATAAAATTCTTATTTAGAATCAGGACATCAAAATTTACTTTGTGTAATTTTTTGGTATTTTTCCAATAAAGTTCATTTTTTCTAATGAATACTGTAAAATGTTTTATTTTAATTAAAAACCTCTTTTTAAATAAATTTTTTTATATTATTATATTATATTTTGAATTGGTTTTCAAGTGAAATTAGAATATATTTTTACCTTTGAATCCAATATTGGTCATTGGAATTAATTTCCCTTTGAAATTGGACTTAAACTAGTGTCAATCTTTTAATAGATATTGTTTCTTAAAAACACGCTATTTGTTTTGACAGCGAGAATTAATTATTAAATTAATTAATGCAACTTATATGTTTTGAATTTTGTAAAATATAAATCATTTATGAATTCAGAATATCAAATATATCTTAGGGTAAATGTTTGGAATTTTTCTGACAAACTTCAATTTTTGATGAATAGTGAAACCACTAAGTGGTAGTTAAAAAACTGATTTTTCATTTAAATGAAAATATACAACTTCTAGGATTTGATTTTCAAAAATCCTACATACATGGTTTTCATTAGTAAGTAAAATGCGGTTCAATGACATCAAAATAATTTTTTGGTGAATAGTAACTTTTAAGTTTTAATCACGATTAGAGGTAATTAGTGTAGTTTAAGGTAAAAATAATGTTTTAATAATATTAAATGACCATGACACATGTCCTACCCTTATTTGATGAGTCATGGACGACCATTAAAATCCATGGGTCAGCATGGGGACCCCATGGAGCAACTTTGTTAGGAAAATGACGTCATTACCTTTTTATTTAAAGTTAAAATTAAAATGTCACAAATATGTGTTGTTTTACTAAAATAATTTTTACATGGGGTTATACAAGTCTATGTTTGACTATAAATATTCATTAGGAATATAGAAAGATTTACTACATCATGATATTTGTTTTATAATTTTTAGACATTATATAAATTAAATTATTTATGACACCATGATAATGCAGCGATTACCTCATTATTTAATGATTTAAATAAAATGAAAAGATAATGTATCTTCTAATACCTACACTATCAAAAACCTTTTTGATGGGTTTATTTCAGAACCTTATCACCTTATCCTATAAATATATCCTTTTTGGACCTTTAAAATCTGAAAAGCATTATATAATAATGTAATATTTTATAACATTCCAAGAGTACCCCTCCTCTCCTCTTATAAATGGTCCCCACCTCTACCACCTTACACACACCTCTAAAGCCTTTGTATCGGCCAAAACCTGAACATTTTGTCTCTCCACATACCTATATTACTTATAGAAGCCTCACTTTTGGCATATGTCTTTTCAATGAAGCCTTTTATCTCAAATCAATAAGAGTTACCCGATTTAAAGGTAAAGTCTTCCCTAGTGGTCTTTTGTTTTATTTTGCTTCTCCAACCCACTATAATCTTTTTATTTTTTTATTTTGTAACAAAACCAGTATCTTAAATATACTAGGATTTTTTTATGAGGAGTATTCTAGCTACACTAACACAAACCTCTGTTTAATGGTTAAAGAACATACTGTTTCTTTGGATGGCGAATTACTACCTCACGGAACGATGATTTTTCAATATTCTTTTAACAGCTTTAAAGGTGGCCATTATGATGTCACTGTATTTTATATACAATATATATGGTATCTATGTTTTTTATATTCTTCTTTATTTTATATTTAAAACATACCATTATTCTTTTCATGTTGTAAAAATTCGATAATTTCATATGAGGAAGTGTGGACTACTGCCCCCTCAAGTGATGTTACTCGTTCATGCAATACATGGAATGTATAAAGAATGAAATTGATGAACTAATGTGATCTTTATAACATATATATTATACTGGAATTATAATATATACATATCGCTCATCTATTTTTACTTCCATTAATGTTCCAAAGAAATGAAAGTATCGTTCATGTGTATGTACGACTTACCGTGTCCATGAATGGTACATTTCATTTTGTATCTCCAAAAGTTATGTACTATTATAAGTTCATATATATAATGTATATATATTTCATATATTACATCTAAATTATGGATATAATTCTGGAATTATAATATATATATATCTCTCTTTTAACTTAAATTACATTAATATGACATAAAAATGAAAGTAGCGTTCATGCATACGTACGGCCTACCATCTCAATGAACGGTGCTTTTAATTTTATATCTCCAAATGTTATGGAAAAGTATAAAATGAATATATACTGGATATATATGATATTTAAAACATCAATACTATTCTGGAGATGATTTACCTATAACTACATGGAAACTTCTCTGCCAACAAGTTCAATTTTTACTCATGTACCGAGCATCGACAAAAACGTCTGATATGAACTCACTTTATAAACCAATTAATATAACATTATAATATGTGATATGAACTGAATAATAATAATTAAAGTATGTCCTTAAGAAATTATATATTGACCAAATTTTGTTATTTAGTAGATTAAAGAACGATCGAGTCATGTCGGACACGTGGTAAGGGAACCTACCTCTCTCTTTATTTTTAAGAACTCTTTTTATGTAACTTACATTAAGCCCCTGTTTCTTATTTTGGGGGATGTTATTTTATATTCTTCTTGATTTAAATTTTATTTTAATATGATTAGATACCCTTTTTTATCTCATCAATCCATTTTTAGAAGTTTTAGGTGGCACCGTTAGGCTGCCGAATTTTCATAAGGGGATTTTCATCTCAACTTTTATTCTCTTGAGAATCATGCTACATTGGCCACTATTTCCTTTTTTTGTGGTGTATTTACTGCCCATTATTTTTCTATTTGTATAATATAATCTAATTTATGGGTAGTTTCATCTTCATTGTATGACCCTTCTTTCATGGGGTGTACGTTTCGAAAGATTCCCAAATCGGTAAAGGAACATTTCACCCTCCTCTTTTTAAAAGACTTATTTTGTTATTTATTTTAATTTACATATTTTTATGATGGGATATGTCCTTATATATCCTTATTGATGGAAATTTTATTCCCAAGTGATTAGATACCATTTCATCTCTCATCAAATAATTTTATGAATTTTAAAGTGACGTCGTTAGGCTGTTGAATTTTACCAAGTGAACTTCTTAACCCAATTTTGATTTCTTTGGGTTCAACTTGTAGTTATTGAATATTTCATCCTATGAATATGTTTAAATGCCCTCTGGTTTTTTTTTCACATAATATCCACTTATATTGGGTGTATTTATATTTGTCACACATAATTATGGGATTGATTTATCCTTAATTTTAGGATACCTTCCTTATAAGGGATTTCATCTCATCATACATTTCTATTGAGACTTCATTGTTGTTATGCACCAATTCACTCTTATATGGTGTATATACTGTCTTTTGGAATATTATATCATTAATCCCTTTATTATCATGATATTATAAAGTTTTGATTAAATGTTATTCCTAAATTATTGTATTCAGGTGTCTCTCATTTTGATAAAAACCATTTAACTAAAATATCGTTTTAAATGTTTAAATGATTTATTCTTATAAATATTTTTGATTAATATCCATGTTTTTAAAATGGTTTTAAGGATTTATTTATATGGATATTAATGGTTTAAAATGTTAAAATCATCAAAGTGGTGTGGGACACTTTCATTCAAAAATATCTTTATTAAATGTTTTAAATGGTTTTGAAAATAGTTTTTAGAATGGATTCATTATTTCAATATCTTAAAATGATATATTAATACTGCAATGTGGGAATGTTATCTTTCCTTTATGCTTAATTTATGTGTTATGATTATGTTATGGGTCTTGGGCATTATTATGTAGACAGGTGGTTCCGTGATAAACTAAGGGCGGGTGAGCCTGATATAACTCTCTAATGCATTGGGTAACACGAAGGAGTTAAAAGATAAGGTTTCTCCAAAACTATTTAGGGAATATACTGTGATGGGTATTCAAAATGTAACCAAGAGGGTTTCTATATATGTAAGAATGTTATGAATGCCTCAAGATACCTTTATGCCTTATGATTTCTATGTTTTATTCATGATTTGATGAGGTATGTTAAAGTGCTTATGTTTTATGAGTAAAGTATGATTTCATTGATTCTTATTTATAAATGTACTCATGTTTCCTTTCCATTTTTTTATATCCCTTACTGAGATTTTTATGCAGATCCCAGGTTTTTGAAATGTTTTACACAGGACATAAAGATTAATAGGGTCAAGGATGGGAACAAGGAAAGACATGCTATCTAAAACATAGAACTAGACATGTTTATTGGAAGAGTTTTTTTATTTATGGAAACTTAGTAGAAGTGTCTACTTTGTAATTTTTTGAGATGTAATAGTTATGTCCTAATTCTATAAAAATCTAAACCTGAAAAGATCTTCAATGTGAATTATTCATTTAATTTAAATATAAGTAATGTTTAAGGTCGGGGCCTTATACATAGTGTTGGAAAATATTGTGTGAATCGAACCCACAACCAATGTGTGATTAGTATTTTTCACCTGACACTTGACTACGTGAAGTCCCTTGTTAGAGTGACTAATTATTTTTAGTTATATTATTTCATTTATAAATAATATGTTGATTTGGGCTCTTATGTTTATCAAATATATATCCCTGGTATAGAAAATAATTTGGTGATTAAGTGATAAATTTTATTTTATAATACGTTCCCTCTATTGGGAACACTATTTGGTTAAGGAAAGTTGAATACTATGGGATTTTATTTGAGTATTAATGGTGGATTTATATCTATGTTTTTATTGTGGACATATGTTGATTTAGGTTATTTACAGAAATTATTAACCTATCATAGATAATATGATATTAGGTTAGTTACTTTTATGTATGTGACTTTAATAGTAGTCAATGTTTTTTGGAGATATAATTTAATGTGGAAGACTAAATAATAAAATTATTCTATGTTTTGGGATTCGATCTTACTTTGGACCACATTGAAAGACATTAAGGATGATTTTTTATTGAATGGTCTTTATTGAACTCTGGGTATTGTTGGTTTAATTTTAGAAAATTTATATTAGTGTTCATTTCACTAAAAGAATATACTTTTTGGGGATCATCAAATTTGTACTAACCATTTTGGTTTTTGTTGACCTCTTAAGGAAGTGAAAATATATAGTTCATCCTTTTCAGATTATTTTTTTCTTTGAAAGTTTATTATAGTGCTTCAAGAGTGACCAACTCATCATGTATACTCAACGTCTGGAGTGAAAGATGTGTTTGTTGTATAAATTAGTTAAAGGATGGAACTATACCTATCAATTATTTTTTTTCTTATTATATGATGAAAATAATTCTTATGAATTAGGGAAATAAACTTAAATACAAAAATGTGTTATCCTAATACCATACGCTATTCATCATATATTTATGGAAATGAGGACTTCAATTTTACATTAAAATATTTGTGAATGATGACCTAAATCACTACTTATATATATTTACATTTTTCTGAAAATTATAATTTCCCCCAATTTTCTCCTATCCGAAATATTAATTTGGTGGTGAAAATTTCAATTCCCTTCACCTCTAATTAAGAATAAAATTTATTAACCCTATTTTCGATGTGGTTTTTCCAAAAAGGTATTGTCTATTTTTTTACCTTTCATTTACGAAGAAATATTTGTAATTATGAGGAATCAATTTATTGAAGGAGGTTAGAATGTAACATCCCAATCTTCCATAGTGTGCATTACTTTGAATAATACTTTAGAGTTCGATGTACACAACACCGAGTTCAAGGACACCCCTACCTATCAAAATAGACATTTAAAATGTGGTATGAATAGTAATAACCACATTTTAAATTTTATATATATCCCATATGAATTTAACATTCATATTTTCTGTTTCATTGAAATAATATAAGGACAAATTCAAATTTTAAGTTAAAATAAGTATTTTTTAAAAAATGTAGATTTTCCACATTTTAATGGAGTATTATTTCTAATCCAATATTTGACACATTTATATATTTAGTTTGATGAAATTAAGATTTTCATTAGAAGTGGGAAATATAAATTTATTTTGGATAAATTTTAAGGGGTTTTCGGATAACTTTTATATTTTGAGGAATAATAAAAGATACTAAAACATAATTGAGAACAATATTTTTAATAAAAATAATATATAGTGTAAATTTTTACATATGGATGGTTTTTATGTACAATTAGATTATATTTTTATCATTTAATACAATGTTGATCATTGGAAGTAATTTCACATTAAAATTTCACGTCAATACATATAAATCTTTAAATAGTTTTTAGGTCTCAAAAACCCACTTTCTAGTTTTCATATATGGAATTAATTTTAAATTCATAATAAAACTTCTATGTTTTTAATTTGGTAAAATATAGAATATTTTTGGATTAGGAATATCAAAATTAGCTTAGGGTTATTTTTTTTGATTTTTTCTGAAAACATTCCATTTTTTATGAATATTGAAAAACAATATGTTATTGTTTAAAAATTCACTTTTTATTTTAAAAAATAAATATTTTCTTTAAATTAATTTTAGGTTAAAATAGATAAAAATTTCCTATTTTAGATCAATGAAAATTATTTGAGTCATTTTATAATAAAATTACATGTATGAAATTCAAATTTAATATTTTATTGTTTTTTACCCACCTTCTAAGAACATTATAAAATGTGCATAAAACATAAATTTATCACTTTTGTGAATTGAATTAAAACAAATAAGATTCAAAGTTGAAATTAGTAAGTAAAATTTGGTTCAATAAGATGAAAACAATTTTTTATGAATTGTATGTTTTAATATTTATTTACCACATTTAAAAGTAAATATGACTATTGAAAGTAAAAATGATATTATAATTATCCGATTACAAGTCCAAATTATATTGGATAAGATGTTTTTTTTACCAAAACCAACCTTATGAAAAAATATGATCCTCTTTCTTCCTCTTGGATAATATCAGGACAATTATTATTATTTTATTTTAACAAGAGTAAAAACTGTTAAAATCAAATTTTCATATCTAAAACATTTTTAATATAGCGTTATACATAAGATCAATTTGACTATAAATATTCCACATAAATAAAAATGAAAATAAATATACAACATATTCTTGATGCATTACAAGAATTTTAATGATATATATGACATGTTAGGGTTGATTAAATGAGTTGTTTTCTATGTAATAATTCTATTATGACTTTCACAAAAACCAAATACTCAATAGGGTTAAAATTGACATAAATGGGTCTTTTAAACCAATGTTATATTATTAAATGATATAATATTCCTCAAAATATAATAATATTTAAAAGGACTTATATAATGATATATATATATCATTAGTTTCCACTTGAGTTTATCTTTGATGTTTATAGTAATTTTATTAACCATATAGTTTAAGAATACTAGAAGACATTGTAAAAATTAAACAAATTAACTAAGAGTTAGATCTAAATTATAAAGTTAATATAGTGACCTAAACTTGTCTAAATACTATTGGATGAAGGGATTACATCCCATACCCACATTAAAATCGAAATAAATCCATGTGTATCCATTATAATCCGAAAATAATTATATAATAAAATAATATTTCACGCTTTTCCTAAAGTTATCCTCACCTCTCTTATAAAAGTGTATTTTCCCTTCTCCTAATTTTACACCTACAAATCCATTTTTATTGGCCAAACCCACCTCAAATATCCTCCCAAATACTCTCAAATCAACTTAGAGGACTAAATTGGCTCATAAATCCATCCTATGAAGGCCTTTTTATCAAAACAAAAGGATGCACTTAAAGAAGATGTAATAATTTCACCGCCTCTTTCATTGTTCTTTTCTTCTTCCACTTCTTCATTCTTGTTTGTTTCCATACCGAAATAATAACCCAATTACCTTATACATAATATTGTTTTATTATAAATTTTTTACAACCATATTCATTATTCTATACATCCTATGAAGGAAAAATTCACCATATGTGCGTACGTACAGCTTACCATCTACATGTCATTATATATTTTGTTATCTAACACTTCATTATTTGAATGGGTATAATAATGAGTAAAATTGATGTAAATAATAAATAATATAAAATATTTATTCTGTATATATGATATAACATCCAATAATATATGATTTTAATCTCAATAGAATGATATTTTGGCTTGTGCGTATGTACGGATTATCATCTCCACAAACACGATAAGATTCATTCGCCATTGTAACCATTCAAGAATAAGTTTCATTTGATGATTTGAAAATAATTTTTTATAATATAATTTAATTCTATATATGAATCAAATACTTCTTATGCATAATAAATTTTACTTATGTAATAAAACATAAAAATGAAAAATAATTAGTTAGCTACAAAAAAATATACTACTGAAATTTAATTAACAAAACAATATTAGAAGATCATGTTTGATATAAAATTTATGTATTTGGAAATTTTATAATTAAAAAACAATGATTTTACCATTATAAATTATGTTAACCTACCATTTACTATGGAAAAGTACAAGGTAAGGGATTTTCATCTCACTTTTTATTCTCATGAGATTCATACTATATTTGCCTCTATTTTCTTTTGAGTGTAGTATTTTCAACCCAATGATTGTATTCATTGTGAAAAATAAATTATTTTATGTGTATTTACATCTTCATTTTATGATCCTTATTTCATGGGTTGTATGTTTTGTATGTTAGCATATCTGTAATGGAATTTCACTTTTCAATTTCCTCTCATTGGGCTTAACACATAATTCATTAATTATTTAGCTCCATGATTATGTGTGAAATCACAATTTATTTACATATTTAGTTATTTCTACCCCCTTTTGTGTGAATATAATTTTTATTCACATAATAACTCCATTATTAAATTCTTAATTCATGTATATGTACTTGATAAGAGTAAATTTAACTCAATTTATATTCATTGAGTTGATCATCCAATTCATTGGTGTTGTTTTTACAAGAATATGTGTGAATGTACTCTGATTGATTTACACTGAATATACAATAATATTGAGTGTATTTATATTTTTAACACATAAGGATATCAATAATTTATCCTTAAACTAATGATATATTCTTTATATAAGATTTCATCTCAACTTACATTCCTTTGAGAATTATTTGTTATTAGACAGAAATTCAGTTTTATATGGTTTATATACAGTACATTGACATTTTATGTCATGAATCCCTTTATTCTAATTATATAACAAATAGTTTATTTCCTCAATTATTTGTATTTATGAATATATCAATTTATTAGGAACTATAACTAAAATATCATTATAAATTTTTTAATGATTTATTCTTCTAAATCATTCTCATGAATGTCCTTGTTTTAAAAATGGTTTTAAATATTTATTTTTATGGACATTAATGTTTTGAAATTAAAATTATTTTTAAATGGTTTAATGTTTTGTGGGACACTTTGATTAAAAAATCTATTATAAGCTCATTCTTGAAAAATAGTGGGAATTTTAAATGTTTAATGAAAAGCGGTATATTTCTAACAAATAGTTTTGATTATTATTTACATCTATGTCATTATCCTTAATTATTCTCTACTGAGGATAATTTATTATAATACAGTATTCTATATTGTATTGAATACATTTTGTTTGACAATAGATGTGTTATTTTTATGTAATTCATAGTTTTGGTTAATGTATTGACATTTTGTAATCAATTATTAATATGATTGTTTAGATTATGTATCACACATTTCATTTGAGGAATGTGTTGGACTTTGTAAGTGATGATTAGAGCCCACTATAGCTCCACTGTGCCTCGGTAGGTCTCAAGAGACAGACTAGTGTCTTGAAATAAGGCCTTGAAAAAAATCATATTGGTTGTCTTGGCCCGAGGCCTTAACGATGTGGTTATTATATCCGACATTATTCATTCCATCATTATGAAATTGGCTATTGATATTTCATGTGGTTATTAGAGTAGTAGAATATCCTAGTGATTATGTAAATAGAATTATTCGATTTATCTTTTCCATATTATGCTGACGTTTATTTTTAAAAGGCTTGTGTTTTAGTCATATACACTGCAATACAGTTTTATGAGTATTTATGATATTTCCCACTATATTGTTATCCCTACTGAGAATCTGTGATCACTCCTTTCTTATTTATTATTTTTTAGTATGTTAAGAAGTATATAATGTTTAACCTATAGCTATTTAATAACAGATATGAGTGTGTTCAAAGGGGGAACAATGTTTTTTTATTTATTTCATGATGTAAGGCAAAATTCATGTATGTATCTAGTATGTACAAGGATACTAAACTACTCTGTCATTAGAGACATAATATCTTGAGATAATTCCAATTTTATGTAATAATTCCCCGACTATAGGTATCTAGGTTTGGGCATTACATGCCCATCCTTTTACAGTTGTGAAATAAAACAAACCTTTTTGGGTCATGGAGGTGATAGTATGCACAACATACTAATGATACTTTCATTTTTTATTAATAAAAAAGGGAAAGGTGAAAAATTATTTTCTGATCATTATAATAAAATATTTTTTTACCAATTAAATTCATATTAATGTTTTAATATTATATAATGTATTTTTTTTAGAATAAGTTCACCTAAAAACTATTAAATTATAATAGAGTAGTTAGAAATTTAAACTTCAATTTTTGGATTATCTCTTATAAAATGGAGCCAAGACTTTGAGGGATAGACATATTAGAATACAAGATCCAATTTATGGTGTATATTAAGTTTTATGATAGGTATTATTAGTGTTTGCATAGAAATAAGGGGGTTGTGGTGTGTGAGGTTGTTACGGGAGTAGTTCCCATATGTGAAAAGGGATTTCATTTTTTAAATACCCAAAATGATTTAATAATGGGATGTCATTCTCAAAGAAGGTGGAAAAAACTGATAAATATGGGATATTTAAATATATTTCTTCCAAATTAGAATTAACAACAAATTACGAAAATAAATTTATTCATGTTTTCTACTCAATAACATTAGATTTCTCAATTTTATTATTTTACCCTATGCTGTTGTAACTAGATTTTTACAAATATAACATATACTCTATAACTATAAATATAATGAACATTTATATTGGACTAAATGACTCATAATTTCAATTTATTTTAATTTTATTTAACTTCTAAAAGAGAAAAAATATATAGTATTTTATTAAATGTATAATGTATTAGATAAATTTTTAGAAAAAATATCACTATTGTTATAAAATAGTAATTATACCATTTTAATAAAACATAAGTATAATTTAATTTATAATTTCACATATAAAATAACTATTTCATAAATAAAATTTTTTATATAACATTTCGAATCATATGTTTAAACAAATAATTCCACTAAATGCATGATATTTATGAAATCAATATAGTTCACTGTTCACATTATTTAAAATTTATAAAGAAAAAAAATTATCCTAAGATAATATTTGTATGATTAATCAAAAAAATTATTTTATCTATTAAATTAAACATTCTAAAATAAATGAAATTTTCTTTTAATGAAATTCATCTATAAGAGATACAAATTTTTTTATAAATAAATAAACTTTCAAAATACTAGTTATTATTATTATTAATATCAATGAAACACTAGTAATGATATAATTTCTCAAAAAAATATTATATATTATTCACATAAGTAAATTTCAATAATATAGACAGTTTTCTTATATAAAAATTAAAGCATATAAAATGATATATTTTTAAACAAAGAAATTAATTATCTAAAATGGTTGAAATAATATAAATATTAATATATTTCATAATAGTATTTTTCATCTTCCTTACCAATAATTGAAAATATAGTTTTATCAATTATATTAAATATATATATTTGACGCATTTAGGATTTAGTTTAGCCTTCTCGGTTGATAAATTTATAAAACCAATTTGACTAATTTTGACGAATACATATATTAAAATCTATATTTGTTATATCATCATTCATTCTATTTTAACTACGATGTAGGATGTAGAGGTGATTCCAATGTGGATGGTAATTTAATTGTTTAATAGATACATGAAATACCATGTATGATTCCTTATGATTTCAATAATTTTGTTGAGAGATATGATCATTCTTATTGATTTTTTTGTGATGGATATATGGGAAAATCATGTTGGTATTCTTGGTTCCATATTTCTTTGTAGGAACATCCCTAAAACTATAAGTCGAAAATAAATTTCAATGATTATGTAATTTTAATTCATTTTGGTTATGATATCAAAGGATTTAAAATTTTTATAATCCATAAAGCACTATGTAGAAGATCCTTAAGCTCTCTTCATCTCCCGATATTACGTATCATATAACGTTTATCTAAAAATTTAGTTTTTATCCATTACAAGTGATGGTCAGTCCATTATTATAGAGTTTATTATCATTTTGTATGGATTTTTGTTTCAAAAAATTTCTAATCATATTTCCCATGATTATGTTACTCTTTGTTTTTCTTTTTTTGTTAATCCTGTTTTTTATTTAAAGATGTTTGCCTTCGGGTTATGACATGTAATATTGATCAATTAAATTTTACACATTATATGTTATTTTAGATTATACAAATTGAGAAACCAAAATAAAATTTACATATATCTCACTTCCAATGAAATATCAATCAATACAACACCCACCCAAATAAGAACTCAATCAATTACACACAAACAAAAAATATTCATACACATTAAATGATGAAAAATATAATATAATTATATGTTATAATATATTTCACATATGACAAAAATAACTATTAAATATTTATAGTGAGATTATTTTCATTATTTTAATTACATTATAATATATACAAGGTATTAAATAGTGTATTTACAATTATATGATTCTTTTAGAGTAAGAGGTTAAAATAGTTAAACAACAAATTATGATAGTTAACCCTATATTATTAAAAGTTCTAATGAAAGTGGAAAATAATTTACATGATATATATTTCATATATAAAACATCTTAATCATTCTAGGTTAGACATATCTATATAGTACAAAGTATAATTTTTTTAATAATTAAAGAAATTTAAAAATGATGAGTTAGTTATAGTGAGAGTGAAAAAAAAAGATGAAATGTTTTTATAGGTTATTGGAAAATAATTCGATCACCTTATAAAAATCATTAACCTCTTCCCATTAATGAATATATGATTTAGGGACATGGGTTTAGGAGAAAAATTTATTTCATTGGTTTCCCTGGTCATTTTCACATTCCCTTTACAGTATCTGACTATGAGAATATTGAATTTACTTTCTTTTTTCGTAAATTTTCTTACCTAAGAATGTCATTTGATCTAGTGATCACTTCGTCTACCTTATAGATAAATATCATTAATCTATATCTTATTTAATTGTGAAATATATATAGGTATTTATGAATTATTTTAATATGTATGGATCTTCATTGGATTATTTTCCCTCCTTCATGGGAAATGCTATGTTTCATTGTTCATAGAAAAAGATAGTTTAAATTTTTTTAATATTTTAATTCATTTTTTAAAATATAAATTTATATGTTCTTATTGTATCACAACACATAATTGAGATTTATTGATTTATGGTATGGATTATTTTTCACTTATGATATTTTAAATGTGTTCATGTTGTTCAATTATTCTTAAAATATGTTTTCTTATAGTTCATTAGAGCATTAATAAAATAATTCTATACTTATCCCAATTATATCAAAATGATATTGAAATATGTTATAATGGTTTATTTTGGATATCATTTGGTTTCATAAAATAGAATCTAAATGCTCAATTAATCATACAACCCCAAATATGAGAGCTTCCATTTGAGAATTTGTGTTACAACTAAGACATCTCAATTGGAGATATCTTTTCATAGAGGGTCAATGTAAATACACATTTGATTGTATATTTATAATGAATAATGGATTTATTCAAAATTAATAACAAATAATGAAAAACAATTTTCTTTAACTATTATATATTTTTTAAAAATTTATATTCATGTTTTTTGGGATATTTCGTAGTTGTTTTCTATAATCATATACATTAGAGGAAACACTAGAAGATGACAGACAAAAATCCTAGAATTTTCTGATGGGTGATTATTCTACGGGAGTTCAATATTGATATAATGTACATGACCATCATAAATAACTTAATGGTGGGACACATGAGTATGATCAATCACACACTAGAGGATGAAACCTTATACCAATTAACATTTTTGGATACAGTTACAAATGAAAAACATTATATAATATTAGTTATGAACACATGTATTAATATTTTAGTTAACTACCTTTATTTGATTAAAATATTATAATATATAATTAAAAATTAAGCATAAAATTCAAATAGTGTCTATCGGTTTAATGTGTGATATTATCTCTAGAAATGGAACTTGTGTAGTGACCATGTTATTAATAGGTGCGTTATTGATCATGAATTTTATCATACTATTAATTTTTTTTAATATGCTCACTTATGGTGGATAATTTATACTACAACAGAGAACCATGAAATTCTAAGACTTTAGAATATTTTTTCTAATCTTATTTTGTGATGACCATGATTTTCATAAATTAAAATTTTGTATTGAACACACTAGAATCTTCTTTATGATATATGGGGTTCCTAAAAATCCAATTTTATTCATTGAGAATTTTTATATAAGGAGAGTATATTTTATTTTTATTGTTTCCTATGTAATATTATTACTTGTACATTCTAGATGTAGATGATTTTGATAAAAATGGGTTAAGAAAAAGGGAATAAAGACTAGAAATTCTCGTATTCTATTGGAATTTTTTAGGGCTATAATTTCATTTAGATTTTGAATATCCAATTTGATCATCAATGACGAAGTGTCACACTTTTACAACTAAATTATGGATATGTCATTCACAAATATGGGGGGACACTCCCAAATTCAACTCCACACCAACCTTAAAAAATAGTGAAGATGAATATTAAAATTGATATTGAAGTATATTTTGGATGAAAAGGTGTATTATATTAGAAAAGATTTGTTTACTAAATTTTATGACTCGCTATGACCCTATATAATGGTATTCATGACTCTAATTTTCTTGTAACCATTTTAATATTTTATCTTGGAAAGCCTACCATCTCTTTAGGGAGGTCAAGCCTTAATAATATTAGGTTATAGTGAAATCTAACATGGTTTTGTTATATGTTTTATATCAAAGAATGATATAACATTAAGATATTCAGGATAAAATATTATTATAATATGTAATATCATGGATCTACCATAATAATAAAAATTATACGCATGAATGGATGATTATAAAAAGGAATTAAATATTTATTGAAATGTCCTATATAGTTAATTAAGGATTTTAATTATTGTTATTCATTTTCCTCTATATATATAATCCATTATATTTTATTATTTGTTTTCCTCTATTTGTATTGGTAATCACCCAACCGTAAATATGAATGATTTTTATAGTCAATGGGAAGAGGTTGAAGAAAAACATCTAGTGACTTCCCACATATATAGTTACATCATCGTACTATTTGATCCAACCATCACATGAGAACATCAGGTTGAACCTATCTACTTCACATTTATTTTTATGTTTCATACATATGATCCTGAATTTTGTGATAATAGATCATTTTATATGGTCATATTTATAAAAATTTAACATTTTAATCATGAGGGAGAAAAAATATATGTTAACATCTATATCATTTTTATTTTTGTGTTTTATGTTATTTTTCAAAAAATTAAAAATCAATTTACAAAAGCATAAATCAAGTATTATTCTTATTACTATTTTAAAATTATACAAATGAAGTTTTTTTCAAATCTATAAAAATATATATTAACATAATACCATTTAGATCCTGACATCATTTATTTCAATATTGTGTTATATTAAATCATTCCACTTGTTTTATCTAGACAACATCACACAAAATCATGAATGACAGTTTTTATTAAATTTAAAATATGATCATGTAACATAGAGTTTTTATATTACTATAATAACCATTCTATATGTTAATTTCATTATTAATAAATTTCATTATTTTAATGAATTTATCATGTTATATATGTAGGTTCTGGGTGTAGAGGAAGCGTGGGAGGGATGGGAAAAACATTAAATTTTCCCATAATCGATTATCAGTTTTGTATTATTATGACATTGATCGTTAGTATAAATGTAGTTGAATCAAGAATTTAGAATAGGGAATAGAAACTAGGAACCAGGAGAGAGTATCATCATATTTTTTATAATTAATTTCATTTAATAATAATTTCCTTCAAGGAGATTCTTTTTTTCAATGTGTTTAACCACATATTTGCAAGTGTACCACCATTTCATTGTAGAATCCATGTATAGGATTCATCATAAAGAGATACAAATTTTTTTAATTTATCTACAGGAAAAACCAAAATGATTATATGGGTGGTAACCTAAAAAATCCAAGCACTAGCGATGTCTACCATCAATAGCCCTAAGAACTACTTCCAAAGCATTATCATTGATCTGGTGGTGGAGGATCACTCTCTTTATTGCGAGTGTTCTTGGAGAATAAATACCTCACATGGGATGATATCTTTTCTCCAATTATTTTTGAAAAAAAAATAATTATTTTATCATGGTTAGTGCTTGGCTAATAAGGGATTAATTTAATCATGCATTTAATTCACTATGGTAATAATATATAATTTTCACAAGTGGATTATTTATTTTATTAATCCTAGAGAAACCCATGTGTTAAATAAGAACTGAAAAATTATGATTTCCAGACATATTCTTAGCATGCATGTTATAAGTATAACTTATTTAATAAATTAATATTCAATATTATTAATTCTAACAGGACTCTTAACTCGGTCCGCCAATCCACCAATATATTAATTGAACCTTTAATAATGAGTATTTATTTATTAAATAATTATAACTTAATTTTTCACCGATAAATATGTAAATATATATTCAATGAATTGAAAATTAATATTTATTAAGTATTCTTCCAACATTATATTCACTTGAATAACTGGATTCAAAATAATTGCAATTAGGAATCCATAAATAACTATTAAACCAAAGCGATGAATAATAATTATTCATCTTGTGAAACAATAAATAATATATAATATCACTGAGATAATTGATATATTTTTTCTATGACCCTCTTGACCTCTTTATCAATTACATTAGGTGGGGAAGTCAAAATTCCAGGGTTAGAGTCTAGCAACATGCCATGGTATCTATAGAGAATGAAGTTAATCCTTTAATTACATTTCTCCCCCTACGAATGCTTAAAAATTAATATAATCGTGTTTCCTCAATATCTCCAATGTGGATTGTAGGAAAGTGCCAACAACCCATGTTCTTGATTTCGTATTCATTGACATCATGGAAATTGATCTTTCCTATAGAAGACCATGGGCATGGATTTATTTAGACTATATCATTTCCATCAGGCGACCTAAGATATCAATATATATTATTGAACAGAAGGGAAAAATCCTTTCTCACAGTATTTAGTAATGTAAAATTAATCAGGAAACACCCAACATAACCTACCTCTCCATGAATATATGTTATCACAGTCTTTACATAAACAATTAAGATAAAAACTCATAATATCCATAAATAATAATGCAAATGTCTATGAAACAATACACATTTTTTCCAACAGAAACATCCAATGACACTTATAAATGAGGATTTCATAATGGTGGGTCTCATTCTCATAATAACATATTAGATATTACAATGGGCTTACACCATTAGAATCTTCCTCAAATTCCTATGAGTGGCCTCCCTAGAGAGCATTAATCATTTTTGTCCCTATATTTATATCATCTGTCTATAGAGCTTATATCTAAGAATATTATCATGGCGCTTTCAAGTTATCATCAATGCAGAGAACTTCTATGAACTTTTAGTGTGAAAAATACACTTCGAACATTATCACATGAAATATTAGGTAGAATAAATAACAATATGTTATTAGAAGTTTATTTATATCGATACAATTAATATATGTTTATCATAAAGTACAATGAAGTTGTATATAGGGAACCAACTCAAAAACACTACAAATTTCACTAGATCTTACTCCTAACATTATTAATTCTTTTAGCTCTTAGATGATATTCACGCTTTTGCTAAGATAGGACTTTAGTCAATGAGTCCTCCATGTTCTCTTCTGGGGATACTCTACTCACTGAATGTTCACCACATTGATATAAATCCAACAAGAGGCGATACTTATGGGGTATTAGGATTGTCCGCTGAGGTGTACTTTGCTATATTTTAAGATCCAAAAATATATTAAAATCATAATAAAATGTTATAGGATCTTTAATTCTAGGTACCACCTCATGATTTTATAAAATATTTATAATCTAGAAGAATCCATGGATATATCATAAGTCGCTACATACTCAGACTGCGCTGTAGAATCAACAACAACTTGCTAAATTGAAGTGTTCCTACTCAAATCTCATTTGATGATAATGAAAACATATATTTACTGAGAAAATAAGATCATTATGATCTATCTAAAATCATGAATCTACATAACCTCTAGTGATAAGTCAGTGGTCTCCTCCATACACCAGGAACATAGATTAATTATTCATAGATACTGGAAGATAGTCTTAACAACTATCCAATGTTGTAATACTGGATCTCCACGATATCTTCCGATAATGCGTAGATCATATGAAACATATTGTCTAGTATATAACATGAAATACATGTCATATCATATCAATGAAGCCCATGGGATCTTAGTCATTATATATTTCTCATATTGTATCTATTGAAACCATTTCATAAAAATATGTAAACCATCTGAATCAAGAACCAATCCCCTCTTGGATTATCCCATACTATATCACTTTTTAATCTATTCAATATATATATTTATACATAGTTCATGTAGCCCCTTCGATATATCATGAACGATCCTAATCCCTAGAATGAAGGGTACTTCACCTAAGTCCATCATTGGTAAACACATTTTCAACTAGTCATTAACTGACTGTAATACTAGTATATCATTTCGAATAAGTAATATGTCCACAACATACCATTATTAGATAACACACAAATTTACATTAAACATATTGTAAAAATATATCTCACATTCCATTTTAATGAAACCAAATTAATTTATGTATTCATCAAATTCAATGTTCCAAAACATATATTATCTATTCGATCAATAAATGGATAACTGTAACATGAATATCCTTTTGGAATAACCTGGTATCCAAAAACCTTCTGTTTGTGTTATATACATATTCTTAAATGATAGAGTTAAGTAATTCAGTTTTGACATCCATCTGCCAAATCTCATAGTCACGGTATGCTGCTATGGTAAATATGCTTATAATTGATTTAAAAATGGAAACTATTGAAAATAATTCATCATAGATAATTCATTGATGATATTTAAACCCTTTAGTCCTTCTCCTTTCATTATTGGTACTAACATTAACTTCCATGTCTGATTTCCTCTTGAATTCTTATTTACATCCAAATGGCATCATATCAATTGTTCCATCAACCTGAAACCAAACAGGGTTATAATACATGGAATCCATCTGAAAATTCATAACATTTACCCATATGTTATATTTTGAGCTCTATAATTCCTCCTCATAGGATAAAGGTTCATCATTGTCCAATAATAAAGAACCACCATTTTTAGATATTAGAAAACAATATCTATTTGGTTACATTACATCTAATACACTACTATGAAGTAGTCTTGTTTTAGGAAGTAATTATTATACGGGGACCTATTGAAGTTGTTCATATAAAAACACTTGTGTATCGTGAACATCATCTTCATCAAATTCAATCTTTCTCCCACAATCCTTATTGATGATGTGCTCCCATTCATGAAATATGTCTTGTCTGGTGATATTAACATTATTTTCTGAGGGTTTGAATATATAGTATCCTAGTGTTTCCTTGGGATACCCAATAATGTGACACCTCATTCCCTAGGATTCTAGTTTTTTTCATGAATATTCCTTAACAATGGCCTCACATCCCCCAACACATGTTTGTGACAAAATCAGTCTCTTTCTAATCCATAACTCTAACAGAATTCAATTTTCTTCCTTAGCGGGAACTAGATTTAATGTGTATTCTTTATTTTGAAAATCGTATCCCCAAAAACATTATATAATATATGCATGAATCATCATCAACCTTACCATGTCCAAAAATTTCTGGTACTTCATTTCACTAACACCATTCCATTGTAGTGTATAATGTGGTGTGAGTTGAGATTGAATCCCCAACTCTTGTAGAAATTCAATGAACTCTTAGATAAGATATTCCCCACATCGATCTAGTCAAATATTCATTATCTTCTTACCAAGATAATTCTCAACATCATTCATTAATTTATGGAATTTCTCACAGGACTTAGAATTATAATTCATCAAGTAAATATATCAATATCTACTCAAGTTATCCGTAAATTTTTTGAAGAATATCCACCTAAAGCTTATTCAATAAATGGTCCATACATATCAGTGTGTACCAATCCTAGAGGCTATGTTACCCATTCACCATTTCCATAAAATGACAGTTTTCTCATTTTCCCTTGTAAATAATAGTTACATCTATAACGTCGTTTTGTCATAGAATAGAAAAATTACCTATCTTGGTAGATATTTTCCAAACACTTCTTGTTTACATGATTGAGATGGTGATACTAAAACATGGTTTTATATGATTCGTGAAAACATTATTATTTAACAATTTCCAACACTTTTTTCTCATAATCTAATATATATAATTTGTTATATAAATGCACCATACTATAAAGAAATTCCTTGTAAAAGAAACAACATTTATTTTCGATCATTAAAATAAAACCATTTTTATTCATACAAGATACATAAATTATTTTTTGTTAATAGTTGGTACATAATAATTGCAATGTAAAACCAAAATAATTCTTTTTTTCAATGTGAGGTGGTACTAAAAAATTGTATGGGAAGCCAACTATGCTCAATTAGAATATCGTAGATCCACATATCCTATATATATGTCTAATAGAATATACTTGGTGTAACATCTCATGTAAATAAAAATATTTCATTTTCAAATTTATTAAAATTTGTGAATTAAATATTAATTTTATATTAATGGTGTAGCTATGTTCGATGGCGTACAAGACATGCAATAATGGGTTTCTCTGAAATCTCGTGTTTCACACAAGGCTAAGTGATACTGAAAAATAATAAAATAAAATTATTTTAAATGGTAGTTAACGCCTAGTCATTTTATTGGAAAAAATGAATAGAACTAACGATATTATGATTAAACATGTTTTTTAAATGTTTTTTTACATTTATCTAATAATTTTTAGAGGAATAAAGTGTGAATGAATCCAATTATTAAGTATAAATACTCTAATATTCTTTAAAAGATAGATTTTTTGTATTTTGATGGTGATCCATTTTTAAATTTAGTTTTTTAAACTTTTGTATGTTCTACGTTAAAAAAATAAAATTCTTCTTTAGAATCACGACTTCAAAAATTATCTTTCGGTAAAATTTTTGGTATTTTTCTGATAAAGTTATTTTTTTAATGAATAGTGAAAAGTAGTGCATTTAAATTCAAAATTATCTTTTAATATAAGTTCTTTATATGATTATATTAAATTTTTATTAGTTTTATAGTGTAATTGGATTGTATTTTTACCATTCAAACCAATTCATGTCATTGGATGTAATTTCACTTTGAAATTGGATATAAACAAGTGTCAATCTTTTAATTGTTATTATTTCTTAAAATAACGCCTTTTGTTTTGACAACATGAATTAATATTGAATTTGTTTCTAAAAATTCTATGTTTTGAATTTTGAAAAACATATTACATATTTTTAATTGGGATGTAACAAATGTGGTAATTGGTAACATTTATTTTTAGACATTATGAATATTTACATCAGTAAGTATTTTATTTACCATGGTTAATGGGTTAATCTGGTAAATAAGGCTGAAAATAATATTCCAATAATATTAAATAATGCATAAAATTATCATAACTATATTGGATGATATTATATTTACCAAAGGAATACTTGTGTGGTTTTTCGGACACCTTGTCACCATTTTGGATTGATATTGACATTTTACATTAGTTAATATAATCTAAAAATGATATAAATATATAATGTTTTCTAAAAAAATTATACGGGGTTATATAAGTGATATTTTCATTTATAAATATTCATTCTAAAGCTGAATTATTTCTTACATAAAATTATTTTATTTATAAATTATAGGCATTAAATAAATAAACTACATTCTAACAAAATGGTGATGAAGTAATTTCTTCATTAAAAAGGGATTCAAATAAATGATATTATAAATATTAAAAAAATAATTTTGAATGTTTAATGCCATTCAAAAAATTTATGGATATTAATGACTTATTATATTTTAATTAATTATTGTTGTTAAAATGAATCAAGTTGTTATAGACATTTTTTAAAGTCTTGATATGAATAATTTATAAACTGACAGAAATGAGTTTAAAAAAAATTTAATATTTTATTAAATGATAAAATAATTCTAAAAATATATGATCTAGACAAATTACTTAAATAATGTCATAAATTATTCATTTTGGGTGTCTTGTAATTTTATAGTAAATATATTAACCCTATTGTATGAATATATAAGATGAAATGGTAAAGGATATATAAGTCAACAAATGGTTAATAGAAAATGATAATGAATAAGAAAATATCCAAAACCTTTACAATTATTATTGGATAATTTTATTTATACATATATATATATATCTTATCTTAAAATTAAATATGTTTTATAAATTTTTAAAACTAAAATATGTTTATAATAATATAATACATTAAAACATTCCTAAAGAACCTCACCTCCCTCTTATAAAAGGCCTCCAACTCTAACACATTACTCACACCTATCAAGCACATTGTCTCATAAAAAACTGATCCATGAAGCTCCAAACATCCCAATAATTATCCTAGAATCTATCCTCTAGGATGAAGTCAATTCTAGAAAGCATTTTGATTCAAAACAAAGGGAGTTAACTGTTTTAAATGTAACATTTTCCCTCTAATTCTCTTTATTTATTTTACTTCTTCACTCCCTATGACATTATTATTCACTGTTTACATTAAAAAATTTTCCTCAATATAAAATTTTGTTTTTATGAGAATTTTTCAAACAACACTTACATGCACCTTCATCTAATGGATATGATCATACGGTTTCTGTGTATGGGGAACTGCTGCCTCACGAGAAGTTGATTGTTCGATTATCTCCTACATCCTCACATGGTGACCGTTATGATGGAACTATATTTATATGGGATATATATTATATTTATATTTTTTATATTATTATGTATTTTTTATTTATATTATATTATTATGGTTTCCATAATGGGTAAATACGATAATTTTGTTTGAGAAATTTCTGATTATCGCCTAGTCAATGCGATATGAAACATTCACATCATGCATAGAACATATAAACGATGGTGTTAATGAACATATTTGACATATATTAAATATTATATTATAATTGAATTATAATATACCTATATATCATTTTTTCATTCCTTTAAAAATAAATAATATGAAATGATATTAGTGTTCATTTATATGTACGACTTACCATCTCTATGAATGGTGCATTTCATTTTCATATATCCAAATAATATGAAATATTAAAAATAAATATATACTGGATATATATGAAATATATGAAATATAAATCATGAATATAATTATCATGATTATGGAATTTTGACCACAATGAAAATTGGTAATTATAAGAAGTTCATTTTTCACTCAACTTCCAAACATCGACAAAATGTCTAATATGAACTCAAAGGATTAACTAATTTTTATTGCAATGTAATAAGTGATATAAAAGGAATAATAAAATTTAAAAAGCTTCATAATAAATTATAGATTAATATATGTTTATTAGTCAAGAAGAACAAGGAACATACATGACAAGTCAGACATGAGTTTTGGGGTTTTCATATCACATTTTTATTCCAGTTATATTCATGATATATTTTACAATATTTCCTTTTTGTGTGGTGTACGTACTTTCCATTATTGTATTATTTATTAAATATATATTAATTTATTGTTATATAAATCTTCATTGTATGATCCTTCCTTTATGAGGTGTATGTTTCGTATGTTACTAAATCTGTAAGGAAACCTTTCAAATTACTCATTTTGTAAAAGGCTTAATTTAAGGTAAGTATTTTAATTTACTTTTTAATATGTTGGGATATGTTATTGTATTTCCTAATTTCAGAAAATTTTATGATCATGTGATGAGAGAACCTTTTCTCTCTAATCAACTCATTTTCTAAACTTTAATGTGATTCTGTTAGGCTGTCGAATTTCGGTAAGAATGCCGCAGAGGTGATTCATAGATTCCGAAGTTCTTCTTTGATGCGCGGATTGATGGGTGAGAGCGTTGTGGAGGCTATCTGTACCTACCCTTCAGGTAGTACCCGAGGAGGACGACCCATGAGCCACTTCCATCTTTGAAGCTGTTTTCTTTTTCTGTTGTACTTGTTCAGTTGTAGTTTTACTTTCTTTTGGGTTTGTATTCTGGCCCATTTACCTTTCAGCACTTCTCTTTGTACTTTGTGTTTTACTTCCGCTTGTACTCTGTGGTGTTTTTTTTTTACTTTTATAAAGTCAATGCCTTCCCAGTTATCGGGATTTACGCCTTTGGTGCTAGTCGCCAGCCCCTGGCCTATGGAAGGCGGGCTTGGGATAGTCACGGCACGGGCCTCGAGGATGGGTCATGAAAAATTATTGATTATTTCATTCTATGAATATGTGTAAATGACCTATATTTTATTTAAGCATAATATCCATTTATATTGGGTGTATTCTTATTTTTAAAACGTAATCATGTTATTGATTTGTCTTTAATCTAATGATATGATATTTATAATGGACATCGTATCAATATCCTTTCATTGAGGTATATTTTGACTTCTACATGAATTTAATTTATAGGGTGAATAAATCTCATTGAAGATTAATTTCATTCACAAGGATTCTTTTCTCTACGAAGCATCTTACTAAAGGTGTAAAATAATATTTCTTTTTAATATACATGTTTTCAATGACCGATCTGCCACCACCATCATTATTTGATTTTTGTCTTCTTCTATAATCCATAGTTTATATGAAAAGTTTAATAAATAATATAAACTTTTTTTTATAAATTTTGGTATTGAAATTGGTTTTGATAATGGATGGATTATTTCAATATATTATAATGATGTTTTTTTGGAAATTTGGATATTTTATCTTTCTTTTATGTTTGTTTTATGTGTTATGAATATGTTAAGATTCTTAGGAATTTCTTACATATACGGGTGGTTTTGTGATAAAAATAGGGTGTTTGAACATGAGATAGCTCTCCAATTCATTGGGGAACATGACAAAGGTAATCATTGTTGTTTCTCCTAAGAGATTTAGGGAATTTATCATGATGGGTATTCCAAATGTTACTCCCTATGTAGCTATGAATGATGCAATGTAATTTTTTAATGTATGACACAACTTACCTTTATGTTTTAATCTTTCCATGTATTATTCATAATACTTATGATTTTATGTGGTATGTTAATGATTGAAAAGTATGGTTTCATTGATTTGTATGTATTGATAGACTAATGATTTCATTCGTTGTTTTATAACACTTACTGAGCTTTTTATTTTCATCCCATGTTTTTGAAAAAATTTTCGTAGGGTATAAGGAAGGGTAAGAGAAAATAAGAATTCAAGAAAATTTATATCAAGAAAATAACTCATGTTTTATTTTAAGAGTTTTATATTTGTAAAAAATTTAGTTAGAGTAGATGTTTCTACTTTGATATTTTTGGGTTGAAATGTAATAGTTATGGCCTAATTCATTAAAACTATAATCATGAAAAGATCACCAATGTGAATTATTAACTTCTTTCATGATTATATAATGTTTATGGATGGGTCCTTAATGTTTGTATCAATGGAAGGTTTGGACAACTTTATAAATTATGTGTTTTTATTAGAGACATGGTTAGTCACTATGTGAGCACTTTATGTTAAATGTTTATTTTTTAAATTTTCTATATCAACGAATATCTTATACAAATAGAAGGAGAAGGATCTCAAATTACATTCCTATCTCTTCTTGGTTAATTTCTTGAAATAATTATTCTAATGTCTAGTCTAGATGATTCTAAAACATTTTCTTACATACAAATCACATAAAAGAAAATGCTTGAGGTATAAAACATCTCATGTATACCAAGATACCATCTTATATCATGGGTTTTATTGAATCCCATCCTATTTTCTCATTATTCTCATATTTTCAAGAAAGGTTAATATTGTAAAGGAATTTACCAATATTTTACCTTATAACAAGATATTGAATTATATTGTGATTCTGAAACAGGTTTTGAAGAAAGAGAAACTTGCACAACCTAGTTATATTTTCTTTTAAATTATAGTCTTTAAGCACATACATATGTTATTTTAAAAGGAACATTGATGGAATGTTTCAAATCAAACTTGGTGAGACGTTTTTATAAAAATAATGTTTTATGAGATGTTTTGAAATTATATGTCACACAATATTATTTTCCAAAACTATTTTTTGGGGAAATCACACATGGCCCATGTTGTACTAGGTGTATTTGGATAAAGGAAAAAAGATGATTTTGATGGATCTCTAAATCATTGTTGCAATGAATGGACCATCTATCTACATGAAAAAGATTATGATTAAACTAGGTGGACACCGTGATTAAGGTATAGTGTTCATTTTTGGGAATAATATTATTTTATGGATTTAAAAAATGTAAATATATATAAGACATCATGAATTAGAATATTGAGGTCATTATGAGTTGGGATGAAAATGAGGGTATAAGAAAACCATTGAAGTTAAAACATGTTAGGGTTATTTTTTAGTTTTATAAAAAAATAAAACCCATAAGATTGATTACTACCAATCATATATGGAATGGCCACCGGAATCGAACCCGCAACCGAAGGGAGTATAGGGTGCATTGGCTACAACTGGACTACATGAAGTCTATGTTTATTATGACATATTCTTTTATTTAATTGATTTTATGGATGAAGAATAAGATTCTTTTAGGAACATATGTGTTATCAAATATATATACTTAATATAGGAGAATGATTAAGTTGTATTAAGTTATAAAGCTTATTTTAGAAGAAATTTTCTTTTTTTGGGAACATTTTATTTTCATGAAAAATAGAATACTATGATATTTTATTTGTGGAGTAATGGTAGAATTTTATTTTAGAATAATCTATGTGTTTATTGTGTAAATATGTTAATTTGGGTTATTTATGGAAATTACTAACCTTTCATAGAGAATATGTGATTAGGTTAATTAATCTTTAGTGTGAGACTTTATGAGTAGTCATTGTTATTTGAAGATAAATGTTAACATTTTTTTAGAAGACAATGTGATAAAATCCTTCTGAATTCTGGGATTCAATATCAGTATAAGGCCCCATACTTAAACATTACTTAATATTTAGTTATTACAAGAATACACATTGAGGATCTTTTAAGGTTTAGAGTTTTAGAGAATTAGATCATAAATCAGGCATTACATTCCACATTTAAACAAGGTGGTTACGTAAAAGAAAATATTCATAGTTCCCATCAAAGGATACATATTTAAAATAAAACATGTATTATTTCTTGACACTTCCTCAACACAATCATCACCTAATATACTTTTCCCTTGACCTGTGAAAAACATTTCAAAAAATTGGGATGAGCATAAAATCTCAGTAAGGAATATAAAAATACGGAATGAAAACATTAGTCCATGTATACATATTGATCAATGAAATCATACTTTACTCTTAAAACATAAGCACATTGACATACATCATGAAATCATCATACTCATGAATAACACAAAGAAATCATAAGACATAAAGGTACCTTGAGGCATTCATGACATTCTTATGTAGGGAGTAACCCTCATGGTTAAGTTTGGAATACCCATCACAGTATATTCCCTATATCTCATTTGAGAAACATTATCGTTTAACTCCTTTGTGTTACCAAATTAATTGGAGAGCTATCACGGGCTCACATTCCATGATTTCATCACGGAACCTCCCGTCATCATAAACAATTCCCAAGAACCATAACATAATTTTATCATGTAAAATATGCATAAAGAAAACATAACACCAACATATTTCAATCACAAGAATAAAAAAACACATTGATATAATCAAAATATGATCAAAACCATTTTCAATACAAAAATAAAAGAAAATTAAAACAAGGTATTTATTTTTCATTTTTAAAAAAGTTATGTCTTGTTGAGGAAGTCGAAACTCAAATAATGGTCACATCGGCAGAGAAGTCATTGTCACCGAATATGTAAGACAAAAACATTCCCTTTTCTCATATAGTAAAATGCTTCTTATAAAATTATTCCTTTTGAATTAATGTAAAAGTCAAAGGGGTTTATACACCATACAAATGAAAGTTGTGTATAAAACAAAATATGCCTCAATGAAAGGAGATTTAGATGATGTTCTTTAACTCATGTCCGGCTTGACTCGATCATTCTTTAATCTCCGGAATAATATATTAGAGTTTATTTATACTTTATTAAGAACCTTTTTTAATTTTCATTATTCCTTTTATATCACTTATTACCATGTTATGAACATTATGTAATTGTTAGTTAATAACGGTCGTTTTGTCGATCTTTGGTTCATGAGTCAAAAATAAACTTCTTATAATTAATAGTCGTTCATGTGGTAAAATATCCATTATATCCAGAATTATATTCATGATTTAGATATGATATATATCATATATATCTAGTATATAAATGCATTTATAATATTACATAACATTTAGAGGTAAGAAATGAAATACACCATTCATGGAGACGGTAAGCCATACGTACGCATGAACACTACATTCATTTCTATTTCGTATTTAATGGAATGAAATAATAATGATATAAAGTTATATTATAATTACATTATGATATAATATGTAATAAGATTTACTACATCCTTTAAACATCCCACATATTGCATTAACGAATCAAATCACTTTGATGGGGCAGTAGTCTGCACCATCTAAAATAAAGATATCACGTTTACCCATAATGGAAATCATAACGGTATTCCATAAATTAGAATTACAAAAGAATATGGAAAACATAAACAAAATATATATCATTTATTAATATAGTGACATCTTAATGGCCACCATGAAAGGTGTTAAGAGAAGATTGAACAATATTTTTTATGTGAGGCATTAATTTGCCATCCACAGAAATAGTATGCTCTCTAACCATAGACGGAGGTGTGTGTAAGTGTAGCATGAATCCTTCTCATAAAAACATCATAGTATATTTAATATACTGGTTTTTTTACAAAAGAAAGGAATAAAAATTGTTTAGGGGGTTGGAGAAGCAAAATAAAACAAAAGAACATAAGAGAAGACATTACCTTTAAATCGGGTAACTCCCGTTGGTTTGAACCAAATGGACTTATTAAAGAGATTTCTGCCTAAGGTAAGGCTTCTAGGATGAATATAAGTTTGTGGGGAGATAAAATTAGAAGATTTTGGCTGAGCTAATTGCTTGAGAGGTGTGGGTAAGGGGGTAGAGGTGGGGGCCTTTTATAAGAGGGAGGAGGGCACTCTTGGAAATTCATGAAATGTTACTTTATTATAAAATGAGTTTTGGATTTTAAAGGTCCCACAATGATATATTTTGAGTATAAGGTGAAACTGGATTGATAACCACCCATCCAATAGGTTTTTGAAAAGTATATTTTTTATATTTTACATTATCATTTCATTTTATTTTTATCATTCATTAATGAAGAAATCGATATATCATCATTGTGTCATAAATAAATTTACTTATTAAATGTCAAAGAATTAAAAAAATACCATGATGTAGGAAATATTTTTAGATTTATAATGAATATTTATAATCTATTTGATCATTTATGTAGACAAAAATGAAATTTTTTTAATTAGGTGTTACATACTTTTGTTATATTTAACGTTCTTTAAAAATAAAAAGATAAAATGTCACTATCACACAAAATTGATTCCATGGGGACCAAAAGTTGGCACAAAGCATCCCATGGTCGTACATGAAATAACCAGTAGCATTAGGACACATTTTTGTTTCATTAAATATTATTATGATATTATTTTATTACCCTTAACTACTCGATTACTAATTAATCAAGATATTTAAAGATAATTACAGTTGTTACTATTAATAATGTCAAAAAAAGAGTCTTAATTACATAATTTGGAAATTTTGATTCTAAATACGGAATCCATTTTACCATATTACAAACAAAAAAGTTGTAGAAATTAATTTAAAAATAAATCCCAGTTGTCAAAACAAATAGCGGGGGATTTTTTTAAAACAATATCTCTCAAAAGATTGACACTTGTTTATGAACAATTCAAAAGTGAAATTATTTAAAATGACCAAAATTGGATAAATGGTAAAAAATTATTCTAATTAAACATTACAACCAATTAAAATTACAATCTATAATTGTAATTAAATTTGATGAAAAAGTATTTTTGAAGTAAAATGTGGTAGTTTTCACTATTCATTAAAAATGAATATTGTCATAAAAATACCAAAAATTTATCCAAAGCAAATATCAATTCCCCAATTCTAAAGAATATGTTTATTTTTATAAATAGAGATTATAAAATTGTCAAAAGATATATTTAAAAATATTTCTTTATCAAAAGGTGGTAAAAAAATCGTTTAAAAATATTAGAGAATTCTATGCTTAAGATTGGATTTATTCCCATTTTACGACTCTAAAACACTATATAATTCCTAAGTAGATATAGATATAAAAATACATAATTCATTACTTACATGGGATGTTACATCCTTCCCCCTTTATAAAATTGTGTCCCTGCAATTTATTTACTTATCGAATATGTGGGGTTATTTATCCCTTATTGCATTTTTAGATTCCCATGTTACCTCTTCAATCATGTGGTTTTTTCCACAAAACCTTTACATGATTAATCACCATATTCTGCAATACTTGCTCCCTATGGTCATGAATCTGGACCGGTTGTTCCTCATAAGATAGGTTCTCTTCTAGTTGAATTACCTATGGACTCAAAATATGAGATTGATCCGGCATGTACTTCCTTAACATTGAATCATAAAAAACATTATGTCCCTAAGATAATCTCAGAGGTAAAGCCACTCGGTATCCAACTAATCCAACTCTCTCTAGAATTTCATATTGTCTAATGAATCGTGGACTCATCTTTCCTTTATTACAAAATCGCATCACACTTTTCCATGGTGGAGCTTTGAGGAAGACATGATCACCAACCTCAAAAGACAGATCCTTCCTCCTATTGTCTGTATAACATTTTTTCCAGATCTAAGCTGTTCTAATGTGTTTTTGTATCAGCTGAACAATTTTTTCAAAGTCTTCTACCAATTCTGGTCTGATCAATATCCTTTCACCTACTTCATCCCACATAGATGGAGTTCGACACTACTTCCCATATAATGCATCAAATGGGGCCATATGTATACTAGAATGAAAACTATTTTTATAAGAAAACTTCATCCAAAGAAATATGTTGGTCCCAATTTCCCTGATAATCCATCGAACAAGCACGTAGCATATCCTCCAATGTATGAATTTTTCGTTCTGACTACCAATCTGATTGAGGATGAAAGGCTGTACTAAAACTTAATTCAGTGCCCAAAGACTTATGAAGGCCTTTCCAAAAGATATAAGTAAACCTGGGATCACGATCTGATACAATAGAGAGGGTAACTCCCGGTAACCTGACTACCTCATTAAGATACAAATGAGAAAGTTGATCTAGGTAAAAATTAACTTGTATAGCATGTAAATAAGCAGATTCAGTCAAGCGATCATCAATAACCATGATCGCATTATAACCCCGAGGTGTCTTCGGCAACCCCACAACGAATTCCATGGATATATTCTCCCATTTCCACTCTGGCACATGTAAAGGCTGAATCATCCCATTCGTTAATTGTCGCTCTACATTAACATGTTGAAAAATCAAACACTTCATAGTAATATCAGCAATATCTCTTTTCATTCCATCCCACCAGTAATACTCTCAAAGATATCCATACATCTACATACTTCTAGGATGAACTGAAAACGGAGAACAATGAGCTTTACATAACAACTCTCTCTTAAACATTGAATCACAAAGAACACAAAATCTCTTCCCACATCTCAGAACACAATAATTATCAATGTTGCATTCGGGTAACATACACTTCTAAACCAACTCTACATTTTTTTAAACTCACTGTCTTGCTTCTGAGCTTACTTAATTTTGTCTTATAGAGATGATCTCACTGACACCTGAAACAAAATAGAATAACTTCCTACACCAAAAACTTCTATTCCAAGGTTCATCAAATCCGTAACAAAAGAATCATGTTCCAAACATAACATGATTAATGATGCATTACTTTATCGACTGAAAGCATCAGAAACTTTATTTTCTTTTCTCAGATGGTAATGAATTTTACAATCATAATCCTTGATTAATTTCTATCCATCTACTCTGTCTCAGGTTCAATTATTTATAATTGAATATATAGTTTAATCTTTTGTGATCAGTAAATATTTCAATCTTTACACCGTACAAATGAAGCCTCCAAATTAATAATGTGAAAACAACATCAGCTATTTCCAAATCATGTGTATTGTAATTTATCTCATGAGTTTTCAATTGACGTGAAGCATAAGCAATTACCTGATCATCTTGAATTAAGACGCAATGATGTCCTTTCAATGAAGCATCACTATAGATAACATACTCACCATTCCTTGAAGGCAGTGCCAAAACTAGAGCATTCACAAATCTTTTTTTCAACTCTAGGAAACATTCATCACATCATTTTGTCCAGATAAACCTAACACCCTTCCGAGTTAACTTAGTCATTGGAATAGATAACCATGAAATTATTTTAAAAATCCTTCGGTAATAGCCTTCCAAACCATGAAAACTATGAATCTCGGTTACATTTTTTGGTCTTGGCCATTCCTCGACAACCTTTGTTTTAGTAGGATCAACAGTTATCCCATCTTTATAAACAATGTGACCAAGGAATGAAATTTTTTACAACCAAGACTCACACTTTCTGAATATCCCCTACAATTTCTTTTCATTTAAGGATTGAAAATAACCCTTAAATGGAATTCATGCTACTTTTTACTTTTAGAAAACACTAAAATATAATTAATGAAAAAAACCAAAATCTTATCGAAGAAGTAATGTAAAATTCTAGTCATAAGGTCCATGAATATAACAGGTGCATAGGTTAACGCAAAAGGAATTACTAAAAATTCATAATGTCCATATCGTGTACGATGCAAAGTTTTCAGAATATCTGCTTCCTTTACCTTCAACTGATAGTACCCTGATCTCCGGTCAATCTTTAAAAAATACTGAGCTCCCTGGAGCTGATCAAACAAATCATCGAAATGACGCAAATGATATTTTTTTCATAATAGTGATGTTATTCAAAGCTCTATAATAAATTCAATGTCTAATTTTACCATCTTTCTTTTTAACAAATAAAACAGGAGCACCCCACAGTGATGTACTAGGTCGAATGAAACCATTCTCTAATAAATCTTGAAATTTCTACTTCAACTCTAAAAGTTCAATTTGACCCATTTGATAAGGGGGTTTTGAAATTGGCTTTTCATTAGGAACTAAGTCAACATTAAATTCAACATCCCGGTTTGGTATTATTCCAAGAAACTCATTAGGAAAAACATCAGGATACTCATTTACCCCTGGCACATCATTAACCTGAACGGTTCCTTTGTTTTCAGCAATATGTGCAAGGTAACATTCATTTCCATCTTTTACAAGTTTCTCAGCCTCTTGATATGTTATCAACGGTAAGGGTTAATTATTTTACACAAACTAAAAATCTTTATGAAATGAAACATCTTTAGCTCTACAATCAATCTAAGCATGGTAAAGAGAGAGCCAATCCATAACCAAGATAACATCAAACTCTACAGGAGGTAAAACAATAAGGTTTTAATGTAGGTTCTTTCCACGGATAAGGATAGGAAGATTCTTATAAATTATTTTTTTCTCAACATTTCCCTCGGGTGTTTTTACCACATGTTCAGGTGTCATTTATTGAGATGAAATTCCAAATTTAGTAGAAAATTTCTCATCGATGAAAGAATGTGTAGACCCCGAATCAAACAATAAATTATCATAGTCTGAAAAAAGAAACAAATTACCTGATAACACATCATTTTATGGCCCAATATTTTTTGAAGTAGTTGCAATGGATTTCACCACACCTTTTTTCTTGTAGTCTAACTACTTCCCATCATTTGATCTCTTTGTCGAACCCTCGTTTTCATATTGACCCATCTCATTGCACTCGAAACATTTCACTAACTGTAAATCAAACTTATTCTTACCATCGCACTGATCTTTTTCAGTGGAATCACAAGCCTTATGTCCCATCGTACCACATTGGTAACACTTTCCAGAATTCAAAAGACATTCCCCTACATGCATTTTACCACATTAATCAAAAACTGAATACTTAATTTTCTTACCATAAGACCTTTTTGAAGGATTCTTCCCTTTCTCCTACCACTTCGGTATCTTCTTTTGTTGGTTTTTATAGAACACATGATCATCAGAAAACTCCATTTCCACCTTCTTAGCACATAAAACAATATTTTTCTAACTTTTGAACTCACGAGAAGCTAATTCCATTTGACATTTTGCCTTTAATCCTAAGTAAAAATGATTGATTTTACTATCAACGTCTCAGATAAAATTTAGAGCATTCTTTTCAATCGAGTGAACTTGTATTCATAAGGAGCCCCTGAGCCATCCTCTTGACTCAATTCCATGAATTTTTTTTCCATCCTAAGTCGAACAGACTTAGAACAATATTTCTCAAGAAACATACCTTTGAATTCATCCCAGTCAAGTGCATCAATCTCATTAGCGTCCGTAATATTTTTAACCTTCGGCCACCACTGATCTGTTTCACCCTCCTAACGGTAAACAACAAGACTAACCTTTTGATTGTCTAAACACCCCATGGCATTGAAAATATTCTACAGTTTTTTAATCCACCCTTCAGCAAGCATAGGGTCATATGATCCTCTGAATGATGGGGGATGTTGACTCATGAAATTTTCCACCACTGACATGTTCCTCTCTGGTTGATCTGGCTGATCTTGTGCATGGATACCACCACCATTTACTGCTTGATTCAACATCGCCATTACTACACCAAACTATTCAATTCCAATTCCGACCATCTCAGTATGCTGATTCGGAATGTCATTTCCTTCTGCATGCCTTCCTAGCACTGCTTCCCTGTTTCCTCTATGGAAAAACATTCTGAACAAACATTTCTTAAATGAATCAACATGGTAATCTTCAAATTCAATATAATTTCAATTTGACTATAAAAATATATTTTTTGATAATCATTTAATATAATTCTAACTCTTAATGTTATCTAAACCGACCATTGATACTAACTATAAGGCCCCAGCCTTAAACATTACTTAATCATGAGTTATTACAAGAATACAGATTGAGGATCTTTTCATGATTAGAGTTTTATAGAATTAGATCATAAATCATTCTTTACATTCCACATTTAAACAATGTGGTTACATAAAAGACAGTATTCACATTCTATATCAAAGGAAACATATTTAAAATAAAACATGGATTCTTTCTTGGCACTTCCTCGACACTATCATCACATCATGTAATTTTCTCTTGGCCTGTGAAAAACATTTCAAAAACATGGGATGAGCATAAAAATCTCAGTAAGGTATATAAAAATACGGAATGAAAACATTACTCCATGTATACATAATGATTAATGAAATCATACTTCACTCTTAAAACATAATCACTTTAATATACCTCATGAAATAATAAGACTCATGAATAACTCATAGAAATAATAAGACATAATGGATACATGAGGCATTCATAACATTATTACATAGGGAGTAACCCTCATGGTTACGTTTGGAATACCCATCACAGTACATTCGCTAAATAAGTTCGGAGAAACCTTAGCATTTAACTCCTTCGCATTACCCAATGCATTGGAGAGAAATCATGGGATCACACGCCCTTAGTATATCATGGAACCACCCATCTAAATAAACAATTCCCAAGAACCATAACATAATCATATCACATAAAATATGCATAAATGAAACATAACCACTCTATATTTAAATCACAAGATATCAATAACACATTGATATAATCAAATAATTTTCAAAACCATTTTCAATACGAAAATAATAGAAACATAAAACATGGTATTTATTTTTTATTTAAAAAATGTTATGGCTTGTAGAGGTAGTTGAAACTAAAATAATGGTCCTGGATACTGAGAATTCATTGTCACTACATACGTAAAACAAAAAAATTCCCATTTGTCATTTAGTAAAACGCTTCGTATAAAAAGATCCTTTTGAATAAAAGTAAAATTCAAAGGGGTTTATGTAGGTTCTGGGTGCAGCAGATGCACGTTGGTGGGTATGCCTAAATTTAATTTTAGCTTTAAACAATGTTCAATCCGAGATCCGTCATGATATGAAATGCTACCTCTTCAGAATGGAACGAAAAAAAAGAGTCCTGGAACCACTGATATTTGATCATCATATGGTGGTTATAATTAAATTTAATTAATTCACAAGAATTAACTTGGTGGAATTATTTCTTCCTCGATGTCTCTAGTGACGATCTTGTGATTCGTTGTTGCATCATAGAATCCAAATATAGGATTCCTCTAGTGGTGATCCGCAAGTGCTCCACGTATCTCTGGATGTCACTGAAGGGATTTCTGGGTGCTAGCGGGGAAGAACCTTCACATGCGATGTCCGCCTTCGACCACCTTGAACTAGTGGAGGATCTCACTCTCGTAACATGATGGCGTTCTTGGTGGAATGGGAAATATATCTTGTCTTGAGAGTATTTCCAAATCCGTTGTTCACAACAATGGCTCTAGAAAAGTGTTGGGGTTGTAAGGATATTTATAATTGGCTTTGAGGTTAATAGAGTTATGATAATAAATAGAAGTGTTACACGTTTTATTTATTTCATTAACTCTTATTGCTACCCCATGTCGAATTATTAAGTCCTTGACATGTTCCCACACTGATTATAATTAATATCATTCAATAAAACAATATTATATCCTCAAAATCCTGACTGGAAAACTACACGGTGTGTATATTTAAAATATATGGCGTGTACATTCATTTTCCATTTTTCTCCACCACATTTATTAGAACTTGAGTAATGGCTATTTATTTCTTAAATAAATGTAACAGCATTACTAGCTAATAAATATATTATTTCACACACAATATATTTTCTCGCATAACTAGTCTCGAAATAAATGCGATCAAGAATCCTTAAATAATTATTAAACCACTGTCGGGAATAATATTTATTTAACTTGTTAAATTAATATTTAATTGAGATACATGGACACACTTAGTGTGTGGCCCTCTAGGCCTTGTTCTCTATGGCATTAGTCAGATCCTGCCTAAAGTAGAAGGTTAGCGTCTATCAACACTCCAAGGAACACATAGAGAAAGAATTTAATGCCGCAATGACGTGTCACCTCCTACGAATGCTTACCATGTAATATAATCCCTCTATCTTGATATCTTTAAACAAGCGGGTTTCATTCTAGTGCCACCAACCCATGTGCTCGATTATTATTTCTTTAAATTCCCATAATTTAACTCGACCATACCTTACAATGGCCATGGAATCATTTAGGCTATATCAATTCTATCAATGGGACTGAGATATCTACTTCCATTATCGAACATAATGGACAAATCCTTTCTTGCATTATCTATTAATGCAGTATTACTCATGACGCACCCAACGTATCCTACCTCGCATAGAATAGTGTGTCATCACAGTTTTCTTCAATACAACTAAGTGTGTGAGTTGTAATACCCATTAATAATAATCAGAAAGTCTAAGGACCAATACACATGTCCGTAGATAGGAACATCCAATGACACTATGAAATGTGGATTTCTACTGGCGAGTCTTGTTCTCATAATATCCTCCTAGATATTAATAAGGGAACACACCATGAGAAGGTGTATCAAAGTTTTATGAATCATCACCACTAATGACCTATATTATTTGTGTCCCTCAAATTATATCATCCCGCCATTGAACATATATTAAATAATAGTGTTATCGATCTTCTGGGTTCTCATCATTGTAGGGATATGCTATGAAACATTAATGCAACATCTATCCTTAGGACATTATAACATGCATTGTCACACAGAAGAACAATCATGATGTGATTAGGCTTATATTAATGAATAAAGTTCAAAGTAGTTGGTTCTATACAACCAACTCCAACAGACTCAGACATGGACTAGAGCCAACTACTAACAACCATTAAGTCACTAACTCTCACATGATATTCATACTTCTTCTAAGATAGGCCATTAGTCATGGGTTCTGCCACGTTCTCTTCCATGGATACTTTCCTCACAACTACATCATCCCTCTAATAAAAATCCCTCAAGAGGTGATACTTCCGGAGTATGTGCTTTGTCCATTGATGCGACCTTGGTTCTTTTGCAAGATCCACCGTTGTAGTATTATCACAACACAATGTAATGAAATATTTACTACTAGGAACCACATTAAGCTCCTGGAAAAAGTTCAGAATCCATACGACTTCCTTGTCTCCATCATAAGCCGCTATATATTTGGAATTCGCTGTAGAATCAGCGACAAATTGCTGTTTTGAACTCATTCATCTCACAGCTCCTCCATTAATATAGAAAACATATATAGATTGTGACTTCAAATCATTCTGATATATCTGAAGACCAACATCATCATACCCTCTAATGACAATCTCCTCGTCTCCTCCATCCACCAAAAACATATCCTTAGTTCTTCTCAAATACTTAAGGGTAGTCTTAACAGCAGTCTAATGTTGTTCTCTTAGATCTTCTTGATATCTTCCTACCATGCTCAGTGCATAGGCAACATCAAGCCTGGTACATAACATGGAATACATGATGGATCCTATAGCCGAAGCGTATGGGATCTTACTCATTCTAACTTTCTCTTGATGTGTCTGAGGAAACATTTTCTTAGAGAGATGTAATCCATATGACACTAGAACCAATCCCTTCTTGGATTGTTCTATACAAAATCTCTTTAGTATCTGGTCAATGTATGTACCCTGACTTAGTCCATGATGCCTCTTGGATCTATCACGAATGATCTTGATCCCTAGAATGTTGGCTGGTTCACATAAATATTTCATGGAGAAGCACTTGTTCAACCAGTCCTTAACTGACTGTAAGGCTGGTACGTCATTTCCAATAAGCAATATCTCATCAACATATACTACTAGGATAATGACTGCATTCCCATTTAACCACTTGTAAACAAATTGCTCACACTCATTATTAATGAAACCAAATTACTTTATGGCATTATCAAATCAAATGTTCTATGACCTAGATGCTTTCTTCAATCCATAAATGGATTTATGCAACTTGAAAATCCGTTTGGCTTCACCTGGTGTCACAAACCTTTTTTGTTGTGTCATATAGACATCTTCCTGAAGGTTCCCATTAAGGAATGTTGTTTTGACATTCATCTGCCAAATCTCGTAGTCATGGTAACCTGCAATGGAAAGTATGATTCTTATAGATTTACACCTGGAAAATTCCGAGAAGGTTTCATCATTTTAAATTCCTTAACACTTCCTGAATCCTTTATCCACTAGCCTTGCTTTATAGGTGCTAACTTGACCTTCCATGTCCATTTTTCTCTTGAATACTCATTTGCATCCAATAGGATTTACATCAACTGGCTCATTAACTAGAACCCATGCTTGGTTCTGATACATGGAATCCATCTCAGAATTCATAGCTTCTATCCATCTTGTAGCTTCTGAGCTTTCTACTGCTTCCATGTAGGAGAGAGGTTCATCATTGTCCAACAATAATGATATACCATCCTCAGTGACTAGTAAACCAAATCTCACTAGTTCCTTTCCCACTCGTGAGCTCCAACGTAGTAATTGTGTTTCTTGAACCTCTTCCACGGGGACCTGTGGAACTTGTTCTTGTACCAACACTTTTGTATCTTGAGAATTAACTTCATCAAATTCAATATTTCACCCACTATCCATTTTGAGGATGTTCTCCCTCTCATGAAATACAGCTTATCTAGCGACAATCACTTTCTTGACTTGAGGGTTATATAGGTAATATCCTTTCATTTCCTTAGGATATTCTATAAAGATACACTTCATGCCTTGGGGGATAGTTTGTTCCCTAATAAGGCCTTAATAATGCCTCGCATCCCCATACACATGTATGCGACACAATGGGTTTCTTTCATTCGATAACTCGAAGGGTATTCGATTTTCCGCCTTAGTTGGTACTCAGTTTAATTTGTATACTGTAGTTTGTAATGCATACCCCCAAAAGGATAATGGAAGATTTTCATGACTCATCATTGACCTCACCATGTCCAACAAGGTGAGGATCCTCCTTTCAATAACACCATTCCATTGTGGTGTATAAGGAGGAGTGAGCTGAGATAGAATCCCAGACTCTCGTATAAGATTGATGATCTCTTGGATCAAATATTCTCTACCATGATCCGATCAAAGCTTCATTATCTTCTTACCAAACTGATTCTCTACTTCATTCTTGAATTCCACAAATTTCTCTAAGGCATTAGACTTAAACCTCATTAATTAGACAAAACTGTATCTACACAAATCATCCGTAAAAGTAATGAATTAAGAATATCCACCTCCAGCTTCTACTGGATGTGGTCCACATACATCCGTGTGTACCAATCCTAGAATCTCTAAGGACCTTTCACCCTGTCCACCCAAAGGGGGCTTGGTCATTTCAGCTTGTAAACAAGCAAGACATTGATCAAGTCATTTTAGCTCAGTAGATTATAAATTCCCATCTTGACAGAGCTTTGTCAAGCACTTCACTTTTACATGACCAAGGCGGTGATTCCACAACTGGGTGATGTATGATTCATGTGAGATTGTTTCAATATCGATTTCCAAAACTTGGTTTTTTTAATTTAATACATACAAACCATTATTCAAATGTTCCTTACCATAACATACGCTGTTCTTAAAAAATAGACAAACCTTATTTCCAAACATAAAAACAAATCCATCCATATCCAAACAAGATACATAAATGATGTCCTTAATAACACTAGGCACGAAATAACAGTTTTGTAAGACCAAAATCATGAAATATGGCAATGAGAGGTGATAGTCTCCAATAGCCAACTCAGCTTTCCTTGTTCCATTGGAATCTCAATGATCCACCTCTCCTCTGTAGATCTTTCTAAATCTTCTTGGTTCATGAATTTAAATATATATGTGATCCCCACAAGTTGAATATAATACCCAGTGTGTAGAAATAGAAAGATTGCACTCGATAACAAATAACACTTTAGCATCCCCACGATTCTGGGTGCAGTTCCTCTTTCAGTGGCCCTACTTTCCACATGGAAAACACAGTGCATCCTATTCCTTGCCCTGCATTAGGATCTTCCCCTTCTTGGAGGGACGATGCTCGGGGGCTTGAGACTGTTTACAAGTCATTGGTCCATTTTCCTTGTCCTTCCTTTTCTTGTTCACCATAAGGACCGTGGGTTTGTCATGCCCCATGACCTTATCTACCTAGAGAATCAAGGTTAGAAGCACCGATAGACTCTTCTCATTTCCGCTCATAATATATTTGACAATGAAGCTAGAGATGGTTTTGGGAAGTGATGATAGGATGAGATATGTGCGCAACTCATCTGGGAATATAATCCCTAAGATGTCCAAGCGTTCAATGTACCCAATGAGCTTGACTACATGAGGCCCAGCTGGCGTATACACTCCAAGAATAGTTGTAAAAAATTCATAGGAGATCTCATACCTCTCTATCTCTCCTTCTATTGGTAGAGATCCTTAAAGTGAGGCATCATGCTATAGGCGTCCATGTTTTCATGTTGCTTAAAGATCTCATTGGAAATGGCCGATAGCATGAATCATTGGAAATCTGTGGCATCGTATATGTGTTTCATATAGAGATATAACTCCTCATCACTGGTCTCTTTCCTAGGTACAACTAGAATATGCTCTTCCAGTACATATTATTTCCTTTCGTGGCGATGGATGACGCGTAAACGCCTCTACCAATCTTGGAAATTGGTGTCGGTGAGATGGTTTTCCTTCTCGAGTATGGTTCACAATGATATGTTTGAAGTTATTTTCTTGTCGTTTCTACAAATTATGATGAACAAGGGTTTTGTACATTATTACAAAAACTGAGACAAATAAATAAATTAATACTTATCAGTCTCCCACTATTTTATCAAAATCCAATAGCCCTCACCATTGACTTCAGAATATTCTATTGCCTGAATATTATAGTGGAAAGGATCCATATTGCCCTTCTCATTACCCCAGATAGGGTTGGTCAAGCAACATGAAGGGTTTTAGGTAGTCATTACAAATTCAAATTGCATTAACTCATAGCTCATTGATCCGCTCAGTGGAATCCCTAATCCTGAAATCCTTTTACTTTGGATTTCCTCAACCTCTTCCTCTTGGTCACACCAAGACCTACTATGGCAGTCAACCCTTGATGCGAACCAAGTCATGTCAACCCAAAACATTGAATTAGAATTCCCCAATAATTGAATGCACCCCAACTAGGGTTGGTCAAGCACTTTGAACTATGGTTCGATTCTAACCAAGATTATGGAAGGCTATACTGAATTAATATTTCTTTGATTGATTTTATCCTTATACATAAATTTGAAATTTATTATCTTTGATTAAATTCTTTTTAACATAATGTGGGATATTATTAACTGATTAACCATGACTAAGATAATATTTACATATAAGCCGGTTTTCTTTTAGCTCTATCTTGGATGCTTGTTTAATTCATTAATTGTGTGATCGGGACAACACACCCACAATAAAAAAAACAATGCAAATGATAGAAATCAAATAAATGGTTTGATCATGAGATTTTTCTATTGGTTAGTTTATCTAGCGGTTGGTAAACTAGCCCAAGACCAAGGGGAGAAACACATTGAACCTTTCTGGTTCGTGTTTACAACTTTCCACCTATCCACCTTTGTATCTCCTTGGATTGGTTTCAACATGGCTCCTGACTTGAGTAGCCTTCAATAGCTTGGGAGCTCCATCTATTACATATGCATTTATCACACACACGGGTGAGGGTTAAAAGGGGTTTTTACATAAAAGAATCCTTGGGCGCGCAGACCCTACATATTAATGATGATATGGCTCGCAGGCCAAAAAATTTAATTTAAATAATTTAATTAAAATAAACCATTCACATACAATGGTCTCATTGTAGCTCATGATCATCCATACATGCAACAATATTTACACATAAATAAAGAGAGCATTAAATTCCTTAGTCGTTCTTGTTTAAGATAAATCACACTCTAATTAATTAATCATCTATAATTAATCAATCCTTTTATCTTAAACCATTTTTCTCAACTTCCTTGAGATTATCATCCATCATAATGTTAAAAAAATACATTAATTTAATATTATCCTTCTATGCGACTTGTTCATTGGAGGCAACCCGGTGAATTATCATTCATTACGAGATGTTAAATTCAACACATCTATATAAAACACATGTCACGTGTTGTGACTTAGCTTTACACCTACACCATGGTACATGTCTCAAGGTTATGTATAATATAATAATAAATTTTAATAAATCTTCATAATTTGGGTGAGTACACAGTGTGTAGTTCCAACTACACATTGTGTACTTTTCATCACCGTTCATCTCAAGTACATGCCTAGGGACATGGCATGTTTATGTACTTCAGAAATTTTTAGAGTACACGGCGTGTTCTGTGGGACACACGCCATATAGTTTCTGCGTTACATGGTTTCCTACCAGGTAAGCCTTGTATGGGGTACACAGCCCAACCCTAACCCGAAGGGACTACATGCCGTGTTCATTGGAACATACGACATGTAATCGGGTAACCATGTGCCAAATGTTTCTGGTCAATACAAGGTTTCTTAAATTCATAGACATAATCCAATACACGGCCTGATTTGGTGGATCAGTCAATGTAATGAAACTAGACTACACGGCGGGTACTTCCAAATACACACCGTGTATTCTGGTGCTGTATGGCCAGACATGTTTCGCTCCTCCAGATGAGTTTCTCTATTTTATTTTAATCATAATTAAAAGAAAAATTCTTTTCTGTGAGGGGAATGAGAATCGAGGGAGGAGGAACAGATCTCGAGATTCATATAGATAGAATGATGAAACATGTATTGAAATAACTAAATTATTATATGCATAAATCACCAACGAAAAAATAAATAATTATAATCGACTATATGAATGCCTCTGATACCACTTGTAGGTTCTGGGCATATCGGAAGCCCATTGGTGTGTTTTCCCAACATTAATTTTAGCGTTAAACAACGTTCAATCCAAGATCTTTCACAATATAATACTATGGATCTTCAGAATGGAATGAAGAACGAAAAAGAAAAGAAGGGTCCGGGAACCATTGAGATAGGATCATCATATGTTGGTTATAATTAATTTAATTAATTCACAAGAATTACCTCGGTGGAATTATTTCTTCGTCGATGTCTTCGGTTATGATCATATGATCCGTTGTTGCGTCATAGAATCCAAGTATAGGATTCCTCAAGTGGTGATCCACACGTGCTCCATGTATCTCTGGATGTTGCCAAAGGGATCTCAGGGTGCTAGCGCAGAACAACCTTTTCTTATTATGTCCGCCTTTGACTTCTTTGATCCAGTGAAGGATATCGCTCTCATTAATTTAGGGCATTCTTAGGGGGAAGGGAATTCTCTCTAGTCTTGAGATAATTTCCAAATCTGTTGTGCACAAAAATGGCTCTACAAAAGTGTTGGGATTGTGAGGATATTTATAATCGGGTTTGAGGTTAATAGAGTTATGAAAATAAATAAATGTGTTACGTGTTTTATTTATTTCATTAACTTTTATTGAAACCCCATGTAGAATTATTAATTCCATGACATGCGCCCATGCTGATTATAATTAATATCATTTAATAAAACAATATTATATCATCAAAATCCAGACTGGAAAACTAAATGGCATGTAATAATTAATACATGGCGTGTACTTGTTTTCCATAAAAGTACACGGCGTGTACTTTTATTTTCTATTTTTCTCCACCACATCTTTTAGACCATGAGTAATGGCTATTTATTTCTAAAATAAATGTAACTACATTACTCGCTAATAAATATATTATTTCACCCAAAATATACTATCTCGAATAACTAGTGTCGAAATAATTGCGATCAGGCATCCATAAATAATTATTAAACCACAGTCAGGAATAATATTTATTTAACTTGTTAAATTAATATTTAACTGAGATACATGGACACTCTTAGTGTGTGACCCTCTAGGCCTCTTTCTTAGTGGCATTAAGTAGAGCCTTCCTAAAGTCCATGGTTAGCATCTAGAAACACGCCAAGGCACCCATAGTGAATGAAGTTAAAGATGCGATGACATTTCACCTTCTACGAATGCGTACCATGTAATATAATCCCTTTATCTCGATATCTCTAATCAAGCGGGTTGCATGCTATTGCTGTCAACCCATGTGCTCAATTATTCATTCTTTCACTTCCCAGAATTGAACTCACCGATACCTTACAATGGACATGGATTTATTTAGGCTATATCAATTCTATCAAAGGTCATGAGATATCTACTTATGTTATGAAACAGAAGGGACATATCATTTCTCGCATTATCTATTAATGTAGTATTACTCCTGACGCACCCAACGTATCCTACCTCACTACGAACATTTTTTTGTCACAGTTTTAGTCAATACATCTAAGTGCATGAGTTGTAATACACATTAATAACAATATTTATGTCTTAAGGACCAATACACATGTATGTAGATAGGAACATCCAATGGAAATATGAATTGTGGATTTCCTACCGGCGGGTCTCGTTCTCATAATATCCTCCGGGATATTACCAAGGTCGCACACCATGAGAAGGTGCCTGAAATTTTTATGAGACCTCACTACTAATGTCCTATATTATTTGTGTCCCTTAAAAAATATCATCCGGCCATAGAACATATATTCAAGAATCGTGTTATGGCACTTCTGGGTTCTCATCATAGCAGGGATCCGCTATGACCCTTTAATGCAACAGATGTCCTTAGGACATTATCACATGCATTGTCACGTAGAAGAACAATCAAGATGTGATAAGGAATTTATTAATGAATAATGTACCATGTATATTGTTATAGACCACCAACTCCAACGGTTTATACACCATATAAAATAATGTTTTGTATAAAACCAAATATGCCATAATTAAAGGAGATTGAGACGAAGATCCTTACCTCGTGTCCAACTTGACTCGATCGTTCTTTAATATCCTGAATAATAAACTACTGTTAATTTATACTTGATTAATAACCATTTTTATGTTCCTTATTCCCTTTATATCACTTATTACCATGTTATTAACATTATGTACTTATTTAATTTAGTAATGGTCGTTTTGTCAATCATTGGTACTTGAGTCAAAAATAAACTTCTTATAATTACAAGTTGTTCATGTGGTAAAATTTCCATTATATCAATAATTATATTCATGATGTAGATATCATATATATCATAAATATTGTTTATATACATGAATTTATAATATTACATAAAATTTAGAGGTATGAAATGAAATGCATCGTTCATATAGATGGTAATTCGTACGTACGCATGATCACTACTTTATTTTCTATTTAGTATTTAATGGAATAAATTCATAATGATATAAAGGTATATTATAATTCCAATATGATATCATATGTAATACCATAAACTCTATCCTTTATACATCCCTTATTTGGCATTAACGAATCAAATCACTTTGAGGGTCGGTAGTCCGCACTTCCTAAAATGAAGATATATTTCATTTACCCATAATGGTAACCATATAGTTATTCCATAAATGAAAAATACAGAAGCAAAAGGAAAACATAAACATAATATATATCATATATATATATATATAGTTACATCTTAATGGCCACTATAAAAGGTGTTACGAGAAGATTGAACAATCCTCGTTTCGTGAGGCAGTAATTCGCCATCCACAGAAATAGTATGTTCTTTAACCAATAAACGAAGATGTGTGTAAGTGTAGCACAAATCCATCTCATGAAAAAATCCTAGTATATCTATGATACTGTTTTTGTAACAAAATAATGTAATAAGAAGATTTTAGGGGGTTGGAGAAGCAAAAAAACAAAACAACATAAGAGAAGACATTACATTTAAATCGCGTAACTCCATTTGGATTGAACCAAAAGGGTTTCTTGAAGAGGTTTCTGTATAAGGTAAGGATTGTTGATTAAAAAGTTCTCTTTTGACTTCTATATTTTGTTTTGGAAATCAAAATTGTCTTTTTAATCGTATCGCACTGACCTTGTCAATCGTATCGTACTGACCCTGTAAATCGTATCGTACTGACTCTGTCAAACGTATCGTACTGACTCTGTCAAACGTATCGTACTGACTCTGTCAATCTTATCATACTAACCCTATCAATTGTATCGTACTGACTCTATCAGTTGTATCGTACTGACTATGCTATTCATACTTTCATTTCTTGTTTTGGTACTTAGTAAAAAACACTTGTTTTATATCGTACTATCATTTGTCATTTTCATATATCTTTCACTAACTAATACGATGTCGTTTAGTTAGTTAAAAACTAATAAAAATGATTCCATGCTTTCTGTTTCAATATGACCGTTATGATGCTAGGTGTACATGTCCCTCTGAGTTTTTCGGAGAAATTTGACCGTTGGAGGAGATATGACTGTTGGAACCTGAGGCCTATAAATAGGAGGTCATTTGAAGCTGAAAGAAATATAGAGACTTTGGAACAACTGTGATACTCTACTTCAATAAAGTTCTAGAGAGAGACTCTGTGACTTCTCTCATCTGCTTTGTGCGTCTGATCATCGTATCGAGGGCTTTCAAGTAATTGAAAGACAGATGTACCGATTACCTTCAAAATCGAGGACTGCCGGGGATAGGTAGACAGATGATCCGATCATCGTATCGAGGACTGCCGGGGATAGGCAGACAGATGATCCAATCATTGTATTGGGGACTGCCGGGGATAGGTTTACAGATGATCTGATCATCATATCGAGGGATTCCAGGGATAGGCAGACAGATGGTCCGATCATCGTATCGAGGGCTGCCGGGGATAGGCAGACGGACGTTCCGATCATCGTATCGAGGGCTCAACAAGGTGTTGGTGAGACAGAGCTTTTATCCTAAGTGAAAGGATAAACCTTCTCTTTGGGTTAAAAGAATTGTAATTCTTTTACTTTTTCACCGCTAATTTTATTAGAAAGGAAATTGTTTTTGTTTCCTTTTCTATCTCTTATACATTTGTAATTGTTTCTATTACATCCATTCTATTACATAGTGTATCGATTGATTCTATATGATTTAAGGTAGAATCATTCCTCTTTACATTACTCGGATTATTGTGTTCATCCTGAATACAATTGTTTTACATTTCATTAGTATTACATTACATCATACCTTTTATATTCAATACAATTGTGGGTGTTTGTATTTGAATTAGTTCAAGATCATTTAAACTAATATCTTTAGTGTTTAACCCAAAGGTTTTTAAACCTACAATTCACCCCCCCCCCCCCTCTTGTATTTTTCCATCTAATATACATATACATCTACTTATTCGATCCAACAATTGGTATCAGAGGAGTTTTTCTACTGATTGGTATTATTAGTGTTATCTCTTTAAAACTTCTATTTTAATTACTTACTACACTAATGTGTGGAGTGGAAAAGTTTTTTGTATTAGATGGCAGGAATGAATGTTGGGTCAATAGACAATCTGAATCCTTCTAGACCACCTATCGTTGATGGGAATTATTATGAGAATTGGAGAGATTGTATGAAGACTTTTGTGATCAATACTGGTGTAGACAATTTTATTATGCTTACTGGAGGTTATAAAATTCCTGACAAAGAATTGAATACTTTCACTAACCAAGAGAAGCAGGAATATCAACTGAATTACAATGTACGAAATACTTTATTATGCTCTGTGACCAAGAATATATACAATCAGATATCTTCATGTGAAGCAGGCAACTGTATTTGGAAGAAATTAGAAGTTACTCATTTTGGAACATCCAAGGTTATAGAAACAAGAAGAGAAATTCTTTGAGCAGAGTATCATGGATTTTGTTTTCCTTATGGAGAGCCAGTATGTAAAGTGAAACAAAGGTTTATGACAATTGTCAATAGTTTACAATCTATGGGAGAAAAAGGACTTGATGATGAAGCTCTAGTTTATAAAATTATAGATATAATTCCAAATGAATGGGAGTCAAAAAGAACAGCTATTGATGAGAATAGAAATGTTTCCCAGATTAATCTCGACAAACTTTTTGGAACTCTTCTACAGCACGAGACAAGAATGAAGAGAGATTCTTATTTCAACAAGAATAAGAATGGGAATGGAAGTGTAGCCTTTTCATCTAAAGCTAAAGCGCCTGAAAGGCTTACAAGATCCAAAGCCAAGAAAGCTATATCTGATTCAAGGGATTGTGATCCTTCGGATAATGAGTTATCCAATATTGCTCCAAGGATGAAAAAGATTGTGGGAAAGAAAGATTTACAATATAGATTCAAAAAGAAAGATAGAAAGAACAAAAAAGACTCAGAGGTAACTTGTTATGAATGTAGGAAAACAGGACATATAAGGCCCGATTGTCCTTTACTGAAAAGAAAAGACAGAAAGGAGAAACTTTCTAAAAGAAATAATAAAAGGTATTACAAGACAAAGAAAAAGAAATTCTTGAAGGCAAATGATACGTGGAGTGCAAGTAGTAGTGATTCGTCAGATGATTCTCCAGAATATGAGTCCTCAGGACATAGAAATAATGGACTTTTAGCCAGATTACCAATTGAATATCATTGTCTCATGGCTATGGTACATAATGCTGAATCTATTAAAAATGTCTCTTTGAATGCAAATTATACTGATAATGGATATTATGAATCTTTAAATGATGAATCTTCATCATCGGAAGATGATACATTACCTACTTTTGAAGAAGTATCTAGATTTTCGAAATTACATGAAAATGAAAATTCTAAACTCAAGAAGAGGCTTGAGAAATCAAATTCTAGAATTTCAGTTTTGACTAAAGAAGTGTCAGATTGTTCTAAGGATCTCGATGTGAAAAAATCTGATTTTGAAAGTGTTTAAAAAACCCTTGAGAAAGTCAAATCTGAAAAATATAATCTTTCTAGGGATCTTGAGAATGTGATTTCATAGAAAAAGGTTTTAGAGACTAACTCTAGATCAAATTCAAATGTTTTGGAAAATATGAATTTGGTTTTAAAACTAAATTCAGAAATTTTTTCCTTGAATAAATGTTTGTCAAACTTTACTCATTGAATGGAAAACATTGACAAGATGTATTCTCAAATTAGACCTTTGAGAAATCTTTCTGGTCTTGGTTATACTTATTCCAAACCTGTTTTTATTGATAACTATTTTGTTCCTAAAAAAATCTTTTTGTTCAAAATGTCAGTGTGGTGGACACTAGAGAAGAGATTGTTCTCTTAACAAAACTCAATATTTAGGATTTTATAAAGCTCATTTTGTAAAACACATGTGTAATCCTAAAATTCTTTTATCTAACCCCTCTAGATCCAAACAAGTTTGGATTCCAAAAAACTAACTGTTTCTTTTTCAGGAAAATGAGAAGTGTACCAATAAGAATATTTGGTACATGGATAGTGGTTGTTCTCGACACATGACCGGAAACAAAGATTTCTTTGTAAAGGTTATCAAAACAAAAGTTGGAAAAGTTACCTTTGGAGATAATGCTCAAGGAAAGATTGTTGGTATAGGTAATATTGTTTTTCCTAGAAAAGTTCTTATTTCAAATGTTTTGTTTGTTAAAGGTATTAGGTACAATCTCATAAGCATAAGTCAATTATGTGATGAAGGATACCTTGTGAATTTTAGAAATGATAAGTGTCTAGTTCACAATTCCAAGGATAAGTTCATTCTATCTACCCATAGGCAAGAGAATGTTTACACTATTAACTTAAAAGACCTTAAGATCCAAAACTTACCATGCTTAAGTGAAATAGAAGACCAATCATGGCTATGGCATAAAAGACTGGGACACTTTAATCTATGAAACCTTAGTAAACTTTTAAAGAAAAGACTTGTGAAGGGGCTACCGGACCATAGGTATGATTCTTCAAAAGTCTGTGATCCTTTTCAATTTGGCAAGCATCATAAAACTAGCTTTAAATCAATTAATGAAGTTTCAAATTCTAATGCATTACAGCTAGTCATATGGATCTTTTTGGTCCTACACAAACTGGAATCATTGGAGGCAAATCTATGTATTTGTTTTAGTTGATGACTTTACTAGATTTACATGGGTCTACTTTCTCACAAAGTAATCTAAAGCCCTTTCCTATTTCAAAACTTTTAGATCCCAAGTTAGAAATATGAAAAACCTACCATTGATAACTATTCATAGTGATCATGGTGGTGAATTTCAAAATTCCGATTTTGAAACTTTTTTTAGTAAGAAAGGTATTACTCACAATTTCTCAGCTCTAAGAACTCCTCAGCAAAATGGTGTTGTTGAAAGAAGAAATCGTATTCTTCAGGAAATGACTCGAACCATGTTGAGTGAATACTCAATCGCTAAGCAATTTTGGTCTGAAGCTGTTAGTACTGCCTTTTATACTATTAATCGTGTTTTAACCAGACCATTTCTTAATAAAACCCCTTATGAGTTATGGACTGGCTGAAAACCTAAGGTTTTATACTTCAATGTTTTTGGATGCAAAGTATTCATTCTGAATACAAAAGATAATCTACAAAACTTTGCACCAAAATCTGATGAAGGAATATTTCTAGGTTACTCCAAAACTTCTATGGCTTATAGAGTTTTCAATAAAAATACTTGTACTGTTGAGGAAACAGTTCATGTGAAATTTGATGAATTTTATCCTTTGGTTTTTACCCAACCCAATCCTATTTCCTCAGATGTGTTTTCAAAAACTGTTTTCCAAACTTTGATAGAAGATCCTTCTAATAAGGAAAATATTAAAGAAGGTACTTCTGAAACATTTACCACGGAAGATTCTCTACCATATGTTGATGAATAGGTTTTACAAAACCCAAGTCAATTGTTTCTTAGGAATCATCCTAGTGATAACATCATTGGTGATGTAAATCAACCTGTAAGGACCCGAAATTCCTTAAGAAATGAAGTAGAACATATTCCTTTTCTTTCTCAATTTGAACCTAAAATTCTAAGTGAGGCCTTAGGTGATGATGATTGGATCAAAGCAATGCAAGATGAACGAAATGAATTTAAGAGGAATCAAGTCTGGACTTTAGTTGATAGACCTAAAGAAACAGCTGTAATTGGTGTAAAATGGTTTTTCAGAAATAAATGTCATTAAAAAGGAATCATTGTAAGAAATAAAGAAAGACTTGTTGCTAAAGGCTATAATCAACAAGAGGGAATAGACTATGAAGAAACATATGCTCCTGTAGCTAGACTTGAATCTATTCGTATTCTATTAGCCTTTGCAGCATATTTCAATTTCAAACTATTTAAAATGGATGTTAAATGTGCTTTTTTTAAATGGTTTTGTTCAAGAAGAAGATTTTGTCGAACAACCTCATGGTTTTGAAGACTCAAAACATCTTGATCATGTTTTCAAACTCACCAAGGCTCTATATGGTCTTAAACAAGCCCCTAGAGCATGGTATGATCGACTTACATGATTTCATTTAAAAAACAATTATACAAAAGGTACAGCAGATCCGACCCTTTTTATAAAATTGGAAAACAAAAATGTTTTGATTGTTCAAATCTATGTTGATGACATCATATTTGGATCAACTCAGAAATATTTAACCGATTCATTTGAAAATTTAATGAAATCTTAGTTTGAAATGAGTATGATGGGTGAGTTAACATTCTTTTTAGGTTTTCAAATTTCACAAAAATAGAAGGAACTTATATATCTCAACACAAGTATATAAAAGATTTACTCAAAAAGTATGGTTATGACAAGACTAAAAGTATTAGCACACAAATCACTACCTCAAATACACTTGGTCTTGATGAAACTGGGAAACCAGTAGATCAAACAATCTTTATAGGTATGATAGGAAGTTTGGTATACTTGACAGCAAGTCGACCAGACTTAGTGTTTTTTGTATGCTTATGTGCAAGATATCAATCTAATCCAAAAGTGTCTCATTTAAAAGACATAAAGAGAATCTTTTGGTATTTAAAAGGCACTATGGATTTAGGTCTTTTTTACTCTTTTGGGAATGATTTTGTTTTAAAAAGTTTTCCAGATGCTGAATTTGGCAGTTGTAGAATGGATAGAAAAATTACATCTTGAACATGTCATTTTTTAGGAGATTCTCTGGTTTCTTGGTCTTGTAAGAAACAACACTCGGTAGCACTCTCCACTGCTGAAGCTGAATATATAGCAGCTGGAAGTTGTTGTGCTCAAGTATTGTGGATGCAACACACACTCACTGATTATGGATCAAGTTTATCTAAAACCAAAATTCTATATGATAATACTAGTGCCATAGCTCTTAGTAAGAACCGAGCACATCACTCACATGAAAAACACATAGATGTTAGGCATCACTTTCTTAGAGATCACACACAAAAAGGAGATATTGTTTTACAATTTATCGGAACACAATAATGGATTCAAATAAATGGTATTACAAATATTAAAATAAATTTAATATGAAACTTTTTATGACATCCACGAATTTTAGTGATGCTAATGATATTATATATTATAATTAATTGGTTTCTTTCGAAATAACCTTGTTGTAATAGATTTTGATAAAAGTATTGATATGATTAATTTATTAATTCACATAATTGAGTTTTTACATTAATTAATATTTTATTATATGATAAAATAAAAAAATACTCATACAAGTGAATTATATAATTTAATAATGATCATTTTGGGTCTCTTTTTATTTTAAAATAAATATATTATCCATATAGTTTTAATATATAAGAGGACATATAAAAAGTTAAATAACATAACAAATTGTTAAGAAAATAATGATTAAAGAAATATCAAAAACCATACCAATATTATTGAATTATTTTATTTACACTTATATGTACCTTATATTATAATTAAAAATATCTTGTACCTTTTGAAAACAAAAAATCATTTTATAATAAAATAATACTTTCAAAAATTACAAAAGAGTCCCTCCTCCCTCTTATAAAAAGCCACAACCTCTAACCCATTACTGACACCAATCAAGTGCATTGGCCCATCCAAACTCTGCTCCAAGGAGCTCCAGACATCCTTATATTCTTTTTATATTCATTCCACTATGATTAAGTCATTTGAATAAATTATTTTGCTTAAAACCCAATGGGGTTACCGGATTTAAAGGTAATGTCGTCCCTCTAGTTTGCTTCTTTTATTTTACATATTCACTCCATATGATCTTATTATTAATTATTTACATAAAAACACAAGTATTAGAAATATAATAGGATTTTGGTATGAAATTTATTCAAACTGAACTTACACTTTCCTCCATATAATGGATACAAACATATTGTTTATGTGTATGTCGAATTGATGCCTCACAAAACGATGAATGTTAGATTATCTCCCACAACCTCTCATGGTGGCCATTATGATAGAAATATATATATTTTTTATATATTTTATATTTATACTGTTTCTTTGATTTTTATTTTTCTTTTATATCATTCCTTTAAGGTTTCCATAATGTGTAATACTGACAATTTCATTTGAGGAATCCGGACTTCTTCCCCTCAAAGTGATATGACTTGTTGATACCATACATGGAATGTATAAATGATTTTGTTAATAAAATTATGTAACACATATATAATATTATATTATACTGGAATAATAATACACCTATGTATCATTTGGTTTTAATTCAATTAAAAATGAAAAAATTGAAATTAATGTAGTGTCAATGCTTACATACGGCTTACAATCTCTATGAATGGTGCATTTCATTATCATATATTCAAATTATATGGAAAATTTTAAATACATATATACTAAATATATATGATATATACGATATCTAAATCATTAATAACATACAAGAGATAATGGAATTTTTACCACATCGAAAATTTCTAATTATAACAAGTTCACTTTTGAATCATCTTCAAAAGTCATCAAAATGTCTGATCAGAATTAAAATGATTAACTAATTGTTATAGAAAGTTAATATTTGATATAAAAGGTTTAATAAAACTGAAAAATATTCTTAATGAATTATAAATTAACTTATGATTATTAATCATGAATAAAAAATAATATATTGGAGAATTCAGACTTAAGGTTATGGGTTTCCATGTCAGTTCTTATTCCCATGAGATTCAAGCTATATTTTCTACTATTTCCATTTGTGTGGTCTATTAAATGCCCATTAATGTGTGTTTTTGGGTAATATAATTAAATATATGGGTATTTAAATTTTCTTTTAATGATCTTCTATCATGGGGTGTATGTTTTGTATGTTACATAATCAGTAAGGGATCAGTTCACAATACTCTTTTTAGTCGATGACTTATTTTTTGTCATGTCTTTTAATTTATTTTTTTATGTTGGTATGTGTTCTTTTATATCGTTATTGTTATAATTTTTTTTCCATGTGAAGAGAGATCCTTTTTTATCTCATCAACTAATATTTTGTATTTTAAAGCAACATCATTAGGCGGTCAAATTTCTCTAGCTGAACTTCTTAACCCAATTTCAATTCTTTAGGATAAATCTATATTGCTTGATTATGACATTCCATAAATATATGTAAATGAAATATGATTTTTTTACAAAAAATATCCACCTATATTAGATGTATTATTATTTTTCACACATAATCATGTCATTGATTTGTCATTAATCTAAGGGGTTGATCTTTGTAAGGTAATTCATCTCAATATCCCATAATAGAGGCATATTTAGATTTCTAAAAAATAATCATCTATATGGTGTATAAAACCGTTTGAATTTTCATTACATTCAATGTGAATATTTTTTTTGAAGCATTTTACTAAACAAGAAAAAATAATGTTTCTTTTTACCATATGCGGTGACAATGGCCTTTCATGCACCGTGATCGTTGTTTGATTTTTGGATTCCCTTACAAGAAGTAGTGTTTATAAAAAGGAAAATAAATACCATATAAAAATTTTACATATTTTGGTATTAAAAATGGTTTTGAGAATGGATTGATTATTTCAATGTCATAAAATGTTATATATTGTTTCAAATATGGAAATGTTATCTTTCATTTAAGTTTATTTTTTTGTGTTATGAAAATGTTATGGTTCATGGGAATTATTTATGTATATGGGTGGTTCTATGATAAAACTATCATGGTTGGTCCTAATATATCTCTCCAAATCATTCGGTAACAAGATGGAGGTAAACATTGATGTTTTTTCAAAGAGATTTAGGGAATATATAGTAATGGGTATTCCAAACATAACTACCTATGTAGTTGTGAATGCTACAATGTATATATATTATAGAATCCCAAAGTTACCTTTTCAATTTATGATATAGATGTTTTATTCATAAAACCAATTATTTTTTGGTATGTTATAGATTAAAAGTATGATTTCATTTATTTGTATTTATAGATGGGATAATGTTTTCTTTCCCTGTTTTATAACCATTACTGAGCTTCTTATGCCCATCCCATGTTTTTGAAATTTGTTTCACATGTTATATGTAAGGGTAAGAGAATGGATGAAATCAAGAAGATTTATATCTAGAAAATAACTCTTCTATTATTTTTGTGAAAAAATTTGATACATTAGAGGTGTTTTCTTTGTTATTCTTGATATGTAATGTAATAGTTACAGCCTAGTTCTAAAACTCTAAACCTAAAAATATCCTCAATGTGAAATTTTATCTTATTCCAATAATATGTAATTATTGAATCTAGGACATTATACTGGGTTCCTCCATTTGAATATAAATGATAGTACCATATGCTATATCTAATAACCAATTTGTAGAAATGGAAATATTTGACCCAATAACGAACGCAGATTTGTCTTCCCCTTGCCTATGGGTACAGTTTCACATCCAGTGGCCTAACGTTCAAAATGAAATGGTTACTCCATCCTTTTACTTTCCTTGTTTTTGTATATTCATCTTATTGAACAGACGTTTCATATGGACATTATAAAGTTTATAAGTAATAGGCCAAATTTCTATGTCCTTCCACTTTATATTCACTATAAGGACTCTGGGATTTTCAGACCTCATGCCCATATCATCTTGGAAAATTTATGTAAGATTTTATGATATACTCTTCTATTTATTTCTTATACTGTATTTCACAACTAAACTAAATAAGTTACAGGTTGGGGATGATAGTATGAGATATGTATGCAACACATATAGGAAATTAATCACTAAGATGTTAAAATGAACAATGTAGCTAATAATCGTGACCACATGTGGCCCAGTTGTCACATACTCTCCATGCCTAGTGGTGAACAATGCATTCGAGATACCATACCTCTCTTTTCTAACATTCTCTTAATAGATATCTCAATGTTGAGAAATCATACTATTAGCATCCATTTCTTCATGTTGCTTCAAGATATCATTGTTCTGGGATAATAGTATGAGTAACTGAACATTTATATCATCGTTTAGATGTTTCTCAAACAAAAATATCTCTTCATCACTCACATCATTTCCATGATAATGTGTTAATGGTTCTTCTATGAAATTTAGTTTCCTTTTGTGGTGAAGGATAACTCGAAGGCGCTATTTCCCCTCTTGTAAATTTGTGGTGGTGATAATGTTTTCATTCTCTTAATTGTATTACAATGATTTGTTTTATGTCATTTTTTCCATTTATAAAAATAATATTAACAATTTTTTTTAACATTATCTGATAAAAGTTTAAAAAATAAATTAAAAATTTATCATTAGTCACTCATTATATTATCAAAACTCAATAGCCCTAAACATTGGATTCAGAATATCATATTTCATTGATATAAATTAGAAATTATCCCTATTTCCCTTAAAATTAACCAAATTATGAATTTTCATTAAATTTTAAATGTATTAGGTTGGAAATGCTACTTCCAATTGCACTAACTCGTAGAACCATGATCTGTTGATTGGACTCCCCCATCCTGAAATTCGTAATGTGATATTTCGTCATCCTTTTCCTAAAGGTTACCCAATGCAATTCATTGGAATTTAACCATTAATTTAAATTAATTGATGTAATCCGAAAACATCTAAGTATAATTCCATGGTAATTTAATGAACCCCAACATTGGCTGGTCAAGCACATTTAGCTATGGATTGATTCTATGATTAATAATTTAATGAAATAAAGACTTAATATTTTATTTAATAATTATATACTTTATGTGTCAATTTCAATTTATTTTATTTTCACATGATTTTTATTATTATGTTTGATAAGCTTATGTTATTAACCATATATTAGACAATATTTAAGCATAAACCACTTTATTTTAGTTCCATCAAGCATTCTTGTGGAATTCATTAATTTTGTGATCGCGACAATACATCCATTGTAAATTAAAGATTTAAATGAGAGGAGAAAAACTAATGTGTAGGATCATGGTTTTTATCTAATGGTAATTGTTTATATAAGTTGATAATGTAATTAGTATGTAGTGAAGAAACAACTTGAACAAATTTGGTTCGTTTTTACAGCATTCCACTAATAGACCATTGTATCTCCTTGGATTGCTTTTTCCCCATATCTTAATATTAACCAACTCCAATTCCATTTCATATCCATCCCATGAATATTATTTTACTAAGATTCATGTGATGTGTTTAAGGGGTTTAGATAAATGAAACCATTTGAACTAATTCCTTACATATAAATGAGGAGAGAAGGAATGAATGTCAACAATCTAAATTAATAAATTAAAAGGATACAAATAAGATACAAAAGGTCTATTCTATATCATTATCATCTTAATGCATGCAAATAATTTATAAATTCAATGAAACTAGCATTAAATTACTTAATTGTGACTATATAAGTTAAATCATTCACAAATAAGTTAATTATTATCATTAACTAATCAATCTATTTATCTTAATCCTTCTGATAATTTCCATGAGATTATAATCGATTATTATTTTAATAAAATTACAATTCTCCTAAAATTCAACTTGTACATAACATTTACCTCGGAGGTAACCCAGATAATACCCATAAAAAACAAACCAACATGTACTATACATTTAAATAATTTATTCATTGTAACATCTAACATGGACACATAATTTTAACTGCAATTCCAATCATACATGATGCGATGATATTTGAAAATTAATACAATGTTAATTAAATATATATATATATATATATATAACACCGATCACATGTCATGTATCATGGGTTACATAACATAATAATAATTTCTAAATTTGTGTTATCGGTAAAAAGTACACGTTGTGTAGATCTGACTACGTAGAATATATCCACCTCACCGTCCATCTGAATTACATGTCGGGGGAAATAACATGTGAGGTGTACTTTGTATATCATAAGAGTACATGTCATGTCCCGTGGGACACAAACTATGTAGACTCCATAATACACGGTCACCAGCTCGGCAATCCATGTATGGGCTACAAGACTCGACCCTAAGCCGAATAGACTACTTGTCCTGTCCAGAGGGACACACCGTGTGTATTCCAGCTTCAATCCACCAGTTAATCCTGGTCAACACTATATTGATTAATGGTCATTAATGGTGTCATTAAATTCAAATTATTTCATGATTTTTGAATGACCACCGAACAAAATATAGATGTGTTGAACAATACTACATATCATGTAATTCTGATTACACATTGTGTAGTCTGGTGTTGTATGGTCTAGATCCATGGCACATCCGGATGAGTTCTTGATTATAATATATTCATATAATTGATCATCTACATTATATTTGTGAGAAACTATGAAGGAAGAAATATATCTCATAATTTTTATTTATAAAATGATTAAAATCGAATTGAGAAACAAAATAATGAATGAATAAATCATCAACACAAATAATTAATAATAAACAATAATGTGTCCTCATTAATAACACTTATAGATTCTGAGAACAACATAATCACGGTAGGGATAATGTCTAACTTTAATATTTTCCATAATTTATGATAAATCCATGAACAATACGACGATGAAATCTTATATCCACATAATTGAATCAGGGATTTATACAAAGTAATAGAAACCCAGAAACAAGTTAGATAATCAACATATTTTATTATAATTAATTTACTTAAATTAGAGTTACCTATAAGGTGTTTATTTTTTTATTGATCGGTTTGTCTACAGATCTTTTGGTGTTACATCATTTCATTGTAAAATATATGTGTATTATTTATCTAGTTGTGATCCACACATGTTCCATGTATCTACAGATTTCACTGAAAGGACACTATGGGTTCTAGCATGGAAAATCATTCTGATTCTGATTATAGCCTTCGATCAACATGAAAACCATTTCTATAGTGTCATACTTGATCTCGTGGAGGAGTATTACTATCATTTGTGAGAGTGTTCTCAGTGATGAAATAACTCTCTAGGCTCGAGAAATATTCTCCAATTAATTGGGAACAATAATAATAATTGTCACTTGCTTAGTGCTAGGATAATAATAGAATATTATAATGATACAATTAATTCACTTGGTTAATAACAAATAATTTGTAAAAGTTCCTTAATTATATTATTATTCCTAGAAAAAAACCTTCATGTCATATCACAAAAACTACATTATTATTTTGTTCCAAGTGATTTAGTTTTGATTTATAAATAAAGAATATTTAGTAAAATAATATTCAATATTATTATCTCCCATCGTACTGTAAATTCCATTTTCTAACCCTCCAACATATTTATTGATCCTTGAATAATGACTATTTATTTACTGAATAAATATAATTGCATTATTCTCTAATAAATATATACATATTATATTCACTAAAGAAAAAACTAATATTTATTCATTCTTACTCCCATATTGTATTCTATAAAATAACTAGTGTCCAAATAAATGTGATCAGAAATCCATGAATAATTATTAAACCACAATTAGGATTAATATTTATTCAACATATTAGATAATAAATAATATATTATTTAACTAGGATACTCGATACACTTAATGTGTGACCCTTTAGGCCTCATTCTTGATCGCATTAGGTGGAGAGGCCTAATGTCCAAGGATAGCATCTAGAAACAGGCAAAGGCACCCATAGAGAAGGAAGTTAATGACAAAACAACATTTCACCTCATAGAAAAGCTTATCATGTTATATAATATATTTTCCTTGATATCTCTAACCTAGCGAGTAGAAATTAGTTCCATCAACCAATGGTCTTGATTTTAGATTCATTGACTTCACCGAAATTGAACTTTCCAATAGAACACATTGGTCATGGATTTATTTAGGCTATATCATTTCCATCAATTGGCCTTAGATAACAACATCCATTATGTAATAGAATGTAAAAATCCTTTCTCCTGTTATTCATTAATACAATATATATCATGATGGACCAAACATATCCTACCTCACCATGAACATAGGGCATCTTGGTTTTTCTTGTACATCCATGTGTTTGAGTCATTATACCCATTAATAATAATCCTATAGTATAAGGACCAATACAAACGTCCATGTATAAGAACATCTAATGACACTTATAAATGTCTATTTCCTATTGTTGTTTCGTGTTCTCATAATATCATACTAGACATTACCCCGGGTGTAGACCACGAGAAGGTGCCTCGACTTATTATGAGTCTCCATCATTTATATCTCGTATCATTTTTGTATTTTAAATGATATCATCTGTCTATAGAACATATATCTAAGAATATTTTGATGTCACTTTGTGTTATCTCAATAGTGAGTAACTACAATGGCCTTTTAGTGTGATAGCTACTCTTGGGATATTATCACATGCAATGTAAAAATAAGAACAATCATGATGTGATAAAGAGTTTGTTGGTGTCCATCGAATGAATATATGTTTATCATAATGTACAACGATTTTAGTTCTAGTTGACTATCTCTTATAGTCTATACATAATATCATAATGTTTTAACCCTTTTAAAATAAAGAAAAACCAAAATATCATTTGAAACAGAAAAATTATAATAAGAATAATAACAAAGAGGGGAGTGATAAATGTACAAAATATGGGGATTTCATGGCCCTGAACATTAGGATTTACATTTATGAATTCATAATTGAGTATTTTTAAATTTTATTACATGGTAAGTAGAAAAAATTTGATATAAAATAATTAGGTAAGAAAAATAGATTTACATTACATGAATATATTGAATAGTGGATAGAATTGAATACATAAAATGGTTCCCACACACACCATGGATGAATTACTTTCACATTGTATTGAAAACTAGTTTCATATGATTAGTGTCATTAATCACATCATATTTATTCTTGATATAATATATAATTAAATTAATTTAAAAAATTTTTAAGATTGACTTCACGGTCTGATTTTTTCATTAGATAAATAAAATAGAATAAAATTTTAAAATTTTTATGATTGTATGTTCTTGAAACATCAAAAGCATGTGATGGGCAGTGTCGAACATTTCTATTTGACATGATTAATGATTAATGTAATATCTCACAAAAAAGTGATATTAATGATCAATGAAATTAGATAAATTATTATATAATAGTAATCACACTGAAACAAGAATAATGATCATCACATTTTATTTATAATTAGTTTAATTAAATAAGAATTAATTTTTTGGAATTATTTAATTATTGAAGGAATTGATAATAGATCTGCATTTTTATGTCATTTAATTATAGGAATCAAGTGTTGATTCCCAATAGAAGTGATCGACATGTGTTCCACATATCTCTAGATGTCGGTGAAGGAATACCCATGTGTTTGCATGATATATCATTTTTATTCTTTGATTCACCTTTGATCACCTCGTAAACCACTTCTAAAGAATTATCCTTTATCTGGTGGAGGATGATTACTCTCATTTCTTAGGATTATTCTTATATATGGGTACTCTCTAAGATGTGAAAGGATTCTACAAATCCACTATAATGAGCCGAAAAAAATATTTGGATCAATTGAAATAACAAAATTACGAGTTTGATATAGCACTAGGGTTAAAATAATATAATTTCACATTTTCGTTTAATTATTTTTTAAGTGAAAGTGAAATCAAAATTCAAATTCAAATAAAAATAATATTATTTCTCAACATGTACATATCTTGTGAAATAAAATTTAAAATTATTTAATAAATTAATATTAAAAATTTATTGTTTTCTCATTGAACCATTTCTCTCAGGCCTCAATTCCTCTAAATTTATTAATCAAGACGTTAATAATGACTATTTACTTATTAAATAAATATAACAAGATTATTCATTAATAAATAAATAAATATTAAATTTAATAAATATCATTTATATATTTATTAAATAGTCCTCTCACAAGAGATTCTTCTGGATAGCTATTAATGCAATAAATGTGATGAAGTCATCATGAATAATTATTAATATCTGCCAAGGAATAATATATATTAAATTTTTTAAATAATAAATAATAATATATTATTTAACTAATATTATGGATACACTTACAATGTAAAGATATATAACTCATTTATAGTGGCATTAGGTGAATTTTACTATTGTCCAAGGATAGCGTTAAGAAACCCACCAAGGAACCCATAGAGAAATAAGTGAATGGATCAATGAAATGTTACCTCATAAGGATTATTACAGTGTAATATAATCCATTTATCATGATATCTCAAATCATGTATGTTTCATGCTAGTATCGTCATTCTATGTGTTCAAAATCTTTTTATGTGACATATAAATTTAACTAGAATATTGAAAAACATGACATGGAGTTATTTAATCTACCCCATTTACATAAAAGGGACTAAGAGACTATCTTCTGTTATAAATAAACATGATAAATATGTTCTCTCATTATTCATTAATGTAATATAAATTGTCATGAAACCTATGTATCTTGCCTCACCAAGAATATCTAGTGTAATTGTTTTCATCGATACATCAATGTACGAGAATTATCACACTCTTTTATAATAATAATTTTATCTAATGACCAATATTAACATCTACAAGTTCTAACATCAAATGACACATTTTAATGTGTATTTCCTATTAGCATGACGTGTTCTCAAAATATTTAACTGAAAATTACCGAGGACGTACACCATGAGGATGTGCTTCAAATTAAAATGAGTCCCAAAATCAATTATCTTTTATCAGTTATATCCCTAAAAAGATATTATCTAGGTATAGAACATATATTCAAGAATACTATTATATCACTTCAATGTTCTCATTATAGAGGGAAACTACTATAACTTTTTTTTGCGACATCTACTCTTATTATATTATAACGTGCAATTTAACATATAATAACAATCCTGATGTTATAAGTAGTTTATTAATATTCCAAATAATGAATAAAATGTTATCATAATGTAAATATATTTTGGTTATTGAGAACCAAATCCAACAGAAACCCAGTTTTACTAAATCCAAATACTTATAAGCTTCTGTCCTCTAGATCACACATGATACTCATTATTCTTATGACATAAACCAATAATCATGGGTTGATATTCATTTTCTTATGTGGGAATTCTTGATTACATAAACCTCAAAAATCTGAAGAAAAAAAATTCGAAGTGGTTATACTTCAAAATTTTGAGCTTTTCCCGTTAGTGTGAACATGGATCCTTTTCGAGAGCCACCACTATAGTATTATCACAATGAAATATGATAGTGTATTTAATTATAGGTTCTACATGAAGTTAATTGACTATGTACTGAATCCATATAGCTTCCTGGGCTGTGTCATAAGCCAAAATATACTATGATTCCTCCATAAAATCATAAAAAACTAGCCACTTTGAACACTTCCAACTTAAAAATCATTCTTTGAGAAAGAAAACATATCATGATAGTGATTTATGATCAATCTGATCTATCAGAAAACTAGAACCTCTATTATCCATAACGACCATCTTCTCATCTCCTCCATACACAAGGAACATATCCTTATTTCTTCTAACATACATAAAGATATCATTAATAAAAATCAAATTAATTTCTCCTGAATCTTCGATATATCTTCCTACCATTATCAACACATAAGAAACATGATGTATAGTACTTGACATAGAATACATGATTTATCCTATTGCTAAATTGTATGGGATTTTTCATATTATCACATTCTCTTGTTATGTCTAGGGATACATTTTATTAGATTGTTGTAAACTATGTGACACAAGAACCAATATTCTTTTGGATTGTTCCTTACTAAATCGATTTTTTAAATTGTATATATATGTACATGGACATAGTCTAATATGTATCTTATATATATAATGATTAATCATGATCCATAGAACATAGGTTACATCACCTATTTCCTACATGAAGGAATATTTGTTCTTTATTCCTTAACTCTTTCTTAGATTGGTAAGTCATTTCCAATAAATAATAGGTCATCAACATTTACTATTTGGTTAATGACCCCATTTCCACCAATCATTTTTAACTATACGCATCAAATTCATTCTTAATTAAACCATTCACTTTTGTGGATTCATCAAATATAATGATTCATAACCTTGATTTTTTCCTCAATCTAAAAATGAATATCGAATTTTTTTATATCTTTTTAGAATTATGGAGTCACAAAACCTTCTATTAGTTTCTTATAAACAACTTCCAAAATATTTCTAGTAAGGACTTAATTTTGTATATACATATTCTCAATATCATAGTCATGGAATGATTCAATAGAGTGTATAATTCTATTGGACATAAACCTAAAAACTAAAAAAAAGGTTTCATTATAGACAATTCCTAGATTTTTTTTAAACACTGTATCTTCTATCCATGATTTATATGTATTTACATTACCTTTCATTTCTGTTTTTCTCTTGAATACCCATTTTCATCATTGGGATTTACATGAATTGGCACGTCGATGAGAACACAATCTTAGTTACGATATATGGAATCCATTTAGAATTAACAGCTTCTTTAAATCTTATTGCATCTGATCTACCAATTACCTCCTTGTAAGAGATATGTTCATCATTTCACCCTCTAACGAGTCCCCACATGATGTGGCTATAAAACTATATCCCTATAATACTCTTACCTCACTTATTCTCATATGCATTACTTATGTTTCAGGAACTAATTACTCTATGGGGACCTGTGGGATTTGTTATTTTTCAAACTCTTTTGTATTGTGACAATCATTTTCATCAAATTAAATATTACTCCCACTATCCTTTATGAGGATGTGTTTCCTCTCATGAAAGGAAGATTTTCTGGAAACAACCACATTCTAGTATGAGGGGTTGCATCAGTCGTATTCCTTTGATTCATTAGTATACACTATAAAGGTACCCTTTAGGCCCTATGATGCTTATTTTTTCCCAGGGATAGACTCAACAAACACCTCTCAACCACATACAAATGTATATGACAAAGGGTATATTTTCATTCAATAAGTCAAAGGGAATTCAACTTTCCTCTTTTGTTAGAATTTAGTTTAATGTGTACGATATTGTTTTGAATTCATATAAGCAAAATAAAATCTAATATCTACATGACTCATCATCAACCATTCCATTTATAACATGGAACGATTAATACTCTCACTATCACCATTCAGATTTGGTGTATAATGAAGAGTGAGTTGAGGTAGAATCTATAACTCTGATAAAAGGTGGATGAACTACTATTTATAACATTACCTAACTCGATATGATTAGAGCTTTCATATATTGTTAACATATTGGTTCTTTATATCATTTGTGAGTTAAATTAATTTCTAAAAAGACTCAAATTTTTACCTTATTATGCAGATATAATAATTTCTGGTCATGTAATCAATAAAATTTATGAAGTATGAAAATCCACCTATAGCTTTAATTGTAAATGGTATATAGGCATCAATGTGAACTATTTCTAGAAGCATAGTGGCCTCATCACATAATCACTAAAATAGTGGTTAAATATTTTTCATTAAAAAAAATAATGACATATATCGAGTGGTTTTATATTAGACGTGTGAAAATAACGATCTTCATATAGAGTTTTCAAATAATTATTATTCACAAGACTAAGATTGAGATGTCAGAGTTGGGTGTTATATGAATCCAAGGAACATGATTTATTATCGACTACCAAAACTTGTTTTTGTATTTTAATACACAAATACCATTTTTTAATGTTAAATAACATAACTTTTGTTTTCTTGATAAAATAAAAAAAATATTTCCAAACATTAATATAAACACAAAAGTTTCTAATAATGATGTAGAAAATAAGGATTTTTTGTAATTGTAGGTACATAATAGAAATAATTCAAAAAAATAATAATTCTGGTTGGAAATGTGAGGTGTTAGTAACCAATGGATAGGGTATCCATCCTTACACAATTAGTAGCTCGCATATCAAACTCTCCTCTATCAATATTTATAAATACACTTAGTTCAAAATTTGTTTATAGATGTGAAACTTACAAGATATATCTAATAGCCAATGTGTATATATTGAAATATTATTCTCAATAAATAATTCCCCTTTATCTTCCACAATATTCTGGTTGTGGTTCCTCTTCCAGTAGAACAACATTCTACATGGGTAACATATTTCCTCCTTTTACTAAGCCTATTCTTGGATCATAATCTTATTGTAATAATGATGATCATGATCATTAGAATTTTTATAGGACATGGGATCATTTCCCTTGTTCTTCATTTTCTTATTCACCATTAAGACCAAATGTTTACCACTCCCCTTGTCCTTATCAACAAGGATAATCAAATTAATATCACTTGAAAGACTCTTCTCATTATTTATAATAATATAATAAAAAATATTGTTGGATAATGTCTTGGTTATTTATGAATGTATGAGATTAGTACACAAATCATATAGGAATTTAATCCCTATGACATCCTAGCATTCAATGAAGTCAACAAGAAGTACTACATAAGGTCTAGCAGGTTCAGACACTCCATTCTAATTTGTAAACAGTTGATTTGAGAAATTCTACCTCTCTTGTATCTCATTATCTTTATATTCATCTAGAAGGTGAAACATCATTCTATAGTCATTTATATCATCACACAACAATAAATGTTAATTTTATATGGATGATAGAATCAAACATAGAATATCTATACCATCAATCATATTTTTATCCTTGATATATTTTTATTCATCACTTTCATAATTACTATGTGGAGCTGGAAAACATTATTCAAGAACACATTGTTTCATTTCATGGTGATAGATGACACATAAGTGCCTTTTCCAGTCATTGAATTTTCTAATAGTGATAAGCTTTTCCTTCTGATGTATGGTTGAAAATGATATTTTGATGTCGTTTTATATTCATTTCTACCAAAAATATGAGTATATATTTAGTACAATATCTGATAAATAATAGACAAATAAATAAATATTATATTTTTTAGTCTCCGAATATTTTTTTTAAGCCCAATAGGACATACTATTGGATTCAGAAAATCCTATTTCAATGAAATTATATTAGCATGGAAAATTATGTCACATCTCATTCCACAAACATGAGTTATTCATTAAACTCAAATGGTTTTAAGTATGCATTCAAAGTACCGACTAAATCAACTCATATTTCCATTGTTTACTTAGTGGAATCCCTAATCAATAGATATATAAATGGATTTCCTCCTTATTTTCCTATCAGTAAGTCCAATTTCTACATTTTCAGTTAGACATTTATGCGCACTATGATAATTAAACCCAAATATTCATCATATAATTCCATAATAATTGAAAGCACCAAAAAATTATCTGCTAAAGCTCTTTTATCTATGATTTGATTTTAAGAAATGACGTAGTATACTATACTGACTTATTATTTTAATGACATATTTTATCCATTTTTAATGAATTTCAAATTATTATTAATATTGAGTTATTTCTTCTATTAGTTGCATTTAAATAAATTATTAACCTTGTTTAGGACAATATTTTGGCACAATAACTTTTATTGTTGTTATATCATGCATGATCATTAATTTAATAAAATTATGTGATCACGAGAAAACATCATTAAATAAATAACAATGAATCCTTATAGAAATAAAATAATTAATAGTTATGATCATAAGATTATAATAATGGTATGTTTATCCAACTATTGAAAAACTTCCTACTATCCTTTGGAAGAAAAACCTTGAAATGATAAATGTTCATGTTATAGCCTTTCACCTATTCACCCATGTGTCACCATTAATTGGTTTCACCTCAACTAAAAACATGAAGAACCTCAAATATTTTGGCACCCCTATCCATATATAATCATTTTACTCAAAAATAAGTGAGTGTGAAATTGGTTTATATAAATGAAACCATGGGAACATAGACTATATATAAGAAGAGGATAGAAGGATCATGTCACAGAAATAGATTATTTTAAATTTATTTTAATTTTAATTTCCATTAATGCTTTGTTTTGGGAGTTTCCAATGGTTTTATGGAGAATATGTGAGTTTTCGTGAATTGGGCCAAACCGTAAGCCCAATTCCAGATTTAAAAATAAATTTTGATTCTTTTATAACTTATTTATTTTTTGATATTTTTCACTCATTCTAACTCTTAAATGTCCTCCCCAGATATATTAGCACTAAAATTAAAATATGGAGCCTTTGGAAATCCATAACCATGGTTTAGTTGGGTTTTTATTTAAGGGATTGGGCCTGCCCAGAAGCCCATATCCAGTTTTAAAAATTAATTTTATTTATTTAATAACGTATACAATTTTAAGTATTTTTCGGTGATTCCAAGACACATATTCTCCCCTTAAACCCAGACATTCCCCCAGACTCTTTACCCCCCTCTTTGGAGCTCTTATGATCGTGAGTTAGGGACGAACATCTTAGGGTTTCTAAAATCGGGCATATTTGATGAGGTATGTTCATTCAATAATAACTCTATCAATTCATACTCTTTTCCCTCCATTCCAATTCCTAAATGACCTAATAATTCTTGTGAGAACATCCCCTGTATTTTGGCCGTTTTCAATTTCAGATACCGGTGTTTTGGGGAGATTCATTCTAGATTTCTCAAGTAAGTTTTTCCATTTCTTTTCCCCTTTCAAATTGATTAGGGTTTCATTCTATTTTTTTAGGGTTTCCTCCCTTTTTATTGAAGTGAACAATGACCAGTGGGTAGGGGTTCGAACCTAAGGTTTAACCTTGGGTTTTCTTGGTCCAATTTTCTATTGTTATGTTTTATCTACCCTTCTTGAGGTGTGGCGGTGGTGCGTTTGTGTTTTCGCAAAAAGGATTCAATGGTTTCATTTGATTTGGTAGGTGATTCCAATGTTTATGAAAAATTTGTGTATTAGAATGCTGTATTTTTCATACTTTCAGATTTATATAATTTTATTATTTCTGAAAAAATTGGTTCTAATGATGTTTCTATTGCAAATGAATTTAAATTTCCAATTTGGTGTGAAATTGGGAGTTTTCCAAAGAAGTGTTTTGTTTGTTTATTTGCGGATGCCCTATAAATACTTAGTTGTTTTTATTGATCTGTAATAAGGCATAAAATATTGTTTATAATGTTTATCCCCTTTGGTAATTGCTGCAAAAAATGGGTTTTAATTGTGTTTGTAAAGAAAGTGAAGTTTTGGTTCCACTTTTGTGTGAAAATAAAGGTTTTACAAAGATAACACTTCTTGTTTAACATGGGGATTCCCAAAAATTGATTTGTTGTTTTAATTGATATTTATTGGGCTGGCTTTACTGTTTTGGTAACTTACAATTGTGAACATCGTGTACAAGTGGGTTTCTTAAGGGGTTTTGTGTGCAAAACTACACGAGATTCTGAGAAATTGATTTATTCAAATTCAAAGAGTTTGTTATGTGTTTTAAGTGGTATAAAATTAGATAGATACTGTATTTGGTGTATGTGACCAGTAGTGGTGTTTGACATTAAAATGGATATGTGTTAAATCCTGAAATTGTTTGAGCACAAAGGGGGAAGCCCGGGTACCTAGGTAGGGCGGATTTATACTAGTACGGCTAGTGGACCGGATGAGTTTTTTCCATGTTTCACTTAGCATTTGGATAACGACAACTATAACTAAACTATGTGGATGATGATTGGGGACCACTAGGTTATGGGTATGATCCTTACTAGTGTCTCGTGCACGAGAAAGGATTTTACTATGGTTACATTACACTGAGGTACGAGGCACATGGGGCCTGAGACTATCTAGTGCCTAGGGGTGTTCCCGGTTTTGTTGCTCAGTATATTTGTGGTATTTTACCTTGTATTTGGGTGTCTTTGGAATTATAATGCAGTATCTAATATTCCTATTTAAATGTGTTAACATTATGAAAGTTTTATCTTGAAAACTGTTTTCAATTTAAAGTTTCATTTCGTGGAATTTGTCACCGCTTTTAATTGCATATTAAAACTGCTTGATTTTTCACCTTGTATTGCATGAACCTTGGAATCATAGGGTGGTATACTATTAGGCTTAGGCTCACACCCTGCTTACACCCCTTGGGTGTAAGTAGACCCTTTTTTTACCCAGGTAATGGAAATGCTAAGGGTGATGGCGGTTCAGGGTGTTAGTCCTCATCCTTGGGGCGGAGTAGTGGAGACGACTTGGGGGTAATGACCCCTTGTCATGTGGAGTCCATGGGGCTATTTTGTTTCTGTTCCATTGTGTCTTTGGAACTTTTGTATTGACTCAAAACCTATGTATTCAGTTCTGGCTTTTGTTTAAACATCATTTGGTATAAATTTTTCAGATTCATTTTATTGATTGTTTTTAATGGTTTATGCCTTCATATTCAGGTAAATCGTTCCCAAACCTAAATGAATGATACACGTGCACTTGTGCAAGCCCGTGGGGATAGGGAACGCCCTTCGGGTCATGTCACAGGCTGGGTCTGGTGCCGGTTTTGGCGGCGACCAGATTCGATTTGTGACAAAATGGTAGTGTCTTTGGACCTTTTGTATTGACTCTAAACCTATGTATTCAGTTCTGGTTTTTGTTTAAACATTGTTTGTTATAAATTTTTCAGATTCAGTTTATTGATTTTTTTTTATGGTTTATGCCTTCATATTCGGGTAAATCGTTCCCAAACCTAAATTAATGATACCTGGGCACTTGTGCCAGCCGGTGGGGATAGGGAACGCCCTTCGGGTCATGTCACGGGCTGGGTCTGGTGCTGGTTTTGGGGGTGACCAGATTCGGTTCGTGACAAAATGGTATCAAAGGAGGTTCATGTTAGCTCTTTGGGTCATGTTATTTTGGGAAGAGTCAGGATATCATGGAGTTAGGATTATAGGGACTTGGTATTATAGTTATGGGTAGTGTGCCTGATCACCACACCTCATGACAGGATTCAAGTTTTCTAGGGAAGTCAGGATTTATCTAAGTCCTTTGGTTTTCTTATTTTAATGATAGTTAGGGGAAATGAAAATAGAGTAGGGTTAATGGTCTCCGTAAGCTCGCAGGGCCTGGAAAGCCATGTGGATCTGGGGATATTCCCTAGAACACTCTCTGTGGTAGTGAAGTGATTGGAATATGGCCGCCAACCATATGTCCAAGTCACCCACTGAAACTAGTTTCCTCTCGCATTGTCTTGTGTTCTTTAGTTTTGAAATCTTGGAACTTTGGTTTTAAACTGACTTGGTTTTAATAATTGTAAAGTTTTTGTGAAATGAGTTTCAAATAAATATGGAATGTTTTGATTTATGAAATGGTGGAACTGAATTTTCAAAATTGTTTTGAAATGGAAAATAGTATGCTTACACCTCTTTTGAAAGGCGAAACCATATTGAAGTTGGTTTTCAAAAGTGTTTCCAATATAGTTTTCTAAATGATTGAATGGTGTTTTAATGGGATGAGATGTTTTGAAATTGATTTGAATAACTTGAAAGTGAGTTCCTTTTTTTAAATGATTGTGTCCTCATGAAATCATCTGTAAGATGTGAATTGGGATTTTGATCTCATTGTTAGCAGTTTTGAGAAAAAGGTTGGGTTGGTTGAGCATTTTGTTTTTGAAAAGTGGAAGGAATTTTTGTTTTACTCTTTTGTACTTCCATGAGTGACCACATGCATGGGGTTATATGGGATGATGGATGGTTGATGGCATGAATGGATGAGTGCTGGGATGGTTATGAGGAGGGTGCCCGGTGTGACACAAAAACATGCATGTGTGAGGCCCATGGGGTACCATTGGTGGATACGCTTACTGCAAAACTGTTTGTTTTCAAAGAAATAGTTTTAAAGAAAAACATGATGTATTGATGAATAGTTTGGTATAGTTTGTATTATGGGTTTTTGATAATGTTGATGTTGTGGGATGTTTCGAGTCCAAGAACCCCTCCTATTTGAACTGTGTTTTGGGTTTGTGTTTGGTCGGTGAGCTGTGTTGTAGGGACGATTAGTGGTCTCTTTTGAAAAATGTTTTGGGATGACTTTGTGGTGGTTCCCTATATGTGTTTGGATCTGTATTGTGGTATATCGTGACCAATAGACCATCTTGGTTGGGTCCTTTGGTTCAATCGTTGGATAAGGTACATCCCATTAATGGTTAGTGCACAATTAAAGTACAACCCGGATTGTTTTGCCTTTTGAAGACCCTCCAGTTGATCAATATAAGGAATATTTTTTCTTGAGATTTGTAGATTGAGTCTACACCCTTTCCTTTCTTTGATTTTTAGATCCTCTTGTAACGGGAGAGTGCTCATGGAAGGTTGACAGAGACCTTAGTTTCTTATTTTTCCTGATCCGTCAAAGGTGGATGTGTTCTAGGGTTGTAAGTGTGGATGAGTGTATCGATGGAGTCTAAGAGGACCTTTGGGTTCTTCAAAGTTTCTTTGATGCATTAATTCATGTTAAACCACCAGTGTGGGAAATATGGTCACGATAGGATATTGTGGCCACTTTCTAGAATTGTGTGTTGTTTGGGTATGTTGTATAAGGTCCCTCTCCATGAATTGTTTATATCAGTCGCAATGGTCATGATCGGTGATGCCTTATGATGTCATGTGCTAGATTGACCATAGAGGTGAATGTCGTGAAATCATATTAGAGTCCCTATTATGTTGTGAGAATGTATCCCTTGGAAAAACTTCAAAATCTTCCATTTTAGATGACAGTGAGTGTTGGTGTTATTTACTTCTATTGTTTCTCACCTAAAGAAACAAGGTGTGATGTCTGTGTATCTTCTTAGCCCTTGTTTCAGTGAAATATTGGGATCAGGTAAAGTGAGTTTGGAATGTGTTATGTCTGGAAAACTTATCTGGGATTGCATTGCAGTTGTTGGTTTCATTGAAAGAAGAATTATCGTTCATGGGGTTTCCAAAACCTAACTTCAAGGCCGAAGATGCTTCAATCATTTGAGCTCCAGCCATTGGTCTCGGAGAGAAGTTGGCTCATAGTCAGGGGAAATCACAGGGTCATTTAAACCCTTGTACAAATTCATTTCCTCAGTATGAAAGTTAGGAAGATTTCAAACCTATGGTGTCATAATCATTCTTCTGTTGTCCATGTTCGGTGGAAATAGGTGGAGGGCCGTGTGCCCATGTCATCACCCAATGTTATTCCCTCCCCCTTTTGGTTTCCACTGAGTCTTTAGAGAAAGGTTTGAAGTTTGTCTACACTATTTGTGAACATAGTTTTCACTTGGATTATAGTGACCATGCCCCAGAAACCCATGCGGAAAGAATGATCCCAACTATTAGTGTATGGCTTCCCAAACCGTGCAAACTAACCATGTGGTCGCCCCAACTCTTTAAATTTTGGGGTCTTTCTTTACCAGCCAGTGCTGGTTGGTTAAGATGGTTGGTTCTTAGGGTGTGGAGACCCACTATGAGTCTTATATAATTTCTTTTGTAAATTTTTGATGGAATTATATCCTTTGTACCTGTGAGTCCTTTTAGGCCTCCCCCAGTTAGTCTCTTGATTATGTCTCAAAAAAAATATTGGTTGTCTCTTATGGTTGGGAGCGTATTTGTGTCCCCCTGTACCAGTAACTTAGATTTTTTCATTGTCTTGGCTTGGTGTAGATAGTATCGTTCATATCTATCTAGCTACCAACATCATTCTTGAGTAAACATTGGGACTGGAGAGCACCCAATGGTTTAGTTAAAGTAAGCTAAGTGTAACCTTGTTCAAAGTTTTTGTTCGTTTGGGTGAATTGCTTGAGTATTGTTCAGATTGTGTTTGAGGAGTTTTTATTTCGGATAAAGCCTGAATGTTCTTGATGGATTTAGGAAAGTGGTGTAAGTTTGATTTGTGACAGTATTCCTTCCTTCATTGATCACTGGAGGTTTTTTGGCCTTTGGGGAAGAAACTTGGCAAGGGAGTACTTCTTGGTTTCTCAGTTGGGTTTGGTTGTTGATTTGGTCTTGCTGTGACTTTCCAAGGCGGAAAGTTTTTACGGTGGGGAGAATTGTCACATACATAGCTTATTTTAAATTTATTTTTATTTCAATTTCCATTAATGCTTTGTTTTGGGGGTTTCCAATGGTTTTATGGAAAATATGTGAGTTTTCGTGAATTGGGCCAAACCGTGAGCCCAATTCCAGATTTAAAAATAAATTTTTATTCTTTTATAACTTATAACTTTTTTAATATTTTTCACTCATTCAAACTCCTAAATATCCTCCCCATATATATTAACACTAAAATTAAAATATGGAGCCTTTGGAAATCCATAACTATGGTTTAGTTGGGTTTTTATTTAAGGGATTGGGCCTGCCCGGAAGCCCATATCCAGTTTTAAAAATTATCTCTATTTATTTAATAACCTTTTCAATTTTAAGTAATTTTCGGTGCTTCCAAGCCTCATATGCGGCCCTTACACCCAGCCGCTCCCCCAGCCTCTTTACCCCCCTCTTTGGAGCTCTTAGGATCGCGATTTAGGGACGCACATCTTAGGGTTTCTAAAATCGAGCAGATTTGATGAGGTATGTTCATTCTATCATAACTCTATCAATTCATACTCTGTTCCCTCCATTCCAATTCCTAAATGACCTAATAATTATTTGGAGAACATCCCATGTGTTTTGGCCGTTTTCAATTTCAGATACTGGTGTTTTGGGGAGATTCATTCTAGATTTCTCAAGTAAGTTTGTCCATTTCTTTTCCTCTTTCAAATTGATTTGGGTTTCATTCTATTTTTTTACGGTTTCCCCTCTTTTTATTGAAGTGAAAAATGACCAGTGGGTAGGGGTTCGAACCTAAGGTTTAACCTCGGGTTTTCTGGGTCCAATTTTCTATTTTTAGGTTTGATCTACCCTTTTTGAGGTGTGGCGGTGGTGCGTTTGTGTTTTCGCACAAAGGATTCAATGGTTTCATTTGATTTGGTAGGTGATTCCAATGTTTATGCAATATTTGTGTATTAGAATGCTGTATTTATCATATTTTCATATTTATATAATTTTATTATTTCTGAAAAAATTGGTTCTAATGATGTTTCTATTGCAATTGAATTTAAAAAGCCAATTTGGTGTGAAATTGGGGGTTTTCCAAAGAAGTGTTTTGTTTGTTTATTTGGGGATTCCCGATAAATACTTAGTTGTTTTTATTGATCTGTAATAAGGCATAAAATACTATTTATATTGTTTATCCCCTTTGGTAATTGCTGAAAAAATGGGTTGTAATTGTGTTTGTAGAGAAAGTGAAGTTTTGGTTCCACTTTTTTGTGAAAATAAACATTTTACAAAGTTAACACTTCTTGTTTAACATGGGGATGCCCAAAAATTGATTTGTTGTTTTAATTGATATTTATTGGGCTGAATTTATTGTTTTGGTAACTTACAATTGTGAACATCATGTACAAGTGGGTTTCTTAAGGGGTTTTGTGTGCAAAACTACACGAGATTCTGAGAAATTGATTTATTCAGATTCAAAGAGTTTGTTGTGTGTTTTAAGTGGTATAAAATGATATAGCTACTGTATTTTGTGTATGTGACCAGTAGTGGTATTTTACATTAAAATGGATATGTGTTAAATCCTGAAATTGTCTGATCAGAAAGGGGGAAGCCCGGGTACCTAGGTGGGGCGGATTTGTACTAGTACGGCTAGTGGACCGGATGGGTTTTGTCCCTGTTTCACTTAGCATTTGGATAATGAAAACTCTAACTAAACTATGTGGATAATGATTGGGGACTACTAGGTTATGGGTATGTTCCCTACTAGTTTCTCGTGTGCGAGAAAGGATTTTACTATGGTTACATTACACTGAGGTACGAGGTACATGGGGCATGAGACTATCTAGTGCCTAGGGGTGTTCCCAGTTTTTTTGCTCAGTATATTTGTGGTATTTTCCCTTGTATTTGGGTGTATTTTGAATTATAATGTAGTATATAATATTCCTATTTAAATGTGTTAACATTATGAAAGTTTTATCTTGAAAAATGTTTTCAATTTAAAGTTTCATTTCGTGGAATTTGTCACCGCTTTTAATTGCATATTAAAACTGCTTTCTTTTTCACCTTGTATTGCATGAACTGTGGAATCATAGGGTGGTATCCTATTGGGCTTAGTATCACACCCTAGCTATACCCCTTGGGTGTAAGTATACCTTTTTTTGACCCAGGTAAATGAAAGGCTAAGGGTGATGGCGGTTCAGGATGTTAGTCCTCATCCTTGGGGCGGAGTAGTGGAGATAACTTGGGGGTGATGACCCCTTGTCATGTGGAGTCCATGGGGCTGTTTTGTTTCTGTTCCATTGGGTCTTTGGACCTTTTGTATTGACTCTAAACCTATGTATTCAGTTCTGGTTTTTGTTTAAGCATCGTTTGGTATAAATTTTTCAGATTCAGTTTATTGATTGTTTTTAATGGTTTATGCCTTCATATTCGGGTAAATCATTCCCAAACCTAAATGAATGATACCCGGGCACTTGTGCCAGCCTGTGGGGATAGGGAACGCCCTTCGGGTCATGTCACGGGCTAGGTCTGGTGCCGGTTTTGGCGGCGACCAGATTCGGTCCGTGACAGATCACAAGCCAACAAATTAATTTCAAATAAATTAAATGAAACCAATCACATACAATGTTCTAATCTAGGCTCATGATCATCCATATCGTCGAATAAATTAGACATTTAATAAAACTATCATTTAATTCACAATAATTCTTATTTAAAATAAATATTATTTTAATAAATTAATTATTATCATTAATTATTCAATTCATTAATCTTAATTATTTTCCAAATTTCCTAGATATTCTTATCTATTATAAATTTAAACAAATTTAATAAATTTAATTAAATAAAACTCTTACATAAATGTACCTTGGAGAAAATTCAGTGAATAATCTTCCAAATCTGACCAACATTTATTATACTTATATAATGTTTACTATTGTGACATATGGAATTCACGAAATGTCATTTACTTTCCCAACTTGTAGTATCAACTTATTGATTACATGAATTACAGAATTTTCAATCACATTTTACTCTTCAATGCATGTAGAAAAAAAATTATAATATGTCTCATAAATGATATGTAGATAAAAATCTTATGTATAAATTAATAAACATATATATATATATATAGACATTACATTTTGTATCCTATAAACTTAATGAACACATTCAAGAGATTATTTGACGTTTTAAAGAATATAATAAATTTTTTTAAAAAAAATCAAAATTTGGTGTAAGTTCACTGGATGTACAGGTGAGCTAGATGAAATATATATCTCTCACCACTATTTGACAAACATTCATAGGAACTCATCGTGTAAATTATTCAATGGAAATTGGATTTCTTGACAAGTATCATGGAAAATACTATGTGATAAGAATGAGTTTCATGGTCACCAATCATGTAGGACATGTATATAATACTCAGTCCATCTATGACATAAAGGTACAAAATATCGTTTATGTTGGAAAAGATTTGTGTAATCCATCTGACCGTGCACCTTTCAATCATATTCAAAACACATTTTGAGGTATTTATTAAAGAACATATAATTTTTGAACAATGTTTGAATTATTTTTAAAATTAATTTGTGATGAATTGTCCACAAGTACAAATTGTGTAATTTTGATTGCATAACATTTACTCCTATGTTATATGGATATTATCCTTGTAACTATTTGACGATACCTATAATTTAATTTTAATCATGAAATTAGTCAATTGGATTAGATCTATGAGAAATAAAAGAGGATAATGAATATATCATAATTCAGATTAAAAGAACAAAAGAATATTATTTAAATAACCAAATTATAATTTCGTAAATCACTAATTATATTTACTTAATTATATATAATTATGTCACCATTTTGATACCACTTTTAGGTTACATGCATAGTTCAAGTGTCTTATGGGTGGTTCCCCACATTACATTTTTCCACAATGGATGAATAAACCACAATTTACGAGAACATTTAATTTATTGATTGAAGGTATTAAATCAATAAATCTGTCAATAGTAATCACACTAGAACCAGAATAATTATCATCACATGATATTAATTATTAATTTAATTAAATAAAAATTACCATTATTTTAATTCTATTTTCTTTGATGGATCTAAACACACATATATTTTGATTCATTTTTCTTTGTGGTAATAATGTTAATATTCCCTCCAATGGGGATCCACACATGATCCCCAAATCTCCATTTATCACTGAAGGAATCACTAGGGGCTAGCACTATATATCCTTGTGCTATCATTGTCAGCCTTTAATCTCCTCAATAACCACTTTAAATGTGTTCTCGATTATCTAGTTGAGGAAAATTCCACTCTATTCATTGGATAAAATGCGGAGAAATCATATCTCAATTTCTAAAAATGATTCTCCAAATCCATTGTTCACAAACAAATAAATCAATTGGATCTATTGAGAATATAAAATAAATCGGATTATTTATCCCTATGTTTAAAAATAAAAATTGCATATTTTAACTTGAATATTTTTGTAATCCTATAATAACACAATGTAAAAGAATAATAATATTATTATTATTATTATCAATTACATATTAACAAGTAAAATTAAATGAAATAATGTTTAATAAATTTATATTAAAAAATTATTATTTTGTCATCAGACCAATTAACATGATCTTCAATTCCTCCACAATATTTATTAGTCCACGAATAATGAGTATCGATTTATTAAATAAATATTACTTTATTATTCGATAAGAAATAAATAAATATTATATTAACTAAATTGGACATAAAAAATTATTAAATATTCTGATCACAATATATTCTCTCGAATAACAAATGATGGAATAAATTCGAACAATATTACATGAATAATTATTAAAACAAACCTGTGAACAAAATTTATTCAACGTTTTAAATACTAAATAATAGTATATTATTTAACCAGGGTTCTAGATAAACATATTTTGTGAACCATTAGAACCGGATCTTAATTGAATTAGGTAAATTATACAAATTTTCAATGTCAGAATCTAGTAAAATGTGAAGTCATCCATAAAGAAGGACATTAATGTCATAGTTACATGATACCCTATACAAACTCTTACATTGTAATATAATACATTTATCACGATATGAAAAATCAAGCCTCTTGCAGGCTGGTTCGATAAACATATGTGCATGATGGCTTATTATTTATCTTCATAAAAATTGAACTTTAATATAAACTACTATGGCATGATATTTTTTAGGATATATCGTTTCCATGAATGAGATTAAGATATCAAATCCCATAAAATAATAGAAGGAAAAATCATTTCTTATAGTATTCATTAATTCAATATTAATCATGACACACCTAACATATACAACCTCACTATGAAAATATTTTGTCACTGTTCTGTTCAATAAATAAATGTACACAACTAATAATCATCATTAATAATAATATTAAATTATATGGATCAATACACTAATCCATGTATAGTAACATCCAATGTCAAATATAAATATAGAGTTCATACAGGTGGGTCTCATTCACAAATAGCCTAATGGATATTACCAAGGGCATACACCATGGGATGGTTCCTCAATGATTATTGAGCCTCTTCCCCTGATATTTTGAATCAAATTTTCTATTAAATAATACCATATATCTACAGAACATATATTTTAGATTAGTGTCTTAGCACATTCGGTTTCACATAATAGGTAGACAATGCTATGACATTTTAGTGCAACAACTACTCTTAAAAAATTATGACATAATTTGTCACACAATAGAACAATAATGTTGTGATAAGTTGTTTATTAATAATCAAAACCATTAATACATGTTATCATAGCGTAGGTAGATATTGGTTCTAGGGAACCAACTCCTACAATATCATATCATATATCTCTTGGAAGACATGTCTTCTCACTTTTACATGGACTACAAAAGGGTATGTGTGGGTGGTTGATAAAAAATATTATGGAATGATTTATTAATAATAAATGATTTATTTTTTTGAAATTCTTTTAATGTGATTAATTAGAGAAAAATTTGTTTTAGATTTTACATTAAACTATTTGATAAAATATCCAATTTTATCCCATTATAATAAACTATGTTACATGTGGAATTAATATATTTTGTATCATATTTTAGCATGAAATTATGTTATATAACTCATAAAAATTATTTATAAAATTGTCATTATTCCATGATTATTATATCATACATTTTATGGGAGAAAATGGGACATCATGACAAAGATAGAATAGATGAGTTTATGTGGGAACTAATTTAACATTTTAGACACATGTTATTAATTTGTATATTTGTTGTGATAAAATGTTTAGTGTAGATATAATATCTAATATGAAACACATGTTCATCCAACAAGGAAATATGTTTCATGTTTTTTATAAGTCAAAATAGTAGTTATATTATGAATAAATTAGTTGGCCACATTTTATTTTCACACCAAAAAAGACGTTTTACCCTTGCCTCCCTTCTACTCAATTAATGTGTATTTTTTAATTAATAGAAGGATGATAATTGGTTATAAGATTTTTTCTATGTAATATTTGGTTCCTTATAATTTCAGAAAACAATTGTAGGAAGGAATCTCTCAATCTAGTCTCTTGTACATAATAAACTCATCCTCCTCTTCAGTGTTGTACTATTTTATTTCATTCAATAAATTATATCTTTCTGTTATACTAAATAAATAATTATCATTAATAGTGGAGATATTGTTACATAAGTTACCTTAGATCATATTTTCATTGGGGGGAATTTTCAAATAAGGGTGTTTTAATTTCTATTTATAGATAATACATAGGGTTTAACTCGTTTAGCATGTCAGTTTCATGTTAACAACTGTAGGGTTTTGGAGTGAAGACATTAATGGGAAGTAATTGAATGAAATCATGATATTATTGATAATGATAAATATTTAATTGATTAGGTTGAATAGATATGTTACGTATAGTAAAAATATTTTTAAAAACCCTTCCATTCAATGGTTTTCTCAAAAGAAATAATATTCAATAAAAACAAAACAAAAATTATGTTTAATTATGATCATTTCTTATTTAATTAATCATTTAGTTTCTTTATTTATGTAAATAATTTTTAAGAGGATGACCTAGTTCATCCAGTGTGTTGGTATTATATAAAATACACATTATTTTTGAGTTTCCACAATGAATCTCTTTAATGAAAACCACACATGCTGCGTATTTCATAGAATAACATAAAATATAATTAATAAATAAGTAAATGTCATAATAAACATACTAAGAACACCTTAAAGGGTTTTTAGTGAAAATACAATCAATATATCTTGAATAGTTAGATATATACAAGGCATTTTGGTTTCAATTTAAATAATTACTATCTCTATGTTTTAACTCATATTGCATGCCTACCTCTGTGTGTCCTTCCATGAGTTCACCTAAATATAATGGTTATAATAACAAGATACATGATGTGTCATTCAATACTAGCTACACAGAATACAAGCATTATGTCTCAATTTTTAATTAATATATTTATGTTTTGTGTGACAAATGTTTAAATCCTTCTATAAACGTTGTATTTCATTTATTTCAATGTCACTTAACTGCAATCCATTTTGATATGTATAACAAATATATGTTTAATGATTTAACCACATGGTTTTTGTGATTCCTAATAGGAAAAACCATGTGGGGTTGCATGATTAATACAATGGCCACACACGATGTAATCTCTATAATGTCACATGATAATTGTCATTTAATAAATGAAATATAATAAACCATCATAATGAACACCCACGTGATGGAATATGATTTACATGGATTTTATTTTTTTACTACCAAGGGGTATATTGTGTATAATTTCCTATTACCTATTGTGTAATTGTATTGTTTGCCAAAATTCTAAACACCTCTTGTTTGGATATCTAAATTTTTATCAAATATTCTTTTCTTGTTCTTCGTCATATGAAAGTGAATGAATTTATAATATCAAATTTTAAATAAAAATTCAATAATGATATATGAAAAAGTGAAAATAATGCGTGAATATAATGAATAAATAATATGTGAAAGGAAATTAATATCTGACCAATTTGAAACAACTGTACGATTTTAGTGGAAAATAAGAGATTTTGGTCTCATTCCTAAAAATTAATTCTATTTGATTCTTAGGATAACTTCTCATAACAAGATCCTAAAAACACAAAAAGATTCTAAGAGTGTATTTTTTTCATATAAATATTATTATTTATTTAAAATATAAATAAATCATCATTTTATTATTTTATCATTGTTGATTATTTCCGCTGAGCATCTTATCACACCATCATTGTAACGATTAATCCAAAGTATAATTATTCCATAGGTTTACAAACATACTCAATAAACCATATAACAAACCCAATGTGTCTCTAGGGGCATGAATTATGCTACTAATTTTCCTGTTCCATTCATCGTTGATCGTATCATAAAAACCATTATGATGGATATATATTTTCTTGTTCTCATTCTCTCTAGTAGGTGGAAGAGGATAATAAAATCTCATTCTAGAGAGATATCTATTTAATCATGAAAAAATTATACATAAAGAAAATCACTATGTACATTAATTCTATAATCACCATAGAAAGGATAATAGATTGGTTTTATACTCGTGGAATGATAATTAAAAATTTCAAAAATATCCTAATATAATTTTTTACTCCATGTAAACCTCATGACATACAATAATAACACAATTTCTAATACATTCCATGATAATAACTAACACATGAAAATTTAAAATATCGTCTGATAAATTGATATTTATTTATTTATTTAAATTTTATAAAATAAAACATATAGATTCTATAATTCTATTAACTTCGTACATCAATCCCCTTGAATATTTATCAAATAGTAAATAATAAATAATAAATATAAATATATATCATTATATAATTCAATATTTAAATAAATTAATAGATATTTTATTCACTAATTGGAGAATAAATATACAGTTTAATATTCCTTAAAATAACCTAATAGTTTTTCCTATTTAATTATTTTTTACCTTATGAACCATCAATAAGAGATAAATTAATTTTACTGTGGAAAATAGCTAAACTAATATTTATTTAAAATTTTACTCACATATATTCCAAAACTAAAATAACCTTTGATAGAATTAATGTTATCACCATAAATTGGATAATTTTGTTTCCCGGATATGGGACTCAAAGTTAATAAAAATATTAAATCTAAATTAAATTTAATCCATTATTATAAAAACACATACTCCCTTTCTAATCCTTAGTAGAAAATGGTAAACATTCATAAAGTCCAAAAATAGTTTCTACAGATTTTTCATTCAACCATTGAGATAGGAGTTACTATCAAAATGACAATAACATATTATTAACAATTAATGAGTAATATAATCATTTTTTTCTCAATATCTCATCAAGATGGTTTCAATGTTTTTTCAATTATGTAATGATTGATTACCTTTCATTTACTACATAATATTAACGTCATGATGAACCACCACGAACAAGGATTTAATCAGGAATTAATATTTCATTCCAAGGGCCTGAGATATCTTCTTCTAAAATAATAAGAAAAAAATAACATGTTTTCTTATCTATTAATGTGATTTCACATATGATACAACCTATATATCTTGCCTCACGATGACCATATTTCATTATGATTTTCATCAATAGATCAATATATATAATTTTTTATATACAATAATAATAATATCAAGTCATTGGAATAATACACATATCCAGAGATAGGTATATTCAATATCATATATAACATGTGGAATTCCTATTGGTGGACATGACACAATATCCTTCCCTGGTAGTGATTATCATGTGTATCAATTATTATAAAAATACTTAATGTATTATAATCCTCCAATGATTAATAGTAAAAAATAATCATTATCCTATAAGATAGATATCATCGAAGAATAGATCATATGTTTTGGAATATTTTTGTAGTACAGAAATATTCTCCTTCATTCATTGGATTTATATAACCATTTGTTGAAAAAAAACTCTAATTAAAATATCATATGAATGATAAATATAAGAACACTCATCATGTGATATATTTATTATATATATTAATGAATTTTAATATTCTGATAATTTAAATTAAAATTTCATTTTGTAATGGGGAGAAAACTCATTTACCATATAAATTGTGTAAAAATGTTGTAATAGGGGCTTAATAATGGAATTTTATTATTTTTCATATAAATACATGTTCTTATATTTATAAAAATATATTAGATAATTTTAATTAATTCCTTCAAATATTACTATTATTGAATCACAATAATTTAGGCCTTCTGATAATATATACTGTAATACCATGTTCTCATATCCATGATAATTAATTCCATAAAAGGTGGGGATTTCCATGTTTTTGATATAATAAAAATTATTTCTATCATCACACTATACAAAAGAATTGTATGATGCCTGAAACAATGGTCACAACATACTTCAAGCATACCTGTATATACACTAGAGTGTATAGATGAGAAGTGAGTGTATATATATAGAAAAATATAGAATATACCCCTAGTTTCAGAGGGATAAATAGTTTAATGATATAAAATATAATATGAAACTCATAATATCACATGGAAATAACTTGAAACACACAAATTACTAAACATAAATCCATAAAATAACTATTTGTAATCCAAAAATTCATGTCATGTGAAAAAAATGATGTCAATGATATAAAGAAGTTATAATAAAGAAGAATCAATGGAGTTACAACTAATTTCATAAAGGGGGTTATGATAGGTTTATACAACTTAAAATGGATGAAAAAGGGGGAAAATCATATATGAATGTCTTAAAATTATAGGTTTATTTTGTTAATTTTTTTTAATTGACACAAGAGAACTTTATATGGACACATGGTTTTCTAAAATGTGTGGTAGATATTTAATCACCGCATTTTGTAAATTGATCGGTATGAACATTTAGTTGGTTAGCTATAAAAATCATTCAGAAACAATATGATACATAAATACAATAAATAGAATTAAATTAATGGGTTCCAAGCATCCATTCCATTTTTTGAAAAATCATTGCCCACCCCTTTAAACATTACATTGTTGGGGTGACCATTAAATTCAAAAGTTGGACTATATTATTATAATCCAAAAAAGAATCCAAGCCCCAAACACCTAAGACCCTCCCAAGACCACTCCCTCTCAATTATAAATTACATTAATGGAAAAAAATAAGTGGTTTTAATAATTTAAAAAATCAAACCTCTCTATATGGTCATGGTTTTATAACCACCCCACCTCATATTGGCTTAAAATATGAGACAATTTCATGTGTACCTTCAATCGCCCTGATGGAAATATATAGTAATTATGCTCAAACATCCACCAAACATTCCCATGGTTCCCCCTTATTCATCTCATGATTAAATAACACACATATAATTTTAAAAATTAACCCTTATAAGGTATTTTAGATGTATTACATTATAGGAATGGGACATAGTTCAAAGGTAGAATTATCATCCATTTCAATTTTTTCTACAAAAATGTCATTAGATGGGAGGGGATGATACAACCTATTCTAAGAGACCTCAATAATGTCTGGAATTACATCATAACTCAATAGATATTCTACATTGTATGAAACTTCTATATGTAATTCCATAATTAGAGACATGTTAATTATCCTTATGGACAACATTTCGATACTCTAAATCAAATTATTCACTTTCCTACAAATCATACATAGGAAGACTAAATTTCAAATATCAAATTCTATTATAAATTATGATTATTTTTCCAATGATAAATTCCTTATTTTAGTGTTCACTGTAAATTTATAATCTTTTTGATCTACTAAGAAATACCCTTCACTAATCATAGATTGTGTATGGTGGACTCTATTGCCTCAAACCATCACTTGAGTGATTGGTACGACCGACTTTTTAAGGATTTTATGTGATCCATCTAGATAGATGAATTCAATCTATTATTTCAATTATTTTTATATACAACCAAATAACTCCCCGTTGATTATAAAAAAATTAAGGACACATTTTTAGATAATTCCCTCAAGTAAATTCATGTTATTAACTAAACTAACTATATATTTTTATATGGGAGGTGGTACAAATGTGGACCTATGTTATTATTTCCTTCTGAAGGCCCTACCATAAACTGGTGGTGATGTGAGGTTATTTTTATGAAATAATGCTTCTTGGTACCCCATTTTAGAACAATACCTCCCATGCATGAATCATCCATGATCATAAAGCCTGTAATTTTTTAGATATTTAATAATTAGGAATCCATTGCAATAAAATCAATGACAACCCATGTTGAATCATATACTTTTGGATTCCTTGGTAGAGCCATCAATAAATCAATTATGATGTCACTTAAAATCCACTATGGAATGGGTTGTGGCTATAGGAAACCAATGAGGCACTTATGTTTTAACTTCACCAACTGGTAGATGAATATAAAAGAAAAAAACCAGTTATTTCCTTCCAAATTCTTAGCCACAGATAATATATATTCACATCAAAATACATTTTTTTCATCATGGGATACACAACCCACAGCCATGAGTATAATTCCCCTATCAAATCCTCATTTGTTTTCCTGGGGACTACCACTCAGTCTCTTATATATATATATAATATCATCATCATCCAAGGACCTATCCATAGGGGTATCTCCACCATATACGGTGTCCCTCACGATATAGTAGTTATAATATAATAATTATACTTCTTCCACGATTTAAATAAGTGAATAAGTAATAATAAAGGTATAAAATCAATTCTACCCTAGTACTGCATGACATATCAGGTACATCCACAAAAATAACACCATTATGTGCTACTCATAGATGAAATATTGGACAACCTATGATCAAGCCTTCATAATGAAAGAACATTCCACACTATTACCCTTCTTTAGAGTATAAACCAACCCCAATAGAATTATATTAGTAACTAAATGAACCTTATTTGGATGAAATTTAGGCATGCAGGTTGAAAATGGTATTTGAGGGTTTTTTATCTATATAAACCACAATCCTCTTTCTTAGATGGTATTAATTCCAATATCTCAAGTCATGAACCATTTCAACTAAATCAAATTCATGAGTATGATATTTAGGATCATGTGGCCTCATAATCGCATACACTTAATAAGAGATATTCCCCTCCAATAATAGTAAATCACCCAAGATGCTACCTAAGAAAACTAAATATAGGGTTTAATAAATTTCTTGATCTCGTAAGGTCAAAATATGTATATAATCCAACCTCTGTGTAGCACTCTATATCAATCCCCATGTATGGTTAATCCAACAGAATTTCACCACCATAATATTTAGAATAATAATCGATGATACCATGTTCGAAAAGATCATGATAATCCTATATTAGTATCCAAACAACCTCAAGAAGATACGAATTACAAAAAAAATCCATCTTACACGAAATCATGGAAGCAAATTTCTTAGGATGCATATAAAATCCCATCTTGGATAAGATATAGACCATGAAATGCACTCAATAAATATTATTTTTTGAATTTTATATTTCTATTGTTTATTTATTTTATGTTAAGGTATTAAGAACGATATTTTATTGGTGATTGTTATCCCATTTATTATTGGAATACAAAATGATTCCATCAATGAATAAACCACTAATTAGTCCAAATAAGGGTATGATTCCTTGTCAAGAAGAGCTATAATGGAAAATAATACATTGAATCTTCCTAAAATATCCCCAGGTACTAATAAAGGTTATATATACTCCTGAATTCTATAAGTGTGACATCAGAAGGTCGTAATAATTACTTATGGTATCACAAATTCAGATCAATTTTTTAGAAGGCGATGGTCATCTTCAATAAATTTAGAAGGTCATTGATTTGGGGATGTGGGTATTGAAACATAACATTCCCCTAGTAATGAATCTAATTATAAACAAATAAACTCATGTAACCATATTTTTACTATAAAAAGTTCCATTTCACCCCAAGGTGTAAGGATATTTTTTACAATTCCTTTTGATACAATATCCTACAACTGGGATTTCAATTCTTAAATATCTATCATTATCATCCTATAAAGAGGTATAGAATTATGCTCTATACCTAGAGTTGTATAAATCATACCATGATTCATTATTCTTATTGTAATACATATATATCCTTAGTAATTTCATCCCTGAATTAATAAATAACTACAGGAAAAAATGGTTGTTGAATCTCTACGTAATCCAAGAAAAAACTTCTCACCTATGTGATAATGGAACCCGTCCCCTAATGGATCAACCCAGTTTAATCTATCGAGAAAGTTCACACACTATAATTCTTGATACTACCAACCTCAAGAGAGTTTAATGATACCATCAAAGAAAATCATAACACTTTACCTCATAGAAATCCTGATAATGAAACTAAAGAATCTCTTCAAAACCCTCATATCCAGCATGAATACATCAGAAAGGAATTGATAAGTGGATGTCCCTTAGGTATAACTAAAAAACTAATAGATTCCCTAAAATATTGTTCTGATGGGTGAACCTGTCAATATAACCCTACAAAGAAACAATATAAAAAACAAAATTCTATAAAATAAGTATTAGAGATAAGATAATGTGATGAAAATGTATCGAATAAAATTGACTAAATGGTAGAAGATCACAAAATCATACTGTTAATGGAAGATATACCAACATCTTTCTATATTGGGGCAGGATTTATTATATACAACTATTTGATAGCATTACCCAATACTAATGTTACGAATTTAAATGTCATATTCCACCATGGACTCTACTGTATATTACCCAAAGACCCACATTCACTACTACGACTCTTTTGAAAAGTGTTTCCAAATTTTGTATTTATTGGCTTGTAAGGGTCAGAGTACTATATCCATTAACCATCCCAGAAACCATAACATTATGTTCCAACTAAGACTCTACAAAAAAATGTATAGGGACATATTTTTTTCATATTAATGGAAATCATTATGTGGTTAGGTACACGATGAATACTTATACCCTAGAGATCCATATTGAAAAATATACCTCACCACTTTCCCATGGTGGAATAGAAGATCTACTATATTGCCTCAGATAATTACCACCCACCCAGTGATATTCATTGGAACGATATTTCCTACACATAGATGATACCCCACCACAATAACCAATAAGTGAATAAATCCCCATTTTTTTCAAATGATATTATTCCTGTAAATAATGTAATGGTTCAGTATATCAAAAAAATGGTAGGGGAAACACATTTACCCACACCTTGATATGATAATGGATTCCCTCTTCAATGTAATTGGACTAGGTGACCACATCACCTTATAAATAAGGAGACAAATTTTTTATCTATTTATACAAAGAGGCATAATCCCAGATCAACATATCCTATTTTATAAAATATGATAAATTACATTTCATCTCAAATGACATGTTCTCAGGATCGATATTTCAGAATATGTCAGTGTAAAAGTTAGTCTAATTCAACATAATATGTTTATCTTCTTGGACATGTTAATCACCCGAAAATTGAGCTAGCCCATGCAACATAATCACTTTTAGCTTCACCTAACATACCTAAGAAGTCTCTAAGTGATCTAGTATCATGTGGATATATTTCATCAATATCTCCATTTCTTGTGAGATACTATGACAAATATCAATTGAATGTGTTTCTATTAAAAAAAATTTTACGATCAAAAATTGAAGGTGTAATATAAAGATAATCCATATCTCTATATTGTAAAAGTCTTAGAATAAACAATCATAATATATCCTCTATAGTTAGACCTTGTATTTATGGACTCTCCAGAAACATGTTAGTGGTGCATGATCTTCCCCACCCACTTGGGGTGGGACCCTGGTCATCAGATGTGTGATGACACCACAATTTAAACACAAAAAATATGAACATAAATAAAATGAAAATATCAATGAATAAATAAACCATGGTAGAAAAAATATTTTTAATCACTGTTTAAAAAATAATAAAATATCATATATCCAAGTACACCATAAATCCCTATGTACAACTCAAGATCACATGTAATAGATTTCCATTAAATTTGGTATTTTAACATTCCCATTATTCATTCAAGACACTAATTTCAATAAATAATTTCCACATATTTCCTCATCATTTGTAGATTTATTATTTCTAAGATACAATTAGATGCAACTTCATTCACAAGATGTGAGGGAAATCAAAAACATTGTTTATTTGATGAACATTATTTATCAAAATTCAACATTCAAAAATAATATATCATAGTCTAATTAAAAAATCAACTCAGGCAGTAGGATAGGTAACATTCCACCAAACATTTTAATGGGAACCCACCATATAAACAGATGTTTAAACATCAAATAATCCAACCCCATTGAATAATAGGTTGGATCATATCCAAAAATACATATTAATAACCAAAAACTTATTATTATAGGAAAATTATAAAGTAATTTCTTGATTCATAAACAGACAACCAATCTCACTTTTCATACAATCCCTAGAGAGAAAAACACACAAGAATCAACAATAGTGAAAAACAAGTGCACCGCATAACAGGGAAATCCAAAAACATTAGAAGAAAAAAATTTGACCTCAATCTCATACTTGGTGACTTGAAATTTCTACATACTTGGGTTAGATACATCCATATAATTACTCACTATCAATCAAAAACATAATCCCATTATCTCCTCTTCCAATCCAAACAATAATACAAAAGTTTTCATTGATAGAAATGTGCAATCTCCTACTACCCTAAACCACTGTGAGGTTCCCATACCAGTAGTTTCCACAGACCTCATAAGAACCTACCCATATTCTAGAGGTTTACGACCCACAATGAGGATCTATGTGTAATGAAAGGGACAATACCCTTAGTGTTTTAGTGAAACAATAATGGAATATAATAAATAATATGTGAAACACATAATATAATTATAGATAAATATTTCCAATTCCAATAACAATAACACAAACTCATGAAATCCAAATAATAATTTTCAATTTCATACAACATTTACATGATATATTTCATATAAAAAATTAACAAAAAACTAAAAAATAATTGAAAGATCAAATATTTCAATTCAAGATCCCTAGAAAGACTTCCATTTCATAGCTCTATCTTATATCAAATCAATCTTCTAACCAGTGATGATTTACCATATCAAGTTGTGATATCCAAAAGATTAATCTGGTACAAAATATTGGCCTATGTAACGTGTTATTATGAGGATTTAGTAGGCCACAAAAAATAATTCCCCAAAAAAATGATTATAATAAGAACATGAAAATGAATTAAATAAAAAAATTTATTGTCATCAAAGTGATTAAATAATTAAATAATCATTAAAAAAGGGGACCTGTAGTTAGACCTAAGGTTGTAACAACATTATTTTTCTATTATATGATGGATCGATACATGTTATCATGACCAATCCAACTCATGTGCCCAAAATAGTTCACAATCCACCTCATATAAAGTGTATTGTAAGTTATCAAAAACAAAAAATATATTATTTATTTTTAGTTATCTTAATCATACACTTATTCTATGTATTATCAATATAAAAAATCCACAATATATTAGGTTTATTATTATAATCACAAACTAACAAATATCTAGTGTTTTTATGACATCAAAAATAGCCACATATATTGAGTATTATTGGTATCATAATTTATGCACTACATAAAAATAGTTGGTTACAATTTTAAAAAAATTATTATTTATATTATAAAAACGATTCTCATTATGAAAACCTTATTAGTTTATTTCATAAATTTTTAAAGAAAATTATGCAAGACACATTTTAATATTTTTTTAAAGTTTGTGTTGTTGATTAAAAACCGACATTATTTACAACATAAGTACTAATAAGAAAATATGAGAGTTGTGGGAAAGACAAAAAGATCACCTACCATAGGTTGGAGAAACATCACTCATAGAATATATTTATTTGATTGATGTAGTGATAAATAATTGTTAAAACACATAAAAATATTGAATATATGGTTTTTATGTTTTATATATTGAGAGAGACTAGAATGTAATGGAGAAATGAGATTATATTGAAATAGTTCAATAGAAACCTCACATAAATTATATCATGAATAAATATAGTGAAAATATATAAAAATAAATGGAATTAAACACTGAATTTCATAAATATAGAAAAGATATTCACACAACATCAAATGAAAGAAAAATGTGCAAAAATAAGATTTAAAATCATCATGATATTAAGGGTTTTTTTATTTTAATAACATTTTAGTGTGGGTAAAAAATTTCTCATACGTTTCACCTAACATTGAAATATATAATTTCAAAAAATTTATATTTCTATATACATAGGAACATTTTTAGATAAAATATGTTAAACCTATGTAAAACTCCTTTAAAATTACAAGCTTTGAACAGTTTCACAAACTACATCTTACTATATTACTAATAGAGTTATAACACATTTAACTATGCACTATTGGGTTAAAGTGTTAGGAAAAATCATACACCAAAAATGGGATTACTATTGTTATCTAAAAAAACTTATAAGCCCCAAACCCCTGACACTACCTTGATACCACTCATAATCCCGTTAAAATTTAATTAATTAAAAAAATTAAATTGTATGGATGAGTATAAAATAATTTAAACCTATCTATAAAGTTGGTGGTTTATATTAAACAATCCAACACTTTTAGGATCTTAAAGTGTGAACTTCAATGGGCTATAATACCAATTTATATAGAAAAGGACTGGGTGAACCACAGACAGTGGGGTTGAATAAATCATTCATTATTTTTATACATTCATTTTATTTAAATACACTAATATGATATCTTATGAATTGATCCCATTAATATTAAGGTAATTTTTTCTTGAATGAAAATCTAAATTAATGAACTATATGGAAAACTAAAATATTTAAAGGGTTGATATAACTGTGTGTGCCTGCATGATTTTATGATAAGGGATTTTAATTCATTAATTTTGCACTAATAATAAATCATAATTTACATGTGGGTTATGATGAATAATCCTCTACAAGTGTGATTTATGACAATACATAATATCCCATGGCAAATAAACTTACCCTCTCCAGAAATCATTTTCTTTAGTTATGGGTGAGTAAGATCACAATAAATTTTGGGATGCTTTAGTAACTATTGAAAATCCTCATCATCAAGCCTTCATGATTATCTTAACATAGAATATTAAATTCTATAAATTATCATTTTCTATTATTAAATGTTGAACAATAATTATTCCTAAAATATCAGTTCATGTTGAATCAATGGGTGATAAACTTTATAAAATGAAATCTTTTCTTTCGGAAGCTAAAATTGATTTCTTATTTGTCTAGTTCTACTGAATTATATTTATTTAATTTATTATTATTTTATCTCATTCACTATCTCCAATTAGTAAAGAATTATTCAATATTGTATAATTATATAAAGTATCAAAAATTCATTCAATCTTCTATTATTGAAAATTATCATAACTGAATTACACAACACACTCATCATCATGTTTTCCAAATTTGTTATTTTCATTGGAATTTATATTTGTCTTTGAATAATACCCCATAATACAAATATTTTCTCTAGTTATATTACATTAATGAAAGTATTCTAGTTTACTATTATAAATAAATTATCAATTATTTCATCAATAGGAATATGGATTTAATTGAAATGACAAATAAATGCACATGTGAATTCATAACGTTCTTGAATTGACATCCTTAATTAATTTCAATAAACTAATTTTGTTAGAACCATATTTATTTATATTAATGACATGAAACATCTCATAATGTCTTGAAATCCTAATATTCCAACTTTAATAACAACATAATCATTTTCATGTGATTAATGAATTTAAGGAATTCACAACTTCATTACAAATATTTTTTCCCATAATATTTATTCTATAATTTTTGGGTTATTTATTTACATAAATTCTAAAATATTTTAGAAAAATGTTATTAATATATTGAACCTAAAATTACATATCAAAATAGTATCATGACTCTTATGATGTACTCTATAATTCTATATCATTACCATATTTTCACACAACATGTAGTACACTATAAGACCCAAATGACTCCTTAAATGTTCATCAAATATCCATAATTAGGAAATATTTATACATTATGATATATTATTTAAATTTAATATTATTATTATCGACACATGAATGACAGATATAAAATATTTACTTCATAGAAATTAATTTCAACGGAGGTCATGTGTGTGTAAATGACACTTATATAAACTCAATCATTAAAAAATTGATTCTATAAGACTCTTATAATGATTTGATTCTTCATGGATTTTTCAAATATAAATTTCATAGTTTCAATAAACCTTTTGTAAAATTTAAACATCCATATGAATATTAAAAAATATTATGCCTTTTAGAAATTCTACTTGTTTCTAGAGTCAACATGGCTCATAAAAATTATTCAACCCTTAGTTGTTTTCTATCTCAAAAATAAAAATTACAATGTAATTCAAAAAAAATTAGAATAAATATAATTAATTTTATTTATTCCATAATAATCTCAAAAACATTCTCAATACATTAACATTAATTTAAAATACATTCAATTATTCTCATTATATGTTAAAAAAAATAAAACCCATTATTAATCCCATTAGATCCTTATTTATTGTTAACATCTCTATATTATATTTGAAACATTGTGCTAATATAAACATTATTATAATATATTATAGTTATCAATGCATATATAATAATTCAAACTATATTTCCATGTAATATAAAAATCTAGTAACTTGGTAAATCCCATAATAGTAGAATTTTTATTGTCTGTCAATGTTCCTTTTAATGTGTTTCAAATTATGTGTTTATTAAAACATAGAGGTTTTTATATCTTATTTTTTTAATATTTATGATTGATAATTTTTTTGATGATATATTTAATTATGAAACAAAAAAAATAATGTTCTGAGAAATGTGAATTATTAATATATGATATAGAGAAGAAGTAGTTTTCATGCTTATTTCCATTATAATATAATCTAAAAACAATATTACAAGGATTATTATGATGAATAATCTGTTTTTTAGTTATATTATCATGTAGGATCAGTAGGTAATGTCATATGCTTCTAGATGACTCCAACCAAATTTAAAAAATGAACTTTTTCACGATTTAGTTTCGATCATCGTGGTCCATACATTAAATTATTGGATTAATTATTTGTTTGGTGAATACCTCATGGTATTTTTAAAAATAATAATTTAAATTACTGAAATATATTATAGGTATATAAGGGATAATATGGTGAAAAAAATAAAATTTAAGAAAAATTTAAAATTATAGTTTTTAAAATAGTGAATCAAGTGTGAATCCCCTCTAACTTGGTTCATCCCATTGGGGGAAAGATCTGGATCAAGAGATGTAAGTAATCTACATTCAATGTGATACCATTGAAGATAAAAGAAAAGTAAATTCATTTCATTTTAACCATGTATGAAGGAATTATATATGGTTTTTTATGAGGATCTAAAAACAAATAATGAGAGTAGTGATTAACCAGGGAATGAGACCTCATCCATTGAGAGAATTAAAAATTATTGTGGAGACTATATTGGTTGTAGTAAGAGGAATATTTTTCTTAATTTATTGTAGGAGGCCCAATAAACATTCACTAGTTTCCACCTTAATGATTCAATAATTCTAATGTATGTAGAGATTGATATTATTTCTAATTCCATTAGATAAAAAATAATTTTACCAACCTATTTTATACCCATATTTCATAAACATTCCATTATGAGATAATAATAGAATTACAATGATTCAATAATTTCCGACAAACTTGTCTAGAACTAAGAATAGAGTGGAAAGAGTTTATGAAATCTAAGTGGGATTTATGGTAGGTGTAATATTCATACTTCATGAATATCATTTTTGGATAAATCAATAGGTTTTCAGTTCAAAAAATAGTTGTTTTACTTGCACATGAGATTTCATTATGGAATACATGATTATTCTTTTAGATGTTGCAAAAATAGACTAATGAGAAGATAAAAGATCTTTTATTCATTAAAAGACCAGTGTTTCTTAATCCTTATAACCAAAGAGTAAGATAATTGTCACCATAGTTATCTTGAAATGGTATTATATTATAATCACTGAATGTGTTCCACATAATACACTCCCATAACGCTTTTTGGAACATGAGATTTATAGATTTCTTTATGTTATTGACAACCAGTGCACATAAAAACATTGTTAATTAATGTATTCATTAAGTTATAATATCTATTTATATCATGTTTTTATAAATTTTAAATTAATAAGTTTAATATAAGAAGGATCTACTTATATAAAACAATCTCACCCAAACTGTGATGATCATTTAGAACCAACATACCTCTATGATAGAAAATAACTAAGAAGGATCCTAAATAAGATCAGGTAAAACCCCAATTATCCAGTATTGAGTTCATAAAAATGATCTCAATAATGTAACCCTATTTCATATCAAAAATATTTTGGATGAATCTTGGGTACTTACTTTCATTAATGAATGATATGTACAATGTTGGGAATCATGGAAAACCAATAATTGTTCCATCTTAGTTGTGGATCTGGAAATTAATGTATCCCCAACAAATGATCTTGGATATTTTCAATTAAAGGGCTGATATGTGAGGTAAATTCATTATCTATAAATCAGAAGAGATCCCTCTCATCATTTCCCTATAACTCTTATAACGTAATTCATGAATTAAATTATATTTCTCTATGTATAATATCTATAATTATTTTATATTGGTGTTATATATACTCTAGATAATGGAAATGTATATTCTTATGATATTAGTATAAATTTTAACCATTAATATATGATATATAAATATGAATAATGGTGGATAATGACATTTATAGATGAAATTTTTCCTAGATGGAAGCATGTATTATAGTGTAGTTGATTATTCATTTTTTTTTGTGCTCTCAAAATATTTTAATTATGTAGAGATCTTGGTCTCACTGAGTTCATTCTCTTATGGATACTTTGTAGTCAAACAGTCACTAATTATAATTAATAATTTATATATTTTATTTATAAAATAAATATAAAACAAAATGAGGGTCGACAAATGAGAATGCATGATAAAAAAATTTCAATATGCAATGTATAATGAAGATAGAATGAATGTAGAAAAAATGTTGTTAGACTAAAATGATTTGTTCTCAAACAATCACCCAAATTGAACAACCATTGTCTTATTATTAGTTCCAAATTTAATTTATGAAAACACTCCATAATATGTATGAATATTAAAATCTTCATATAATTGTGAATATATGGGTCTCTCAATGATCCATGATAGACCAAACATCCACCTATTCGATTGAGGGAGAATATTATAGAAGTGATAGATAAAACTCGTTTGGAAAGATTATCCCCAAAGGTCTCTTAACCACAAATACCTCATCTCAATAAATCAATAATATTCAAATAAATTAATCATTAATTTTCGTGTGCTAGAGATCACCATTGGATTACTCCACAATGAACTTCCTCGGGTTAGCTACTCATGAACATGAGCTTAAGAGTTCATAATATAGAAGGTTAGGGTCGAAACATAGAAGATAAATAATATAATGGAATTATAGGAATAAAATGAATAACATATTTTAAATGTGAATAATATTATTAAAATATCAATTAAACTAAAAAACTAAAAAAAAATCACAACAAATCTACCCCTATTTTTTCAACCAGTTAGAATGATGTTGGATTAATTGTTTATATGGATAGGTGGTGAAAAGTTAGCTAAAAAATATCCTTATAATAATACCTCATAGTAGTTAAAGAAGTATTGGAGAATGTTTCCTTCTAAAATGCTCTTCATATATTTCTCCCAATCTGACCACAAAATACAAGCATCATTGTATATGTGTAGAGAGAGTTATTGCTTGTGGACTTAGAGAATTTATTTTACAAATAATACTATTTGTATCCCAATTAATACGAATTCCCATGCATTTATATACTAAAAATTGAAATCATCAGGTGGAAACACCTTAATAAAATTAATTCCCTAGATTTTCTCTTTCACTATGTAGAAATTATGGTCATTTGGACCATCCCATTATGAGATATGGTCCGACAAATTATATTCTCTAGATATATACATTCATTCAATGCCCAAATTATGAGATGATTTTGGGCCCCTAAATTGTATATTCATCCTTGGGTACTAAAGTATAAAATGAAGACCATCATTTATAAAGCCTTAGAGAAGAAATGTTCAATTTTTTTTTTGTTTTTATAATATAAGGGCCTAATTTTACAAATAAAACAAAATAGTTAAAATCCAAAATTATGACATTATTTCAATTATTCTTAGAATACTTCAAGAAAATTAAAATGTGAAAATTTAAATAATAATAAAAAATTGTGGTATTAAACATGTTTAAATTCAAAATTTAATATTTGAAATTAATTTCACTATTAATTCTACCAATATTAAACATTACACTCGGGTTAAATATTATTATTCTTATGTAAAAACATACGTCCAAAAGAATAAATGACAACGCAGATTAGTTATCATATCAATGAACATATCATTCCTCCTACATAGAAAAAAATCCCATAAATCCAAAAAAAACATAATAATTTGTTCAATATCATGTTTATCCACATATGAATTTCATACCAGCAACTTAAGAAAAACATTTCTCTTACTCAAGGATTTTAATGTGGAGTTTTTTTCATTATCAAGAACATTAGTGATTTCCATGAGATTTCAATCCTCATATTTTATAATCATAAAATAGTAAATAATGTGTCATTCATGAGTAATTTTTCATGGTTTTTTCTTAGGATGATGGTTGGTAGCCTTAAATATAAAAACATATAAGGAAGAACATGGAGGGTTATTATCTAATTCTTTGTAAATGCATGAATTTTTTTTAAACATGAATTGTTTCCTCTTCAATCAGATCGGAAATGAATCACCACTAAACACATTATTTTTCTTGGGTAGTTCTTAGGATGAGTGTCGGTAGGTTTTTATTTTAAAACATCTGAGGTATAATGAGGATTGTTATGCTCTAAAGTGAAGCAAATGGATGAAAATTTTATCCTCAAGAATGGCATTGACCAAAATGAGCATGAAAAATAATAACCACTAAGAATATCATTATTTATAGGTATTTAACACTACTAGTTTTGTCATCAATTATTTTGTTCCCTATTATCCACAATTTTATCTTTTTTTAGCTTCAATTGATATATTTATTTATCTTCATAATAATTTTTGAGGAATAGAGTTGGAGATTTTGATCTTCCTAAAATTTTGGACCCCTATTCCATTTTTCTAATGATATTTTTTCCACACATCCATATTTACATCCTGAAATTTCATCTATAAATTAAAATATATATATTACAACACATTCAATTCATCTCAAGATGATTCTTCAAAAAAAATAAAACTCATATTCTCCCTCCACCACATTTCACTTCTATAATAATCTTGAATTAATCTTATGCTTTATGTTTTAAAGGGGTAAATGGATTGTAATTATTATTAATTAACAAGTACTTAATTTATAATACAGGCTTAATTATATTGAGATGGAATGGTTTTACAAAAATATAGTTTTTTGAAAAATTGAATTCATTGTAGTTCCTTAATAATTCATAGCACATTTGATTATCTGCAACATCTTTGAAAAAGGGAGAAATAGAATGTTATGAATCAAAAAACATGTACCAAAATACAATTGAGGAAGATAAATGTATGAAAATGTCAAATGGTTTTATAAACCTCTATAATTGGGAATGATTTTTAATTTGTACAGTAGTAATGCACATAAGTTTCACTATCATTAAAACTTAATCAAATGAAAAATTGGAAATCAAGAAACTAAATTCATTTAAAAACTATTTAAATGGAAAAAACATGAATATAATAAATGTGAAAATAACCCCAATGATGGTTTTAATTTTCAATTTATTTAATTCCCCTCGAGACCCCAAAAAGTAAACCAAAAAATGAAAAATAGAACATGAAAAATTCACAAAAGTAATGAAAAATAAAAGGAAATGACCAAAAAAATTCCTAAAATTGGTTTGAAATCCCTCCCAAACAATTATTCCATTTAATGGACTATTTTTTATCTAATATTAAAAATTAATCATTATCATACAAAATATTAATTAGAGAATAAAAAATAAATAAAAGAAAAGACACAACGTAAATTATTTTCCAGTGGTAGCCATGGGGTAGGATTATAGATGCTTCCAATCTGAAACATAATGAAATAAATGAACATAAATAAAATAAATAATTTAAATTAATGATAAAGGTGATATTTAACAAATAATTTTTCACATAGTCCCATAAGTGGGTTAAAGGTTTTTACTACCCTTACATAGACAGTTGTAGTGAACTATCCCCAATCAGAAGGTGGTTGTGGTTTTGTTGAGCTAAACAACCACATGTGACTTCTCCCAATGTACTTGAGTAAACACTAAAAGTAGAGTTCCCCATAAAAAATAATATAATTCATAATCCCCATGAACTATTTAATATAAAAAGTGAAGTTTATAGTGGAAGGTAAATGAATGTAGGGTTGCTCATTATGAATTTTTTGGTGTTATCCTCTAAATGACATGGAAGTTTATATAGAGGTGGTAGTTGCACCACATTCCTATCCAAGTATTCATCTTCATCCAACACCAATTGGGTGGTAACATAACATCCAATGCCTGATCAAGTTTTTATTTCAAAAAAAAATAGAAAAATAATAGTCAAAAAAGAATTCAGTTTAAATAATATTAAAATAAGATGAATCCATAAAGAAATCTTCCCTTTCATGTTATTAGAGAATAAAATTTATAACTTCTAGATGGTCAATAGAAAAACCAATGTAATTTGGTACATCATCTTAATCATATTACAAATAAATATTGAGGTATAATGTTTTTTCTCATTACCAATTATGTAAATAACATGTTGTAGGTTATATTAAACAAATATATTCAATAATTTTTTCAAAAATTGTTGATCTCTTATAAGAGAATCTTCTTGAATGCATACCTCAAAAACCTCCTAAATCAATGGTTGGTTAATATATTATTTAATTAATTACATTAGTATCTCATTCTCAGCCACCTTATGATCTTTATAATAAAACTTAATTGGTAAAATTAATTACACAACTTGTTTGCTTCGTTTTATCGCTCAGGTTCTTGTTAGTTTTTGCATAAATGAACATATTCGGATACACACTTCATTTGGATCTCTAAGATTACAATTTTTACACTAATACAGTTCAATTGAACATAAATGTTTTTATAAATTTCTTCTTATACATTAGATTCATCATTCCATACATACAATTTTAATTGAAATACATTATGAATAAGGTTTTTTAAAAATTTTATGATTTTTTAGTTATTTTTGTAAGAAATTAAATATTTAATAATTTAAAATAATAATCATGAATGAAGAATATTTATATCCCTAGAAATGGAAAAAAATCAATGAGGTGTTATCATGAGTTTACTCATAATATTTTATCTAACTGTCGTAGAAGGGTTGGCCTAGGTTGTTCCAATGAGAAGGCTTGGCAGTCAAACACCCACTAAAAATAATTATTTAATTTATAAATTAAATCACATATAAATATTGGTTTTAGAAATGATAAATCATGATAATTAATATTAAATATTAATTTCATAATTAAGACATAATGAATATAGACAAAATGATGTTAGTCATAAAGGAGTCACTCCTGAGAGAATCACCCATATTAAACCCTCATTTTATTTTTATTAGTTTTGATGTCAAATGATGAACAAAATAAATTGTATTTTTGAAATTTATCATCTTTATATGGTTGTAAAAAATGGATCATTTTATCATTATGGACATAACACCCATCAACTTCTTCGACCTAAAAATAATACAGGAGAAGAAAAAGTTTAAAAGTTGGTAGATGTTGGTTAGAGAAAGGCATACATACCCACTAAGAACACCATTAGCATAACTCTAACAAAATATGAAACATTAAGCATCTATTTTTAAATGCTTTGGTACAACACTTTATTACATAAATAATAACATCCTTCGGTTATCTACTCATGATCAAGGGCATAAGAGTTCACAATGGAGAAGGTATGGGTAGAAACACAAAAGGTAAAAAAATATTATAAAAAGATAATGAAAAATAATATTAACATTTTATAATAATTAATAATATTATTATAATATATGTAAAACTAAAATATACATAAAATGGCTCAATTTCTAATCCTATGTTTTCATCCCGTCAGAATAAGGATGGAGTACATTTTTATTGGGACAAGAGGTGAAAAGTTAACTCCAAATATTTCTTCAAAAAGATGACATGTGGTATCCCGAATAAATGGCCTAGTTTGTTAACATTTCCTTCTTTGAAGCTGTTAATATATATCTCCTAACTCTACATTACACATTTTAAGATTTTTAAACACTTTTGGATATTGATAATGCCTTTCGAATACATGCATTTATTCATCAATAGGTGACTGTTAATATTCAAATTCATGAAAATTACCATGCATTTATTTCCTTCCAAATGAAACAATTTGCCTTGGGCACCATAATTAATGGTATTCCACAATATTTTATCATTATTTATTTGTAATATATTTCAATTAGACCAAAATTTTATGATATATAGGCCCATCAATATAATTCTCTATATTTTTGTGCAATTTTTGTGGACCAATTAGTGATATTATATTGTCCCCTCAAATGATGGATTAAAACTTGGGTAATAAAAAATAGAACTATTAAATACATTTATAGAAACCTAAAAATTAATAATTTCTTATTTGGATCAGTTTAGATAATTTAAGGGGTAAAATATTAAAATAAATAAAAATATTTAAAATATAAAATTAGGACATTTTTACTATTGTACTCAATATACATAAAAAATATAAAATGTGATAATTTCTCTCAAAAAAAATCATTGGTGGGTCTAATGAATTATATTCAGTATAAAATATTTGAAACTATTTTCTCTATCAAAGATATTTATAATTCATATTTGTCTCACATCATACATCATATAATGAATCATGGATAAAAAAATATCTAGTTCTGATTACACAATCACTATCAATATATTTTATTATGGATATATCCTTGATGGTTGGTTATGTGTTATTATTTCAGCAAATATTTACAATAAATGATCATGTTTCCCAAGGTTATAAATGAGAAAGTGATAGAGAACTATCAATATTTTCTTATTGGTGATAAAACATATAATCATGAAGATGTATCATGATATTCATCTACAATTTATGTAATCTTAAAATAAAAGGTATGTTGAAGTAATATTAACATGATACCTCACCCATATAAATTGAATGAAATTTATAAAAATCCTTCATATACCAATATTGAATTTCCACTTCTAGTATGAAAATGTGATGTGATACTAATAGATATTATAATTATATTTCCATGATCATTTAATTTATGTGATTTAATTTTTATAATTTTTGATATTCTATGAAAAACCAAAATTTCACTAATCATGTAATCCTATTAAGTTAATGAATATATGAAATTAGATATCAAAGATATTGTGAAAATACATGGTAAACTAGTATACATTGTCATTAATGGGCATGGATGTTTTAAATATATTTTATACAATTGTCATTATCTATAACTAGGTTTTAAAATTAAATTCAATATTAGTTTTACTGATATAAATTATTACTACCCAAGAGAAAAATTTATATCAATGAGGATATCCTTTTATACTTTATTAATTATTCTGATCGCTCGTGGGAGGATTATCTATTGTTAATGGAATTATCCTATAACAATAGTAATAAATAATCAATTTAAATGGATTATTTAAAATATTTACATTTAAAAGAATTATTTTTTACTTCTCTAATATATATTGACATGAGATTCATTTATGATTGGGACTAATATTTTCTAGGACACTTCAGAAAAGGTGAAACTGATTTGGGGGATAGTGATAAACAATTATGTTTAGTAACACTCTTATGTTGATCCGAAATGGAACCTCATAGAATTTATCGCTGGCGAGAATGTTTATGATTATGTTTAATTATGGTTGAGTCACTAATATATAATTAATATAGGGAAATTTGCACTATTATTTTGAAATACTTTTAACGTCCTAGGAAGTGTTAATGATGTTAATTTTCAAGATTCCATGACTAAAATATTAACATCTCTAAATAACACCTATAATTTTTCTCAATTAAAAATGTAAATGCCTTATCATTCATAATGAATATAGTATGTGGATACTGATCTTTTACCAAAGGTTGTGTATTTAGATCATATAAATTATATGATTGATTATAGTGAGAAATAAGTATGAGGAATGTAGATTCCTCTTTTTGGGTGGCATATATATATTGATAGATCAATGTTGAGACATGGGTGAGGGGAGATAAATTTAAATCTCAATGGAAATGAATATTTCCTTATAGAGATAATTGTAGACTCTTGATGATGATAAGACCAATAATTTGGGGTGGTGGTAGTGATGTCCCTAACCATATCAATTTATTAAATACCTTTGTTAGTTATAATTTTTATGTTATATTCTATGTTTGGGAGTGATTTGAAATATTTTGAACGGATTGTAAATCAATGTTCTATAGTAAGACAATATAACTGGTGGAATAGTATCAAGTACTATATCATACCATGTTAGTTTTAGGTTCATTATCAACACCATTGATTTCCCAATAGTTCTTGAAATTGTACCTAGTAAAATAATAGTATTATCTAAAAAATAGTAGGTATGAACTAGTTATTCCAAAACATCATTAAATCCAAAAATAAAATTTACATGGGTTTATAGTTTATTTTTACCCAATTATTATATCTAACAATCCCCCACCCCTATTTATCTTATCCGTGGAATATCATCCATAAAACATGATATAAAACACATCTAAAAGGTTATAGTATATTCAATGTTATTATATGACTCCATGATCCTTCTATAATGTTCTATAAGCCGTTGTTTCTGAAGAGGAAAATATATAGTTCCTTTTTCTATAAAAATATTTTTGTTGGAATCAGAAGATCTCTTATATTACTCCTATTAAAGAAATCATGGAAGATAAAACTATTCAATATCAAGTTATTTCAGTTTTCATTATTTTTCTTTCTATCTCAGTAGTCTCAAAATCCATTATTTAATACTTATTCAAGGCTTCTATAAAAAATCATGTGTTATTTTATCCTATCCCGTTTGTTCTCAATAGAGAAATTCATATTTAATTGATAGGTTACTTTATTCCATCACTCATATTTTTTAATGAATTAGTCTAGTAATGTAATAAAGACTAGTGATATTAGTTAAAGCATAATGGTTTTATTATAATTATTGTTTTTCATAAATGATTTAATGATAACATGGAAAATATATAGTTAATTTTGATATAATTACTCAACATCATTCTGTAATTGCACTATTCTTATTTTCTTATTTTGGGTAATCTATATAACATATACTAAATTTAGTAGAGTGTTTCATGGTATAAATATGTATTTCCATTATTATGGATATTGTACACATTATTCAATACAATTGTTGAGGATTTTTTAGCATGTTATGGTTTTCTGATTTTATGTTGTGGTGATAATTTTTTATGGATATCATTTAAATTTTTTATTTGTTTTGATGATAACACCAAATCAATATAATATTAAATCAAGTATATATATATAAACATATAAAATATTATTTATATATGTTTTTTATAAAGTAATATATATATTGAAAAATATATTTAGTGGTATTATTTTAGGGCGGCTTACTATAAGTAATTTCATGAGCATTCCCCATTGGTTTCTATGAATTTATAATTTAGTTTTTTTTAAATTAATTACAAAGTCATAATATGTATATTTGGATAGTTAAATTTTTTAAATTATATGTTTTTTAATTATTTGATGAGGTCATGGAGTTATATTTGAATGAATTGTGTTTCATATTCCATGTGGGATTGTATCCTCGGACTTCTAACATGGGATTATTCTATAGATTGTATTTATTGCACATTTTATTGTTTATCCATTCATACATGTATTTCTATTGTGATCTATTGATCAAGAATTATCTAGTGGTTATATTAATTTTTTAATGTTATTCATTATTGATACAATTGGGAGGATATTTAACCACTTTTTTGTCATATAAATGTGTTAAACATGTCAACGATTTTGCATGATCTTCACTCTTCTGAAATTTTATATGGATCATTGTTTTCCACAGATACACCATTGTCCATGCTTGATGGAATAAAATTCTACTCTAGCATCATACCCAAAAAAATTATACTATTATCTTATTTTTCTATAATTGTACAATTAAAATTGGTTGAGTGGGAAACCTTACATGGCCTGAAATACCATAATATATGGACCATAGGACCAATGACACAAAGATCCAAATTCATGACCTGTTTCCCCATAGTAATATGCACCAAACAACAATAGCTCATATCATAGTCCAATTTTCTTCATGCACCAACATATATTATTTTGTATTATTTGAAAAACCATATCCTATTTAATTGTTATCCTATATCCAGATACATCATATGTGACTTTACCTTGACATTCATAGACTCCACTTGTTATAATATACTATAGATCTATCTGGTTGGGCCTATGGTTGGAAGACCATTTTTAAAGTCATGAAATTATTTTTCTGAGGAATACTATTATAGTTACATTTCCCTGATATAGTACATGTTATTATACATTCACTATTATCATTATATAATACTACTACATAACCACAACAATTTAGAACCATACATATTTGAACTATGTGTGGACATTGGATTATAGGTTCTCTTTAACAATATGGTAAACCCCAATTGAAATCATAATTCAATGACATGTCTATTTTTTATGTAACTGTTTTTGTATCAGTTAGTATGGTGGTATAGTTTTTTATTGAAAAATAATTGAAAAATTGAATGGGAAAATGAATGTAAAAGGTGAGAAATATTATATACGGAAGAATCAAGAGTAAACTATTTAAGCTAGTAATCATATAATTGAATAAAAAATAAAATAAAATAGTTTCGTATATATAAATCCTAAAAATAAAAAATATATATCATTGAACTATTTTCACGTTATATGAACGAATAACACTAAAACTAGTGCATGCGACTATACAGATTCTGGATATTGTTGGGATAACCATTTAGTATGGAATTCATAGATATAAGTGTGGTTGTTAATAGGGGGATATTAATTTTTGGATATCATTTATAGTATGTCATTGTGTGAGATAAGATATGGGGGGGAATTATAGTCTTTGAGTAAGTGGGAATCGACAACATGATCATAAGGATTCATTAAAGTAATCGTATGGCATTCATAGAAGGGGTTTTAGTTATAGAGCATCAATTACAGGGCATTATTGATCAGGTCTTAGAGATTATATGAGATAATTACCAGTCTTTTGGAGGATTAATAGTTATGGTGATTTAATGATGTCCTCTAAAAAGGATATAAGTATTGATGACAGAGATTATAATATTCACAAAAAAAATGAGGGAAAAGGGGAAATTCTATCCATATAAATTTTTTACCATGAAAACCATTAGTCTGATCAATATTTTGAAGGAATACAAATTTCATCATTAGATAGAAATAAAAATTATTTGGATACCCTATTACAATATACCAAATGTGTCCCACAAAACATTACATTAGTTTTTAAATGAAAAACCCCTTCATATATTAATAAAAAACATATCCTTAGAGATTCGATTTTATGAACCATTCTGGTGAATCCCCTTGTTTAACACCATCAAAAACTGAAATAGATATATTTTTAGTGACCAATATTGGATTAAATTTATGTAGTGGGAGAGGTCGGGGTTCTATATTTATTTCTCTCTATTTTAGCTCCAAGATTTTCTATAATGGGATTTAGTTTACATGTTAATCCTTAAAATGAATCATAGTTCATGTGCGATGCTTGTTTGTGGATTCTTATTGTTGAGGTTGACATTTTGACATAAAAATATTGTATCATCCCTTATCTTGGTGTTAATATATGACAATGTGAGACTAATACATGGGGGTATCCGTCTATTAATTATTTTGATTTATCAATTTATGTTTTTTTGAGTATGATTCATATGTTTTTGTCTATTTAATTGGTTACTGTTATATTCTCATGTTCATGGTAATTTATTTCTGTTGGTTATACAAGAACCTTCCTTATTAATATTTTTTGTTCCTTGGTTTCTTATATATTTTTATTCCATATAATTATTTTTTAATGCAGAGTCGGTCCATGAGGTTCTAATCTCATACATCTATATCAATTCTTCAAATCCCATATGTCCCATTTTTATACATTACTATGTTCATTTACTACTTTTATGAACGAAAATATAATTCATATTCACTTTTGTATTATCCTTATTTATTCATGGAATATGTTTTGATATGATCATGTCTTGTAAATTAAATCGCCCTTGTACTCTTGTTTACGGATTTCAAGCTTATTATAAATTATACCCTGAATAATTATTTGTACAGTGAGATTTATTATCACTAATATATTTGTTCAATTATGGGTTTGTTAAAATATGTTTTTTCCAGGTTGACTTTTTTCATTTTTAGTCTATAAATTTTAATTATTATTTTCGTGGCCCTATCTTTTATTAATTTGAATGCCTAAATTTTTATTTTTTTATTTTGAGAATAATAAAATAATTATTTGTTTCATCCTGCTATTTCCTAATAAGGGGAACCAACATGAGGATACCATAATTCAACATAAAATATCATGAAATGACGATGAAATTTAATTTGAAAGGATTTGATAAATGAATGAATGATTATGAAAAACTCAGGACCCAAGATAAAAGAATAATGTTATTATAAAAAGAGGAACACTTAGATTTAATATTCATTAGACATGTTTTTTTTACACTCCGTAATAATAAAACCACCCTACTTCTTAAATTTTTTATGTATAAAAAAATAATTATAATTAAAGTGTGAAAATAATAAAAGAGAGCCATGTGGAATAAAAAAATGTTACAAAAGAATAAATAACAAAATTAAAGAGAGAAAAATAAATTACAGCAAACTTCTAGCATGATTTACATATTTTTTTAAAGGGTCTTTAAGTATCTAATGTGAAGTTATTTACTATGTGGTAAGGGAAACCTATTATTGGTAGAATCATTTACCAATTATATCACAACATTGGGGATGGATGTCTTTTCCCCAGTATTGGGAAGCTACCCATATGGCCATGAATAATGCATATTTCTCTGTTCAAACTCCAATATCAAAAAATATCCCTCCATATCATTTTTTAATCGATGCACATAAAACTCTCATTAAAACGTAGGTACAGAAATTGAACACCCCGGGTCTAATGATTATGAGTAATTATATTGAGTTGTATTTTTTTGGGTGTGGTGTATAAACATACATCAAAAAAATTAAACTATTAAATTAATTGATCCATCACAACCAAGGCACATACTATAATAAAAAATGTGATGGTAAAAGTATATATTTTTTTATAATTGTTTATATAATACACTATATTATGCTAAATAAAAAATTCTTGTATCAAGGTAGTGGATGAAGTACTTGTAGTGTGATGGTATTAGTATTGGTTTATTGGAAAAAAATGGCTAAAAATTTTATATACAAAGTAACTCATATTAATTTACTCACATGAAGTCGATATGTATATACATACATATATATAAGGGTAAGGATATCCATATTTAAAGGAAATAAATAAAAAATAAAGCTACATAAAGGTCACATGAGTCTCAAATATAGGTAAGTGACACATATTTAGGAATAAAAATTGTCAAATTAGTGTAATCTAGAAAACACATAGTCTACCCTAGGTTCTATGGGGACATATACATTTTTGAAAAGACCTTATATAATATAAATTAAAAAGAATATTATAAAATTAATTTTATGAGAACAATAATAGAGAGAAAATAATGAATAAAATTATAAAAATAATTTATAAATTAAACCAAAATGATTTTTGTTTAATATATAATTCAATTAGTAGGATAAAATCAAAAAAACCAAACTATTTTCAAAGGAAAATTAAACACAATGAAAGGATGATGTTCGTTCACCTAAATTTTATTAAGGTGGATGAATGTTAATGATATCTAAAAAATGTATGACTATGGATCAAATAGTATACATAGTCAAACTCATACATCTGTTTTAATCTGTGCATATCAATGTAACACATGATGTTGAAATTAAAATAAAATCTATAAAAAATTCATCATAATATTTATATAAATTGTCATACTATTGAACACTATGTTTTAAAAAGATATAATAAATATTTAGGATTATAGAGAAAAAAATAATTTATTTACAAAATGTTATTTCAAAAAATGATTTTATATTTATTCTTTAATCGACTTTGTTAATGAAGTATAATCATACATAGTGGTTTATCCAACCACCAACGACTTCATATTGTTGTTTCCATAAATAATTATTACACATGTAAGAAAACATGTATAGTTAGTGATTTCCTTAAACCATTATTTCCATCCTAATACAAATATATTTAAGGGATCACTATGTCTATGAAATTATATTTCCATCCATAAAAAAATTAAATTTAATGAAGGAGAAAATGAAGATATACAAACACTTGTGTGGATGTAAATTTTTCAAGCCTATAATTTTCATAATCCTTCTCATGGAACAGAAATAAAAAGATGTAACTGGCCATATACAGAACATAGAATACGTATTACTACTCACAGAATTATTTTTTTTGATATATCTCATATATTTAATATATGATGTACTAGAAATATACTAGGAAAATTATAGTGTGAAATGTTGGGAAATGGGAACTTTTATAGGTTTAAATGGAAAATGAATTTATCTATTAAGATATATAAATGCATAAGAATTTTGAAAAGAAAAAGAAAAAAATTCTTTCTGTATATAGATATTTTAATAAGTATGATCATGGTAGCATGATAGAAGTCATTAAATTAAATATATAAATTCAATAAAATTTTAATATTGTATATTAATTTCATGATATTACTCCTGAGTAAAAAGATAATAAATAATATAGAAGATATGGCATAAAAGTTTTAATAGTTTAAAAATAAACACATACATCAAACATAGTCTTATTAAAATGAGTATAAAACATGAACAAGTCAAAAAAATTATACCATTACAATGTAGCTTATTATATTACATAATTGATTTATTAATCAAACAAATGTGGTCAAAATTATATTAAAATTAAAAAATACAATGTGGCATCATGTAAAACTTTTCAACATAATCACCATGTAAAAAAGACATTTTTACACCACTTCTATAAATATTAAAATCAAGATATGAAGGAAATGTATGAAATATTATAATAAAATAATAATAAAACTATAAGAGAAAAATATTCATAATAATCAATTCCTTCTCTATAAAGATAACATTCGTCTGATAATCATTTCTTATATTATATTAAATTTAATATTGTGTTATTTTATTTTTTTTATAGATCTATTTTCATCTAGTCAACTTCATATTATGTGGTTTAATAAATACGAAATATACAATTTTCTTTTTAATGGATTACATATCATCTTCTATAGGAAAAAACAATTTCTAAGATTTTTTTCATCGAATAATTACTTATAGATTTGGAGATCCCCACCATTTAGATATCGGTAAATATAAAAATAAATAGAAACTATATCAGGAAGGTTCATCAAAGAAGTAATTATATTCAAAATCACATAACAATCCTCAGTGATATGTTAATCTAGAATACCCAAAATAGATTATGTATATGATGAATTTTCAGAATCAGATCTAGAATCTTGATCAAAATAGGGAATAGCTGCAGAAGACCCAACTAGTGAGTAACCATTAGTTGAATAATCAACATCAAGATCATTATTATAAAAAATATCACCACTAAAATTACTGTGATATTAATAGAGGAAAATAATTGTAAAATACCACAAACAATATAATAATACAACTCTAAAATGTAGTTTTATCATCCCAAAACATATACCCTCTCACCAACTCAAAATAAAACATTGAAGAAACACATTAAAAACCTAGATAATGCTTATAATTATGAACATGATAATATATAACTCATTAAAATACTATAATATAACCATTTGATAGGGAATGAGTAGTTCAATATCTTAAAGAGTTTTAAAACCATTGTCAGATGAGGTATTACTATTTACCATGTTAATAATCATAGTGTCAGTTATTCCATAGAAGGGTTTGGTTAATACCATGCACATAAGAATTATCCAAATTCCCTGTTGAGTTGTACAATTAATATGTTTAGCTATATCGTTCTTCTAAGTAGTGTAACAAACAATTTAGGTTAAAAACATTTCTGGTCCACACAAAATTTCACAATAATAGTATAAAGATATTCATGGCCATTAACAGTACTCAAGGATTTTAATTTCGTAAAAAATTTACTTTTCTTATAAGATTTATTGTTTTTAAAAATCTTAAAGATATCAAATTTATACCATTGTATATATATCTAACCATCTCAAGAGACATTGTTGACAAAATTTAAAAAAAAATATGAGGATTTTAAATGGAAGCTAATACTAGAAGATCCCTTCAAGTAGTAGTTCACATACAAATATGGTTGAAAATTATTTTATATACATTTTTGAAAACTTAATCTTTTTGAATCACATGAGAATAGTTATTTTAAAGGGTTTACGTGGTTTAATTTGGGTATGAATCCCTCTCATACTCAATTCTTTTGGTTATAATGAAATAGAAGGTTGAGGGTGAATTTCCTTTTAAAATTTATCTATAATAAAATAAAAGTAAAATTAAAAACATAACAATATAGATATGATAAATTTATTTTGGTGATGATACAAACATTGAAATAAATGAAAAATTTGGTTCATATTATAACATTATCATAAGAGTTTGTTAAGCATGAATTGATTATGGAAAATGGAAAATTTGAATTTTTAAAAAATTTGTTTATTGAGATTAGATAATATAATGGATAAAATTATAGAGAATACAATCAAAATACAATAAATATTCCAAATAGTAGATCATTGTAAACACTTATGCATTTTCCAATTGGTCTATAAGGTTTTTCTGATTCCCTTCATTTTAACAAAGACCATGTAACTAACACCATCCATTTATTTTTCAATAAATGTTTCATGAATAAAATAATCTCATTCATTTTAATATTATTCTGAAGTTATATATTTTTATATATCCTTTACATTTTCAATTTTTAGCACGTGTCCTTCATTTGTTGAGTTAAACATCATTCATTATATGATGTTGAAAAATAGATATTTTCTTAATGAAAATTATCTACAAATCAGATAAATAATATCTCTAGAAGAAATGATATAATTAAAAGATATATATATATTGAACTACTATATTGAATTTGATATGTGAAAATAGAAAATGTTTCTTTGTAAGATGGTTCGTAGATCATTAAATATTCTTCCTCAATTATATCATAGTATTGTTTGACATATTTATTTATAAGATGCATGAAGTAAAGGAGTTATTTACATTATTCAAAAGATCAACGAACATTATATGATTTGTTGTGGTAATGAATCTGAATAATAATAAAATTTTAGAGATTTTATCCACAATATATGAAACATTATACTTTATAATTATACACCATCAAATATACACTGGCCTCCATAGACCACCTAATGGTAAATGGGCTTCTTGAATTCGTACTAGGTAGCTAGTTCTCCTCCATTAGTGGTTTCGTGGAACCCATAATTTTGGGGAAGCATTTTTCTTTACCACTAATTAGATTGTGTCATAGCAATTGGTTATCAATTAAACTTACTCACAACTCATGGTATATCGATATCACACTGTTTGGATGATGACCAGAACTATGGAGAAGGTCCTCTTAGATAATACCCAAACACCTCTATGCCCTATAATTATGTCCCCAAAACATATAATTAAATTTAATGAGTCCTTTAATTATTTTATAAAAATAAGTATAATTCAAAAAACCCAAAAATGACCCAAAAGCCTTCAATATGACTATTCAAAATAAAAAATATTCAATCACATTTTCCATTAAAAATTGATATGATATTCTAAAGATATAACATAAAACCCATCAAATGATATAATTATGTACATATTTCAATGTTTCTGATCATTAAATAAATATGAGAGATTGATAGACATGTATCAAAACATCTCTTTTTGATGATCATAAATAATTAACATCAAATATATATATTTAGAATAAATAAATAGTTAAACAAGTATTCTACTTAATTTATTATATACAAAATATTTTGAATATTATAAAGATATATTTTATTCACAAATAAATAACATTTTTACATGAATGATTATACATAAAAATAACAAACATGTCACCCTTTGATAAAAAATTCCAAAAAAATGAATATTCCAAATATTAAATAAAAAATCATATGCACCATCATGATAATCCAAAAGAAAGAAATCAATTGAAAATGATATTTTTAAATTAGGATGGTATATGAAATTATGATCAAATAATTGAGATATGCAATACTAACTAATTATTACTAAAATAAAATTTCATTTAATGAAACCATTTAAATATAGTATATAAAATTCAAATGATATAAAAAACTTTTGTTTTCAATTTATAAAAAAATGAAATTCTAAAAAAAAAATTCTAAAAATATATGAATGATTTAAAAACAATTCATGAAATAAATGAAACAAAATACCATTAAGATGAAAAATTCTAACAAATCCACATTAAATACATATAAATGATATAAATAGTGAAAGGATGGATCTATAAATTAGTTACAAGAGGTAATTAAAGAGATCAAAAACATTCCCACGAAATATCATCTCATAAATTTACCAAATAATAAAAAATCATCATTCATCCTAAATTTTCGGATTTAAAAATTACATCAAGAGGTATGAATCGATAAATCATTTCAGGTATGGAAGATTATTTTAATGGGTTAGATACCATATATTATGATAAATATTTTCAATGATATACCCCTATTAGATCGAACAAGTAAGGACACATAATTATGGATATTGTAACAAAAAAGTTTAATAATATATTTACCTTAAAACGTTTTGTGTACATTGGTATTCTTAATAAGAAACACATATCTTCAAGGAAACTATGATATGCTAGAAAAACCTTATTATTTAAATTTTATTTTTATAACCAAATTTTAAAGAAATATAAATTTCAATAGAAATAAAAATAAAAATAGTATAAAAAATATGTATAATGATGTTATACAATTAAAAGTTATGGATTAATTGATAACAAAGAGGTAGCCAATTTATATAAAGTTTTATTTAACTTTCAAAAATACATATTATTAAACAAAAATTACAGCATGTTGTGATTGGACATTATAATTAATATCTAAAACATTTAGAAATTATATTTAGAAAATGGATATCATTTTTGGATTCAAAATATAAATATTATCATATGATTACATTTAAATTTTTCGAAAATAGTTGTTATATCAAGAATATTGAATATGATTTTTTTTCAAATACCAGAACATTTATGAAATTATTGCTATCTATGAAGGACTTAATCAATTGATAAAACATTGTAATTAAATATTTTTTGTCCAAAGAGGAAAATATTATATTTCAAAACATTATTTTGAATTTTAGAATTCAAGCTTGACTATTCTTGTGATAAGTAATATTTCATTCAACTTAAATCCAAATTTTCAATCATTACATTAAATGGTATGTTCTGTTGTTCCATTCTATTTTGACTTCATCCAAAAGTATTAATAGCTTATATTTTTATTATTTAACTAGAAATACTTGTAAACTTCTTATTTCTTGATTTCCATGAGAATTTAGTTTTACTATTAAATTTGGGATTTTCCTACATCACTATTCCATACGTTTTGTGTCCTTATATTACAAGTATATTTTCATCCACCTATATAAATTGAAGCTAGTATAATGGATTGTAAATTTGGATTAGAAATTTATAATTTCATTAGATAAACCCAGTTTTGGTCTTATCATTAATTAATATTGGTAACAATTTATGTTATCAATTATATTTGTAAAATGGGGTTGATGTTGTCTAACTACGAGTCAAGGTGTAAGATGTTTAAAAAATGTAAACATTTGATTGGATGAGTATATATAGGTTATATAAAGTCTTATTTCCAAATTTTTGATTCCTTGGTACCACTTAACTAGATTGTGAAATATATATTATTTAGTATTTCATGTAATTCTATGCATGTACATTCCCACACTTATAACAATGCAACTCCTCCACTATTTATTTAAAATGTGTGATACATATAGCTTGGAAAATCCCTATAATAGTACCTTCATATAATCATAACTAATTATTAGGGATTCATATTTTTCCAAAATAAAATACATTCAAGTCAAAATTTTAAAGAAATAGAGGATTCTAAACAAAATTGAGTTCTGGACATGAATGAAACAAGACAATACTCATGGAATGGAATTTATCTTTTAATCTAATTATAATGAAAGTTTTTATATATAAATATTCATTGTTGGAAATTATATGATCCATATCTAAAAAACCCATTTATTTTTATTCTCCTCTAATTATTCATGACATTTTAATGTGATAGTTCTATTATCCTCAACATTGCACTTGACATTGTTGATAAAAAAAATTTAAGAAGACATAATTTATTTCTGATTCGAAACATAATATTTTTATTACATTACCATATTATAATTTAAATATTTTTATTTTTTTACTATTTTAAAATGATAGATTAATTTCAATTACCCATTTTATATTTTGTATAAAATGTTTAAAAATTAATATTGTATTTTTTACGATTTTGTTATTTTCCTCAAAAGATGAAAAACTTATTAGTTTAATTAAATACTAAATGGATTGATATTATAATTTTGATGAATTTTAAATTGTTTCAGGAATCCTTATAATGATTCCATGGTTATTTTTTGATAAAATATTTTAATTATATTTTTTAAATTTTATTTTAAATTTAATGGATTAAAAAAGAAAATGGCATTTCCCCAAGAATATCCCAATGATCATTTTAAGGAATTTTTCTACTATTATAACAAATATATATGTTAATTGTTATTTTATATAGATATGATCCAATGTTACACAACTTATTACTTCTCTAGATCAGATATTATTATGTGGATGAGATATTTACAAAACCTACTTATATTCAAGGGGTTATTCTTTGATGATATAATGATTGTTCATTCATACTGGGGAATTGATATGAATGGATTTTATGTATGATATAGACGATTCCATTATATTTATCCTATTTATTGTGTAATATGTTATTGATATATCAGGATATGATAATGAAAATATTTAAACGATTATTAATTCCATTAATCACATATTTATGGGTGAGCGTCGTATAGTTCTAGAAATGTTTAGATGATTTTACAAGGACCTAATTGTGAAAAAATTGATCAAATTTTGAATTATGGGTTTAAAGATTTAATACCTATGTTTATAATATTATATGTGGTTATGATTTCAAATAGAATTTTCATAATGAATATTTTTTCTTATTCTTATAATTACACATTTCTATATAATGAATCTAGAATTATGATTACTGCTTTGAATCCCTTAAAAATTTGTTTCGATATGAAATTATTTTTGAGTTTATGATCTATATATTTGGGTTATGGGTATTTTTTTTATGAACAAGAAAATTTTTATGTAATCATACCCTTGTGATGATATTATAATGTAATTGTTGATATCTCCTATTTTCCCTTATTGAGCATTTATGCTAACTATTTATTATGTTTTCCTTCTTAAATTATTTATGGAAGGGTCAAAGAATGATATTTATAGATGGGTTCTAAAATTATGTTCTTTATGGTTGTTAATGGCGTTATATCGATAAATATATTTATTATATATCTATTCAATAAGCACATTAAACCAATATAATCATTGGGTATGTATAATTTGATATGTAATTAATATTCATCTATAATTATTAAATATCTATATATATATATATTATGCTCGGTTCAGAATATTTTGTATAAAAGCATGATTCAATTATTTATAGATAATATTATTAGAAAACAAATAGTGAGATACCATTGAAAAATCCTAACTATATAAGAATAAGCTAATTTATGGTAAAGAAATGTTTATGGGTTTTCTTGTAAAAATATCCTTATATTGATTATAGAATATGGATGTGGATATCTAATAGATGCACCAAATGATAAAAACTACAGAAGGTTATGATTGGGTATTTACTAAATCATCACTACGGCACAATGAGTGCACTTTAAACTGCTCACCTAGCTAGAAACTAATAGTTGATATTCTTTAATTAAAAGATATTTTCATTATGAAACATTATAATGAATGAGAGGATGAAAAATATGATAAAAATGATAAACCAAAGAAAATATGCAATGATAATATGGTTCGATTTGATCAACTAAGGTTTACTAATTTAGGAAACCATAATAATTTTTTTCAAAAATATATAATTTCATACTCTGGTTGTTTATATTTTATTATGACACTATGTATTTTAATTTTTTCATTTTAAATACGTGAAACTAAGAATAATTGAGTGGAAAAAGAATATGAAGACTAATGTAGTGACTATCCTTGTATTAAAATAAATTTGGATCTAGGATAAAATATTTTTTACTATTCTCACTCAAATATATTAATATATGAGAAATAATTTGAACTATGTTGAGCTTTGAAACTCAAAATGAAGGGAGTAACGTTCTTTCTAGACATTTATGGAAAACCATCCCCATTGAATCTATGGGTATTATGATCCATTGGGTTTAAATAAATGAATTAATTCAATGAATATGGTATTTTAAATTCATTAATGTTTGGGCCTTAAAAAATTGTACTTAGTATTCTATCTCATCTATTTTAAAGTAGATAAATGGTGAAATCTTATGAAGAACAAGATAAATGTGAATGAAATATGATTTAAGTGATGGATAGATTTTAATAGGTAATTTCTCAGTAGATAACTTCCTTAAACTAATTATAGTAATATGGAAAATTAATTTCTATAATTAAAACATTGGAATTATGAATCCATTGGTATCAATGAGGAAACCCATGAAAGGCATTCAATGAATGTGATTTGATTTATTATTGATAATATGAGAACAATTGACAAGCTCTTAGTGTCTTGAAACCAAGTCTTCTGATTGTGTTATACATAAGAGGCTTTGGTAATTATAGTGAAGTAATTCAATTTTTTATGAAGGTAGAAATAATGAGTGGGATGTTTAACAATTTCTTTAGTATTATATGATAGAAGAGAAAAATTTAGATTCACATAAACTAAAAATTTAAATCCAATGAAGGAATGACCATACCAAAACATACATATTAAAAATATGTGTGGAATTACTCATGAAATTTAATGAAAGAAATTTTAAATAATAAATTAATAGAATGGTTGACAATGGAACTAGTGAATGTTTACAAGGGATGAAAATGCCAAAAATGAAATAAATGATAACAAATATTCATCGAATGATAATAAATGTTTTATAATCATAGATATTGGGAATTATATTCATCAATTCCATATTCCAATATCTAAAAAGGATGGTATAACACAACAAATAACTAAAAAAATAATATGGACTTTTCTGTCAAAAAATATGTGGTCCAAGAGGACGACATTGTAAAAGGTACAATTATCATAAAAAATATTACACAAATTTTAAAATTTGATTTTATATCACAAAACGTATATCTAACTAATTTTCTCATTGGAAAACATCACTACCTAAATAATTAAATGTTGGTTTATAAGTAAACACATCTAATAGTACAATGATTGCATCTCAAGACTACAAATTCTCCATGATCTAAGTGTGTGGGAATGTGATTCCTACAATATTTTGATTTTACATCATGTTTAATTTTGTGTAATTTAGGTAATGGACTAGATATCTATATATAGATTCCATATCAATTTATTTTGAATGGTTGACAGTTTTGATATTCTCATTAAACCAATGATCTTAATTTCATGTGATGATAAGACTTATGACCTATTGAAGAGGGATATTTATCTAAAATGTTTTGTGATAAAAAAAATCAATTATATGCTCATTTTAGGAATTATTTTTTTAAATTTTCTATGAAATTTCATGGTATTTCCAAAAATCATGAGGTTATGTTTTAAATTGAACTCATACATTGTGCTAAAACTATTCAAAAAAATCACTATAGAGTTTCCCCAATTTAGTTACAGGAATTAAAGAAGAAACTATACATGAATCAAATGAAAAAATTAATACTCTAGAGTGAATCGACAAGTAATGACATTATTATTATTTATGATGAAAATATGGGTTAATGTGTATTTTCATGGACTATCGAGATCATACCATTTTCACAATAAAGAACACATATATTTCCACCCTTATTGATTTTTTTACCAACTATGTGGAACAAAATAAATTTCAAAGATTGTTATTCTTTCTGGATTTTATCCATTAAGGGTAAAAATGAAATATATATCTATCATAACCATCCATATTAGTTCTAGTATTTATAAATTTTAAGAGATTCAATTTTTACTCCATAACTCACCCATGATCTTTATCGATATAATAAATGCATTATTTAGTCATTACACAACTCATTTGGTCATATACATTATAGATGATAATCTTACATTTTAAAAGTTCAAGAATGATTATGAATAATATTTTAATAATATAATTATGACCTTATTGAAGGGGATGTTCAATGACAAATATACTGATTGATAATTTTTTTTTATAAAATGCTTAATTTCTAATTTTTTTATCCCATGTGAGGCTATATCAGTACATCTATCCAAAATTGAATTTTTTTATTACTAGACCAGACTAAAAATGGTAACTATTTTCAATTGATTACTTTGTTAGGTTGGTTAATATTAAATATTTATATAAATGTTATAATTTAAATCAAATAGTCTAAAAAGGATAGCCTAGAAGGGAGACAAGTTCCAATAGAATGATTAATGTGTGGAAATGTTTGATGACAAAAATGAGTAGGTTAGTCATTGAACCTATGCTAATTTTTCATATTTGTGAAGAGGGGTTATGATTCAAAATGATTGATATAAGGAACTCGTGGGATGAATATTCTTGATTAAAGATATATTTTTATAATATGCCTAACAATTGTAGAACATTTATGACTAATTTTACAAAATTCGTGACTTTGGGATAGAGGGAGTTATTTTTTTCATTAAATATACAGGGGAATTATCATTGTGGTGGATGATTTGACATTTATATTCACACAAAAATTTTGGAATAGAATTCAAAGAATTTTTTTTTGATCTTAATAATGAATTTCATCCCTTTATAAATTACCATATTAATAAAGAGAACATTAGGGGTGATGATATAAGTAACAAATACAGTGATAGTTTGTTGATGAGGAGGATTGAAATAGATAAAATATTTATGGATTTACAAAATATGGGTGTTGATGTCACATAAAATACATATTTTAAAGGTATTTTTCATTTAAATTACATCCTTTCTTTGTTTTTGGGGTTTCCCTAGGTTTTAGGAAGGAATAGATGAGTATTCATGAATTGGTCCAAACCGTGAGCCCAATTCCTGATTAAAAAAATAAATTTTGTATCTTTTATAACTATTTAATTTTTCAACATTTTTCATCCATTAAAATTTATAATTGACCTCCCCTAACCTATTAACACCCCAAGGTAATTTGGAGCTTTTAGAAATCCATAACCAGGGGTTATTTGGGTTTTTATCTAAGGGGTTGGGCCTGCCCGAAGGCCCAATTTCTGTTTTAAAAATAAAATTTGATTTTGTAATAACGTATTCAATATTTGGGATGTTTCGGTGATTCCAAGTCTCACACAAGCCCACTTAACCCAGCCGCGTGTCTGAACTCTCTCCCATCTATTTAGAGCACTAGATAATCGCGATTTGTTGCCGAACTTCTTTGGGTTCCTCAAATCTCCCAGATTCGAAGAGGTAAAGTATTTCTTTCATAACTCTCTCAATTCTCAATATATGTCCTCCATTCCAGTTCATAAATGAGATAATATATCTTGGTCTAACTTACCATAAATTTTGGCTCTTTTAAATTTCAGATACTGGAGTTTTGGAGTGACTACTTCAAGATACTTCAAATAAATGATCCCTTTTCTTTCCTCTTTCAAATTACTTTGGGTTTAACTCATTGTTCTTAGGGTTTATTCGGTTATAATTGAGTTTACTAATGTCCAGAAACTAGGATTTCGAACCTAGGGTTTAACTTTGGGATTTCTTGGCCAATTTTTGTGGTTTTAGGTTTCATCTAGTTCTCTCTTGGTGCGGCGGGGGTGCGGTTTGATTTTCCCATGGAGATTCAAGGGTTTTTATTAATTTGGTAGGTGATTCCATTGTGTGTGCAATTTTTGTGAATTAGCTTTCTATTTTCATGGTACCTTAATATTTATTTCACTTGAATGTTTCTGTAAAAATTGGTTTTAGTTGCATTTATAATGCAAATGAATTTTAAGTTCCAATTTTTGGTGAAATTGGTGGTTTTTCATTCAAATCTTTTATTGGTTCATATTGGGATGCCCCATAACTGAATTTTTGGTTTCATTAAAGGGTGTTGAACTGAAATTTTGTTTTCATAACTTACAAGTGTTAACATAGTGTGAAAGGTGGATATCTTAAAGAGCTCTGTGTGCAAAACAATGCGATGTTTCGAGAGGTTGTTTTATTGGAAATAAAATTGTTTTATTGTGTGTTTTAAATGGTATAAAATGTGTGTAGCTGCTGTAAAATTTTTTTGTGACTAGTAGTGATATTTTATATGGAAAAGGATGTGTGTTGTTTGCTGAAATTGTTTGAGCACAAAAAGGGGAAGCCCGGGTACCTAGGTGGGGCGAATTTGTACTGGTACGGCTAGTGGATCGGATGGGTTTTGTCCCTGTTCCACTTAGCATCTGGATAACGATAACTCTAACTAAACTATTTGGATGATGATTGGGGACCACAAGGTTATGGGTATGTTGCCTACTAGTGGCTCCTGCACGATAACGGATTTTTCTATGGTAACTCTACACCGAGGTACGAGGTACAAAGGGCCCGAGACAACCTAGTGCTTAGGGGTGTTCCCGATTTTGATGCTCATTGGATTTGTGGTATTTACCCTTGTTGTGGGTTGTTTTTGGAAGTACTTTATAGTAGCTCACATGTCTATTTAATGTGCTAACATTCTGATATTCTCGGATTGAAAACTATTTTCATTTGAAAGTTTCATTTCTTTAAATTTTAACACTATTTCACCTTGTGTATTAAAATTGCTTGTTTTGTTCACATTGTATTGAATGCTCTATGGAATCATCTGGTGGTATCCTATTGGGCTTAGGCTCACACCCTACTTACACCCCTTGAATGTAAGTAGACCTGCTTATGCTTGACTCAGGTAAAGGGAAGGCTAAGGGTGATGGCGGTTCGGGATGTTAGTCCCCGTCGTTGGGGCGGAGTTGCGGGGACAACTTGCGGGTGATGATCCCCTTGTCGTGTGGAGTCCATGGGGATTTCATTATGTTGTCATTATTTGTTTTTAGACCTCTTTTAGTGTCTTTTAACATATTAATTCAGATCTGGTTTTCTTAAGAATTGTTTAGCATGAAAATTTCAGATTTTAATAATTGATTGTTTTTTTATGATTTATGCTTTCATACTCGGGTAAATCATTCCCAAACCAGATTTGTTTGATATCCGGGCACTTGTGCCAGCCCATGGGGATAGGGAATGCCCTTAGGTCCTTGCCACGGGCCGGGTTTGGTGCCGTTAATGGTGGCGACCATATCCGGTTCCTGACAAAATGGTATCAGAGGAGGTTAATGTTTTTGGGTTATATTGTTATTTTGAGATGAGTCGGGATAGAAAGGAGCTAGGACTGTCAGGGCTCGGGGTATTGGTTGTGAGTAGGGTGCCTGGCCCCTCTCATGGCAGACCTTGAGTCACCAGAGGATGTTGGAATTTACTGATTTACTTCACTTCCAGGTGAGACGTGTGGGCTGCAGACCACATGTGGACATCAGGCAGATGTGGAGTAGTTGTTTCTTTTATTACAAGAATGTGTTTAGTATGTTTATATTTGATGTATTTGATTAAAATTTTCAGAATTGTGGTATTGACTATTGTTTTGTGACTGTTGAATTTTGTAGCAACATGCCTCCCCGGAAAGCTCCCATGCACCCACAGGAGGAAGCTGGAGAGAGTTCTCCCATGCCGATTGATCAGAGGCTTGTGGAGGCTGTTGTTCGGGCTATCCAAGCTTTGGGACAGGGACCAGCTCATCCTACTATTCCTGTTAGGGCAGAGGAGACAGTTCCTAGAAAAGATAAAGCACAAGAGTTTCTGAAAAACAAGCCTCCTACCTTCCGAGGTAGCACAAAACCCCATGAAGCAGAAGAATGGATCGAGAAGATCGAGGGTATGTTTGAGTTCCTGGAAACACCTGAGGAGATCAGGGTGAAGTGTGACTCCTTCCTGTTGGAGGGTCCCAGTCATAAATGGTGGGAGTCAGTGCTTCAGGTTGGGAAGAATGATCAGATGCACTGGGGAGATTTCAAGACGGTCTTCAATGAACCGTATTGCCCTGAGGTGTTGGCTTATCCCAGGTCTAGATAGTTCATGGAACTTGTTCAGGGGAATCTATCTGCGATGGAGTATGCCAACCGTTTCGCTGAGTTGGTTTGGTATGCTCTAGAAATTGTCTCTAATGAGAAAGCGAAGGCCCGGAGATTTGAGAAAGGCTTGCGACCAGAGATATACTCTCAGGTGTTCTTGTTTAAGATGAGGACCAATGCTGGGGTTGTTGATCGGGCATGCATGGTGGAGATTGATAGGAAAGGTAGGGCTGGTTTCTATGGTTCAGTATTAGCAGTGGGCAGTGGAAGCTCCTCGGAGAAGAAAAGAAAGCAGGAGGATCATGTATAGAAAGGAGGGGGAAGTTCAGGCCACTCTTCCAGGCAGTTTTCTTCTGCGGCTTCTGATGCGAGATCGGTCATGTGCCACCAATGTGGGAGGCCTGGGCATATCCGACCAGCATGTCCTCTTCCTCCAAAGCCTTGTTAACAGTGTGGAGGTATGGGGCATTTGCAGCGCTTCTGTGGTGTGACACGTCCACTCCCAAGTGGGGCAGGGTCAGTGGCTTCAAGAGGAGTGGCAGCACAGTCCGAGCCATCGTGGACTGGGGGATCTCGATTTGGTGGTCGTGGTGGTAGGGTTGGATCATCTTCTGGGCAGAGGAAGTTCAGGGCACAACCACAGACTAGCGGTCGCCCTCAGGCAGATACTGGACATCTCCATGCAGTGGATCAGTCACCAGTAGGATTAGAGGCGGGACAGTTGACAGTTCGAGGTACCGTTCTAATCGCATCTTCTATAGCTACTGCTCTTTTGGATATTGGTTCCTCTATTTCATTCATTTCTGTAAATTTTGTGGACATGATGAATTTGCCAACTGAGTTGATGTCTTTTGCGATGGATTTGGTGACACCATTGGGAAAGAAGAAGGAGCAGGGCCTCAGGTGCCCCTCGTGTGCACTTTCTGTGTGAGGGGTTGAGATGGAGTGGGACCTCTTGGTCTTAGATATGGACCTTTTTGATGTCATACTTGGGCTGGATTGGCTAGTACACTTCCAGGCACACATTGATTGCTACAGACGGCGTGTGAGTTTCACAGCACCTGATGGGAGTCGTCAGGTTTTTCATGGAGAATGGGATCCACGATCAAGTCATGCAGGGCCTCCACTCCCAGATTTGGGAATTGTTATCTTCCAGTTATCTTCACTTGTGCTAGAGGATGGTCTTTCCCCTGAAGGTGCACTACCTCGTGTAGTGAATGAGTTTCCCGAGGTATTCCCAGATGATTTTTCAGGGTTTCCCCCAGAGCGGGATGTGGAGTATTCGATTGATCTGGCGCCGGGAACACAGCCAATATCTCTTTCCTCTTATCGCATGGCCCCCACCGAGTTGAGGGAATTAAAGATACAGCTGGACGACTTAGAATCCAAAGGATTTATTCACCCGAGCGTCTCTCCTTGGGCCGCTCCTGTGTTGTTTGCAAAAAAGGCTGATGGATCCCTCCGGTTGTGCATTGACTATCGAAAGATGAATAGGGTAACAATTAAAAACAAATACCCTTTGCCCAAAATAGATGATTAGTTTGATCAGTTGAAGGGGGCAAAGTGGTTCTCAAAGATAGACCTGCGTTCAAGGTATCATCAACTCAGGGTGAAGGAGTCAGATATCCCTAAGACACCCTTCCGTAGCAGGTACGGCCACTTTGAGTATTTGGTAATGCCCTTCGGATTGACCAATGCTCCAGCGGTATTTATGGATCTTATGAATAGGGTTTTCCATCAGTATCTCGATTCCTTTGTTGTGGTGTTCGTGGATGACATTCTGGTATAATCTTTCTCTGAGGAGGAACACGAACATCACTTGAGGATCGTTTTGGGTATATTACGAGATCACCGCCTCTATGAAAAGTTGTCAAAGTGCACATTCTGGATTAGAGAGGTGAAATTTATGGGGCATGTGATCTCAGAGAATGGGGTTTCAGTGGGCCCTGAGAAAATTAGTGCAGTCATGTCATGGGAGAAATAGAAGAATGTGTTCGAGATCAGGAGTTTTCTTGGCTTGGATGGTTATTATAGGCGATTCGTTCGGGATTTCTCTCAGCTTGCTTCACCGATGACTTCCCTCACCCGGAAAGGGGTGAAGTTTGTATGGGGTCCAGAATGTCAGGCATCGTTCGAGGAGCTGAAGAGGCGGCTGACTACCGCCCCCGTGCTGATTTTTCCAGAGGCTGGAAAGGGATATGTGGTCTATTGTGATGATTTAGGTATGGGTCTTGGGTCCGTGCTTATGCAGGATGATCATGTGGTCGCGTATGGATCTCGCCAACTTCGATCACATGAAAAGAACTACCCAACCCATGACTTGGAGTTGGCAGCGGTGATGCATGCTCTGAAGACTTGGCGTCACTACCTGTTTGGGGAGAATTTTGTGGTATACTCATATCATAAAAGCTTGGCTTATATCTTCTTGCAGAAGGACCTCAACTTGAGGCAACGTCGCTGGATCGAGTACTTGCAGGGGTTTGACTTTGAAATTGTCTATACCCCAGGCAAGGGTAATGTAGTGGCCGACGCTTTGAGCAGAAGAGTTCCAGTGCAGGCTTTGAGGAAGTCTAGTGATGAGTGGGCATTGATGGGTCTCTTTTCTCAGATGCATGTGGGGACCAGGTACTACAGTGGAGGGGCATTCTTGGCAAGCATCCAGTTGACTCTTTCTCTATTGGAGTTGATTCAGCAGGAACATCCCAGTGTTGATCTTTGTCAACGGTCTAAGCAGTTCCTTCATGGTGGGGAGACATCCTCTGATTGGTCGTCGTCTCCCGAGGGCATCTTGTGCGTCAAGGGTCGTTCAGTAGTGCCATTATCTCTACGGAAGGTGGTGATGCAAGATAGCCACCAGTCTCAGTGGGTTGTCCTTCCGGGTGCCACTAAGATGTATTATGATGTTCGTTGGCAGTTTTGGTGGCCTAGTATGAGACGGGACATAGCAGACTTTGTTTCGAGATGCTACACATGTCCGCAGGTGAAAGCAGAGCACCAAAGGCCATCCGGTTTGCTCCAACCACTACCCATTCCTACCTAGAAGTGGGAAGATGTAACACCCGAGACTTTTATGTTATATAAATTATCAAAGGAATCTTTTTCTACACAACACTTGCTTGACTTGCTTTACACGCAATCGCGACCTTCCTCGATAGCTTGCGTCGTACGCAATACCGAGTTTCACTAAACAACAATATGCTATTAAAACTAGTCGTTATGAATAGTAATAACCACTTTTTGGAATTTTATAAATTTTATTTTTCAAAATGGACTTCATTTTTGGACTCAGAATATCGAAATTAGCCTAGGGTGAAATTTTGGTATTTTTCTGAAAACTTTCAATTTTTGATGAATAGTGAAACCACTAAGTGGTAGGTTAAAAACTGAATTTTGCATAAAACTTAATTTTACCGCTTCTGTGATTGGAATTTCGAAAATCCGAGAGACACGGTTAATATCAAGGACTAAAATGTGGTTCAATGAGATGAAAATAATTTTTTGGTGAATAGTAACTTTTTATTTTTTTTACCGCGGTTAATAGTAAATAGGGTAACTAAGGGTAAATATGATATTAATATTACCCTAACACATGTCCTAAATCTATTGGACAAGTGTAATTCGACCATAAACAAACTTAGGAATAAAATATGACCATTTAGGCCCACTTGGATTAGATTAGGACATTTATTATTAATTTATTTAAAGAAGGGTTAAAATAGTTAAAATCAAAGTTTAATAAGTAAATCATTTTTAATATGGGGTTATACATAAGATAAATTCGATTGTAAATATTCATTAGAAATCTAAAACGATTTCCTACATGATGGTATTTTATTTGTAATTTTTAGACATCAAATAATTTAATTTATTTATGACACAATGATGATGCAGTAATTATCTTATTAATGAAATATTGACATAATTGATAATATAAATACCAAAATAAATGTAATTTAAGACTTTTTATGAATTCCACTAATTTTCTAGGTTACTATGATATATTAGTGTTTATTCAATCAACTTGGTTCGAACATATAATTCTGTTATGACTTTCACAAAAATCATATATCAAATAGTGTCAAAATTGACACAAAATAGTTTTTAAATCAAATATTATATTATTAATTGTTATTTTATTCCTAAAAATATAAGGTTCGGCCAAATGACTTAGATAAGGATATATATATTAATAATAAACAATTTTGGGTTCGTTTGGCATGTTATAGTAAGTGTATTAACCATATAGTGAAAGAAAACAAAAAGACACGGTAAAAGTTAAATTAATTAACTTAGAGTTAAATCTAATTGATAAGGTTAAAATAATACCCTAAACTTGTCTAAATATTATTGGTTGATAGGATTTCGACCCTTCCCCACTTTATCTTCGAAATAAGACCCTTTGGAACCATTATAAACCGATTTTGACTTTAATATAAAATAATATTTTGAGATATTCCTATGGTGCCCCTCTCCTCCCTTATAAAAGGGCACCTCCTCCCCCTCCTCCTCACACCAAATTGAGCACTCAAGCTCGGCCAACCCCTGCCATTTTCTCCTCTCCACTTCCCTAGAATAATCCTAGAGGTCCTGGTTTTCTCCAAAGACCAATCTTAGTTCCTTAAGTGGAGGATTCAAAGAGGCGTTCCAAAGAAGAGGTAATATCCATTACCGATCTTTTCAATTTCTTTCTTCTTCAACTTCTTCTTCTCTAGTTGTTTCATGATAAAGTAATAACATCAGTATTACTTACATACTGATATGTTATTATAAATATGAAACAACCCTATTTCACCTTCTATCCATCCTACGGAAAAATGAAATCACCACGCGTGCGTACGTACGGAATACCGTCTCCACGCCGTGGTGTAATCTATTTTCCACCATCACCTTACAAGGATGGTTATAATGGTGTAATGAGTAACTAAATATGATTATTATGAAGTAATATTGATACTGAAATAATATATATATACTCCAATACAATTCCACGATCATAGGAATGATATCATCACTCGTGCGTACGTACGGAATACCGTCTCCACGATGTGATGCGACTCGTTCTACATGATCTTCATTTCATAATGATTATATAAATGAATTGAATGAATGAATATGGTATATAATACACTAATACCATTCTGGAAATGAATTATCTATAACCTAAAGATAAGAATAAGAATTTATTCGACAAAACACGCATAAGAACAAAAAGTAATAAAGACCCGAGTAACAAGTAACAATGAAATATTACTAACAAGAAGCTAATAATATGACCATATATGATATCATATAAATATGTATGATTCTGGAATAAGTCAATAACATTATTTAAACCATTATACAGGAGCTTCGGACACGTACAAAGCTAATCGGACCTAAGGTAAGGGAAATATCACAATCTCATTTTTATCCGAGATTGTTTATTCGTAAGTATTTACTGGGGTGTATTTTATCATCCACATCCATGTTCCCTCAATATGAAATATTGTTTCCATCCACTTGCAATAGTTTAAATCCAATTTTACCCTTAGGTGAGTTTTTAGTAAAGAATATGAAAGGAATCTTTTGTCGTTTTTCCGTACGAGGTACTTTTTGACTTTTCCGACAAAAGTACGATGAATGTTTTTTTTTAACTTATACGGCATGAATGGATTTTTAAAACATTGTTTCCAAGAAGCTTCCTTTACAAGTTTTCAAGTTTATTTTTAATCAACTTCTTTTATTTTAAAGTTGTATGACATGTTATGAAAGGAAAAATGTTTTTGAAGAAGAAAGGATATTTTCCTCAAGAATGGAGTTCAAGTGATTTTCAAAATTATTTTCCATCTAAGATAATAAAGGGTTCTGTTTTTATCCCTATTATTACATTGATTTGATCATGTTGTGATGGAATTATTTTTATGAATTCCTTTATCTTATATGAATTTATTTATGATGTCATGATGTATCAAGAATCCCATTTTTGTTTCATGTGTTATGCGATGATGTAAGTTTTATGATTATGTGGCACACATAAGAAAGGATTCATTATAAGATGGGTGGGACCTATATCTCCCTCCAATGCATTGGGTAAAGATTTTATATCTCATGAGATAGACATGGCTGGAACGGAAGGTTATTTTGGTTCAGTGATACAGGACTGAAACGAGAAGTGAACTCGGTTCAGAAAGGGACTTTGTCCACTAAGATAGTCTTGGCGATGAGTCATGACTAACAAGAAATGATTTTCCATGATTATGTGTGCATGCCACAAAGTTTCAAGTTTTATGTTATGATTATGGGGATCTCATTTTCACTCCTATGATTTGTTCCATGTTAAGATATTATGATCTCTTTTGCAGGTTATGATTTTCAAAAAGATATGATATGATTTTTATTTCCTTTATTTGCCTTGCTGAGCATTTGAGCTCACCCTTTTATGTTTTCTTTTCCCCAGGTCAGGAAGATGGATATTAAGTAGAATATGCTAAAAGGGACCCTAGATATGATGAAATAAATGGGAGACACTGTAGAAGATTTATGAACCAGTTGTTTATGTTTCCCAGTTTCTAAAGGCACTATAACTATACGGTCCTTTGTAGTTTTATCATATGTTGTAATAAGTGTGCTTCAATTTTTAAAGTATTAAAAATGTATGTAAAGTATGGGTCGTTATAGTTGGTATCAGAGGCAAAGGAGGTAGGAATGTATCCGATCCTTGGGAACTCTCACATGTGAGCGTTGGACGAAGCATGGCTCTCTGCCCAAGGGCTTCATGTGGAAATGGATGCCACTGGGGATGGTGGTGTGTCCCGCCCAGGGGGTGTAGCCGCCCATGGAGTGCCCTGATAGGTATCAACTATAGTCCACTGGAAGTAATTCCAGACCGTTATAGTTGGTATCAGAGGAAAGGTATAGTCAACCTTTGGAAACTAGGATGTGAAAGCCTTAGTAAGAACCCTAAGGATAAGTCTAAGCATAGTACACAATCTTAGTGTTTTAGAAATGGCCTTGAATAACCTAGGATAAGACCATAAGCATGAAAATTTTATTCTTGAATTATGTGGTTTCCTATTATAATTAGTGTTGCTCACACTATTCTTCTTGGTTTTAGTCAATGGCTGGAACCCGAAGGAACCGTGTTAATGCGGAATGCGATGGGCAATGCAATGATTGTCCCCCTGAGCAACCAAACGATATGGGAGCTGGAATGCAAAATCTTGTAGCCATGATCACACAACGTTCTCAAGCTATGAATCATGCAGGATTTCCAAACGAACAAAGGAGGGAGCAACATTCTGTTGAATCCTTCATGAGGCAGCGTCCACCTTCTTTCAGCGGGTCTACTGATCCATTAGTTGCTGAACAATGGATTAGTACTACTGAAAAGATATTTTCAGTTCTTCAATGTTCTGAGCATGATAAAGTCATCCTAGCAGTGTATCGTTTGGAAGGAGATGCTGATCAATGGTGGAATCTTGTTAAGAATACGAGGCAAAGGGATGAAATTGAGTCTATGGAATGGGACGAGTTCAAGAACTTATTTTTCAATAAGTACTTCCCTCGTATTCTCCGAACAAAGATGGAGAAAGAGTTTCTTGAACTGAAGCAAAGGGATGATGAATCTGTTAGTACCTATGAAGCAAATTTTACAAGACTTGCAAGGTACGCTTCTGGTATTATTATCCAACCTGAGAGTAAGATCGATCGATTCTTTAGTGGCTTAAAACCAAGTCTTCGAAGGGCGTTAGCCATAAGGGACTTCAATAGCTACGAGGAAATCGTTCGATGTGCTCTCAAAGTTGAGATGGAGATTGGAGTAACCCATCAGTCACATGGGTTTGATAAGAAGAGGAAGATGGAATTCAAAGAAAAATCTAAAGAGCACACGGAAAAGAAGATGAGATTTTCCTTATGCTCAAAGTGTGGAAAGAAACATGGAGGGAGTTGTCTTAAAGGGACAGGTAAATGTTTTAAATGTGGAAAGGAAGGTCATCGGGCATTTGAATGCCGTGATAATGGGAAGAAGATGTCTAATGACGCAAACAAAGGAAGGGATACACAGAATGAACCTACAACACTTCAATGTTTCAAGTTCAAGGAGATGGGGCATTATGCCAATCAATGCCCAAATCCAAGGGTTGATGATGATGGTCGACGTCAACAAACTCTTAAAGCTAAAGACAAAGGAAAGTCACATGCAATTTCTATCAGCGATGTGGAGTACGATAACGATGTGGTGAAAGGTACACTTACCATCCACTCTAAAGTAGCAAATGTTTTATTTGATTCTGGATCCACCCACTCTTTTATTTCTGAAGACTTTTCTAAGGGTATACCCGTACTACCTCAACAATTAGATGTTGAGTTAGCTGTGACAACACCTAATGGCACATCAATCGCATCAAAAGTTTATAATTCTTCTCCGATCGAAGTTTGTGGGAAAGTGCTTCCTGCAAATCTTGTGATCCTTCCTTTAGTGGAATTTGATGTGATTCTTGGCATGGATTGGCTTTCTCTACATGGAGCTCATATCAATTGCCAAAGAAGGGAAGTCACATTTCATACTCCAGATCAATCTACGATCGTATACCAATGCAAGGATGAACATAACCTTCCAGTGGAAATTTCTTCCATCTTATGGGTATTGATCCCACTAAATGAAGGTTATTTATCTCAAATGTTTGGTGAGAAACTCACGATTAAGAATATGCCCATTGTAAGGGAGTTTGATGATGTCTTTCCGGAGGAATTACCAGGTCTTCCACCAAATCGTGAAGTTGAGTTTTCAATAGAACTCGTACCGGGTGCTTTGCCTATTTCAAAGACACCTTATAGAATGGCCCCAATTGAGTTGCAGGAATTGAAGAAGCAACTCCAAGAGAATCTTGATAAGGGATTCATACGCCCTAGTGCGTCACCTTGGGGAGCACCTGTTCTATTTGTTAAGAAGAAAGATGGATCAATGAGACTCTGCATTGATTATCGAGAACTTAACAAGATCACTATCAAGAACAAATATCCTCTCCCACGCATTGATGACTTGTTTGACCAACTAAGCGGAGCTCAATACTTTTCCAAGATTGATCTTCGTTCAGGGTATCATCAATTAAGGGTCAAAAGGGAGGATATACCAAAGATGGCTTTCCGTACAAGGTATGGACACTATGAATTTATAGTGATGCCATTTGGTCTTACTAATGCCCCTGCTATCTTCATGGATCTAATGAATAGAGTCTTTAGAGACTATCTTGATCAATTTGTGGTAGTCTTTATAGACGATATTCTTGTCTATTCAAAGAGCAAGGAAGAACATGAAGATCACTTGAGAATTATATTGAAGACCCTGAGAAAGGAGAAGCTTTATGCCAAATTTACCAAGTGTGAATTTTGGCTTCAAAAAGTTGCATTTTTGGGTCACATAATCTCAAAAGAGGGGATATCTGTGGATCCAGCAAAAACAGAGGTTATCGAAAGATGGTCGAGACCAACAACAGTAACTGAGATCCGAAGTTTTCTTGGTTTGGCTGGATATTATCGACGTTTTGTAAAAGATTTTTCACGATTATCTAATCCAATCACCAAGTTGACTCGGAAAGGAGTTAAGTTTGTCTGGACAGAGGAATGTGAAGAGAATTTCAAGGAGTTGAAAAGAAGGTTATCCAGTGCACCTGTGCTCACACTGCCTTGTAGTGGAGAAAGGTTTGTGATCTACAGTGATGCATCCAAGAAGGGATTGGGGTGTGTTCTTATGCAAAATGATATGGTGATAGCTTATGCCTCACGACAGTTGAAAATACATGAACAAAATTACCCAACACATGATTTGGAGTTGGCTGCGGTAATCTTTGCATTAAAGATTTGGAGGCATTACCTTTATGGTGAAAGGTGTAATATTTATACTGATCATAAAAGTTTAAAGTATATTTTCACACAAAAAGAGTTGAATATGCGTCAAAGAAGATGGTTGGAGCTGATTAAGGATTATGACTGCTCAATCCATTACCACCCTGGGAAAGCAAACAAGGTGGCAGATTCATTAAGTCGACAAGACCATGCTAGTTTATCCATGATGAGGATCACAAAAGATCCAATATTTATGGATTTACAAAGGATGGATCTTGGAATTATAATGGAAGGGGAAAAATCTTATCTTTCTCAAATGAATGTTCAACCATCTATACATGTGAAGATTAAAGAGGCACAGAAAGAAGATGTCGAGTTACAAAAGAAGGTGAGAAATGTTCCTGAATTCAACCTTGATTGTGATGGGATAATAAAGTTCAGGAATCGGGTTTGTGTTCCTCCCATCCCCGAATTAAAGAAAGAGCTGCTGGATGAAGCTCATAGTTCTTCATTCTCTATTCATCCTGGAAGCACGAAGATGTATAGGGACCTGAAAGAGTACTTCTGGTGGGATGGCATGAAAAGAGATGTTGCTGAATATGTCTCTCGATGCTTGGTTTGTCAACAAGTTAAAGCTGAGAGACAGAAGTCTAAGGGGATGTTACAACCACTACCCATACCCGAATGGAAATGGGAAAACATCACTATGGACTTTGTCACAGGACTTCCTAAAACATCCAAAGGCAATAATGCTATCTGGGTCATAGTTGATCGTCTCACAAAGTCTACACACTTCATTCCTATTAGAGAGGATTTCTCCCTAGATCAGCTTGCCATGATATATGTAAAGGAAGTGGTAAGATTGCATGGAGTACCACTTTCTATTATATCTGATCGGGATCCGAGATTTACCTCGAAGTTCTGGCGAAGTCTTCAGCATACTTTGGATACAGAGTTGAGTTTCAGCACTGCTTATCATCCCCAGACAGACGGTCAATCTGAGAGAACAATTCAAACCCTAGAAGATATGTTGAGAGCTTGCTCTATGGATTTCAAAGGAGGTTGGGATCAACACCTACCTTTGGTAGAATTTTCTTATAATAATAGCTTTCACTCCAGTATTCAGATGGCTCCTTATGAAGCTCTCTATGGAAAGAAATGCAGGACTCCAACTTGCTGGGATGAAGTTGGGGAAAGAAAGCTATTAGGACCTGATCTCGTTGATGAAATGGCAGAAAAGGTCAGATCTATTCAACAACACATAAGAGCAGCTCAGAGTCGACAGAAAAGCTATGCCGACAACCAAAGAAAAGACCTAGAGTTTGAAGTGGGTGATAAAGTGTTCTTACGAATATCTCCCTGGAAGAGGGTTATGAGATTTGGAAAGAAGGGGAAGTTGAGCCCTAGATATATCGGTCCTTTCGAAATACTGGATCGTGTTGGGAAGGTAGCTTACCGATTGGCGCTTCCACCGAATCTCTCTCAAGTTCATGATGTGTTCCATGTATCTCTCCTGAGAAAGTACATACCAGATCCTTCACATGTACTCAGCTCAGAAGTTGTACCGCTGGAGCAAGATCTTTCTTATGAAGAACAGCCGATAGAGATTCTGGATCGTAGTGAAAAAGTCCTACGAAACAAGACCACTCGCTTGGTGAAAGTTTTATGGAGGAACCACCAACTTGAAGAAGCTACATGGGAGCTTGAGGATATGATGAGGGAGAAGTATCCTCATCTGTTTGTTACAAAGTGACGAATTTCGAGGGCGAAATTCTTTTTAAGGGGGGTAGAATGTAACACCCGTGACTTTTATGTTATATAAATTATCAAAGGAATCTTTTTCTACACAACACTTTCTTGACTTGCTTTACACGCAATCGCGACCTTCCTCGATAGCTTGCGTCGTACGCAATACCGAGTTTCACTAAACAACAATATGCTATTAAAACTAGCCGTTATGAATAGTAATAACCACTTTTTGGAATTTTATAAATTTTATTTTTCAAAATGGACTTCATTTTTGGACTCAGAATATCGAAATTAGCCTAGGGTGAAATTTTGGTATTTTTCTGAAAACTTTCAATTTTTGATGAATAGTGAAACCACTAAGTGGTAGGTTAAAAACTGAATTTTGCATAAAACTTAATTTTACCGCTTCTGTGATTGGAATTTCGAAAATCCGAGAGACACGGTTAATATCAAGGACTAAAATGTGGTTCAATGAGATGAAAATAATTTTTTGGTGAATAGTAACTTTTTACTTTTTTTACCGCGATTAATAGTAAATAGGGTAACTAAGGGTAAATATGATATTAATATTACCCTAACACATGTCCTAAATCTATTTGACAAGTGTAATTCGACCAAAAACAAACTTAGGAATAAAATATGACCATTTAGGCCCACTTGGATTAGATTAGGACATTTATTATTAATTTATTTAAAGAAGGGTTAAAATAGTTAAAATCAAAGTTTAATAAGTAAATCATTTTTAATATGGGGTTATACATAAGATAAATTCGATTGTAAATATTCATTAGAAAGCTAAAACTATTTCCTACATGATGGTATTTTATTTGTAATTTTTGGACATCAAATAATTTAATTTATTTATGACACAAAGATGATGCAGTAATTATCTTATTAATGAAATATTGACATAATTGATAATTTAAATACCAAAATAAATGTAATTTAAGACTTTTTATGAATTCCACTAATTTTCTAGGTTACTATGATATATTAGTGTTGATTTAATCAACTTGGTTCGAACATATAATTCTGTTATGACTTTCACAAAAATCATATATCAAATAGTGTCAAAATTGACACAAAATTGTTTTTAAATCAAATATTATATTATTAATTGTTATTTTATTCCTAAAAATCTAAGGTTCGGCCAAATGACTTAGATAAGGATATATATATTAATAATAAACAATTTGGGGTTCGTTTGGCATGTTATAGTAAGTGTATTAACCATATAGTGAAAGAAAACAAAAAGACACGGTAAAAGTTAAATTAATTAACTTAGAGTTAAATCTAATTGATAAGGTTAAAATAATACCCTAAACTTGTCTAAATATTATTGGTTGATAGGATTTCGACCCTTCCCCTCTTTATCTTCGAAATAAGACCCTTTGGAACCATTATAAACCGATTTTGACTTTAATATAAAATAATATTTTGAGATATTCCTAAGGTGCCCCTCTCCTCCCTTATAAAAGGGCACCTCCTCCCCCTCCTCCTCTCACCAAATTGAGCACTCAATCTCGGCCAACCCCTGCCATTTTCTCCTCTCCACTTCCCTAGAATAATCCTAGAGGTCCTGGTCTTCTCCAAAGACCAATCTTAGTTCCTTAAGTGGAGGATTCAAAGAGGCGTTCCAAAGAAGAGGTAATATCCATTACCGATCTTTTCAATTTCTTTCTTCTTCAACTTCTTCTTCTCTAGTTGTTTCATGATAAAGTAATAACATCAGTATTACTTACATACTTATATGTTATTATAAATATGAAACAACCCTATTTCACCTTCTATCCATCCTACGGAAAAATGAAATCACCACGCGTGCGTACGTACGGAATACCGTCTCCACGCCGTGGTGTAATCTATTTTCCACCATCACCTTACAAGGATGGTTATAATGGTGTAATGAGTAACTAAATATGATTATTATGAATTAATATTGATACTGAAATAATATATATATACTCCAATACAATTCCACGATCATAGGAATGATATCATCACTCGTGCGTACGTACGGAATACCGTCTCCACGATGTGATGCGACTCGTTCTACATGATCTTCATTTCATAATGATTATATAAATGAATTGAATTAATGAATATGGTATATAATACACTAATACCATTCTGGAAATGAATTATCTATAACCTAAAGATAAGAATAAGAATTTATTCGACAAAACACGCATAAGAACAAAAAGTTATAAAGACCCGAGTAACAAGTAACAATGAAATATTACTAACAAGAAGCTAATAATATGACCATATATGATATCATATAAATATGTATGATTCTGGAATAAGTCAATAACATTATTTAAACCATTATACAGGAGCTTCGGACATGTACAAAGCTAATCGGACCTAAGGTAAGGGAAATATCACAATCTCATTTTTATCTGAGATTGTTTATTCGTAAGTATTTACTGGGGTGTATTTTATCATCCACATCCATGTTCCCTCAATATAAAATATTGTTTCCATCCACTTGAAATAGTTTAAATCCAATTTTACCCTTAGGTGAGTTTTTAGTAAATAATATGAAAGGAATCTTTTGTCGTTTTTCCGTACGAGGTACTTTTTGACTTTTCTGACAAAAGTACGAAGAATGTTTTTTTTTAACTTATACGGCATGAATGGATTTTTAAAACATTGTTTCCAAGAAGCTTACTTTACAAGTTTTAAAGTTTGTTTTTAATCAACTTCTTTTATTTTAAAGTTGTATGACATGTTATGAAAGGAAAAATGTTTTTGAAGAAGAAAGGATATTTTCCTCAAGAATGGAGTTCAAGTGATTTTCAAAATTATTTTCCATCTAAGATAATAAAGGGTTCTGTTTTTATCCCTATTATTACATTGATTTGATCATGTTGTGATGGAATTATTTTTATGAATTCCTTTATCTTATATGAATTGATTTGTGATGTCATGATGTTTCAAGAATCCCATTTTTGTTTCATGTGTTATGCGATGATGTAAGTTTTATGATTATGTGGCACACATAAGAAAGGATTCATTATAAGATGGGTGGGACCTATATCTCCCTCCAATGCATTGGGTAAAGATTTTATATCTCATGAGATAGACATGGCTGGAACGGAAGGTTATTTCGGTTCAGTGATACAGGACTGAAACGAGAAGTGAACTCGGTTCAGAAAGGGACTTTGTCCACTAAGATAGTCTTGGCGATGAGTCATGACTAACAAGAAATGATTTTCCATGATTATGTGTGCATGCCACAAAGTTTCAAGTTTTATGTTATGATTATGGGGATCTCATTTTCACTCCTATGATTTGTTCCATGTTAAGATATTATGATCTCTTTTGCAGGTTATGATTTTCAAAAAGATATGATATGATTTTTATTTCCTTTATTTGCCTTGCTGAGCATTTGAGCTCACCCTTTTATGTTTTCTTTTCCCCAGGTCAGGAAGATGGATATTAAGTAGAATATGCTAAAAGGGACCCTAGATATGATGAAATAAATGGGATACACTGTAGAAGATTTATGAACCAGTTGTTTATGTTTCCCAGTTTCTAAAGGCACTATACCTATACGGTCCTTTGTAGTTTTATCATATGTTGTAATAAGTGTGCTTCAATTTTTGAAGTATTAAAAATGTATGTAAAGTATGGGTCGTTATAGAAGAGGTTTCCATGGACTTCATTGTTGGCTTACCTCGTACACCTCGGGGTAAGAATGCTATTTGGGTGGTGATTGATCATCTGACCAAATCAGCCCACTTCATTTCAATAAAAGATACAAATAAAGTAGATTAGTTGGGCCATTTGTATCTTCAGAAAGTGGTGAGACTCCATGGTGTACCATCAGCTGTTGTCTTAGATAGAGACCCCCACTTCACTTCTCGATTTTGGGAAGGCCTTCAGACGGCCTTAGGGTCTCAGATTAAGATGAGCACGGCATACCACCCACAAACGGATGGCCAGACAGAGCGGGCGAATCAAATATTGGAGGACACGCTTCGTGCATGTGTCCTGGACTTTGGAGGTTCTTGGAATAGCCATTTTGGATTGGTAGAGTTTTCTTATAATAATAGTTACCAATCTACGATTCGAATGGCCCCTTTTGAGGCGCTCTATGGTCGGCCTTGTCGGTCCCTCCTATGTTGGGCTGAGGTAGGAGAGACTTCACTGTTGGGGCCGAGCCTTGTGAAGGAGACTTTTGAGAAGGTCAAGTTGATCAGGCAGCTCTTATTGACAGCTCAGAGTCGTCATAAATCTTATGCTGACCGGAGGTGTTGAGACCTAGAGTTTTCTGTGGGTGACAAGGTATTCTTAAAAGTGGCCCCTCGTCTTGGCCATCGTCGATTGGGGAATCAAGGTAAGCTGATTCCACTGTATGTCGGACCATTTGAGATCACCGATCATATTGGCAAGGTGGCATATAGGTTGGCCTTACCTTCTCAGTTGACGTCTATCCATGATGTCTTCCACGTCTCTCAGTTGAAGAAATATAATCCGGATCCATCCCATTTTTTGAGTTGGGAAGAACTGGAGATAGAGCCTGACTTGTCTATCATTGAGATGCCAGTGAAAATAGTGGACTCCCAAGAGAAGATACTTCAAGGAAAGTCTATTCCTTTAGTTCGGGTTTTATGGCAGCATGGGAATGATACACATGAGACATGGGAGCGAAAGTCATGGGCCGAGGAAGAGTACCCATTCTTGTTTTCCAACCGAGATTCATGTTGACTTTCCAGGGCGGAAAGTCCTTCATGGTGGGAAGAATTGTCACATAAAAGACATATTTTAAAGGTATTTTTCATTTAAATTACATCTTTTCTTTGTTTTTGGGGTTTCCCTAGGTTTTAGGAAGGAATATATGAGTATTCATGAATTGGTCCAAACCGTGAGCCCAATTCCTGATTAAAAAAATAAATTTTGTATCTTTTATAACTATTTCATTTTTCAACATTTTTCATCCATTAAAATTCCTACATGACCTCTCCTAACCTATTAACACCCCCATGGTAATTTGGAGCTTTTATAAATCCATAACTAGGGGTTATTTGGGTTTTTATCTAAGGGGTTGGGCCTGCCCGAAGGCCCAATTTCTGTTTTAAAAGTAAAATTTGATTTTGTAATAACATATTAAATATTTGGGATTTTTAGGTGATTCCAAGTATCGAAGAAGCCCACTTAACCCAGTCGCGTTTCTGAACTCTCTCCCACCTCTTTGGAGCTGTGGATAATCGCGATGTTTTGCCGAACTTCTTAGGGTTCCTCAAATCACTCAGATTCGAAGAGGTAAAGTATTTATTTCATAACTCTCTCAATTCTCAATATTATTCCTCCATTCTAGTTCATAAATGAGCTAAGATATCTTGGTCGAACGTACCATAAATTTTGGCTCTTTTAAATTTCAGATATTGGTGTTTTGGAGTGATTACTTCAAGATACTTCAAGTAAATGAGCCCTTTTCTTTCCTCTTTCAAATTATTTTGGGTTTAACTCATTGTTCTTATGGTTTCATCGGTTATAATTGAGTTTAATAATGTCCAGAAACTAAGATTTCTAACATAGGGTTTAACTTTGGGATTTCTTGGCCAATTTGTGTGGTTTTACGTTTGATCTAGTTCTCTCTTGGTGCGGCGGGGGTGCGGTTTGATTTTCGCACGGAGATTCAAGGGTTTTTGTTAATTTGGTAGGTGATTCCATTGTGTGTTATTTTTGTGAATTATCTTGCTGTTTTCATGGTACCTTAATATTTATTTCACTTGAATGTTTCTGTAAAAATTGGTTTTAGTTGCATTTATAATGCAAATGAATTTTAAGTTCCAATTTTTCATGAAATTGGGGGTTTTTCATTCAAATCATTTATTTGTTCATTTTGGGATGCCCCATAACTTGATTTTTGGTTTCATTAAAGGTTGTTGAACTGAAATTTTGTTTTAATAACTTACAAGTGTTAACATAGTGTGAAATTTTGATATCTTAAAGAGATTTGTGTGAAAAACAATGTGATGTTTCGAGAGGTTGTTTTATTGGAAATAAAATTGTTTTATTTTGTGTTTTAAATGGTATAAAATGTGTATAGATGCTGTACAATTTGTTTGTGACTAGTAGTGATATTTTATATGAAAAAGGATGTGTGTTGTTTGCTGAAATTGTTTGAGCACAAAAAGGGGAAGCCCGGGTACCTAGGTGGGGCGGATTTGTACTAGTACGGCTAGTGGATCGGATGGGTTTTGTCCTTGTTCCACTTAGCATCTGGATAACGACAACTCTAACTAAACTATTTGGATGATGATTGGGGACCACTAGGTTATGGGTATGTTCCCTACTAGTGGCTCGTGCACGAGAATGGATTTTTCTATGGTTACTCTACACCGAGGTACGAGGTACATAGGGCCCGAGACAACCTAGTGCTTAGGGGTGTTCCCGATTTTGATGCTCATTGGATTTGTGGTATTTACCCTTGTTGTGGGTTTTTTTTGGTAGTACATTACAGTAGCTCACATGTCTATTTAATGTGCTAACATTCTAAAATTCTTGGATTGAAAACTGTTTTCATTTGAAAGTTGCATTTCTTTAAATTTTAACACTATTTCACCTTGTGTATTGAAATTGCTTGTTTTGTTCACATTGTATTGCATGCTCTATGGAATCATCTGGTGTTATCCTACTGGGATTAGGCTCACACCCTAGTTACACCACTTGGGTGTAAGTAGATCTGCTTATGCTTGACTCAGGTAAAGGGAAGGCTAAGGGTGATGGCGGTTTGGGATGTTAGTCCCCATCGTTGGGGCGGAGTTGCGGGGACGACTTGCGGGTGATGATCCCCTTGTCGTGTGGAGTCCATGGGGATGTCATTATGTTGTAATTATTTGTTTTAGACCGCTTTTAGTGTGTTTTAACATATTTATTCAAATCTGGTTTTCTTAAGAATGGTTTAGCATGAAAATTTCAGATTTTAATAATTGATTGTTTTTTTTTATGATTTATGCTTTCATACTCGGGTAAATCGTTCCCAAACAACATTTGTTTGATACCCGGGCAATTGTGCCAGCCCGTGGGGATAGGGAATGCCCTTTGGGCCTTTCCACGGGCCGGGTTTGGTGCCGTTAATGGTGGCGACCAGATCCGGTTCGTGACAAAATGGTATCAGAGGAGGTTAATGTTTTTGGGTTATATTGTTATTTTGAGATGAGTCGGGATAGACAGGAGCTAGGACTGTCGGGGCTCGGGGTATTGGTTGTGAGTAGGGTGTCTGGACCGCACCTCTCATGGCAGACCTTGAGTCACCAGAGGATGTTGGAATTTACTGATTGACTTCACTTCTAGGTGAGATGTGTGGGCTGCAGACCACATGTGGACATCAGGCAGATGTGGAGTAGTTGTTTCTTTTATTACAATAATGTGTTTAGTTTGTTTATATTTGATGTATTTGATTACAATTTTCATAATTGTGGTATTGACTATTGTTTTGTGACTATTTCATTTTATAGCAACATGCCTCCCCTGAAAGCTCCCATGCACCCACAGGGGGAAGCTGGAGAGAGTTCTCCCATGCCGATTGATCAGAGGCTCGTGAAGGCTGTTGTTCGGGCTATCCAAGCTTTGGGACAGGGACCAGCTCATTCCCCTATTCCTGTTAGGGCAGAGGAGACAGTTCCTAGAAAAGATAAAGCACAAGAGTTTCTGAAAAACAAGCCTCCTGCCTTCCGAGGTGGCACAGAACCCCAGGAAGCAGAAAAATGGATCGAGAAGATCGAGCATATGTTTGAGTTCCTGGAAACACCTGAGGAGCTCAGGGTGAAGTTTGCCTCCTTCCTGTTGGAGGGTCCCAGTCGTAAATGGTGGGAGTCAGTGCTTCAGGTTGGGAAGAATGATCAGATGCGTTGGGGAGATTTCAAGGCGGTCTTCAATGAACAGTATTGCCCTGAGGTGTTGGCTTATGCCAGGTCTAGAGAGTTCATGGAACTTGTTCAGGGGAATCTATCCGTGATGGAGTATGCCAACCGTTTCGATGAGTTGGTTCGGTATGCTCCAGAAATTGTCTCTAATGAGCAAGCAAAGGCCCAGAGATTTGAGAAAGGCTTGCGACCAGAGATATACTCCCAGGTGTTCTTGTTTAACCTGAGGACCTATGCTGAGGTTGTTGATCGGGCGTGCATGGTGGAGGTTTATAGGAAAGGCAGGGCTGGTTTCTATGGTTCAGTATCAGCAGTGGGCAGTGGCAGCTCCTCAGAGAAGAAAAGAAAGCGGGAGGATCATGTGAAGAAAGGAGGGGGAAGTTTAGGCCACTCTTCCAGGCAGTTTTCTTCTGCGGCTTCTGATGCGAGATCGGTCGTGTTCCACCAATGTGGGAGGCCTAGGCATATCCGACTAGCATGTCCTCTTTCTCCAAAGCCTTGTTAACAGTGTGGAGGTATGGGGCATTTTTAGCGCTTCTGTGGTGTGACACGTCCACTCCAAAGTGGGGCAGGGTCAGTGGCTTCAAGAGGAGTGGCAGCACAGTCCGAGCCGTCGAGGACTGGGGGATCTCGATTTGGTGGTCGTGGTGGTAGGGCTGGATCATCTTCTAGGCAGAGCCAGTTCAGGGCACAACCACAGACTAGCGGTCATCCTCAGGCAGATACTGGACATCTCCATGCAGTGGATCAGTCACCAGAAGGATTAGAGGCGGGACCGTTGACAGTTCGAGGTACCGTTCTGATCGCATCTTCTATAGCTACTGCACTTTTGGATACTGGTACCTCTATTTCATTCATTTCTGGACATTTTGTGGACATGCTGAATTTGCCAACTGAGTTGATGTCTTTTGCGATGGAGTTGGTGACACCATTGGGAAAGAAGAAGGAGCAGGGCCTTAGGTGCCCCTTGTGTGCACTTTCTGTGTCAGGGGTTGAGATGGAGTGGGACCTCATTGTCTTAAATATGGACCTTTTTGATGTAATACTCGGGATGGATTGTCTAGTACACTTCTAGTCACACATTGATTTCTACAAACGACGTGTGATTTTCACAGCACCTGATGGGAGTCGTCAGGTTTTTCATGGAGAATGGGATCCACGATCAAGTCATGCAAGGCCTCCACTCCCAGATTTGGGAAGTGTTATCTTCCAGTTATCTTCACTTGTGCTAGAGGATGTTCTTTCCCTTGAAGGTGCACTACCTCGTGTAGTGAATGAGTTTCTCGAGGTATTCCCAGATGATTTTTCAGGGTTTCCCCCAGAGCGGGATGTGGATTTTTCGATTGATCTGGCACCGGGAACACAGCCAATATCTCTTCCCTCTTATCGCTTGTCCCCCACCGAGTTGATGGAATTAAATATACAGCTGGATGACTTAGAATCCAAAGGATTCATTCGCCCGAGCGTCTCTCCTTGGGCCACTCTTGTGTTGTTTGCAAAAAAAGGCTGATGGATCCCTCCGGTTGTGCATTGACTATCGAAAGATGAATAGGGTAACAATTAAAAAAAATACCCTTTACCCAGAATAGATGATTTTTTTGATCAGTTGAAGGGGGCAAAGTAGTTCTCAAAGATAGACCTGCGTTCAGGGTATCATCAACTCAGGGTGAAGGAGTCAGATATCCCTAAGACAGCCTTCCGAAGTAGGTACGGCCACTTTGAGTATTTGGTCATGCCCTTCGGATTTACCAATGCTCCAGCGGTATTTATGGCACTTATGAATAGGGTGTTCCATCAGTATCTCGATTCCTTTGTTGTGGTGTTCGTGGATGACATTCTGGTATAATCTTGCTCTGAGGAGGAACACAAACATCACTTGAGGATCGTTTTGGGTATATTATGAGATCATCGCCTCTATGAAAAGTTGTCAAAGTGCACTTTCTGGATTAGAGAGGTGAAATTTCTGGGGCATGTGATCTCAGAGAATGTGGTTTCACTGGACCTTGAGAAAATTAGTGCAGTCATGTCATGGGAGAAACTGAAGAATGTGTTCGAGATCAGGAGTTTTCTTGGCTTGGATGGTTATTAGAGGCGATTCGTTCGGGATTTCTCTCGGCTTGCTTCACCGATGACTTCCCTCACCCGGAAAGGGGTGAAGTTTGTATGGGGTCCAGAATGTCAGGCATCGTTCGAGGAGCTGAAGAGGTGGCTGACTACCACCCCCATGCTGATTTTTCCAGAGGCTGGAAAGGGATATGTGGTCTATTGTGATGATTCAGGTATGGGTCTTGGGTGCGTGCTTATGCAGGATGATCATGTGGTCGCGTATGGATCTCGCCAACTTCAAACACATGAAAAGAACTACCCAACCCATGACTTGGAGTTGGCAGCGGTGATGCATGCTCTGAAGAATTGGCGTCACTACCTCTTTGGGGAGAAGTTTGTGGTATACTCAGACCATAAAATCTTGGCTTATATCTTCTCGCAGAAGGACCTCAACTTGAGGCAACGTCACTGGATCGAGTACTTTCAGGGGTTTGACTTTGAAATTGTCTATACCCCAGGCAAGGGTAAGGTAGTGGCCGACGCTTTGAGCAGAAGAGTTCCAGTGCAGTCTTTGAGGAATTCTAGTGATGAGTGGGCATTGATGGGTCTCTTTTCTCAGATGCATGTGGGGACCAGGAAATACAGTGGATGGGCATTCTTGGAAAGCATCTAGTTGACTCCTTCTCTATTGGAGTTGATTCAGCAGGAGCAGCCCAGTGATGATCTTTTTCAACAGTCTAAGCAGTTCCTTCATGGTGGGGAGACATCCTCTGATTGGTCGTCATCTCCTGAGGGAATCTTGTGCTTCAAGGGCCATTCAGTAGTGCCATTATCTCTGCGGAAGGTGGTGATGAAAGATAGCCACCAGTCTTAGTGGGTTGTCCATCCGGGTGCCACTATTATGTATTATGATGTTCGTTGGAAGTTTTGGTGGACTAGTATGAGACGGGACATAGCAGACTTTGTTTCGAGATGCTACACATGTCAGCAGGTGAAAGCAGAGCACCAAAGGCCATCCGGTTTGCTCCAACCACTACCCATTCCTACCTGGAAGTGGGAACAGGTTGCCATGGACTTCATTGTTGGCTTACCTCATACACCTCGGGGTAAGAATGTGATTTGGGTGGTGATTGATCGTCTGACCAAATCAGCCCACTTCATTCCAATAAAAGATACAACTAAAATAGATGAGTTGGGCCATTTGTATCTTCAGGAAGTGGTGAGACTCTAAGGTGTACCATCAGCTGTTGTCTCAGATAGAGACCCCCGCTTCACTTCTCGATTTTGGGAAGGCCTTCAGAAGGCCTTAGGGTCTCATATTAAGATGAGCATGGCATACCACCCACAAACGGATGGTCAGACAGAGTGGGCGAATCAAATATTGGAGGACATGCTTCATGCATGTGTCCTGGACTTTGGAGGTTCTTGGAATAGCCATTTGGGATTGGTAGAGTTTTCTTATAAAAATAGTTACCAATCTACGATTCGAATGGCCCCTTTTGAGGCGCTCTATGGTCGGCCTTGTCGGTCCCTCCTATGTCGGGCTGAGGTAGGAGAGACTTCACTGTTGGGGTCGTGCCTTGTGCTGGAGACTTCTGAGAAGGTCAAGTTGATCGGGCAGCGCTTATTGGCAGCTCAGAGTCGTCATAAATCTTATGCTGACCGGAGGCGTCGAGACCTCGAGTTTTCTGTGGGTGACAAGGTATTCTTAAAAGTGGCCCCTCTTCCTGGCCATCGTCGATTAGGGAAGCATGGTAAGATGATGCCACGGTATGTAGGACCCTTTGAGATCACCGAGCATATTAGAAAGGTGGCATACAGGTTGGCCTTACCTTCTCAGTTGACGTCTATCCATGATGTCGTCCACGTCTCTCAGTTGAAGAAATATAATCCGGATCCATCCCATTTGTTGAGTTGGGAAGAACTGGAGATAGAGCCTGACTTGTCTATCATTGAGAGGCCGGTGAAAATATTGGACTCCCAAGAGAAGATACTTCAAGGAAACTCTATTCCTTTAGTCTGGGTTTATGGCAGCATGGGAATGATACACATGAGACATGGGAGCGAAAGTCATGGGCTGAGGAAGAGTACCCATTCTTGTTTTCCAACCGAGATTCATGTTGACTTTCCGGGGTGGAAATTCCTTCATGGTGGGGAGAATTTTCACATACAAGACATATTTTAAAGGTATTTTTCATTTAAATTACATCATTTATTTGTTTTTGTGGTTTCTCTAGGTTTTAGGAAGGAATGGATGAGTATTCATGAATTGGTCCAAACCGTGAGCCCAATTCCCAATTAAAAAAATAAATTTTGTATCTTTTATAACTATTTCATTTTTCAACATTTTTCATCCATTAAAATTCCTACATGACCTCCCCTAACCTATTAACACCCCCAAGGTAATTTTGAGCTTTTATAAATCCATAACCATGGGTTATTTGGGTTTTTATCTAAGGGGTTGGGCCTGCCCGAAGGACCAATTTCTGTTTTAAAAGTAACATTTGATTTTGTAATAACTTATTCCCTATTTGGGATTTTTAGGTGATTCCAAGTCTCACACAAGACCACTTAACGCAGTCGCGTGTCTGAACTCTCTCCCACCTCTTTGGATCTCTTGATTAGCGCGATGCTTTGCCGAACTTCTTAGGGTTCCTCAAATCGCCCAGATTCGATGAGGTAAAGTATTTCTTTCATAACTCTCTCAATTCTAAATATTTTTCCTCCATTCCAGTTCATAAATGAGCTAATATATCTTGGTCGAACGTACCATAAATTTTGGATCTTTTAAATTTTAGATACTAGAGTTGTGGAGTGATTACTTCAAAATACTTCAAGTAAATGAGCCCTTTTCTTTCCTCTTTCAAATTACTTTGGGTTTAACTCATTGTTCTTAGGGTTTCTTCGGTTATAATTGAGTTTAATAATGTCCGAAAACTAGGATTTCGAACCTAGGGTTTAACTTTGGGATTTATTGGCCAATTTGTGTGGTTTTACATTTGATCTAGTTCTCTCTTGGTGCGGCGGGGGTGCGGTTTGATTTTCGCATGGAGATTCAGGGGTTTTTGTTAATTTGGTAGGTGATTCCATTGTGTGTGCAATTTTGTGAATTAGATTGCTATTTTCATGGAACCTTAATATTTATTTCACTTGAATGTTTCTGTAAAAATTGGTTTTAGTTGCATTTATAATGCAAATGAATTTTAAGTTCCAATTTTTCGTGAAATTGGGGGTTTTTCATTCAAATATTTTATTGGTTCATTTTGGGATGCCCCATAACTTAATTTTTGGTTTCATTAAAGGGTGTTGAACTGAAATTTTGTTTTAATAACTTACAAGTGTAAAAATAGTGTGAAAGGTGGATATCTTAAAGAGATTTGTGTGAAAAACAATGTGATGTTTCGAGAGGTTGTTTTATTGGAAATAAAATTGTTTTATTGTGTGTTTTAAATGGTATAAAATGTGTATAGCTACTGTACAATTTGTTTGTGACCAGTAGTGATATTTTATATTAAAAAGGATGTGTGTTTTTTGCTGAAATTGTTTGAGCACAAAAAGGGGAAGCCCGGGTACCTAGGTGGGGCGGATTTGTACTAGTACGGCTAGTGGATCGGATGGGTTTTGTCCTTGTTCCACTTAGCATCTGGATAACGACAACTCTAACTAAACTATTTGGATGATGATTGGGGACCACTAGGTTATGGGTATGTTTCCTACTAGTGGCTCGTGCACGAGAATGGATTTTTCTATGGTTACTCTACACCAAGGTACGAGGTACATAGGGCTCGAGACAACCTAGTGCTTAGGGGTGTTCCCGATTTTGATGCTCATTGGATTTGTGGTATTTACCCTTGTTGTGGGTTGTTTTTGGAAGTACTTTACAGTAGATCACATGTCTATTTAATGTTCTAACATTCTGAAATTCTCGGATTGAAAACTGTTTTCATTTGAAAGTTTCATTTCTTTAAATTTTAACATTATTTCACCTTGTGTTTTAAAATTGCTTGTTTTGTTCACATTGTATTGCATGATCTATGGAATCATCTGGTGGTATCCTATTGGGCATAGGCTCACACCCTACTTACACCCCTTGGGTGTAAGTAGACCTGCTTATGCTTGACTCAGGTAAAGGGAAGGCTAAGGGTGATGGCAGTTCGGGATGTTAGTCCCCATCGTTGGGGCGGAGTTGCGGGGACGACTTGCGGGTGATGATCCCCTTGTCGTGTGGAGTCCATGGGGATGTCATTATGTTGTCATTATTTTTTTTAGACCACTTTTAGTGTCTCTTAACATATGTATTTAGATATGGTTTTCTTAAGAATTGTTTAGCATGAAAATTTTAGATTTTAATAATTGATTGTTTTTTTATGATTTATGCTTTCATACTCGGGTAAATCATTCCCAAACCAGATTTGTTTGATTCCTGGGAACTTGTGCCAGCCCGTGGGGATCGGGAACGCCCTTCGGGCCTTGCCACATGCCAGGTTTGGTGCCGTTAATGGTGGAAACTAGATCCAGTTCTTGACAGTTGAAATCCAAAATAATGGGGACATATTATATATTTATTAGATAATTTTTCAATTATAAATACAAGTATAGTTTAATGGGGAATAGATAGAGGATGTGGAACTATATAATATGGTGTGAATATTATTATGTTCAACCATGATTGTGATAAAATGATAATTTTGTAGAACTGGGTACTTTTCCTATGAGTTTTATACATGAATTACATATTAGATGAACCTCATCGATCATCACTCTCTATTCATAATATAATTAGGAGGATATATAGTTATATGAAATTGTATTTATGGTTGGATAATGATAAAATGGATATTGCAGAGTATATATCCATCCCCATGGTATGTCAATAAGTTATGGATTAGAGTAAAACAACCATTATCTATACTAGAATAAAATTTCAAAACTGTATCAAATATTCCATAATTGATCCCCCCAAATAACGTAAATGGATAAATTATATTTGTGTCATCAATGACCACCTTATAAAATTATTATATATTTTTTTAAATTAGGGATGATTTATCACGAGATCATCTTGTTAGGATATATGTATATGAATGGATTTTATGGATTACCATATTTTATATAATATAATTGAGATTTGAGGATTACATTGATGTTTAGTAGAACTATTTTTTAAAATTTGAATATGGAGTTCAAATTTTTGACTACATATCATCATCTTATAGATATTCAATCTTAGAGGACTGTTAAAATACAATTTTTTTTGTTGAATATTAATCTATTGATTTCAAATGTGTTTGGGTTTGGTATACTTTTCATAAAATAATATATTTCACTCAAGTATACATATTTATTTTTATTAAGACATATACAATATGATGCGTGAAACCTCAATTAGATTGCATGATTTTGGAGAAATAATGCTATTTGTACCTGAGATATCAATGTAAGTGATTGGAAAATATAGAGTTATTCAATTAAACATCAAGTAAGTATAGAATCGATATAAAAGTTATGTGAAAAATCATTTGTGATATCTAGTGATTGAACTAGGTATGAAATATTCCTTGGAATATCTCCTTGGAAGAAAGTTATGATATTTGGAAGGAAATGAATGTTATGACATATACATTCAATACATTTGTAACATCCTGCCCCACTTCATTGGCATGAGAGGGAAGAAGAAAGCTACTTGGAATTATGTGACATTCCCAAGGTTCCCATGGCTGGAAATATATTCTAAGGCCATCGAGGATATATTTTTCAATGATGTTCCCTTAAGAAAAAGCAAACCAACCAAATAGTACAAAATTATATGCTGCATGCCAATAAAACAAAAATACTCATACATTACCAAAATATAACAAACTAATCAATAAATACCCAAATTCCAAATAAAAAAAATAAAACAACTGAGTACCAAGTGAAAGACTATAACAAGAATCCCAAAAAACTATGACACTATCCATAGATCCACACCAAGCTCCATGCTCTAAGAACCACAACATCACAAAAACGTCATGTCGAACAACTAGAGAAGTGAGATGATTTACCCTTACCTATGTCCTGGAACACCACATCTGTAAAATCACCAAAGTCCCAAAGTATGGGTGAGTAAAAATACTCTGTATTTTTTCCCCCAAATGGATTCCCTACACATGACAAAGGGATAAAACCATTAACACATTTATATAAAACAGTCAATAGTGAAAAAACATACAACATGTAACACCCAGAGATTTTATGAAAAATAGTCTTTTTAATTTCATTGATGTCTTGTGTTTTATGCTAAAATAAAAGGATCTTCCACTACACTCAACCCTGACATGGCTTGCATTACACGCAATCACGACCTTCCTCGATAGCGTGTGTTGTACGCAATACCGGGTTTCTCTAAACAACAATATATTATTATAATATTATTATGAACTAGACATTATGAATAGTATTAACTAAATTTTGAATTTTATAACATTATTATTTATCCTATACATTTTCTAGAACATGGTATAAGAACAAAGTATATTTTTCTGGTAAAATAATTATTTTTAAAAAAATGCAGTTTTGCCGCCTTTTGATGGCGCACCCACTTAAAATCTAGTTTTTGGCATGTTTATAAGTACAAATTGACAAAATAAAATTCTTCTTTGGAATCAGGATATTAAAATTTACTTTGGATAAATTTTTCATCTTATTCTGATAAATTTCATATTATAATGAATAGTAAAAACACGCTATATTTTAATTAAAAACAAGTTTTTTCATCGTAATAATTTATATGTAAAAATTATAATATTTAATGGTTTTAAATTTTAAATAGATCATATATTTACAATTTAATATAATATATGTCACTAAAATATATTTTACATTGAATTCATATGTAAAATAATTTCAATCTTTTGCAATGTTTTAACTTTTTAAACTCATTTTCTTAATAGTGGGATTAATTTTAAATTAATTACTACAACTTATGTGTTTTAAATTTTGAAAAATGGATTCCATATTTAGAATATGTAGGTTCAAATTATATTAATATGCTACTTTTTATTTTTAGACACAATGAATAGTAACTGCGATAATTTTAATTTACTTCAGTTGAAGATAAATCAGGTAATTAATGGGAAACCTAAGATTATAAAATTACCCTAAGACATGCCAAAATTATATTTTATGACTAAAATTCGACCCAGATCGCCTAAGGGTCGGATTAGATTCATTTTATGGACTTTTTACCATGAAAATAATTTAATTATTAATAAAACCAAAGAAAGTGACAACATGTCACTCTTTTAAATCGTATAAGTATAATAATTTTAATTTAGTGATAAACTTCCTGAAACATCGAAAAAAATAGTATCCATAAAGCAAACAAAATTTTCTACATCCTGAGAATTTATTTATAATTTTCAGGGATTAAATAATTTTCATTAATAGTGACACAATAGTGATAAAGAAATTGTTTATTTAGTGAAAAATCAATAATATAGTTTTTATTAAAATAACAATACCTAACAAATGGACCATAAACTTGACCAAACATTATTGGTCGAGTATATATATACCCTAATCATCCAAGTTTATATTTTTGGACCATGTTGAGCCTTATAAAACCGATTATGACATTTATATTATTTTATTTTAAATGATGTCAAAGATGTCACCTTCATAATTTAATAAATATAACAATTTAAATGTTGAGATTTTAAGATAATAAATTTAATTAATTATATTATTATGAAAGGTATCATATTCATATTCATTATAATATTTTATTATAAATTTTTATGAAACAAATATTTATATTAAATAATTATACAAAAATGGTGTAGTAATTATTTTATTAGGAGATATAACAAATAAAAGGTTTTTAAAATATTAAAATAAATAATATATGAACTATTTAATGTGATCCACTAATTTTATAAAATAATGTGACATGTTATTAATCTATTAAAGCTTTTATTTTGAACGTATCTTCTATGAGTATTTTCTTTAAATTCAAATAAATGAATAGTGTCAAAATTGACCATATTGTTATTTTATAAAAATAACAAAATATAAAATTGTTTAAAAATTACAAAAATATTTAAAAATTATAAATTAAAATTTTTATGGTCCAAAATGTCATAAATAATCAAATTAAAGAAAATTCTCAACACATAAGTAATTATTTATAACAATTTAAAATTTATAATCATATTATGACAAATAAAATTAAATAGATTAAATAATGATAAATCAAGTTGATAATGTTTAAAATAAATTCAAAACATGTCTAAATTTTATTGTTTGATTAGCTAACAACCCTATCATATCTAATATTCGGATTTTAGTCATTTTGGAGGTTTTTATGTGGGGTTGGAATTTATTATAAATTAATATTTCTTATAATTCCAAAGGTGCCCCTCTCCTCCCTTATAAAAGGGAACCTCGTCCCTCTCCTCCTCAAACCATTTTGAGCCTTGAAGCTCGGCCAAAATCTGTCCATTTCACTTCCCCACATCCCTATAAACCTTATAGAGGTACTCATATTCTCAAAAGACCAACTATAGTTCCCTAAGAGGATGTTCAATGGAGGCACTTTGAGAAAGAGGTAATACCTTTTAACGATTCATTCATGTTTATTTCTTCTTATACTTCATCTTCATTAGAGGTTTCATTATGAAGTAATAAAATAAGTATCCCTAATATACTGATATGTTATTATAAAAAATAAACAACCCTATTTCACCTTCTATCCATCCTAAGTAATACGAAATCACGGTGCGTGCCTACGTACAGAATACCATCTCCACGCTGTTGTGTAATCTATTTTCTAACACCACCTTACGTGGATGGATATAATGGTGTAAATAATAACTAAATATGATTATAATAACATCATACTGATTCTATGATATATTATCATTCACACCAATTCTATTCAATAAATATTGGAACGATATCATCGCTTGTGCGTACGTACGGATTACCGTCTCCCTGATGCGATGAGACTCATTCTCCATGTTTACCACTCAAGAATGATTATTATGTATATATAATGAATAATAATTAAATATATGACATGTTAATGCTACTGGATTTATCTATATAAATATATGTCATCTACGTACTTCCATTCAAGTCAATAAGCAATAGAAACAGCGTTCATGCGTACGTACGGCCTACCGTCTCCATGAACGGTGGGTTTAATTTCATTGATCAATCAATTATATATATATATATACTGAATATATATGATATATAAATCATGATTCACATTCTGGAATTAAGTAAATCATTATATATGTAATAATAATATCATGAACAACAAGTCCAAACATGTACGATAAATAAAACGATTTTACCCAAAACACTGGTTTAACTAGAATTTACAAAAGAACGGGTAATTTGAAGTCATAAGTGAACCATATATGATATCATAACAATTAATATGATTCTATAATAATTAAATGAAGTTATTTAAATCATTATACAGGATTTTCAGATGTGTACGAAGCATATCGGACCTATGGTAAGAGATAACTTTTCCAATCTCGTTTTTTTATCCGAGATTGCTTATACGTAAGTATTTACAGGGGTTATATTTATCATCCATGTACAAATATTCTAAAAATGGTTTCATGTATGTTTAAATTCCTTTTTAAACTTTTTTTACTTTTACTACATGGTTTGTAAGGAATCTTTCTTTTATGAGGTATTTTTTGACTTTTCCGACAAAAGTACGAGGATAATATTATTTTTAACTTATACGGCATGAATGGATTTTTATGGTTTCATAACGCCTCATTTTCATGAAGATTCCTATACAAGATTGCATGATTATTTTCAAAAAAACCACTTTATTTTAAAATTTCATTTCATTTTGTGAAATGAAAATGATTTTGAAGAAGAAAAGATATTTTCCTCATGATTTTATTTCATATGTTTTATCAAAAATATTTTCCATCAAAAATGACATTATTTAATATGTTTATGTTTCATGTATAATGTCTCAATTATTTACATGGTTTTATTCTTCATATGATGAAATGATATCCATTTTGTTTTATATAAATTAAGTTATGATGACATGATGTTTAAGAATCCCATTTTATTACATGGGTTATGCTATGATGTATGATATATGATTTTGTGGCACATGAAAGAATGATTTAATTATGAGACGGGTGGGACCTATATCTCCCTCCAATGCATTGGGTAAAGATTTATATCTCATTATATAGACATGGCTGTAATGGTAAGTTAATCTCGTTCAGTGTTACAGGACTGAAACGAGGAGTGAACTCCATTCAGAAAGGGACATTGTCCACTAAGATGGTCTTGGCAGCAATGTCTTGGCTACAATGGAAATCATATCATGTGATTAATGTTTTTCCATAATTACATGTTTTATTTCCAAGATATTTTAACATGATTGATGTTACATTATGATCTATGCCTTACGTACTGTCATGTTTTATGTAATTTCTCACGATTTCAATGTTTAAACATTATGTTCATGTATTTATGCCTTAAGTACTACCATGTTTTTCGCAATACCGGGTTTCACTATACAATGATATATTATTATAATATAATTATGAACAAGCTGTTATGAATAGTATTAAGTAAATTTTTAATTTTATAACATTATTATTCATCTTACACATTTTCTAGAACTTGGTATAAGAACAAAATAATTTTTCATGTAAAATAAGTATTTTTACAAAAAAAATGCATGTTTGCCGCCTTTTACTAGAGAAACCAATTTAAATATCGTTTTTACATGTTTATAAGTTCAATTTGACAAGATAAAATTATTCTTTGGAATCAGGATATTAAAATTTACTTGGGATAAATTTTTCATATTATTCTGATATCTTTCATATTTTAATGAATAGTAAAAACACGATATATTTTAATAAAAAACAAATTTTTGCATCGTAATAATTTATATGGATAAATTATAATATTTAATGGTTTTAAATTATAAATAGAATATATTTTTACCATTTAATATAATGTATGTCATTATCATTTATTTTACATTGAATTCATAGGTAAAGTCATTTCAATAGTTTGCAATGTTTTAACTTTTAAAACACATTTTCTTAAAAGCGAGATTAATTTTAAATTAATTACTGCAACTTCTGTGTTTTGAATTTTTAATAATGGATTCCATATTTTGAATCAGTAGGTCCAAATTATATTAAAAAGCTAATTTTTATTTTTGGACACTATGAATAGTAACTACAGTAATTTTTATTTACTTTAGTTAAAGATAAATTGGGTAATTAAGGGTAAACCTAAGATTATAAAATTACTCTAACACATGAAAAAATTATATTGGATAACAAAAAGTCGACCTATATCACCTAAGGGTCGGATTAGATTCATTTTATGGACTTTTGAGCAAGAAAATAATTTAATTATTATTAAAACCAATGAAAGTGACAACATGTCACACTCTTAAATCTTATAGGTATAATAATTTTAATTTAGTGATAAACTTCATGAAACTTAGAAAATAAATAGTCTACAGAAATCTATCAAATTTATCTACAGCATTAGAATTTATTTATAATTTTTAGGGATTAAATAATTTTCATTAATGGGGACACAATAGTGATGAAGAAATTGTTTATTTAGTGAAAAATCAATAATATAGTTTTTATTAAAATAACAATACCCATAAAAAGGACCAGAAACTTGATCAAACATTATTGGTCGAGTATATATTTACCCTATTAATCCAAGGCTCTATTTGGGGTCCATTATGAGCCTTATAAAACCGATTATGTCATTTATATTATATTATTCTAAATGTTGTCAAATATGTCACCTTCATAATTTAATAAATATAACAATTTAAATGATGTGATTTTAAGATGATAAATTCAAGTAAGAATATTATTATGAAATTTATATATATTTATCTTCATCATAGGATTTTATTTTAAAAATTTATGCAACAAATAAGAATATTAAATAATTAACAAAAATGTTGTAGTAATTATTTTATTAAGATATATACCAAATAAAAGGTTTTAAAAATATTAAAATAAATATTATATGAACTATTACATGTGATCCACTAATTTTCTAAATACATATGACATGTTATAAATCTATTAAAGATTTATTTTGAACATATCTTCTATGAGGAGTTTATTTAAATTCAAATAAATGAATAGTGTCAAAATTGACAAAAATGTTATTCTATAAAAATAACATAATATAAAATTGTTTTAAAATTAAAACACTTATTTAAAAATTATAAATTAAAATTTATATGGTCCAAAATTTCATAAATAATCCAATTATGTAAAATTCACAACACATAAGTAATTATTTATAACTATTTATGATTTAGAATCTTACTACCACAAATAAAATTAAACAGATTAAATAAGGATAAATCAAGTTGATATTGTTTAAAATAAATTAAAAACATGTCTAAATTTTATTAGTTGATGATATTACAACCCTATATCATCTAATATTAGTATTTGAGTAAATATTGAGTTTTTTATGTGGGGTTGGAATTTATTATAAATTAATATTTCTTATAATTCTAAAGGTGCCCATCTCCACCCTTATAAAAGGGCACCTCCTCCCTCTCCTCCTCACACCATATTGAGCCTTGAGGCTCATCCAACCTCAAACTATTTCACTACCAAACTTCACTTGAAGCCTTATATAGGTACTGGTCTTCTCAATAGACCAACTCCAATGCCCTACGAAGTTCAAACGAGGCACTTCGAGAAAGAGGTAATACCTTCTACCTATTCATTCAAGTTTGTTTCTTCTTATACTTCCTCTCTTTTAGAGGATTCATTTTCAAGTAATAACATAAGTATCACTCATATACTGATATGTTATTATAAATATTAAATAATCTTATTTCACCTTTCATCTATCCTATGTAATACGAAATCACTGCGTGTGCGTATGTACGGAATACCGTCTCCACGCCATAATGTAATCTGTTTTCTTCCACCACCTTACTTGGATGGGTATAATTTGGTAAAGAATAACTAAATATGATTATTATAAAATCATACTGATTCTAAGATATTATATCATTCACTACAATTCCATTCAATAAATATGGGAACGATATCATCGCTTGTGCGTACGTACGGATTACCGTCTCCACGACACGATGAGATTAATTCTCCATGTTAACCACTCAAGAATGATTATTAAGTATATATAATGAATAATAATGAAATATATGAAATGATAATGCTTATGGATTTATGTATATATATATATATATATATATGTCATTAGTTACTTCCATTCAAGTCAATAAGGAATGGAAAGCAGCGTTCATGCGTACGTACGGCCTACCGTCTCCATGAACGGTGTGTTTCATTTCATTTATCTATCTATTATATATATATATATATAATTAGTATATATGATATATAAATCATTATTCACATTATGGATGTATTTAAATCATGATATAAGTAATAATAATATCAATAACAACAAGTCCAAACATGTACGATAAATAAAATGATTTTACCCAAAACACTACTTTAACATGAATTTACAATAGAAAGGGTAATATAAAGTCATAAGTGAACCATATATGATATCATAACAATGAAGATGATTCTGAAATAATTAAATGAAATTATTTAAATCATTATATAGTATTTTTGGATACGTACAAAGTATATCGGACATAAGGTAAGGGATAACTTTTCCAATCTCATTTTTTTATTCGAGATTGCTTATACATAAGTATTTACTTGGGTTATAATTATAATCCATGTCCCATTATTATAAAAATGGTTTCTTGTATGTTTAAAGTCCTTTTTAACCATTTTTTACTTTTACTACATGGTTTTTAAGAAATATTTCTTTTACGAGGTACATTTTGACTTTTCCGACAATAGTATGAGGAGAATGTTATTTTTAACTTATACGACGTGAACGGATTTTTACGGTTTCATAATGTCTCATTTTCATGAAGCTTCCTATACAATATTGCATGATTATTTTAAAAAATAACCTTTTCTTTTTAAATTTAATTGCATTCTATGAAAATAAAATGATTTTGAAGAAGAAAGGATATTTTCCTCAAGATTGCATTCCATGTGTTTTATCAAAAAAATTTCATCTAAAATGACATTATTTAATATGTTTATGTTTCAAGTAAAATGTATCCATTATTTACATGGTTTGATTATTCTTATGATTAAATTATTTCCAATTTTTTTATATGGATTATGTTATGATGGAATGATGTTTAATAATCTCATTCTATTACATGGGTTATGCGATGATATATGATTTATGTTTTTGTGCCACACGAAAGAATAATTTCATTATGAGATGGGTGGGACATATATCTCCCTACAATGCATTGGGTAAAGATTTATATCCCATGAGATAGATGTGGCTGTAATGTAAGGTTAATCTAGTTCAGTGTTACATGACTGAAATGAGGAGTGAACTCGATTCAGAAAGGGACTTTGTCCACTAACATGGTCTTGGCAGCAATGCCTTGGTAGCAATGGAAATCATATCATGTGCTTAATGTTTTTACATAATTATAAGTTTTATTTATAAGCTATTTTATCATGATTGATGTTACATTATGATCTTTTCCTTAAATACTGCCATGTTTTTTGTAATTTCTCAAGATTTCGATGTTTAAACATTATGTTCATGTTTTTATGTTCAAATGTATATGGTTTATTTTATTTTCTCCATGATTACCCTTACTGATCATTTGAGCTCACCCTTTATAATTTTTCTTTTTCCTAGGATATAAATAAAGGTTTTAGGTAAGGAAACAATAGGGGATGAACTTTATGGGAGATATTGATGATCATTCACCACGATTAGAAGATTATATTCTGAGTTTCCAAAGGCACTAAACTATTACAATCATTGAGTTTTGGTTTTTGTTATGTATTAATTATTCCACAAAAGTAATTTATTTTCCATGTACGCCAAGCTTTGGGTCTCTACAGAACATGCCAAAAATACCCTTTCTAAGCCATCGAAAACAATGTAAAGCCTCAAACATTTCAGAATCCATTTCCTCATCACTCATCAAAGCACCAAATTTCATCTTTGAAAAGAAACACATCCACTACACACCCCCTATTATAGTGGTACTTCCTTCCCACTTCCATATAGTTCCACAAAAGCCAAAATGCTTAATCAAACATCAAGAACTAAACACTCAGGAAACAAAATAGAACACCATCATTCCCATCACAAGCCAATTCACATCAATAAATCACCAATTTATTGAAATCACCATTTAATCATTTACCGAGAAAAACAACATTTCAATAAAATGACATATTTATTGAAAAGTATTTTCAATATCCATTTTCACAAATCAATACTAGCAACACATCATAAAAACCTCATTTTAAACTCAAACATCATGATAGTTTCACCATAAAGCCCAATTTTTCCCAAAAGTTAACCCACACATCACCAATGGATTTCCCACAAATTTATCAAATAAAAAAATTAATTTTTAGAAAAACAAATTAAATATAACCAAGATTCATGTTCTAGAAATGTGAAGGGGAGAGATAATCCCCCTACCATTAGGGTTCTGGTAAAATCAACACACAAGAAACTATACATCAAGTCAAGAAAACACACAGCTGAAACCTTTCTAGATCCCCTTCCCTAAACTCTACAAGACAAAAAATCATCACTCAAGGAAACCAAAACCCTATATCCACACAAAACATTTCTAGATCTAGAGAACCAAGAGAGAGGGAGATGTAGATCTAGAGGAAACCACAAATAACCATGAGAGGAGACTTACACGAGAACAAACACCATTAATCCAACATGAAACCCCTTCTATTTTATCCCAAAATGTGTGGGAGAGCCCCTCAAACCCCTAAGAACCAAAAATACCAACTGAGGTTCATGTGATAGAGAATTTGGAGTGAAATTGGTCATGCCCGAGGTATCCCAGATTCAAAAATTGTCTTTTTTAAGTGACCACACGATTATCCCACACAATTTGAAAAACAGTTCAATAACCATGTGAACGCCATTATCTTGAGAGAACGGGTCCACATGGTTGCCCCGCACAGTTGGGAAAACCATGCGCAGGCAGTGTGAAACCTATTTTCTCCCCTTGCAAGGCTTCATAGAGAACCCGTGTGGTTTATTCTTACCGTGGTCAAATAGTGAGTCCTTAGAAAAGTATCCAAACTTATTCCAAACCATTCAAAACTCTCCCAAAAACTTACCAAATCATCCTAATAACATTAAACACATAAAAATCCATAAAAAAGGATACATACCTCAAACTAGGGGTGATAAATTATTTCCAACATTGAAAATTCCTTCCTCAGAATATAGGGAACCATCACATTGCCGAAAGAGCTTCGGTAATTGCTCGATCATATCTTTCTCCCACCCCCATATATCCTCTTTAATATGACCATGATGCAAAAAATACGATCTGAACAGATTCTTATTCCATGAAAGACATTCTCTTTCCTATCCCCAATTCACACTTGAATGGGCAGCAAGGAAGATTCCTCTTCTTTTTCATCATGATCCCAACGAATAACATGGCCTTGATCTATCTAATACTTTTTCAATAATGACTCATGAAACACATAGTGCACTACACTAAACCATGGTGTCAAATCCAAATGATAATCCACCTCTCAAATCCACTTATGTATCTAAAAAATCCAAATAAACCGTGGAGATAACATACCATACTTCCCAAACTGACGATTTCCCTACCTAGGAGAGATTATAAAAAACACATGATCACCCACCTTGAATGATAATAGATGTCAATAATTTTATGCATATGGTTTTTGATGTCATTGAGTTGTCTCCATAATCATCCTCATAGCTTAATTCTCTCCATAGTCTATTTGAAAAGGCTCATTCTGATAATCGAAGTCACCCATTTCCTCCAAACATATTGGAGAATGTAATTGAATCCCATAAAAAACCTAAAATGGAGCCATATGTATCAAAGCCTAATAACAGTTATTATAGGATAACTTCACCAATGGTAAGAGATCCTCCCATGAACCACCAAAATCCATAACACAAGATCTTGACATATCCTCTATGTCTTGAATCATCCTCTCAAATTTTTCATCATTCATCAGAATATACTTCCTTCTCATAGTCAACTATGTTCTATGGGATTGCGGCCTGGATTTACATAAATGTGATGTAAACCTTAGATCTCTATCTAATATAATCGAAATTTGAACACAATGCCTCTTACCACCACCCAGATATGGATTTTTTTAGATTTTCCATCATATGAGATTCACGGATCATGATGAAATGGGACAACATTCTAAATAGATTGAAAATCACCATGGCATCGTGCTTCCAGACCATTTTTGGGAGACCCGTAACAAAATCAATTTCTATCTTGTCCCATTTCCACATTGGGATAGGTAGTGAATGAAATATACCTTCTTGCCGCTGATGTTATACATTAACTTGAAGTAAAGTCAAGCATCTCTAGACAAACCCAGCCATATCACTTTTTATACCAGCCCACCAAAATTTCACAGTCAAATCCAAATGCATCTTCTGAATTCATGTATGAACAACCCACCTTTTATGATGATAAACCCTGAGATGTTCCTCCCAAAAAGCCACTGGTTCTACCATGTTATTTTGAAAACCCAAAATTGAATTTCAATTCAGTTCCCATCCCTTAATGGATTCCCACCATTTTGTTTTTTCCTCATCTTCATACACTTGGAATTAGATTCTTGTGCCTCTTTAATGAAATAAACCAAGTCAGGAACCAACAAAACTCGAAAGAAGACTACTCTATCAACCCGAACCTCTTATTTCAACTGCATGTCAACTATGAATGACATCAAATACCACTGATATCATGTGTTTTTCACCACTTCATTATATGATTTTCTAAATAATGATTTCATGACCAGATTTACCTTACTCGGTGAGTACATTGAGTTGAAATCATAAAACTGGAGGTATTCCATCCATCTCCATTACCCCAAGTTCAATTCCATCAAATCTTCCATCATATGAGATTCGTGAATCAGGATGAAATGGGACAACATTCTAAATAGATCGACAATCACCCAGATGACATCATTCTTCCAGACCATTCTTTGGGAGACCCATCACAAAATCATTTTCCATATTGCCCCATTTCCACAGTGGGATAGGTAATGACTCAAATATACCTTCTTGTCACTGATGCTATACATTGACTTACAGTGAAGTCAATCCCCTCGATACAGACCCAGCCACATCACTTTTTATACTATCCCACAAAAATATCACAATAAAATCCTTACAAATATTATAAATTCAAGGATGAACAACCCACCTATTATGATGATAAACCCTGAGAAGTTCCTCCGAAAAATACACTAGGTACACCATGTTCTTTTCAAAACACAATATTGAATTTATATTCAGTTCCAATCCCTCAATAAACTCCCACCATTTTGTTTCTACCTCATCTCCATACACATGGAATTAGATGCTTGTACCTCTTTAACGAAATAAACCATGTCAGGAACCAACACAACTGGAAAGAATACCACTCTATCATCCCTACCCTCTTATTTCAACTACATTTAAAATATGAATGACATCAAATAACACTAATATCAAGTGTTTTTCACCACTTCACTATATGATTTTCTACATAATTAATTCACCACTTAATGTACCTTAGTCGTTGAGTACATTGAGTTGAAGTCATACAACTGGAGATATTCCATCCATCTCCATTACCTCAAGTTCAATTCTCTTTCTGAGAAGATATGTTTTAAGAACTTATTGTCAGTGAAAACAGTATAATTATCACCAAATAGACAATGACAACTAATTTTTATAGAATGGACCACTACTGCCAATTCCAAATCATGTTTTGGATAGTTCATCACATGCAACCTCAACTGCCATGAGTGATATGTAACCACATGACCTCCCTACAAGAGAACACACCTAAACCCTGATCGTGATGCATCACAATACACCATGTACCTTTTACCCAGTTCTAGAAACACCATGATTGGTGTTATTGTATGGAGACCCTTTATCTTTTCAATGATTTTTTGGCACTTCTCATCCCAATGATTCGGGATAATCTTTCTTATCAACATTATCATTGGAGATGCCAATCATGAGAAATCCCAAATAAACATCAATAATACCCTTCTAGACCAGGGATTTCATGTATATAAAAAACATTCATTGGTTGTTACCAAGATTTAATGACCTCTAACTTTTCCAGATCAACTAAAAAACTCCTCATAGAAATAAAATGGCCAAGAAAAGGAACCTACTGTATCCAAAAGTCACATATTGACCATTTGGAATGCAACCGATGATACCTCAAGGTCCCCAACACTATCACCATGATATGACCATGGAGACATGATTGGGCAGATGAAACCCTTGTTTTCTAAATCTTCTAACAACACCTCTACTTCCAGAAATTCTTCTAGTGCCATTTGGTATGATGAAAGTGATAGAGGACTGGTCCCTAGAATGAGTTCAATCATAAAATCAACTTCTATCACGGGTGGAAAAACTGATAATTTATTGGGAAATATATCCATAAACTGATCCACAACTACTAGAATAAGACTCATATCAACACCTTAAATAGAAACCAATGGTAAGGCCTTTAACTGATACAAGATCATGAAAAATGTTTCTACCAAAAAATCTATTTCTCCATGCTTTGAACTTTTGTCCCCTCTAAAAAGATGTCTAACACCATCCTCCATCACCAAACAAACCGCTCATGCATAGAAATCAATTTGTCTGTTAAAAATTGTCATCCAATCCCTTACAATATTTATATCATAAGAATCCATGTCAAACATTGAGAAATCCCAAGTCATTTCAATTCTATCCACAACTAAACAAAATCCATGGCAATGGAAGGCTCAATATCTCTTTGACCCAGAAGAGTTTTTAGTTTCCAAACAGAAGGCATTATTTTCACGTGTAAACACAAAAAATAATCTATTCAAGAAGAAATAAATAATTCAAAGCACCCGTATCAAGCAAATATTCCTTCAATGTTAAAATTAAAATAATCGTACCTTGCACTGTGGATGGTCTTGAATGATCTTCCATCACCACCTGATCAAGTCAAAACATCATATTACATTCCACAATATACTCATTATTAAATTAATGTGGCATCATGGTATTATAAGAATCACCATGACCCACATTACTCTATTATTGAGGGGGTATGCTACTGCCCCCAACCGTCGAGTCATAAGACCCATGTGACCCGTAATGAGTGTCATAGACACCCGACGTAAGATTATTTTGACAATACCGATGATGATGTCCCATCGTCTTAAAATTATAACATGCTCAAGGTTGTGACATAATATCCCTCTTGAAGTGGGTCATATATCCACACTAAAAGCATCCTAACTTACTCTGAGGATATGGAGGAAGATTCACTGATCCTGCCGTTAGATTTTGAGTCATACTCCCACCCTAGAAATAAGTTCCCATCATCGTCTTGAACCTAGTGTTTGAGTGACTACTATTTCCCATGGGTACCCACATAGTTCCCCCGCCTATATCCCCCATATGATCTCTCTCAAAAATCATAGCTCGGATCACCATATCTATATAATCATCTAAACACAACATCACTATCATGTAAAAAATTTCCTACTTCAACCCATCTTCAAATATTTGTGCCTTCGAAAATGTACTACCCACCACCTCAGGTGAAAACTACAAAATGTTCATAATAATGGCCTCATATTCTCTCACATATATGTTCCCTTATATCAAACTAAATAAATCTATTGTACGTTGAATCCAGAACATATGATGGTATAATTGTTTATTAAAAAATTCCACAGACACCTCACATGTCAAACTTTGTTTCATCCCATCATGAATCACTATCTCTCACAACTAAAGGGAAATATATTCCATCATATATGTGGAAAGTTAGGCATTCATCTCTTCTGGTGTTCCCAATATTTCAGATATTTGATTTATACTTTTCATCCATGCATCATCCCTCTCGGGAACTGAATCACCCCAAAAGATGGGTAGATTCTACCTTTGAAACTAACCCTCAGGACCCATATTAATGGATTTATCTACATTATTATCATTTCCCACTTCTTGGAAAGAATTCATTATACATTTCACTAGCTACTAGTTCAACTGAGGTTCACGTGTAACCACATTTTCAGCATCTTCCTCATGTTGGTCATTATGACACCTACCCGGTGCAATGTTTTTCAATACAAAAACAACCATAAGTCACAACCCATTAATAATAAATAGTGTATAGTTTTAAAATTAAAGTACATAACAACTTTTACTACAAGGCATTCCATAGGTTTACATTTTCATATTGAACTATTTTTAAAATGCACCATGTTTTGAAAATCAACCCATTTTGGAAATACCACAAGTTTCCTTGTTTCAAAGCCTTTAATTTTAAAACCCAATTCATATTTACCAAAATCAACATATTTATATCACACCATAAATCGTTGTACCCCAATGAAATATGCAACTTAGATAAAAGTAATGTCTACCATGCACGCGATTCACATCTCATTTTCTATACCCATGACAATTAGATATACAATGCATATTAGTGTCTCAAAATAACTTATGCACCCAACTCTGTGGTAACAAGATTTTAGAAAAAAGGGTTAGCTGCATTATTTTACGCTATAAATTAAATGTTCCAACAATTATAGTCCTTTATACCATCTGGACTCAAGAAATATACAATTAACAAATGTCAACACCAACACCAATGATCAATACCATGGATTGAGCAACTGCTCTCACTTGAAAGAAAATAACTAAAGAAACTAATACAACTGGTAACATCTCATCCCACATCACTATCTTGAGAGGTAAGAGGAATGAAAACTGGATTTATGTGACATTCACAAGGTGCCAAAGGCAATAAATAAATTCTAATGGATTTCAAAATATATTGGGGAATGAGTTTCCCTTAAGACAATGATAACCAAACAAAAAATTAAAAACTATATAATGCATGTCAATATACCAACTGAACTCAAACATTTCCAAAACACAACTAAACAATCCATAACGATCCAACCTGCCAAATACAACAAATCCAATGTCACAGTACCATTCAGAAGACTGCAAAAGGACTCCATCAGACCTAAGACACCATCCATAGCTCCACACCAAACTCTATGCTCCATTCACCACAACATCACCAATGAATTAAGTCGAATGACTAGATAAATGTGATTATTTACCCTTACATATATCCCATAACACCACATCTGCAAAATCACCAACATTCCAAAGCAAGGGAGAGTAATAATACTCGAAAGGATTTCCCCAAATGGCATCCCCACACATGCCACTAGGATAAAACTATTAGCAAATTTATATAAACTATTTATAAAAAACTCTTAATAGTGATACAATATACATCATGCCAAAAATACTCTTACCAAGCCATGAAAATCCATGAAAATCCCCATCATGCATTATAACAAAATATTCCCTCCTTACAAAGAAACACACAAAAAATTAACCATTATGGTTGAACATCCACCAATCTCGTTCACCACATTCTTAATTAGTGGTACTTCCCATCCACTAATACTTTGATGGGGGACCTTCTGTCCACATCCCATCCCCAAACAATATTGGTACTTCATTCCAAAATCAACATATTTTCACACAATCCATAACACTTAATCATCCAGCAAGCACTAAATACCATGACCACAAAAAATTACACTACATTTCCCATCCCAATACAATTCACATCCATAAATCACCAATTTATTAAAATCGCCATTTAATCATTTTCCATTCCAAACCACATTTCAATAAAATAACATAATTATTTAAACTCATTTTAACCACCCTTTATTAAAAATCAAGTATAGAATCCCATTGTAAAACCTTCATTTTAAAATCACATATCAAGAGCATTTCAAAACAAAACCCCAACACATCACTATGTTATTTACAACCAATTTCGCACATCAAAAATATAATTCATTTTAAGAAAAATAATTAATTATATCAGATCATCAAGTTCTCAAAAAGTGGAGTCAAGAGAGAATCCACCAAACATTATGGTTATGGGGAAATCAACCCACAAGAAACTACTCCCTAAATTAGGTGAACATTTCGGAAAACCGTGTGTAGGCCATGAAAAACACATAATCTTATCTTGTACAATTTCCTCGTGAACCCACATGGTTTTATCTAACCATCCTCAGACCGTGTACCCTTAGAAAAGCCTCCAAAATTATTCAAAACCATTCCAAACTCTCCAAAACTCTATTAATTCATCTCAAGCAATATAAAAATATAAAGAAGCATAAAAATGGTTTCGTACCTTAACCAAGGTGTGATACAACACTAAAATTTCTGAACATGATTGTATAGAACATACACTATATATATATATATATATATATATCCATTTCGTGTTCTATTCTACATATCTCAAATGGAAAAGTGCATACTGGACCTTTACATGTACTAACATAGAGGTCATACCATAGGATAAATATATCTCTTATATTGAATAATTGTGACAGATTCTAGAGAGAATAGAGAATTTTATATGAAACAATACCCCAAATATAGTCAATATTTTTCAAAAAAATTAAAAATATGAGGAATCAATATGGGAACCCCATGATGTGATGAGGCAGAATAATTTATGGTATTTCATATCATATTGATGAGAATTAAAGGGGAAAATTGTTATAATAGCGTAATAATATATCCCATTATGTTGTCTGACATATTTCTCATGATAAAAATTATAATTGTTGAATAGATTTCTAAACATGTGACATTGAGCTTTATGAAAATTATGGTAGACTATATAATATTAGTATTTATAAGTGGTCATTATAACGAATCCATTAAAATTAGTAGTATTTATAGAAATAATTTGATTTAAAATAATATATAAAATAAATTTATATTATTAATTTCTATTAAATAATTTAAACTAAATATGTATTCACTTTTTTAGTAATTTCATTTAATTCAACAAAAAATATTTTTTCTGTAAAAATTGGGTTTTATTCATTTTGTGTTCTGATATTGTAACTAGTTATTGAAAAAAAAATTAAATTTTATTTGGATAAATGGATTTTAGTTATTTATATAGAATATAAAAGTTATATTTTGGTTGAATTTGTAAGAATTTGATAAAATAGTTGATTTTTAGTGAATAGTTGAAATACTTGTTTTTAAAATGAAATCACTATTATAAAATATTTATGATGTAAAATTTGATAATTTTTTAAAAATTGATGATTTACCAATGAAATTTTAATGACTGTAAAATAATTTATATTAAAATATTAATTCTAATTTGATAACCATGAATGACTATTGTGATGATAAGTAATATTTTAACGAAATTGAAAACCAATTTTGAGTCTTTTAATTTAATGGTATGGTTAAAATATTCCATTCAGTTTTACCATCTCCATATGTCTAAAACAGAAAATTTCATATAATATAAGAATATAATTATTTAGAATCCAACTTATTACAACATTATAATATGAAATTATTTTTACTCATAAAATAATAATTTCCTAAAAATATTTTTCACGTGTTTTCTGTTATAATATTAAAAGAAATTTTTCCACTAATAGAAATTAATATAATAAAAGGAATTCCAAATTTTGAATCATCTATTAAAAATTTTGATATAATTACCATTCTATTTTTTATCATATAATTTTGTTTTCATCTTAATATATTAAGTTATCATGGATAATATTAAAATGTATTAAAATATGGTTAACAATGAGATAAGGATTTAAATGTATTCAAAACATGTATAAATGTGATTGGTTGAGTTTAATTAAATCTTATGATATCTTATCTTATAATTTTTAGTTCATTCATTTGACAAGAAATGATAATGATATATATTATTAATCATTTATTTAATTTATATTGTGTTATTTCTTCTACATATAAAACTTTACCTTCCATTCACCATTATTCAAAAAAAATTTACCTTATAGCTCAACCAATACCTACTATAATATAATCCTAGATTCATCCCAAACTTCCTATAAAATTGTAACATATAAAATACCACACTTTCTGTTCAAAAGTTTTATGCACAAAGAGGATTGTCAATAATGAGGGGTATTGAACACGTACAAAGACAGAAGATACTCAAGATATAGGGTTTTTTGTTTCAATATCGTATAAAATGGAAATTGTTAATCATCAATTTTAATTTATTAAAATTTTAAAATCATTATCCGATAGAAAACTATTATTTTATTATCCCATAAATAATAATGGAATTTTCATGTGATAGTTTTATTTTCTCCCCATGGTATATAAAATTATTGTGTAAATTATTTTCATCAAAATAGTCTTTATCTCCCATTTGGTAGGGAGTATATTTCTTATAGGTTTATGTTATATGTACATTTTATCCAGAATTATTTTAATATTATATAATGATTAATTAAATTCATTTTTACCAATAATATATATTCTATAAAAATCAATATAAGGAATATTTTATCCTTTCTTGAATGAGTTATTTATACTGACAATGTGAAATAAATATTTATTATAACGAATACTACATGATTTGTTTTCCGCATTTAAGACTAAAATTTTCTTTCAATATTCCATAATATTTTTTAATATTTATTTTCACATAAAAGAACATCCATTTTAATTTTTCAATTTTTTAGAATATAAATCATTCATTTCAAAATGGGAAGGTTATTATCCATATCAAATATTCCAATTATATTTTTAAATCATTTTTTCATTTATGATAAAATACATTGATGATTATTTTGATTTAATGGGGATATTATCCAATTAAACCACAAATATTTTTTCTCTAAATGTTTTTGACTATAATTATGAGATATTTAAAAATACTTTTTATTTTTAATAGGTAATTCTATGATGATATGATGAATGTTTCATGGTCTTGTGGAATAGATATAAATGAATTATGATTATGTGATGGTTTGGATTTTAATATCATAATGAATAATTGGTTAATTTGATTTTAAAATCTCATGATGTGATGAAGATAAGTCTGTACAAGATTGAGAATTTATTTTTTAACAAATTGATGCATGGTATGATTTATTTCTAAAATTTCATAAAATATCATGTGTTGAATTCATTTAGAATATGTTCTTTTACAATTTTATGTGTGTGTTTAATTTATTTCTAGATATGATCATAGAATTATGTGTGGACATGATGTAAAATATCTCAATTTATACTATGATGTTGTCCTTGTTTTATGATGTCACAAGTCTGTGTTAATATTAATTAATGACAATTACTGATTTGAAACTATTATTAATCTGGTTTCTGGAAATGTATTTATTTGATGTGTATAATATATTATTTTATTGTTAATGAATATTTTATTTTGAGAACATTGACATGTTTATTTTATCATACCCTTATTATCATAATATATTCTTATGACAAATATCTCACATTTTAACTATTATTGAGATTTTGTTCTTTACTTTTTATCTAAATCAATTCTTTTATGTAAGGTTCTATGTATGACATGGTGAAATGATTAGTAAAATTAAAATATTAATGGGAGATAATTAATATATTTTAAGAAAGAATTTGATAATATATATAGTCTCTAATGACACAAAACCATTATGGTCCTCAAGAATGTATAAATACTAAATATATAAATATATTAAATAATAATCTACAACGTTTTAATATTTATTCATGTAATTCTTTGACAACTATACTTTTGGATTTGGGTCTGGCATTGTTAGATCACAATTATGGAGATTGTGAAAAAATCATGCTTCTATTCTTATATACTAAAAGTGATTTACAATTAAAAATTGTTATGAATTATAACTTTTATATGAAATTTAGTAAAATATTTGCATAGACATATAACTTCAATATCAATAATTTTTATGACCTCACTATTAAAAAAAGACAATAATTTTTTGATAATATATTAGAAACCTATTTTAAATGAATACCATTAAAAATATGGTATTTTTGAAAAGAATATTTGAATAAAATATAAAAAATAATATTTTGGTCTATCATCCAATAGCCATATAAATATTATGACAACCATGGGATAATTGAAAATTATTATTTTTAATCACTCCAACACAGAATTCTATATTTTAAACAATGGGTTGAATTTTTATTGTCAAAACCAAATAATCGTCTTATATTCAAACTAAGATTCTTCATTATATATAAAATCATTTTCATAAAGGAATATTTTATATTTATTTAAAATATATTAATATTTTGAAGTATATTCTTTACAAAACGATTCAATTTCATCATTTTGATATGAAATGTAATAATAATAGAATGACTAAGTGAATGAAAAAGAATGCGAAGGAGATTGAGAAATAGACAATATAAAATCATCATCATCATTCATATATACAATGATATATTTAGGACAAGAAAATATTGAGGATTTTGAGACCATAGATTATTCTCTATAACTCCTTATTTAAAGAATAATTCCTTTATTACTATTAATTTTTGTTTTACTTATTTTCAGATGGTGTATTATTGTATAATTTTTCCCTTCTTGAGAAATTAATAGTATATCACTTTTAAAACACTGATCTGATCATTCTACATGAATCGTCAGGATGTTTTCTTCTTTTCATTAATTTTTCTAGTCTATTTGTCTTTCATTCAATCTCAAATTTATTTTCATTATAATATTCATCGAAAATGGCATTGAAATCAATTTATATTTTTTCATATTCATATTCCATGGTTTATTAATCGTCTTTACTGGATATGAGTTTCATAGTGATGTTGTATATCATGAGGGATCTGCTAATATTTTTTGAAATTACATCCACTTTAAATTAGTGGTTTCTTTTTTAGTTTTGAATTTTAGTTCCCAATTTCATGGAAAGTCCCATAATATTTTCTTTTGAAGAGTATTTCACCAGAAAATCATCAGAAAGAGAGTTAAAATAATTTAAAATGATAGTAAACTTTATATACATAGATGTAATGTATTGATTTGAATGAAAATGAAAAACATTTAAATAATTCTATTAAATATCATATCTAGTGTCTTTAACATTTTTTCATGCCTTCTTATTTTAATTCAATCAATTTTCATATTTCAAGACTCAATTTATAAGAGAAAAAATGATTAAATACATTTTTATGAAGACCAATATGTAAATAATTCTGACCAATGACATTAAGATCATTTTTTAGTATCCTTTTATGTCATACTATATTTATTTTAATTAGTCGGAAAATACTTTTTCATAAAAATTTTCCAATAATAGTTACTAATGAAATCATGAAAGGCATAAGAATGGAAATTCCAATAGGGATTATTTGATCCATAAAAATAGGATAATGAGAATAAGAATTAAATTGTATCATGGAAAATTCAAATCATTTAAATAAAATAATATATGATAATGAATATTACCATAAAAAAAATTTGAAAAACAAATATCTCCTTTTATACCAATTATTGAATATAGATGAATGATAGGAGGTGGATTAATTTCATTTCAATAGAAAAACAATTTCAACAAAATGAAAATTAAAAAAATATTCACATAATAAAGATATTAAATTTATTATAGTGATAATGTTATAAATGATAAATTCGATTAGTATTAAAATGATTATATCAATGTTCACTATTTCATTATTAATATATAAACACAAAATAATCAAATTTTTTAAATTATGAATATTAGGATCAGATGATTCAATTTGTAAATGTAAATTGAAAAAGAACATAGTTCGGATTATAATGAATAGTCATAGCTCGATGTGATACTAAAGTATCATCCCCTCAGGGGGGAAACGTTGGACTTATTTCCTAAACTAAAAGTAAAATTATGTAACCAATATCATGAATTTATTTTTATTGATGTATTAATAAAACAATAATCTATTATCATTTCACTAGTATGGAGGGAAACACATTTATGAATATAAATCAATTTTCTAGTTGTAACCATTCATCCATCACATTTTTTGTGTATTCTTATGAAGTTTGAATGAGAATAGAGATATTTTTTAGGGAATATTATATAAAAATACATAATCGAATTTATCAGTAATAATTGATATATTTGAGATATAGATAGAGACAAAGGTGAGAGAAATTTATATATGTAAATGAATATTTTTTATTGAGAGGTGGAATATATGACACAAAAGATTTATTGTTAATTTGAGATTTTTTTAATACATTCATTATATTATTATCCTAGCACTTGATGTGTCTATTTTAACGCATTAAAATATTTTTGAAACATTATGGAATTCATTAATAAAATGAATCCAATGAAGGAAAATGATATTGTTATTATAAACATATTAAAAAATACAATAAAATAGATTCGTTAATGAAACCAGATAATTAGTATGATTTTTCAGGTAGATGGTGGACCACTAAGAGCTTATTTTGATTCTGGAACATGAACTAAAGAGCTAGTGAAACTCCATAAGATAGTCTAGGGATCCAACAAGATGAAGAAGACTATTCCTTCACAATCACTTGGAAAATTGAACACTACTATTGGGATGGTGGGACTTCTTTACAAGTATGGTTCTTTCCAAATGGCACCGGCCAAAAAGCACCATACATTAGTGATCTTGTGCTACCTTCTACATCCCAAAAACCTGTATAAGATATAATGATTCTTTAATGATATTGAATAAAACTTCCAGCTTCCTAAAATGATTTAATTGAAGTCATTAATAAAACTAAATATCATAAAAGAACATCAAAAACCTTTAAATTATTATTAATATCTAACAGGACTCTAAAACATTATCAGTAAAAAACATTTCTCAAATTTTAAAACATATATCTAAAAACAATGACACGTATAATAATTAGACAAATAATTTATTTATTGGGATCATTAAATAACCTTAATAGATAGGGATGTTATTAAAATACCTCACCTTTTTTAACAAATACATTTTACCACATTCTATTCCAATTAAATATACATACACTATTAGTGATACATGAGTTTCTAAACAAATTAGACGTTTAATCACATTTATCATATATAATCAATTTTGTGATGAACCCATAAAGATTGAATGGGAGACCATAAATATTTTAATGTTATAAAAATTATATTTAATAGTAAAAAAATAAACTAACAAATGAATTGTGATTTCATTATAAACATATATATTATATCACACACACTCTGGTGATAATAAAATATTTTGATAGTTATATAATAACTAAACAAAAAACCATTTAACAATCATGCTATTTATTTCCCACATAAAAATTACTTATTAAATAAAATTATCACGTGATAAAATATATAATAATGAGAGATGTAGTTTATTTTGTACATATGAATATTACATAACAATTTGAAACATTAAATACACATCTTTATTGAAAACTTCATTTACACAACCACACACATTCCACTGTATATAGGATTGAATTACATAATCTAAGGACATTAATAAGAAAAGGCTAAGATATAAAGCTTAGTAAGGGATTAAACAAGTCATAACATGAATAATAAATTATTTTTTATGAAATATATATATCTAAGTGGAGAATTATAGAAACATGAACATAAATTCATGATATAGAATTATTATAATTACATGGAAATGTGGTACACCAGATAACATGATATTAGCATGATCCAAGGATCATTGAACTAGGATAATAAGAAAACACACATTTAAATTGAATAATAATGAGTAAACCATCATTTCATGGGAAGTATCATGATACTAATCTTTACCGAATGCATTATATCGCTATCAGGGCACACCCTTCTTAATTAGTTAATTTCTTGCCTAATTATGCCACGTGGGTCATAAAACATGGATTATTTGAACATAATGATTTATTCCAAGATAAAAGAATGGGGAATTAAAACATGAAACACTATAATAAATATTAAAATATTCATAAATTTGAACAAACTTGATAGAGAAATGGGAATGGTATTCACTACACAATGACTTTTGCTTGGAAAATCACAGTGCAATTTTGGCAACATAACGACATGACATAATACTTTTAAAAAAGGTTAATGGGGGGGAAATGGGTTTATAATCATATGTAAATGAATATATAAGGTAATTTTTTCATATAGATACATGTCCCAAAATATTTAATGGAATTGAGATGCATAACTCAAAATAATTTTGTGAATGTAAATGATGAAGAGATAAATTCACTACGAAATTTCGGCATGGAAATGAGTGTATGTGGGAGGCCTTAATTAGAGAAAAATAGGTCTATCATAAATTAATCAAAATGAGGGAATTATGAGGGAGGTCCAAAAATATGTCCAAAATTTTGTAATTGGAAACAAAATAGTACAACAATATAATGAAATTTGGACAAAAATGAGAAAAGAAGAAATTCCTTACTTGGAAGTGTGATCCAAATTCATTAGAGAGGATGGAGAGAGGCTTCCTAAGAAATTTGAGAACTTATAATGGATAAAATAGAGAGGAGGGATGATTAGGGACATGATCAATGGGATTTGAGTGAATAGAAGTGGGATCTTGGTGGGTTTATATAGAAAAAGAGAGAAAATTTCTATTTTTTCAGGTTCTTTGCACCACACATTAAACTAATCAAAACCACAAACTAAAATTTGGTTTTTTACCATTTTAGTTTACAAATAAGAGTGGAAGTCATCATTTTATAAGTTAATTGGCCAAAATTCTTAATATATTATTCATAATATGTGGAGGAGAGTCACACTCTCAAGGAAAATCATTTTAAAAGTAAAAATGTTTGGTAAGTCTTGAAGGGTCCACAAAAGCTTAGTAAAATAAATGAATCAAACCTAAAATCACATTATTTTAAATTTAAATATTATATTGGCCGAAAATCCAATTTATAGAATTTTATTACATAACTATTGGGTCATTATGATGTCATGGAACACATTATATATTTAAAAGGTATATAATTCTTACCCAAAAATCCGATTGTCTAATAAAATTATGAACAATTCACCATTAAATAAATTAGACATCCTTTTTCCAAAAATATTATTAATTTTATCTAAATAGTTCTCTAAATATTTGAATTATTAATTTTAAAATGAAAACATACATTTATCATTAATTCATGGGTTTTGACAAAAACATCATTCCAATAAAAATTACAATTGTATTAATAAATATTATATTTTAATTTATATTTAATAATAATTATTTGAGTAATAATATTTCATTAAAATATTTTTTAATTAAAAAAATTAATTAATTCATCAAAATTGATTTCTTAATTGAATATTAACTAAAAAAACTATTTGTGATTCAAAATCCATTTACAAAGTAACAATTATTATATGAGCATATATTATTTATATAAAAAATAATGCTCATAATCATATTGCGAGGGGCTTGTTACATGGCCCCTTGTAACACAAATGTAAGACCTAAGGGTATGGTGTGCGCAGATGAAAGAATTTTGGGGTTGCTCTTATAACATCGCTCTGGTGGTTATCTCTATCAACTTCCAATTCACACATAACCAGTTCTGTTCGATCATAACATGTTTAAACTCGACATGGGATTTCTCAAAAGATATTCCCAGTGATGATACCTCATTTACGATCTCCAACAAATGTGATTCTTCTAAATCCTATCTACTGGATGAGGTCATTGATTCCTCTGTCAGAGTAAATTATATTTGTTAAAACCTTATATTTATACTAATCAGGTGATCTCTATTCAATGGCTATATTTAAGATAGTAACAATTCATAATGGAATTTTAATATCCAAAAACATAAATCCAAGGAATTTCATGTGTTTTATAAAACCCTTTTACATAATAAGACATTAAAATAGATCAATCAGAATTTTCATTCATAAAGGTTTTGGTCGTCACAATCTTCCCCCCTAATGAAATTACTCCTATAAAATTTACTTCTCCCACAGTAAAATAGATGCATGTAACTCTGCATCATCACTTTCTTGGAATCCCACATTTTCACTTCAATCAAGTGGTTTTTCTATAAAACCTTGACGATGTGAATTGTATTCTTTCGTAGAACTTTTTCCCTATGATCTATGATCATCACCGTATTCTCCTCCGATGATATGTCATTCACCAATGGTATCACTTATAGATTTATTAAAAGTGAGGGGTTAACTATTTACATCATGAAGGGTGATACATAGAATACATCATAGACTTGTGTTAGGTTCAGTGGGGTTGATACTCGTTAGGACACTACTACAATGCGATCAATGATCTTCAATGTTTAGATGTACCTTGGACTAATATTTCTGTTCTTCCTAAATCTCATTTATCACTTAAATAGTGATATGATAAGGAATACCATATCTCAAGCATCAAACTCTTTTTCTCGTCGACGATTATCAGCATAGCACTTTTGATCACTCTGAGCCGCTATAATGTGCTTCTGGATTTTCTTAACCTTCTCCAACATTTCATCAATTGTTTCTAGAACTAGGAGTTATCACTCCCCAACTTCATCCCAACATGTTGGTCTTCTACATCTCTTCCTGTAAATGGATTCTTAATGAGACATTTGGATGTGTGAGTGTAAAGAATTATTGAAAATGAAATCAACCAGATGAAGATGTTGAACCCATCCTACTTTTTAGTCCATTGAAAATGATCTCAACATATCCTCAAGTGTTTAGATAATGCACGGAGATTTTATATCATTTTGAGGATGATATAATGTACTGATGTTCATATGAGTATTAAGAGCATGATGAAGACTCTTCTAGAATTTCTAGGTGAGTCTTGGATCTTAATCGATATAATAAATAGCGATACTCCTTAAAGCCTTACCAATTCTCTATTATATATCTATTCTAGTTGATTCGATGACAAAATACTCTCAAATTACAATGAAGTGTGAAATAATTATATGATGATCCACAAAAACACAGATAGCATTTTTTCTTTTTGAAGTCTTTTGATATCTAGTGAAAAGGTTCATGATTATTTTCTCCAATTTTCATGCCAATATGGGTAATGGTTGCATCATCCCGTTAGACTTTTGCCTCTCATCCTTCATTAACTGACATACCAGGCACTTTGAGGAATACTCTGTGATATCTTTCTTCTTGTTATCCTACCAATAAGGCTCTCAGAGATCCGGAAACATCATTGTGTTTCCTTGGATAATAGATAAATTAGAACTATGTTTATTATCCCAATGTTCTTTCTTTAACTATGTTTTTTATGGAACACATATTCATAACCCAAATCTCATAATTTCATCTTCATTATATTTTAACTCTGAGGATTTCGTTTTTCAGATAGTTTCCACTTTCTTCTAAATTCCCATGTCTTCATTTTGGGCATCCTTTAGTATTTCCGAAAGCTATGGTTGATCAATATTTTGTGAAAGGATTAATGATGTTCCCTTCATTATTATAAAATTGTACATATTCATCAAATCTAAAAATAATGGATCCTTTTATATTCTCAACAATTATATTATCATTAGGTCTTTTCTACTTATAAAATATTCCACCTTGTTCAATTTTCCATGGTGTTAATGGATTGACATGTAATAGTCTTTGATCATATCTACCTATATTTCTTGGCCCATGTTCTACTCTTTATGTATAAATATATACTTTAGGGTTTTTTGTTCCATATATATTTCAAACTTATACCCAAAGAAGTAATGTCTCCAAATTATTAAAAAGATGATTACTGTATCCAACTCCAGATCATGTGTCGGATAGTTTTTCCCATGATCCTCCAATTGCCTTGATGCAAAGGCAATGAATTTGTCATTTTTCTTCAACACGCATTCCAGGCCCTTCATCAAAGCATCAATGAATACCACCAAATGTTATCCACTAGTGGGTAGTGTGAGCACTAGTGTAGTAAAAATCCTCCTTTTCAACTCCTTGACCCTCTCATCGTATTTATCACTCTAAGAAACATTTAGTCCTTTCTAATTTAGCTTGGTTAGTGGGTTGAATAATCATTTGAAATATCTCACAAATCAGCAATAATATCCATATAACTTGATGAGGATATGGATATATGTGACTGATGTTGGCCTCATCACTCCCTCAATTGCAGCTATCATGGAGGGGTCCATAGATATCCCATTTCTTGTGATGGTATGAACCTAGAATGGGTTATCCTTTAACTAGAACTCACACAAGATGTACTTCTCATAGATATTCTCATTTTTAAGGTATCTAATATAGTTCTTATATGGTCATCATGATCTTCCTTGTTTTTGGAGTATATTAGAATATATTTAATAAAAAACTACCAAAAATTTGGTGTGGTAATCTCTAAGGATTCTATTCATCAAGTCCATTAAAATTGCTAGAGAATTTGTGAGTCTGAAAGGGGTTACACATGAATTCATAGTGCTCATATCTTGTAAGAAATTCAGTCATCGAGATATCTTCCTCTTTCACCTATACATGATAATATCTTGACTACAGATCCACTGTGGAGAAGTATTTTTCTCCACATAGCTAATCAAACAAGCCATCAATTCTTGGAAGAGGATTTTTTTTATTTATCGTAATTTTTTGAGCTCAATATAATCAATACAAAGGCACATTGTTCCATACTTCTTCTTGATGGATAGGTATGGTGCACCCCACGGTGAAGCACGTGGTCTTAGAAACACTTAATCCAAATTCTCCTTTAGTTGTTTCTTCTTCTCCTCAATATCCACAATAGTCATTCTATACTGAGTTTTGAATATTGGAAAAACCTAGGGTATAAGATCAATTGAGAATTCAACTGATCTTTTAGGAGGAAGAACAATAAATTCCTCGGGAAAGACTTCTGTGAATTCCCTCAAAATAGGCATATCTTCAAGGATGGATACTTCCTTAGACTCAATCAACAAAACAAGATACAAATTATTATAAGGAATTAATAACCACACAAGATAATTTGGTTCTAAATTATTATCATCATCATCCATGCATTTTTACTGAATCATGGGTCAATTTTCCATATGGTAAGTGATTTCCCTCCCACAACAATTAAGGTTAGTAGTATATAAGGAAATGAAATCCATGAAAATAATTTAACAAAATTACACTATAGGGAGTATTATTATTTTCATTGTGATGTTCATTACACAAATTATGATATGGGAGGAGTTATATTCATTGGATGCAATGATTTCCCCATTTTTCGTTCTCAATGCCATTTTTACATCCAGGATTTATGGTGGTGTTGGGATTTTTATACTATTCTTTTGGGATATAAAATAATGTGTATACCTGGAGTTAAATAATATTTTTGATATTTTTTAATGAATAAATAGTCTACCGGTCTCCAATTTTTGGTCGAGGATCACTTTGGGGGTAGTGATGAAAAAATCTCACCCTTGCTGCCTTGGAGGTTGTTGGTTGCCTCTGAATACCCCTCACATAGGGCACTAGGTTGAAAAGTGACTTGAATATATGTAGTTTAATTAATGAAAAATGGGTCCGAGGTTGAACAAAGGGTTCCTCTCCTCTATCGCAGCCACGAGATTTTCGTGTTCCTGGATAATGGCTAGGTGCCCTTCTCTTCCACACCTCCTGAATTTCCTATTCCCCTTCAGGAAATTTATTGGGTTCTTCATTACACAATATTGGAAAGTGGGATGTTGGATTTTCTTATCACTTTTGGATTTATCCATTGGACTACCAGAATTAAATTTCACCATATGCTTCTTGTCCGCATGATACACCTAAGATTCATCAATCTCGATTTCCTGCTTGATTTATCATTAGAATTTTTTTTCATAGATCTCAAAGTCACATATCTCTAGTGATTTATGTAGGATAGGTTTTATCCCACAAAAGAACCCATCAACGCTTAATTTTAGGGTAAAGAGAAATCTGGTGTCATATTGTGCAGGACTATTGATGATTTTCTCATACTCACTAAAAGATTCTTCATATTTTTTACTTGAGGAAAAAATAATTTCCCTTTCCATATTTATTTGAAGAGTATGAGGATTTTATATATTGAATTTTTTTCTGGAAATCATGACATTCCATCGCCTTGATCTCATCATTAGGCTTCGCATTTTCTAATCAATGTCCACCATTTTTCTGCATCACCCACTAAATGTTAAACATCTAGAAGTATCTTCTCTTGTTCTGAATGTTTAATGGTGGAGAAGATATTTTCAATGTAGATGATCCATTGTTCATCAATTGAGGGATCATATTATCTATTAAAACATGGAGGCCTTTGACTCACGAATCTCTCCATTACGACTTGTTCATTTGGGGGGGTGAACGTTCCTCTTGACCCATGTTTATTTTAAAAACCTGATTTAACAGAGAAAGTATCATGACAATGTCTGTGATTCCCCCACCCATTTGATTGGGAATATCATTAGAATAGTTATCAAATAGATATTCACATCGACTGATAGACTGTGTTCTCTTATTATAGGCCATTGGAATGAATAAACGGAAAGATAGGGGTAACACATAAAGGATAATCCAAAGACAAAATTGTATGACATATAAATTACTTTTATTTTGTTATCTCATAAAATTATAGGCTTCAATCAATGTTATCAGTGATACACTTCCCTCCATATATTTTTTGGTGGATTTTTTCCTATAACAATGGTTCATACTATGCTTATGATTTTACCAGAGCATATCCCCTTGAATTTTCATAACCATGAGTATAGTAAGGCCCGTTTTCAAACATTTCTTATCATTAGAGTCTTTCTCAGAGCAGTGTTTTTTGGGTTTTTCACATTGATACATCTGTGCCAAATCTTCCATTACCTTCTCGTATCCATATAGGTATTTATTTTCTTGATAAACCACTTACTCAATACTCACAACAATTTAGTGCTATTTTTATAATACAAAGTCATATCACTAACACTTTAACTATGATTTTCTACTCCTAATATCCAAAATAAATAAACCTATCCTCTGATACCATGTATAACAACCCTTCTCATTATTACACTCTAAAAAAAACATATTACAAAATATATTCACTTGTTACAACATAGAAAATATAGAGTATTAGTTTATTTGGGACAGTGTAACATTACATAACATCTTAAAAAATGAAATAGACTTATTTATTGAAAAGGTCTATTACATCACCAAACACATTCTTTCGTACATAGAATTTCATGGGATAACCTGAGGACATGAATACGTAAAGGGTGTGATATAAATCCCAATAAGAGATTAGAAAATTTATAACATGAAGAATACAACACATATAAGGCAATAGGCATGTCAATGGATCATAAGAGAAATATGAACATAAACACATGATAGAGCATGATTATAATTAAATGGAAATGTGGAAAAACATTTAGAATGATATAAGTATTATCCCGTGATCATTAAACATGGAGCACGAATAAACACTCATTGCACCTAAATTAGTATGAGTAAACCCTCATTTTAGTTTACATATCATGATAATAATCATTACCCAATACATTGTAGCACTATTTTGGTAGACCTTCTAAATCATTTTTTTTTCAGGCATAAGTGTACCACATGTATAAAATAAAATTTATTAATTAAACATCATCATTTTTTACAAGAAAATGTAATGTTAAATTAATACAATAAACTCTATAATATATAATTAAATGTGCATAAAAGGGAATACCCTTTATAGAGAAATCGAGATTGTATTCAGTATAAAATGACTTCGGCTTAGAAAATCGCGGAGCAATTTTGGAATCATAACAACGTCGCATATGATTTCATAAAAATGGATTATGATAGAGAAATGGTTGTCTCATCATATGTACCAGAAATGTATAGTAAGGGGATCATATAGAAACATTACCCAAAAAATGTAATTGAATTAATATTCATTACACAAAATAATTGATTGAATGTATATGAGAAGGGAAAAAATCGGTACGGAATTTCACCATGGTAACTAATTTACATGGGAGGAGATAATAAGAGTGAAAAAAATATTTCATCATTCAAACATACAGAAGGAATTATGGTGGAAGTGTAAAATCATACCCCAATTTTTTTAATTAAAAAATTTTTTATAACCACAAAATTAAATTTGGAAAAAAATTAGAAAGGAATAAATACCTTACATATAAGTCTGATAAAAATGCTTTGGAGAGGCCTGATATAGGATTCATTGGATCTTGGGGTCCCTTGGGTGGACACTAGAGAGATTAGGGAAGAGTAGGGATGTTCTCCAAGGGTTTTGAGTGAAGAGAAGTGGGAGATAGTGTGTATTTATATAGGAAAAGAGAGAGGATTATTTATAATTTATGTATTAGACACAAGAAAATAATATAATAAAAACCACAATACAAACCATAGTTTTTTCCAAATTGAATTCGAAAAAAATATTTTATAAGGCCAATGGATGGTCATCTAAAAATATTAGGCGTGATTACCCGAAGGAGAGTCACACTCTCCAAAAATCATTTTAAAAGATAAAATGTTTTATAAATCATGAAGGGTAGACTAAGGATATGTAAAATAAATAAAAGGAATATAAAATCACATTATATTAAATTTATAACAAATATTGTTTGAACATCCCATTTAAAGTATTTTTATTACATCACTATTGGGTTATTATGATGTCATAAAACACATTATAAATTTACATGGTATTTAATTCGTGTCCAAAAATTCGACTCACATAAAATTATCCAAAAATCACCATTGTATTATTTCAACATCACGGTTCCAAAAATAATATTCATTTTATCTAAATAATCTTCAAAATATGTGATTTTTTAAAAAAAAATTAAAAACTAAAATTTATCAAATATTTAATTTTTTTGAAAAAAATAGCTTCAAAATAAAAATTAGAATCGTATTCATAAAACCTATATGATAAATTATATTTAATAATAAGTAATTTAGTAAAAATATTTTATTAAAATATTATTTAATTAAAAAATCCACTAATTCTCAAAATATATTTCATAATTTAATATTAACTAAAAATGCTATTTGTGATTTATAAACAATTTTTATAGTAACAATAATGAAATCCATGAGTATTTTTATACAAAAAATAAAGCCTATAATAATAGTGATAGGGTCTTGTCACATAACCCCTTATAACACCTGTTTAAGACCTAATGGTAAGGTTTCAGATAGTGACAGAATCATGGGGTGGCTCAGATAACATCACTCGGGTTGTAATCTCTAACAACTTCCACTCCTCCCGTAGGTGGTTTCGTTCAATCATCACATGTGGAAACTCAGCATTATCTTGGTAAAGTGAGAATACCAGTGATGGTACCTCCGTTCCATGTTCTAATGAATAGGCTTTTATGGTAAAATTCTTATAGATGAGTCTATCACATCCTTTGGCTGAGTAAATTGGATTTGTTAAACACCTCTATTTATACTAATCTTTTGATCACTATTCAATGACTATATTATAAACAGTAAAAATTCATAATGGTACTTTAAAATCCAAAAACATAAATCCCAGAATTTTCATATTATTTATATCACCATTTTTCATAATAAGTCATCTAAATAGATCATGGAGAATTTTCATTAATAGAATTATGTTTCTTTACCAACCATTTCAAAATATAATTGGTTCTCAAATAAAATACTCTAATTTAGCTCCCACCTTAACACACAAGATCCTCAAACCAGTTGGTGAGGTCTCTATAACTGCATCCATGAGAGCTAGGATTGAAACTAGGTGGAAGAATAATTTGAGGGTACTGTAACAGAATAGTAGTTGGCGTTGTAGTATGGACAATTGCAGAATTGTGCGATAACAATAGCATGTAATGTTCGGTACTATAGCAGTTGGAACTATTTAATTTGGGACACTAGTTTGGGCTTGGAGTTCTTAAGGCCTTCAGTCCACCCATTCCTTCTAGCCATTAAGGCATTCAGGCCACTTTAAGGCCTCCGGGCCACAATAAAGACTTTGGGCCACTTCAAGGTCTTTAGGGAAACCATATATGAAGATGCACAAACGTATTATATAAGGAACTAGCTCCAAATAAGGATTAAATAATAGGGTTTATTCAATAGAGTATGGATTTGGATATGGATGAATGAGAGGGTTTGGAATTTCTAGATGTATTGGGCATGTGAGTCTCTTCATAGTAAATTTAGCTGAAATTCCATGAAAAGTTGGAAAGCTAATCATGATGCAGATTCTGGTGATGGTCGATTTCAAGAATTCACATTCTATGTGTTTTAATATAGTATTATATTGTCTCAAATACCATGGGAAATGTAATGTATAATCCTATGATACTTGTAAGGTTTCTTCCTCATCCATTGAAAGGGGGTTTTCACAAATAAATAAAGGCTTTCGGGCCATTCAAGTAGGCTCCCTCTTTCAACTCCTAAATGTAATTTTACTTGGACACATGTGAAAAGAACTCTCTAAGTCATAACCCAACATAGAATGTATCATTTAAGGAGACTCTATCAACTCCATATAACTCTCATACCCTTTATCAGAAGATATTGAATAATCATCAGCTTATTTAAATTGTTCAACAAAATTCAATTTACGGAATGTGGGATAAGCATCTAAATGTACCCTTTAATGATGGTCTATAACATGTCTCAATTTTGATTTAATACAAGATTACCTAGACTAGATTCAACTCTAGACTCGACAATAATTATTTCCTTTCACATTACAATGAAACATAGAATGACATCTAACAATTTAACCACCATCAATGAATTTTCCATTAGCCATTCCTTTTAAAAAATCTGAAAGGAAATCATATTTTACTTTCGATATGGTAAATGGGTATTTATCATACATTTTAACTCATATATGTTATTTATATGAACTATGAAATGTTATAATAATAATAATAGTGTATTGGTTCTCATCTTTATCATTATCATAGATATTGGATAATTCTTTCATTATTTTATTAACATTGACCTATATGAATGTTTCCAGATACATCCTAATGGTGAGTAATTTATATATTTTCTATAAAACCTACCAATAATTTATTTACTAATATTTATCTAATGTATAGAAACTGTAATATTTTCTTAATAATAAAGGACATCAAAACATGTGGTCATAATATTTCCTTCAATGTAACAACCTAAATTTGGTTTCGTGTGAACAATTTGTTCATATATCGTCACTTATTGTACTATTATTACTCTCAAATTTCATCACAACAAATTTAATCATTAATTTCATAATATTTATCAATCTAATACTTTCATAAATCTAATATCATATATATGTGTCATTGATAACAAATATTTAGAGGATAAACATGGGAAAATACTTTTTAAACTCTTAATATCAGGAAATTATAATAGAATAATGTTTTTAAATTTTGGATAAATAATCGCATAAAAGTCAAATAAGCGTGGGGAACTATGATATGATAAAAAAGAAAGAATAAAAATTATAAAATCTATTGATCATGGTTTGTAAAAGATTCACCCAATTCAAATGAAATAAAATGACATAATTTCCATTATTTATTAAATATCCAAAAAAAATTATAAGAATGAAATAATACATATGATCTATTAAGAATATAAGTAATTTTTAAAGAAAATAAATACCCAAAAGAAACATTATGAATGAAATATGGATTACTTGTATTCATATTTACAACAAGAATGAAATCCATTCAAGTATATACCATAACATTTTTTGAAATAAGTAATGGGAGTACCATGATCAATAGAAATAGTTTTCCACTAGAACAAAATTATATGGAGGAAACATATTTTCAAATGTGAGGGAAGTACAAAATTTGTTAAGGAATATTGAATTTAGATTATGATGATCTCTTATAGAACAAAATATACATATATATCTCCCTATATAGAATATTCAAACATAATCCTCTATCAAAAAAACATTTCATAAATATATCTATCTCAACATAGTGATTATAAAAATATTTATCACATGGAATCCACTATGCTTTTAATGGCTAAAAAACAACCGATAAAATGGAGTGATAACATTATTGTATCCCTAACTACATTATAAAAAAATCGAAATTAAATTTACAAAAAATTATAATTAAAATGTGATGTAATTGTATGGAAAACAATCTACATGGGGGGAAAATAAAACAAAATCTACGATCAATAATTTTTAACAAATGTAGATGTGGAAAAAATTCACTATATAATGTATAAGGGAAAAAATGGGATAATGTAAAGGTAATATCGAACAAAAAACTTAAGGAAACTCAATTGATGTAATTATATATTTATAGGGTTGGCGAGAAAAATGGTAAACCAAACAATAAATATACAATGCAATGGTCATTTGAGCCTCCCATAAAGGTATGAATCACAAGTATGGATAAATCCAAAAATATGTGAGGGTAATTAAAATAATGCATATGATAGTAATGGTAGCTAAATAATTATTTAACGGTTAAAAAATACTCATGAAAGGAAAATTATAGTTATAGAATAAAAAAATAAAGAAGAAAAAACAAAAATAAACAATGAGTATCAATACCATGAATAGTCCAATCATTAAACCAATAAGAAATTTAATTCATTTGGAAATTAATTAATATTCTAAAATCACCATTTTTATTATTTAACTATTTTATTTACAATTATGTAATAATTTGTATTATATATTTTTGGAGTTTTTTACATAATATTAATTTTTTTAATGTTTTATTAGCTATTAATATTAAATAATAAACATATTTTTAAATATTTTTTCTGTGGATTTTTATATTAAAATGTATACCCATGTAATCGTGGATATTTAATGTAGATGTATTACTATAAACTATTTTGTTACAAACAATTATGGTTATTAGAGCCTAAATGTAATGATATTATATTGATAAAAAGTGAAATAAAAAATTCATTAAATTTTAATTTTTTCTATAGATTACTATTTTTGTTACACATTGATGTTTATATTAATCAATGTTTTTGTGTTATCACTTCGTGGTTCTAAATTTTTATTCCTCTATTAATTATTATTTATTTTCCTTTTCTCTTGAATTCGTTTTTATCTTTCCAAATTGATACTTTAGGTTTACCGAATCTACCTTATATAATGTATCATGTATTATGGAGTATCTTGTGTTAATAATGGGGTCGAATTGGAGAATATGGTTTTCAGTATTGAGGTGGAAGGGATTTCAATATTCATTTTATTTGACATTTCTCTTATTTCTTAATAGTTGAGTTGAATTTATGTTCTACTATTTATTCCTCAGTTTGGATCCTTGGAATAAAATTTCATTATTAGATATTCACTGAAAAAGAGTTAGGGACTAGTCCAAGGAAGTGTGGAGTGGAAATTTAAGGTATATATGTTCAATACTGACTGAATATCATGGATATTAAATTATTATTTCTCAAGTAATGATGTATATCACAAAAATATTGTTAGGTAACATGTCAAAGATGATAATTTTCTTGATTAGTAAATATAATAACTTGGGTTACTAGTATTTCCCTATTTTTAGATTATATACTCACGACATTTAGAGATAATTATTTAATATCGGTACCCTATTTAATGAATTATCCAAGTAGAATAGTTTTAGATAGTTATCACATTAAGTATTGATTCATGAATCATTTATTTTAGATTCAAATGTTCCTTGCATAAAAAACCACTTATTGTTTTAATACAATGGAGGAATACCTAGGCTTAATGAAGATGGTGATGGATATTTTTTATATTTTTTATATGGGTTTACTTAGAGACATTGTTTATGTCAAATTGTTATGAGTTTATATTATTTTATTTTTTAATACAATTTTCATATTTAGTTGTATATTTTTTGAATATATTATTGGGGAATATTTTTGAGTTTTTTCTTATATGTGTTCGTGGAGTTTATTTCCATGTTATGCTTATATTAAAAAAAATTAGATATTTTTTGGACATTTTTAATGATTATATCTCAGTAGAATCAAAATCATGTACGTGTATATAATTATTTTATAAAAAATTAAATGTGATTTATAAATCAAATCTTGTATGGAATAGTTTATAATTTCATCAATATTTTCAGTATATATTACTTTAATACAAGTTATGGGATAACACTATTATAAGAATGAAGTTAAAAAGGATCAAATAACAACTATGAAGGGGGGTTTCAGTCAGTTATTCAATTTTTATAAGTTTCAAAAACTTTAAAAACATAACCCCTGAAACCTGCTATGATTTATTTACTTATCAACTTTTATTAAATAAACATGCCTTGAAAAGTAAGAACGAATGAAAATAACACATTATTTACTAGGATGGGCTTTAGATTGAGAATCTATATCGTAACCATTTTTACTCCTATGGGACTACAGAAATGTATAATATTGATTAATTGAATACAACTTCTGCTAACTCCAGTTGGATAGATTCTATCTCCCGATAGGAATGATTATACTAACTCCCATCATTTTACAATGTTAACATATAAAAAAATTTTTCCAAACAATATAATAAATAAATTGATGAATTTCACAACAATTTCCTAGTCCAAATACTCAGTCTGATTTGGATTTATCTGATTTTGTCAATCTGATGATACAAGATCTGATTATCTAAATACAATGATTCAAGATACTGGATCCTCATTTTTGTTTACAATGATTCTATATCTGATTCTCTTAATATGATAATACTATATCCTATATAATTTTTTTCTGAGTATGATAATTTTTTATCCTGGATCTGATATTTTTAATACCATGATTTAATAAAATGGGTTCATTATCAATCTTAAATACTCTAACATCATCTAGTATTATGAATACAATTTTTCTTCAATAAAAAAAATATTTTACTTCTAATTATATAGATATTATCCTTTTTTGTTTAAGTAAATGTTTCAAGTGAACAGATTTTGTGAGGATTTATTTATAATTGACTCAGTAAAGAATTGTGAGAACATCATAATAGTCCTACTTCTTCAAATATTAAAACTGAAAAAACTCTAGCATTTATAACAACAATATTATAATATTATAACCTCTATATATTCTTCCATGATTTAGGAAAAAGTGAAATTCAAGTATAATCTCAACAATTCATCATAACATTATCAACTCATCTTGATCTGTCTCATTCTTAGCATCATTAAAATCTATTTTTTCTCTTCTCATTATGATCTTCCAATTTCTCAGCCCATTAATATCCATTTCATTCTTGGCTCATTATGATCTATTTCTTTAGTATCTCATTACGATCTATTTCATTATCATATAATTACGATATGATTATTTATCATCACAAATTTATCATTTTGAATACTTTAAAAAGTTATAATTAGTTTGAATATCTGAGTAATAAAATCTAAGTACAATTTTCACAGTATGAAAATCCCAGTACGAATATCTCTATACGAATATTTTAGTACAATTTTCCAGTGAAAAATTCATTGTATGAAAAGCATATTATGATTTAAAAAGTATGATACTCCATGAATTATTTATATCATCCTTAGGATTAAAAACATCTTATTAATTATTAGGTCATTACAATTTTATTCCCATTACAATGTAAATATCATTTCATAGGATATATCATTTATCAACTATGAAAATTTTAAATCTTCTTCATCAATTATTTAAAATCATATATCATGTAATTTTAATAATTTTTAAGAACTTATGGGTTAAAAATAATAATCGGATTTTATAAATAAATAATGAATACCTTATAACCCATTAGTTAAAATTCTTATTTTGATACTATTCAGTAACATCATTCTCTCTTGGATTACAGAAAAGATAAAATTCGAGGGAACAATAAATTATAACTCTAATTATTCTAAATATGATGATATTGAAAGTAATTTTGATGGACCAGAATAAAAAAAATGTGTTTGATGAAGAAATTCATCTTCTTGACTTATTTTGGGTCTGGTCTAGAACTATACAAAAACCTGGGTCTGAAAAAATGCATCTGAAAAATAATATCATTAAAATATAATAGGTCTGATTCATAAAAAACAAAAACATTCATATACAAAGAGAGTCAGTTGTCATCATATATAAATATTTGTTAAACCAAAACACCATAAATGATTTTCAATCATCCCATTTGTATTGGTTTATAACCACCATTAAAAACTATACAATATTTAATAATTTTTCACAACTCAAATATTGTAAACAACTAATTTTTTTAATTTTATCATAAAAATTCCTTTCTTAATATATAGTTTCCTAAAACAACACTAATGGATATAGTATTATTTTTATGGAATTACTTCCCTTGTTGGCATGAAATTTTGTGTAACTGTAATGATAAACAAGATCTCACTTTTATCTCTTCCTCTATCTCGTATATGTTTCTATAACATTTATTTTTCTCTCAATTTTTTTATCTCCCCTATTCTATAATAACAAAAAATTTAGATTTATAATAGAATGATAAGTAAAAAAACTTACAAAGTTCAACATTAGTATTTTCTATCCACCATATTAAACAACAACTAATTAATGGTGGGGGTTAACCATATGAGTTTAATGAAGACATGGAAGGAGGTTGAACATGAATTTGTAACCTCATTTCAACAAACATTTATTTCGGTATTGGTTTTATAATTATATCATCAATCTGATACTTTGTTAAAATGTATTCCAAAAAAACATCTCCAACATCAAAATTATAATTTATAATGTGAAACTTCATATCAATATATTTTGATCATGAATATTGGATAATATTCATAGAATGATCAGTTTACCTGTTATTATCACATGGTATCTTCAATGGTTTGGAAATTTTTACTTTCCAAAATTCTAGCTGAAATTTCATCCACAACATGTGAGTAAAAGCTTATGTCTCCCCATAATATTCTAAATCTACTCTTCTCAATGTTAATAAAAAAATTTCATTCAATTCCTACTCACACAACATTCTCCCAAGAAAAATTTTCTCCTGAGGTTGATTTTCTTTCATTGAAATCTCCATCCCAATCGACATCAGTATTTTCCTGAAACATCATCTCACTATTTATTTTCTATTACAACCCATGTATTATTGTTCCTTTTATATATCTTATAATTATTCTTTCTCCAAACATATTTGATCATTTATTATTTCTTTGATTCCATGAATATAGAGTCCCAAGATAAGAAATATCAGGTATTAAAGATTTCAGGTAATTATGTTTTACTATTGAGTTTTGAAAGACTTTTTAATTCATAGTTATTCTGGATTCATCAATAATTATCTTTTTTACTCTTAGAAATACGAGTTGAAATATTTCGGGATTATGTAATTCCAAACTATATTATCCATTCATGGACATACCTATTATTATATGGGAAAATGTAATTTTAATTTTGTTGAAATTGTAAGCCGAGGAATAATATTAATTCTTCCAAAATAGATATTTTAAAATTATTCTTTATTTACTCAAAAATGCATCACAAATAGCTTCCCATTCTCTAGAAAAAATTATATCACCCACATAAAAAATATCTATTAACACATTGTAATATTCATCTTTCCAATATACGTTTCTATCCATATTTCCTTTAGAAAAGTTCAACATTATCAATAGAACATCATGTTTAGAATACAGGGAACGTGGAGGATATTTAAGCCCATACAAAGAGTTATTAAATTTAAAACCATTGTTTTACTTATCATAAAGTTGAAACACAATTGTTGTTTCAATGTAAATATCATCCATAATATCACCATATCAGTAAGATAACTTTACATACATTTGATAAACATTGTAATTAGAATGTCAGGATACAAAATGAAACATTATGATAGATTCTAACCTTGCAACGGGGAAAATTTTTACACAAAAATTTAAACATTACAATTCTGTATGGTTTTTACAGGAAAATCATTATTTGTTTCATACAACATGTATGTGCTCAATTAATTTTATTATATGATCCCACATTGTTACGATAACATTTTTATTTGATGGATTTCAAAAAATATCCCATGATTCATTCTTTTTAATCTGTTCCAATTATTCATTCAAAAAATCCGCCCATTATTTGTGTTTAATGGCTATTAAAAGAAATTTGGGTTCAAAATTTTATATAAGTGAAGACTAATTATCTAATCTCAACATTCTTCTTTTTTGAACCTAACCATAATAAGTCCCAATAATGTTTTCAGATTCAACCCTTTTTAATCATGTTTAAAATTTCTATGTGTCTTTACCAACTGAAATTTTTTTCATCACACAATTATTCTGTTATATGATACGGATATTTTTAATTATATACACCATTATAGGTATTCTCTGATTTATCCCACTCCACAATCTCATTAACATTTTTATGAAACATTGATTTTCAATTACCTTCACATCATAGTAGTCCTCATACTTTTTTAAATAGTTGTTACATTACTTTTAACTTATTTCATTTTGTGAATATCCCATTAAAAATCATTCCTCATCTCTCTCAAAAAACATTCCCAAATATGGATTTTTTATTTTGAGAAAACATGTAATTAAAAAAATATTGATTTATTTAACATTATTTATTTTGTTATGCCATATTTTATAAAAGGCCATTTTAGTTTTCCATGACAAGAATCTTCAATATTGAACATATACATTAGTACTAACAACTTCTCTTCAATATGATTTTGAAATTCTATATATAGCTAACATTATTCTTCCCATTTCCACCAAGAATCTATTTTTCAAATTTCAATTTCCATTTTTTTGTATAGTATAAGGAGCACTATACTTATGTTTCATACCATGATTTTTCATATAAGTATAAAAAGAATTTATTATGGATTCAGTTACAGTATTTTTTTTCAACAACTTAATGGAAACACACATTTCATTGTCAACATTATTTTTGATTAATTTGATCATTTCACTAGCCTTCAACTTCCTCTTCATAATCATAATGTTTTTCATTTAAGGGAATTCATCAATAAATTTGATATATAATAAAAATTATTTTCTTTTTTCATGACTCATTTTCCGACATAAGTTTGGATGAATAATCTCAAGAGGCCTGATAGATTTAATTTTAATGATCTTATTCATATTTGAGTCGTCTATACTTTCTAGAAAATAATTCAAATATCGGTATATATTCTTTTCAATTATATAAAATTTCTTAACATCATAAATTTTATAAAGATTATTCATATTTTCCTTCCTAAAGTGGAAATGTCTTTGGTGACATAATTTATTTCAATATTCAGTTCTAAATTATTATTAGATATTGTATTCTTCTATATGTAAATGATTCCCAATGATTCTTTCTCAATTTTTAATGATTTATACATATTTCACACATTTTAGGATACTGAAATATTTTCTAAACAAAATTCTCTTCCAACATCTCAAAGTTGACTTATAGAAATTTGGTTTTGTTTTATCCCATAAAAAATAAAACTATCTCTGATTTCATATTTTGGACTTTAATCACAGCTATTATGATTCATCTAGTTTTTATTGACGTATCATTAGAAAAGTTAAATAATCCTCCATAATTTCTTATGAAATACTTCAATATTTTTATATCATCTATAATATGTGAAGAGAAACCACAATCATGTATCCATTGTTATATATTTTACTTTATTTCAATGTTGCTTTAATAACTAATGTTATTTCATCATATTTATTATTTCCATATTTTAATTCTTTTATATCATAATAAACATGTTTTGGAATGAGTGTGATAAATATTTCGACATGATGATCAGAAATATCAAATTTTCTATAAAGATCTTCTAGAAATCAAAATTTATTTCTTATTGGAATTTATATAGCATCTTTTGACTTCAATTTGACATCTTTTTTATATAATGAAATTTTCTCATTTTACTTTCAATATTTCCTACACTGTTCTCATACCATTTTTAGATTAAGGATAATTTTATCCAATAATTATAAGCCATATTCTCATATAGTCCACAACACCCATAATAATAATAAAATATCGATTTTATACAGAAATATGATCTTTCATTATTGAAAACTTTTTGAGGATTCTAACTTCTTTATGGTCTAACAAACTAAGGGTGTGAACCATCATTTATTTTTAGAGAGTGATCTACATTTTTAGATTTGATATATTAATCACATCCTTTTTCAACAAATATTTCCAAATAATTTTTTTGTAACTATAAATGTTATAATAATATGATGAAACATTACTTTTGTTAGGATAATAATTCACCTGATTCTCGTACTGTGCCCTCTCTAAACTTTAGATGAATTAGTTTTTATTTTGGATACTTTATTGAAGTTTTAATTCATCTTTATCAAGGTGATTCAAGACATAAGGTGTTATTCGGAAACATGTAAACTTATTATTCCTTAGTATTCAGCTTCTTACGATGATCTTCAATCAGCATTGCATGTACGACAATTCAACATTTTAATATAAAATCAAATCATTATATTATTCCCCTACACAAGAAAATATTTTCATCAATTTGAAACTCCTTAAAAGTCTTTTTTTCATAACAATATTTTATTTCATAAATGATTTTCTCTCAAGTCTAGATACATGTTCTATTTTGAATAGATATGTTATATGATTCGTCGCCACCTTCTTCACTCTCTGAGGAATCTTTTATTTTCACAACATTTGGAATAATGTTTCTGAAATATTTAGAGCATACATATTCATAGGGTTTTCCATATGATTCTTATTTATTGTTATTACTCAACATAAATATATTTTTTCTTGTAAAATTATTATTTATTCTTTTAGAATAAATTTCTTCTTCTTCCTTTTTTCACTTCTTCAATCAGGGTTTTCTAAAAGAATAATCATTATATTCTGCAAAAATATTATTTTAAAAATTCATATAAAGGTTTCTGATTCCAACACACTGAAAACATTTTTTAGGTTGTATACCTTCATATTTTCCACTTCCTCATTTATAGTTATTGGATATATGTGACATGATATTTTCATTCAACTCATCATCCTCTTTATCTTTAGAGTCATAAGGATCAACATCCTCAAAAATAATAATTTGAAAAATTATCATATGTTTAAAATACATTTCATCTTACACATTATTTTAAACATTGGATTTTTAATCACTTAATGAAAAACATGATTTTCATTCAATTCAAAGAGAGATAAGTCATATTTATGTTATAATGACTATGTTTTAGAATCAAACTTGTTTAGAATGTTTCTCATAAGATTCATCATAGTTATAGAATATTCTGATACATCTATAAATCCTTTGATATTGCCAAAAATTTAATTTATTTTGGTAAATTATTCATCAATTATTTATTAATCTCTCAATTTTGTGTCTTTATTCCTAATATGATACATTTGTAGCTTTTATTCCATAAAATATTTATTTCATTTGAAAACGCATTCCAAATTTTCCCACAGAATTGTTGATGTTTTGAGGCCCATAATGTTCTTATAAAAAATCATTGATAAGAAAATATGAATTTCATTTATAGACTTTACATCACATTCTATTTTTTTTCTTATCAAGAAACATTATTGGGGTATGATTCTCAATAAGTGGAAATGAATTAGTTGCAACATCATCAACATCAAGGCAAAGAGATGAGAGATGAGGAATCACGATTTTTTCTACCATAATAATTTATCCATATAATGTAATAATTAATCTATTGTTAACCAAATTGATATTAGACACGATATGGACTCACGAAGGAATCTTTGCCTCTGAGACAAATTGATGTTCGAGAGGATCTAATAATATCTATGAGGGGGTTGTATTAGTTGATCACTTTTTATAAGGTTATAAACATTTAGAAAGATAATCCCTATAAAAAATTATGATTGATTTCCATGTCAAATTTTAGTAAATACTCATGCATGGAAAAATATGAAATAATGTCAAACACACATGATTTAAAAGGATTTCCCTTATTTTGAGAACCTAAATCCTTTCCATAGCCACCCTCACTACTGGAAAACTAACCTTTATCAACGGTTTGGAACCGTTGGTATAGGCCTACAAACCGTTGGTATAGCCTATACCAACGGTTTGGAGAACCGTAGCCAAGTAAGCCGTTGGGATAGGTCTATACCAACGGTTCTCCGAAAACCGTTGGTATAGACCTATACCAACGGTTTTGGAAACCGTTGGTATAGGTAATATGAAATCTATACCAACGGTAATGGAACCGTTGGTATATAAATTCCAAAAATAAAATCACCGCTGGGATTTGATCCCAGGACCCATCGTTTATAATCGAACGACTTAACCACTAGGCTAACATCACTTTGTAAACATAATTTCATAAATATATATATGTATTATCATAATTATTTAAATTTTTGATTTATATAATGTTCTTCGTTAGTAGATCTGGAAAAAAATCAATGAACATATCCCAACGGTTGTCAAAACCGTTGGGATAGACCTATCCCAACGGTTTTCAGAACCGTTGGGATAGGTTCTGGGTGGGTGTATTTTTAGCAGGGTGAATGCTGGATTTTTTCCCTCTTTTTCCCAACGGTTCATCAAAACCGTTGGGAAAGAGTACCCTTTCCCAACGGTTCATCAAAACTGTTGGGAAAGGGCCTAAAAACACACCCTTTCCCAACGGTTTTGGTGAACCGTTGGGAAAGGGTACTCTTTCCCAATGGTTTTGATGAACCGTTGGGAAAAAGAGGGTAAAAATCCTCCCCTTTCCCAACGGTTTTGGTGAACCGTTGGGAAAGGTCACTCTTTCCCAACGGTTCACCAAAACCGTTGGGAAAGGGTGTGTTTTTAGGCCCTTTCCCAACGGTTTTGATGAACCGTTGGGAAAGAGTTGCTATACCAACGGTTTTTACAAACCGTTGGTATAGAAGTGTTGGGAAAGATCATGTTTCCAGTAGTGCCTTGTGGATTTATATCAATTAAATATTAATAAGAAGATAATACAACTTATTCTAACTGCCATTAGATGCATTCTATCTCCATATAGGAATTATTATACTAAATTCTGTTAGATTATAGTGTTTTTGAGTAAAATAATTGATATAAACAAAACAATAATGACGTTGTTGAAAATTATCCATAATTTCTCTACCTGAATCCTCGTTATGAATTGAATTTATATAATGTTTTCAATCTAATGATTATAGATTCAATTTTTTCAAAACTATGATTATAGATCCTGAGTCGGATTTATATGTACCATGATTCTAGATCCATCTCCCTGAATATGATAACGTTGGATCCTAGAAAAATTTCATTGAGTATGATAATACTAGATCCTATATCTGATTTTCCCAACATGATGATTCAATTTAATGAGTTTGATATGAATCTACAAAACTCAAACCTCTCCTAGGAGGATCAATACAATTGTTCATCACTTAGATGAGAAATTTCACATGAAAATCTCCTGAGCTACTCCTTTTTTATATATGTAATATTTTTGAGTGAAAAATGATCTAATGATATATTTGTATGTGACTTAGAAACAAATGGTGGGAAAAGTGATAATATTCTCTCTTCCTCAAATCTCAAAAACATAGAAAATCTATTTTATTTAAAATATCAAAAATTGCATCATGAAATATCCTTATATATCATTGTGATTTAGGCTAAATTTATATTCATGTTTGATCACATAAATTCATCATAAATTTCTCATATCATCAAGATCTATTTATTTCTCATCTTTTTTGTGATATGTTTATTTATAAGATCATTATGATATTGTTATTTATTATCTTATTATAGTCTTTTTCTTTCTTAGACAATTGAAATATTTTTCATTATCATCTCATTACGATCTATTTTTTTCTCAACTCATAATGATATGTTTCATTATTATCATGAATTTTTTATTATCACTAATTCATTGAAATTAAATCATTTAAAGTATCATATTATGAAAGTATAAATTTGATTTTAGAAATATGAAAATCACAGTATGGAAATACCAGTATAAAAATCATAGTACAAAAATCATTTTATGAAAATATCTCTATTATTTTTCCAATATGAAAATAATGTATGAAAATCCCAGTATAAACATTTGAGTTTGAAAATCTCATTACAATTTTCCTATTATAGAACTCCCAGTACACTTTATTTGACCTCAAGCTCCAAAACATATTTTTCATTCATAAATCATTAAAATGAAATTTACATTATGATAGAAATATAATTTTCAACTTTTAAATTCAAAAAACCTATTCCTAATTCCCTTTGATCATTTTATCTTGAGATTTTTCGTCATTTTAGAGAACTACCTGATCAAAAAAGAATCATCTAATTTAGTTTAAAATGAAATAAATCATTAAAACTAAAGAGTTATCATTATTAATTCCAAATTATTTATTAACTTTATTTATTCTATGATTATAAAAAAGATAGAAAATCAAAATATAATGTTTTCTCTCTTAGATTATTCTGAATAAGAAGATTATAAATTACATGCTCATTGACCTGAATACGATAAAGTGCTAGATATATAACTTCATCTTACTGACTTATTCTATTTCTGGTTCCTCTCAATACATATTCTATCATTGAAAACTTGCTTCTAGAAAATAACTACATTATTATGGACTATGTCCAATTATAATAAAATAAAAACATTCGTTTACAAAGAGATTTATTTGGTAAAAATTAAAAAATAGTGTTAAAAACACCACAATGGTTCTTCAAATTATCTACATTTTCTAAACATTTGGAAATTTCAAAAATTATCTAGAAAGTATACATTAGTCGTATTAGGGAATTCAAGGTTGTGGTATGTGAAATTTCATTCATTGTATTTTGAATTTTATTATTTTTCATGCATTTAATGTCCAATGCCAAGAATTATGAATATGGAATTAATGAATTATGTCAACTAATTGTATTATTTAAATATTCATGTTTATAATAATCAATTTCATAATATTATATAGTGGACAATTATTTCATATGACTATTATTTTTTATTTTATGGGATTATGATTAATATTCAATATTATTTATTTCTCAAGACACATTACTTGGGAATGTTATATAGATAATATTAACAATGTCATCTCTATATTATTAAAATTCTATTATATTTTTATGAATATAATTTTTAAGACCCCTTATTTAGTTATTCTATTCCTCCAATGTTTATTATGAGCTATTGATTTAGGCTGATCCTTTGGCTAGATTTCCCGTAATTTTTCTTCTTAAATAAGATTATTTGGGTGGATCTTAAATTTATTTTTTTGGATTATATTTTTTTCACTTTTGTAATATTTTTAAAATTCTTATACATTTTCATATTATTTAGAAATATTCTATCCATCCATCCATTATATATGATACATTCTTGATCCAATTGACCTCTCAACCATTATCATCCTTAGATGCATCGATTTATTGAAGTGACTTTATATCTTTTAGTTTATAGCTGCATTAAGAGTAAATCCCTTAGTTTAGAACATTTTATTACTAATGGATAGTTATGAATCACATCATTATATTGTTTCAATAGTGAATTAAATGGACATTCTCGAGGCTGCATGATTTTTATTTTAAGAAATACTACTTGGATGTATTGAAATATGGTGAAGTACACACATGGAAAATTCATATGGTTTATTGTTCATGTGGGAACCTATTTCATGGAATGAGATCCTCATTGATGATGATATTTATTCAATGATAATGATATCCTCCATTAAAATGGATTTCAATTTTAACAATGTCATATTGATTTCTATAAAGTGGATCTCATTTAGTTATTTTTTATTTCTCGATTTTTAAAGACAATACGTAGAATTTTTTATTATTTGATTTTATTAATGTGTGACAATATGAAGTGTTGGTATATGATATCTCTTAATGATAAGGTTGATGGTGAACACATATTTTAGTAATAAATTAAACATCATTTAGTTATTTTTTGTTCTTTTTTATGTCTATCCAATCCATGTAATTATTTTTCATTAGAGGGTGGTATCTATATTGATGATTACATATAGATTTGAATTTATTGAGAATATATTATAAATATTTCTAACCACATATACATATTTTCATTAAAGTGGTTATGATCAGGAATGCATTGAAAATTTTATACCATTTGATTATTCTTGATTCATGGACATTGTTTTCATTTGTTTAATTATCGAATATCATATTTTTCTTATTATTCTCATGTTATTTCATTTTGATCATTCTGTACAAAATGAAAATAACTTTATTTCTTTTTTACGATTAATAATAAATAAATCTAATGTATTGATTCTAATTTCATATAAATTTTCTTTATGATAGTTCTGGTTTGTTAAATTTTTTGAAGCATGTTATTGAAATTATCATATTTACAATTCTATCCCAAATGTGTCCTTATGTATATTTTTTTTATTTCATTATTTTGTAAAAAATGCAACCATGATAATGTTTTAGTTGTAGCTTACATAATTTTATAGTGATATTGACTATAATTATATCATTTTGGTATTTTATATTGAAATATATTCACACATATTTTTATTCTTTATGTTTCTATTGTTTATGAAAGCAGAAAAAAAAACACTTCCTTATATTTACTATTTCTTGTTTTTAAATACAATAATTGAACTCATTGGATATGACCCATTTGAAGGGGATTTTAATTTTCAAATAGAGTATTCAATGCCTATAATATTTATATACTTCTTTGTAGATTTCAAATATCAATATTAAATTTCATTAAACATCATATTCACTCACCACACACCAAATGTCCTTGATGTACCTTAAACACATATGTAAAATGTTGAGAAATTATCATATGAGGATAAATGTTACATTTAACACACTAAAACACTACTGGAAAGTAACATAAAAATCATTGATGTATCACATTTATTGAAACACACTAATAAATTTTGATTTTTTTGAATAAATTTGATTTCATCAATTGATTGCGTTTCATATGACATCATGTTTTAAAAAAACATGGAATACTTATATTATAATTATTTAAGAATGATCATTATTTTATTGTGATTAATATTTTTTGGAATGAATATTAATAAATAAACTTTTAATCTAATTTATTGTTTTTTTTAATAAATAAAAAATATTGATACAAAAGATGATAATGTTTGTTTATATAAGATAGAATATTAATATTTTGTGAGAAAATAATTCAATGCATAAATTATAAAATAAATTTTGAAAATTTTAATAAATTTAATTGAAAAAATAAAATTTAGTTTTGAAATAAACATTTCAAATTTATCTTATTTGGAATTGTTTGGTTTTTTTCTCAAAATGATGACTTTTTTTATTAATTTTTTAAATACTTGTTTTTATTTAAATTTTGATTTTCATTGAAATTGTGTTTAATGTTTTTTTTATAAAATAGTTTCAAATTAAAATTTTCTCAATTATATATTTATTAAAAAAATTATTTTAATATAATCAATTTCATATTAGCTATTGATATATAATATTTTTTAAATTTGGAACTTTTTCTCATAAGAAAAATGATTTCCCATCATGAATGCGAGAATAATTTTAAATAATATTTTTCAAATTATAAATAATTAATATGGAAATATAAAATATATATTTAATAATTATAATTTCTATTACATAAATATTTCAACATAATTTTCTATTAAAAATTATAGTAAAATTAGTAAACATTAATTATCATAGTTTAAGAAAAATGGGTTCATGATGTCTTAAACTAAAATAATAAGGGGTTAAATGACCTAGATATTTTTCCATTACAAAATTTATCTCTATATTGAGATATATTCACCTATATGGATTGAAAATGTATATTGTTTATTTTATAATATGAAGGAACATGGTTAAAATTTATTATTTTTAGAAATTCTATAAATTTCATCTACCCCACTTATAAACTAACACCACTATCCAGTCATATTCACAATTGAGATACCATTTGATTCATAACATAATTGACCAAATTTTATCAATAAATACCTATGCACGTCTTTGAGACCTTGGTGATATCCAAAATCTGATATAGGAATGATTAGGTTAATCCAAAAAGAGGTTTTTTGGTTTGATATATTGTTATAAAATTTGGGTTTTTGGTTATAATTATTATTCAATATCTATAAAATCATATTAAATTATTTTAATAAAATAGACAGAATATATATCATATTCCAAGATTTTATTATGTTATTTTATAAACTCATATTCATATACTCTTCCTTCAATTTGGAATTGAATATGTCGATTGTGTATATGGTGGAAAAATGCCTCCGAACCTGATGTTATTCATCTTCAATAACCACCTACCAGGTATGGATACACTGATGGATATAAATCATAAATTTCATAATTAAAATATTATTATTGATTTTTAGTTATAATACCATGTATTCATTATTACCTCCGAAGTCATTGGAAAACAGTATCATCGCTCATGTGTATGTCGGAAGACCGCCTCTCAAACTGATGTGATATATTTTTTATTTTATTTTCTTATTATATGGAATTAAGGATAGATTAAATGATTATATATGATACATGTAAAAAAATTATTCTTTGAGAATAATATTTTACATGCATGTGTTTTTTCAATAACTCGATTTCATATGCCAACATTATCCTTTCATGGCCTATGTTCTTTGATTCATTTATTATTCATGTCTAATAGACTTACAAAATTTTTTCAATAACTAGTGATTTTGATATTTTATATTCAAGTAATGGATTTAATATATTTTTATAATGTAATCATTCCATTAATATCATGTAAAATGTATTTATTTACCTTGTTTACCCTTACTGTGCATTTGACCTCACACATTCTTATTTTATATTCCCTTGGTAGCGATGATATATATTATGTTTTACATTTCTATAATGGGTTTTAGTTATTGAAATATAAGTGGGATACATTTTAGAACACATATGAATGAGCCATTTATAAATTCATGTTTCCAAACACACATTACGTTTATAATACATATGTGTGTATTTTTGAAATATAATGTATATTCATCTAAAAATATTTAATTTCAATATATAAAAAGACTATGTCATTATTCTTGGCATCAGATAATAGGTTTATTTAATCTATGGAAAATAGGAGGAGAAATAGTTATTTCGAATCATAAGTATATTTCTATTTATAGAAAAATATGAATAATTTTTTTTGAAATATATTGGTAGTTTATTCCATATGATTACATCACAATCAAGATATGATAAGTATATGTTGTTCTTGCATTGAAATAAAAATTTGTAATGACCTTGAAAATAGTGTTTCAGGCTTAAACTGAGTGATACCTCATAAAAAAGAAGAATACATAATGTTAACCCAATATGACACTTTATGGGGATACGTTTTGGAAATTCCCAAACTCCTCATGAAACATCATTAAAAATTTCATGAATGATTAGAAGTGATATTTATTAAACTGAAAGTCACATGGATTAGAAAAAAGGTGTCATGGTTTTGACATTAAATAAGTTACTTTTATTAGTATGTTGTTTTACACTATGATTAGTGTTTCAAACATTATTTTTTCTTTTAGTAAATGTATATATCCCTAAGGGAAATTTTTAATGACTAATTATTTGGAAAATGAAATTATTTTCTTCTTGAGAAACAAAATGTGATGGGATATGGAATGGAAAATGCAGTCTTTATCCTCACTGAACATTATCAGGCTATGAATAATGTTGAGATTGCAAATAAAAAATTTAGGGAAAAATTAATATTTAGTGTTTAATGAGGAATCATCAACAATATCTTAGAGGTTTTACCAATCCCTTATTTTATAAGAAGTGGATCATTACAAATGACAATATATTTTCAATTCACTCATGTTTGAATCATGATAAAATAATTTTAAAATATATCATTAAAAAGTTGAATTGGATCAATGGTGGATTGTAATAAAGAATATAATATGGTAAGATGAAACAACATCCATTTATTTTAAGTAATTATAGGGCTTAATTTTCAATAATTACATACCTTATATTGTTTATATGAAAACAGAGAAGTAATTCCATAAAAAGAATTAGAAGGATGATGAAAATGTTGGTACCTATACAGAAACTATTACTAGACTTTGAAGATATTGTTAATTTATTATCATGAAAAATTAATGCAAAGTTGATTTATTCTTCATTGAATTAAAACCATATCTTTTATGGGCTTTATACATATAGGATTGTGGTGCCTATGAAGAAATAATTTTATACACTATCAAGGTATAAATGGATAATTGTTTGGCCAATCAATCACATTGAATTATTAGGACAATAGTGAATAAATTAAAGTCAAACACGAAAAATAATTGATAGAAAAAGATGATTCATATATAATGCATTATTCTTGGAAGGAAACATAATGAAAAGGTTTCTGTAGTAGGCCAAAATCCTCAACCCATTTGAATTTCCTTGTTTGGGGGGGAGAACAATATGAATTATTTAATTCATAACTTAATTTTTCAAGTTTTTTTGATGAAAGGCCTTGTTTTTTCGATGGATTTCAATGATATTAATGACAATAGAGTCCATTAATGGGTCCAGGTTATGCTGGAGGCCAAAAGGTTTTTTCATAGATTATGTAAAATGAGGAAGATATTTTTGGAAAATAATGCTACCTCTTAGAAGAAACCATGAGGCCCACCTTTAGATTTGGGAATGGTTTTAAAAAACCATAATTACTAGAAAAATATTCATTATGTAGGTTATATAGTATTTAGTAAGGTGTATATTCATTTTGTTCGCATGGATTCTAAAAACGTGGGATAATGCCATGCGAGGTCTTCTATATTGATAGATGGAATAACACAGTTGGGACATGGTAAACCAAATACTGAAGCCAAATAACGTGGGTAAAATTAAAGGGTGATATTCTTAAATTATTCTCCCTCTATTTCTATTTTGTTTCTTCCTCTTTTCTTTCTCCACCAATTTGTACAACATATGGGGTCTCCTAATTTATTCCACCTTAGAATTTGAATTTCACTATTAATCTGAGCTCTGATCATCAATATGTTAGTATCATGGTTACCACATTTATATGCTCTGTGATCCCCTTTCAATTTTTCTTATATTCTATCTCCATATGATGTGCTAAGTTTTTTGGGGCATTTCTACCCTATTTTTCACAGTTTTTGAATAAAATTATAATTTCTTCTGATATATGTCACATTTCTAGATGATATAATAAGAGAGAACATCTAAAATTATGTGGGGGTGGTGATTATATTTTGTTTTTAATTTTTTGTTTCATCTATGGGTCACTCTATATGTTCCACTAGGTTTGATTGAGAAGAACCATAATTAATTAATTCATTGTATTAAAATTATTTATGAATCTTTCGGTGATTCATTTGTGGATTACCTAGATATAATCTTATGTGTGAGGCTGGGTTAGATGTAGTTGACCACGTGAGATATTATGCTGGGTGGGATAATTAAATTTTATTAAATTTTATATATTGATGACATGAATTTATTTGTTCTGAGTTGACATAATGGGATACACATAAGTATTGAGGTGATGATGATCAATTTGAAATTGGGGATGTGATTCATCAGGTTGATCGAGGCTGAAATTCTATGAGTGATGTTGATCATAGGATGGGGGATATGTACATTGGATTGAGTTGACATGGTCATTAGGTTATGAGAATGTAATATTTTATTTTCGATGGTGATGACCATCGAGATGAGGGACATGGTATCAACGGAATAATGTGTATGGATAATGTGGACAATGTACTTGTTTGGATGATTTACACTCACCATGTTGGTCATCACACTGTTGGATTCATATTCAAAAAGGAATGACTCATGTGATACAATGGTGCTGACCACTCATGTTCATATATGACTCCATTAGTTCTTGATTAAGATTGTGTTAAACATCAGTGTGTTGGGAGTTTGTTATCATTGTAATCCATAATGATAGTGAGGATTTGTTGTTTAATTTTTTGGAAAGCGTTGGTTGGGGGATCTGGATCATTTTATTTTTTAGGTTAATTGGTAGAGATTATTTTGGAGGATAGATATTGACATTACCAAATACTTCGGATGTTAATCCGATTATATTTATTATTTAAATTTCATAAATTTCAATGCCTCAAATGCAAGGCTTCAAGACAATTTGGATTTCTGAGGTGCGGTATGAGGGACCAGGTACTTATTTGGGTGTTTGATTTGGACATCGAATTTAATGACACTAGGAATTAGGTTCTTATGATTATTTTGTAGGAGGTATCTGAGGTCTATAAAGAAAATACTTTTTAGGGTATTAAATGAGATTATGGATAAGGATACTCACCACTACAGTCATATATATATAAAGACATGTCATTATATTCCATAAATATATCTGGGGAAACATGGTATTCCTGGGATGGCAGAAGCAAGTAATTTTTTCCTTATGGATGTAGATAACAAGGTAATAAGGTTAATAATATGATATACATGTTTTAGTTAATTTATATATAGATAAAACCATATTATCATAGATATAGGATAGTCACAAGTTGGTAGTGGCATACTATGATTCAATATCACAACATACATGGGCCCTTCGAGACGTGAGTTTACAATATTATTCTATGATAATGTAAGGGGTTATGCTTAGGATTTGGACCATAGTAATCACATTGGGATCTTTAGTATAGGGTGGAAGCTAAGGGTCCTTGATGTTCTAGTATCAACATGATTTAGTTTTGAGATTCCTTTCTCCATCTTTCATATATTTATATTCTGAGATTTTTTCCCATGGGATACCAGTTTTCATAGTTACTATTTTTAATGACATAATTTTTAATGCATTCATAGTGAAAAATAGATTTTTATTCTACAACTACTCTATTTGATCTTGTTGATTATCGATAATGCTTTCTATTTTTTATGCTTCCTCTATTGCATTTTATTTATTATGCTTTGGTTAGTTATTAGACTTGTTGTCTAATAGTATTTCTTCTGATGTTTTATAGATATTTATAAATATAGACCCTTATTATGTTTTCATAAAGAGATTATAGTCTCTCCACATTAAATTTATTACACCCTCACCCCTTTTTGAAAGAATTTGGAAATTAGGGAGGCAAAACTATAGTCTTATGGTCAAATGGATCTCCTAACTGTTCATGTGTTCAGACAAGTAGGAGTGACATAAATGGTACCAAATGTACTTATGTTACATATTTTCAGTTTTAATATTTGTTATATACTATTATAGAGACATCTATGTAGTCACAAGTTGTTTATAACTTCTGATTGGTAGCATGCAACCCCATAATTTGGGGACATACCATATTCCCTGGGGTATGAAATTACTCTTTAGTTTTTCTCTTTTGATAGATGATATGATTTCCATCTTGAATAGTGCACTTGGGTTTGATTATTACTTCTTATGATATAGAAAATGGGCTAGGTATGTAAAGGGGTGATTTTTTAAACTTTCTTGATAGAAAAATATGTTTATTTGATATATGTAAATGAGACTATGAGTGATTCTATTTATGATCCTAGATTATAGTACGAGTAATTGGGTTGTATAATGAGTTAATAAAGGAAACTAATTGTTTTCTTATTAGCATCTCTTTGGTTGAATTCTACTCATCCATCCATAGTTTATGGTCTTAATAAAATTGGCAAGTCAATTTATGTGATATGACATACATATTTATATATATGGGTCTAACTTCTATAGTAGAAGACAATTGTTATAATATGGACGACAAGTTTAAAATGTCAACATGGGAGCTAAAAAATGTTTTTTAGTATAGAAACATGGATTGTTTTCTAACATGTTGTGTCAATTTTATATTATATTCTTAACCATTTTTGGTTTTGGTGAGGGAAAAATAAGGCTAGATTTATAAGTTATTCTATTATTCAATATGGTACTGTAAGGGGCTATGAGGCCATATAATGTGTAAAATGATTGCGATACGGGAGTGTATGTGTGGTGAGGTTGTGCTTCATGTTATATTTTTTCCTATATAAATTATTTTAATAATATTATGGATTTCTGACCATTTTTAATGGTATTCAGTGGGATCACACCTAGATGGGATCTGATGGAGAATCAAGAGGGAGTTGATTTTGTGTGTCTTGAGCATGCACATTATATGGTGCATATGGGTTGAGATGAGACCTATAACCTTTCTATGAGAAATAGTTGTAGGAATATAATCTAATACATCTCGGTTTGCTACAGGTTTGGATGATTTTCATCCTTGTATTTATGATGATCTCCGAGAAATATTCTTTGTCTCAACCCTTGGAATGATCAAGGGTTGATGGAGAGGAACCTTCTTTGGAATAAATGACTTGATTATTTCAGTCACAACACGCTCCACTATTTCATGGTGATGGTGGACCACAAGGTGCTAATAAATGAATTAGAAAATCTACTCCATCTTCATGAAGCCTAAGACACCCCCAGTTCTTAGAGTGATATTGAAACATACATTCTCATTGGACCAAAAAATTATTGGTGTTATATATAGGTACATGAATAGAGAAATAAGGAACTATCCTATAAATATTTCATGGCCATGTTATTGGATAACATCATCCCATCAACACTAATATATGAGAGAGATCCATAATTCTTGATTTAGTAGTAGGGAGACAAGAATGTCATGGACAATGAATCAACCATCATATGATTATTTAATTTTTCACTCGATATAGTCGGTGATGAAACCTTGAGGGTGTGGAATTTTTATGATGGATTATGCAGAACCATTTTGGTGAATGCAATCATGTTAAAGCAATCAAAATTCATGGAGGTGACAAATTAATAACTAATAGATAATGGAAATTTGATGAACATGTCATACTAAATCTAGGTAAAATTGTATAGAGATGTTAGTGGTGATGATTTATATAACACGGTATGAAGATATGAGGAGTCTTAGTCGGGTATTTAGGACTGATAATTAACAGTAACATTGAGAAGTGGTTCAATGATAGTGTGATTCTAGTAATTTTAATTGGTACATGTGAGGATGCAGTGTGACTGTGTGCTGAAGGATTTCTGATCATGTATCCAGGGGAAACAAGATATTTTCTACATGAACCCTTCTTGGACATCTAGTACCTAGAAAATGGGGTATAATTAAGCTGTAGAGATAGGACTAGGAGTAGTACCAAAAAATGGTAGGTGGGGTTTCAACTGCACATAGAAACCATAGTAGAGACAATAGGAAATAGCATTCAGGTTATTTGCTGATAGGTAGTACAACTCTATAGTGAGGCCTTGTCTTAGTAAGTCATATTTCAGGATAAATGTGTGTATTGGAGATACTAGTTGGTAAGTAGGACATGGAGTCGAATATAATAAGTGGTATTCTTTTCGTGGTACCAATATTCAATTTTTTTTATTTTTACATGTACTTTTATATATAATGGCTTATTTTGGAACATGATGTGCATGTGTTGTTTTTGGATTAACCTGACATAAGTTATTAGGTAATAATTTTCACATATTCATAATATTTATATATGAGCTGCACAATACAAAGATTTTTATGAGCATCAATTGATGCGTGGATTGTTGAGTTATGATTACATTTATTAATAGACACGATACAGGTTATATGTGTGGTGTAAGGATGTAAAACAAATTTAGGGAATATGATGAGACAGGGGACCTCAATGGTGACATGTGTGTCAAGGGAAAGAGGGGGGAATAGGATTTAATGTAGAACATGATGGGTGTTTTCCTTGACCAAGCATTTTTTCAGAACCCGATGTGCTGAAGGAGTGATGATGAACACATGAGGACATATGATTCTAATTATGGTCAATAGAACATTAAAATTTTCTATTTTTGTTTAGGAAGAGACTGGGTAGGAAAATATTATGGTGGGGATCTCCTTGGGAGATTTATCAAATGAAATGTTACAATGGTTGACCTTGTTGATCATAATGGGTTGAGTATGTTTAGTAAAATATATAGGTGTGTTTATTATAGTTCATAGAGGTGCTATGTTACTGTGGGTTGATTGTAACATCCCATGTTTTTTCAGAGGATCAAAATCATGCACTTGTTTGAAATACTTTTTTTTGGTGTGGGGGAAATTTTGATTTCATAACAGAAATTCCCAATTACAAATGTTTCTTTAACCTAAGGTCTTGTTTGTATATTATTTTCATGGATAAGCATATTCAACGAGGTTTATAGTGGATTTGTTCTCTATCATAGATTTAAAAAACTAATTTTAGGGTGCATAAAAAGAGGTGCAGACTATAGGAAAACTGTGAAGCCGCCAAAAATAAACCATGAAGCCATCTATTTGATCAGGATATGGTTTGAAAAAATGTGTATGTGGGGGTTCACTGATGTTCAGGGTTTTCATTTGTTTTTCAGAGAACCCACATAGATGGTTTTCAAAAGGATTATAAAATAGTTTGGAATAATCCTACAATGTGTTGTACCCAGATAGAGGGAGTTGTAAGGTTGGTGTATGGTTAGACGCACGGTGTGGCCAAACTATGTGGATCAAATAATGAGGAAAAATTACCAAATTCCCCTACCCCTATTTTTTTATCCCTAACTATTTTCCTCCTCCATCCAAATGAATAGTTTTGGGGATCTCATAATTACATCAACCATTGTGATTTGAGTAACATTCTTTCTCCAAAAGCTAATATTTACTATTTTGGTCTCATTGGAACTATAGATATAAGAACTTTCATCCTCATACCATAGTTCACCTATACTCCCTACAGATGGTGAACTAAATCCATGTGATATATCTAACAATATATAATGGTTTCCATGTGAAATGATCATTTCTCCTGGTTCTAAATGATTTAGTAGATGAAATTTTATTGGAAAACATCAACTAGTATGAAATAATTTGTTATTATATTTTCCCATAATTTTAATGTTTTTTTTCCTCTATACAGGTCATCGAGGATGATTGAGAAGGACCATTATTATTTTAATCTTTTAGTTATGTTACTTATTAGACATTATGGGATGTCATTGTTCATTCTATAGAAATGATCAGAGAATAAAGGTTGGGATAGAGGTCATGGAGTACTTGCACAGATTAGGTTGTGTGGGTTAATTTAAATTAATTAAATTATATATGATATGATATATAAGGATTGGTTATGATATAATATTATGGTATATTACATATTATTGAGGTAATGATTATCACATTTATATAGGTGTTATAATTTCTCAAGTTAACTAAATAATGTATTCTATGAGTGGTGTTGATCATAGTCAGGGAGATATGGTCATTAGATTGAGGTGACAAGGTCATCGGGTTATGATCATGGATCATATGAGTTGAGATGGTACTGACCATAAGGATTAAATACGTAGTAGTATGGGTATGAGTATTTAAGTTGATGTGGATTAATTACATAGATGGGTGAATTACGGTCACTATGTTTGGCTGATGAACTATTACAATCATTGGAACAAAGATAATGCTAAATTGATGTGTGGTATTAAAAAACTACCATGGGTAGAGTCCTCTATTAGTTGAAACAGAGGATGGTGTTTACCATTTGTGGGGTTATAGGTGCTTGCCTTAGAAATCTATGAGGATGCTGAGGAGCCATCAGTCGACTATGATGAGACCACTGATAGGGATTTAGGTTCACAATGTTATTGAGGTCACTGAGTCATGATAATTTGTGATGGAGGATATCACAACTACATAGAATGTTATACTTTGATTCTATGATGTTTATTGTTTGTAGTTCATTCATTGTTCTGTCTTAGACATCTATATTTCAGCTAATAGTGATTTCTGAGATATGGTCAGAGGGACCAGGTACTTTTTTGGTTGTCACATTTGGACATCATAATTTATAATGGTGTCCATGAAGTACATGAGATGATATTATAGGAGGTAACTGTGGGATCTCCATATTATAAAATTCATGGGATGTCTTGGGATTTATAATTTGGATATTTCCTACTACATTTATATATATACAGATACGTAGTCATATGACATATAAATAACTAGGGTCATGTGGTATTCTAATCATGAATGAATATGATGTTTACTTCTATAAGACTTCTTATAAAATCGTAAGAAGGTTATTCAAATGATATTCATCTTTTGTTTTATTTATATTTAAATACACCTTCAGTTTCAAATAGGTATGATATGAACATGTTTGTGGTGTCCTAATGAGAATCATTCTCACACCCTACATGGGACCTTCGTGATGTCTGTAGACTTTATGATTCAACACCCAGGTGATTGTTCACGCTTATGAAATAGAAGTTTTTTATATTGTTTTGATTTTTGTCATGGTAAGGATGATAGGGTATGATTTAGGTTCCAATATCTAATGGAGTTATTTTTGCATTTCATTTTCTTTTAACATTCATATATGTATAAACTGATATGGTCGGCCACATAGTGCCCCTTTTCTCATCTATATCATTTTATAACAAGATGTGACATTAATTCATTACTACACATGGTTTATATTTTAAAAATGGAATGATTGAGGTTGTCAATTATTTTTATGCTTGTCCTTTATTATGATTCTCTATTACAAGGTATTGCATCTCCTACGGTGGGTTACTGGTCTTGTTGTCTTATTATCTTTATTTAGTTGCAGTATAGATATTTATACACATATACTATTATTATGTTATCACCAAGAGGGTATATTATACCCAATATCACCTATGTACATCCTCAATTCTAGTTGGCATCCATTTTCATAATAGGAGGAGCTCCTAAGGTGTAGTTGTCAACCAGGCCTATGCTTTGTTTGGGTGGAAAGATGAGTCATGAATCTATAAGAAACATGGATGAAATTTCATTACATGGACTAATAAAAGTGTTATGTGTGAAAAATATTGTCATACAATTGTTGATTTCCAAATTTAAGGGATGAGTTAATGTAATGATATAAATAAAGAGAAAACACTAAGAAATTCACCCAGCATTATTCAATGTTCAATATGCAGGTTGTTGGGGAATTATGCTAATAGGTAACAAAATATGAGGGTTGATGAAAATGAACAACATCGGTATCCTTTTAAGACAATGTAAAAAAGGTGAATCTCATGTGATGTCTATTTCAAATGATGGGTGTGATAATGATATTATGAAAGGTACACCTACCTTCCCCTCTACCACTTTTAATTTCTTATTTGAATCTAGATCTATCCAATAATTTATATCAGATGAACATGATATGATTATCAAAAAACCACCTAAATGTAAATATATATATTTGTTACTAAAAACAAAAAAAAATGGTATAATTATCACATCAATGTATATGATTACTCTCTGATTGACGTTTATTTGAATGTGATTCTTGTAAATACTTTCATTTCTCCACTTATTGAATTTAAGCTTATCATAAGCATGGATTAGAATTCTCAAAAATAATTCCACAACAATTTTTGAGGAAGAGTTGTTACATTTAATATTTCAATCCATCCCATGGTATTATATTATTGTGATAATAAATACATACTTCTGATGGAAAAAAATCCATATTATAGGTTTTATTCTGATTAAAAGGTTTTTTTATCTGAGATGGATGGAGTGCATATCAACACTAAGGATAAGCCTATGGTAATAGGCATTTTATGTCTTTAAAAAAGTGTTTTCTTTTTCTTACAATAACTCATGATGTTGTGCTATGAATAGAACTCATTCCTACTACTACACCTATTTTAATGACACATTACAAAATTTAATCTTTTAAGTTTCATTAATTGATGAATAAAATACAAGATAATATTTAAAATGGATTTATTTGTTGATGTTTGACACACTAGGTTCAACCTATTCATTTTATTAAACAAAAATTTGGATTTATGTGACTATACATTGATAGTTATGGGCGAAATAATATCATGATAAGATCATGTAACACTGACCCCACATTGATAACTTGTGTGGTAAAATTCATAGAGATAAATAATTTTTCATTATTTAACTTTGCTCTAGATACCATTAGTTGATGGTCAATAAGGATTATATAACAAAGATATCATTCCTTAAATTGTATGGATACTATGGGTATATTTTTATGTAATTTTTTTACTTATTCAAGAAATATCATCATGGATTAAATTAATTGAGACTTTAGATATTACCACATTCAATGTTTTTGTATTCATCATAAATGAAATTTTTATTTATTAAATTATTAATGTACACCACGAAAATAAAATGAGAATTATAATTGAGAATATATAGAAGGAAATAGAGTATTTAAAATTTTAAAATTGTAATTTTTGGAAATAAATGTTTTCAATTTGGGGTCATATAAAAAACGATGGTATATTAGAAGACCATCAATGATGGATGTTGTTAAATGTTTTTTAAACCAACCATATTTAATAAAATACAATGTTTTCGTCAATTAGATAGATATTATCAATAGTTTGTGGGTAATTTGTCCTGACAATCTAATCCACATACCATGTTAACTCATGAGGGTTTTGGTTTCCTTTTGAAAGAGGAATACATGAAAAATTTATAGTAACTAAAGTGATGATTATTCAGTGCACAAGTAATTATATTACCATACAGTGATGAATCATTTTTTGTCTATATCGATTCAATTAAAAATGTATATGGATACATTATTTAAAAACATTTCATCGATGTAGCTTATTCCATAAAAAAATGGTTTTGGAGAGAATTTAACAAACTCATGATTTGGAATTAGATATGGTAACCATTGTATTATTGATATGGGGGAATCATCTTATTAAAGAGTTGTGTACAGTAAATTCTGATAAAAAATTAAATTATATATTTACATTGAAGTTGTTGAACATGCACTATAGAATTTGGCTAGAGATGATTAAATATTATAGATACTCAATACATTACTTCCATAAAAATATAATAAGGAGAATAATTATTTGAGTAAAAAATATAATGCAAGATTTTATATGAAGATGATGACAAAATATTAAATATTTCATGATTTTAAAAGGATATATTTAGAAATCATAATGGAAGTGGATAGAGATATATTATCTTTATCAAATGAGAATTCTACCATCTATCTTTGTGAACAATAAAGAGTTATATAAGGTATATATATAGTTGTAGAATATTGTGATAAATTTCCATGTGTTTATAATTGATTTTTATCAAATTAAAATGTTCTATAACCTTATATTTGTTCTATATGTACCTGATTTGAAAATTATTTTTTAACAAAATCTCAAATTTATACATTCCTTATTCATATAGGAATTTTAATGACATATATAGATCAAAAAGATATTTCTAGTTGGACAGAATTAAGAGAGATATATCAGATCTTGTTTATTGGTTCTTCGTATGACATAAAGCTAAGGCTAGATGACAACATCATATGGTTATGTTATTTGTTTATCTATACTAAAATGTATCTAAGAAATAACCACCCTGGATTTTTTTCGTTGGACTTCCCAAAACGTCCAAATGGAATCATTCTCTATAGTTCATAGTCGACCCCCTTAAAAAGTCATAATACTTCATCATAATTAGAGACTACATCGCTCTTGATCACCACTCCAGGGTTTACATTATGAGTATGGTAATGTTTCATTGAGTAACAGATTATACATTATCTAATGAATATATAAGGATTACATAAATTTTTTTAGATAATTCTTTTTCACGATCAAGATATTTAGTTGAGTATCATCACTTCATATCATCCACCAACATATGTTCAGTCTGATATAAAAATTCAAATTTTGTACCTTAGGTTGATATATTTTTATATTGACTTCAAAGGTTGTTGGGACATACTCCATTCTATATTATAATTTTATTTACAAGTATATATTTCACTCAAGAATTCCGATGGATCCTTATGAATCTCTATATTGAAATAATTGTATAACTGCAACATTTTGGGAGGATGTCAAACAAATAATGATATGTGCAAAAATAATATGATCAGAAATTATAAAATGGTTATATCGATTAATTGACTCATAATCTCATCACAAAGTTGAAAGGAATGTTATGACTACAATCATTAAAGTGGAATATAATTTTAAATTTATGTGAAGGATTTATTATGATCTTTCCCAAGAATAAAGGTAATAAAATTTAGAAATAAGGGGAAACTAGTCCCTAGATTTATCATTCCCATAACAATTCATGATTTTATCGGGTCATAGATTATCTCTTGGTGCTTCCACCAAACCTCTCTTAGGCTCATGATGTGTTCCATGTATATCGATAGATGAAGTAAATAACTGATCCATCACATTTACTAAACTCAGAGGACATATCACTTTAACAAAATATTTCTTATTAGGGAAAACTGGAAGAAGATATAGATCATACAAATAATTTTCTTTTAAAAAAATACCACTCACCTGATCGACACTTAATTAGAGAGACCACCATATTGGAGAATCTATATGGGAACCTTAGAGGTGATGACATTAAATTACCCTTTGTTATTCAAACAGAAGTAATTCATTTTGATGACTAAATTAATTTATGGATAATAGAATGAAGCACCCTAAGATTGTATGACATATATTTTATTAAATATAATTTCATTAATATCATATGTTACACACAACGCCAAGATTTAACAAACATTAATGAAATATTATTATTATTATTTAAAAATGAATTATATGTCATAATTATTAATATTTTCAGCCTGAATAGGAATTTTTTATTAGTATTATGTATAATGGTTTCAAATTATGAAATGTGTTGATAAAGGAGAACATAATATCTAGTAATGATTTTATATGTTTTGAAAATACTTTTTTATCAACAAGAGGTTTATAAATATAAATATTAAATGAATTTTTTAAAAATTGTAAAAAAAAATTGAGAAGATCAACGATATTTTTTAAATGTATCTGTAAAAATTAAATTAGGGTGAATGTTTTTTATTTTTTCTCTAAATGTAAATTTTTCAATTATTAGTGAAAAATAATGGTTTAATTGAAAAACTATTTTAATTAACATAATATATAAGGTTAATTTTTTTAAGACTGTTTTAATGTAAAACTAGTGACATTATATATTTATTATTCCCATTAAGTTCATATTAATCATTTATAAATTGAAATTCAATATTAAATTTTTTTAATGTATCGAAACATTTCACTTTGGAAAACCACATTCTTATCACATATGTGGTTTTAATTTCTAAATATAATTTTATAAATTGGTGAATGGAATTCGAAAAATAATGTATTTAGATTTTTAATAAACATAATTTAAATTACAGATCAATTATACCCTAGTTTTTGGTTAAATTAAATTGTAAAATAGTAAAAATTAATTATCATATACAAATATAAAAACGATTTTTTAGGTATTAATATTAAAATATAAGAAAACAATTGACAAGGAAAGATTCTCAAAACCATATTTATGGAAATAGCTTGTCCACGTAACCTCTAACTCTTACTAATGTTACATTTTGGGTATTTTTTAATAATGAAAAACATGGGAAAACGTTATTCTCTTCAAAATTTCTATGTGTGTCCTCTCCCCCATATATAAATGGACACCCATTATCCTCTCCTCTTTACATATCTATAACAAATTGATGCAAAAAATACCTAAAAAATATGTTTATTCATTCTTGTTCAAAGACAATATACCTTTATATGATCATAATAACAATACTGGAATTCATTGCGTTAAACCTAAAGATGTCTTATGAAGAATATGTGTTGATTTAGACTATGCAATTTTTTAAATTTTTTTATTATATCTCCTTAAAAATATTTAAAAACTGTTATTTTATAATGACACAAAACTTTTCTATATACATAGATGTTTTTATTTTATTTCAATAACTTATTTCCTACCCCTCTTCCATCAATTGTGAAATAAAACTATCGATCATGTGTACGGACGACTACCACCCCATGAATCAATATTATTCATTTTTATTCACCACGTGTGAAAGTATTATTCGATGATTAATTTAATCGGTATATATTATATATAGGATACATATATACTTCTATAATTATAATACAACATCTACCTTCTTAACTTATATCACTTTGGAAAAAAATAATGCCACTAGTCTATATAGTTGAATTCCACCTCACGAACAGATGAGATGATTTTTAAAATTATATTCTAAATTATAGAAATAAGTATAGATTAAATGACTATATTTTAAACTTATGGAATAAAATTAAATTTTTATTTATTATACAAAATATATATTCTTACTCGTCATTCTATAGGTCATACCATAACATTGTTCATGTATATGGTGAACTACCGCCTCACAAAGAGATGTAATCAATTTTCACAAACTATTTACATGTAAGAAAATTATGGTATATTTAATGATTATATGTGATATATATGACAAAAAAATTATATTTATTGATAATGTATTATATTCCTTTTTTCAATTTCATATGTCTAGAGTGTTTAAAAAGTGTTCATGTGTATATTCGACCTACTATCTCTATGATTAGTGTATCTCATATTCTATCTCATACCTTTTCTGACCACACTAAAAAATATATACATAATATATTTGAGATTTCAATCAATTTTCGAATTATTTAGAATATGTAACCATGATTTATTTAATAATACTGAATATTATAAATCTGAACATATATAAAAATTTATTTATTTAATGAACTGTGACTTGATACTAGAATAATGAATTAATAGGTAATAAAATGTCATAAGAAAATAATATATGGTATGATATATATATATATATATATGGTTAGGTAATAGATGTATAGTAAAATCATATTTATATTACTTGAGGTTTAATCACATATGAAGGATGTAGAGACTTAAGGTAAGTGATTTGAAGTCTATGTTTAATTTTTAGGACCCATTTTCCATATACACCACATGTTTATTTATTGTGGTGTTTATATATATTTATATAATATTTTTTATTTTTTATTTTAAATTTCATTAATTTTATAATATTATGTATTTAAAATAATATAAATATTTTTTTCTTGTCACAAATAAAAATGTTACGAAAATGGTAAGGGAGTTCTATTTCAATTTGACTTCTTTGTTATGTATGTTATGTTCTCCACCTATATTTTTTTGAGGTGTATATAAAACTCATTTGAAATTAATATAATGAATTCATTTAATTTTGAGATATTTTATGTATCATTTTATTTTATTCCATTATTAGGATTATTTTTCATAATTACCATTGTTGTAAGTTTTTTATGATGCAATCTCATCATTTATCTAGATTTGGTTAGGTTTATGCATCCAATAGTGAAATATTATTAACTATCACTTATGAAACAATTAATGTTTTTTATACTCTAGTTAATTTTTTTTAAATTCATATCCTCTTGTCAAAATATTATATTTTACTAATTATGATTCCAAAATAATTATTTTCAGTCAAATAGACATTATTTTCATCTTTGGTGGAAACCCACTTTTCATCAATATCAATGTTTTTTTAGAATATATAAAACATTTTAATGTTCCAATGGGACATTTTAATGAAAAATTTAGCCTTTTTGAACATTATTTCAAAAAAATATAAATTTAATCACGAGAATATATTAAAAAATGATAGTTTGGATGTTATAAAAAATGTTGAAGGGATTTTTTTAATGGGAATGAAATTTCTTGTCCTTCAAAACCTTTCCAGTTTTAAATATTTCTTTTATAAAATTATAAGATTATTTTCAATCAATTGGATTTTAAAAATGTTTTTACATATTCAGTTTTAAAAAGTAATTTTCAATGAAAGTTAATTTTTCTAAGGAAATTTTCATAGTATATTTTCAAAATCGTTTTAATTCCAAGATGAAATCCATTGTTATTAGTTACTCGTTACTTGGTAAGTGATCCAATGATACTATTATCAGTCTTCACCCAGATGATTTATGTATATGATGGAAAAAATTATATGATACTTTTTTTTGTAGTTTATGATATGATGAAATGTTTAAGAAACCCATTCCATGTTATGGGATATGATATGATCAATGATCAATGATCACATAGAAAATAGATATTTTAATTATATGATATTTGGGATATATATATATTTCTCCAAATAATTAAGAAAATATAAATTCTCTAGGATCTTAGAGGGTATATATGATGAAACCTATGTCGTAAAAAAGGGTTCACTAGAGTTTATCTCATGTATGAATAATTCACGTGGTTGTTTAACCCATTTCTATAATGTTATGAAAAATTGGTGGTAGCCTTGACATATGTTTTTCTATACTTATTTTTGTACACATATCAAAGTATAATTCCAATGTTATAATATCATTGTCTATGTTAGTTTATTCTATTATTATTGACTAATTTTGAACAACCAATATTTATTAAATGACAAAAGATTTCAAAATTTGATATATATGGCACAATTTTCATATGTTATTCACATGTTCTAATTCACTTATAATCATGCTATGCTTACGTATTAAACATTTTTACCCTTAAGGACTGTATAAGATAAACATTTCTTATATTATTTTCTCCATGTTATGATGATAAATATTATGTGTGATATATCAAATAAATGTTCTAGTTATGAGTAACTATGTTGGAGAAAATGCATAGATTTCATGACACCATTTTTTATGATTACATTTTTACAAAGGGAGTATAATTTTATGATTCTCTTGTATTTTAAGTTAATATAATGAATTTTCTTCTAAAGATAATTCATATATATGTAAGAGAATTCTTGGTTTTTATTTGTTTCACAACATACACACTCAAATATTTTATTTGAAGATTTTAATGATGTATAATCCATAAAATTTACTTTTAATTATGCATATTATATTGAAATTAAGGGTTTATAATGATGAAATTTTGAGATGAGGTTTTTTCAAATCTAATATATTAATTTCACTTTTCATAGATTAGATTATTACATAGGGTTTTCAAAGTAGGATAAATAGTTTATATTCTACTTAACATATATGATTTACATGTATTTCATTGGGATATATTATAATTCAATGGTTCTAAATTGATTTGAAAATAAGGATGAATTTTATATATTTAAGATTAGGGGTTAGAGAATGATTCATGGAATTTAATTTTTTATACATATGTTGAATATTTTTTCCATGATTGAATTAAATTCACCTATTGTATTGGTTTATATTTTCATAAGGCTGATGTTTTGATCCATTTTAAGTGCAATAGAATTACCCAAAAAGTAAATTATTTAAATTGGAAACATTAATCATCAACAAATGTATGGGTTTTATGTAGAAAACATTAACACAAATCAATTTAGAAATCCATTTTAGAGATTGAATAATTAAAATGATCTGAATTACTAAATGAATATCTATATTGAACTTAATAAATATATGTTCAATATTTCATTTTTAATTCACCATAGATTAAAATCCCCTCGTAGATACTATTAAATTATATGGAGATGTATTTATATTACATTCTTTTTGGATTTATTATATGAATTGTTTCGTGAAAAAATCATTCATTAATTTTGAATGTTAATTAGAGATGTTAATTGAAGACATACTCCTGTATTTTTTAACACTCTTTATAGTTATGTTTATAAGAATAAAAATTAATGGAAGGACATTTTTTTAGTATGAGATTATTTTTCAATATAGGTGTTAATAACACAACAACAGACATGAATTTTTATTTTATAGTATTTCATTTATTAAACCTGAGATGGAGGGAATATTCCATGGTAAACTATTTATGTAACATGTGATGCACTATTAGTGGACTTTTTGGTTATACTATGATGATATTAATAGAGGAAAGAGTTATTATTATAGTATATATATTTTTTTAGTTTATTTAATTTGTTAAATTATTTTATATAATATTATAAATATTGTTCAACATATCTATTAATTTATCCATTATTGTTCTAATGTGGAAATAAAGGAGACTAAACTATGTTCTGTGTGCTAACATTAATAATTTAGTACATTACTAGATTTAGAAATCAAGATAAATTGTCTGGTTTTGTGGTAGCATAAGCCACAATTCAATGGATCCTACTATAATGTCTCACAAGACTTAGTGATGGAAGAGATCATGATAGAATGTGTTTTTGACAAGAATTAATATATGAAGAACTATGGAGATAACATTATAATGAGATGAAATTTTTTATTAATGGAGGTTTATAGAGATTTAATGATTTATAGGATCTAAATATTGAATTAATCTCATATAGTGATACATGTTCCATGACACAATGTGTGTTACTAAAAAATATTATTGGATTATATGTTTTAGAGAATTTTGATATTTTAAATGGTAATCTACTTATCATGCTTCAAGAGAACTTAATGAAATTATATGATACTTTAATATATTTAATAATTTTCATTGATTTATTTTATATTTTTTTGTCATGATGCCACCATAGGAATCAAAGAAAAATACTGGTTATGTATATGAATATGTGGCAACCCACATGAAGACCTGTTTGTGTAATAAAAATAAGGGACTCTGAGAGATATTCCCAAAATTATAGGGAGGAATTTATAATGATATTGTGAAGGAGATTCAGGGTTTACATGGAGTCTAAATTATCATGGATCTTTATGTACTGGAAGTTGGTTTTATTAAACAATTTAATGCTTATTATACATATAATTATAATACATTATGAAATACTAAGTACTCAATTCCATATTCTGTTGATAATAAAATGGAATTTGGGTAGTAATGTCAAAACCAATGCATGCCATGGATTATCCAATAGATTAAAAGGGTGATTTAACATTTTAAAAACACTTTTGTTCATATTTATTATTTCTATGTAAATATCTTATTATGATATCATCAATATCGATATCTATTTTCAATAAACAATAATGGAAATCACATTGATTGAGAGTTTTTTTCTAATGAAAACTGGTAAACCCCCTATTAGTGGTGAAATACATGATCATTGGCCTATAAATTTTTATATAAAAAAAATTTCATAAATATAATTTTAAATTTTTGGGTCATATAATACCTATCAATTGGAATCAAATATATGTTAATGTTTTTCGGAGTTTTTGTAATTGTAAAGTAGATTTTATTTAAATTTTATTAATCATTTACCATTTATATCTATTGAGATTAAGAAAAGTAATATCAATAAAAGAGTCCCAATGTTAAATGGTAAGGGATTCCATATATAGAGGTAGATAGAGAGAGATGATGGTTTTGTATCTTATTTAACATAACCTGGACATTATTTGCATCCCTAGGAATGGTTTTAATATTCACATGGATAAAAAACCCTTAATGAAATTGATAAAATAATATCAAAGTTGATTAGAGATAATGAAATGCATTACTCTCATCACTATAGGATAAATCATTGTAACAAGTACTAAAAAACACTGATAAAACATTATTTACCAGTTTTTTTATGTATGACATTTGTTTACACAATCAAAAATTGATTTATAATGGTTTTTATAATCCTCCACCAACTACATTATAAGGGATTACATTGAGAATACTTGGAATGATAATGTTAATAATTTCATTGTAATTTAAAATGATTAATATTGGATTTTGTTTTAAAAATAATGGAACATTATTTTTAAAATATTTATCAATTTATAAAAACCACTTCTAGTTAATTGATGATAGTTATAATTATTTCCCAATGAAAATTTGAATTTTTTTTTAAAAAATGATTTTTATTTTTAATGAGAAAAACATAAAAAAGACAAATATCCATCCAATCCGAATCCAAAAATTATATTAATGAAATCATATATTAGAGCCTATTAGGATTTGAAAAAAAAAATCATCCAGGATTCTTTCTATCATAGCATGAAACAACTCCTTCCTAGTTTGATCTCTCTCTAGAGTGATCCCTTTACGGGAAGGTGGAATTACTTGTTTGGAGGGTTTGAAAAGGCTGCACCTAGAGAATTTCCTTTTTAAAAATTTGATACATAAATATTCAATAAAACATATAAATATCCATTAATAAATATATAATATAAAATATTCTATGTATATGTATACATATATAAATAATTATATATAATTATATAAATATACATATGTGTATATATATACATATAAATATATATATATATAAGTATATATACATATACATAAAAAAAATATGTTGGAGATGTGAAAAATGACAGAAACACATACACCTGAGGTTCAATTGGAAGAACACTCTACCCTCCCCCATGACTGAGGATGATTTCTGAGCTTCCCCATGGACATTAAATAATAGAAAAAACTTCAATGTTTCTTTATCCCGAAGTCCAATATATTTTTCTTCTAATTCCATTATTTATAGTAATATGATAGATATAAATATTCATAATTACTAAAATGACTGAAATATATATTTGTATTAAGAATGCAGCACATAATTTTCAAAACACAATTTTGTGGAGGCTAGGAATAGTAGAGAATAAAAGAATCCTCTAGCACAACCTCATTACAATATTTGGTTATGGAATCTAGTGAAGTGAAAATATTGAGTCATATCATATTCTCCTCTCACTAACAAAAAATATCACCAAATTTTTCTCTTGGATAGTGTCTTGGATAATTGGATCCTAATTGATCAGCCTCTTGTATTTTCATATATGGTATATAACATGTCAGTGAGTCGATGAGATCCCTCACTTTATTTTTATGGACATAGAATAATCCAATTTAGTAACTGATAAAGGGATGCATCAATTTGTAAATATGGAAAATCAAATATAAAATTATCCGGTTTCCACACAAATATCAATATCTATAAAAACATAAATAAAATCCCATTAGTAAATATTAATATATACATATAATTAAATTTAATTATTTATAAATATAAATATTTTATATATATAAATTATAATTATACCGACATAATATTATATATATCTATAAAATATATATAAATGTTTATAAATATGAATATAAATTTATATATATATATATTAAAAAATACAAAAAATACATATTAATATAATTAAATATAAATGGGTTCATTAATATATATAAACAAATATAAATATTAATAAATATATATAATCATATGAACACATATATATACATAAAAATTATATATAAACATATATATATACTCTTGGTTAAAAAATATATATATACCAAAAATTGATTAAATGGTGGCTTAAAATTCATGGTCCTGAAAAACTTATTCTTAAAAATGAATGTATAAAGGAATTGGTATTGATGGGTTCCATTGTGAGAAAGTGGCACAAAAAAAAGTTGTAAAAAAATTTAATTCAACAATCACCTAATTTTATGTCTGGAACCCCTTCCTGAGCAGCCACCCCAAAATATATGGTGCCTACTTCTCTCCCACTACTTTGGATCCCTTAGAATGTCATCTGGATCTTCCATGTCGACTAATTCATCTTACTCATCAGGAAACTCAATAACATGACTACCATTGCTATCATTTGGTGATATCAAAATGGAGCCATCATGATATGAGGTATTAGACATAAAATAATAATTTCTCCTTCCCTTGAAAGTCCCCATGAAAAAATATTCCCTCATGTTCAAAAAGATCCATGAGCATTACTAAATTACACATGGAAAATATCACTTATATTAGATATGTTTAAAATGTAAGGTATACTAAGATGGTTCCTTATATATGGAATATTTGGGATCAAGGGAGACTCACCCTTATCTGTAGTAGCCTCAATTCTACTACCATCAGTATTATCAATGAATTTAATTTAATTGATACCCTCCCCTTGGATATCATCAACATCATCACCCACATTTCCATCCTTTTAGACATCCCTATAGATTACAGAATGTGATGAAGTCTTCCCTGGTGGAGAATTCACTGAGAGAAGATGGTGGAGTCCTTACACATCTATTTTATGCATTATTATTGCGCCATCATTTAAATCATTATTTATGGCTCCATTATACCAAGGATATTTTGATCATCAATAGTAGATGCAAAGGCATTATTTTCAAGTTGGTCACCTAACAGTGCTGTAGCTGAATCAAATGGTTACCTTATTGTATGACCACACACAAACACACATACCCACATTATATATATATATATATATATATCTAAAACTATATAAATATATAAATTCATTTATAAAGTTAAGTGTAACTAAATAAAAATAAATAAGCCTGAAAATACATATATATATATATATATAAATTCACTCACAAACACACACACAGACACACAGATATATATATATATTCAGACATATAAATATCATAAGTATATTTAAATAAATATCAATATTGAAATAAATATATATAACATTATATTTATATATATACACACACAAAAATATCTATGTATACAAACACAAAAAAAAACACCATAAAATTAATGACAGTGAACTTTCTTCTAAATTGAATTATTATAACCCATAAGAGATTTAGTGAATTCCAACCAATGTCAATTTTTGAGTTTCCCATGACATGCATATTTCATATTTTCCAAGCCTTGGAAATCATTAAAACAAAAGAAACATATGAAAAATAAATAACCAAATCTTTAAATTCCACAACAATTTCAAAAACATTAAATCAATAATGATTCAAAATTAGATAATAAAATTATACCCCCTTCAATAAGTACAAACAAACTTCCTCAAAAATGAAAAAAATCTACCGAGGCATCTAAATTAATGGAAACGTTATATAAAACTCAATTTTAGTGGCTATTCGGGCCTCTATTGATGTAAAAAAATGGAGTTCTCCCCACCAATAAAATATCAGTTATCCCATATATCATCATGTGATTCCATTTACAAAACCACAAAGTGTAAAAAAACCAAAACCAAATGTTATTATTATTTGATGTTGATTTTTAACTTTCAAATTCTCTTATAAAGTTAATATATTTATTATTATGAATTATCTTCTAATTTTTATCCAATACGATCTTATTTGTTTTCTTACATTTTCATTTGATATGTAATAGTGAAAAAATAGACACCTAGATTAAATTTCATAGTCATTTGAAGCCATTTTATAATTTTCAACTTCTCTAATAGGATTAGTTTAGAGGGAAAATTTCAGCCAAACTTTTTTGTGGTAGTGTGTGTTTATTTTTAAATATATACAACACAAAAACTACTAATTCATAATTACATATTAGTATTTAAGAAGTAGTAATTAATTTGACAATACTAAATAATAAATATTTAATAAAGTTAAAAAATTTAATGATAACATAAATGATATTTAAAAATATTAAATATTAGATATTAAATAATTAATATTAAATAATTAATATATGTAAATAATTGACAAATAATAATTACAAATTTATAGATAAAAATTAAAACTTTATTATAATATTAATTAAAAATAAATAATAAATAACTAACATCCTAACAATAATTAATATTTTATTTCAGAAAATAAATAATATATATAATTTTTACAATATTTTCTGATTGGTTTTTAAAAACACATTTTCCATTAGTTAATCATTTTGAAAACTACTAGTAAATAATATTAAATGAAACACATAGCGTTGGTTTTTGAAATCCTATTTAAATGTTCTTTTTTTGAAATTGGAATATGGAACGTAAATAGAATATTAAGGAAAATTCCTAATGTCTGTAAAGAAGATAAGATGGTTGTATTACATTCTTACAGACATTATTGGATCAATTGGATTATATCAAAATGGTATAAGACAAATCAGGTGATGAGATTTTCATTGATGTGAAAAATATTCTATTATAGATTTCAAGATATGGTAATTTTCTTAATGATTCCACTATCCAGAAGAAGCATATGATAATCCTTATGTATTAATTAAATGAAATGATTTTTACAATTGATGATAAAGACCTCGATGATTAGACCCTACAAGAATAGCCCCACTGAGACCCCACTTGGTAGTGGTTGGCTGACTGTTCCACCCAAATTTTTAATGATATATACCAAGGGCTGGTGATGAGAATAATTATGTATAATACACATTAAGTGTGGCATTATCCTAATGCGGGATTAAATTACACACACATCCAGATAAGATATTATAATAATGAAAAAAATATATAAAACTAATTACAACCTATAAATATGTATATGAAAAACTCAAAGATCAATAATGTAAAACCTGTACATGATCCATAACGAAAAAGGGGAAAATAAACATCTAATAACCATATATTTGATTCCATATGTGCATGTGAAATTAATATTTCCTTGTAGAAATCTAGATCTATACCTGAAATTCCTCAACAACCGTCTCTTCTAGGTTCCATTATTATCTATCAATACAACATTCACTATGGCCACTGCGAAACTATTCACCTTCTATATAATACATGACACAATTTTTTGAAAATTCCCATATAGTTATTTTTATATATATACATTAGGACATGATAAAACCCCTTAAATAATTAATAAAAAATAATTTCATCTCAAAAATAAAAAGTGTAAGATGTGGAGACTAACCCAACATAAAAACATCAAACCCCAACAAAAAACTGGACATGCATCGATGAAAAGAAACATAAACATATTAGAAAATAATGCTCTCTAAAATACACAATAATAGATAAACTTACATGAAACCCCATGAATATGAACTAACCAAACCTGGTAACACATTTTACCTCCCTATTATTATATTGTGGGATTTGTACCTTCTGAATGATATGTATTGTACAATAAAGCACTAACCCCACCGGAGGAATAATAACCAGTTTGAGTTGTCTAGTGGTGGACTATTTAATCAATAGATATAGTACCCATGCCCCAATCATGAGAGGAGTATCAAACCCTGTATGATATATATGGTAACTAATTTGATAAAAAAATCTTTCTAAGGGAGTATAAAACTTATAAAAACATTTAATTCATCACATAAACCCCTATCATTTGATATATGTAGAATATTATACCAATATTCTTGTATTTATTCATGTCTCTATATAATGTGGATTCAAACCATACCATCATTATCTACAGAAAATTATGGTTTATAAAGAAAACCCACATTCCAAAATTTCAATCATAAGCATGGAGACATGAAAATAGACATTGATTAGAAAATTTCAATGAATGATGTTTTGGGGAACATGGTTTTTATCCCCTCTGGATAAGTATTCATATACACATCATTGTATATATAATGTGAATGTCTGCATACAAAATCTGAATGTTAAAATAAATGTTGTGTAGGACAGATGGGGGTACTCAATGTGTACCATGAAAACTCATGGCTTGTAAAACTAATGAATACAACATCCATAATTGTTTATAAGATATTTATAATAAGAATAATCACTCGATTTCCACATATGTGGAGGCCGGTCCATGTGTGGATAAATGTAAATTAATGTGGTTCTGACCCACATGTCTTGTCTCATGAAATGACCACATAGGAATATACTCCATGTACATGACAACATGGTTGAAATAGGGGTACATGTGGTGTGGTCATTACGAATACAACATAAGATATTTTAATTCATTAAAAACCCATTTTTTGAAACCCTATATGTTACATGAATTGTTGTTATATATTGAAAATAATGAATTCATCCATATTCATATAGCATCTATGTATCAACCAAATTCCACCTATCATAGTTTTTATTTATCGTAATCAAGCATGAAACATCACAACAATCTTTATCCATGGATGTAATCCATTGGGAATTGGATTTCCAACCATCAACCACTAAAATATTATTCTTTAATTTCTTCAAACACCATTCGAATGACCCACTCATATATATAGTGTTGGTCCAATGAGATTCTTCCACCTTATGATTCATCATAACCAAAAGAACATTCCATGTTCCTCGAAATTCACTATTGATGAAAACATAATCACATACAGTCTCAAACATTAATTAAATATCATTCATGAAGATTATTTGTCAAACCATCAACCAAATAAAAGTATTATTATAAACTTATTATTAATAGTTAAATGAAATTTGGGAATACAATAGTGGTGAAGTTATTATGGTAATTGTGGAGGCTGAAAATCAGTCATTAGTGTTGAGATTCAAATAAAAATTAATGGTGTTATAAAGAACGATTTTTTTCAATGTAAATTATGAAAAATTTATAATTATATGTACATTTTTATAATTTCAAATTTAGAAAAAATAAACTTATATTCAAATTCAAACCGGACAGAGGATAGGTTTCATATAATTGAACTTCCTCTCAAACAGATCAATCACTGAGATAGGGAAATGACATGTCTGGAGTCATTGGTCATTACGAAGAAGAAAAGTATTCATAAATTCTTTAGTTAATTGAATCAAACTATATCTCTTTCTCTCTATCCCTATATGAAACTTCGATTTATGTGGCTAAATTTAGTGAGAGTGGGTAAATGGATTATTTAAAAGAAGTGTATTATTTCAATCATCTAACAAATTCATAATTTAATCAAATAAATAATTCAATAATATTAATTAAATATTTCACCTATGATGGGACAAACACCATAATCTTAGTGTATAAAAATGTTATACCACCCTTATAGAAAAACTCCAATTCATGAAACACTCTCATTTTTTAATCTCTTATCAGAGTCTCCATTTATAATGGAAAACATTATTCACATGCCCACACACACGGATTAAAAATAAAATATTATTGTTAATAAAATATTATCATTGTTCTAAAATTTTCTCAACATTATGACAATAAAACATCCAACCCCAATTTGTTTATAATTGTATAATGTTTAAATAGTTACATCTGAACTCCCCAATGCTCATAATAATCATTGATATTATTCATAAAATAATCCAAATACTAAAATAGGTTACTATTTTTGTTTCCATCTTTCATGATCCAATGAGATCTCTTAAAATTTCTCGTAATATTAATCAATTTGAAATAATGAAATATATTTACTAAAAATATCCATCACTTATTTGATCCTTGAACTCTATTGAACACTATTTGAAGGTCACATAATAATTTATGTCTAACTAACATTTTTAAAAATCATTCAATTAGTTATGAACATATTTTTTTAGTAGTGGCGTGTGGAATATTACTGGCACTCAATCCATTTATATGAAAAATTCCAAGGGGTAATAAATAGTTCCAACCATAAAAAAGATATAGATTCAACCATAGTTCCAAATTATATATTTCCTCTCTAAACAAGTATCCAAAATCATTTTCGTGGAATGAGCTTCAAGAACACATGATATCTATCATTGAACAAAAAGGAATCCATTGTCAGTCCATATATGACATCTAATGACTCTGAGAAATTCTTGTCAAACACTAGATCACCAAAATATTATTCATTATGTCACAAACCATCCTTATCCACGTTGTTGTTGAATATACTAACTCTTTCTAGAATAAGGGTTACATATAGAGTTATTAACATTGGGCCTAAAAAGGTGGCATGCCAATGATGGAGGGGTAGCTGTTTTTGTAAAAAAATATATACAAAAGGAAATTAATCCTCCCATAATCAGAAAAAAAATATAACACATAATTCATCCTAACATCCTCATTAATATAAATGGTTCACTTTTCATAACCATCAACCTACGAGTGGAACATTGTACTGATCTATATAGAGTCTTGAATGCCTCAAACAGATCATCCATAATTAGAATGTAAATATAGCTTCTATATCAAAAATTTTCATCGACAATATCCCATATATCATAATGATATTTTCTACATAGAATCATCCCACGCACTCTATCACACACTAATCTCAAATTTATTTTACATAGATAAAATTGTCTAGTTAGATTATTATCACCTAAATAGCATCATGAAATCGTATTGGTCATGGGATCCCAATCATTTATTTCATTTACATAAATTCACATGTTCACCTATACACCTAAAATAGTTGTTTCAAACCTTTTTTGAACGGAAGCTCAATCGTTGGTTAGTGATAGGTGGGGCACCATGGGAAACATTCAATAACACTTCTATCCATAACTGCAAACAAATAAATTTTAGGTCATAGTACAACATTGTTTATCCTGGGTGAAATATAAATGGGAATGTATGAAACTACCATAGCACCTCCTAAGAGTGCCCTTTATTCCCCAATTTTCATCCTTAAAATAAGAATATGTTTCTGCACTTCGAGATAATTGTATTGTGTATCCCCCCAGAAAATCGATTCACGAAAAACCTCAATTTCTTTCTCACTAAAATAGTAAAGTAACATGCACGGATTCGCTAGAGCGGCCACCACCAAAATGAAATGACAATACTTTTATCAATTATCTACTATAGATAATTTTAATTTGTATAACTATATTGAAAAATATCTTAACAATTGTGAATGATACTTCCTTATAATTGGATTAGCACCAAAATCTTCTTTTATTGATTTTTGGCACGATCAATGTGTTCATCCTTCAATAACTCTATCAAATTACAGAAAATTATATTAAGATATATACAATTAAAGATTTAAAGATGAATTTTAGGGGTCATATAAACTACTAAAAACTCATTTAAATGGTACTTGATCAATTTTTTTTTTGAAAAACTACATCTTTTATCATTAAATATTGGTTTTTGTAGTATCCCTTATGATATCTCAAATATTTGGACCCGCACGAAATCATCATTACATATGAATTAATACATAAAACAAGACATTCTCTTCAGGCATCCCAAAAAAACTTGTTTGACTCCCACAAATGTTAGACATGGAAAATGATTTCATAAAAACCTCCACATCCACTACTGGAATGATCTCAGGCATCTCTCAGATAAAATCAATAGATACAACATTTTGTTAACAGTATTCATAGAGCCCAAAATATTAAAAAATTATTCTATGAATTAATGATAGTATCCCTCCAAACAGAAATAAATATCACCACAAACACACTCGTGAATAGATCCATAGCTATAACTACCTTTATCTTTGTTGTGATCATAGATACTCCCCCATTGAGATGACATTCCCCAAGAAGTGTACCTATCATATCCTGAACTAATAGATTGAGTTATCTATGTACATATTATTAATATAATATAATACCTGTATGATCAATAGATTATCTACATTCTAAAAATTCCACATATAGTTGAATAGAGTTTTAGTAATTAATATAGCCAAAACTTGTATAATAAAATATGAATGATATTGTTTATAAGGGCCATGATAATATTTGTGGGGTTCATCACCCCATAGTGAATCAATGGAATCTAATAATAGTCAAATCAATTTATTATGGTAGCCTTAAGGTTTTATTATTTTTAAACCCAATTCCAGTTATAGTTAGACACAATATTGATCTTAAAGAACAACTTTACTCCCATTATTTGGTCGAATTGTACAACGACCTTCCATAGAAATTACTTATTATTGGATATCACATAATATATGTTTTTATATTAAAAACCCCAAAATATCTTCCTTATTAATAATAATAACCGGTTTATCCATGGTATAAACTAGTTTTGATAAATAAAATTACCCATAAATTCTTAAAAATGATCATTTATTACACTGAGATAAACCAAGGACATATGCTAATATGGATAGGATATTAGAGTAGTATTTGGTTGTGGATCAATACAATCATCATCCTATAATTAATTGGGATACTCTAACAAGTAATTTTTGATAAAATCCGCAAATGCTACTACCACTTTGGGATGTTTATCATCTGAGTTGTCCAACATATACAAATCGGAATTCAGGAACTTATGGAAAATTAGTAGTGGATTCCAATTCACTATCCTATAAGTTATTGACTGAAGGTCCCACTACTATAGGAGGTAGAATATCAATACATCATATTTGAATCACAAAACTCATTGTTGATAAATATATATATTGGAAATAATTATTGATATAAATTACATTCCAAGTCTGAAGTCATACAACTTCATTAAAATAACTAGGGGGTCACAGGAAAACATCTTCCCATTAATGGAAAGCATAAGTCATTATTAAATGTGGGTGTAAATGGAATTTCATAAGTTAATTTTTTTTAAAAACCTTATTGTGGCCTGGGAATCCACTAGTATTTCTAGATAATGATAATGGGATGAAATAACTAACCAATATCACATTCTATGCACTTCAATTATGAGTTCTAGTATACAGAAGTTACAGATGATACATAAAATTATTTTTGGAATCAGACAGTTATAAAACTTCATCTCATGTATATTTTATCATCCACAAACTACATTCCTATAATCATGGGATACATTACAAGGGCTCGGGAAGTGTTCTATGTATAATATAACACCCACTACCACTTACACCTCCTCGTAGTACAAGTACAACTCCATTTTCATATTTTCCTTCCATAGAACAAAATAAACAACATATAGAAGGTCCATGGTCATATTTTGTCCTCGTATATAGATATATATCTATGGAATTATCATTTTATATTCCACAAAGGATTATAAAATCACGTTATAGATACCTCATCCCTTATGGGTATAACGATATCAGTCTTTCTGTTAGACTAATCCTTGATATGAGTCCAAATCATCCAATCCTTAGGTCTGGGATCACACATTTTAATACCAAATGGGTATCGACATTGATTCTTATCATAATTAGATCATTGAAAATGTCCCTTCTCCTATATTACCACTATTAGAACCTACTAATATATTATACTCTATTATGAATATCTCAGTCACCAGGGCTCAATCAAGAACCTCGGATATGTGATGATATTAGGATGAATAATGGTCCCTCAATTTTCTCATCAAAGGAAACATTGAAATATCTATATGAAAAATAATCTATTATGAACCATATTGTGGTAGTTCCTTATGAGATTAATTAAGCTCCTTGTTTTCTCAATAATAGACATGATACATTATTGAAACTGTGAAATTTATTTAGTTCAAAAAATCTCAATGATGTTATGTAGTACACCTAATGGATAATATGATCATAATAAATCCAATAGGAATTTACTCATCATGTATATAGATAATAAAGGATAACTAATGGTTTATTATTCTATTGAGTGATTGGATGAAAACACAAACATATATTTTGTATGTATTTGTATACAGTATAATAAATTATTCAAGAATCACAAGAAAGTCATTAAATACCTGAGGGATACTCTCTATTCAAATTGTGGGTAATATATATCACCAGAACTCATGAAACACACTCATCCAATATGAATCATCATTTTTACCCACTATAATTATTGGATATATAGATGTGTGAGTATATTCCACATACACTAATGGTAATCGGTTTTGTCACTATATAATGGATTGAGGTAGTACTATTTACATTACATATAGAATTACATCAGGAACTGGTCCATGGATAGAGACATCATCTCTCATGTTTTCATTGATAAAAGGACAAATAACTAGCACAATCATGACATGAACTTATCTTTGTATAATAGTTTGTTTTCTATGTGATGACATCCAATAATGTAATAGTATTCATCATGGAAGTTGTATCTTGGGAGACAATACCTGATTTATAGGGAAATAAAATACCCATTTCTCTATTATACATATTCCATTTATTGTTAAATAGGACTAGTTACATAGTGTACTATATTGATGATGATAATTTCTTTTTTATTTTATTGAAGACAAGATGGGAGAACAACCTTCACCAAATACAGGCACTCAAGGAGGCCGAAAGTGATGAATCCCAAGCACGTCCCCCAGAAAAAAACTGGTGCATTATTTTGGAAGCGATCCTAAATGAGAAATTGCCATAATGGGTTCCCCAGGATGACCCCCTCTACACAATGCGTCTGCCACAAAGTTACCCTCTCAATGAATATACTAAATTGAACATCCTCTAGCGATCTGTGAGGCGCAGCTGAAAATAAGGTATGTCACTCTCCATGGCGGCTTAACTTTCCCCTGCAATGCCCTAATCAACACCTCGGAGTCGGATTCCACCTATAAAAGCCCCATTGAAAACCTTTGGCATAAAATTAAATATGTGTGCAAGGCTCTATCTTCCGAACCCACTAAACTTCCCAGATCATGGAAGCTACTAAAGGCAATTAAAAATGAACCATTCTTGTCCCGGACCAAAAATCCACCATGCATAAGCCCCCATATCAAAGAGTAGTCAACGTTGAGTTAGAGCCGTTTGATGGAGGATTCCATTGTACACAACATCCATGGGGTGTCAGACGAGTAACATGGTTGTTCGAGATATTACCGAATAGAACAAAATGTTGAAACCCCTTCACCAGTGAGCCCAACTCCTGTAGAAAAAACTTCATACGCACTTGGAGAAACAAGACTGTGAGATGCTCCTCTTCCCTGGCCTTGTTCCGGGCCTCCCACAGTGTCTAGAAGACAACATTAACCATGATTCTCCTGCTCTTATATTTCATGCCTTGCTGCTCCACTCCCCTAAAACAGTTCGTAAAAAACTCCTACATGGATGAGTACTCTCCACCATATCTCTCCCCTCTATCAATAAATGACCTTGCATAGGTATCCCATTATCTCCTGATAAAATGATGTACCACAGTCTCCGCCTGAGGGTTAGATAAACTGTAGGATCAAGATGCTAGATGTATACCTATCTTCTGTATGCTATCCATTGTGGGAATTTCTTGGTGGCAAGTCATCCACATGAGAAATTTCATCTTCATGGGGACCTCCTTGCACCATAAACGTCTCCCCCAATCATCCAGATCCCCTTCCTGACATTATAGGTCCCAATAATCAGACCCATTAAAATACCCTGAGTTCGACTTTCTGAAACAAAATTTGTCCTCCTCCTCAGAAAACACACTTTTTGAAAACATCCATCTTGTCTAGTTTTTGAATAGCTTCCATCAAAATTGGGTAGCTACTGGCCTCACTAATCGACATGCATAACCTAGGACACAACGGAAAAAATAGCTTCCACCCCGTCTTGTTATAACTCCATAAATTAATCTCACCTTGACGCACAATCCATCAAGAAGACTCCTAAAGAATTACCAAATAATAAACATTATCTTCCCCACTTTGGACAGATTTCTACTGTCTACGTCTTCCCAATTTCTTCTATATTTCAATCCTGTAAATCTGGACCATATTGATTTCGCAGCCATAAAGTCCCATACTAAACGGGCTATCATGGCAACAACAATGTCCCTGATACCAACCCCTCCATCCTCAACTAGTTTGGCCACCAGGAACCATGCAGCCCAATGAGCCCTACATGATGAATTGGAATCCCATAAAAATATGTTCATTAACTATTCCATACAAGAAATTATCACTTTCAGATGAGTGATAATAGAAATAACATTCATTGGGATAGAAGAAACCACACTATTAATCATGCCACTCGGCCCCCAAATGAGAGGAAACGGTTTTTCCAGTTCATGGTCCTTCCATGAATTCTGTTTTTGTTGTCCTCAAAGATGAATTTCTTCACCCGACCATTAGAAATGGGTGCCCCACAATATACCCTTGGCATTTGTTTCCTCTATATTCCGAGGATGTCATGTATTACCCAGCTCTTACTTCTAGAACATCCTTTGGCTACAATGATGAAACTTTTCCTAGAATTAATTTATTGACCAATGATCTCACCATATAACTTAATTAAATGCATGAAATTAACCAGGGACGATCTCCTACCATTCACAAAAATATGTAAATCGTCCTCAAACATAATATGTGAGAAGGATCCATTCGAGCCTCGGGCGCAATATGGCAGCATCCCCTGATCCCTCAAGCTTTTGTAGAGATTCTGTGAGAGAGCCTCTTGGGAAATAATAAACATCATCGAGGATAAAGGATCCCCCTGGTTCACCCCCTGCACATTCTTGGAAAAACCAAAGCTTCTCCACAAAATATAAATAGTGATCCACGGGGAGGAGTTACAATAGTAACACAGATCACACACCCATTCCTGAAAACCTATCTTCCTCAAAACCCTGATGATTAATCTCCATTCTAGTTTATCATATGCCTTATCCATGTCCACCTTGATTGTCGCATTGTACAAGACCACTTTCTAATTTAAATCCATCATCATTTCGTTTGCGACTCCAATCGCCCCTGGATACCCATACATTGGACGAATCCATGTTGATCCTGTGAGATGAATCTTGGAACCAAACCGATGTGTCTCCTAGCCAAAAAACTTGCTAAAATCTTATTAGATACATTGCACAGACTGATCGGCCTAACTTGATTAATGGCGAAGAGGTCTTTAACTTTGGGTAGAAGAACTAACCTGGAGAAACACGAACTTTTATTAATGGAACACCCCCCCCCCCTAAAGAAGTGTTGTACAACATCAATGACCCAATCCCCCATGAAATCCCATGCTGCCACATAAAAGGAAGATGTAAAACCATTCAGGGTGGGAGCGCTCACCATCATCTTGCTGCAAACAACCTCCCACACCTCATCGTCGGATGGTGCTCCATGCAAAGAGTCATTATCCTCATTATCAAACCTTATAGGAATACACCCCGTGAAGACCTCCTACTCATGTTCTATGTCTTCCTACCCCGAATGCCCAAGACGGGCCCCTACAAGGGAATTCACTATGTCAGCTGCCACACCAATATAGGGTTCCCTATACTACTGATCAAACATGAATCACCTTTAACATTATTACCCTAAATTCATAGTCTAATCATTACAAAACATTTAATTATAAACAATATCCCAATGGATAACAAATTCGTATACCAATATAACACAACCAAACATAGTGATACCCCTTTTGGGTGGGATAATGAAATGTTTTCCACTCATAGGAGACTTCAAATAGGCCAGGGTATTATGAATAACACATAGTGGGAATAAAACACATGATGAGATTCCTTACCATAATGTCTTTTTACACAACATACACTTACACTCATTGAATAATTATGAAAAAATAATAAAAAATAACTCTTGTATATAAGAACGAATAAGGCCAATGCTAAGATAAAAAATACAAAACTAGTACATGATCAATAATAAAAAATGGGAAAAATACAAGGAAAACACAATATTAAATGACACACCTAATAAAAAATGATGTGTTACCCATAGAATAATCACTCAAAAATGAATTTCATTTTCTACTACCACCTCCATGTAAAACTAAGATCAACTAAAACCCTATTAACTGATGTCATCTCAAAATTATAATTCTTCTTCTTACAAGAAAACACATAAGGGTGAATATTACCATGATGTTGGAGACTAAATACACACCTTATAGAATATCGTCAAAACCAAATTTCAGAAATATAAAAGATAATTCAACTCAAAAACACATGGGTAATATGTGGAGGATCCATAAATAGAATCTAATATAAACGAATTAGAAAAAAATTGATATCCATTGATGATAAGAAATGGGTAAATAAGATAATGTTAATATCTTTAATAACACAACTATATGAGAATCAAAAAATTATACCTATGAGTGTGATCTAGCAAAAATAAAGATCCAATGTCAACAATGAGTAATATTATTGATATAACTAAACCTTGTAGATTTACATAAATCGATTGGGGGAGTATGGACACCCATGTGGGACAAACACCCCATTAGATATATTTAATAACGGATAGTAATATCCATATATAATGTTCATATTTCCTATGTATAAAGAAATTTATCGTCAATTTTATATGATATAGGGACATGTTCCTTATCACAAGCACACTTACACAGGAGTATCCGTTATGATTTTCTTTGTTACCCATATAGATTTGAATCCAACAAAAATAGGAACTATAAATGATAAATACATTCTAATATATGATTTACTATATCCCAAAAAAGTTGTATTTTTTAGGGAGTATTCACACACATAGTTTCTTTACATACTAAATTTAATTCAAATATAAGGAGAAAAAATACCTATCACATTGTTTATTAATAAATTAATGAAAAATTAAATTAATTTTTTTATAGTAACTAACACTATTTTATTTTTTAGTTATCATATTAACTCAAATCATCTTGCCATTACTCCCTCATCTTTCAATAAATGTCGATAAGATTTTATTCAAAATTTATGTCTCATTATTATAATTTTCATGAATTTTTTTTGATAGATTCAAAATAATTATAAAACATTTCCTCATACTACATGTAGTGTTCATTAGATTATCATTATCTTGAGAATGATACATGTATTATTAATAAATTTTCTTACAGATTCCATTAAATAAATTAAAAAAATCAAATATTATTATAATATTTTGATGATAATTTTTAATATTGTTTTTCAACAAAAAAATAAAAGGATTAGGAATAAAAACTATAAATATTCCCTGTATCCACGGTTTTACACACAATGTGGGTATAAATATGTTGTTTAATCCAATCCTCATGGTATATAAAAAATGTGGGTATATGATTGAATTTTAATAATATACCATTGTTATTTGAAAAAGTATGGGTTTAGGTCAAACCCTTACCTTCAGTTCTCCCAAAACCATGGGTATAGGTGTGTGTTAAAAACTTATACCCATAGTTCCCAATATTTGTGGGTATATCTTTCCTGCATAAGTGCAAGAACCAAGAAAGTTACCTGGTGAATGTAAAATTTTCAGTAGAAAAAATGACCCATGGTTTCCTTCATTTATCAATGGTTTATATAACTATATTTAAGTAAATATATATTTATATACACATACCCAATGTCGCGGTAGAGGTTAGTTTTATTGTTTCTAAAAAACCGGTCAAGGGTACGAATCCACGAGTGGTTTTTTAAAAATTCTCTTAGCCACTGTTGGCGAACCATGGGAAAAGTTTTGTTCATAGGGTGGAACATTATCGATAAACTAATTCACATGGTTAAAAGCTATGCGTATATAATTTTTCATACTGTGGGTAAAACATAGAGCTATATTGGCATTGTAACTCCCTATAGTTTTCCAACCCATGGGTATGGCCTATAACAACTATTTTATAGGCAATACACATGGTATAAAACCATGTGTCGATGTTAAGTATCTAATAGTAAATTTAAAATTTAAAATTAGAATAAATTCAAAAATTGAAACCATAATCGATAACAAAATTTATAGTTTTTATTTATAATAATTTAGTTTATTCCTTGATAGTACCATTTCCTTGGATGAATCAATATCTTTCGTGAAACATTGTCTTACAACTAATCCTATTTTATCTTTCTTTTATAGATTTTTATATTTACCTTCATTATTTATTCATGGAATTTTATGTTTGTTGTTCATTTTTTTCTTGTACTTATAATATATAAGATCAAAATTATTAAAAAGTATAAGTGTATAAAGTATTATTATTTCTTATGTGATCATCGCTTTGATAATATTATAAAAAAAAATCTGAGAATAGAATTTTTTTCATATATTTCTTAATTTCATTCACCATTTGAGGTACTTAATATTTTTTACATCAATGTATATTATTAGAAGTGTTACACGATTTTTTTTATATAATTTAATTCTATGAAAGTAATTTTATCTACCACTTATTTATCTATGTTCTTAAAAACAAGTATTTATGGCATAAGTTAACCAATTTGTTCATCAATTGTTCGCATCATGAAATTATAGACTTCATTACTGGATATATTATTGGTGGGAAACATCACTAGTATTTATATCATAATTATAAATACCAAATATATGTTTAATATTTTAATTCCATGTTCACTAATTAAATTTAAAATTCATGTGAACATATTTATAATTTTGAGGAATATATCATTTCATCTAATTTTAAAGTCCTGGTATATGGCTATTAACAGGCCAAGAATAACTCTTTTAAAATTATATGTACCATATCATGTAAAATTAAATATTATATAAATATAGTAATGTTTTTACATCAAAACACAAAAAAAAACATTTTTTATTACAACATAACAAATAATATTCATCATTTCATAAGATAGAATGTACATAGCTGTGATATTAATAGTAATATAATTATGACCTGATTATTGTTTTTTACATAGTCATAAAAAATTTTAAATGTCCAATGATTTATTTTATGATGGAATATATCATTTTAAATATCTATTTTCCATAATTGTTCCCATCAATGATGGTTGGTTTATGAGGGAATACAATTATCACATATCCTTGTACTACCATGTAAATGATCATTCCATTTGACTATTATGACTATAATATAAAAAAATAGAAATATATCCTAATTAGTCTATACTATAATAAAAAAATTGGTACTAGAAGTATACATGGATGAGATTCATGATGGGGTGGGTTGATAAAAATTAATTCATACAAGAAAAATTAGATGTTAAATTAGTAACTATTTTATTTTTTTTTGAATTTTAGATCACAAATATCTTAAATATACTCTTCTCACCACATTTATGATTTATATGTATGATATTAACTTAAATAACATGAATTTTAAATGGAATTTAAAAACAAAACAAAATATTTGATTTCTATTAAAATAAAAATCGACACAAAAATTTGTTTTATGTATGGATTCAAAACACGAGTATGACATGTCGCATTTATGGAGACGTAAATAACATTCAATGTGATTTTTTGGTGGAAAATAATAATAAAATTTACAATTACATTTCAATGACATAAATAACAAAAAAAAACAAAAATTAATGCTTATATATATAATTTATGAATAATTATAGTAGCTTGATGAAACATTTATACTGTATATAGCATAATAAATATTATATAATTATTATATTATAAAGATAATAATAATCAAGATTTATATATCATTTACTTCCTTTTTTTAATCAATCTCAATATATTGATATATATTATAAAAATGAAAATGTTTTAATCATAATCTACAGTGATGAATATCATGCCAAAAATATCTACCATTAACTGAAATTCACAATATATAAAATCATACCATTGAATAATTAACTACATAAAATTTTAATAATCATTATTTATGATCATTATAACTATTTAAAATCTTGAAAAAAATCTCTATAATTTTGACATTTAAAATCATCATTTTATTATACATAATAATAGACCTAAAATAATTTATACAATCCCCTTAATAATATCCATGAAAATACTTAATAGTTACCAAATAATCAATCATATAATACGATTGATAATCAAGTAATTGAATTTGATTAGTAGAGTCTATATTGGATTCAAATATATGACTGAAATTATGATACATAAAAGTGTTAAACTTAACAAAATTCTCAAAACTCATAATATGAATGTTTTGATTTTCAATAAATAAGTGTGATTTTACATTGTGAATAATCCATATGAAAAAATTATACTTTCCAGCTAAATATATTTGTAGAATTAAATTATTTTTATCATTATTTTGTCACTCAATACATGGGATTAAATACTCATTACATAATATTCTTATGATTACCAAATTTTAAAACCACTATTACAGTAATATCCTAACAAAAACTATTAATGGATACAGTATGTAAGGGTGAATACATGTTTAGTGTATGCATTATACATTGGAAAAATTATTGTAACATCAACACCATTATTCCATTATACAAAAAATGAGTGTTTTAAAAAATGATTTAATAATCCTTTACTCTATCAAATATATTAATAAAAATTAATAATAATTATTAGAAATAAATAATAATATAAAATAATGAGTAAATATTAAAATAAAAATTAAATACAAAAAATAAAAAAGAATTGTAAAATAAGTGGAGGATTTTTAATAAATAAACATAAAAAAGGGTATGGATTATAGGACCCATATATTTCATACATAAATATTACATATTATTTAAATATATTCATTTATTTACATAATAATCTATGTCTAAATCATATTGTTCTAGTGTCTTTCGAAATGTTGATATAAAAGAAATATCATAATTGAAGTACATCATCTACCACTCTAATCTGTATAACTATAACCCTTCATGTACATATCCAACATAATACCTTTCTTCATATCTTATGAAAAGTAAACATTATTATTTTTTAGATCAAATGCTTAATAATGGGAAAAAATGGATATATCAATGATAAAAAAAAGATAAACATTAGTATAAGGGTATGAGTTCCTGAGAATAACATTTCAATGTTATACCTCTTATATTGTATATCATAATCATCAATCATGTCAAAAATCTTGGTAATTCCTAATATCTGAATCATAAATGAGTGAAAGATCATGATCCATGAGCATGTAACATCATCATAATATGTAATCTTGTAGAATAAATATACGAATAGAAAATAATTGATTTAGTAGTCAAGTATCACTACCAATATAATCATAAGGGATTAGGTTGAGCCAAAATTTAATCATAGAGGGCAATTTTCACTCATGGCATCATCATATTGGATAAAGTGGATTACTAATCTGTGTTCACTCCAAATTCCAATCTTATTTTTCATAAGATATATTCATAATTTCCCTATTTTTTGGAGGGATATATATTTCTAAGACCACATATCACATTATAAAAATCATTTATACTAGTTACAAAAAAATAATAAAACATTAAAATTTCATAAATCATGAAATTATATAGGTGTAATAAACATTTCTTCATGGTATAACCGTCGGAAAATAAATTTGGTTCAGAATAATTTCATCCACTCATCATAAGATATCATGTGGATATGGAATGGGTTTCATAGAAATTGTTCCATATTAATCATAAACCATATAGATAAATAGTAACGATGTTACCACTAAATTATATCCATATTAGAAGATAATAAATAATAGAATCTATTTTCCAAAATGAAAATTTCATTTAAAATATATGTTAGAAGATTTACAAATGATTATAACCTCTCACTTCTGAAATTAATAATTTAAAAAATAAAAATTTACCAAATAGAAATGAAAAAAAAATTGAAAAGTATATTAGAAAAAATAAAATAAATCTTCCTGAAAGTTAAAAATGTATTCCTAAAAAATTGAAGGAGAGTAAAATTAATGAGTTTCTTAATATGTAGATCATAATATTTCAACATTTTAATAACAGTAATAAATATTCATTATAAATAATTACATTGTAACATAAAAAACATTCCCTATATTCCCATTTTTCTGAAATTACACTATCCTATTGTATAATAAATTTATATTTATTATGAATCTATAACATAATCATTATCATTATTATAATATCATATATTTTAAACATGTTACATTTTTATACCAATTTATCAACAATTATTTATTACAAGCACTATTACCATGTTACCTATTTTAATTTTTCATAAGAACTTTGAAAACTAAGTTCTGGTCCTTGAATATTAAACAATGTCCCATCATCTCCAAAATGATAATAATGATTTAAACATAATATATTTCCATAATATATATACATATAGATACATCCATAATAATTAGATATAGAAAAATGAATTACACATATCATGGATAGGGTAGGTTGTGTGAATGTTTTAATAATGAATTCACATATTGGCATATGGATAAAAATTATGTTAAATAATAATTAAACATTCAAGAATAATTTCTATTTAATATACATATATCATTATTTATTACTATCCATTTAATGATTTAATGGAAGAAAATAAAATTAATTTATGGAGGTTGTACTCAACACGTATGCCCGAGTGATGTTATCCTTTTCCAATGGTTTGGAAGGTAAAAATGTATATGTTATGTTATAAATTAATAAGAATAATTATTCCATAAATTTCATATATAAACACTAACCTCATACATATTCCAATCTATAAATTACAGTGATGAAAAATGTGTTTTATCAGTATGTGGAGATATTAAGTAACATATATTTATTCATGAGCATTACTTTAACATCCCATTTGATAGGAATTATTATTTGTATATAAGGACCCTTGTTTTTCTTAAATGACTATTATCTAAATTTTTAGATAAAATAAAATATATATATATATATATGAATCCAATATCAAAATGTTTAGTGTCATGGGATAATTTGTCTCATTTATAATTCAAAAAATATAAAACAGAAACATTAATCTGAATCCTTAATCATTCTCCTTCAATTCATATGTACTCCATAATAAAAGTAATCAGTGAAGAATGCACATCAACAAATGGAATGGGAAAAATCAATGTAAGAGAAATGAATAAGGGACATGAAAAAATATTTAATGATTTAGCATAATATTCTTAATCATAAAAAATGTATTTGAATATTATAAGTATCAAATGGGAAAAATTGGATAAAAAATGGAATAATTCAATTCATAAAAATGAAACATCATGTCTTACTGGTCAAAATGCACACACAGTTGTGAATAATGCTACGACTATGTTCATGCATAGCATCTCCTCGTAATTATAGAATCATCATTTTGAAAAATTATTTCATCCTTTTCAAACAATATACACATCATATCAGGATATAATACACATTACCCAATTCAATAGATGTCTATATAATTATATACCCACCCATCACATCATAACATTTACACAATCATGAATTCCACCTTGAATGTCGCAATATTTTTTTCAGGAAATAAATCATGGAGAGTAATTTGTTTCATAATAATTTCCTATAGCATACATTAATTTATTAAAATTTATGTTCTCCAAAAAAAATTGGAAACGAAATATTTAATATAAGATTCATCATTCTTGAGACAAGAATAAACAACTCATGAAAATTCAATGATGTCTTTTGGAATGAAGATCTATTTTGGTAAAAATAATATTTATTATATAATAAGTTTAGTAAAAAGAAAATCCATTAAAATACAAATTATAACATTTAAATTAAATTACATGAATATTAAAATAATATGCACATTTATATTTTGGAATTGAAGGGGAATAACCAAGAGGAAGGAAGTTCGGTTCAAGAATCTTCTATTTTACAATTGAATGCATTTTTCACTTCCACTTAATAACCTATATAATTAAATTATATTAATAAATTAAAAGAAAAATAGAACATATTATACATTTATTTTGTTAATTTTAATTTATTATGTTTTTATCATTGTCGTGAATAATTATTTATTTTAATTTTGTTATTCTACATGTGGTCGTTTTCATGGTTTTCATAACTGGTTGAATTGTAAATAAGTTTTTATGTGCATGTAAAATGAGAATTATTCCTCAGAATTAAAATTAAATAGTATTAATAAACTTCTATACATTAAATTTTTCTTTTATATCATTGTTTTCTTATATGATGATGAATCATTAGGTAATAGTTTAATGAAAAAATTTTGGTTTATTTTGTTGGATTTTAGAGCCTTTAAAATCTAGTTTTTTAATTGAATATTAAGAATATAAATTGGAATAAAAAAGTTTTAATAGATACATATAAATATTATAATAACATTTTATCCATAATAATAGTTTAATGTATGTCCATTAAGGATTTTGTGGTTAAAAAAAACTAATCATCAATGAAGGAGGTGAAAAAAAATCATAGATGATGCTCTCATTTTTTAGAAAATAATGAGAAGAAAAGAGATCTGTTGAGGGAAAATCAATTAAAAAGTAATATTAAAAATTATATATCATATTGGAGATAACATTTTACTATGCACAAGGGGATTTTTTCATAGGGTATGAAATGAAGAGATATGAAAAGAGAACTATTGATGATTTTACATCCTGAAGGACGTCTACTTGAGAACCTCATTAAGGAACATGTATTTGGAATATTTGTGAGACCAGTAACTCTTGGATGTAGAAACGAGGGTTGATAAGGATATAAGTAAAATATATGACAGTATCTAAGGATTTTGAGAAGTAGTGTTAAGTGGAAGAGGGGTGGTACTTATAGTGGGAGATAGGTATTTTTTATTATTATATTCATTGAATTATTTTTTTATCAAGAATAAGAATATTATTGAACCTTATAACTAAATATATAAAATAATGAAAGATAGTTATAACTTATTGTTATTACTCTATCCATAAATCATATATTACATTAATATTCATGTATTTGGCTTATATCATAAATTACCAAATATCACTATTCAATACAAAATTATACCATTTCTGAAAAATCCAAAATATGATCCCTAAAATTTTTTAATGTGAATATTTGAGAAATGGACGGAATTATATGATTTTTTTATAAATTTTAGAAGTTATATTTTAATATAAAATCATCATTTATTAGAAAAATACTGATTTTAATAATATAAAATATTGTAGACCATTTTATTAAATAATTAATTTTCTAAAATTATATTATAGTTACAATTCAACATATTATTTATTAATGAATTTATTTTTTAAAATAATATTTTTTAAAATGATTATATCAATTATAATAATGGTAAAATAAAATTTATTTTTTACTAAATTACCAATATTTATTTAACATTTTTAAAGAAATTATTTACTTATAAAATTTTATATATATTTCATATATTCATTTATAGGATTCTAAAATTTTATTTCTTCATTCATATGTGATGTTATTATTTTATATGATGGATTACTATTTCTAATAATTCTAAGAATCTTGATATGTTTAAATCATAATAACATTATTCCAAATATACTGTTTTTTAATTGGTAATAAATCCCATTGATATTAATCTGATCTCATTACATATTTTTTTCATTATAATTCAATGATAATGTTTAAGTGGAATGAAAAAAATATATCATATTTTTTTTAAATGGATACTCTCAATTTTATGGTATTATTTTTTATAATACAATTTCTCTAGTATAAGTTCCTAAATTATTGTAATCATTCTTTAAATTTATGATTAATGAAATCTCATGTTTTTTAAAATTTATTTACAAACTATGTTCAATAATGGTGACAATTCATAATAGTTCTAAATTCAAAATATAGAAGTTTTTATCTTTTATTGGGATGGTTCTTTATCATTCAAGATGAATAATAAATTATATATTATCAATTAATTTCCATAAGTATTGTAATTGAGGTAGGAAAAAATAAATATTAAGAGATTCATGAAAGGAAAATAATATGTAAATAATTAAATTAGGAAAGATAACTCAAATTTTATAATAATTATTATATATATCGGTGAAACTATTTTTAAAGGAAAATAAGAAACATGTGGGGAATTTTAATAATAAAAATGGATGTGTTTGGATATTTTAATGATGGGTGTGATTAATTGTTTATTGGTCCTACATGTAATGAATACATTGTGTTTTATCTTTCTCTAATTTGAAATTAATTATCAAGATCTACAAATAATTTTTTAATGATGGAATTGAGAGAATAGTACCTCTAAATATCACATGTGCTAATTTTCCAATGGATAGAGAAATAAGGATTTTTAATCAAATAAAGTAATTGAGGATTATTTGTAGCTTACAATATTTAAAATAATAAGGAACAACATGATTCATATCATATGGATGTAAAATGAATATTTTATTTCAAATTAACTCTTTATTTAAGATTTATGCATTAAAATTAAATCATTATTGATCTATGGTTATAATTATGTATACTGTGTAGAAAATATTATATTTCGGACATATAAATCGTAAGGTTCTATATTTATCAGAGTATTGGGTGTTGCATTAAACAATATAAAGGAAAACATTGTCAACCATAGCTCAAAAAAATATGATTATTTTGTGGAATATGAATCCATAAATCAAATCATATATATGATGTGATATTTTGAACACAATAGGGTTGATTTCACATATCCCTTGGTGATTTTGTTTGATAATCTAATTGAAATAAATTTATTAAATTACCTAGTAAAATATTCACATTAAAATAATATATCACATTCTATACCACATCCTAATTGAATATGTGGAGAATGAAGATATTTAATTTCAATGTTTTTAATAGGTTTAATAGAAATATTTCTTGAAAAATCATCATTGAGATTATGTTTTGATTAAATTAATCAAGTTATTTTTTCCAAAATCCCAATAAGTTTTTTGTTATTTCCATCATTTATTCTATTGATTTTTTTAAAAATATAAAATAATTAAAAACTATGAAATTCTGAAAAGGGAAGGATTCTTTATTTTCTTTTACCAATTATCATCAGGGGACTATTTTTAATGTTTTTACAGTAGTTGTTTCTAGAAGAGATCATGTATTTATTTTATTTTCATGTTTTCAGCAAATAAAATGGAGGGGATTTAATATCCATTTTAGAGACTCAAAAACCCCCATGAAGTTAATTGAACATGGAATAAATGATTTTATATAAATTATGATATGCTCTATATTGAATTTATCATACACTAAGGGATGTGTTTCTGTCACAGGAATGAATTATTTTAAAGTTAAATTTCATTTAATTTCCATTCGTCGTTTGCTTTAATAGTTTCCAAAGCATTTATTGAATAATGGGTGAATTTACATGATTTGGGCTAAACCATGAGCCACATTTCAGATTTAAGAAAAAAAAATTGATTCCTATATAAATCTTTCATTTTTTAACATTTTTTATTAATTCAATTTCGTACATGACATCCCTTGACCTATTTACCCCACCAAATTAATTTTAACCATTTAGGAATCAATAATCATGGTAGATATGAGTTTTTATTTATGGGATTGTGTCATCCTGAAAGCCTATTTCCTGCATTAAATATATTTTTTAATTCATTAATAACTCAAACTATTGTTATGTTGATTTTGTGATTCAAACTCTCACCCGAGCCCACTTACATAATTTGTTCCCCTATTCTATCCTCCCCCATTTTAGAGCTCACTAGAATCTCCAAATTGGGTGAAACTTTTCTGGATTTCACAAATCCCTTAGATTTGAAGAAGTAAATTGATACTTCCATAACTCCTTCTATTATTATAATATTTCAACCATTCTAGTTCTTACATGACCTCCTCATCCTTGTTCTAAATTCCATTAAATATTTATATTTTTTAAAATTCATATTATAATGAATTTTGTGTCATTTTTTTCATGATTGCTTTGGGTAAGTGTTTCTCTCTTCAATTACTTCCTTCTCCTTAGGGTTTCCTCCCTCTTTCATAAATTTATAGATTTTACAGAAGTTAGGGATCATACATCATGTTTGATTTGGTGTAATGTTGGTGAAATATTATGGTTTATGGTTTGTTTTTACTTTCTTGTGGTGCGGCGGAGGTGCAGTTGAGGTTTCACACCAAGATTCAAGTGTTTTGACTGAAAAGGTTGGAGGTTCCATGTGTAGACAATAATTAATGAGTGAGATTACTATAATTAATCATTTTTCATATTACACATATGTTGGGTGTGGTGTGAAATATATTTATTATTGATTTGGTTAAGTGTGAAATTTTATAGTTTCTTTTTAACATTAAATTGGGTGTTTTCATGTGTAACTCCTCGGGTATTATTTTGGGTGTATTTTATAAATTACGGAATGTGTTTACTAATTCTTTTTTGTCCTGAATATTCTGGTTAAGAAATTTATTACTGTCAAGTGGTCCTAAAAAGATGTTTTCTTAATAGGTTTGATGTGTACAACATTGTTATACTTCTTGAGATCATTTTTTAAAAATGGGTGTTTTCATTTGTATCATGTGTGGTATTATTCAAGGTGATTGCATAACACTTTGAATTTATTTTATAAATGTCTATAGGGCTTCCAATTATACATTGGTAGTGTTTTGGTGTTTTTTGGTCCTTGAAATATGGTTTTGATATGGGTTTTATGAGAAAGATTGGGCATACTCTTTAGAATTGTTTTATGAAAGATTTTAATAATTTTCAGATTTATGTAAGAGGTTAAATAATATTAGGAAAATGTTTTAGAGATTTTATATTTCAAAATGGTACATTATAAATGTGAAGGGTGCTGTTTTGAGATGTGTTCCATCTTGGAAATGTTTTCTAAAAATGTTTGAAGGATTTACTAAAGTGTGTTAGATATGTGACAGTGATGTTGGATGTTTTGTGTGAATGTGATGTGAAAAATGAATTTTGGTTATGAAAATGGTATTAAGTAACATGTTATCAGGCTGTTATGTGAGTTTTAATATATTTTAATGGTTTTATGAAATTGTTTAATCAATTTCTAGAAGTGTTAAATAAATGTGAAAACTGTTGTAGGTTATTTTGGCGTGGGTCGGATTTCAAATCAATTTGAATGAAAAGTGGACTTTTCTGACTTGTGTGGTATACATGTGGGATTTTTTGTGAATTATTCATTATTAAATGATATTTTTATGTTTAAATTATATTTCATGACTTGTTGAACTAGTTTGAGGACAAAGGGGGAAACCCAGGTATCTCGGTGGGTGGATGTGTACTAGTATGCTTCTGAATTCATGGATTTTGGCCTCAGTTTTACATAGAAATATTGAATCATACTACTATAACTAATCTTTAATGATGATTATTGGGGTCCACTAGGTTATGGGTATGGTACCTAATAGTGGCTTGTGCACAAGAACTGATATTTAAGATGGTTAATCGCACTGAGATATGAGGTACCTGGGACCCACAACAAGCTAGTGCCTAGTGGTTATTTCCAATTTCTTGTGCTCATTATATCCTTTATAATTACCATTGGCATATAGAAAATTTTCTGGAAAATTTAGTCGCTTTAAATTTTTTTAATGGTTTTGGTTCTTTAATTTATCACACCTGAAAACTGATTTTTTTAAAGTTGCACCCTTTAGAAATTGTAAATAGAAATTACATGTTTTTGAAAACATGCATGCTTTTCACCTTTGAATTTTTATCTCAAGTAATCACTTAGTGGTTGTATCCAATAATTAATTGGATCTCACCCTACTTACAACCTTGAGTGTAAGTAGACTTTGTTTTCATTTGTTGTTATAGGTTAGGTATAGTATTTAGTGCCAGTGGTTCGGGTTTCTAGCAGGTACATGGTGGGGAAGTCTTGTGGAAATGGAATAAGGGTGATGCCCCTTTACATGAGGGTTCTTGGGAGGTTTACTTTTGGTTTTTTACCTTTTTTTATAGTATTATTGAGTTGTTTAAAAATATGTAATTCAGTTCTGAATTTTGGTAAAATACTGTTTGGTTTGAAAAATCCACATTCTTTTTATTTCATTCTTTTGTTGTTCTATTTTTATAATCTCGGGTAAATCATTCCCAATTATTATTTTTTGATACTCAGGCACTTGTGCCAGCTCGTGGGGATCGAGAACAACCATCAGGCCATGTCGCATACTGTGTTTTGTGCTGGTTTTTGGCGCTGACCAGATTCAGTTCGTTACAAAATGGTATCGAACAAGGTTCTCTCTCTTTGGGTCATATTATTAGGGAAACAGTCAGGATAGTCTAGTGTTAGGATTTTCAGGACTTGGCATTCTGGATAAGAGTAGTGTGGCTGATCACCACACCTCGTGACAGGATTCAAGTCACCAGGGGAAGTAAAGGCTTTTTTGTGTCCTCTGGTTTTCTTGGTTTGAGGATGATTAGTGGAAATGAAAAGGGAGTTGGGTTTATGTTCTCTGTGAGCTCGTAGGGTCTTCCAAGCCATGTGTAGCCATGAATATTTCCTTATAACACTCTCTGTGATGGTGAATTGATTGTAATATGGCCGCCATCCATATGTCCATGTCACCCATAGAAACTAGTACCCTCTTGCATTGTCTTATATTCTTTTATTTTGAAATCATGGAACATTAGTTTTAAACTAACTTTATGTTAAAAAGCATAAAGTTTTTGTGAAATAATTACCTAATAAAGAGGTAATTGTTAGATTTTTTAAAATGGAGAACTGAATTTTCATAATTGTATTGGAATGAAAAAGGCTGTTTTTGAACCTCTTTTGAACGCATGAACTATTTCAAGGATGGTTTTGAAAAAGTGTTTCCTATAGAGTTTTTTAATCTATTGAAAATTGTTTTAATGGGATGAGAAATTTTTATATTAATTTGAATACATTGAAATTGAGATCTTTTCTAAATATATGTGTCTTTTTTAAATGTTTTGTAAGATGTGAATTGGTTTTTTGATCTCGTGGTTAGCGGTTTTGAGAAAAAATATGTGTTGGATTACCATTTTGGTTTTGAAAAGTGGAAATAATTTTTCTATTAACATTTGGTATTTTCATGATCGACCAAATGCATGTGGTTATATGGGATGATAGATGGTTAATATCATGTCTGGGTGATTGTTGTGATTGATATGAGGTGGGTGCCCATTGTAAAATAGAAACATGAATGTATGGGGCCATGGGGTACCATTGTGGGATACCTTAAACGCTGAACCGTTTGTTTTCAAATAAATTTTTCTAAAGGGAAAACATGATGTCTTGATGAATGGTTTGGTATAGTGTGTATTGTGTGTTTTTTGAAATGTTGATGTTTTGGGATATTTTGAGTCAAAGAACCCCTCAAATTTGAACTGTGTTTTTAGTTTGCATTTGGTCGGTAAGTTGTGTTGAAGTGCCATTTAGTGTTCTCTTTTAAGAAATTTTTTGGGACACCTTCATGGTGGTTCCCTTCATGTGTTTGGATCTAGATTATGGTATATCATGACCAATAGACCATCTAGGTTGGCTCCATGGGTTCAATCGTTGCACAAGTTACTCCCCATTAAGGGTTAGTGAACAAGTAAAGTGTAGCCTGAGTTATTATTCTATTGTAAGATCCTCAAGATGATCAGTATAAGGAATTATTTTCTTGACATTTTTTGATTGATTCCACATCCTTTCCTTTCAGGGATTGGTGTGTCCTCTTGTAGCGGGAGAGTAATCATGGATGGTTGAAAGAGACCCTAGTTTATTATGTTTCCTAATTTGCTTATGTTTTTTGTGGTCTGGGTTGTTAGCATGGATGAGTTTCTGGATGGTGTCTAAGAGGTCCTATCAGTCCTTCGTAGTCTCTTAGAAGAAGGAGTTAACATTATTCAACTAGTGTGGGAAATCTGGTCATGAGATGATATTGTGGTCACTTTCTATAATTGTGTGTTGTTTTGGGATTTTGTATAAGGTATCTCTCCATACATTGCTTATATACGTTGCCATGGTCCTCTTCGGTGACACCTTGTGATGTCAAGTAATCCATTCACTATAAAGGTGAAAGTCTTGTAATCCACTAAGAGTCCAGGTTATGTTGGGATAATGCCTCACCTGAAGACAAACTTCAAAATCTTCCATTTTAGAGGAAGGTGAGTGTAGGAGTTCTTTACTTATATTTTTTCTCACCTGAAGAAACAAGTTGTGATGTGTGTGAATCTCCTAATCCTTTTTTAGTGAAATATCAGGACAGGGTAAGGTGAGTTTTGAATGTGTTATGTCTGGAAAACGTATCTGGTATTACAGTGTAGTTTTTAGTGGCATCGAATGAATAATTCTCATTCAGTGTCTTTCCAAAGACATACTAGGAGGCCGAAGATGCTTCAGTCATATGAGTTCCATCCATAGGACATGGAGAGAAGTTGGCTCATAGTTAGGGGAAATCCCAGGGTCATTTAAACACTTGTATAATTACCTATGATTAATATGAAAGATAGGAAGAGCTAAAACCTCTTGTATCATCATATTTCTTTTGTTGTTCACATTTGGTGGAAATAGGTGGAGGGCCTTGTACCCATGTAATCACCAAATGTCCTCCCCCCTTTTGTTTCTATTGATTCATTAGAGAATGGTTGGAAATTTTGATAGTCATTATGAGGATAATGTTTGTACACAATTAGTACTGACTGTGTGCAGGGATGCCATGCAGAATGTATGAACAGCATAGTCAGTGCACAGTTTCCCAAAATGTGCAGACTAACCCTGCGCCCTTCCCGAGTCATTAAATTTTATTTTTTGGTCTTTCTGTGTCGGCACATGCTTGTCTTTTAAGATGGTTCGTTCTTATGGTTGATAGAACCACTGTGATTCTCATTTAAATTCCATAATAAACTTTTAATGGAATTATTACCTTTGTACTATGGAGTCCTTTTAGGCCTTCCCCTGTCAGTGTCCTGATTCTATCTCGAAAAAATAACGGTTGTCTCTTATGGTAGGGTGCCTATTTGTCTACCCCCAAACCAATAGCTCAGATTTATCCATTGTCTGTACATGATGATAGGATGTCTCATTTGAAACTATCTAGCTACCAACATCTTTCTTGAGTAAATTTTGGGATTGGAGAGCGCCAAGTGGTTTATTTAATGTAAGGTAAGTGTAACCTTGTTCTAAGTTGTTGTTCGTCTGGGTGAATTTCTCGAGTTTTGTTCAGATAGTGTATGAGGAGTTTTCTAATGGGATAATGTATAAATGTGATTGATCATTCCTGGAATGTGGTGTATGTTTTGGTTGTGAGATTAATCCGTCCTTGATTAATCACTAGAGGTGTTTGTCCCTTTGGGGAGAAGCTTGGAAATGAAGTACATATTGGTTTATCTGTTGGGTTTTGTTTTTGTATATGGCCTAGCTTTGGCTTTCCAGGGATGGAAATATTTCATGGTGGGAATAATTTTAACATACATGACTTATTTGATATTTAAATTTCATTTAATTTCCATTCATTATTTTTTGGGGGGGTTTCCCAAGCTTTTTTGGAGGAATGGGTGAGTTTAATGAATTGGTCCAAACCATGATCCCAATTTAATATTTAGGAATAAATATTTATTCCATTATAACTCCTTAATTTATTAAAATATTTTATGAATTAATATTTCTACATGACATAGTCTGACATATTAGAACCACCAAATAAATTTTAACCATTTAGAAATCAATAATCATGGTGGATATGGGTTTTTATTTAAGGGATTGGGCTTTCCTGAAATCCTATTTCCTACATTAAATATATTTATTAATTATTTAATAATGTATTATATTTTTACATTTTTCAGTTATTCAAAATCTCACCTAAGGCAACATACCTTAGGTGCGCCTTCATTCTCTTTTCCCCCAATTTGAAGCTAACTAGTATCGCGAAATTGGGAGAAACCTAGATGGATTTAACAAATCGCCCAGACTTGAAGAGGTAAATTGAACCTTTAATAACTCCTTCTATTTTTATTCCCCCCCCCCATTCCAGTTCCTACATGACCTACACATCCTTGTTAGAAATTCCATTAAAATTTTAATTGTTTTAAAATTCATATTCTGGTGGAGTTTGGGTCAGTTGATTCAAGATTGTTTTGGGTAAGTGTCTCTCTCATCAATTCCTTCATTCTATTTAGTTATTCCTCCCTCTTTAATAAATTTATAGAGTCTTTAGAAGTTATTTTTCATACCTAGGGTTTGATTTTGGGTATTTTTGGTGAAATATTATGGTTAATGGTTTTTTTCACTTTCTTATGGTGCGACAGAGGTGCAGTTGATATTTCACACTAAGATTCAAGGGTTTTGACTCAAAAGGTCGGTGGTTCAATATGTAAACAATTTTTGATGATTCAGCCTGCTGTATTTACTCATTTCTCATATTACTAATATGTTGGCTTTGGAGATAAAACTGTTTATGATTGATTTGGTTAAGTGTTAATTTTTATAGTTGCTTTTTAACTTGAAATTGGGTGTTTTCATGTGTAACTCATTGCTATTCATTGGGTGTATTTTATAACATATGGAATTGGTTTAATAAATTTTTTTGGACTTAAAATTATGATTAGTTAATGTATTAGTTCCATTTGGGCTTAAAAACAAGGTTTTTGAATATGTTTGATGTGTAAAACTTTGTTATATTTCTTGAGAGCATTTTATGAAAATCGAGGTTTTCATTTGTAAATTTCGTGGTATTATTAATTGTTATTTTATAACACTTGAACGTGTTTTTATAAATGTCCATAAGGCTTCCAATTCTACATTGGTATTTTTTTTTGTTTTGGTCCTTGAAATATGGTTTTGAAATGGGTTATATGAGAAATATTGGGTATACTCTTTAGAATTGTTTTACGAAAGATTTGAAAGATTTAATGATTTATGAAAGATGTGAAACCATATTGGGAAAAAAATTTAGAGTGGGTATGTTTTGAAATGGTACATATTAAATGTGAAAGGGGATGTTTTTTTATGTTTTCCATCATAAAAATGATTTATAAATTTTTGTGAAGGATTTACTAAAGTTTGTATGAGATGTGAAAGTGATGTGGGATATTTTGTGTGACAGTGATGTGAAAAATTAGTTTTGGTGTTGAAAAGGGTATTATGTAACATTTGAGTGGGATTTTATGTGAGTTTTAATAAATTGTAATGGTTTTATAAATCTTTTTAATTGATTTGTGTAATTGTTAAAGAAATGTACAAAATGTTGTGGGCTATTCTGGTGTGAGTCAGATTTCAAATCAATTTGAATGAAAAGTGGACTTTTGTTTCTTTTGTGGTATACATGTGGGGTTTTGGAGAATTTTTTATGATGAAATGATATTTTTCATGTCTAGATTATATTTCTTGCCTAGTTGAACATGTTTGAGCACAAAGGGGAAAACCCGGGTATCTAGGTGGGTGGAAATGTACTAGTATGATAGTGAATCTGTGGTGTTTGGCCTCAGTCTCACTTTGTATGATTGATGCGTAAAACACTAACTAAACTATTAAAATGATGATTGAGGACCAATAGGTTATGGGTATTTTCCCTACTACTGGCTCGTGTATGAGAACATATATTTACGATGGTTACTCTCAACGAGATACGAGGTACGTGGGACCTACAATGAGATATTTCCTAGGGGTTATTTTCTATTGCATCTCATTAGATCCGTTATACATACTGCTAGAATACGGAATATTTTGATGTAAATTCAGTAACGTTGCAATTTATTTTAAAATTTTTGATTCTCTAAATTATCCCACTTGAAAACTGATTTTTTAAGTTGTATCTTTTAGAAATTGTAAATAGAAGTTACACATTTTTTAAAACATGAATTATTTTCACCGTTGAATGTTTATATCATGTAATATCATATTGCTGGAATCCTACTAGGCATTGGATCACAGCCTACATACACCCTTGGGTGTAAGTAGACTTGTATTTCTTTTGTTGTCATAGGTTGGGTACAGTTTTTTGTGCCAGTGGTTCGGGTTTCTAGCAGGTCCTCATGGGGAAGTCTTGTGGAGATTGCTTGATGGATATTCCCCTTGACATGAGGGTTCATGGGTTGTTACCATTTGGTTTTGTACCTTTGATACATTCTTATTGAGTGGTTTTAAAATATGTAATTCAGTTCTGAATTTTTGAAAAGGATTGTTTGGTTTGAAAAATCTAGATTCGTTTTATTGGATTATTCTCTTGTTTTATGTTTATAAACTCTTGTAAATCATTCCCAATTCTCTTTTTATGATACCCGAGAACTTGTGTGAGCCCATGGGGATCGAAAACACCCTTCAAACAATTTCCCAGGGTATGTTTGATGCTGGTTTTTGCAGTGACCTGAGTCAGTTCGTGACAATTTCTATCTTAATCATCATTGTATCCTATATTGAGTTGTTTAGTTAGAATTTGTATTATTTTCATGTATTAAATTTTTTTTAGAAAATTCATTCCTATTTTTTATATTTTCATGTTTTAATCATTGAAACCCTTATAATGTGTGTGTTTTATGATCAGTTAATTTGGTTGAAGATTCATTAAAATGAATAGAATTGTGTTCTTTTTAAGATGATGAAAACATGATCTAAAATCTATTTCTTATACTTCATAATGATTGAACTGTTGTACATCTCGTTCCCCTCGTTGTTTGATTTTCATGATCACAATCACCTTATTATTTGTCTAACATTGTGTTTTAAGTGTTGTGGATGATAGGCAAAAGATTGCCAAAGGATTGGCTCAAGAAAGCTGGCGAAGTGGACTGAAATTCAGTCCACCGGCCAACCGGTGTGATAGCACCGGCCAGCCGGTGGACCTGGCAGAGGCATTGACCCACTGCCACGCTCCACCGGTCAGCTGGTGGCTTGACCACCGGCCAGCCGGTGGCACCCAGAACAAAGGGCTGAGCCACTGCCTCATCACCGGCCAACCGGTGGCCTTGCACCGGCCAGCCGGTGGCCCCCAGCCCAAATAGTGTGAGCTACTGTCTCCCCACCGGCCAGCCGGTGGCTCCTCCACCGGTCAGCCGGTGGAGCCTGGACCAAATTCTTCTCAACATACAAGGCACCGTCCAGCCGGTGGGACTGTACCGGCCAGCCGGTGGAGCCAGTCAAACTAGCCGTTGCAGTTTGTCCAGGCTGGCCCACTTGGCTCCCAATGGCTCTTTTAGCCTCTCCAACGGCACCGAAGCCTCCCCAAGGGTTCCATGCCTATAAATAAAGGCCAAGGAAGCCCCGGACACCTACCGGAATATATACGAAGCCAACGGACATATTTTGGATCAATTGGCCAACCTCCGGCAACTTCCTTCAAAGGAACCTCAAGTGCTCCAACAACTTCCACATTCAAGGAGCACCTCAAGAAGCTTGGGAGAGCACGCTACATCAACTCCATCATACTTTGGCGCCCAAGTCTTCCTCCAATACGGTTTTTATTGTTTTATCTTTTTTGAGCTTTAAATTGGGTTTGTGCCTACAAACCCCCAAACTCTTTTCTCATCTCCCTTTCTTTGGGTTCTCACACCACCACTAAGGTGTGAAGAGGTTTCTTCAAGCTTTTCCTTTAAAAGGCTTGTGTCATCGGTGAGCTAGCCTTCACCCGTTAAAAATGCTAGTGGGTTCTTACTTAACCATTAAAGTAAGTGGGTTCTTGCTAAACCAACAAAAGCAAGCTGTAATAGGTCCTAGTGCTACCTCAAAGCCTAGTGGGTTTCTTGCTAAAACCATTGAAAAGCAAGCGGTAGGAATCTCTCAACGATTGAGTTGGGAGCGGAGACGTAGGCCAGGTTTTGGCCGAACTCCGTTATCAATTTCTTGTGTGATTTCCTCTTTACTTTCCGCTGCATCCTTTAACTTTGATTTTAATTTGTTAATCTTTTTTAAAAAAAAGGCAATTCACCCCCCTCTTGCCATCCTTCCCTTGTTTTTTCCGACCCAACAATTGGTATCAAAGGGAAAATTTGAGTAATACCTTCACCGGTTTCAAATTCAAGATCTTTTGTGATGGCTTCAACCTCTTTCGCCCCCGAAGGATATTCTTTGGGTCGTGCTCCATTCTTTGATGGAACCGACTAAACTTATTGGAAAACCCGCATGACCACTTTTCTTAGAAGTATAGGTTATCCTATTTACAAAATTGTCATGAAAGGTTATACTTTGTCTTCCCCCGACGAATCCAAATGGACCCCCGCCGATATTAAGAATTTTGAGCTTGATGGCAAAGCCATGAACGCTCTCCATTGCGGCTTAGATAGAAATGAGGTCAATCGAGTGTCTACTTGCACCTCCTCACATGAAATTTGGAAACTTTTAGAAGTAACTCATGAGGGCACTAACAAAGTTAAGGATACTCGGTTAGACATGTATAGACAAGATTTTGAAAGCTTTACTATGCATCCTTCCGAATCTATTTCCGATATGTTTACACGCTTCACTGACATTTGCAATGGAAGGAAATCTCTTGGTGATGATGTTTCAGCCGAGACGATGGTCAAGAAGATCTTATGGGTCCTTCCGAGCTCATGGGAACCAAAGGTGACGGCGATCCAAGAAGCTAAGGACGTCAAAAATATGCCGGTAGAGGAGCTCATCGGATCTCTCATGACTTATTAGATCACGATGAGGAGGCAAGCTCAAAAGGAGGGCACACCAATCAAGACACCAAAGAACATCGCCCTCAAGGTACAAAAAGAAGTAAGCTCCTCCTCCTCCTCATCATCTTCATCTTCTTCATCATCAAGCGGCGACTCGGAAATGGAGAATCTCGCCCGCCAAATGCATAAATTTATGAAGAAGCATAAGAAGAAGAAGAAATCTCGCAAGGCGCGAAAGCAAGAACCCACCGAAAAATCCGAGCCCAAGGTAAAATGATACGGGTGCGGCGAAAAGGGCCATTACAAGCCCGATTGCCCACTCAACAAGAAACGGGCCAAGGATAAAGGAAAGAAGAAGGTCTTCAAGGCGACATGGAGTGACACATCATCCTCCTCCTCCTCCTCCTCAAGCAACCAAGGTACAAAATGCCTAACGGCATTCCATGAGGTAACATCTTCCGACTCCTCCTCTTGTTCTTCAAATTCCAATTCTTTAAATCATCTATCTTATGAAGAACTCTCACACGCTAGAGACCAACTAGAAAATGGTTTTCATGAGCTTTCTTCAAAATTTGTTGCATTAAAAAAGAATTTCAAAAAACTCTCTTCCGAAAAAGAACAACTTCTTAAAGAGAAGGAAGAGTTGACCCTTAAAATCTAAAATTTTCCAAATGTTGATTCCATGGAATCAACCATCAAAGACCTAAGGGAGACCCTAGCAAAGTTCACCCAAGGGGAAAAAAATTTGAACAATCTCCTAGGTTCCCAACGAATATCTAGAACCACCCATGGACTTGGCTACACCAACCAAGCTTCCTCCTCCCATGCTCCAACTGTTTTTGTAAGGGGGAGCTCTAGTTTTAAATTTTGTAATTATTGCAAGAAAATCGGGCACCTCATTTATGAGTGTAATTGTAAGAATGCCCGGTATGGCCAACCCAAGTCTATTTTCTATTCCGAAGAATTTTATAGGAGAAGACCCGCCATGAGACAAGTTTGGATTGAAAAATCCCTTCTTGCGAGTCTCTCCGGGCCTAAAATTGTCTCTTTTCAAAATCCCTCTCCCCGGTGATTTATTGTTTTTATTTAGGGGGAGTTAGGATCTTTTAAGCCTTTTTGTGTATTCAAAATTTTTCATTTCAAACTCAACACTTGGTATCAAAACTCTCAATTCAAATTTTTTTTTTCAACTCTTGGTTTCAATTCTTTCAATTCAAAATTTTCTTTTAAATTTTCATTTCTAAATTTCCAACAATTTGGTATTCAATTTCGAATTTCAATTGGTTTTTGATTCAAAACTTTCAATTCAAACTGTTATTCAAATTTTTCAATTCAATTTTTCATTTCAAAATTTTCAACATTTAGTATCATTTTCAATTGATTTAAAATCTCATTTTTCATCTATTCCCTCAATCAAGTTTTATGCCCCATTATATTTTGATAATCACAAAGGGGGAGAAATTTCTTGATTGATTGGGGGAGAATCCTTTTGTTCATGCTTTGATTAATTTTCAAATTATCCTTTAAGAATGTTTTCAATTTCATGTTTTTACTTTAATTGTTTTGGTGATTGTGATCATCAAAATAGGGGGAGATTGTTGTACATCTCGTTCCCCTCGTTGTTTGATTTTCATGATCACAATCACCTTATTATTTGTCTAACATTGTGTTTTAAGTGTTGTGGATGATAGGCAAAAGATTGCCAAAGGATTGGCTCAAGAAAGCTGGCGAAGTGGACTGAAATTCAGTCCACCGGCCAACCGGTTTGATAGCACCGGCCAGCCGGTGGACCTGGCAGAGGCATTGACCCACTGCCAGGCTCCACCGGTCAGCCGGTGGCTTGACCACCGGCCAGCCGGTGGCACCCAGAACAAAGGGCTGAGCCACTGCCTCATCACCGGCCAACTGGTGGCCTTGCACCGGCCAGCCGGTGGCCCCCAGCCCAAACAGTGTGAGCTACTGTCTCCCCACCGGCCAGCCGGTGGCTCCTCCACCGGTCAGCCGGTGGAGCCTGGACCAAATTCTTCTCAACATACAAGGCACCGGCCAGCCGGTGAGACTGTACCGGCCAGCCGGTGGAGCCAGTCAAACTAGTCGTTGCAGTTTGACCAGGCTGGCCCACTTGGCTCCCAACGGCTCTTTTAGCCTCTCCAACGGCTCCGAAGCCTCCCCAAGGGTTCCATGCCTATAAATAAAGGCCAAGGAAGCCCCGGACACCTACCGGAACATATACGAAGCCAACGGACATATTTTGGATCAATTGGCCAACCTCCGGCAACTTCCTTCAAAGGAACCTCAAGTGCTCCAACAACTTCCACATCTAAGGAGCACCTCAAGAAGCTTGGGAGAGCACGCTACATCAACTCCATCATACTTTGGCGCCCAAGTCTTCCTCCAATACGGTTTTTATTGTTTTATCTTTTTTGAGCTTTAAATTGGGTTTGTGCCTACAAACCCCCAAACTCTTTTCTCATCTCCCTTTCTTTGGGTTCTCACACCACCACTAAGGTGTGAAGAGGTTTCTTCAAGCTTTTCCTTTAAAAGGCTTGTGTCATCGGTGAGCTAGCCTTCACCCGTTAAAAAGGCTAGTGGGTTCTTACTTAACCATTAAAGTAAGTGGTTTCTTGCTAAACCAACAAAAGCAAGCTGTAATAGGTTCTAGTGCTACCTCAAAGCCTAGTGGGTTTCTTGCTAAAACCATTGAAAAGCAAGCGGTAGGAATCTCTCAACGATTGAGTTGGGAGCGGAGACGTAGGCCGGGTTTTTGCCGAACTCCGTTATCAATTTCTTGTGTGATTTCCTCTTTACTTTCCGCTGCATCCTTTAACTTTGATTTTAATTTGTTAATCTTCTTAAAAAAAAGGCAATTCACCCCCCTCTTGCCATCCTTCCCTTGTTTCTTCCGACCCAACATGAACAAGTCTTATATAAAGGAAATTTTCGATATGTTGGATCAAGTTAATATTCCACAGAAAAATAATTATCTTATTTAAGAAGGATTATATTGGTAAATTTCAGTCACATTGTGATGATTTTTTAGAGGTTGAGTTTATATTATTTGAGAGGAATGTTCCCTGGAGTAAATATTATAAAATGATTTGTTTTAGATTTTATGGGAAGCATCATGATACATTTATATTGGTTTCATTATTAATTATTATCTATGGAATTAAATTGTTGTCTAAAAAATCATCAAGACTACCCATGAGAATTTAATATATTTCAGGATCTGAAATCAAATTTGAGTAACATAGTTGTGAGATGGATAACACGCCAATTCAATGAATCTATTCAAATTTCTTATGTGGTGAATGCTACATGGATTATTGAAATGGGTGATTAAAGATATCTTACTGTGAATTGTTTTGGATATAATGAATTACTTATTAAGTATGTGTATCGTATTGAAATTGGAAAACCACATCATTGTGTGGTGGTTGATAATGATTTCATGGTTTTCCTTTTTTGGGTACTTGATGATTGTAACACGATTATACATTCTGCATAACGCAATGAACTTGATTAAAAATGTTAATTATAATGTTTTATTTTTAAAAATTGAATGTTTTATAGTATAATATTAGTATCACACTATAAATATAGTAAATTATATTTCATTATACATTGAAATAAATAGAATTTATCCTTACATATATCATGAATCATGGGAACATTTGATATCTGGATCAATCACTCCATATTATATGTAATTTTTATAAATATTTCGTTAAAAACATAGATATGTCTTCATGTGTGATGAGAAAGTGGATACTTTGTGATATACATATAACATTATAATGATGGATATATATTTACATTAATGAAACAAACAATGGTAAACTCCATGTTCATATTCCTTAAGAACATGAGGTACATGAATTTAATTTTTTTCAACTTGTTGATTCTCTTTTATCATCTTATAATAATATTATATGGAAACCACAAACTCCATTAAATGTTACATTGAAAACAATTTACGTTGGGCTTCTACGTATTTCGATCACTACACACTAATAATTAATCTTCGTATAAAAGCATGAATAAACCATATAATAACACCTATATATATGTGTGTAATTTCTGGATCAGTCACTCAACATCACATCTTTACTATCAAGTTCAATTTTCACTAATAAATATATGGAATAATATGGTTTGAGTTTTTTTATCCTTAATGGGCACTGATTCAACCCCTCTCAATGGTATTATGCATTCTTCTTTGACTATAACCATAATTATATAAAATATGGATTCAAAATGAATCTATGAGGTTAATTAAATCTATTCACTATTAAGACCATCTATAATTCTTTCATAACTACTATGATAAAAGCCACTCATACCCAGTAACTTCAACAGATATTTTCCACTCTTTTTCTGGGTACCTACATCCATTAACGTGAATAATATGTGCCCCATGAATACTACCATGTTTTTTTAATCAATGACTCATGTGAGATCCACTAAGACAAATGTTTCAAGGGACCCTATACACTTAGTTTATTTTAATAAAATAGTTATTTTTTCACATTTTTTTAATTTTGCTATGAAGTAACGTCACACTACTCATTTGGGTTATTGAAATTAGAACTATCTCAATTAATTATAAATCTGTTAGGATTAAACATCTCATTAGGATAAAAAACAAATGGCAAAACAGAAGGAATTAAAACTTATGTGATTATAAGAAGGTTTTACTCATGTTATAATAATGAAATTTTTAATGTGTAAATATTACATAAGTATATCAAGGATTGTAAAGTAAAGCTCATTAGTTTAAAAATATTAGATATTTTTAAATAATGATAAAAGTAATAATGAACTATTTTCATAGAAGATGAATTAAGAAATGTTTTATAAATCATACATACTAAAATTCCATTTTAATTATTTGTTTATGATTAAAACCATAAGATGGAATCCTCTACTAAATATATAGTGTTAATACATAAATGTGAAATACATGTGGAAAATAAAAGGAACTGAAAAACAGGACTAACTATTGAGGTTATGTGATTATTTATGAATAAAATGTTAGTAATATAAATATGGAAGGATGTCATAATATGTGGGACATTAATCCTTCACACAATGAAGACCCCAATCATATTCATTGTAATTGAATTTACAATCTTGGTGCATTAAATGGGATATCAATTCAAAAAAAAATAGTGTTTTTTTGAATGTGTCATATTTTATAATTTTGACATAATCAATATACTTAATATTATTTGTCATTTTTTCTTTTTAATGATACATAATTTATATATATCTTCTATTCTTTAATGTTCAAAATGATCTATTACCCTCATCTTTAAAATTGGCATAATGAGATCTGAAATTATATCATTTATACAAAACATTCACCACTATATTTCATCATTTTATTGTGAATTAAACCATAGATTATGGTTGTTATCTATCTATATTATTGAAATGTTCACTTAATTGTAAAATCTTGCTGACAATAATGGCTATAATTAACAAAATATGGTTTTATTAAAAGTGTTAATAGCCTATATGGTTCATTTTAGATGTAATTATTGAGTAAATACAAACCTAATATATAGGGACTACGAATCCACTCCTAAAATAATTTAATTATTTGTAAATGGTTTTTCCAATAGTAAAACCTACTTAATTACCATAGATAACTTTTTAATATTCAAGGTATATTCTACATGAAGATAGATGTTGATCCTTTCCAATAGTAAAATCCAAGATACTTGATATACTAAATATAAGAGTGGTTTTAGTTGTGATTTAACAATAATAGTGTTATACATAAATCATTAAACAATCAATAATTATAACTAAATGAAATCATTTAAACTTACTTATATAATATACGATTTTAAAAAAAATAACAATTCCTAACACAAATTTTTTATTATTTTGATTAATTATTGATAAATAAATATTCTTCACTAATTACTAAATCCTAGTGTAGTATGGGTATTTTCATTTTGAACAATGAAAAAAGATGATGTTTTATGTGTTGGAGTCCCCTTTTACTGATAATACACTTTGGGAGGTTAGTAAGGGGGTTAAAGAATCCTATTGGATGAAAAATAATAATGTATATGAGGATTTTAAAGTACGTATTCATCAAATTCTATCTATATTCAATCATATATTGTGGACATTGTTGGATAATCTATGTTTTTATAACTCGTGGATTTTTATTCGATAAAATAAGGCAATAAGAAAATGTGTTTTTAATGGATTAGTCTTTAGTAAGTTAAAATATATAATTTATACTATTATATATGTACATAAAATTATCTTGGTGCATAAAATGGATAACACAGTTTATATTCATGTTAGATTAAATTAATTCAGGAAACAAAGCCATTAATCTTCACCCCACAAATTAACTTGTTTCATTTTATCTATAACATAAATTATATAATGTAGAAACATCAATATATTCATTATATAGTTTTATAATATGATAAGATCTTAATGAAGAGAATGATATAAATTTTTTGTTAATAATAAATAATACATGGAATAGTGTATAGTGATATGAAAAAAATCTAATGGTTCTTATGAAATATTCACCAATGAAAGCTAATATTTAATAGAGAAAACAATTATTAAGAGGTTTCATGCTTTGAATATGGAAATTATTCCAACTGAGAAAGGAATTACAATGTGGTAAAAACTAATTAATCATAATCCTCTAATTCATGTATAATTGTCATTTTATTCTAATATATTGTTAACGTGGGTATTAGATGTAACTTTTGTCTCACAAATTTTTTTTTCATATATTGAACCATGAGTATTTAGGAATATTTCCATATATAGAGGGGATATTTGAGTTACCAAAGGATCGTGATATATGATATTATCTATTAAATATCATCATATCATTTTCTTCAATGAACTGATTCTTTTATTAAATAAATATTAATATTTTTATATCATTTACGAAATAATATTTTGTAATTTTTAGAAACTAATTGATTTATTTTATAATAGTAAATATCTAAATAATTTTTTATATAAATAATTGAAAAAATATATCAAATATGAGAAAAAATGATGAATAGAAAATCGTATTAATAATATTAAACACTCTAGTGTAATTATTTTACATTATTACATAAACTAAGAAATTAACAAATTTTATATAAATATGGATACATATAGTATTTAGAGTTAATACCCCTTCATATATATCATTCATGATTATGATGTTAATTTCCTCTGGATCATTAAAAAGAAACAATTAATTAACCATAAAATCTATAGATTTAGTTTATAAAGTTATATATAAACTATTCCATGTAGTATCTATGGTTATTTTTTCCTAGATAAATTCATTTAGTGATTAAACTAGAAAATATATATATATGGATACTTGATAATGAGAAAATTAATTTTCATTAAGATATTTATGGAATAAAAATTTAAATTTGAGGATGATGTTGTTATGAGAATATATTATCTAAAATTAGATTGATGTTTATAACATCTTAACTTATAAATCATTTACTAACAAGAAGAGTTTAAGATAATATCCCATATTTGAAAAAAAAAATTATCCATGTCTGATAAAAAATGTGAAATGAATGACTCATATGATATATAGAAATAGTATATTCTATCTTTATCACATATTCAGTTAATGTTATGTGATGTTTTTGTTAACAATAATCCCAATAATAAACTCTCATCATCATACACAATGTATAAATTTATAAAGTATACAAAAGTAATAGAATGATATTTCTGATACCACCAATTATATATAAAATTTAATAGACTGATGATATAATATATTTTTATAGAGAATATATAAGCCCACTGCAGATAGTGGGTGTGACTCCCCAAACCCATTCAGCTATATTTTGTACTAAAAACATACTTCATGCACACTAGATTCCATAAAAACTAAGGAGACCCATATTTAACTATACATAAGTAAAATAATAATGAAAAATAATGAGTCTCAAATATACTTAATATATTTTTGGTTTAGAATTATAGATAATTAAGAAAATAATTTATCTAACAAAACTAATAAATTTCTCATCCAATGTAATTTTTTCACACTTTTCCATGGATTTCAAATTTTAATATAATTATTCATCATCTACCGTAAAATAATCATCTCATGATACCTATATAAAAATTATATATTTAGTTACCTTATTCATAACATTGTAAAATGGTAACCTATGATGGTTGGTCTCAAATAGACATTAGTGGAAAAATTTACAACAACATCATAATAATTATAAAAATCATGATGATGGGGTAAATTTCTAATTAAACTAATATTGATGTATAATATTATTCCCTGAGGTATAATAAAATGAAATATCATCTAAAAATAATAAGCATATATCTTGTAATATGTGTGAAAAAATAAGAAATATAATAATCACCATCCCTGGAGAAAAATATTTTAATATAACTTAGTGTTCTGTATTAAGCATATGATTTAATAACATTACAGACCAAACAATCTATAAATAATTACATATATATATTTTATCAAAAAAATAATTTCCATGTATAAATATACATCTCAATAGACATGAAACTATGAATAAATAATTAGAGGGATATATCAGAATCCACATTAAAAACATTATAAATCATACTCATGTGTTCCAAATGATGTAAAATGTAAAACATATATTGAAAAAAACTATTTAAAACATTAGGGTTTATAACGTTATCAAATATTATGACATTAAATGACATATAATATTATATTTTGTGATTTTTATTCAAAATAATGAATATTACATTGAAATAATTACAAAATGGAGAATATCATAAGGTTATTTAGAGTATCACTCCTGAAGAAAACATAATAATAGATAACACTGTTCATAGTATAGAGGATAATAGATGTTAAATTATAAAATAATTTTCAGAAAACATTTTATCTATTATCATAAAAAAATTCTATTTTCTTTAAAGAAAATTACTTTTTATATTGTGGATAGAAGGATATTTTTAAACATTATTTTTAAATAATCTGAAATAATAGATCATTAAATAGAAATAATGGTTTTGTCACGAAAATGTGGTATGAATGATAAGTTGAATTAACTTTATATGAATGTGATATTTTACATTTGAAAATATTATTATTGAAACCATATTCGAATTATAGTTTTACAAATTTTGTTTAAAAATGGGTAAATATATTTATAAATAGTGTATAAGATAACAAACATCACGTTGTTAATATAAAAATGGTAAATATTTTTAGAAATAATGAATATGGATATAGATTCCAAATAGTTTTTATAATGGATATGAATTCTTATTGGTGTTTTATTATTTACATATTGATGGAATGCATCACAGAATAAGATTATGATGTGGTAATATTAATTAGTTGGATATAATGAGAAAAAAAATTGATAAATGAATAAATATTATAAGATAATAAACATAAAATTTTATATCCAATGGAAAAATATTTTTACCCAATGAAAAAAAATTGATATTGTAATATCCTTGAGAAATACATTGTGAATGAGACTTAAAACACATAATAGTGATAGAATAAATGGAAGTGAAAAATAAAATATTATAAAAATAATTCTATATAATAATTTAATATGTATGTAATTAATCTATATAAAACATAACTTCATTACAATAATAATCATGTCTCAATGAATTAAAATTTTGACTTGGAAACATTAACATAAAACATAACATGTGAAAAGAGAATATATCAATGAAGTTATTATGGTAATGAAATGTAAATCCACATAAAAAAATTGAAAATTTATCATTAAAAAATCAGAGTGTATACATCAAAATATTGTTTATTAACATAATCCATGATGTAAATATATAATAACATGAATATAAATTCAGTCAAAATACCCCTTATAGGGATAGTAATGAATCAAAATCACATGGAAAGAGTTCAGGAAATATAATTTCATATAAAATAAATGAAATAAAATTATAATAAAATGGGTTTATGTATTATAATTACAAAATTACCAACAATAATAGTTATATAATATGAAATACATCTCATGAAATAAAAATTGAGATATAAAACTCTTACCTAAAGCCCTTTTTTATTTCATTATTTTTCTGTATCCAATATAATAAATAGAAAATTCATAATACATGAATCTTAAAGATAGTTTTAATTGTATTTTTCATTAATTAATTGTTATGATCAATTTAATATAGTTTTTACTACTATATTTGGAGAAATATTATCGTGATGAAATGTTTTCTTTTATATTATTACATTTTATTTGGATTTCATTATTTTGATTTTTTATTATTATAAATTTTTAAAAATATATTAACTATATTAAAAAAATGAAATAATTTTTTAATACATAGAGTAAAATAACCATTCATGTAAGAAGTGAAAAATGGAACCTTAAAATTTTAGTGTCTTTCTATGGAGATGAAACTGAACATTATATGGACGAATCAAAAAAGAGGGGGAGATATTTATTATAAATACATTTAAATTGTTAAAATAATATAAATATATTAATTAAATGATATTAATAATATTTTAAATACATTATAATGGTACAAAAAAGGAAAATTATTAGTAAATTAGGATGATTAAGAGAGATGATTAAGGAAATTAGAATTTAATTATACACATCATTGATGGCTTTCTTCTTTTCTAAAGCCTTGAAAGATTTTTATTGAGCACCAAAAACAAATTTCAAAGGGTTATAAAAAATTTAAGAGAGGGTAAATATGTATAGATTTCGAATTTTTTTAGTGAATTGGAAGTGATTTTTAATGGGAAACGACATTTGACAATTATAGATAAGGAGATGGGTATTTGGGTAAAAAATTTGATTCATTTATCAATAATAAAAAACATATTTTTTTTACGGATGATTCAAATGAAGTTATTAGTTTTTTAATAAAAAAATCATGTGTTTTACATTAGATCAATTTCAAAACACAATGGAATCACTAAATGACATAATTAAAAGTAAATAAAAATAATAATTGCATTAAAATATAACTACAGCTTTTAATCTTAAAATATAGTTTTATTTATTCATGTTAATAAAATTCAATTTTTAATTTTAACTATAAATATATTTTCAATTGAGAAATAGTTATTACAAATTATTATATGAATATTTTTTGATGGTTATATCAGAAAAATTATTGTATATGTATTTATTTAAAGATTTAATAAATAATAAAAATATTTTAAAAATAATCAAAAAAATAAAACCAAGATAATTTTAACTTGATGATTTTAGAAATAAACCCGGTATTAAAAAAATAAAATTCTATTTTGTTGGATGTTAAATATTAAAAATAATAATTTATTACATGGATAATCAATATATTGGGATTCGAAACAATATATTTTTTATGAGTGATTACATTTATATTTATAATCATTTATTAATTATCATATGTTTGATAATAAATTATTTATACATGTAAAATAATTTAAATTTATGAAATTGTTTTTCAAATTATTATAAATTTATTTAAATACATATTTCTAAAAATATTTCTTATTTTAACCAACATTACAAATTTTGATCAAAATAAAATGTCAATAAACATTTTAAAATTCTAAAAATTACATTATAAAAATTCTATATTAATTTTGGGGTAATAAGTCACTAAGAATAACAAGAATAAATTTATCAAAATAAAACAAAATCCTAATTTTATTTTATTATAAAACCTATTTCATAATGATTTAAAAGTATAAATTGACTAATAATATATGTACATAAAATATTATTAAAACTATTTTGAGAATAAATGATGTGTAATGTAATTTAAAATGAATGATGAACAATTATTTTAGTTTAAAGTAATTGATATGGATATAACATTAGATTAAAATCCATCATAAGTGCTTTTAAATATATTTTGAACAAGTAAATGAATATCCCTCATTATTTTTATACTATGTGTGATGTTATCCCCCTTTATTGGGTTCCAATTAGACATCAAGATAATACATAAGCATCTAATTTCAAATTTATTTCTCATAGTCCCTTCAAGGTAAAAGGCTATGTCTGCTATCCTATATCCAAATATGGATTTTATATATAGAAAACCTCACAAAAAAATTCACCAAAATTTTAAGATGTTTTTCAAAATTGAGATGTATCCTTAGGGTTCCCAATGATTTATTATCATTATAATACCCAATATTAATAAAACTTCAATTTATCATGATCATTCTTACTAAATCATACAACCAAAATTCTAAAAAATATCATCTTAATAGACCACATAACTATTAACCCCCATAAAACAATAATATCACACAAATGGTTATATATTTCAATCATATAATCTTGTAACAAATGTTAATCTTCTCCCAAAATATCATGAATTTTCATGAAAAAAAATTAAATAAAAACCCTAAAGTACTGTTAAAACACTATCATGTATTCTTCGACTAACCTAATCAATAACACCCAAATATCATTAACCACCTTAAAATATCATCAAATGTTACCTTATATGGGTAAATAAATTCTTAATTGATCCTCATTTGATAAAATTATAATATCCAAAGTGGTATAAACACTACTTTGAGACCACGTATGATTCCTCAATCCTGATCACTATGATACATTATTAAAAATATAATATATACATACTTTATTAAATACTAACTTAAACAACCCATATTTAAAAAAACATTATTTCTATAAGAATAATAATTATAGAGTCACATATACACTAGAGATATTTTGAAATTATAGTTTTATATACTTAATAATATAAATTTACCTAAAAAACCAATATCATTATCAAACGATACCATTTTTATGATTATACATTGGATTTATAATTTTATATTAATTCATTATTATCTCCTACAAAATACTCTGTACATGATACCCTTATATAAATATTATTTATAACATTATTCCTCAGAACCTAGTGAAATGGAATCATTTGAATGGTGAAGTAAAATTCTCCTTAAAGGAAAACACACAAATGAATGAAAATGGGTTACATCATTAGAATTTAAAAAAATATGACCATGGGAGAATTATGTGATAAAAAACATCAAGGAACAATAAGGGGTTTCAATAAGGAGTAATATAATGAATTATCATCTCAAAATATCAGGTATATAATTTGGATAAATCATAGAGAAACAAAAGAGACAACAATTTTAATCCATGGAACATAATATAGTTATATATAAAAAGATATTCAAGAATAATAATATGATTTCATAACATTTTAGAGAAATATAACTGTAACCAATTCAATTTAAAAAATTTTAAAATTACAATTTTTTTCAATAATAATGTAGTGAATAAAATAATAATATCAATAAATCATGTTCTGAAAATAGAAATAATTACCATGAATTCATTTCATAATATAACAATAATGCACACACATAACATTGTTATCTCATATGAAGAAAATAATTTACAAAAACATATTTGTGTTTTATAGAACGATCCCTTAAAATAATGATAGTTCAAACACTTTTGTTCCATATAAAATCAATAAAAAACATATATTAAAATCAATTCGAATGAAATTAGGTTTAATCACATTCTCAAATTGCATCATATAAAATTATATGAAAAATTATATTGAATGATACCTAAATTAATGATCCAATAATAAGTATAATAGAAGGATATTTTTTGGATAATTAATTACAAAATATTCATAAGATATAGAAATATTTGGGAATATAGGAAAATTCATGAAAATAGATATATATTTTAAACAAAAAATTAAAAATTATAATATAAATAATTTTGTGGGTTTATTTTAAAAATAAAATCACTTCTAGAATGTTAAATAAATTATTTTTTTATTGAATTGTTTTTAAATGATCCATAATAGTGAAACTGAGAAAGGGTATAATCCTTATATCATGATATATGAATTTGATGATAAAATAAACAAACATGATATGAACAAACATTTTAAAATAGTAAAATATCATTTTTAAAACCAATATAATTAAAATAATAATAAATTGTGCTTTTAAAAATTTATAAATAAAATAAAAATTATAATACTTGATACTATATATGTAGGTTTGAATATTATAATGTAAATCCTTTTTGGAATGAATGAATGTGGATATTGAAGAGAAATATCCATTAAACATTATAAGAATTATTTTTAATGATACATTATTTTTATGACATAAGAATACATAAAATGAGATTGTTATGATTTGAAAATGTAAATTTACATAATAGAATGAGAAAATAAAATAATAAGTAAATAAATGGAGTTATAAAAGAATCATGTAATTATATATTGATGGGAGAAATATTGTGACTAATAAAAGGTAAATTGTGCAAACTACACCCTTATGACCTGTGTATTGTAAAATTAAATGGTAAAGGAATGGGTATATTTTAAATGAATGTGAGAATAAAAAAATTATAAAATTATTTAAGATAGATGAATATAATAAGAAATTAACTAAAAAATCCTAATATATATCGGTATATAAAAAGAAGTTTTTATTAATGAATTGATTTTACATGATTAAAAGATTACCAAGATTGTATAATTTTATGTAAAAATCTATCAATGAATAGGTTATGTGAATAAAATTTAAATCCACATTAAAAATGATGAAATAAAAAATTATATGTTATAAATCACATAATTTTAAGAAAATGTAAAAAAAATATGATGAGACAGCCTAATGAATGGATATTCAATTAAAATAACCATAATTAGTTCGATAATGAATTAAATTTACAAGGTATGAGATCATAAAAGGGGGATATAAATAACCCTAATAGTAGTATATTTATGAAAAATTATTCAATTGATATTAATTTCATATTTTTAATGGATAATATCTATATAATTTGAAATTTGTCTTATGAAATGAAAATTGAAAAAAAACACTAACCTTTAGTCATATTTCATTTGGTTATGTTTTTACCTACTATATAAATAACAAATTATTGTTAAAACTCAAATCATGAAGTTAATTATAATAAATGTTTCATTTTATTTATTTATACAAATTTTAATTTATTTATAACTACTTCATTCGAAGAGAGAATGTACTAAAGATATGTTTTAATTTTGTAATTATCACCTTTTCATGTTACATAATTATATAAATTTTTTAATTTAATATTTATTAAACAAAAAAATATATATAACACATTCTAATTATTAGATAATATATATTATACAATAAACATCTAAATAGGTATTTATAGGTAAATCATTGACAATTTCTTCTTAGGTAGATTAAACTGGTCATTATCTGGATGTCTAATGAGAGAGAGTGGGAGAGAGTATATATTATAAATATATTTTAATAGTTATACTATTATCATTATAACATTAATATTTTGTAAAAATATATATTTAATAATTTATAATGCTATAAAAATTCAAATATAATTGGAGTGTATAAATAAGATGTGAGAAAAAATGGAAGGAGAATCGAAATTACATTTTCATTCCAGATTTTAACAGTTGTCATATACATGATAGTTTGGGTTTGAGTACCATTATAATATCCTTAAGTGTATGAATATACAAAAGAGTGGGGATATGGGTTTATAGAAGGTTTTGATATGGGAATATTATTTAATTTTATTAGTTAAAGGAGAGTGGATAATTACACATGTGGATTGGTCTATTATTAGGTTACCATAATTTTTATTTTATCATTAATTCCGCTGAATTTAGATTGGGGATGGTTCCCAATAATCATTTAGTTTATTATTGTAGAAAATTATGTTTCTTTTCCTTAAATCCATGCCAAATTATAACCAAATCAATGAACAACTTAATTAAAAGAAAAAAATAATGAATAGTTTTGTATTGAAATAAAATATAAAATAGGCCTGAAATTTTAAAACTTAATTTATAGTTTAAAAATAATATATGAGATTTGTTACATGTTAAATAAATTTTATCTTGTCAATTTTTATTAAAGAAAATCAATTCTCAATTACATCATGATGTAGTCATAAAATATTTGATAAATGTAAAACCCCTTTTGTACTATTCGGTAGAAAATCAACAGCCTTTAAAATATCATAAAAAATCAAACTTAAATAATTTTTTAATTATAAACATAAAATGAATTACATTTTAAAAATTCAAATTCTATAATTTTGGAATTTAACTTTTTATTGAAATATCATATTTCATGATAAAATGATTTATTGATAATAAAATATATTTATTTTTATCTGACTATTGACATTTATATTTTTTTATCATATATTAATTATTATTTGTTTAATAAATAATTTTTTAAAATAAAAAATATTTTTATTTTTTGAATTATTTATTTAATTACATATAATTTATTAGTTTTATACTATATTTAGAGAATTATTTTTAGTTCAAAAAACATTATTCACTCTAATCAAATTCATATGTTGAGGATGATTTTTTTCTAATTATAAAATCCTTGTATTATGTCTATTTAAAAAATATTTAGTCTATACAAAATATGAATCTTAGTCTTAATTAAAAAAATAAATTCATTAATGATATTGTATTATAAATTTTTTTTTAATTGATCTAAAAAAAGCAGACTTTGGCTAATAAAATATGTACATTGAATGTAATAATAAATATTTAATAAATAAATGAGCTACAAAGTAATTAAAAATGCATGGTAAATTATAGTTTTAGTATAAAAATAATATTTAATCATTAATCATATTTTTCACCTATAATGCTTGACGTAATTAAATTCAATGGTTATTTTAATTTTTTATTGTATAAATGTGAATAAAAAATTTAAATTAATTATAATAGATTAGTTAAATTACCAATGAAAGTAGATACAACATCCCATGTTGTTAAGATATGTACACCATATTTGTTAGCATGTATGACACACAACAACAAGTTTATAATGTAATATAATTTCACAAGGATTTATTATATCTTTATTGTTATATATACAATTAATATATTTTATTTCTTACAAATCCAATAATACTACATTAGCTCGCATTTCATGCATCAGTTACATTCATCAATGACTTGTGTTACACCAAAGAACATGTCATACCAAATAATATTAATATTTTCATTTAAAATAAAAATTATCTCATAGACATTAAATTTTTGGTTATAATTATAATTAACTAACTAATGATTATACAAATTTAAATTCCTTAGACAAGAATTAAATGTTACCATGAAGTAAAGAATTACATAACTCAATTTATTTTCATTGGGTTATATTACTTCCTCACTAACTATAATATTATTATGTAATGTGTAAGTTTAATAATAAATATATATATATATATATATATTTTGTTTCTACTTGTATTATTTGGATTTATAGTTTCTAAAAATAATTAATTCATCATTTTATTATCAAATCAACATTATCATCTTTCTATTGGTTTCCTTCAATATCTATTCTTATTTTTGATTGATTAGAATTGAATTTAAATTAAAGGAAATTATTTTTTCATTTTTTAATAAAATTCACCATTTTATTCCCCTTCGTAATTCATTATATTTTTCTAATAGTAGTACCATTTTTCAACAATTTGGTTGTAAAAATGTTTTACGAGTATTCTTATGAAAACCTTTCATATTTTCAGTCATTGGTTGGAAATATATCTTCATCAAAAAGCCTATTTTCAGTCAACATTTTGTAAATTATTTTTATCCTTCTTGAAATGATTTATTGAAATAAAAATTTAACAATTTTTTGTTTAATTTTTTTCAAAGGATTCTTTTTATCGCAATCTGGAAAAGTCACATTTCTAACCTTTTTAACCTATAAATGGAATTCCCTTTATTTATTGTATATAATTACCCGTAAACATTAACATTATTTCATTGAAGATTTATTTTCATATTTAAATGGATATTTTAATTAAAATGATTCTAAATTTTATTTTCAATGATAATTATTTTAAAAATTAATTAAAAATGAAAATAATATTTTCCTCAACAATGTTATTAAATATCTCTTTATTTCATCAATTCCAGAAAACTCTAATGTTACATTAATAAGGATATATTATATTAATACCACCATTATTCATTCCTATGTATTTATAATTATTTTATTCACTAAATATTTTATTGAATTTTATTTAATTGAATCATTTTTTATAGTTTCTAACTTCTCGTTGATTTATTCACATTATAAAAACAATTGAACATTAGATTTCTTATATATATTCAAATTATTTATCAGGGATATGACGATTTCATAAACCTTATCACATTTTTAATTTTATTTTCTCATTGAAATTTTTTATATTCTATGGGTGAAATTAAAAAATATCCATTCTTTGATAAATATGGATATTTGATTAGGAACATTTTTTGAATGAAATTTTTTATTCAATATGTGATAAATTATTTGGACTATGAAAACATGTTTTGGGGAAAACTTAATGTAATCCTCCAATGAATCATAAATCTCATTATAAAAAATATTAGAAAAAATATATATTATTTTTTATATAATATGTTTTAAACCGACATGTGAATGTTCTTTAAGGTAAAAGTTTTATGTTCGTAGGGAAAATATTGTCTAATAATTATTTATTTCAACAAATTAAAATTCTTTTTTTCTTAATATAAATTTGTCATTTTATATGAAATTATCTATTGATAAATTTATTTCTATGGTTATTTATAAAACTGTATGTGTTTCAATTATTTACCTTACTATATTAGTTATGCCTTATCCAAAAAATTTCATAGACAATGTTTTTTGTTATCTACCATTCCATGATGATTATGTTTAATGATCCATTATAGCTTTATCCATTCATAATCATAACTAATCATTTCAGATGTCCCTTTTTATATTTACTTTCCCATGCTTATGAAGAATAAATCATTTACTGAGTATGAATGGATGCAATTTATTATCATTATGATTTATTATACTAAATTTTCTATTCTAAATAAAAATGGTTATTCTGTATGTATATGGTTCTCCAAAAATTCTATACAGACTAGTCTATAATGCTTTTATTTCCTCAAAATCATGAAAAATTTAAATAATTAAGGAAATGTATCTCTATTTTTGGGTTTAGGACGTTATAGTTTGAAATAAAGGATGTTTAGTATAATACTTGTAAATATGAGTTATGAAAAACATTCTTTGAAAACACAACCCGATGATAGCATTTAATTAATGTTAAGAGGAGCATTTTACTGTTTTATTAAGGTAGAGATTGTGTCATATTTACAAGGAATACATCCCTATCTATATTTAATGATTATTTTATGAGTTCATGATTGAAGAGAAGATAAAATGCATGAACTCCACATTTTAGGATTTATTTCATTGGAGTCTACCAATATTATGGATGTTTTTTAGATACTAATGGAAATTATTTCATTTAATGGAAATTTTTATTTATAGAATAATGTATTTACTTTATATTGATATGATTACAATTTCATTAATAACCATTAAAGTTGATATGATTATTAATGAAATTATAATAATATTACAATAATATTATTAGTCTTTCTAAAAAATTATTGTCATGAAATACATATTAAACATTTCTCAAATTATTCTAATTATTTAAATGTGGTTCATACTATTTTTTTGGGGAATTTATATGAACAATATAGCTTCTCAAGAAAGAAATCCCACATAATAATTTAAAACCTATTATATCTATAAAGGTTTTTAGTCTTCAACCCAGGACTAAAGGATGCATCGTTTCTCACATACCACCAACCAACATGATGTCATGGATAATACTTAATTTATTTGGGTAAATTATTTGAAAAATATTTTTCATTAAAGAACCAATATTATAAATTTTTTTGTTTATAGATTATTGTATTAACCATATTACTTTTGGGAAATATTTAGAGATTTACAGAATTATGTGTCACTCTATTATCGATGATTCAATCCATTGAATGTAAATATTAATTTTCATGAATAAAATATTCATTTATGGATATTCAATTCATGGTGTAAGTAATAAAGAAAACAATTAGGAATAAATTTTTTTATAGATATGTATTGTGTATGTTATTTCATTAAATTCATAGATAGTAAATGAATTTCAAAATTCTAGGAAAATGGTGTCAAAAAAATATCCAATTACATTCATATTTTATTTGTAAGATAGTCAATTTGTTCATCATAAATTTTTTTGTTTTTTTTACTACCCATAAGTCTCCATTTATCAGATTCCATATATTGATTAATGTCCCCAATCAATCCCTGTAATTTTTTATGTTATTATCCCATTCCAAACAATGGTATAATATATAAACATATAGTTTTATGTTATTCAATGTGAAAATTTTGCTTCTCATCTACTCTTATTAAAATGTAATTTTATCAACAAAATTTAGGTTGTTGATTTTTCCAAAATCCTATTTCCAAACAAATGAACATTGATTACCAAGTATAAGTATAAATTTCAAGGATACAATATACATATGATGGAGAGAATGTAACGACCTGAATGATTAAAATATGAACATCAAATTCAGTAGAATATATGAATTAAAACCCCAATTCTAGAAAGAAATATAATTTCATGATACATTATGATATAATTATTATTTTTATAAACATTAAATATATTCTATATATTTCAATTCACATTATACAAAGTTGTCTCACATTACACGCAACAATAGCATTCATCAATGGATTGTGTTACCGGCAACCCAAATACCTGTCAAATACATTTAATAATATTATATAAAATTAATATTATACCCTATAAGTTAATATGGTTGTTATTTATATTATAAAATAAATAATGAAAATAGATCGTTGAATTCAATTATTTTTAATTAATTATGATTTAAAATAAAACCAATTTAATATAAAGACATGTTTTTATGATAGCTACATGTAGTAACCCAAAGGTATTTTATCTTAATAAATTAAATTAAATACTATTAATTAATCAAAATTTTGAAATTTATATATTTTATATTCAAGAATTTTTTTCCTTTATTCAGAATATTTTTATAATAATAAGATAATAACATATCCAATTTTATTCATAAATGCCATCCTCTTTGAAAATCATTTTGTCTCTTTTTTATGGATAATATTGTTTTATGAATAAATTTTAAAAATATAAAAAATTAATTTGAGAAAATAAATGTAATTTTTGAAATATTAATTCCTAAATTACTTTAGGTTGAGTTTATGTTTTATATATGAGAGGTTTCATTTGTTGATGAACTGTGAAAATAAGGTATTTTAATAGAAAAATGCCTTCTCATATAAATAATAAATAATTGATGAACTGTCAAATAATCTATTTTCTCAACATGTCAGCAGTATAAATTTTATGTTATTTTACTCCAATTATGTGAAAATAATTTTAAAAATGGGTTCTATATTTTGAGTCAAAATAATTTTTAAGTGAAAACTTTTCTGATATAATTTTTCACAAAATTTATTAGTGAATCATAAAATTAGTTACATAAATTAAGGGAAAACAACATTACCAAGGGACTAACGTTTAAACATAGGGGGCCAAATGAAGAATAAACATTTAAATAACACATTTTATAGTAATGTATGGACCTTATACCATATATTATATTTTTTTGTTATATAATTTAATATGCATGGAAGAGTAATCCCTATATTAAAACATTTACAATCATCTCACTCACCCCACTTATAAAAGGCCTCCGCATATCCCCCTTCTCCACATCTCTCAACCCACATTTCTTTAATTATTAACTACCCAAATAACTATCCAACATCACACCTCCTTATCATAGAGGATAAAATTGGGAATAAATCCAACATATAATGGGATTAGTTCAACCGTAATGAGGATACTTGAAGAAGAGACAATGATAAAATAAAATCATTTTTATTTTATTTTTCCCTCCACCTACATTAATTATTATTATAACATGATTATATAATAACATATGTATAAAAATTTTAATGGGGTTTTTTATGTTATGACCTACAAACTCAAATAATTACATCAAAATGGTGACAGAATCAACATTTTTGTGTACAAATACCACCTCGCGAACTGAAGTTATATTATATTCCATCACCACCTTTCAGTGTTGGAAAATTGATTTAATTATAATTTATATATGATAGTGAAAATAATAATTACTTGTTAATATTATTAGAATTACTATATAATATATACATTCATTTTTCCCATGTTTGGGAATATGATATCGTCAATCACGTATATGGAAAACTGACACCTCACAAAGAAATGTGATTCATTTACAATTTACATGGAATTTATTAAAGATGGTTTTAAAAAAACAAATTATTGATCTACTAATCCAATTCATGTTATGGGAATGACTATGACAAATAATTTAATATGTATTACTATAAATACATTCATAATGAATATATATGATATTTAAATCCTGAGTTTAATTCTATATATGATAAAATAATGATTAACTAATGAGAAACACAAAAATAACAAGTCAAAACAGACTGAAAAAAATTGTAAATACAAACAAATAGGATTAAAATAATGAAATATTATTAATGAACTTTTAATCAGATGTAATTAATGAATAAAAATGATATTATAAATATTAATATGTATCCAGCATAAATTTATAACTTGATTAAAGCAAATATATACATGTTTAAAGATCAATATTCCAAAATGAAGCATAAGGTAATTGATTTTGACTCAACTTCATTTCAAGGGGGGATATTATAATGTTGTTCACCTGATTAATTTTTTATGGAATCTATACTTCCACATAAAATTTAATATCTCAAAAAATCATTATTCATGGTATTATATTTCTTATTATTAATTACTCCACCTAAAGGGATTCTACTTAAAATTTACCAGATTGTGATAAATTCTATAATTCAATATGGATTCATTGGGTTATATTTCTTACTCATTATCTTTAATATTCTAGGATTATGTATATAATTAATTTTTAATATTTATTGTTTATTTCCAATGGTTTTATATTTATTTATAGTTTCTAATCATGATTTATACATTGGCTGGTTCTCACATAAACATTATGGTATTTACAATATGTTAATTCACAATATCATTTTATTCAAGATTGTTTACAGATGAATTTCAATTAATTTTTTTAATAAACACTTATGTTTTCATATAATCTGATTATTTAAGAAATATTTCACGTAATAGAACAATTTTTTCACTACCTGGTACATAAAATGTTTTCAAACACTAATTTTGAAAAAACTATATTGGATTTCTATCTTTGCTTGGAAACATATTTTCTTACATAACAAATTATTCTAAATATGCTTTCAAATATGTTTTTCGTAATATAAAATGACTTATTTGAATACATTTTCCCCCATTTTTTTACAAAGGTTTTTGGTGGAATATTATTTCCTAATTCTAAACAATGAATTGTTTAACCTTTTTACCATGCCAAAGGAATGGTTGTTATGGAATGTATGAAATATGATATATAGATAATGAAAATTTCTTTGAAGGACTGCTTTCATTTTTATAATTATTTTTTAATTAAATGTTCCTACAAATTATTTTAACAAAAATGGTTTCACGACCTGTCCCCAGGGGCCCTTCCTGCAACTACCCCATGACTGCCTCCCAAAGACCAGGGGATGGAGACCTGTGTCGAAGGCCTTATTCTGCTAGTGGGAAGCATTTGTTATGTACATTTACACACACTCTCTCACAACCCATGACCACAATGCTGAAATGGAAATAATGAATACTACTAAAACAATCACTGAGAGTATAGGTACAAAGTGTATGTAAGATGGCCTTGAATAAAAACCAAAAAACAATAACTGTAATCAATTTAGTAAAAGTTTTCGGGTAATATGTCCACAGATAAATCCTACATAAATGGTAAGTTTAGAGTAGTTTCTTTAAGCTGTAGGAGTATGCATCTCTTTTCTATCTCACTGAGAACCACTTGCTTTGGTAAAACTGAGGTCTCAATCAAACATTCGGTCATCTACACAAGACACGACACATATGGGTGAAGAACGTGTAAGGGTGAGTAAAAGACACATAGTAGGGACCCAAAACCACAAATAAATAACATAAATAAAATTACACACTGAGAATTCCCATCTCAAATAGGTAGATACTAATGTATATAATGCAATATTATTATTCATAAAGATTAACATCTTGTACTACTGATGGACTCATCCCTGTTGAGTCACTAATGACTGTTTGGACCCTAAGGTCTACTAGTATGTCGGGCCACTAAGGTCTGTTCACCTACCAAGCCAATGAGGTACACACATCCTCTAGGCTGCAAAGGTTTGATCAACTACTGGGCCACTAAGGAATGCTCGTCACTTCCTTCACATCACAACCGCTATAAGATTCATGCTTGTAGTGCACATAATTTTGGGAGAATCTACCCCACAAGGAATCAGTAATATCCCAAATTCCATGAAAATTAACATAGATTATTTCAAAACGACAATATCACTTGAGGGTCCCAATACAAAAAATGGATCATTAATCAGTTGTGTGGTTTGGTTGATATAGACATTTTAGTAAAAAGTGGTTACTTGATCCAGGACCCGGTCTGGCCTGGTTAGACCAAACCAACTCAGCCTGGGTATAACGTAACATAGATCTATCCTAGACTGCGGGCCCCAGCCCAAAATTTCTGGGTTCTAGTTTAGGGTCGTCCCACTGAGTGGGTAGGTCCGTTTCACCCATGATACATCGATCACTACCATTCAATGTGCATGCATGCACCACCGCCATCCATTTCCATCGGCTTGATCTACTACACATGGAGGTATTCTACATACCCTCTTGTGTGCCACCTCCGTCGTTGGATATCGGTGGCCCCTCAATCACAACCCACGACCAGATTATGTGGGCCTTGTCCTCTTTCATGGCGCATAGGCGGTGTCTTTTGCGGGCTATCGAGATTCCTCTAGTGGTCCAATTTTTTAACTACGATGTTATTTTGGATCCGTGGATATTACTCGCCAATATTACATGTTCAATTATGTCTTCTCATCAACCCGAGGGTTTGGTCATGAAGAACAAAATAATTCCCCCAATGGAGAGATCCATCCTCATTCATGTCAGTTGGATTCCTCTACGATAGAACAAAAAGGTTGATGATTGTAACTAATTTAATATCCCTTCGAGACCGAGAAAACAAAATCCACCCTGTAAGAAAAAAGGACCCATGGATCAACCTATTAGTGGGTTTATTGGTTTTCATTGTTTAGGAAAAATGAACTAGGAAATAATTTCATCATGAACAAACTCCAACCTAGATGTAGGATCATTTTTTGGTAAGGATCGCACCACAATGTTGGTCACTCCAAAATTAGTCATTCATAGTCTTTCATTGATCGTCACTCACCAAAGAAAAATCTCCAATAGATCAAAGTAATTTTTCACTGTGCCAACTACCAGTATTCATTCAATCCATTTTTGGTATAAAATGTGTTTAAATGTTTCTATTATTATTCCTTATGGCTTCGTTACATTGTTTCATTAATGAATCAATTGTTCTGTTACATTGCAATGAAATTAAAAATTCAAATAAAATAAAATAAATTAATATTCTATTTTATTCTTTAAGAAATTCTTTTTTTAAATTTTCATAAAAGTCCATAAATTATCTTTTTCCATCGACTCAGAATAGTAGAGGTTACGTCAACTCACATGTAATGTTCTCATTCCAAACACTACTTTGTTCTCATATTTTAAATTTGTGCACCCATTTGAATATTTACAAAATCTATCTTGTGCACTATTTTAAATAAACATACAAATAGTTCAAACAATTTCTCTAGGATCCATGGGCCTCATAATTAAGTTATTTGTAAGAACCATGTGTCGAAAAAAATCCAATATAATTAAATAATCATTGAATTTATTGGAAAACATATTATCTCCACAATTTGGGATTTACATCCTCATAAGACAAAACAAAGGCTAACGGAATTAGAGTAATGTGATCAGATATGATCCTCCTGCTCCCATGAGCTCTCCTGGAGATTATCATACTGGCACTGAACATGCACTAGTGGAATCAACCATCCACGAAGGACTCGCTTCTATCCATCATAAATATCTATGGGGAACTCTACAAACGTCACACTATAACCAATATCAAACTCATCCAAGTCGATGACATGTGATGGATCATGCACCAATATCCTCTGTTGTGATATGTGGAAGACATTATGCACCCGATGCCACATTGGGGGGAGATTAAGGAGGTACGCCACCTCAATAACTCTGCACAGAATCTGAAAATGTCTGATGAACCTTGGATAAAGATTTCCTCCTTGGATAAATATTCACAATCATCATGGAGGTGAGAACCCAAGGAAGACATGAACTCCCTCCTCGAATATTAAGGGACTCCATCACATATTTGCATAAGATTTTTTTCTGCTCTATGTAAAACTCATCTGATCATTGATGACCTGCACCGTCTCAGTGGTATCTTATGCTATATTTGGACCCACAAGTGATGACTCACACTAGTCTATCCAGTAAACCGGTAACCTTCATTGTCGCACGTACAACACCTCGAACGGATCCATATGAATAGTTCAATGGTATTTATGGTTGTACACAAACTCCACCTATAGTAGGTGATCCTTCCAACTATGCCTGAGGTCTTGGATACATGCATAGAGCATTTCCTCTAAAACAAAGATAGTCATCTCCATCTAACAATCTATCTATGGGTGTAATGCTATCATTAGGTGTAGTAATGTCCTGAACACCTCCTGAAATCCCATCCATAACCAGGATACAATGCATGTGTCTCAATCTAAGACTATCATAAATGCATCTCGGTGGAGTTGAAAAATCACCTGCACGTAGAGGTATCCAAAGAATTCAACTGATCATTTCTCCCATATGGGTATGAAGTGGTCTGACTTGGTGAGTTAGTCAATAACCACACATATGGTATCGTGACACTAGATTTTTAGTATAAACCTTTGATGAAGTCTATCAAGATATTCATCACACTTCATCTCAGGTACCTCAAGCAGTTGATTCAATCCTACTGGAACCTGATTATCTACCTGTAATTGATGATAAGTGAGGCTCCATGAAATGAAATCTCTAATTGCCTTTGTCATCTCCAACCAATAGTATTGTTGTTAGAGGTCATGGAACATATTTTAAACTCATGGATATACTACCAAATTGGATGTGTGGAACTCCCTCATAACATCCTTACGCGATGCCACTAGCACAATGGGGCAACCTCTAAAAAGGATGGTGTTCCCCCAACCTATCGAATATCCATCATGAGATTTTCATGAGGATAATTGATCACACCAGTATTTACAGTCACATCCATAGGTTTTTCTTTCCTAACATGTTTTAAGTGTGTGGGAGTGATAGACATCGACTGGAGATGAGATACTCCATCCCCATCTGCAATGGATATCTGCATCGCGGCTAACTAATCTATCCCCTCTAACAGCAACTACAAACTAGATCCCATGCTAAGAACATCTGCTACCAGGTTCCCATTATCAGGTGTATAAACTACCTCAAAGTCATATACCATGAGGATCTATAGGCACATACACTTCCTCATGTTCAGGTCCTTATGGGTGATGATATTCCTGATAATTTTCTGTTGAGAGTAGATGGTAATCCATTCACACATCATTATTACCAACACATAGTTAATGAAAATACCACAACTACTTGCTCTAGGTCATGGGTCTCATGATGCTTCTCATTCTTCCTCAATAACCATGAACCATAGGTGATTACTCCTTTCCCCTAAATCAATAGACAACCAAGTTCGATCTCTGAGGAGTCTCATAAAACTACAGACTCAACGCCCTCATCCGGTAGTTTAATGATGGGGGCCATGTTCATTCACTGCCTCAGCTCCTGGATACTCTATTGGCACATATCCATCTACACTAAGGGCTTTACCTTATGTGTCCAAGCTTATAAGGGTGATTCTACCCTATTAAAGTTAGGTACGAACATCCAGTAGTACCCAACCAAGCTCCAAAAACCTCATACCTCTTTCATGGCCCTAGGTGGATACCATTAAAGCACCACCTCTATCTTGGTGCATCCACAAAAACTAATTCCTCTTAAAAAACATGTCCCATAAAGTGGACCACCTGAAACCATATCTACCACTTTGAGATCATCCAATAATGCGAGTTCTCTCGGAGTGTATCCTAGAATATCCATTGGACTGTAGTGTGATCCATCTCAGGCTTCAAGTAAAACTGGATGTCATAAATGATGTCAAATATGAAACGGTAATGGTAAAGCTAGAAGATCCAACACATGAGCCCCATGAACAGTACTAGGGTATTAGTTATGCTGAAAGGTATCACCAAGAACTCCTAGTTACCATATCGACATCTGATTCTTGTCGTTGATACGTCCTCATCACATACATAATGCTGATGATTGCCTAATCTGAGTTCTAACTTTGAGAACCACATCGCTAAATTAAACTAGTCGAAGAGTTCATAAATCCTTGGAAGTGTATACCTACACATCATGGTCACCTAATTCAAGCATCAGAAGTCCTCACACAACCTCAAAATCTCGTTTGTCTTCATAGATAACAATATTGGGGATGGGAACACAGAAACACAGGGTCTAAAATAGGCCATATTCTGAAAATAATCAATCTTTGTTCTCAAATCATGATGCTCTTTAGGATTCATCCAATTTAATGGTGTCTATAACGATGTCATCTCGGGGTACATATCTATTCTGAAGTTGACCTACCTATGTGGGGGTATTCGCAGACCATCATTAGGAAATATGTCTTATAACCCTTCCATCAATAACGCAATGTGAGGACTCTTCATGTCCCCCACACTAAGAGTTGGGAAATCCAACAAGTGAGTGATTGGAAATAGAATCCTTTGAGAATTTATGTCATGTGTTGAAAGAGATATATAATCTCTAGGGAAGGAAAATATAGTCCCATTTTCTCAGACGCACTGTACTATGCATTTAAAATAGTCAATATGAGCATGGACTGTGGATAACCATTCCTTTCCCAAAATCGGGTCATAAGGATTTGATGCCAATACTATGAGATCGCAGCTGAAGATCTCACCGCCCTGAGTAATCTCATACTATTAGAACTATTTTGCGGACATCAAGTCCCCTGTTGTTGTCTCTAATCATAAGGATTGGGAAATTAACACCACAAAAATCTATTCCATCTAAACATGGTCAGTGGAAATGAAAGAGTGATTGTGACCTATGATTATAAGAACAACATCTATGGTGGTGGAGACATATATCTTATATCAAATCATATTAGGAGCGACATGGTTGTAGGCCTCCTTCACCTGTATTTGGCCTCACACCTATCCAAAAACCCCCAGAGCCCGTGGTGGACCACTGAGGGGTGGTGGTGGTAGATCATGGAGCCTCTACCCACCATCTTCTACTCAACTAGCTCCCCTGCCTCATTTTCTAACCTGGGGACCACCATACATAAACATCTTTCTCTACCTAGGTAGTCCAAATATTGTCTCCCCTTCCATCTTCATTTAGATTTTGTAAATCACAATCCTTGTTCTTGTTGCCGACACATGAGTATCACAACCTACCCTCTAACAGCTCCCTCCTCACTAGGGGTGTCATACCATTGTCCTTGCATCTTGAGGTTGTCCCCCGATATTCCAGGCCTTCATGGGACCCCATATCGGCTGCCTGTTACCCACATTTGAAGACACGACCACCCAGGGTCTTTTGGTTGCTTCGGTTACTGGTGTATTCTCTACTAGGATGCTCTCCACAAGTAGGTATCACTCTGGTACCCCATACTTAGTAGGTATGAAAAGTGATATCATGGATTCATTGATCTCATAGTGTAGTGCCTACAAAAAATACCATGCCTTGATGAATAGGCCTTGCACCATGTATGTGGAGTAGTTATAAAGCTTATTGAATCGCACTGAGAATTCCAATACTATCTTACACCCTAAAATATGTGCAGTAGCTCTTGTATATGCACTAAGTGCAATGTTGCGGGCAACAACTACTCTATAAATATGCATTTTAATTATGTATATCAGAGGGTTTCCTCAATGTTTTAATAGATCATCAAGCTCGATCATCTCCCCGCCGATCAAGGAAGAATGCTCACGGCTAAGACCACCATATAGTCGAGTGGAATCCTCCCCAGATAGAAGACTCTTCATATCTACCTTGAACCAATCCTATGCCCCTTGGGGGCCAGTATCACCCCTGAACCTAAGTGGTCTCTTCCTAGTGAACTCATGTAAGGAACTGATCATGCATGTTTCCTATACTAGTAGCACCAGTAACATATTTTGTTCAATGGGTTGTGGCAACTCTGGTGCACCTCCATGGGGGGCCATGTCTAATACCAATCCCTATACTGATCCCTCCTCAAAAGGTGTAAAATAATCATAGTCACCCAGTAGAATCCTAAATTTCTATCTGCCTGGCGTCATTATAAAATAGATCACGAGGAATAATTTTCAATGGGTAATACCTGGTGAGCCTACACTAAAAGGACAAGGGGAAAATAGAAATCCTATATGATTCATGCAAGCAGTGGTTTCATGTACCATGTTGAAAATAAAAATTCAGTATCCTAGTTTATGGATACGTCATCCACCTCACCAACACTGGACTCCCTGATCCTGAAAATCGATCTCAAAACAATGAACAATATTTCCACCAAAAAACCCATACACTATTATTCATATTGGTAGAACTGATTCCTCTAGTACAAATTTTTCTCGACACATCCCCCTGGGAATGTTTTGTGGCTACCCCTTGACCTCCTCCCAATGTCCAGGGATAGGAAACTAGCACTGAAAGCATTAGCCAGCATGTGAGAGGAATTTTCCATATACCAATACATAAACACATAATCTCAAAACCATACCAATGTGGAGAATATGAAAACATTCATACAACTAAAACAACCACTAAGAGTAGAGGTATAAGGTGTAAGATAAATTGGAATGAATATGAATCCAATAAATGAAAAAACTATAAATACGGGAGTACAAGATCTCTCGTAATCCATATAATGAAAAATCATAAATGAGGAGTAGGGGTAGAGTAGCTACCAAAAGATGTAAGAGTATTCCTCATGTGTCCATTATCACAAGAAAACTGCCTAATCCTAGACCACGTGGGTCTGTTAAAGTATCGCCCATCTGTAAAAGGAAAAACATGTGTGGGTGATGCATGTGTCGGGGAGATTAATATAATACTTAGAAGGGAACCCAAACTACAATCAAAGACCACAATAGAAAAGTAAACACTTTTAATCTTTATCTCACACATGTATAACCAAAATTATAGGAAGCAAGATTATTATTAGTAAAGATGGACATATTTTAATACTGAGGGACTCATTCATGATGAGACACAGAGGTTTGTTTCGCCAATAATGTACACTTTTTTATCAGGTCATTGAGGTCTACTATGCTACAAGGCCATTTAAGTCCTTTCCTCTTTTCAGCCATAAAAATGTGCTTCACTGTTGGGCCACTGAGGTCTACTCGGCTTCCTAGACACTGACCTCAGCATGACTATCTTTCCAATGTGTTCTTATCTTCTATCATTCCACTAATCTCTTCTCGGCTACATATCCTTTTAGGTATTCCAGTCACTTCCTTCACATCACATCTAGTTGTATGATTCCCACATGCAGTGTTCTTGATTTCTAGAGAATCTACTCTTCATGAAATATTTTGTATCCCAAATTCTAAAAAATCTCAGTTATTGTAATTTAACATGACCGTCTATTTTTGAGGGTACCAACACAACAAATAGCTCATCAATGGGACACACATTATGGATGTTATGAATGCTTTAGTAAATATGGTATGGTGCGTTCCAGGTCGTTGTCCAACCTCGTAGAACAGACCCAACCCAGCCTAGGGACCCCCAACCCAATCCAAGTCCACACCCAACCCAGTTCTAGTCTGACCTGACCATATTATTAGTTCTAGGCCCAGAACATCTAGGGCGCGGGTTCGACCCACTGTGGGGGGATAGAACGGTTATCCTGGGACATGGCGAACATCGTGTCCCACCCATGATAGTTTCTACGGGTCTCCATAATGATCCATCTCAACACTGGCATCCAGGTGCATCACCCGGCATAGTTTCTACGTCCCCATGCATCGATGTCGTCCTTTATCTATGTTATGATCCACCATAAGCAGAGGTATGTTGTGATCCCCCATGTGTGATGTTGTTTCCACCTACTACAAGAAGACCTTTGATCACTACACATGATCAAATTCCACAAACCTTATCCTCAATTGTAGTAAACTGCCTCGCTGACACGACCATTACAATATGTCTCTGTGGATAATGTCTTTTGTGGGCCACCAGGTCCCCTCTGGTGGTCCGAGTTTCTAAACTGTGAGTGTATTTGGGATCCTCGTATCATTTTTGTTGCTGCTACGAATTCAAAGATGTCTTGTTGTTGACATGTGGGTTCTGTCACGAAGAACACAAGAACGCCCTCAACGGATGGATCTGACCATGTTCGTGTAGGCCTGATTCCAATGTGTTAGAATAAAATTGAGATGATTAATGCTATGTTTTTATCCCATTGAGCTTGAGTTAAAAAAATCCACCCTCTAAGAACAAATGACCATTCGATCAACCAGTTTGTGGGTTGATCCACCTTTATTGATTGGAATTTAATAATGGAGAAATAATTTAATAAATAATAAACACCTACATTGATGTCGGATTGTTTTTTGGTGATGATAATGTCACTGCATTCATTTATCATCAATCCATCAGTGACGATTTGTTTTCGATCGTTGCTATCCAAGACTAAATATCCATGGGTTCCGAAAAATTTCAAAACATGCCAAAAATCAGTCATAGGTCAATACATTAACAATTGAAAACATATTTCAGCATTTTTGTTATGTTTTTTTCAATGTAATTATAGTGTTTAATTTATGAAACATTGTTTCTATTATGATTCAATGAAATTTTAATTTCAAATAAAATAAACATAATGTTTATTTCAATTTTTCACTTATCAAAATTTCATTTATGAAATTTTAATAAAAATATGAAAATTTACTTTTTCCCTCAACCTGTGCGAGTTGAGGTTAACTCCATTCTTTTGTAATGTGATCATTCCAGACACAATAGTGACCTAATATATTTATTCTGTGTACCCATTTATTAGTTTCCAAAATCATTCACTTTCACAATATTAAATAAATTTAAAAAAAGTTCAAATATTTATTCTAGGATCACTAGGAATCAGAATCATGAGTTATATGAGTGACTGGTGTTGATATAATCACATATATTTAAAAAAATACATGGAATTTATAGGATATTACAAATTAAGTTTCTAATTATTGTTTTTTAAAAATAAAAAAATTCCTTAAGAATGTGTTAAAGATCATTTTATTTCATCAATAACAATAAATTATTTCTAACTCCAATGGGTATAAATCATATTTATTACCTCATTATTCATATTTCAGAAGAATTTTTATCATTTTTACCATGTTAAATATTGACATTCACTTCCATGAATCATTTTGTTTATCATTAACATTCCACGAAGATATTCATAATCCAATTACTATTGAAAATTGCATTTACCCTTTATTTACTCATTATTTATTATGGATATGATTATTTCCTAAACTTTATACCATTTTTCATAACATGTTCTAATTTAATGTTATCTAATTATTTTTTGGAAATATTTAAAAGTTCATATTCATTACTAAATACAAATATTTTACAAGTAACATTTTTTATGAATTAAATTAATTATCCAATAAGTGATGAATGATTTGGGTAGGTATGATACAAATTGAGTACCTTTTAAAGTTATTCTCTTGATTCGTCAATAGTCATGTGATATGAATCATTCAGCAAAACAAAATGGATTTTACCATATATGTTTTACATTGTCTTATGAGTGTTCTCGACTCTAATGGTTTTATTTTCTTGGGAAATATGGCATCTAATATTTAGGAATATCATTCATTTAGAATTTAGTTATTATTACAATCAGTGATACTTTTTTATGATATAATATATGGATGAATTTATTTATCATTTAAAAATTTAAATGTCATGTGTTTCATTTATTTAGTATTCGATATCGATTCAGCCTTTTCCAGATATTTATCTTGTATATGTGTTTTGTTATCTACATTTATATATTGATTATTCTTATTAATCTTTGATAGATTCTTACACACATAATCCTTACTATGAATTTTTCTCACCATTTCTAATGATTCTTTTACAAATGTTAATATGAAGATATATTTGAATGAGTTTTAAAGAATATTGTATAATAGATTTATTTTATGGATTATTTCTTATTTTATATTCCTAATGTAAAATTGGTATTATGTGTGCATCATTTTCTCCAAATCTTCTAAATTGATTATTCCATAGAAATTTTATTTCATTTTAATATTTCAAATGTATTAAAGTAAGGAACTAACTCTATGCTTCTAATGTCTATGTGTTACCCTATTACTAAAATTAATACAGTTATAAATATGTATATGTGGAAAGAATCATGAACACAATGACATATATTTTAAACATACTTTTTTTAAAATAAAATTCCATTACATTTGAAATGGTATCTTGATAATATCCTAAAATGTAAATACCATTGTTAATAAATATTTGGTTTATATTATCAATAATAAATTCCTTTATTTATAATTTATAAATATAGTTTTTGTATTTTTTTTAAAATATTCATTCAAAAAATAGTATTTTATATTATGAGTTTGATAGAGATTGATAAATTGAAGGCTTATGATATTTAATATGCATTGTAGTTTCCATAATAAAAAGCTACAAAATACCCGATGAAAAAATATTCTCTAGTGAAAATATATACTAAAAAATTATATAAATTAAGTCATTTAGAAATATTTATATGGTTTTCTTAAAATCATTAATGATGGAGTGTAATTTTTTGTGAATGAAAAACACTCATGTAACAATGGTGAATTAATTTCAAAATTGAAACAATCCATGAATGTATGTTAGATCATTGGATAAAAGAACCACATTCTTGAATAGAAACGTCTCAAATATTTATATTAAATATCTAAAACAGATTTTAAAATATTTGAATGACAATAAATTATGTTAGAAACAAAATATAATTAAGGTTATTATTATTAATAGTAATTATATATGTTTTATTTTGATGGAGCCATAAGTTAATTTTTTTCATCATTATAATTGATATTTAATGTTATCTTTATAAGAGGATCATGGGAAAACTATAGAGTTGCTAAAAATATATGAAAAAAACAAATCTTATAAGCCATATTTAATTGGATAAATGAATATGTTTTTATAGAGGACTCTAATATGTTTCCAAGTATATATGTGTAAATATACACATAGTTATATATAATTATAAATGAAGACCATGTCAAAGAATATACATTGACATGGTATTGAAACAAATAAAAAATATTAGTATATGAAAGTGGATTATTTCAAATTTAACATGTAAAAAATGTTACATGAAGATTTATTTTCAAAAAAGGATGGATGAATTGACTGAATATTACCCATTACACATTAGTGATCTGATCAATCATATATTCCATGTTATGTACTATACATAATCATATAAAAAAATTATAGGATAAATATAAAATATAATATTTCAAAATATCTTTATGAAAATAGAGTATATTTTTGGAAGGATTTCATTGAGATATAGAAATCTAAATCTCTGGATGTTCTAGTCATTAAATTTATCATTTTTATTTGGAATTGTAGGTGTTCATTGAGTTAAATAAAAGTTCAATGTAATACATGGTTAGTAATTATATATATGTTGAGAATATTTATCACTTTTACTAAATCTATAAAACTAATTTAAAAAATATAATTTTCCTTAAAGGTAGTGTACAACAAGAAATTGTAGAAGATATGAAATTTACTTATGAAAACATTGTATCAGTGGTTTTTTTCAATTAACCTAAATCACATAAGTAAAAAATTAGTATACATTGTATGGTTCATCTTATATGTGGTTTTAAGGAGAGATATATTGTACCAATTAACATAGAATCCAAAAAATGAATTGATTTAGACCCATATATTAAAGCAATAACTCAACATATTCATGCATAGAAATTATAATAACTGATGAGAACATTAAATAGTTTCCTCCGTTGAAAGGTTTATGTTGGGGTTGGTTCACTAGAACTAAAATATTTTTTATACTGATGATTACAGAAACACATGAACTAAATATTTATATATATTTACTATTATTATAACATCTTATTTACTGTTTATTATTCTCTAGGTAATATAGTCACGATAAATCTATCCAAATATATGGGTTAATATTATTTTAACTGTAATGAAAAATAATGAATTATTATAAAATATATGTATTGTTATGTTTTATTATTTAGATGAATGAATCTGAAATAAATTGTTTTGTTGTATGACTATAAACTATTAGGTTGATATATGATTTCCAAAATATTATAATAATGATTCCAATTGGTGATCTCCATGTAAAATAGACCCACTCATATGAATTTAATGTACTATGTGTCATTCAAATTTCATATTCGTAATTGTGTATAAATTTTTTTTGACTTCATAAATTTATCAATTTATATCAATAATCATGTATATATATTCATTAAAAATCGTTGTTATGTAAACTATTCCTGATGTACCTTATATTATTTCAGTCATGAGTAGAATATCCTTAACTGAGGGATCAATAATTGATTTTCCCTAATTTTTTATGGAAGAAGATATATATATCCCTATGATCAGGATTAAATTATGAGACTCAAATCCATTGACATATGATCCTTAGAATGTTCATATTAGTATTTCAAGTAAATATTGATGATGTATTAGGGTATAATGACACATATAGACATCGTTAATTATAAAGTATTAAATGTGAAATGTATTATATTGCACTATATTCATTCATTAGAAGGTTATTTGTGATATGAAATGTTAATCTCTCTATAGGTAAAACTATCTGTTACAAGATATCGTTCTTAGTTTGAGATTTTGAGTCACTTCCACATGGTTCCTAGAGGGTCACACAATATGCACATCAAGAAGCTCATCAAAATCTTTCAAATATTATTTTTCAGAATATAATTTTTCTTAGATTGAGGAACAGTGTCTATTCAAGTTATATTTATTGGAATTTAATCCATGTTTAATATTAATCTTGTGTAATTTAATGAAACATGTATTTATCATATGTAAATATGTTGACTTGTTGTTTGAGTAAACAAAAAATGGATTATTATTATTTTATTATATGTTATATTAGAGTAAATTTTTCATCCATGTTTGTATAATTTATTATCAATAATAACTAATATTTGTATATTAATTAAATATATTAAAATAATATAATTTTGTTTAATATGTGATATATTTAATAATTATTAGTTTTTATTTGTCTTATCTATTTACCCTAAAATAAAAATTACTTTTACATATTGTGACATTTAGAAAAAATATAAGATTTGATTTTTGATTTAGAAATATGAATATGAGAAGGATCTTAATTATATTTTTTATACCTGTATATATATTATTTTTATTTTAGTGGTTATATTCAGTCAGCTTAGATCATTTTTCATTACAAAAAACAATAATTTCAATACTCTATGTTTAATTCTCACAATTCATAGTGGGGGTTGGTGAAATTGCTTTACAATCATTATTGGGACATTAGCATGATTGGGGAACATTGTTCTATTATTGAATTCATTGAGTCTAGGATACCAATCCTCATGGTTCATGTGTATCTCTAAATAGATGTATTCAAGTTTACATATTTGATTAATAATGATGTCATCATCAAGATTGTGGAAAATCAAAAAATAATTAACAGACCTAATTTTTTATATTTTAATGTTTAATAAAAAATTACATATGGCGTTCAAGGTTCTCAAACATGTACCTTTTTTTGATTACTTAATGGAGAGTGAAGAGAGTAATTTATTTTTTTATATCTGTTAAACATTAATATTTTTATTATAATATAGATTAAATAAATTTTATGTTTTTGTTTATTAAACTTATTTACTATGATATCACAAATACCCAATCCTATTGATAAAGTATATGAAAACATCTAATCATTCCAAAAGAGATATCTATTTCAACAAAACATAGGAGAAATATTGTTTTTTAATGAATTCATATTATGTATATAAATTTAATATTAAAAATATATAAACTATGTGAATCAACATAGATCCTCAAGAACAACCTCATCTGATACCAATTAAAGTTCACAAGAAGGGAATAGTGATAATAAATGTTGTGGATAAAGATGAATTAGTGATACCAAAAACTATCCCTTGAGTTTCATAAATTTCATCATAAATATTTGAGTTTATGTTTTCAAAATTACCAAGAAAATGTTGTCAATGAGAGATAGAGGGATACTTTGAAGAATTATATTACATGACATAAGGGATTATTACAAAGTTTACTACAGCTTTTTATCTAGTGCCTACATATTATGTTCTATATGGTTAAAATATTATGTAAAACAAAATGGTTTTATTTCAATCAAATATGATGGTTTATAGAGAATGGATATGATCTTAAACACCAAATAAGTATATAAATTACAATATAATGTAATGGGATTATTAATGAGAAGCAGTGAAATTATAAAATTTTCCTCCCCCTTTCGCATGTGATTTTATAGATTTATTAATTATAAAAATTTATTATTTTCTCAACATGTTATAAAAATTATTTAAAAATAATCCCTACTATTATGGTTTGAACTCAAAAAGCCTCATTAAAAGATCACAAAATTCATGGAGGTATGTCCCCATTTAAATTATTATTTCAATCTATAATTTTTTTTAATTCAATGTTTCCATGGATTATGTTGGGTCTTTATGGTGATACAAAGGTTTCACACATGAGGGAGGGAAGAAATGATCCAATATGATCAAAGATCGTGGTTAAGAAAACTATTCAGAATTCCCAAGTGACCATGCAGCTGTGGAAAATAGAATAACTGTAAAACCCAGATGTTTCTATAATATATTTTTTCAAAATAATTATTATTCATTATTTGGTTTCTTTGCATTAAAATGTTGAGTTTAATAAAACTGATAGATTCCATAATATAAAATACTGTGATAACATAGTCGTTAAGTTATCGATAATAATTATAACTAACTAATGAAAATTAATTATGAATTCACTAACAATCAATTATATATTTGTTTTTTAGAGATAATTAATTTTTGAAATAAAATAAATGAGTATTTATGTGACATATACATAACAAAATATTTTTTATATTCATCCAATGAATATTTTAGTCATAGTTTATGAATAAAACCTATTTTACGTATTTCTTCAAAAGGTTAATTTTACACCTCTGAATGGATAACCCATTTTAAATTATTATTTTGACAAATTAATAATTTTTATATGAGACAAAAAAAATTCATTTTTATGTGGTATAAAATAATTTACTATGGATAAAATTTTGATATTTTCTCAAAACATTCATATTTTGATGAATAGTAAAAATACACTATATCATAATTAAAAACCACTTTTTAATCCAGAAAATTTATATGGTTAAATTAAAATATTGAATGATTTTAATGTATAAAAAGAATTTATGTTTATAATTTAAAAATAATATGTCATTATAATTAATTTTATAATGAATTCATAGGTGAAAACATTTCAATCTTTTGCCATGTTTTTACTATTACAACCAATGTTTTCAATAATGGGATTAATTTTAAATTAATCACTACATATTCTGTATTATGAATTTTAAAAAAAAATCCATTTTTGGAATAATTAGGTCGATATTTTGTAAATATGAAAATTTTATTTCTAGGCATTATGAATAATAAATATGGTAATTATTTTTATTACCATGGTTAGTGGTACATCTGGTAATTAAGAGTAACAAAATATTATAAAATTTCGTTAACACATTTAAAAATCATATTGGATGGTTAAATTCAACCATTATAATTTATTTTTTGAAATGAAATCACTTCATGGCTACATACTGATTATAATGACATGAATGCAATAAAAACTGATGAAATGGAAAAAATGTCGCGATATCATTCTTTATTTGTTTATTAATTTTAATATGTGGATATATAAGATATATAATAAAAAATATATATTATATGAAAATATTAAAATACTACCAAAATAATAATAAGTTATTTATAATTTTTATAGATTAAATAATTTTAAATAATTATAACATGATAGTGATGTAAAGATTAATTTTTTAATAAAAATAACAAATAAATGGATTCAAAATTATTAAAAGAAATATCATATGAACTAATTAACGTGATCCACTAATTTTATAGTTTCCTAGGACATGTAATGAGTGAATTAATTTTTTTTTTATTTATCTTCTTGTGAATTTTATTGAATGACTAGTAAATGAATAGAGTCCATATTTACATTATTGATATTATGTAAACATAAATTTATTAAAATTAATTAAAAATCAAAAAAAGTTTAAAAATTAAATGTGATAATTATATGGTTTATAATGGAATAAATTATACATTTATGTTCAACTAACACAACATAATTATATATTATTTACCATTAAATATCTATAATGTTATTACCAAAATTAAAATTTAATAGAATTAGTAAGTTTAAAATAAAAATATAAAGTTTAAATTGAAAACTATTTTGTCAAATTTTCTTTGGTTGATGACATTAAAACCTTAAATAATATCATATTCTTATTTGGGACACTTTGTAACTTTTTGGGTAGGGTTTGATTTTATTATAAATTAATATTTTTTGTTAGTTTCCAAAAGTGCACCTCTCCTCTATTATAAAAAGGTACCTCCTCCATCTCTTATTCACTCCATTTTGAACATTAAAGATTGGAAAAACCTACCCATTTATCTTCTGAACTTCTATATTAACATTCTATAGGTTCTGGTCTTCTCAAAATTCTGACTATATTTCCCAATAAAAAAGTTTAAATGAGGCATGTCGAGGAAGAGATAATCTGTTATACTAATTCAATCAAATTTCATTATTCTTCTACCTCCTCTTATTTATTTACTTCATTTTAAAGTAATAATATATGTATGACTTGTATACTGGTATGTTATTATAATTTTGAATCAAACCTATTTCTCATTCTATCGATTCTGAAAAATGAATTCATCATGCGTGTATACATATGACTTACCATCTTCACGACTTGGTGTAATCTATTTTTCACCAGCACAGTACATGGATGGGATTAATGGTGGAAATAATAACTATATATGATTAAAAAACATTTTAATAATTATGAGATACTTTAAAACATAAAATTTAATACCATTCAAAAATTATGGGAATGATATGGTAGATCATGCGTATGTACAGATTACAATCTCTACGGTGCGATGCGATTAATTCTACATAATATTCATTAAACAATGATTATATAATTAAATTAAATTACTAAATTTGATATATATATATATATATATATGTATATATTATACTAATATCATGTTTTAAATTATATAACTATAACCAAAAAATATGAATATTATCTTTTTTGAAAAAACATACATAAAAACGCAGAACCGTTAATGCCTGAATAATGAGTAACAATGAAATGATACCAAAAAATGGATGAAAATATACTCATAAATGTTATAATAAAAATTAGTAGGAGTTAATAATAAATCATTAAAATTATTTATTTCATTATATAAGAGGTTCATATATATACTATACATATTGGACCTAAGGTAAGGGAAAATTTGTCAATCCCATTTTTATCTGATATTTTCTACAGAAAATTATTTTCTAAGGCTATATTTATCATCAATGTTTATATTGTCTAAATTTTTTTTTTTTTTGGAAAGTGGTGACATGAATTGGTTTCCCAATTCATTCCCCAAAGAAATTTATTAAAAACAAAGTTGATATTACAAAAACGAGGTGCAAAGTGCTTGCACCAGCAAAGAAAAATAAGGGGGGATACAAAGAAAGCATACATACCGCCCACCTCAAACTGAAAGGTTGAAAAAGAGAGAAAAAAGCAGCACCTTCCATGATGTTGAGTAATCTAGCCAAATAAACCATCAAAACTGGAGTCAAATGAACCAATTGACATAACCTCTTATGCAGAATCATCCCCATAAGTAGACAAAAATAGGGATCAGGTAGCAAAATGGTAATTGATAATCGAAGAAACAAAAGCAGAAACCAAGAAGAATCTAGTATATGCAGCAACCCCTCAACCAGAAATAAACAGAGCCTCCAAGTGAATCAAATCCAGGTAAACAGCATAGATAAACAGGCAATCAGAACCAGTAGCCCACCAAATTAAAAGAAAAAGAAGAGCAAAACAGTAACCTGGAGCTGGACTGAAGACATAATCAGCACAGTCTGATACAATTCCAGTGCAGAACCTCCAAACAGATCACCAAGACATCTAGAAAAGACAGTTAATGTAGGACTCCATAAAGTAAAGATTCTAGTAGAACAAACAGATGTTGAAGACTGAATAATTGTATCAGATTGAGTTAAGAAGTTAATCTAACAATATATAGCAGAAATCCAGTAGAAATTTGAAAGTAATTCATAAAAAATTCATTCCAAACTGAGAACACAAGGACCAAACAAACTGATGAGCAAAAACCCAAAGAAACAATGTATAATCACACATAATTCCTATACAAGATCTATGAATCCATGTTGAGTCTTTCCAAATTCAGCACAAAAGCATCAAGCATTCATTATATCATATAAAGGAGGAGGACCCAAGGTTGAAGATGGCATCTAGCCAAATAAAAGCCTTCCATTCCAAGACTTTAATAGCAACAAACAAGAGTATATCACTCAAACAGAACCAGTGCATTAAATAAGAGATACTAGGACATGGATCATCAAGCCCAGCAGTCAGTAAAACACCCACTGTTCTATCAGAAAACTGTTTCTGCATGCTGGGAGAAATCACAAACAAACAGAAAATCCCCTAAAACCTACCATCAGAGTTCAGAAAAATATTCTCTGATGGTGTTGTAAAATCAATCCAATTCAATCCTTTAAATCCAGAAACAGAAACGCAGGGCATCCATCAATTAGAGAAATAGGAGAATGATTCAAAATAATGAGAAAACACTCAAAAGTAAGAGTGATAACATTCAGCACCCACCAGAGTCAACAAGACAAAAGGTAAAGCAAAGAGTGAACCAGATCCAAAACTTATTGCCATGGGATACTCATGAAATCAAAGTTTGGATCCTTATTGAATTCCTCGGCAAATTTGATAAACATATTCTTTCTGATATCCAGGTAAACCTGAGCAGTGATCTCACCATTTTTATACTTCCAAAATGTAGATGTTTCATTTTCCCCAAACCAGAAGTCAAGAACCTTTGTAAAATCCAGATCATAATCATACTGATAGGCATCTCTATATGCCGGGTCATTTTCATCAACTTCACTCGAGAAGGTGTCTCAATCAGAACCATCTGAGTTTTGTGGATATTCAGGCAGGGGCTCTATAGTAATTGGATGTGGAGGAACCTCAGGGTCAGGATTTTTGGCCGCAACTGATCTTGTGATGATGGTTCTTTCATAAATGATATTTCCTCTATGTTTCCTAGTTTTCCTGGGGAGTGGTGTGATAAAACCATCTGAGTCTATAATGAATTTTTTGCCTTTTCGATCATTTAGATGAAAGGATTCCCCTACTTTAAGTATCTTCTCAACAACAACCTGGAGATATTCCTCTATAATCCCATCTTTTTTAACCACATGACCCTCAGATTTTTCATCTTCCTACAAGGTTAGGTGGGTGGAATCCCTCTTATCAGCATCAAGATGTTCATGTTTTTTGGTGACAGCAAGAACTTCATTGACAAATTCTGAGAGTGGATCACGAGGTGTTTGAGAATTAAATTGTACATTTACCCCATCATCTCTTTCCTTGGAAACACAATCATGGGTTTTTTCTTTGTCCTTAACCACCAGATCATCTTTTATAATGACATAATTAGAAGGTCCATCCATGTTTTCTTGATTATTTTTATACTTTTCTATCCAAACAGGTTTAATAATTTTAAAACGAACATTGTCTTTATCACATTTGTTTGAATTGTGTCCTAATCTGATGCATTTGGAGTAATAGTCTGGAAATATTTCATAAAAAACTTCTTGGGAGAATGCAAGGTCTCCACTTTGAATCCAAATACTGGAGGGAAAATGTTGGGAAACATCCAACTCAATACAAATCCTAGCTATCGAAGGTCTTGAAAGTATTTTTGTTGAAAAATCTAACTTCAAAGGATTCTCAATAAGATTAGAAATGGGGAAGAGGGCTGCCTGCTTGAACAAGTGAAGAGGTAACTCTGGGAAGCTAACCCAGATAGGAACAATAGGGGATTCAGAATATGCATCAAACTAAGGAGTCCACTTAAGAATTTTCAACAAACAACCTCTAAAGGACCATGACCTCTTGATCCAAAGCCTATAGTATTGCTCCTCGGATGCAAACCGAAAAACAATGTGTGAGGGGTTCAGGAGACCGTTTTGAAATCCCGTAAAGCCTATTGCTTCTAGAGATGATCGAAGATACTTCAAAGAAGGCCTTCGATTCATAAATTTTTCAACCAAGATAAATTTTAAATCAGAAGAAAGCAAGTTTACCTCACTTGATGAGAATGAAATCGTGGGTTGCCCACAATGTCGAAAAGATTTCGGGCAAACATAAATTTCATGCACCGCATCAGGTTGAGCAGGAAGCACATCTTTTGATTTTCTAGCGACAACATCAGCAAACTATCAAGAATCAATCTTATTGTTTCCCTCGCGCGACGGGTTCTACAGGAGCGCTCCGCGGGTCTCCATCATGTTGTCTAAATATGCTTTCATAAATTTTTTTCTTTTATACTAAGAATTTTTAAATATATTTTTACCCATATTTTAATTCTACTACATGGTATGGATGGAATCTATCTTTTTTTAACATACGATGAACTTTTTGAATTTTCCGACTCAAGTACGAGGAGAATGTTTTTTTAACTTGCACAACATGAAGGAATTTTTACACATTTGTAATGAATTATTTATTTGAATCATATCCTATAAGTATACAACATTATTTTCACATAAAATGATTTATTCTGAAATTGTTTTCTATTTTGAGGAAGGAAAACATTTTTGAACAATAAATTATATTTTCCTCACAAATGAATTTCATGTGTTTTCTCTATGTTATCTTCCATATAAGGATAAACAATTTAAATAGGGTTATATTTCTCTTATAATTGTTAAAATTATTTCATAATATTAATAGTGTAATGTTATTGAGAAATCAATTTTTTTATATCAATTAGGATGGAATGATGCTTAAGAAACAAATTTTATTTCATGGGTTATGTTGCGCTGATTTTTGTTATGTTTTTGTGGCACACAAAAGATTTTTACCATTATGATATGGGTGGGACCATTATATCCCTCCAATTCATTATGTAAACATTTATATCTCATGATATAGGCATGGGTAGAATGACATGTAAATCTAGTTCATTAATACAGGAATGTAATATGGAGTGAAGTTAGATTAGTAATGGAATTCGTCCTCTATGATGGTCTTGGAAATGAGCATTAACTAAAATGAAATGTGTTTCTATGATTATATGTTTATCTCACAAATGTACATTTCTTATGTTATGACTAATGTTATTGTATTTCACTACTATGATTTATTCCAATAGATGATATTATGATCTTTCATATGTAGAAGAATATTTTCAAATGTTATGTTCTTATGAATATGATAGGATATATATTTCCATTTTTTATCCTTACAGATCATTTGTTCTCACCGATTAGTATAATTATTCTCCCTAGGACATGTATAAGGGTATTAAGAATGATATGTAAAAAATTAATTTAGTCATGTAGAAATAAACAGGAGACAATGTAGATGTTTTATGAACCATTTGTTCATGTTTCCCTGTTTCTAATGACACTATACATATACCATCATGTCATGGTTTTGTTATATGTTATAATTGATATAATTAAATTCTAATTTAATATAAATTAATTTAATTTATGGGTCATTATAGTTTGTGTTAGAGGAAAGTAATAGTTATGCATTAGAAACTAAGAGTAGAAATCCTTAGTAAGAATCATAATGATATGTCTAAGTATAGGATACAATCATAGTGTTTTAGAAATGACAATGAATAACCAATGATAAAACATAAAGTCTTTTAAATTGAAATTTTATTCTTGATTATGTGGTTTTGATGTTATGATAATTGTTTCTCACGCTATGCTTCTTGGATTTATTTAGTGGTTGGAACTCGAAAGAACAATGTTAATAAAGAATGTGACAGACAATGCAATGATTGTCCTACTGAGAAACCAAATGTTATTAGAGCTGGAATGAAAAATCATGTATCCATTCTCACACAATATTCACACTCAATAAATCATGATGGGCTCACAAATTAGAAAATGTGGGAGAAACATTCTATTTATTCCTTCAATAGATATCATCCACCTTCATTCGGAGGGTCTTTATATCCATGAGTGGCTATACAATTTATCAGTACTGCTGAAAAGTTATTTTCAATACTACATTGTTCTGAACATGATAAAGTAATCCTTGAAGTATACCATTTGGATTGATAAGCTAATCATGGTAAAATATTATCCGGTATAGGAAGAAATGATATGAAATTGAGTCTGTGGAATGGGATGAGATCAATAACATATTTTTCAGTAATTACATTCCTCTTATTCTTCTAACAAATATAGAGAATGATTTACTTTAACTTAGGAAATAGATGATGAATCCATTGGTACCTATGAATAAACATTTAAAAGACTTGGAAGGTACACTTCTGGAATTATTATCCTACCTGAGAGTAAGATTGATCGATTCCATAGTGTTTTAAAACCATTTCTTTGTAGGTAATTAGCAATAAGGTTATTCAATAGCTTTGAAAAAAAATAACTCAAGGTTGATATGGAGATTTGTGTAACCCATCAGCCATATGGTTTTGATAAGAAAGGAAAATTTTTTTCAAATAAATATCTAAAGAAAACACTAAAAATAAGATTATTTGTCCCATATATTCAAATTTTGGAAAGAAACATGGAGGGTATTGTCATAAATGGACTAGTAAATTTTTTAAGTGTTGAAAATAAGGATATAAAAAAATTGAATCCTAAAGTGATGGGAAAAGGATGTATAATGATAAAAAAATATGAAAAGGCTATACAGAATTCACCAATACACTTTAATGTTTCAATTGCAATGAAATGGAGGATTATTCAAATTAACGCCCTAATCAATAGGTTATTGATTATGATTGACATAAAAAAACTCTTAAGTACAATGACTAAATAAGGTCACATGCAATTATAGTAGGAAAAATGGAGTTCAATAATGAAGTGGTTAAAGGTACACTTACCATCCACTTAAATGAATAAAATGATTTATTTGATTCTGGATCCACCCACTACTTAATTTTTGATGAATTTTATAATGGTATCATCATATAACAACAACAATTAGATGTTGAGTTTTATGTGAAAACTCATAAGGGCACTACAATTTCATTAAAATTTTATAATTATTCTGTGGTTGAAGTTTTTGAGAAAGTGCTTCCAGAAAATCTAGTGATCCTTCATATAGTGGAATTTCATGTGATTCAGGGAATGTATTGGCTTTCTTTATATGCATATCATAACAATTTACAAAGAAATAAAGTCACATATCTTAATACAGATCAATCTAAGATCATATATAGGTGCAAGAATGCATATAACCATCTAGTGGAAATTTCATCCATCATATGGGTCTTTATTCCAATAAATGAAGGTTATTTATCATAAATTTTTGGGGAGAATAATATGATTAAGAATACATCCATTTTAAATTTGTTTGATGATATCCTTACAGGGGAATTTCTAGGTCTTACACCAAAGCATGAAATTGAATTTTAAATAAAACTCATACTGGGTGATATGCATATTCCGAAGACACCTTATATAATTGACCAAATTTAGTAGTAGGAATTGAAAAAGAAACAATAATGTAATCATGATAAAGGATTTATACTCACTAGTGTGCCACCTTATTCTATTTTCTGTGATGAAAGGTTGATCAATGAGACTCTTCGTCGATTATTAAGAACATAACAAGATCACTATCAAGAAAAAATATAGTCTTCCCCACATTGATGACTTATTTGACCAATTATGTGGAGATCAATAGTTTATCAATATTTTCCTCATTTTAGTTATCATCAGTTAAGGGTTCAAATGGAGGATATAACAAAGATTATATTTGGTACAATGTATAAACACTATGAATTTTTAGTGATTATTTTTTGTCTTACTTGTTCCCTTTCTATCATCATGGATATAATTAATAGAGTCTTTGAAAACTATGTAGATTATTTTTTGGTAGCCTTTATAGATGATATTCTGGTTTATTCGCATATAAAAAAAGATCATGAAGAACAAATGACAATTATATTGAAGACCCTATGAAAGGAGAAGCATTATGCAAAATTTACCTAGTGTAAATTTTGGCTTCAAAAAGTTTAATTTTTAGGTCACATAATCTCAAGAGAGGGCATATCTGTCGATCCATCAAAAATAGAGGTTATTGAAAGATGGTCATGACCAACAAAAATACCTAAGGTCTGATGTTTTTTGGTTTAACTAGATATTATCATAGTTTTGTGAAATATTTTTAATTATTATCTAATCCAATCAATATTTTGACATGGAATGTACTTATGTTCATTTGGATAGAGGAATGTGATGAGAATTTCAAAGAGATAAAAAGAAGGATTGATAATGCACTTGTGCTCACAATACCTGGTATTAGAGAAAGGTTTGTCATCTACAGTGATGTATCCTTGAAGGGGTGGTATGTATTCTCATTTAAAATAATTTTTTGATAGCTTTTGGCTCATAACAGTTTAAAATCCATGAGAAAAATTACCCAACTCATGACTTTGAGTTTGATGTGGTATCATTGCATTAAAGATATAGAGGAACTATCTTTATGGGGAAAGGTGTGATATTTATACTAATTAAAAAGATTAATGTATATTTTCACACCAATTGATATCAATACACACCAAATAATATGTTTGATGTTGATTAAAAATTGCGACTACAAAATACATGACCACCATTTGAAATTGAACAAGGTGGTAGATTATTTGAGTCAAAAGACCATTCTATATTATCCATGATCAGGATCACGAATGATCTAATATTTATCGATTGGAAAGGATGGATCATGAAATTATAATGGAATGGGATAAATCTTATATTTCTCAAATGAATGTTCAACTATATATTCATGTGAAGATTAAGCGGAACCGATGTAAGATGTAGAGTTATGAAAGTAGATGAGAAATATTCCTGAATTCACCCTTGATTCTGATAAAATAATAAGGTTCTAGAACCAGATTTTTATTCCTCCCATTCGAGAATTATTTAAGTAGCTACTAGATAAAGATTATAGTTCTTCATTCTCTATTCACCCTGTAACAACAAATATGTCCAGGGACCTAAAAGAGTACTTATAGATGGATGGATTGAAAATAAATGACGCTGAATATGTATTTTGATTCTTGGTTTGTCAGCAAGTTAAGGATGAGAGATAGAAGTATAAGGGGTTGTTACAACCATTACCCATAAAAGAATGGAAATGGAAAAACATCACTAGGGTATTTTTCATCATACTTCACAGAAAATAAAAAGGCAATAATGTTATCTGGGTTATAGTTGATTGACTTACAAAGTTGGAACACTTCATTTCTATTAGAGATGATTTCCCTCTTGATCAAATTCCTAGTATATATCTAAAGGAAGTGGTTTGATTTCAAGGATTACCACTTTACATTATATGAGAACATGTTTTGAGGTTTACCTCGATGTACTAGTAAATACTTCTACATACACTGGATATATTGTTATGTTTCAACACTTCTTATCATCCTTAGAAAGATGGTCAGTCTAAGAGGATAATTAAAACTCTTGATGACATGTTGAGAGCTAACTCTATGTATTTCAAAGGTGGTTGGGATTAAAACTGACCATTGGTGGAGTATTCTTAAAATAATAGCTGTCAATATAGTATTTAGACATCTAAGTATGAATCCCTCTATGGAATGAAGTGAAAAAATCCAACTTGCTGAGATGAAGTTGGGGAAAGAATGATATTTTCACTTGATCTTGTTGATAAAATGGTAGGAACAATAAGATATATTAAATAACCTATAAGATTATCTCAGAGTCAAAAAAAGGATATGTTGGAAGCCGAGGAAAAGACCTTGATTTTGAAGTGGGTGGTTTTTATTCTTACAAATATCTCCCTGGAAGAGAGTTATGAGATTCATAAAGATTGGCAAGCTGAGCCCTTGGTATATTGGTATATTTGAAATTCCAAATCGTGTTGGGAAAGTAACTTACAAATGGGAGATTTTACAAAATCTCTATCAATTTTATGATTTTTTATTGGTATCCCTTCAAAGAATGTACATTCTTGATCTTTCGCATGTAATAAACATAGAAGTCATACTGGTGAAGCATGATCTTTCTTATGAAGGAAAACCGATAGAGATTCTAGATCATTACAAAAACATTCTATGAAATAAGACCACTCACTTGGTTAAAGTTATATGGAGGACTAATCAATTTGAATAAGCTACATGGGATCTTGAGGATATTATCAAGGAGATGTATCCTTGTCTGTTTGTTTCGATGTATCGAATTTTGGAGGAGAAATTTAGTTTAATGGGGATATAACGTAACAACTAGATGTTTATATGAAATAAAATCTTTAAATAATTTTTTTCTTATTAACATTATTTGTATCCAATTTGGAGTTTAAACGAACTGATATATTCCCCTATTATAGAATTAGCATTATATAAAAGATGTTAGGTTAGTAGAAATAATTACAACTAACTTATAAAAAAGCATTACGAATTTATTGGCTATCAATGTTTTATGAAAAATATAAATCAATTATATATTTTTATTTTAGAGTAAATTCCTTTTGGTAATGAAATTATTGATATATATTTGTTTTATATAATTAATAAAATATTTCTTATATTCATCGAATGGATATTCAAGATATTGGTTATGATTAAAACCCTATTTCATTAAATTTTTTTAAATGTTAATTTTAATCCTTTCAATGGAGAAACCATTTTAAATTATTATTTTTATGCATTAATAATTTTTACATGAAAACATATATATGTTAATTAGAAGAGGGGTAAAAAAAATTATTTGGATAAATTTTTGATATTTTTCTGATAACGTTCATATTTGGATGAATTATAAAAATACTGTAATTATAATTAAAATTTTTCTCATCAAAATTATTTATATGGTTAAATTATAACATTTAATTATATTAATGTATAAATAGAATATATTTTTTCAATTTAGTAATATGTGTGTAATTATCCTTAATTTTAAAATGAATTAATATGTAAAAACATTTCCAACTTTTTCAAAGTTTTAAACTTTAAAACATATTTCATCACTAACAGGAATAATTATAAATTAATTTCCCCAAATCATGTGTTTTGATTTTTGGAAAATAGATTCCATAATTTGAATCTGTAGGCCTAAATTATGTTAATAAGATACTTTTATTTTTGCATATTATGAATAGTAACATTGATAATTATTTTTATTACCATGGATAAAGGTTAATCGGGTAATTAAGCGTAAAAATAATATTAAATTTTTTCTCACACCTATAAAAGAACTATTGGATAGGTAAATTCGACCATTATCATACATTGATGGATGTGGAATAACTTTATGGCCATTTACCTATAAAAATGACATGAATGTAACAAAAACTAATGAAATGGACATAATGTAAAAATATCATTTTATATAAGTATATTAATTTTAATATATTGATATATAGTAGAATAAATTGACTATATATAGAATTTATAACTATAAAAGTGTTATATACATCATAGAAATTTATTTATAGTTTTTAGAGGTTAAATAATTACTATTAATGATGACAAAATAGTGGTGTGGAAATTACTTTATTCAAAGAAATATCATATAAATGGTTTTAAAAATATTAAAATAAATATCATATAAACTAATTCATGATCTCAAATAATATTATAGGTGACTATGACATGTTTGAAGTGTACTAATTTCTTTTCTAATTTAACTTCTCTGTAAATTTTTTTTAAAGTCTAATAAAAAAATAGTGTCAAATTGAAACTATTGACATTTTTCAAATATAACATTAAAAAAAATTAATCATAAAATATTTAAAAATTAAAAGTGTTAATTATAAGGATTAAAATGGTAGAAAATATCCATTTATGGTCAATTAATACCACATAAGAAAATATGAATTATCATTAAATATCTACAATGTTTTAATCAAAATTGAAATTTAATTGAATACCTCAATGCCAAGGAAAATGATAAAATTTCAATTTCCAAAATCATTTGTCAAACATTTATTTATTGATGATATTACCACCCTATATTATCTCATAGTAAAATTTTGGAAACTCTAGAGGTTTTTGGGTAGGGTTATAATTTATTAAAAATTTATATTTTTGACAGTTTCCTAAAGTGCCCCTCTACTCTTTTATAAAAGGGAACCTCCTCCCTCTCATCTTCACTCCATTTTAGGAATTTATGCATAGCCATACAATTCCTATTTCTCTTCCAAACTTTCTTAGTAACATTATATAGGTGTTAGTCTTCACAAAAGTCCAACTATAGTGCCCTAAGATGAAATTTAAAGGAGGCACATCGTGGAAGAGTTAATATCTTCTACTAATTCATTCATTTTTTTTCTTCTACTTCCTCCTCTTCATTAGTTATTTAATTATAAAGTAATAATATCAGTATGAATTATATACTAATATGTAGTTATAAATGTGAAACAACCCTATTTCTCCATCTATCAATCTTAAAAAAACTAAAATCACAGTGTGTACATACATACAGCTTACCGACTCCACGCCGTGGTGTAATATATTTTCCACCATCACCTTACATGGATGGGTATAATGGTGGAAATAATAATTTTATATGATTAATATATCATTTTACAAATTATGATAAACTTTACATCATCAAATTCAATACCATTCAAAAAAACTATAGGAATAATATAGTCTCTCGTGTGTACGTATGGCTTACCATTTCCACGGTGTGATGTGATTTATTCTACATAATCTTCCTTAAACCCTAATTATATAAATAAATTAAATGATTAAATATGATATATATATATATATATATATTATACTAATAAAATGTTATAAATTATATAACTATAACCAAAACATAGGAATAAAAACTTATCTGACAAAACATACTCAAGAACCAAAAACAGTTAATACCTGAAAAAAAGGGTAACAATGAAATGTTACTAATAAAAGGATGAATCAAATGTTCAGATACATATAAAGCATATAGAACATATATTAAGGGCTAATTTTTCAATCTCATTTTTATCCGAGATTGTTTATAAGTAATTATTTAATGGGGTTATATTTATCATCTACAACTATGTTTTCTAAATTTGTTTCCATAAAATGTTTACTATTATACTACACATGTTTAAAGTAATTTTTTCCCATTTTTTGAATTTTACTACATGGTATGTATGGATTCTATCTTTATTTTACCATACAGGGTTCTTTTTTGACTTTTACAACACACATACTCGGAGGATGAGTTTTTAATTTATACTACGTGAATGGATTTTTATTCATTCATAATGACTTATTTCTTTGAAGATTAACCTAAAAGTTTAAAAGGTTATTTTAAAATAAAATTGTTTCTTCAAAAATGAGGTCATATTTTGATGAATTAAAACATTTTTGAAGAAGAATGGATATTTTATTCACGAATGAATTTAATGTGTTTTCTCAAAATTATTTCCCATATAAGTTAAAACTCATTAAATATCGGTATATTTATATCACTGTTATTATAATCATTTGATTATAATTATTGTGGAATTTTATTGAATAAATTCATTTATTTAATATCAATTATAATAAAATGATGTTTAAGAAACACATTTTATTTCATAGGTTACACTATAGTGAATGTTTTATGTTTTTGAAACACACATAAGACCGGTTTCATTTTGAGATGGGTGTGAAATATATCCCCATCCAATGCATTGGGTAAAGATTAATATCTAATGATATATACATGGATGGAATGAAATTTAATACATGGCTTGAACAAGAAGTGAACTCGGTTCAGAAATTTACACTGTCTGATATGATGGACAAGGAAATGAGCTATTACTAATAATAAATGACATATATTCTTATGTGTGTTTGCCAAAAAATTTCATGTCTTATGTTATGACTAATGGGATTACTGTTCACTTTTATGTTCTATCCCATGAATCAAAATTATGATCTTTTATATGTGGAATATGATTTTTAAATGTTATGTTCTTATGAATATAATATGATTTATATATTCTTTGATAACCCTTGCTAAACATTTTTAGCTCACCATTTCGTATGTTTCTTTTCCTGGGGCTAGGAAGAAGGGTATTAAGAAAAATATTAAAAAAATTATTTTAGTTTTTAATAAATAAGTAGGATACAATTTAGATGTTTTTTGAACCAATTGATTTTGTTTCCTAGTTTTAAAAGACACAATACATTTATGGTCATGTCACGGTTTTGTTATAAGTTGCAAGGAATTTAATTAAATTATGATGTAAATTCAATGAATTTAATATATGGGTCATTATATTGACACACGATTGACACATGTTCTATAAAAATGTGTGGCATACCTATGTAACCATGTGACCACGATTTTTTTGAACAATGGTTTTTAGTGTTTGCGTACGGTTTGTAAAACATTTTAGGTATATCATGGTGCCCAGTGAATTTTTTAAAAATTAAAAAAATTCATGAATCGGATTTTTTTAATCTAACTTAGTATTTTCCTCCTCCCCCCTTTGTAAACCCTAGATTCAATATTGTATAAACAAACATTTCTATCGGTGATTCTTCTTCGATCCTAGGTCATTTAGAGTGTTTTCATTTTCATATCAAAGATCATGGCTAGTCTAATATCCTCTTTTCATACTTTTATCGATTAGGTTTTGTTTCATTCTATCCTCTCCATTATAATATATAAAACCAATCTTTTCATATGAGATCTAGGATGAGACATTAAAGGGTTCTAGAATCAGGATCTAAGTATTTGACTAGGAGTGTGTTCTTCGTTGGATTTGAGGAAGGTGGTATAAAAGTTATATCAAATGGGTTTTACATAGATCTGTGTGCGTAGGGTTATGTTCTTTATATTTACTGATGTGTTTATAGTGTCGATGGAAATATTTGATATAATGATAGTCCTAATTACTATTTCAAACCCCTCATTATCTGTGTGGTAGGTATATAAGATGAATTGACCAATTTATGGCCACCCATGGGGTGTACTAACCCCCTAAAATAGGGTTACCAAAATTATAGTGTATAAAATTGTATTATGATTAAGTAGATCCCTTGATTAATGGGTAATCTGGTTGATAAAAGTTTTAATAAATGATAATGGGTAAATGTGTTTAGTTATGTATTTTGACTAAGGGGTTGTTTGGGTTTTTATGTAAATGGATTAAGTAGAATTAATGGGAACGTTTCAATGAATAATGTTTTTCACATTAATATGCATTGTTAGTTAGTCATGGTGAATCAGAATCTGAATAAATGGTTATGTGATGTAAATGATAAAATTTTTAATGGATTGAGGAATAATATTGATTCCCCATTTATCTTTCATTATTTTGTTATTTCAATTAACAATTTCTATGCTTGGTTTTATTGGGGTTATGGGCGGTGAATAAATAAATAAACATGTTCAAATGGATTCTTAGTGTGGGTAATATACATGAGGTTCTACTACCAAGGGTTGATTAAGACTAAGGCTCAAAATTCCACCATCAATGCACATGTTAGAGAAGCTGATGGAGATTTATTTTCTTAGTGTTTGTATTCCACTCGGACAGAGGATTCGAGGTGGTGATAATGTGGTTATTTTGATGTGTTTCCCTTGTTATATATGACATAATTAATTACCATATTCCTAGAAAGTTTTTGACAATACTAATCCATTAGAAACATGAAAACTGAATATTAATCAAAGAGATGCTATGAGAATCGAATCAAGATTTTATGATGTAATAATTTATTGAAAACATTTTTAATAATGATTAATTGTAATTTTTTGTTTTTTACATGTCATTATATAGAACATTCATGCACTATATATTTAATATATATATATATATATATTTACACATTTTTGGTGGCCTACTATGTTTTACTCACACCCTACATAGTCTTCCATCATGTACCCATGCCGATTTTAGGGTTGTAGGTCAGGTAGAGGGAAACATTCTAATGATTATGAGTTGATTTAGATTTGGTATTTGCATGGATGAGGGTATACACATATATTCAAAAATAATTTGTGGATTATATTTTTCATATTTATATTGGGATTTTTCTAATTAGTACTATATCATGGCATGACATATTTATTATTGGTTCCGGTTTTACCCATTAGGGTAATAGTTAATTATGAATTACCACTGGTTTTTTATATTGATTCCACTATTGTATATGATTACTATTTTTGGTTTACTATGATAAAGTGGTCATAGTATTAAAGAATTATTCTTTTCCCCCACTACATGTCAAAAACCTCTAGCATATGGGGACACATGCTTGATGTCATGTGATGACCCAGCTCGGAGCACCGTTTTAGTGTCACCTGGGATTTGGATGTTACAAAAAAGTATCAAATGTGGTATTTTATGAGATATAATATTTGTATGGTTAATAAGTGGTTATGAATGTTTTAAGCCTTATAAATGAGATCACACTTGGTTTTATTTAACCCATGTATGTGGGAATACCACATGTCAACCTATGTGGGAGTTGTTGTTCTTATAATCCATTGTTACAATTGATGTTATTATACTATTTAAGATTAATGCATCATTATATTCACCTAGGTATATATGAGACATGGATCATTTTAGGCACACACGAGACAAGTGTTCGGAGAATGAATGGTTGGAGGCATTTAATTTTCTTGCAATTCAAAAAAATTAATTTCTAATAAGATTATTCAAATATAATATATTCAATCTAATATTTTACGTTCACCTTATATTTTCTATAGATAAGAGATAATAATAAATTCAATTTGTTCAGATAAAAGAAGTGTTTTTCATAAAATACAATTTTGTCTCCTTTAAATGTTATACATATTATAAATATTATTTTGATACTTTTATATGTTAAATTTGACAACCTAAAATTATTCTTTGGAATTCGGTAAAAAAAATTACTTTGGATGATTTTTCGATAATTCGTCAAATAAATTTTATGTATTGATGAATAGTGATGATACATTGAATTATAATTGGAAACAAACTTTCTCATCGAAATTATTTATATGGTCATATTATATTTTTAATGGTTTTAATGTTTTAATAGAATATATATATATATATAAGGTAATTTAATTTAGGTCATTGAATATAATTTTATCATGAATTCAGATGTAAAACTATACAAATACTTTACAAAAAAATTACTTTTAAAAATAGTTCTCTCATTCAAACATAAGGTTTTATTTAAAATTATTTATTTCAACATATGTGTTTTGAATTTTGAAAAATGGATTCCATATTTGAAATTATTATGTAATAATTATTTAAATAGTTTTAGATTATTCTTAAGCATTTGTAATGGTAACTTCGGTAAAAAAATAATATGGTAAAAGGGTAAATCTTATGATTAAGTGTAAGATTAATATTATAAAATAACCCTAACACTTTTATTAATATAAATGGATCATTATTATTTTATCCAAAATAATCATTGAGTAGAAATTTTATCAATTGGAATTCACCTGGATGAGATTGAGAAATTTAATATTTTTTATAGAATGAAAACTAAATTATACCTCACTCAAATATTAATAACTAAATAATTTTTAATAAGCATTTACATAATATAAATTTGGTTATAAATAATCATTATAAACATAAAATGATATTATTTATCTTGGTAATTTATTTGAATTTTTAAAATAATAAATAATTACGTTCATGGTATATATATTGATGATGTGAAAATTACTTATTTGATGAACAAATAATACACTAATTATTATTAATATGATAATAACGATTCAAAGACACAAAAACATGAAAAAATATTATTTTTCGAGTATATATTAACCATAATAATTCATGGGTATATTCATTGAAAATTTATAGAATTATAGATGTGATTATGACACTTAAATTATTTTTATTTAATGTGATGCTAAATGTGTCACATTCATGTTTTATTAAGAATAACATTTTTAATGATTTGTTTTCTATAAAATAAACTCAACAAAAATTATTATATTAAAATACAGTAGAATTATATTCATCATTGTATTTTATTTATAACATTTACTCAAAAATTAATAATATTAAAAAATTACAAATCACTAATATAGTAATTGTTTTGTTAATGTAAATAACAAAATAATGTCACTAAAAATAAAAAAAATACAATTTTGGATAATTATTATATCCAATATAAATTCAAGATAACCATAAACCCATGTATATATAATAATTTTTTTCTATGTTAACATCATATGTTTTTATTTCCAAAAATCCATTGAATAAATATGGTCAAAATGACAATATTTTTATTTTGTCAAAATAATTAATTATTAAATTATTTTAAACTAATAAAAAAAATTAAAAATATTTGAAATAATTATGGTTTACTTATAATTCTTCTATATTGTTCATTTATTGTAAAATTTACATAAAATAATAAAAAAAATATAATATGATAAATAGGTAATTTTGTTACCTTATTTAAAATTAAAAGTGAATAATTAAGTGTAAAACAAAATTATAAGGTTTCAAATGAAATAAAACATGTCTAAACATAATATGTTGCTGATATTAAAACCATATCGCATTAAATCATTTAAATAAGTTCATTTTTGAGGATTTTTTATGTTGTATGAGTTTTTTATAAATTAGTATATTTGGAGTTTCCAGAAGTTCCCTACGCCTCAATTAAAAAAGGGAACCTCCTCCCTTAGCTCTTCACTTCACATTGAACCTTAAATATCTGCCATCCAATACCAATTTAAATTATCAACTTCTATAGATAAATTCTATAGGATCTTCTATTCTAAAAATTTTATCTCTATTATCCTTAAGGGGATGTCTAGAGGGAGAACATCGAAGATGAAGTAATATCCTCTACTAATTCTATAAAAAATCATATAATTACACTTCACATGTTTTTTTCTCTATAAAGTAATAAATCCATTAATAATTATTTAAAAAGATCTTATTAAAATATGAAACAACCATATTCCTCATTTTATCGATGCAATGAAAAATGAAATCACCATTTGTTCATATGTACAGCTTACCACCTCCACACTATGGTGTAATATGAATTTCAAAACCACTATACAAGTAATTTTATAATTATTGAAATATTTAAAATATATTATTATTCTACGATTATATGCATTATAAAAAATATATACTAACCACTTCCATACCATTATATAATTAATGGAATGACATCATCACTTGTGATTTTATACATCCCACCATCTCCACGATGCAAAGTGATTTATCAAACATGATATACATTAAAAAAATATTATATAAATGTAATGAATGAAAAAAAGATTTTATATATATAGATATTATGTTTATATCATTCTTTAATGATATAAATATGGTCTAATATGGAAAACCAAAACTTATTCAACAAAATATGCATAATAAAATGAAGCAGTTATTACCCAAATAATGAGTAATAATGATTTTTTTTTAAAAGTAGATAATATGACCATATATGATATTCAAATCTTTATATTATTATATAATAAATCAATAAAATTATTCAAATCATTGTACAATAGGTTTAGATGCATTCAATATACATCATACCTAAGGCAATGTACTATTTTAGCTCACTTTTATTTATATGGAACGTATGCCTTATAAACCACTTATATTTTTAGTGGTGTTTATGTTACCCTTGAATATTTATATGATCATCATAATGAACATAAGGTTATCGAAATATTACTAAATTTTTTTTTAATTTATGAGACATATGAATTTACTGATTATAAATTCATAAGGGATAATTTTCAAATAACATTATTATCCATGATTTTTATAGGTAAGTATATACTGATGTACATTTTTCATCAATGTCCATGTCTCCAAAATATGTATTCCAAAATTACAATTTCCATCCTTCTGTAATTTTTATCATCAATTTTACCCGAACATTGTTTTTTTATTAAATGGTATATAAGTAATATGTTTTTTTCGATACGAGGAACTTCATCACTTATCCGAAAAAACTACGAGAAGAATGTTTTTGTTTAACTTATACGGAATAATGGGTTTTTATGTTTTCCTAAAACCTTCATCCCATGAATATCACTTTAAAATAATTCATTGTTTTTTTTATAATATACATTTCCTTTCAAACTGAGTATCATTTTAAGAATAGATATTGTTTTTTAATAAGATATGATATTTTCCTCAAGAATTAATTTCAAGTATTCAAACAAAATTATTTTACATCTAAAATGTAATTATTTAATAGTGTTATATATCAATTATATAATAAAAAATATTCTTATTGTTTGAATTATTTTATGAAATTATGTTTTTGAAATTCCTTCATTTAACATGGATTTTGTTTTGCTGGAATCATTTTTATGAAACCCATTTTATTCCTTGGGTTATGTTGTAATATATGATTTATGTTTTTTCGAACACATAAAAGTGTTTTCATAATGAGTTGGGTGGGATTTATATGTCCCTCCAATTAATTTGTTAATTATTTATATCTCATGAGATATACAGGGTTATAATGAGAAATGATCTTTGTTCGGTAATATAGGATGGGAACGATGAGTGGGCACAGTTAAGTAATTGAATTTTTCAATTATGATGGTATTCGAAATGATCATGGATTAATATGATATTATTTTGTAAGCATAAGTGTATGACTCAAAATTCAATGTCGTATATTATGTCTTCTGGGATTACATTCAATGATTTTTATGAAATTTTATGATTTATCCTATGGCATGATATCACAATCTTCCAAATGTATTATAATATTTTGAAATTGTATTTTATTATGTGTTATGAATATAATATGATTTATTTATTTCTATTTACAATTACTAATAATATGATACACCCTTTCTTGTGTTTCTTTTCCACGTGATATGATGTAGCTTATTATGAAATACATTATTAAAAAGAGTATAGTTATGAAGGAATAAGTGGTAGAAAACATATATGTCTTATGAACTAGTCGTTTGTTATTCACATTTTGTAATGATAGTATACGTATATGGTATTGTGAGGAATTTTTGATATTTTGTAATGAATATAACTTTTAAATATTATTTATTTACATAAAACTTGGGTTGTTATAATAAAAACATAGATGCTATGAGTTTCAAATATAAATTTAAGGATGGAATAATTTCGGAAAACATTATTAATAATGATAACTTATATTTAAATTTATTAAAATTTCCTTATTAAGAATATACAATACCAATCTATTTAGACTGGATATTTTTTAGACACTATTTTTGGTTCCCTACTAAGTTGAACTCACACTATGCTCGGGCCATCGTTGGGTTGCCAAGTAGATTTCATGGATGCAGGTTAGGTAAAGGGAAAAGGTACAGTGCTTAGGAGTTAAGACATATTTGGGACATTCATGGATGTGGTTATAGATATTGAGTTAGTGTCATTTTGAGAATTTTGTATTTAATCGTTATTTTTACATTTTCCACTTTGTATTGTAGCATGAAATCATATATTTTCTATTTCTTATTGTTTGTACCTAGATTGGTTAATGATTGTTTATATATGTAAAGTGTGTTTTATGTTCTTTCAAGTAATATATATGTTTTCTTCTGTGGTTTAGTCTAATAATGATGGTATTGTTTCCCCATGTGTCTCTTGGACCCTCAAGAATATAAAGAAACCTCTACTGTATGGAGAGGTATGCTTATGGTTATGTGATGACCCAACCCGGGACATGGGTTTTGAGGCACTTAGGCTAGGGATTTTCACTCATCACTATTCTCCAATTGAGAATAAATAATATTTATTGGTCATTAAAAATTAGAGTGAATGGGAATAAAATATATTTTTATGTATGATGAAATTATAAAAATATTGGATCAGAATCTATTAATTTGTGAACCCCAACCCTTATTTAATTTAATAAATTTAATTATTGTAATTTAAATTTCTTCATTATTTTTGGGGCCACTATATTGAATTTTTCATACATTTTTGAAACCCCACCTATCGAACGATTAATGCACTATCAGATCTTATTGTTTTCCATGCATGGGAATGTGGGCCTCTCATTAGAGAGTAAATTATCATGGTTGTAGAATAGTCGTCCAAAATATTGTGCCAAACTATATACCTCCCCAAATGTTACATTAAAGATTCTATAGCTAGTGTATAATTAATGTAATCTATCTATAATCTATGAAAATAAACCATATTATATAAAAACTAAAATTAAATAATATCCCCTCCATTTTATTTAACCCCAAAATTGAACCCTCCCTAAGCCACTTCCCCTTACTTGCAGTGAACAACTCTAACATGACTTGTCTTCCTCCTCCATTTCATCCTGTATAAAATTGGAATTGTCCCTTTTGATTTTAAGTGGATCCCATTATGGTAATTCTCATTTCTCTACATCCATTCCTTCATATTATTCATATCCTTTCTCTTTACATTGCTTCTCCTCTATCATTCTATTTGTTCCATATATGTATACTATGAGAGGGTATAGGTTATAAATCAATATGGTTACTCATTCTATGATGTGTGACAGGTTCTTAAGAGATAAATATCTCTATTTTTAAACAATTCAGATGATCAATGCTTTTACAGTGCATGATTTTATATTCTTATTCATCACCATAATATTCCACATGTGCTTGGGTCCTTCAAATTAGATTCATTAAAATTATTTAATCTATTTGAGTTTAATTGGATTTAAAGATATGTGATTCCTAGTATTTTAAATATATTTTTATTCCATTCAAAATTGGCCATATATGATTTTTTCTGTTTTATATATATACACAGATAATAAAATAAAACATTGATTCAAAAAATAAAACGTGTTTTTTTCAAATTATAATTGGTTATTTTAAAACAAATTATATATTATTATGAAAATTTAATTGTTCACACATGATTTCAAGGTATTAATTAACTATGGTATATGTAGTTCATAAATATTATTATAGTTTTTGTCACCAACCAAATCTGGTCACCACTAATACTAGAACCAAATACATCCCATGACAAGGCCCAAATTGCATTTACTGTGTTAGGTTGTACATTACAGTAGTAGACATGAGTTATCAAAATGTGTTAAAATTATGAATGTTTTATTTTTAAAATTATTTACAAATTAAATGTTTCATTTTGTGGAATTTATCAATACTTTTCCTTATATATTAAAACTGCATGCTATTTCATAGTGTATTGCATACTCTTTGGAATCATTGGGTGGTATCCAATTTGGATTACTCTCACACCCTACGTAAATCCCTTGTGAATATGTAGAAATGTTTATGTTTGACACAGGAAAAGGAAAAGGCTTAGGTGAAGGCAGTTCAATTTTATTGTCCCCACATATGGTGCGGTGTTGTGGAGACTACTCAGGGGTGATAAACCCTTATCATGTGGAGTCTTTGTGGATGATCTGATGCTGTATTTATTTTTTTTGGACCTCTTGTACTACAATTAAAACCATTTATTCATATCTAGTATTTGTTAAGGATTTTTTGGCATGAAAATTTCATATTCATATTATTGATTGTGTTTTATGTTTTATGATTTCATTATTAGTTATATCATTCCTAAACCTAATTTATTGATTCTTGAGAAATTGTGCCAGCCAGTGGGGATAGGGAATTCCCTTAGGGCCTTATCATCACCTGGATTTGTTGCTGGTATTAGTGGAGACCAGATTCAGATCGTGGAAAAAATGGTATCAAATGAGGCAATCTTTTTTGGTAATATTACTATTCTGTGAGGAGTTAGTGTAGAATGTATCAAGGACATTTAGGTTATGGGTATTTGTTCATGTGTATGGTTCCTAGATTAGACCTCTCCTAGCAGACCTTGATTCACTATTGTGCGTTGTAATTGTTTGATCGACTACAATTACAGGTGCGACGTTTGGGCTGCAGACCAAACGTGGAGATCATATGGGGTTGGATTAGTTGTTTATTTTTTTACATTATTGTGTTTATATTATTTTTATTTGATGTATTTGATTACGATTTTTATAATTGTGGAATTTCTTATTGTTTTTTTGATGGTATAATTTTATATCAATATACCTCCCATGAAATCTCCTACGCACCAACGAGAGGAAGCCGAAGAGAGTTCTCCCACACCAACTGATCAGAGGATAGTCGAGGCTATGGTCTGAGAACTCCATGCATGTGGATAGGGACCTGCTCATGTTCCCATTCATGTTAGGTCTTAATATACATGTCCTATAAAAGATAATGCTCGATATTTTCTAAAAAACAAGCCTCATACGTTTCGAGACAACACAGAACCCCACGAAGTATAGGAATGACACTAAAATATTGAGTGCATGTTCATGTTACTATAAATTGCAATGATTCTCAAGATGATGTGTGCCCCCTTACTGTTGGAGTGTCCAATCCTAATGTGGTAGGAGTGATTACATTAGAATGTAAAAAATGATCAGATACACTAGGGATAATTCAAGGTTTCCTTCAATGAATAATATTTTCCTGAGGTCTTGACATATGCCTGATCCTGAGAGTTCATGGACATTGTTAAAGGTAATATTTCTATGATGGAGTATGACATCCTTTTTTCTAATATAATTTGGTATTCCCCTAAAATTGTCTCTAATGAACACGAGATGGTCTAGAGTTTTAGCAATGGCTGGTGACCAGAGATAAACTCCCAGGTTTTCTTGTTCGAACTGAGGTCCTATGTTGAGGTCGTTGACCAGGCATGTATGGTCGAGATTGACTATAATGGTAGGGATAGTTTTTCTAGAACTATATTAGCTCTGGGAAGTGGCATATCTTCAGTGAATAAAATTAGGTGGTAGGAATAGGTTAAGAATGGGTTGGTAGTTTGGGCAACTCTATTAGGTAGTTTTCATATGTGTCTTCCGATGTGAGATCGATCGTGTACCACCAGTGTGGAAGGACAAGTCACATCTGGCCAGCATGCCTGATTCCTCTGAATCCATATTACCAATGTTTAGGTATGGGTCAGTTACAATTCGTTTGAGGGGTATCACACCTATTTCAGAGTGGGGTAGGGTCAGCGGCCTCAAGAGGAGTGTTGACACATTCAGAGATGTTGAGGATTGGGGGATCTAGATTTTGTTGTCATGGTTGTAGGAATGGGTCATCTTCTAGTAATATCTAGTTAAGGGCACAACCAAAGACTACCAGTCCTCCTAAGGTAGGGAGTGGACATATCCATGTGGTAGATTGGGCACTAGCAGGATTCGAGGTGGGACTGTCGACAGTTTTTGGTACCATTTTGATTGCATCTTCTATTGCTTCTAACTTTTTGATAATTGTGCCTCTATTTCATTCCTTTCTACCCATTTTGTGGAAACTCATAATTTTCTAACTGAGTTTTCGACTTTTTCAATGGATTTGATGATGCTGGTGGGAAATAAGAAAGAGCATTGTCTTTGGTTCTAGTTGTGTATGATCTCTGTGTTAGGGATTTAGATGGAGTGGGATCTCAAAGTCTCAGATATGGAACTATTTTACATAATAAATGGAATGTATTTGATTGAGAACATTATAAAACATGTAGATTTATATAGGTGGTGGTCTATTTTCATGGAACATTATGGGATTCGTTAGGTTTTTGGTGGAGAATGGTATCCACTGTTGGGTCACGCAGGACCTCCACTCATAGAGTTGGGATGTCTTATCATCCAGTTATGATTTCTTCTATGAGAGGATGATGGTCTATCCCCACAATGTGAAATACCTCATATAATGGAATGTGTTTCTAGATGTATTCCCAGATGAGTTTTCAGGACTTCCCCCAGAGCAGGATGTGGAGTTCTAGATTGATCTGTGGTCGGGAACACAACTTATATCTCTTCTATCATATCTTATGGTCCCCACAATGTTATGGAATTAATGATATATCTAGAATACATATAATCCAAATGATTTATTCACTCAAGTTTCTCTAGTTGGGTCGATCCTATGTTGTTTTTGAAAAAGGATAATGGATCCCACAGTTTGTGCATTGACAACCAGAAGATAAATAAGGTAACAATCAAGAACAAATATCCTTCTCCCCGAATAGATGAGATGTTTGATCAGTTGAAGGGGGAAAGGTTTTTTATATGATAGACCTATTTTTGGGATTTCATCAACTCTGGGTGAAGGAGGAGGATATCCCAAAGAGATCCTTCCAATGAATGTATAACCACTTCGAGTAATTGGTGATTCCCTTAAAATTGACCAATTCACAAGCAGTATTTAAGGAACTCATGAACATGGTGTTCCATTAGTATCATGATTATATTTTCGTTTGTTTTTGGATGAAATCCTAGTTTATTCAGGATTCAAGGAGGAACAAGAAAATCACTTTCACATCATTCTGGGAACCTTGTGAGATCATCAACTTTATGAAATGTTGCCTAAATGCAGCTTCTGTATTAGGGAATCCATGGTTTTGGTGTATGTGATCTCAGAGTAGGGGGGTTTAGTGGACCCCAAAAAAGATCAGTATTGTTATATCATGGGAGAAGCTAAAGAATGTGTTATAAATAATGATTTTTCTTACCATGGCTGGTTATTATAGGTGTTTTGTTCGAGATTCATCTCAGATTTATTCAATGATGACAACGCTCAACCTGAATGGTGTGAATTTTTTATGAGGACTAGAATTGAAGGAATCATTCGTGGAGTTGATGTGGAAGTTTACTACCACCCCCATTTTGATATTTCCAAAGGCTGGAAAGTGTTATGTGGTGTATTGTGACGAATTAGGTATGGATCTTAGGTGTGTTCTTATACAGGATGATCACATGGTGTCATATGGATCTCACCAAATTTGACCACATGAAATGAATTTCCCAACCCACAACTGGGAGTTAGAAGCTTTGATGCATTATTTGAAGTCTTGGCATTAGTATCTCTTTGAGGAAATGTTTTTTTCAAATCTGATCATGAACTATGGGCCTATATATTCTCTCCGAAGGACCCCAACTTGAGGAAGCATTTTTGGATCGTGTACTTGTAGGGGTTCGATATTGTCATTGTATATACCCTAGGGAAGCGTTACGTGGTGTCTGATTCCTTGAGCCAAAGAGTTATAGTGCAGTATTTGGGGAAATCGATTGATGAATCGACTTTGATGGGGATATTTTTTTAGATACATATGGAGACCAGGGAGAAAAATGGAGGTACGTTCATGGAAAGATTTCAGTTGAATCATTCTCTGGTGGAGCTAATTCAATGGGAGTATCCTAATGATGAGCTTAGTATGTGGTTGAAGAAATTACTTCATTCTGGTTTTTTTATAGTGCCTTGAAATTTATATTCTAGTAATATGAATAACTTCTTCTAGGTGGTTTCCATTGAATTTATTTATGGTACTGGAAACATCCAATAGTTCATTATCCAAAAAGTAACTACATTAAAAAGGTAGACCTCTTTTAAGATTAAAATTAATGTTACATAGGAATGTACCTTGGTCAAGAGGATAGGAGGACGGACTCATCACACTCTTTTGGGTGTAATTATTGTCTACTCAGGGAATATCATTATAAATTTATGTTATTCTTCAGAATCCTTATAAATTTATCATGTATTACATAAGTTTCCCTTAAAATTTTCAATTGCTTATTAACATGTGTAGAATTTAGAAAAATTCATATGTGTTCATGGTTATTCATCAATGGAGATTTACCATTGTAGGTTCTCAATCAATTATATCCTCTAATATACTATTTCACAATTTTGTTTAATAATCGTTATAATGATACTAGTTTTTTATCCATTGTGTGGGAAAGCAAGAATTTATTGTCATCTAGGGAGATGAAGGTTTGGTTTGATCTTGGGATCGTGCCCATAAAATGGGCTACCTATATATCCTTGTCAAACGAATCATAACCCTCGTAGTTCGGTGCCACTGAATGGGACACATCATACCATTTTAGTTCATGTGATATGGATCAAGAAATATAGTTTAATGTCATATGGTATGGACATCTATGCAGAAGGTGTTTAATCCAAACATAGTTTAGGACTTATGCTGAACCAGCCCAAGGAACATGGAAAAGATATGGGTTTCCCAGTAGGATCAGACCCTGTTGGGAATATGGCCAAAGGTGAACTGGGTTGTTTTCAGGTATTGGTTTTTAACCTCAATGAATCTTCATACGTATCCTCTATAGATAGGAATCAAAGCCCTTGTTTTTCGATAAGTCTCGTACGAGAGTATAGTCCTTAGAGAGAAACGAGTTTGAGCTTACATCCTGAAAAGGGTTCCTTGGGGATTTGAGGGATTAATTTTTTGTTTATTATTAAGGAGGATTCTCAGATTAAGGGAATTAGGGTTAGATTCTTGAAGAGGATATCCAGTGAGGTCAGGCCCTGAGAAATCATCCTGCATATCCTAATTACGATTGGAATTATAATTATCATAGTTTATTCAAATTCAAAAATGTTGTGACCATAAAAATCTTTAAACTGACATGAGTCACACTTGTTGTGATAAAAAAGAGGACATAAAAGATTCAAAAATTGCACTTTAAAATTTTTCCTCATCCGTTGGTGGAAGTGGGTGCACATATGGCGGAAAGGGTGGATGAGGGTGGGGCAACAAGCCTTAAATATTTCTACTTTACATTAAACACGGTAACATTGAATAGAAGAAGGGATGAAGTCTAGGGGATTACACCATGTTGAATGCCTGGGGTGACAAATCTCAACCAGAGAGGGGAAGGGTAATAAGATCCCACGTGCCCATCTCCCCTCTGGTCTTTGGCACTGAAGAAGAAACGATGTGTAATTATGATACCTACTATAAAAAATTGAAATGGGATTATGCATGGATGGTTTCCCTATTGAGGATTTGTTGGGGATTGCTCCTATATAAGATTCTCATTTGAGGTTTGGTTGGGGATAACTTATTAGGAGGATTCCCATTTTTGATTTCCTAGGGCTTACTCCTAAGGATATTTCCCATTTCAGGTTTCATGGGAATTACACTTAAGGTTGATGTCCATTTTAGATGTCATAGGGATTACTCCAAAAAAGGATTCCCATTTGAGATTTCATGGGGGTTACTCTAAAGGAGGATACACATTTTATATTTAACATGGATATGAATCAAGTGATGAGGTTTAAGCTATTTCTTGAGGAGTTTATATACTAAAGATACTCTAAGAATCCATAATAAGATTCCAAACATGTGACATGTGAATGGAACCAAGAGGAGTAAGTCGACTAATCAAACATCATTGAGTGTGATGGTGTGTCTGAAATAATGGAATTCCAAGGATGAAATGTAGGCCACATAAAGGGATGAATTTAAAATTTTTTCAAATAGATATGAAAATATCAAATTGCAACTCTCCATTTTTCATGGGAGCAGTGACAGAAGGGAAGGGACCAGCCCGAAGGTCTGAGACCGCACCCCGGAACTGATCGTGAGTAGGGTTGTGGGACATAGCTGCTACTGTGTGTACTATTAGGGCCATATAGGTGCTCCGCCGAGGAGCCTCACGTTGGTGCTCCATGTAGCTCACTCATAGAGGTAATCTACATAGGTCTGGCGCATAGGTGATCCTCGTATGTCCGCACATAGGTGCTCTGCACAGGTGTGCCACATAGGTGGTCCACACAGGTGTGTCGTGCAGTTGCGACACATGACCACATGTGTTATAGACCATGATAGGATTTTGAACCAGGTTTCCCATTTAATTCTATTTTGTCTCATGTTTTTTAGAGCTACCTATGAATAATTGGGGGATCTTGGAGAATGAACAATGCAATGGGTGCTTGGGGAGGTCTTCCAACTTTTTCCCTTAATGAATTTGGGAGACGAAGGACCAATTTATAGGCATAGAGTGGACCATGTCCAATGGATGTTATTCATGTCGGTCCACCATGTAGGTCCTCCACGTAGGTCTTCCGTGCTGGTGAGTAAAAATTCATTTTCTGTATAGGTCCTTAGTGTAGGTCCTCAGCGTAGGTCCTCCATATAGGTCTTCCAAATAGGTCCACCACGTAGGTCCCATTGATAAATTTATCCATCTTCCAAGTTCCATAATGTTTGATCTATAAGTCTTTTTTTTCATCATGACCAAGAAAATCGGAGGTCTTTATGAGATATACATTTCTTGAGATGGCAATACAGCATGTATTCTTGGGAGAAACTAAGAAATTGAACTTAATGTGTCTACACCTTTTCATCATCGATCGTAGAAATCCACTACCTACTATTGGATGGGGGAATCATTCTAATTATTTATAGGTTGGGAGTAGTATTTTGGGACAAAGAAATCAAGCATGCATCTTATTCAATCCTGGTGAAAACATATTTACTCATACATGACATTTTTTTGTCTATTTAAGAATCATATCTTAACTCTACGACAAAGTTCTAGAAAACACATTACTTAGTGTATACAGTGGGGAGATGTCCTCTAATTATTTATTGTCTCCCGATGGAATATTTTATTCTGAAGGTTGTTCAGTAGTGTCGTTATCTCTATGAATGGTTTTTATGGAGTATATCCACCAGTCTCAGTGGGATATCCATCCATGTGCCACCAAGATGTATTATTATGTCTATCGGTAGTTTTGGTGGCTTGGTATGATACGGGACATCATGGGCATCGTGTTGAGATGATACACAAGACAGCAGTTGAAAGATAGCATCAAAGGACATCTAGTTTTCTCAAGGTGTTACCCATTCCTACTTGAATGTGGGATGAGGTCAACATGGACTTTATTGTTGGCATCCCTCGTAAACCTCAAGGTACAAATTCCTTTTGGCTGGTGATTTATTGTCTGACCAAATTATCCCACTTCATTTAAATCAATGATACAACTGAAGTGGATAACATGGGAATTATGTATATTTAGGAGGTGGTAAGGATCTGTGGTGTTAAATCAGTGGTTGTATCATATAGAGAACCCCATTTCACTTTACAGTTTTGGGAAGTACTTCAAAAGGCCTTGGGGTCTCAGATTAAGATGTGAATGGCATACCATCCTCAATCGGATGGTCAGATAGAGCGGGCTAATCAAATTTTAGAAGACATTCTCTGTGAATGTGTTCTATTCTTTGGAGGTTCTAGGTACATCCATTTGGGATTAGTTTATCTTCTCTTTTAATAACAGTTACCAGTTTTTTATTTGAATGGCTCTTTTTGAGGCTCTCTATGTCCAGCCTTGTTGGTCTCCCCTATGTTGGGATAAGATAGGTGAGACCTCACAGCTTGGGCTGAGTCTAGTTTAGAATACATCAAAGAAGTTCATGTTGATCAGGTAGCACTGATTGATATCTCCAATTATCCATCATATGTTGAAGAGATCCATTGAGACCTAGAGTTTTTTGTGGGTGACAGGGTATTCTTGATAGTGGCCCCTTGTCATGGGCATAATCGATTGGGAAAGAAAGAGAAGTCGACACCACGCTATGTCAGAACTATTGAGATCACTGATCATATTATTAAGGTGGAATTTAGGTTTTCCTTACATTCTTAGTTCACATCCATCCATGATGACATCCATGTCTACCAGTTGAAGAAATACAACCCAGATCCATCTCATCTACTGAATTGGTAGGAGTTGGATATATAGACGGATTTTTCTAATTTCGAGTAGTTGGTGAGAATAGTGGGCTTCCATGAAATGGTGATTTGGGAATATTCTATTCCACTGGTCCATGTTCATTGGACACATAGAAATGATACACATGAGACTTGGGAGCAGAATTTGTGGGATGAGAAGGAGTATCGATCCTATTTTCCAATCAATATTTAGGTAGACTTTCGGGTTGGAATTTCTATCATGGTGGGGAGAATTATCACATCCATGACTTATTATCAATGTAAATTTCATTTAATTTCCATTATTTCTTTGATTTTTGGTGTTTCCCTGGAATTGTTTTGTAAAAGGTGGGTTTTAAAATTTTTCACCAAATCGTGAGACCATTTCCATATTTAAAAACCAATTTTGTTTCTTTAATAACTCTTTATATTTTCAACAATTTTCACCCTCTCCACTTCAAAATTGGCATCATGTGACCTATGAAAACCAAAATATCAATTTGGTCTCTTTAAGAGTTTATAATCATTGTGAATTTGGGTTTTTAATTAAATAATTGGTCCAATATAGAATCTCATTTCATGTTTATTTAATATTTATTTAATATCATATTCAATTCTTATGAATAATTGGTTATTCAACCTCTCACCCAAACCCAATTCCCATGGTGCACCCCCATATTTGGGTCTCCATCTTTGTATCTCATTTTCATCACATATTAGCTAAAAACATCCCAACCATTCTCAATTCATCTAGATTCAAAATGCTAATTTGTTTCCTTCATAACTCCATAATTTTTTACCCTTTCCCCCATTTCAGATCTCACTTGAGCTTCTCTACCATATTTGATCCTCAATTTTATTTTTGGATATCTGAAAATTCAGCTACAAGTGTATTTGGGGTGATTTCTTCAAGATCCCTCATTTATGTTGGCCTCCTTCCTTATTATTTTATTTTTCTTATGGTTTTATTCAATTTTTTTAGAGTTTATTTAAATTTCAATAAAATCCCAAATGAACGGAGGTTATGGGTTCTAACCAAGGGTACATCATTGGGTTGTTTTTGTCCAATATTTTGATTTTAGGCTTGATCTACCTTCCTTGATGTGCGATGGTGGTGTGATTGAAATTTCAGAAAAATAATTCATCATTTTTACAAATTTTTGTAGGTGATTTCATTTTTATGGAATAATTGTGACATATCATAATGTTTTTATAAATTTTATACGTTTATAGAATTTTATTATTATTGAAAAAAATGTTTTTAATGGTATTTGTTGTAAAGACCATTAAATTTGAAGGAAAATTTTTTTCTTAAATTCTTTGGAATTTTACGAGTCCGCAGTTTCTGACGGAACCTGATTCTGAGGCCCGATGTGACTGGAATAATTTTCTGATGTTTTTTTAAGCTTAACTTAATGCACGTAAGCAGTTTTACTAAAAAAGTGGAATAACATTTAAATGGTTACTTGAATCAAAAATATGAGGGCATCATTGCGCTCAGGAATGCGGTTTTACCATATGTGCGACTTATGTTTAGTCGGTGCGGGCCTCCTGTGAGAAATTCTGAAAATGGAATAACCGTTAATAAAATAATTAAATAAATTATTTTATTTTTCAAATTGTTATAACTCAAAAATGGTTGCTCGGATTAAAAATTGGAGACCATCGATGAACTCATGAGGGAATTCTTTATTTATGAACATACTAACATTGGCCGGCACGGGCCACCAGAAAAAGTAAGATTTTGGCTGCAAATAAGATAATTAAGTGATAATTATTTTATTTTAAAATTCATAACTTCTAAACGGTAACTCGGATTGAAAATCCAAGAGTATCGATGTGTTCATTGGGGCATGTTTTACTTAGGCAGAGCCAAACCTCGACTTGCGTGGGTCAAGGGTGACTGATAATAATTTTCCAAACTTTTTTTTGGGTACGTTCAGTAAATGTACAAGCGGGTTTTTCTAACTTTTGAAGCGATGCTCAGAATTAAAATCTGAGGGCACCGATGAACTCACAGCACCGATAATTTCATAAGGGAACCTTTACTGTAGTTGTGTTTTATGCTGGTTGAGAATTAATAATTGGGGATTTAGAATTAATTAAATAAAATTGGTGGTACAGAATTTTATTTATATCTATGGTAGTTATACCCATACAAAGGGGAGTTATGTGTGAGATCCATAACCACCAAATACCCATGTGTGGATAAATGAGTGGTGGGTCCCACACGAGCCCCAACTTTTCAACTCCCCATAACCTCTCTTAAACACCCATTAAAACCCCATTTTTTATTAATTTGTTAACTCCTAAACTCCCATATTAATGAGATCTTTTCACCATCCTCTAATTAAGTTTGTCAAGATAATTAAATTAATGGTTTCATTAATTAAATTGGCGGATCATAATTTTATTTTATTTTGTGTTGCATGAAACTTATTTAAATGGGAGCATACTTTTGTAATATTTTTGATTGCAAATATTTTGGTGGGGAACCTGTAGAAGATTAGAAAGAGAGGTTCCCTCCGACGAAGAACGTGAAGTCACCGACGACGTTCGTCCTCTTCCTCTTCCTCCGCATCAAGGGAGGAAATACAACCACGGGGGAACTTTCCAACGACGACGGTTTGTTCCCGACGTTGACGGAGTGACAACACTTTCCGCAACTATGACGAATGAACCATTTTTGAGGTAGGGGTTTTCGTATATAGTGTATATGTGATTTAAATCTCATTCATGGGTATTTAATTGCAGCATGTTTGTATAATTTATTTTGAATAAATTAAACCCTTGATGTTAATGAATTTTGGATTGAGCCTCTAATGTGGAGGGAACGGCTAACGAACAAGCCCAGAACCTCTACTGGTGGTTCTTTCGTGTGCAGATTGATGGGCGATATTGAAACATGTTGGAACAGTGATTCAAAGCCAATATGACGTGCAGAAGGATCCCATGGCGCGGGTCCGACGAGGGTCTCGAGAGTCCAAGGTGATGGTTCAGTTGGGCGAGTAGGAGAATGTGGCTGCTGGTGCAGGCAGAAGGTGGCACGACATGGGTTCCGGTGTGTAGTAGCTGAAGGTGGTGGCGGTTCTGGCCGTGTGGAAGAATGCTGGAGTTGGGGTGCTTGGGATATGAAATCGTGAATGGAAGTGAGATTGGGGAGAGGGAGGTAATTAAAGATAATAATGAAATTAAATATATAAATATCTAAGGAAGAGGGATTTTCGCTGTGTACTTGAATGGTTGATGCGTGGAATGAGATTGGAGATATGAAATATAAATAAGTAAACAATTAATGATAATAAAAAATATATATATTGTTATTATTACATTTGTTAATAAAACACCTTTTTGTCTGAAACTTCTTCATTCAATCTTCGTTTCAAGAACCGTCTGCGGTAGTGCGACCCTGATTCTGAGACGGGCGTTTCGAGTACAATATTGGATTTCCTTTTCAGGTTTTTGGATCTGGTACCCGAAGCGCTCGGAAAATAATAGATTTAATAATATTATTAAATCTTCGGCCTACTATAACTCATGCGTGTGACATCCAATAGGATTTCTGTCAGCGGTGACATGACCCTGTCTTTAAGACAGTCGATTCAAGTCTGATTTTTAGTACTAAATTCTGGTTCGTGGCTCGGGTCCATGAAACACCAAATGATAATAATATTATTATTATTACGGGATCTAGTATATGACATATCTCTCCAATAAGGTGTCATAATGAAGAACCGTTTGTGAAACTGTGACTCTAGAATTAAGATGGATGTTACAAGACCAATTTTGGATATTTATGTCGAGGTTGAGGCATGGGCCCCATGAGGCCTGGTTCACGTGTGTTGCGGTGAAATGAATCTTTTTCACCGGCTATCCATTTTAGAACAATGGGTAGTCCATCTCGTGTATTTTTTGGTATGGATTGCAATGGTGTGACTGGTTTGGTTGACCGGTGTCATTTGAAGTACGGCCGGGTTTGTTCGAACCTGAAACCAATCGGGCCCTCGGATCAGAAACCCATATAACATGAGCTTCGGACGTCCGATTGACGTGTCATCGACTTTGATGGATTTATCTTGATGAGAAGGTTATTTTGGCATACTCAACATGATGTTTGGAAGCGGTTGGAGTACATTCAGGTTGGATTAGCTTATAAACCAACCGGGCCCCTGGAACGGAATTACTAATGACTCTCAGACCAGATGTATGTTTGACGAACTGTCAGCGGCATTGGTAATCACGTTGAGAAACAGTTCCTTTGAGTATATCCCATGATATTTCTGGTTACAATTGATATACAATTGGGTTGGTCCGTACGCAAAACCAACCGGGCCCCCGGGACAAAAAGGATAATAACTCACAGACAAGGCATCGGATTGACGCGCCCTCTGTTGTGTTGAGACCCTTGTTACAAGGAATTACCTTGTGATACTTCTTTGTGGGACTTTGTGATACATGGATTATCAACATGTAGCTCGTGGAGTGGATCCTCCCGGAGATGAGTGTACGGAGTGCGGAGACCTAGTAGCTGTGGGCTTGATGACTGCTTGCCCGATTTGACTTGGAGTGAGTCGACTAGCCCAGCAGACGTAGCGCCCGGTATTTGGAGGCAGACCCATGCCGGATGGATCGTCTGGTATTTGGTAGCAGACCCACGGTACTCGACAGGAGGAGTACCGCTGTTGGCTATTAGGGGAACTGCTACTATGTTTGGGTGGCAGACCCCTGGCGGGGAGTACTACTATGTTTGGGTGCAGACCCATGGTACTTGACAGGAGGAGTACCTCAGCAGTCTAAGGTTAGTGAGTAGCACCTCGGAGTCATGAAAGAGCTACTGTACTTGACATAGGAGGATTTCTCTAGCAGTTGTGGTTTCATTATCATTAATGAAAACCCTGGTTTAAGGTGAGTCAATGTCCTTTGTGTTATCCTAATGATTGAGATAGGTTACATGATAACTTAGGTATATGTATGGGCATATACCTAAGTAAAGGTTATCTGTTGAAATATTTCATTGTGGTTATCCTTGTTGGATTTAATGAGAACTTGAGGTTCTCGGGGTCCCTAATGAGTATCATTATACACACCCCTACATGGGTTATGTCCGCACCATGTTGTGTTGGATGTAGACAATGGACAGCGCTGACCGAGGTCGAGTGTATGAGGACTGGATGACACTAGAAGGTGGACCTCACGAAGAGTCGGTTCTTGGTGGAGGTTGATGGACGAGGGCGCTGAGGAGGCTATCTGTTCCTACCTTTCATGTAGGATCCTTGGTGGACGATCTAGGAGCTTCTTGTCCCCTTCCAGCTATTTTTTCTTTTTCCTTTTACTTTACGGTTGGGCTTGTATTTTCGGCCCCCTTTACTTTCAACACTATTTTGTATTCAGTTTTACTTATCATTTACTTCTGCTTATACTCTAGTTGAATGTGTTTATGTTTTATAAAGGAAATTCATTCCCTGTTATCTGGATTTAGGCCTTTGGTGCTAATCGGCATCCCCTAGCCTATGGAAGGCGGGCTTGGGGGAGTCACGGCAAGGGTCCTGAGGACGGGTCCTGACAAATTGGTATCAAAGGAGTCCGTTATACTGCAGAACTCATGACTCTGATCATTCATTTCTATGTAGCAATATTGTTAAGGGTATCGAGTGTGGTCTTCAGTTCAGGGAGTCTAGTGTTGGTGTGGCGGCCGACGTATCCATACACCAGGACCCTGAATACTGATTTCCGACATAGAGCACAAAAACACTAATTGAATGTCTATTTTAAAAATATTTAAAGTCAGCTCAAACCAGGTCAGCTCACTAGGTATAAATCATTGAACGTGTCACATCTATTCAGGATGCCTCCACGTAGATAGACAGTTGGAGTTCTGAGAGAGTACTTGATGATGGCCCACCGAGCGATGATACTCTGGCGAATGGACTTATTTCTATGTTGGCACCTTCGGGTGGTGTACCAGCAAAACCACCACCCGTTAGGACGCAGATTCCACCAACCATATTAGTGGACATTGCCTGCTGACAGAGCACACTGCACAAGTTCTAGCAGCTAAGGCCTCCGATGTTATGAGGAGAGGTAGATTCCCAAGATGTAGTGGACTAACTAGAGGCGATTGATAGAGTTCTACACGTAGTTTACACATTAGTAGAGAAGATGGTGATCTTAGCTAACGGTGTTTCACATTGAGTGACCATGATTATGGTCAACATAGTGATGGCACTTTCGTACGTGGACCGATGCTAGAGATGGTACCTTCGGGTAGTGTTCCAGCTATATCACTACCCGTTGGTCAGCAGTTTCAACCTGCAGTACCGGTAGTTCAAACATGTAGGCTTAGTGCATTATACGTGTTTCAGCATCAGATACCCCTCAGGTTCTGAGGTGAGCCCGACTCACAGGCAGCTGAGGACTAGCTTGAGGAGGTGGCTGAGAGTTTTCTAGAGCTTATACAGCTTCGACATGACGACATGTCAGTAGCTGAGTATTCATTGAGGCATACCGATCGTTCATGGTACTTGATGACTAAGATTCAATTAGTGATTTAGATCTCGGACCTCTGAGCAAGGTGTGTTTAAAGGATATATGAGACATAACATTTCCTCTATGAATTCCTACATATGAAGGGTGCTAGAGAGAACCTTTGTGGCTGAGAATTTTTTTGGCTGAGTGGATACAGCCAGTGAAGGTTAGCTCTGGGAAAGCAGAAAACTGGTGCCAGTCTCAGAGACATGGGTGTGTAGAATGTTTTAAGAAGAGAAACTGTTATGGACAAGTGTATCTGCAGAGTAGCAGACGTGGAAGAAGTGCTAGGACTGTAGCATGTGGTGGTGTATTTTTCGACAAGTTATAACCACACACCTTTGTAGTCCCCGCCAGGCTCTGGGAGCAGGAGGACAGGGGAAGAGAGTAGCTGCACGTGGTCAAGGAGTGTGACCCAAGGGATCTTGGAATGATTCAAGGTATGGTCAATTTCTACTACTAGCTACCATAACAACAGAAATTGATATGAATCAGCCCTTCGATCCATGAATCTTATCCCATACCTAGAGTTTTCAGTTAATATGTTGACTTGTCCCTCACATCTAGAGATACCTCGAGAGGAGACTCGATAATCACACTTACGCTGATGGTGTGATCTGACCCTAGAGGTGAGAGTTTCGGTAGGAACCACTTGGTGGCAGCGTTGAGGCCTTACGACATTAATTTGGGTATGGACTGGGTAGCCACACATCATACACAAATTGATGGTATTAGGAAAAAAGGGTTGTGGTTTACCTACAACGTTGGGATGAGTTTTTCCTTGGTCGGGGAAAAGGAAACCCCAGGTAGCACATGAAGTTATCATGCATAGGAGGGTCGGCCGATCACTCTTGAGTAATCCAACCTTACCCTCTTGGAAGCAAGAGTTTTCAGTTTTCAGTTCCAAATAGGGAACAGAGGCCTCTAGAGTTTGAGGATGGAGACCACGTCTTTTTACAGGTCTCATCTCGACGAGGTCTATGGATATGTGGCTAAAGCGGCAAGTTATCTCCAAGGTTCATCGGACCCTTCTAGGTCCTCAGCAAGGTACGCAAGATGGTTTACCGCTTGACCTTTCCACCTCAGATGCATGCTTGGTACCTCCTTTAGTTTCCCTAGTTTGTGTTGCAGCTTTACGGGGACATAAATCCTTGATAGGGGAGTAATGTAAAGACAATAAAATTTCAAGGAAAATTTTTTCCCTAAATTATTTGGAATTTTACAAGTCCGTAGTTTCTGATGGTACCAAATTCTAAGGCCCAGTTTTGCTAGAATAATTTTTTGATGTTTTTTATGCTTAAATTAATGTGCATAAGCATTTCTATTGAAAAAGTGGTAAAACACTTAAACGGTTACTTGGATCAGAAATATGAGGACACTGTTGCACTTAATATGGTGAGTTTACCCTTGTTGAGAATTATGTTTAGTCGACACGGGCCTCCTATGAGAAATTCTAAAAATGGAATAACTGTAAATAAAATATTTATATAAATTATTTTATTTTTCAAATGGTTATAACTCACAAATGGTAGGTCGGATTAAAAATCTGAAACCACCACTTAACTCGTGAGGGCATGCATTTTTTAAGTAGATACTATAATTGGCCGGCATGGGCCACCAGAAAAAGTTAGTTTTTGGCCGCGAATAAAATAATTAAGTGAAAATTATTTTATTGTAAAATTCCTAACTTCTAAACATTAACTCTGATTGAATATCCAAGAGTATAGATGGGTTGGTTGGGGTGTGTTTTACTTAGGTAGAGCCTAACCTTGACCGGTACAGGTCGAGGGTGACTGATAATAATTTTCTGAACTTTTTTTTCATGTACGTTCAGTAAATGTACGTGCGGGATTTTCTATCTTTTGAACCGGTTCTTGGAATTGAAATCTGATGGCACCAATGAACTCATAGCACTGATAATTGCTTAAGATAACTTTTACCACAGTTACGTATTAAGCAGGTTGAGAATTAATAATTGGGGATTTAGAATTAAATAAATAAAATTGGTGGTACACAATTTTATTTATATTTATGGTTGTTATACCCTTAAAAGGGGAGTTAAGGGTGATACCCATAACCACCAACTACCCATGTGTGGATAAATAAAAGGTGGTGCCCACATAAGACCCAACCTTTCACCTCCCCATAACCTCTCTTAGACCCCCCTTAAAGCCACCTTTTTTTATTAATTTGTTAACTCCTCAACTCCTCTATTAATGAGATATCTCCACCTTCCTCTAATTAAGTTTGTCAACATAATTAAATTAATGTTTTCATTAATTAAATTGGTGCATAACAATTTGAATTATTTTGTGTTTCATGACACTTCTTTAAATGGGAGAAGCGTTTTTTAATAATTGTGATAGAAAATATTTCGGTTGGGAACCTCTAGAGGATTAGAAAGAGAGGTTCCCTCTGACGAAGAACAGGAAGTCACCGACGATGTGCCTTCTCTTCTTCTTCCACTGCATCAAGGGAGGATATACAACCGCAGGGAACTCGCTAACGATGACGGTTTGTTCTTGGCATTGACGGAGCGACAACGCTTTTCTCGTCTATGATGAATGAACCATTTTCGAGGTAGGGGTTTTTGTATATAGTGTATATTTGATTTAAACCTCATGCATGGGTTTTTAATTACATGGTGTTTGTATAATTTATTTTGACTAAATAAAACCCTTGATGTTGATGAATTTTGGATTGATCCTCTAATGTGGATAAAACGACTAACGAACAAGCCCAAACCCTCCACTAGTTGTTATTTTGTGCATGGATTGACGGGCGACATTGAAACGGGCCGCAACCGCGATTCAATTCCGATATGACATGCAGAAGGATCCCATGGCGCGGGTCCGACAAGGGTCCCAACAGTCCAAGGTGATGGTTCATTTGGGCAAGCAGGTGACCGTGGCTGCTGGTGCAGGTGGAAGGCGGCACGACATGGGGTCCGGTGCGTCGTAGCCGAAGGTGGTGGCGGTTCTGTCCGTGTGGAAGAAGGATGGAGTTGGGGCGCTTGGGAGATGAAATCGTGAATGGAAGTGAGATTAGAGAGAGGGAGGTATTAAAGGTTAATAATGAAAATATATAAATAAATATCAATCAAAGAGGGATTTGTGTTGTGAACTTGAATGGTTGATGCGTGGAATGAGATTAGAGATATGAAATATAAATAAATAAACATCTAATAATAATAATAATAAAATATTGTTATTATTAATTTTGTTAATAAAACACCTTTTTGTCTGCAACTTCTTCATTTGATCTCAGTTTCAAGAACCGTATACGGCAGTGCGACCCTATTTCTGATACGGACGTTTCGAGTCCAATATTGGAAGTCTTTTCAGGTTTTTGGATTGGGTACCTGAAGCCCTCGAAAAATAATAGATTTAATATTATTATTAAATCATCCGCCTGCTATAACTCATGTGTGCGACATCCGATTGCCTTGTCGTTAGCGGTGATGTGACCCTGTATTTAAGACGGTCGATTCAAGTCGAATGTTCAATACTAAATTCTGGTTCGTTGCTTGGGTCCACGAAATAGCCAATGATAATAATATTATTATTACAGGATCTTGTATCTGACATATCTCTCTCATAAGGTGTCAAAATGACGAACCGTCTGTGAAGTTGTGACCCTAGAATTTAGATGGCTGTTTAAAAACCAAATTTGGATTTTTAAGTCAACGTCGAGGTGTAGGCCCCACGAGGCCAGGTTCGTGCGTGTTGCGGTGAAATGAAACTTTTTCACTGGCTATTCATTTTGGACCAACAGGTAGTCCATATCCTGTGTTTTTCAGTATGGATCGCAATGGTGTGGCTAGTTTGGTTAACAGGTGTCATTTGAAGTACGACCGGTTTGGTTTGAACCCAAAACCAACCGGGCCCTCAGAGCGGAAATGCTTATAACTTGAGATCCAGACGTCTGATTAACTTGTTGTGGAATTTGTTGGATTCCTCTTGATAAGACGAGTTTTTTTTTTCATATTCCACTTGAGGTTTGGATGCGGTTGGAGTACGGTCGGGGTGGTTTATCTTATAAACCAATCGGGCCCCAGGAACAGAATTACTAATAACTCTCAGACCGGACATCTGTTAGACGAACCGTCAGTAGTTTTGGTAATCACATTGAGAAACGGTTCCTTTGAGTATACCCCATGAGAGTTTGGGGAACAGTTGAGATACGCTTAGGTTGGTTTATACATGAAACCAACCGGGTCCCAAGATGAAAAGGATAAGAACTCGCAGACCAAGAGTCTGATTGACGTTTCGTCTATTGTGTTGAGACCCTTGTGATGAGGCAGTCCCTTGTGATACTTCTTTGTGGGACTTTGTGATACTTGTAGTATCGACCAAAAGATCATGTATCAGATCCTCCTGGAGACGAGTGTACGGAGTGTGGAGACCTAGTAGCTGTGGACTTGACAACTGCTTGACCGATTCGACTTGGAGTGAGTCGACTAGGCCAGTGGGTGGAGCGCCCAGTATTTGGCGGCAAACCCTTGGTGGATGGAGCACCTGGTAGTTGGCAGCAGACCTACAATACTCAATAGGAGGAGTACCTATGTAGGCAATTAGGGGAACCGCTACTGTGTTTGGGCGGCAGACCCATGGTGGGGAGCACTACTGTGTTTGGGTACGAACCCGCGGTACTCTACAGGAGGAGTTCCACAGTAGTATAAGGTTAGTGAGTAGCGCCTCAGATTCATGAAAGGGCTACTGTACTCAACAAAGTAGGATTTCTCCAGTAGTTGTGGTTTCGGTATCATTAATGAAAATCCTGGTTTGAGATGAGTCAATAACCATTGTTTTTTCCCATGATTGAGATGGGTTACTTGATATCATAGGTAAATGTATCAGCATATACCTAAGTAATGGTTATCTCTTGATATCTTTCTTTGTGGTTATCCTTGTTGGATTTAGTGTGACCTTGAGGGTCTCGAGGTCCCTACAGAGTATCGTTATACTCACCCCTACACCGGTTATGCCCACACCTTGTTGTGTTGGATGCAGACAATGGAAAGCACTGACAGAGTCCGAGTGTACGAGGACTAGACGACACCCGGAGGTGGATCTCATGATCAGTCAGTACCTAGAGGTGGACCTCACGACGAGCTGGTACCCGGAGGAGGTTGATGGATGAGGTCACTGAGGAGGCTATCTGTACCTACCCTTTAGGTAGGATCCTTGGTGGACGATCCAGGAGCTTCTTGTCACCTTCCATCTATTTTGACTTTTTCCTTGTACTTTACCATTGTACTTGTATTTTCAGTCCCCTTTAATTTCAGCACTGCTTTTTATTCAGTTTTATTTAGTGTTTACGTTCTCCTGTACTCTAATTGAATGTTTTTATGTTTCATAAAGGTAATTCCTTCCCAGTTATCAGTATTTATGCCTTCGGTGCTATTCACCAGCCACTGGCCTATGGAAGGCGGGCTTGGGGTAGTCACGGCATGGGCCCCGAGGACGGGTCGTGTCATTTGTAAATAAAATGATGTTTAAGTTCCATTTTTATATGAATTGTTTTGTTTATCCTAGAAATATTTCATTCGCTCATTTTGGGATGCCCGATAACTACATAGTTGGATTTATGGAAATAGATTATGGATGAATGAATGTTTATCTCTTTTGGTTTTTCCTATCAAAAATATATTAATGGTGTTTATAAGGAATATTAATTTTAAATTCCATGTTTGTGTGAAATGGGGGGTTTAACAATGTTTACATTTATTGGTTCATATAGGGCAGCCCTATAACAAATTTTTTTGGTTTCATTAAAAGGAATGGGGATGAAATTGTTGTTTTGGATACTTTTAAGTGTGAACATTGTTTTAAAAGTGGGGTTTTCAAGGTGTTTTTGGTGAAAAACAATGATGGATTTGAGTAGTTGTTTTTATTGAAAATCAGAATGTTTTGTTTTGTGTTTTATGAGGTATAAACTGTGTATAGATGCTATATATTTTGTATATGGACATTATTTGTGTTCTTATATGCATATGGATTTATGTATCATGATGTAAATGTTTGAGTACAAAGGGGGAAGCTCAGGTACCTAGGTGGGCGGATATATACAAGTACGATAGTGATCCAGATGAGTTTTGTCCCAATTTCACATAGCATTCTGAATAATGACAACTCTAACTAATATATATTGATTATGTTTGGGGACCAATAGTATATGGGTATTTTCCCTACCTTTGAATTGTGCATGGAAAAAATTACAAGGATATTTTACATTGAGGTATGAGGTACAGAGGTCCGAAGACTCTCTAGTGCCTAGGGGTGTTCCTGGTTTTGGTTCTCATTGGATTTGTGGTATTTAAATTGTATTAGCATGCGTTTTGATGTAAACTATAGTATCTAACATGTATTATTATAATATATTAACAAAATTAATGTTTTATTTTGAATAATATACACAATTTAATGTTAAATTTCATGGAATTTATCACCGCTTTTCCATACATAATAAAAATGCAGGATTTTTCACCATGTATTGCATACTCGTTGGATTCATGGAACACTACCATATTTGGATTAATATCACACCCTAAATACATCCATTAGGTGTATGTAGACTTGATTATGTTTGAAACAGCTAAACATTAAGCCTAAGGTGAAGTTTGTTCGGGTTGTTTGTCCCCTCATATCATGCAGTATTACGGAGATGGCTTGGGGTTGATGACCCCTTGTGGTGTGGAGTCATTGTGACTGATTTTCTACTATTTTTTATGTATGGACCTCTTGTACAAAATTTAAAACCATTTATTCTGATCTAGTTTTTATTAAGGTTTGTTTGGCCTAAAAAGTTTTGATATATTTTGTTGATTGCTTTTAATGTTATCTGCTTTCATACTCGAGTAAATGATTCCCAAAAACAATTTATTGATACCAAGGCACTTCTGTCAGCTCGTGGAGATAGGTAATGATATTAGGAACCTTTCATAGGCTAGAATTGGTGGCGATATTAGTAGTGAAGGGATTCAGTTCGTGAAATTTATCAAATTTATCCACTAGTTATTTGTTTATTTTTTATGTTATGAAGTATATTTTAATGGTTTTTTCTTAAATAAATATCTAATGGTGTATATATAATGAAATTTTTACTTATTTACAAAACAATAGTACCATATATGTATTGAGTGATGTTTTTATTTCATTATATATATAATTCAATACATGAAAATCATTAAAGGTATGGATTGAGTTTTAAACATTTTGTCATTTTTATTATAGAATGTCGTTTCAAAGAGGGTGTTTTTAAAAGTTTTATTTTCAATTAAAACAAAATTAATAGTTATAATGGAATTTTGAAATATTTCTTGGTTCATTATTTTATTCATGACTTTGGGATGTTACTACAATTAGAAATGATGATTTTTATGTGTAATATTCTATAGTTGACTCATGGGAGAATTTTGGAAGGTGTGTCATCAAAAGGGTGTTAGCCTATCATTAGGCATAATACTAGTTAGGGGATAATATTGGTGACCTATATATGCACATTTTATATTACTTTTTATAGGTCAGGTATTCATTTAGTGTTCGTTGAGCTAGTCCAAGTCACCATTAGAATATATATGGTAGATATATACATTATATATTCGTTTACGATTGTGGTGTTAAATTTTGTTTGGTTCCCAATATAACATTAAAATATGATGTAATTATTATTTTTAATTACTTTTATTTTTCTTAATTTTTTACCCCTTCAACAATTTTGTATTTATTTCAGCCTTGTTTAATTTATTTATGTATCTATATAATATATTTTGTTAAATTTATCTATAATATATTATTTTGTTACATTTATCTATTTTCACCATTTTCATTTCCCTTTACTACATTTGGTTATCCTATATGGAACCATTTTAAAAGTACATATATAATGTGGATTCTAATGGAATTTTTTTACGTGGGATATTTTGTGTAAATTTTTTTCTTAAGATATATTTCCAGGAAATATTTTATGGGTTTCAAAAGAATATTTTTTATTCAACATTTGATGTCTTGAAGAAGTTCATACTTATGAGTTATTTTAAGAGTATTAATAAAAAAATTAAAAAATAATGTATTTTGAAATAGAATGATTGGTCTATTTTGAAATGGAAATGTGTTGGCTCTTTGATTTATAACTAGTGGGTTGTTTATGTGGATAACATACTAACACCACTCTATGTCTATACAACAAGTTGATTTTTTTGTTTTTTACATTAATTCTAAAAATTAGATTCTTTTTTTTGGACAAATATTGACCCCATGTCAAATGGGATAGTTTGATTCAGTATGTTAGTGTATATTTACTGACTTTTTTATTTTCACTAAATCATTCAGCTTTTTTTGTTTCATTTGATAATTTGTGCTTAATATAAATGTGCATACTGGATGATGGATATTAGGGAATTTTTTATGGTCATATATTTTAGGGAGATAATAAATTTGTTTGTAATAATTTTATTACATATGGTTACATAAATTTTTTTTAATTAATTATTTTATTATATAAATTATTGTTGAAGAAATGAAGTTTATAATGACTATAATAGGATTGAATTTTAGTAAAAGTATTTAATCGAACATAGATCCACAAAAATCATTTTCAAAATTTATTTAACTTGACAACCGTCTAATCATAAAATATTTTCTATCAGATTTAAAAAATATCTAATAAATTAGTTTTTCATTCAAAATCATAGATAATTTGATAAACAAATTTAGAAATATTATTATTAATAAAATTTTCAATGTAAATTCTTAGTGGAATGTAATGATTTTAGTAATATGTAATATAAATTTTTAGAACCATGTATGAATGAATTTGTTGATCTAAAAAATTAATTCTATGTATTTCTGTAATCCAAAAATAATATATCTACAGTTCCATCCTACCTTTTAGGTTTTTTCATTCCAGACAAGGAAGTATAAGAATACAATGATAGTAATATATTGGTCTTCCAAAACATATAAATCACACTATATATTGATAGTTGTAAGATTTTTCTTCCTAGAACGTCAATCCCTCTATCCAATGGATTAGATTATCGTTAAATGTTTTCTTGGGAATTCGTCAATCTAAAATACATTCACACAATCCTAATTCAAAAAAAAATAATTAGTAATTTAAAATCCTTAGATAGATTTTTTATAATTGCAACCCTTTTGAAAAAATTAAAATCATTTGAATGTCTTGTTTAGGAATATAAAAATATCACACATGATGATTTGTAATTTCATCAGCTCCATGTTTCTAAAATTCACTCATATTTATAGGTATCTATTTAATATCCTTGTTTCTAATGTTAATATGGTTGGTTGTAATAGTCATTGATGCTATTTTCATTAGTAATAATAAAACATTTACATCTTATGACATTCTGATTACCACCATTACAAAGCTTCAATATATTATACCCAACAGAAATAATTCCAATTACTCTGATTATAGACTTTTGACAATCTAATGTGCTATATTATTTTCAGTATGATAAATTGATCATTATAGTAGCCAATGGTTTAAATTAATTATTATTCCAATGGATATGAATTTGTTCATTCAGATAGATATAACACTTCTATATTCAATGTGAATAACACTAGTTAGTTTTATGTGGTAGATTTATCGTCATCTCAAGTGAACTGATTAAATAAAAAAAATTATATTCATTTTTATTAGAACAAATTTTTTTTAGAAGAAATGGATTTTTTTAAAAATTAATTCCAAAAAGCATGGGGTATATAAAATTAGTAATAAATAATTTTTAGATAGTGTATTTGATTTTCAAAACAATTGATTGGAAGTGTAGAAGTAAAAATTTCATCTTTATAACCCCCCATCCATTTAGAATATCAATAACAATGATTAGATTAAAAAACTGTTAACACTTAAATAATTATGTCCCTCTGTACATTTAGAAATGTCAAATATTTTCTACATAATAAATTTCTTTTCATATTAGGTCATTACACCACCTGATTTATTGAATTTTTTTTAGAATACTAGATCTAATATAATAATATAACATTTTACTATAGAACTAAATAAAATTTATACCTTATATTGTTTTCTACCCTTTAGAGTATTTATCCGCAAGAACTATTTATCAACTTTTATATATATTCTCCCCCTTAGTAAAATTCTCCGCAGTTATGAATTTAAAAAAGGAAGAATGTAATTTAAATGTTCTCATGTATTTTTTGAAAAACATAACATGAAAAAAAAAATTAATGAAAATTAATACAATATAAGAAATAACATTCATCCAAATAAAATGGGATAAACAATCATACAAAGTATTTTGAAAAATAATTAATATTTTAAAAAATAATTTAAATAGTTTGAAATACATCTGGAGTATAGATGAAAAAATTTCATTATATTTTATAAAAAATACTGAATGTTGATTTTAATGTATTAAAATCATAATAATCCTTATCATATTTATCTATCATAGTGTAATTATTGGTTATTATATCTTCTTTTATTGAAATCTAATTATTCTTTGCCTTCGAGCATTCAATAGACTCTCCATAAGAATGATATTTACTAAATACTCATTCAACTTCAACAACTAATCATCATAAGATAGAATTATGATATTTTCTTATTTCTTCTTATGGATATATTCTATAAATTAAAACACCACATGATTATAAGAGTTTGAGTGTTATTCATACATATCCCCTAATCAATCCTTTTAGAAACAGCATTACATAAATACTCAAATTATTAATCAATTTCAATCAATACATTATTGATATCCACAATCTAATAATCATATCATTTTAAGTATCCATTGCATTTTATTGTCCACAATACCATCTAATTAAATATTCTTTTCTCTTCCATTTAATTTTATTTTGATGTTTTGATATCTTCTATATTCAAAATCACTAACTCCGTCAAAATCTTCATTGATTGTAACTTCTCAATCAAATTATAATGAATCTCATTTCTTCATGATTTAATATTAGAATCATATGGAATTTAATCCATTATTTTTGTACAATTATAAAAAAATACAATAAATAATATTATACTATTTGGGCCTGTGAGTTTTATGGCTTTGATGTGGCCTCTGAACTATGTTTTTGAGATTGCCTATCATATGACTTCTCATTCTATTCTACTCATTTATCTTATGAATAATTTTGAACATTAACTTATCTATCTATATTTTTCTTGTCCAAAATACTAGTATGTAAATTCACTTATTAATCTTATTCATTATGTGATTATAAATTAACATCACCCAAAAAACCAAGGACATGGATCCAATCATACTATATTTATATTGATATAGATGATGAGGATAAATATGATGAGGGTTCATTTTAATTTGATTATTCTAGTTATTCATATTCGTCATCTTCCACATATTCATTTAATTTATTTCCATATACCTCATATTTCATAAAAATACCTTTTATACCTTTTGTATTGATTATTTACATTCTTAAAGATGGCCTTTATAATTTATTTATGTTCTAAATTTAAAACTAAATTTCCACCATAAAACCATTCAACTCCAACATTACCTTTTCCCCTTTTTTAGAACTGCAATAATAACTGTGGTTTCAAAAATTTAAAAAAAATCTTGTGCCAAGGGATCATGTATTATTTTTTCAGAATCAGTTAGTTTCCTATATTAATGAACTAGTTGTACTATAGATAATGGTTATATTGAAATTTTCTGATTTGTAAATCATAATCCACTCACTAATGTATTGTCTCCATTATCATTACATTTATTAAATAGTTATTATTCTTCTTATATTTCTCAAACCTCTTTATTTAAATATTATAGCTAACATTTAATTCTAATATAGGATTATTTTATAGTCTAAATCTATGATCCCCTAGATTATATTTATAATATGTTCCATTAACTTTGTAATATATTCAATAGATATATTTTTTATTCTTTTGACTGTTTGTAGAGGAAGGTTACTACTTCATATTTTCTTATATATAATAATTTTCTTACACATCATACCTTTCATATGATTCCTTATCCGATTGGTTAACATGTTTCTTTATCTTTATATTAAATACCAACATCATTCTAGATATTCATTCATGAAAAAATATATATTTTTCTCATATTATAAATAAAAATATATTTGTGGTTGAGTGTTAACCTAATAAATTACACTATACAAACAACACATAAAAAATTCAAAAATCAAATTGTTCCAAATAAAAAAATTCACCGAAAATACATTCATATTCAAAATGTTTCAAAAACAGCACATGTAATTATCATCATAGACTGAAACACCCCTTAGATGAATAACATATTCACTAGACACCGCCATCATCATCCCTACCACTATACTTGTGAAGACCCAAATATGTTAATGATTTCACTGTGAAGAACCACAAACATATCAAAAAATCATCCACAAAAAACCACCATCTCTTTTAAGGAAAAACAAACTGTACATAGATCACCACTTCCATAATGAAATGTGAGTAAAAACAATAAAAAATATCATGAGAAAAAACCATAATAACCAAACCAAGACATATATGTTATCCAACATTCAAATTAATTTTCATTAATATACCACCACTTATCAAACATAACCATACTAAAACTTCACTATGAACCATCACACTGGGCTGAACTGGCTTGGTGATAAGGAATAGGAGGAAAGAGTATAGTTTGGAGAGGGAAAGCCAAAGAAGGTAGTAACGAACTTTGATTGTACCATGGACTAATTTCATCATAATATTAAAATATAGGAAAATAAAATCATGCCAAAAAAGAATAATCTTGATATTGTTAATGAATATAAACCAAGAAAGAAAAAAAGAAAAAAAAGAAATACATTTTTGAAAAGGATAAAACACCAAACTAGACATTAAAAAAAATTCAACCATATCTCTATAACCCCCCACTATAGATCCACCTCTTTCACACACCTCTAAAACAACATTAAACTAAATAGAGAATATAAATCCATAAATCATGACATCTCAATGAATGTGATGTCTTAGAAAAATTCAAGGCAGCACCACATAGTGTTGGAGGCCCCACCCTCGTAACCAAGGGACATTCCAAACATAAGAATCCTGAAAATTATAATATAGAAATGAAACATTGGGATAATATCCAATAAAAAAAATATGATGAATATTATGGAAGAGAAACCATCAAAGAAGAAATTTAGGAAATGAGGTAGCATATGCCACAACTTGTGAGAATCCTTATAGAGTGATCAGGGACAAGTGCATCACTGGTGAAATGCATCCACACATTTTCACAAACATATTATTTATAAAACATAACAACTTTATAACCCTACACCTCATGTATGTTTTATTGATTTCATCTATTGAGATAAATACTAAGCAAACCATGATTATCTACCTCATATTATCAATAAAATTGAAAATAAATATATCAATGAAATTCAATGTATCTCATTATCCCTTTCTTGGAACAGAATAACCTTAAATCTATGAGAATACCAATCTCAGATTGAGAGTTAATTGAAATCATTTATTACAGTTTTATATTACATAAATAATGAATCTTACTCTTTAATTTTATTAATTAACTCCATGCTTCTCTGGAATCTTGTGTGAAAGAGGATTCACATAACCTAAAAATACTACTTCATCTAATTTAGTGACCTGCTGATATGTTACATTATAATTATCACCTAAAAGAGTATAAAATTACTTCTATATCCTCTTTAACAATTAATTCCTGGGACGATTATAAATCTCTTATAATTTATGGCTACTATTTTTAAAAATCCCCACTTTACACACATATTTTCTCACAATGTTTAAACAAAAAAACTCATTTTAAAAATAAATCATGAATTTAAAACCACATTATTTTATTCATAATTTATGTTACAACTTATCACTTCACAAAATCATCAATATATTCCATCTAACTGAAACGGATTCTAGAAATTTACTGTATAGGGTGATCATAGGATTGAAAATGTATCATAGTGAGAAATTAAATGAGAACCGTGGGATTAGAAAATTTTATTTAGAATCGCTGTGGTAAAATGATGATCTAGCCGTTATATATATTCATGGGGATATAGATTGTATTCTCGTAATATATTATCTTTTAATGAAAAAGATAAACTGATCTAATAGTTGATATTAAACCAATAAATTATTCAAAAATTATTGTAAACTCTTAATTTTATTTTATGAAATCTATTTTAGGGGAGTAAAGAAAATTACAATTAAAAATAATACTATACTTTTCACAATATAAATTTTTACAAATTTTTGGATCATGTAAAAAATATAGAAAATATAAGTAATGGATAATTAAAAAAACAAAAATATTTGAAAAATGTGTATTGGAATACATATTTACTTTCGGTATGATATTAGTAATGAGTAAACTGATATTCTTAGTTTTTTAAATAAAAATTGGATCCAATGATTTTTGTAACAATAATAGTGTAATAATTTATTTTTAGAAATAATATTTTATTCTTAAATTATTTTTAAAAATTATGATTTTGAGAAAATTATTTAAAAAATGATGACATTACATCAAAAAAAAATATTTTTTTTAATATATATTGAATTTGCAATAAAAAAAGATATATATTAATATTCTTTTATGAAAAACCAAACTATTAAAAAAAATTGAAAACTTTGTTTATTAGAAAAACTAAATAATTATGGTCACCCCTTGTTGATGGAATTTTTTACTGTAATTTTATTGACAAACATGATGTATTTTTGTTTTTTTATTAGATATTTATTATTCGATAATTATTTTTCAAATTTTCAAATCTATTATAACTAATGGGATTAGTAAAAATATTTGTAGGATATTGTTGTCATATGATGAATTAAAATGTTATTACACCATTTTATGTGTGATCACAGAGGAAATTTTGTCTTATACCCATTTTCTTTAATCACGTGTGTTTTGTAGTTTTTTTACTTAATAAAAATGAATTATATTATAACAAAAAAAATAGTAAAACTCATTAAATTTTAAATTATTGTTTGTTGAATCAACAAAACATATGCACAATAACTTTTCATTGCCATATATTTGACTTTATAAATATAATCTACTTAAAAGTGTTCTTTTGTACAAGACAATGAAAAAACACAACTCATATGAAATAAAATGATCGAAATGTACTTTTTAGATACATTCCACATCCACCAAATTCAATATTTGAATATCCTTTTAATTGAAAATAATTTACGGAAGAGTAATATAAATATGAAATGATAGTTACTAAAGAGAAAAAATTTACTAATAGATTTAAAGGATGAATATATTATTTTGTTGATATTTATCAAATTAGTATAAAACATTAAATTCATAATACAATCTGTTAGGTAATGTAAATATCCAATCATTCATCTAAATATATATTGATCTACTAGATTTCTAGTTTCATTATTATCTAATTTATTTTTTGTTTCTTATAGGAGTATTAATTCTTTTATTATTCTCATATCTGAATTTCATAACATGATATTTTATAGGCTTTTTTTGATAAAAAATGAAAATATATTTTTTTAAACATGAAAATATATCAATTAAGATATTTGACTTCTCAAGATCATTTCATATGCAGTCATCATAAGATCTCCAATGGAATAAATTAATGTCTTTCTAGTTGAAAAAAATATTATGTCATTGAAATAATCTTGATAAATGATATAGTTTTTAAAAATGATTTTTTTAATGGTTGGATCTGCATCACCCTTAACAAATTTTTTTTCAATGAAAATCTAGTTAATCTATAATATATGGCTCTGAGGTATTATTTTGTCCATAAATTGTCTTAGTATTTTTAAAATCATGATTTGGATTTCTTTTACAATCAAAAATTGTGATGTTCTAAAAAATTGTTCTTATATATAAAACCATTAAGGAATTCACACTTCACATTCATTGGAAAACGGTGGAAATTTTAGAATAATAAATATAGTAGACATATACAAATAGATTCAAGTATTTATATTGGAGAAAAAGATTCATCATAATATATATCCCTTAATTCTTATATTCCTTATTAAAAATTATTATTTTATTTAAATCTACTATTTTTCTTTCATCAAATTTTTTCCAAAAGTCCCAATTTACTACAACTATATAAATATATTTAACTATTTTATCCAATGTCCAATATTTATTTCAATCTAATTCATTTTTTTCATAATGGATGGTGTTTATCGAATACTATACACATATAGAATCATTAGATATTTTAACTACAAATTGGGATAATTATTTTTAACGATCAATTTAATTTATGAAATAAATTCTAGTTTTAAACTAATTGAACTACATTACCATGGATATTATCACTAAGATGATTCCTAAGGTAAAAAAATTATTAGGTTAACAAAATAATATTCTATGATAATATATTTGACAATATTCCTATGGTAGAACATCACAATCATATTATTGAGTTATTTTCACCTAATAATACATTTCCATTATTGTTTCATAATTATTTTTAGAAATAACATCCAAACGTGTATGCTAATATTTTTTAAAAAACGTGATTTGTTTCATCAAACATAACATGTAATTTTACTTTTAGAGTAGTTACATTTTTATTAAAAACTATATAGGACATACTTGATTTAGAATAACCTAAAATTATTTTGTAATCATATTTTAATGAAAATTTATGTAAAAGTAAAAATGAATTCTTAACTTATGAAAACATTAATGTAAAAATGTTTTGGTATCCTTCCAATCCATAACTCATACGTAATTTTATTAATAGATGTTATTATGAATACAAGATTTGTACATTAACAGGTAGTGTTAACTACTACATCACAATGAATGATTATCAACTGATTATTAACTCAATACGATCCTTATTCCATTTTTACTTTTCCTATAAAATATTTTTAATATGTGGTAAAAAATATATTATTGATTAATTTTTAGTTTTATAGATATCAGGAATAAATTAAATTAAAAATTAACCCCATATTCTAGTCCATTGTATAGTATACTTCATGGGTTCATCCCATGTATATTTATTGAATCTCATATTTTATGAACATACATTATGTGAAAGGGTTAAGCATATGGCTGAATAATGAAACTAGTTTACGTGTTGCCATGAAGAATATCAATAAGAACATACAAAATATCATTATATAATTAGAAAAAGAGATTCATATCATAATAAAAATATCATGAATCGTAAAGAGAAAATGTGGCTAAAATATTTAAATGATACATTAATAATAATATCATTGATGATTATCACTGATGCATCGTAATGAAAAATTACTGAGTTTATTAACAACATTATCGTAAAAACATGTCATATCTCAAGATTTTATTCTTTAACCAATGTATCAAAGATCTATATAGGTGGAACAATCGTATTTATTAATTAATGTGTGACATATAGATCATAATCACGCATTTCATAAATAACCCTTGGGGAATAATTAACATTTTTCTTATCAAATCAGGGTGTTTAAAAAGTGCATAAAGATATGATTATTATGTCATTTTTATCCTATGGAATGGGAATATGGGCTACATATTTATCGATACCTGAATTGAGTAATTTTTTTACATATAAATGAAAAATATTTGATAGTAAATAGTTTTATAAATTTTAAAAAAGAATAAAATTGAGAATGTATTATGTAGAGGGAAAAAGTTTGAGGAGTAGATTTAGCAACATGATGGGTTTAGATCATTGTATTAGAAAAGGGTGAAATATGAGTCAATAAGGGTCTCCCATTGATAAAACATAATTTGGATGTAAAGGTATGATTAAATTGTTTAATAAAATAGATTAACCATAACATTTAGAATATATATAATAAAATATGTTTAATTGAATAAAATATAATAATAATTCCCTTACATCATAATGTTGATCCAAGATCACAATTAAAAGAACCTTGGCGAATTAATGAAATTTTAGAGGGACTCTATATGAGTATAAATACTAAAACCTATTATAGGATGGATTGAATGTGAATTGAAACTGGGTAATGATTGGATATTTATAGAAATGGTGGAATATTTGGTTAATAAATTCAAAATATATGCCTTTGAAATCTAGGATTTGGGAAATAAGCTATAGTTATCCCATAGTTTCCCCATGGTTTTTTATATTTGGTCATATATTATGTTTTTTCAATCCACTCAAATTTTGAATCATATTATGTCAATTCTTGTGTAATGTAAAATTGATTTTTCTATACAGTAGTGATTTTTGAATTAGTGGTTTCAGTAAAGAAATTTGAAAGTAATTTATATGTTTGAAAGTTGATTAAAATCCATAAAAATAAATTATATAAATGTCATTGATAAATTTATGTATTCGAGTGTGGTTGATTTGTTATTAATGAATTATTAAATAATTATGAATTCATTAACCATTCCCGAAGTAAAAAAAAATATTTTCACTATTCACTGGGAAACAATGATTTGAAAATTATAATTAATTCAAACTAAACTAATTTTGAGATATGAATTTAAATAATTTTTTTTATTTTATCAGTATAATTTCCTAAATATTAATATATTACCTTTTCAATATAAAAATTCCTTTCATTTTAATAAATAAGGGATTTCACGACATAGTTAAATTTTAAAAATTTATAAATTTCCTTGGACATATTAAAAATATTTTATAATTTATATATTAAAATGTATATTTTACAAAAATATTTCATTAAAATAAATATTATTTATTATACATATGTTTATTATAAATATTAATATAATTTTTAAAATTTATACAGTTTTTTAAAAAATTCAATTTATCAAATATGAAGACAATTAAAAATATATCTTATTAAGAAAATAATATAATTAAAATTGAATTGACTGAATACAAATTTTATTTATAAAAAATAATTTAACTTTATTTTACTAAGTCTAGGAAAATTAACCCCTTATAACACCCATGAATAAACTAAGGCTAAATTGTATGATGTTGATAGATTCAGGTGCTAACTTGGCTAACATTAACAGTGAGGTAAATTACAGTAACTTTAGATTATCCCATAAGATATTTCATTCTAACATCCCATGATGAATCTTGGATTGGTCATGGACAAGGTAAAACACTAGTGACACTAAATAATTCCAAAATTCTGAACAATGGGCATCATACCAAAAGAATCTACTAGTTTAAATCATCACTTTTTATTTCTATATTAATTATCCTTTTTCATTATTTCTTATAAACATATTAAATTTATTACTAAGAGTATATATTTTATTGTTTATATTAAAAAAATTATATTTTACCAAAGATCATAGAATTATTGAATCTCTATAGTCACATTTCCCTTTATATTATATAAATACCACTTCATTATTAATTATATATGGTTTGGTTTTGTATAATATAATATAACACATCTTCTTTGCAGAAAAAAATGAAAAATGTTTGGGTCATTACATACTGATCCCTTCAAAAATTTCATCCCCGAAATTTCAACACATTCTCTCAATTTAATAAATATGGTGGAACTTCTGACTAATTATCTATATTGTTTCCAAAATCACATATTTATATTTATGTCTCCATAAAAAACATATAAAATGTTCTTAGGATTGTTGAATAGAAATTTTTCTACATAGTCCCTGATCTCTACCAACTTTTCCTCTTAACAGAGAACATTTTCATGTTATACCACCTCCAGATTCAGTACATGTGAATGGTCAGGTATGATCTCCTTCAATAGAGATACATGGAATTCATAATTAACATGATCAATATTTGTTTCAATTTCTACCTGATATACAACTTCACCTACGTGATCAAGGATTTCATAGTGTAAAATGCTTGTGAACATAGACATCCGTACATTCCCAACCCACATGATTATCTTCCATGATGATATTCGAAAAAAAAAATAAACAAAAACAACAAAATCCAAGTCCCATCAGGGGTTGTTGACATAACTGTTATCCAAAATCTGATTATATTTTATTTTTTTGTATAGATTGCAAATTTCTTATCATCTCAAGCACAATATTGGTCCCAATAATCTTCCTCTCTCCATGTTCATCCCAACAGGTAAGAGGTTTACATTTCTTCTCGTATAGGGATTCATATTATGTCATTTGAATAGTCGAGTTGGAGATATTAATGTATGAGAACTCAACTAATGACAGTTGTTGATCACATATGCCTTTAAATTATATTGATCTTGTTCATATCATGTCAATGGGTGTTTTTATAGTCATTTTAGATTAGACATCAGTTTTGGGTTGATATGCTTTGCTAAAAATGAATTCAGTTTTCAGATAATGTTTAAGACTTAATCTAAAGTAATATGTGGCCCATGGCTCACAATCAAAAATGATAGAAACTATTTCTACATGAATTTACTACACTTACTTTATTTATATCATGTAATGTTTATTAAGTGATAAATATTCACGATTAGTGATATAATGATACATCATTGTGAGTCATTAAACTACAATATATATCATATTTTTTCCCATTGATTTTCTTGGTAGACTAATGGTAATGTTCATAGTGATAGTCTCCCACCTCATTGTTGGTATAATTAATTATTTCAATGCTCCATTTGGAATTTACCACTCTTAAATCACATTCTAATATACTAAGAACATTTTATTGTGGCCAAAATTTCCCTTCAAATATTATCCCACCAACAATGATAAAAATATTTCAAGTATACTTTAGTTATTCTAGGATATACAGAGAATTTTATATATGAGCTTTAACAAGGATTTTTTTCATTATCTATAGGATATATGGTACATATATCCTTTTACAAAAATTTAGTATGCCTTCTTGATAAATATTGAACATAGGAAACATTTGGTTCTTCAAATACATTTTCTTCTATTGTAACAAATGATCTTATCCTTGATTATTATTTATCTTGTCTATTATTTTTGTTTTAGATTTAATTTTGGATATGCTTTATGATATCCCTTTAAACATAATTCCAATTACAAAATATTATGGGTCACTAATCAGTGCAAAAAAATTAATTCTCATCATTTCATACAGAATATGGGTTTCTTAATTATTAAATCATAAACATTTTATAGACTTTTAGGGTAATACTAAATTGAATGGTAATTTTGTTTAACAAGTTACAAACATCTTATTTTTTGAATTTTCACTTCCTTTTCCATGAATGTATAATTAAAATTTTATTGGTTGACATATATATAACATTTCACCCCAGAATTATAGTGCCTCAATATTTTTAGATAAAAAACAGTTCAACATTCTACAAGTCGTGCATAGAATAATTCTACACAAGTGGCATTAAGTATTAATATGACTATGAAATCACCTTTTCTTTTTTCATGAAGAAATATCAATTCACTTTTAGAGATGCATCACTAAAAATAAAAATTTCATCTCTAATACAGTGTAGAGTTATCATGAGTGAAATTACTAATAACTTATTAAGTTATTAGAAACATTCCTCACCCTCATTTTTCTAATAGAATATAGATCAATTTCAATTTAACATCGTTAGTGGATTAGTAATTCATCGAAATACATTCACAAACCTCCCATAATATTTTACTAAACCATGGAAACTATAAATTATATTTACTATTGTAGGATGAGTAAACCCCTCTAAAAGAATTATATTAGAAGGGTCAACTGAGATTCCCCCACTGGTTACATTGTGCCCCATGAATGGAATTGTTATAACATGAATTTACATTTTTAGAATTTATCAAATATCATATCCTACCACATTTTTTGTTATAAAACCATTAGATAATCGTTATAATTCTCAAAAATTATAGATTATTTCAAAATATCATCAATAAAAAACAAAACAAAAATTATCATGGTAGTCCTAAAAGATTCTATTTATCAAATCTCTAAATATAGTAAGATAATTAGTCATGTGGAAAGTAATTTCAATAAATACATAATTACCAGATCATTATTGGAATTAATTAATCATAATATCATATTTATTTTCCTTCAATTGATGATTATAGATAAAAGGTCATTTTTTTAGAATTATTAATACCCATGGAGATGGACATATAAATCATCATTCGTAAGGAAAGGGTACTTGCTCTAAACTATGATCCTATTATGTTATGTATAATCAATTAATATACACATTGATATATCCTTATAAGTAATCACCAAGATATCATTTTCTCACTAATTAGACATACATTTTTTGATAAATCATTATTATGAATGATATTTAATTTTTTTATTTAATTCCAATACCTCCACAGTTTCTACTCTATATCAAGCCCTAGTTTTCAGAATGGATATTGGAATTTGTTAAATAGGGAACTTTAAATCTCTATCATGTGAAGTTATAAGTAACTAATTATTAAATACATCAATGTATTTATTAATGATGATTTCATTTTAAATTATTATACATTTATTTCCTCAATTATCTTAATAGACCATCTCTATAAACAAGACGTTTTGAGTGGATTATAGACAACCCCCATTTTAGGATGTATCTCTTTCTAAAATAATTATAGGTTTTCCTTTCGAGACTAATAAGATTTATTTTCCTCTAAAACTGATCTTATAATTATTCATTAAGATCCATTTTATCCCTAGTATAGTTTTGAATTCTACCAATGGAATGACTACTATATTTGTAATGGGATCATGCCCACAAAAGTCAATTTTGGAGTTTCAATACACTGTTGATGAATGAATAATCCCTCCATGAGTCTTAATTGATAAATATATATCTATAATCTTGTTTATCTATTTTATATTCTCTAAAAAATATAGGAAATAATGTTATTCATTGAACAAGATTGAAAAAATTACTTCGTAGTTTTGAGAGACAAATAAGAGTACCTACCACCACATTATTTGTATCCTATACTTTTTTTATCAAGATAGAGAATTACCATGAATAGTAACTTTTCTTAAGATATTTGTTAATGATATTCCCCTATATTATCTATTAATATATAAATTGATTGTATACATTCTGATGTTGTCTGCACTTGAAGCACTATACATCAGGTTGGTCCGGAAACATATTCCCTTTGTTATTAGTGTTGTGAAATTAAGGATTCCCCAAACAATGAAGGTTCCATTCTATATTCCCATATTTTAAACACTTTTTAAATTTTAATCTTTAAATAAATTATTTCCCTTAATGTTTCTTCCTAAATTTGATGCATGTGGGAATATGTAGTAGTTTTTCAACTATTTAGTGATCAATGCTCCTCCAAAAATTTGGATCTATTTATCTATTCTTTTCATTCAACGCATGTGACCAATTTAGTTTCCAACACTAAAAATTTACAGTAGTATCACTACAAATTATATCTTCATAGAATTCATAGTCACAATTTTATATATTTATATGAATATGTTGTCTTGTTCCAATAAATAATCTATAAATATTTCACATAAAATCCATAATAAAGATATAGGTGTAACAATAGTGTCTTATAAAGTTTATCTCATAGCTTCAAATCATTTCATTTCCCTTCATATTCTGCTCAAGGAATTACATCTACATTCATTCACATTGATCATGGTTTTTTTTAAATATAACCATCAATTCTTCCCACTCTGTAGAATAAATATCCCTTCATGGATTCTTGTTTTTAGTTTGTAACCACCACTAGCCAGCTTCAACTTATAATTGGTATACTAACAAGGTAACGTTATCATACAATGAAAAAAATTGATATGTTATCTTTTTAATAGATTTTATCTATTTTTCAAAAAACAATAGAATAGTTGATACAATGATAAATTTTAATCATTGACACATGAAGGACTAAACATTATGTTATTCCCAATGAACTTGAGATAACTGATATATAATCCACATGATGTTTTCAATTTTGGATCCATTGGAGGGTTGTTAGCATGTCATATATTTTACTAATTAATTATGTAGTTCCTCCAATTAATATCCACATTCAATAATAAAGTAAACGATAGTTTGGAATATTTTTATTTTTTGAATATCAAAAATCTTAAAGAATTTTATATCTCAACATATCATTCATAAATTTGTTATTCTTTATCAAAAGATACATTTTGTAAATATTAATTATAATGGTTTGTTAAAGCATATTATTAACCCAGAATATCCCACATGAGTGTCAAACCAAGAGTGCTCGAAGAACTATTTTTTCATCTATTACAATCGACACTATCTCAATATGGTGTTTTTGAGTGTTACCCCGATATATATCTGTTACAGATAAAAATCCACAAGTTCATACATAGACATAAATTTATATGTTCAAAAACAACATACATAATAGTTCAAAAAAATAATTATATGTTTTACTATTTTAAAACATTCTTATAGGTTTCATTCTAAATATTTTTTTTCATATTTTATATAAATAACTTAACCTCACACTAATACTAACTATGGAATCATCCATTTTTTATTATATAATATTTTTTTTACAGGTATGAAACCAATGATCATTTAAAGATTTGTTCCTACGAAACTGGGAATATAGTATATAAGAATATAAAACATTATTATAATCTAATGGAATGTATTATTCATGGGTTCCTCCATTGCACATTTAGTTAATCTCATATCTTGGGGACATTCATAAAATTCATGGGTGAGAAAAAGGCCCAATATATGAAATTGATTACATGTTACCATGTAGAATATCAATAAGAACATGGAGAATATTATTATTAAATGATAAATATATAATAATATCAATGAAAATGAATCATACCTTGTAAATTTTTATACAAAATGTATATATGAAATTCATAATCATATAATAAATTTTTTTCACTAAGGATACAAAAAAAAATTATCAAGTTTATTCAAAATGGTGTCGTAAAAACATTACATCTATATAGATTAAATTATTTACCCAATTCATTGTGGCACTATTAAAGAACACCATTCATGTTTCTTATTTAAATTGATCCACATATATCATAATAATAAATTTCATAAATAACCTGTTGAGAATAAATAATGGTTTTCCTATCGAAATTATGGCATTTGAAAAGTGCTTAAATATATGATCCTTATGTCATTTTTAACACATGCTATGGGATTTCAGGATCCATTAATGTCAATACCTAAATGAAAAAAATTATTTCAACATCTAGATGAAGACCTTATGATTATAATTTTTTTATTATTAACAAAATAAAAAATAGAATATAATTTCTCAACTATATAATGAAATTTTGAGGTGGAAATTTAAAATCATGAATGGTATAAAATTGTTTTCTAATGGTAAAATAAAAGGGGAAAATGTTCACCCATTGATAAAAAATAAACCATATTTAAGGGTTAAGGAAATTCTAATAAAAGTTATTATCCATAACTTTTAAAATAAATTTTAAAAAGGGACTATAATTGAATAGAAAAGAAGGATGATTCACTTACTATGTTGTCTTAGTCTTATATCATGAGTAATGGAACCTTGTGCTATTAGAAAACCTTGGGAAAATCCTTGTGAGGAAAAAAAATAATAGAACAGCATTGATTATGGACTATAAGTTAATGAAAATGGACAAATAAGAGGTTATTTATAGCCAAAATGGATGAACTGTTAAATAATTTTTAAATATAGGCTTAAAATACCTAGGTTATGAACGATTAATGACCATTGGAATAACCCTGGTTTATAACCATGGTTTGGGGAAAATGGGTAATATTTTCTTTTATTTTGACCCAAATGAATCTAAAATCATTTTATATGACTTATTTTGGAATAGAAAATTAAATATTCCACTAGGTAATGTTTTTAATATAATTGTTTTCATTTAAGGCTTTGGAAAATAATTTATAGGTTTTAAAACTTATTAATATCCAATCAAGTAATTTATATTTATAAAATTACATATTTTAGGACATTTATTTTGATTTTTTAAGTATTTAATAATTATAACACAATTGTAAAGTCAGTAAACATTCCAAAAAAAACAAAAAAATTATTTTTATTATTCACAATAAAAAAATCATAAATAAACTATAAAAAATCTATGATTTCATATTCAAAAATTTATTTTTATATTATTATTTTACTCCTCTAAATATGATAAAATTTACTTTAAAATATATAAAAACTTTTATATTTTAAAAAAATAGTGGGTTTAATTTCATAGTCAAATTTCTAATTGTTAAATTATTCATAAGAAATAATAAGTATTTTTTAAAATTTAGATTTAAATAATAGTTATTTTAAAATAAAATTTCATTAATATAATTATAATGCATAATACCTTTGTCTATTATAATAATATATATATTTTTTAAAATGTACAATTTTTTTATAAAAAATCAATTCATGAAATTTTATCTAAATTAAAACTATATTATATTATGTAATACTATCCATAAAATGGGATTGATTAAAGAAAAACTGTATTTATAAAAAGATAAAAAACATTAAGTAAATATGTTATGAACACATAACCCATTATTATATCCACTAACCACCTAAGTGTTAGGTATGCGATAATGAAAGATTCATGGGGAAGCTTCGTTAACATTTACTGAGTGGTAATTCCATCTAACATGAACTTATCTAATATGTTATTTCATTCTATCTTCAATTATTAAATCATAGCTTGTGCATGGCCAACGGAGAGACCCAATGATTCTACCTCCCTCCCAAGATAAAAAACGTGTTTTATTAGGAATAACTGTATTAGTTGAGACCACCACATCCCTTTTGTTCATTAATTATCATTTTTAATTACATCTTATAAACATGTTAAATTCATTCCAAATAGTATATTTTCAATTGGTCATATTGACCAACATTCATATTTGGACAGGGTTCATATAATAATCGAATATTGATGGTCACGTATAACTTTATAATATTAAAATTAAACTTCATTATTTTGGAGATATGGTTTTGTTGTTTAAAATATAATCTAACATGATTTTTCTAATAAAAAAATTATCATTCAAAAAGTATATGTCATTATATTTATAGCAATATATTGAATATATCCTTCCCATTTTACTCTGACTGCAAATTTTTTTTAAAATGATTGTTTCAAAATTATTTTAATATAATAGGTCAATGTATATATAGTTTAATCATTTACTAAAATATATACATAGTATTTTCCACAGATTAATAATATTTTTGTTGTACCTAATAAATTTATGTGCAGTAATAATAAATAATAAGATTTTGATGTTTATCTAAAAGATTTAAAATATGACTTATGTTTCTATTCGAATTGACAAGCATCACAACCTATTGAAGTATTTAAGATATGTTATTGAATATCTGTACTAGTAATATTTTAGACAACATAGGAACTTTTCTATGATTGTAGTGTCATTTTCATAAATGTCTTCACCATGAAAAGTCTTCCATTTCACAAAGGCATAACATATTTTGGTTCTAAAGGTCTTAAATGTTCTATGTTTATACATTCTGATTCCAATTGAATGAAATAATAAATTCATCATTAGAACTATGAATATTATAATTATCATTCCAAAAGGTCACATGATAAAATTCATCACATAATTTTCTTATTCCAATAATGTTCTGATTAAGTCTTGCCACAACAAAAACATTTTTAATGAAATCCTTTATAAGAAGAACAATGTTATATGTACCTAAATTTCTCCATCAAAAATATCTCTAAATTTTAATTTTCGACCATTTATTAGTTTAATATTCTTACAGGTGAGATTGTTTCTAGTCATGTTTTTGGAGAAACCACTATCCATTTAATAAATTTTAATTGTTTATGTTAATTATTTTCTATAAAATTATTTGTAGTTTAGAAAACAAACCTTATTGTATTTAGTTTTTTCAAAAAGTAAAATTTTAGGAATCCAAATTTTCATGAAAAATGTTATGTTTGGAAAATGATAATTAATTTTAAAAATAATCATAATGAAAACCACATTATTCACTATTAAAAAACATTTTTTTATTTTAATATACTCCACTTGGATATTTAGTTAAAATGGAAAATTTTTTAATAATTTCATTATTACTAAATTAATATTTTATATTTTTATAATCCATTGTGAATATATCTCTATGAAGTATTATTTGATTATAAATTTTATCAATGTATTATTTTCCAATGGTAATCCTCTATAAAAGTTTCATAAAATATGAAAATTTAGAATTTAGTATTACAACTATATTTTCATCCTCATTAGATTTGTATTCAAAATAAGATATAAAATAAAATTTTATAAAATAATTTTTATGAAATAATTAATTACAATATATTTTGAATAATTATTACATTAAAAATTATAATTATAGAATTCTTTTTAATTATTTTATATTACAGTAGTTCATGTTGAAAGATTCGAATCATCTTCAAAATGTTTTGATAGAGTTTTCTATTTTTTTATAAATGATAAAAATTTTATATTCAAATAATTTTAAAAATATTTAAACATATTAAAAACATGGTAGATTATTATTTTTCATTATATATAGAAAAAGATTCTTAATAATAAATATTTTAATAATTTCTAAATCGATGGTTTTCATATAGAAAATGGTTTCAATGATAATCTACAGTTAACATATACATGAAGAAATTGATATCAATTTGTATTTATTCCTTAAATATTATATTTTCTTAAACAATTTTTTTCCAGGAATTTTAAGATTAACCGTCTCCCCCACATACACTCTATGTGCCTAAATCTTTCAGTCTATTCTTGTTTTTTAGAATATATTTTTTTCAAATTCCTGTCATACTTTCATTCCATATTAATATTTCTTATTAATTTGGGAAAATTTTATCAAATATTTATAGCTTTCTTATATTAATTATATATAATTTCAGAGGATCCCTTCTTCTCCCAATTATTCTTTTCAATTCTCTTATATATGTAAAGAAATTCCATTTTCCGAACATTCTATTTCATTATTATAATAATAATAATTTTTTCATTTATAAACTCTTTTGATAGAAAACTGTTTGAATCCATAAATAAATCTTATTTTAAGGAGAATTTAAAACCATATTAACATATTCAATAATACTAGGAACAGTTGATGTAGTAAAAAAAGAAAATCCTCTATTTTTATTTTTTCTTTTCCCAGCATCCCTTTTGAGTCTTACATAATATTCTATAATGGATCCAACAAGAAAATCAAGAGAAATATTAGAAATACTTCATGTATCATCCAAATAAAATCTATTATATTTCCATAAAATGTGAATTATTTCAATTATATTTTACACTATTATTCTAAAGTTTTTATATTAAACATTGAGAAAATTTAAAATTTAAAATATTTTCATAAACCATTGGTCTATTTTAGTAATAGTTTCTCTAGATAAAAAATAATAATCATGACAATCATCTCTGAGAAAAAACTTCTTGTCTTAATAAATTTTTAATTTCTCAAATGACTTACCTAATTATTCATACATTTAATAATTGAATATTCTTATGAAAATATCAGACTGTAAAAATTTATTATCATTGAAAATAATATATTATTCATTAATTTATTAATAAAATAATATTATTATATTTCATGGTTAGTAAAAGTAATAAATTTTATCTTTGGGATCACATTATTTCCCATGAAAATCACAATTTTTTCAACACTATTTTTTATAAAATAAATTAACATATTACTCATGTATTCATAATCTTTACCAATAATGATAGGTTATCTTCTTGGATTCAAAATCTCACCATTTCATAAATTTAATGCATCCTTGTTTCTAGAAATTATTTCACTGTATACAGACACATTAGTTTAAAAAAATTTAAAAAAAATTATTTTATATAAATCATAATAACATATAGTAGATTTAAAAATTAAAAACTATTTAGTTAATGTATTAAACAATCTTATAATACCAATTCTTCAATAATATTATTTTACAATGGATACATGGAGTGGTAATTGTAATTTAAATGTTTATTCTAACACAAAACCAAAAAACCCTTTGTTAAAAAGATCAGACTCCACAATCCTTCAATGATGAGATTGTAATTATTAGATTCAAATGATTTCGAATAAGTCAATTATATTATTTATGTCCACAGATAATCTAATAAAAAATATTAGAATGAATAGTAAAAAAGCATTATAATGTAAATTCATAAATTAATGAGAAACATGTGGAAGAAATTAACATAAATTATTATAAAAAAGGAATAATTAATTACATTTTTTCAAAAAGTATGTCTACTATTTAACCATACGAGTTTAGGAAGTCATAGATCATTGTTTTTGAGTTATATATTTTAATCTTTGTATTGATTGGTCCCAACTCTTCAATCGTATCCCCAAACTCCCATGATTTAAAGGATCAAATTCACATATCTTAAAATATCTAGAAGGCATTGACTTATACCACGATTAGACAAATTGAATACAAAATAAAAATGACTTAAAAATTTTAAAATACTCACATATATTCAATAGAATAACAACTCTCTAGAAATTACTAATAATAATAATGAGCTGATTAAGAAGTTAGATATAATATAAATTTTGAAATAAAAATTCATCATCTCTAAGAACCTTGAACACACTCATCTCTAGAGAAATCCCTCAGATAGTCATATTGATGTGACTCTCAGAGTTGGTTTAAATGAAATCATATGTTATTATCTTTAAATATCATAAAAATTATTCCATTAGGGGTTGATTTTATTATATCAATTTTAAAGTCTCAATAAATTCAGATTTATTTAAATAATTCCAATTACTTTGATTATAAACATTGGATAAGTTGATTGAATATTCTTTTTTTCAATATAATGAAATGAACTATGTTTTTTCAAAGGTATCATAACTATTTTTTGTATTTAATATATAAATTCAGCCAGTCAAATTGATAGGAAACTATTATATCCAATATTGAAAACAAAATTATTCTAATGTTCCAGATGCATCATTAGACTGAGGACTTAGATTAAATAAAAAAGTATATGTTTTTTTATATAAAACTATTTTTATGTTTGGAATAAATGGATTTTTTATAAAAAATAGTTATCTAAAATAGTTGGGTTATATAGTGTTATTAAAATATATTTTTTAGAAATTATTTATTCTTTTAAATAATAAGGATAGAAAATATATATTTTATATCATTAGACTCAATAATATAACATACTAAAAATTCATGGTGGTTTTTCTAGTGAAAATATTACATGAATTAACTCTAATTTATTTTTTAATCATTCCCATTGATAGTTTTTATTCCTTGATGCTTGTTTCCAACCCTTATAGTTTGAGAGTGTCCCACTGACCAATGGATAGAAATGTTATATGCTAATTTAGGTGGAAACCATGGATGGATCATCTCAACTGGTATTATAATCCTATGTTATTGACTGGTCCTAGATTTTTGTAATTAACATTTTTATTTTGATGTTTTCAGTTGATTTGATTTACAGCTATTGGAGATTTAGATTAACAAGTATGATGTGAATCATGGGATCCTATAATTTCTGAGCCTCAATTTTCCATTGTATGATATGTTTTGATTATTGGTTTATGATATTAATAAATTATATATTATTTTTATTATATTTGTATTCTAATTGATGCTTTATGATTTAATTTATGGGATAGTTGTATTTTTAGATAATAAAAACATTGAGTTTCTGGTACACAATGAGATCAGATAGCCGAATAAACCATGTAGATCTAGCATAAAATTTTTATTATTAATATAGTGATATTTTAGTGACTATATCATAGTCTAAAAAGATATTTGGAAAATTTATACTTTGAAACTAGTTCCATATATCATGGAAATGTGCTTTGTAATTTCGATAATGTTTATTTAAGTAAATTCTTCGTATAGACATCTCTGGAAGATTTAAATTATTTTAGATTGATGATTAATGATTTTAAAATAGCAATTTTAATTTTAAAATATTTTTTATATGGTTATAAAAGGATTACATTATATTAATTCTTGATATTTGATCTTTAATTATGTAAAATATATGTTTTGATTAGTAAATTTTTTATCAGTGTGTCTTAATAGCCTTTTGTGTTGAAAAAAGCGTGATTTTGAAACATTAATATCAATTAATATAATATTGTCTATTTTTTTAAATATATTAAAAATGAAATCTTATTTAGGATATATTTAAAATTTTCAATGGAGGATGTGTGGGTTTTAAAATGGTTTTTTTTATATATGGATTTAAAATTTCTAAACAATAAGCACTGTTTTTGAAAATGGGAAAACAAAGACATTGATTTATTTAATATTTTGATTTTTTTTATTTTTTTTATATGGTTGATTCTTTATATGTTCTTATGTTCAAAAGTTATATTATTTTGGATCATGTTTAAATATATTTTGCGTACGATTCGATTGAGATCTAGTTTTTCTCTTTGTTATCGAATGCATTCTTCATAGGATGGTCATAAGCATGGTTTGGATTAGGAGATAATTTTTTTCGGGTTATTTTTAATTAAGAATATGATTTAATTACATTTCATGTGTAACTATTTGGATTTTATCTCGATTATTTAAATTGAATTCAATTATCTTGTTGTTGTCATGTCTCTTTTAATATTTAAGCCTTCTTATGGTTTTTGGAGTTTGATTTCATATCGTTAAACATGGGAGACGTCATGGTTCTGTTCTTTAGGTAATAAGGATAGATGTGACAGGCTGGCTGGTATCTATTTGATTTGATTGGATCATATTGATATTTTTTTGGGTATGATTTCTTATATTTCTATTCATTTATTCATTACATATGTTTTACGTCCATGTTCTATGAAGGGGCATGTTAATAAATTACTCATTCTTCCCTATTTTACTTACAATAAAACCATATTTGTTTGATTAATAGTTATTATTATGTAATTATTGGAGTGTTATTATGTCTATGTTCTCTATTGGGAATGGTTCAGTAGAGATTTGTTAGATTTATCTTCATTAATTCATTTTAGTATCAATGTATTATTTCCAGAAGTTTGGTTATTCCATGTCCTTCCCACACGTGAGTGAATGGTTTCTCTTTAGAAACTTTTTTGTGTAATTTGGGGAGTGTTTTATTTAATATAATTGTCTGATGGTTTTGTGTTGGGGATAATTAAATTCAATCAAAAATGTTTCCACTCGTCTTTAATTACAATTTTAGTTGTGTATTAAAATGGTGGGAAGATCTATTATAAGACTTCTCTTTATTATTTATCAATTATTGGTCATGTATAAGTTTTTCCATGATGATTATGAGGTCTATAGTGTTTTTATGATGTTTTCTAAAACCCAAATATGATATTTAATTATGATATCTGTCCATATAGTTTCCATTATATGTAATTGAGATTCTTATTTTAGTCTTCTCCGTGAGTCTGTTGTCTTTATGGGGCCATAATGTTCTATGGTAGGTATATTTTTTACACCATGACACTTATTCTTTTATATATATATTTATTGGTATTTAATTTTTCTTTTTTCTGTTTCAAGGATGATCCTTTTAATGTTTTAAAATTTTTATGAAACAATGCATTTAAAACATTTAGTGTGTTGTTAATTATAAAAATGAAGTTTCTATGTGAATGTGGTCTATAGATTATAGAGTCATATTTCATGTCTACTGAATAGTTTTCCTAACTATACAAAATGACAATGTAGCATTGAAATCTTTCTCAATTAAAGGAAAATAATTTTCACAATTTTTTTGTAAACAGTACAAAAACCATGATATATACACAGGTTATGAAAAAATAAAAATATTAAAGAAATATCTCCACCCAGTAATTTACCCCACAATTGACACCCCTTCATAACTCATTATTCACAGAACACGCCTCCCCTATGTCTCTCCTCCTATATTTCTCCCTCTAATTTTATGGATGATTACCTTATTATATAATGTTTATCATTATCTAGTTAATGTTCATTCTAGTTATTCTACTCATTTCTCATTGATTTTAGCTTCTCCATATTGTTTTGTGATGCTTAGTCAAACCACAAGTAGGGTCTCAAATTTTAATATTTATATATCTTTCCAATGTGATTTTTAATATGTTCTTTGGACTTTATTCTATGCATTATTAATGTTTTTTCATTATCTATATATTACCTAGGTAAGTCTTTTCACGATTTTTTCCTAAAATTCATCATGGTCATGTCCCTTTCAAATTGTTTTTTCAAAATTAATTATTCTATTGGGGTTCAATTTTATTTAATGATTCTTGATTCTCATGTTTTTACGATATTTTAATTAATTTACAAATGGATCATTATGGACTATTCCTTATATACTATATGCAGTCAATGAATACAATATTCTTCTGATTAAAAAATATTTATCATATTATTTATAGAGGAATTGTCTATTTTAAAATATTTGTGGTAGTTTATGAAATATTATAGGCTGATGCATGAGTTCTGGGTATAAATTAATGTAGTTTTCCTTATATGATATATTTTATTATTTTTATTAGTTTTATACTTTTATATATTATTGATTTATGATTATAAGAGTATATATTTTTATATTTTTTTCAAATACACATATGTACAGTTGTATATATATATATATATAGACATGTGTACATATTCACATAATAATAAGTTAGTATGTATATTTAATGATTTATATATATTTTTATGGAATTTCATATGAATATATTATAAAATAAGAAACTTTAAAATAATTTTTTAAATTATCTTTTAATATAATTATTCTATTAGTGGTTGTTAAGTGATTTTGTTTTTATTTAGAAATAGAATTGATCTTTCAAATGGTTTTTGAAATAATTCATGGATTATTTATTAATTCATAATTATGGGATGCTATTATTAATGGAATTATTGATTGATATATAGTATTTTACATGGTTTAATCATGGGTTTCCATAAGTGGTAGGGTAAGTGTATTATTCATTCCTTATATTTAGGGATGATGTTAACTATTTTTTGTGTTCTGTAACCTTGATATAACCATGTTATAATACATATTTAAGTTCACATAGTCTTATAATGTTACATGATTGAGTCTTAATTTTATTTTTATCTTATATATGATATATATCCCAATTTATCTTGGATTATAATATAGGTGTTACATAATAATTGGATCCATCACTAATCATTATTGATGATAATATGATTATTATTTTTTCCTTCCAATTAATATACGTTATCATTTATATAATTCAATATTCTTCCAGAATTATATTTTTTATAACTATATCATGGTGTTTTTTTAATTAATTTTTTCTTAAATCATTTTTTTCACTCATAATTTTATTTTAATTTTAATTTTGTCTAATTATAATAAAATATGTTTTCGTCAATGTTGAATCTTTTAATGAAAATAATTAAAGAAGATTTTTGAGCCATATTTTACATGGGTTGGTCTTCAAATAATTTATTCTTAAATAATCATTCACATGAAATTTATAAGGATTTTGAAATAAAATTTTGGTTATAGAATTTTATTCCATGGGTAAAGAGACACTCATGAGTAGATTTACTTAAATTAATAAAATTGATTTATTTTAAATTTGTAATTATATCAAGATTGTTTTCATTATTTTAGAAATGAAATTCAAGGACATTGAGGGATATACAAACAAGAAATTTAATTCTCATGCCCTTCTTATTCCACATTGTGCCTGTAGAATGTGTGTATTTTTATGATTCAGACTATTACTCCCTAAATGTGATCTTCTTATTTGATGGTGTGTGTCCTCACGTCACATGGTATATTTTAATAAAGAATTATTGTGTTTTTTTACATATTATATTCCTATAAGTTAATAAAACATGGATTTTATATCTTAAATAAGTGGTGAACAATATATGTTTAGACTGGGTGATAAATATAAATTGTTGTTACTATGGTGGGAATTACAGGTGAGTGAATGTATTAATTTAATTAAAAAATTTATAAAATTTATACTACATATTTTATAAATATTTCTTTGGAATGAATGTATGAATTATGAATGTTTTATGTTTATTTTCATGTGAAAATATGTTTTATGTTTTCTCTAATTTAAGGATGAAATTGTTTACATATTTAGTTATTTATGCCTTGATGCTTGTCAGTAGCCAATTTGGGAATTGTTAATTCCTTATTTATTGTAGGATACTAGTTTAGGTCCCTGTTTAGGTGGATTTTTGAGATGGTTCATTACATAATTAATATATTTAAATCTTCAACTGAATCATGTAAATCCACACATATCATAATAATATTATGTAATGATGACATATATCACAACAAAATAATTTTATTTTTCAAATGCCTATAATAAATAGATAAATAAAATTTCTAAATTTAACACTTTGGGAAAATATTACAGATTATTCCACAACATTATGTAGAATGATCATTTATGATTAAAATTTTGGTTAACTCTAAAATCAATGAAATTTTTCTATGAATTTTAACCAGCAAGGTACAATGATAAACCATTGTCAAATCCATGAACCTAAAAAACCACATAAACCAATATATTGTATAAACTATATATTAAGTAATATATAAAACATTAATAAGTTACCATGAATCAATTTATTTACTATTTAAGCGTGATATTTTATGTTAAAACTCCTCCTCTTGTCAAAAAATAGCATCATAAATAATATTCTATGACAAATTAATATCCAAATTCACTAAATATCATCAATTATATATACATAACTTAATTATTAATTTTCTCTAAATTTTTTTTGATCATGTTCAAATTAAATAAAATATACTAGAAAATTATAGCTCATTCATTTCTAACTCATTAATGTAGTCATAATATAAACCTAAATACCAGAGTAATCAAAACACCAATTATTGGATAGAATAATGTTTGTTTTATGACTCCAAATATAAGTGATTTGATCAATAATATATTTCTAATTTTTAGTTTCAGTAATTCATTACTCACCCATTTTTTAATTAACATAAATGGGATCTACAATTTCAAAAACTCACTTTAGTGAATTCATATAAAAAGTACCCAAATGTGATATATATTGTGATGGTAGGTATTGATAAATGGATTAATTTTTTATTTTTCTAATTTTACTAATTTATATTCTCCTTTTTGAAAAATAAAGATATATTTTTATTATAAAATCATTTTCTCTTGATCACACATGTATGTATAAAATCTAACAATTCACAAAAACACACATTAATTTCACATGATTTACATGTAATGGGACTAATAAATACATGGTGTGACTTTTTTATATTGAATAAATAATATCATCTTGTATCATAAATATATTATAATATGGATGGTACAATACTTTTTAACATTTAATTCCTCCTACTTATTGACAATCATCATACCAATTATCCTTAATAAAAATAATTTGTATTGGTGTACATATGGTAATTAAAATTTTCATGTGTAAATTATGAAAAATAATCCTAATAATTACTTGTATATGTCAATAAATATTATTTTAATTAATCACACTCTAAATTAATACCAAAATTATCTCCACAAATTCTTGTAATAACTTATATAAAAAATTATTACCAACAATATATCAAATATTCACCTCAATAATTTGAATATATGGAATAGGTATTTTAATTCTTCTTATTCTCTATGATTATATTCTATAAAATAAATTAACCCTCAGGTATAGCTATATGATAATATTGGCCCACTAGTTCAATAATTACATTCACCACTCTTAGCTAACACTCACATTTTATCAATTAACCATTTTTTTCCGCATCTACTTTTGGAGCTTCATTTATAAGATTTTATTTATTTATTGTGAGAATAAATTTGTATCCTACTTATAATAAAGGAATAAAATGTCATAGGATATATCTATTCAAATTCCTCCATGTAGAAATTAATCATTCCTTTTATTATTAGTCGTCATTAATATAAATTTAATATAAAATATATATATCCAAAAATGATGGATTTGGTTCAACCAATTTCACATAAAATTGATAATAACATTAGCATTATTTCTCCTAATAATTAAAAATAATAATAAATTATATTAATAAATTTTAAAATGTTCATATTCAATTTAATTTTTAACTAATTTTTAAAATAAATTGAATTTCACATAGAATATTTTTATTTATTGTTTTAGAAATATTTTCTATAAATTAATTCTATAGAGATCTATTGACTATTAATTATATGATTTAAATTCAATAAAATATTCAAACCCATAATATTATTTTAGTTTAGGTATATTTTATTAAGGATATTTATTCATATAGAGTTTATTTCAAATTTTTTAGATTAAACCATTCCTCATCGTTTTGTAAATAATAATTTTTTATTACTATATCCAATAATCATCAACATCATATTGATTGGTAATCATTCAATATGTTTTATGCATACTGTTGTGTCCAATTTAATTTCATTATATATATTTATTAATCACTATAAATATTATATGATGTCCCTTCAAATCCAAATGAGTTGGGGTTCCATATTTAATGTATAAAATATGACATGTTGTTGATTTGATCATGAACATGCTAATGTGACGTTGAAATTTATTTTATCATTTCCGTGATAATTTTTAAAATAAGTATTTTATGTAATAATATTTTACTGATAATTATTTATTAATAATTAAGAATCCTATTTTAGGTCTCCGTGTTAATTTTATATCTCATAATAATGAATAAGTGTCTAAAATATCTTGAAGTTGAGAGGGGTGATATTTATCAAATAAAAAATGGGTATTTCCCATTTAGAATAGAACATGTTGTAGTTACTAAGTAATTATTTCCATGTGATGGTGAGGGTTAGGATTGAGATATCAGTTAACCACATTGGTCATTGATTTTTAACATTTAGGAGATGAATTACATGTAGTGTTGAGTTACACAAACTGGTGTGAATTCTTCCTAGGTCGTTCAACCATGTCATACTCCCATTACAAATCTCATTTGGTTGGGTATCATGATCATCAGGGGTTGATTATGGAATATATTTATGGTAGTGGTTTCACTCAAATATATTATTAACACACATAAAACCTCTTTAGTGTAAATAGATATAGTAAAAACATTAAAATTATGTGGTAGATAATGTGACTAAATTTAAGGGGATCTTTGATATAATTGGGAAATGTGATGTGGTTTTTGACCATTTCTATGCCCAGAATATGAAGAATATTAGTGATGATTACTTCATATTAATTTAATTTTTACATAGTAAGGTAAGATCATGGTAAACATATGTAGCGTGATTACATTCGCAATGACCCAATTATTTTTGTTGGCCAAGGTTGGAGAATAAATTTCACATGGGTGTCTATATCAATTTATAATATGTGATAGTTATGTCGTAGTTTTTTTTCTATTGAACCATATTTATCCTAGGGAAGACATTACTCAATTTGGATATTCCAGTCATTATACCTCCTAATGGGTAAAATGATAATTTAAACCCAGCATATGACCATGTAATGATTATCTAATGGTTCCATTAATTTTGGGGTTTTATTTTTACACCCATATATAGTAGGTGATGAATTATATTAATGATGAGGAATAAATAAAAATATATTAAGTATAAAAATATTATTTTTATCCTAAAACCATGAATGGATAAGAATTGTTTTTATACTTATAAACTAAGTGTCAAATGGAAAAATCGACAATCTTATTTTATCAAAATTGATTTTTATAACTCAACAGTGGTGTTATTTTAGTTCACACATATTCCTTTTGGTGTGTATTTCTTTGGTGGATTAAATTGTAGAGTCAATGAATTTTATAATTTAATTAATTTTTTTCAATTATGTAATCCACCTAGGTTTTTATAAATATCTTATATTTCCTATATTCCAAAACTACCATTACAATACCATATAATTAAATAGAAGATATTGGGATATATCTTAAAGGTGTTTTGGGAGAATGTGGTTGAATTGAGAACTGAATAACATTTCAACAATATCAACAACAAGAGTCAACGTGGACACTACCATCATCAATGAATGATATAGTTTAATAAAAGAGATTTTTTATTTTTATATTACTCCATTCATCACCAGCCTCAATATTAATTATCTATTCGAATCCCCAGCATCATGGATGGGTTGGGGTTTATAATATCTATAAATAATGTATTTAATAATCATTAGTAGTTATAAATATTCAAACATCATCATGTCATCCTTGACTTTTAATCGGTCCTCATGACTTTGATTTATATATAATATAATTGATTACTTAATAATGTTCATGATAAATGAAAATCAATTAGTGGATAAAAAATCAGTGAGATAACTAGATAACTCTCTTCTATTTCTCATTCTCTCTCTTATCTTTCAACATATCCCTAAATCTTTTATGCATTCATAAATTAAATGAGACCATCATCCCTGGTATTAGTATAAAATGTAATGAATGTACTATAAATTGAAATGTGGGTAGGCTAGTGAGAGTCAGATGATGGAAATTTTAAGGCTGAGCTGATTCAGATAGTTACTGATGAGGTGGAGGTGGTAAAATGGGGACGATCAATGGGTCTTAGTGAATTAAATATGCATATAATTTTATTGTGTCTGGTCACATCAATAATCAGGTATCTAGGTGGAGGGATTCCACACCAATGATAGAAAAAAAATTGGAGGTATGGGTAGTGTTTTGGAATCCCTAAACATTAAATCTCACTAGGATTAGAAATCCCTCGTCTATCCATAAGGTGGGATGAGGTATAACTCACTAATATTGTAACCTTGGTTGAATCAATTACCCCACATGAATGGAATATACCATTGATAATTTCTATGATATGATATGCATGACTCTCATGCACCCACATTCATGGGTTTTATATGCCTAAATCAAAATCCCCAAGGAATCCTATAGTGAACTACATTTTTTTACTAAGCGACTTACATTCCCTACATGACTTGGGTAGATTTTTTTATTATTCTTCTCACCATGTTTTTAATATAACAATGTAAATTACCTATTCTGATTATTTAACTACTTATATAAGAGTGATACAATATATTAATTCATTTTTGTCAGTTTTAAATTTAATATGGAATTCATTTTAATTTCATTTTTTGGGATTAATAATGATGTATAACCGGGGTTAAAAAAGAAATCATGGGTTCATGTACATTCCCGTCATCTTACAGGTGTAATTCAATGAACCATGGATCCCACTGTATTTTTATTAGAGTTTTATTTTATTTTCCCCACCTGTTGTGTGTTACTCAATATAGGTTTTTCTATCATAGAATTATTATCCTTCCTGAATTTATTTGGTGATACTTGGAGTGGTGGTCTTCTTATGGGGTTGATTATCTGAAGAAATAAATACCTTTTACCTTATATAGAATTGTGTCATCCTCCATTCTATGGATCAGTGTATGGTGTTGTTGGTTTTCTCGTGGCTTGGGTGGGTTTGGATGTATATGGTAGTATCTAATTTATATGTATCTAACCATACAAAGACCCAAATTTCCATTTATTTTATAATATGGGGATTAGGTATTGGAAAATATTTAGTGGGATATTTCCTTGAATGATGATCATGATTCAGAAAGGATAAATCATCACCTTAAAACATTCTAGTGGTTTTTCATAAATGCTTGAAAACATTAGATACTTTAGGACTTGTGGTTCTTTAGAAACCACTCAGATGCCATCAAGATGTTTTACATAGATAATCCATCCACATTAGACTATATGATTTCCTTTTAGTTCATTAATAATATCTAGTTTGTCATGGGATTTATACTATTATAGCTTAGATCTATAATTATTATGATTTCTCTATGTTCTATATAATCCAATTTATTTAGTATATTAGGTTTTCATATCCTGGGAAACTTCTAGTAATCATTATATACTAAAATTTTGATATGATGTTTAATTTTTGTTTTCCCTCAAAGTTTTGGGGTTTCATACATGGAATTCTTATACTCACTACCACTCTGTTTCATTTCATACACATACTGTGTTTGTGCGAGGGATTCCCAAGTTCAGAGATAATAGTATATGTGGAGATGATGTGAAATTTTCATATTTAATACCATTTGATGCTTGAGGAAACATGATAGATATTGAGGTTCTTGGATTATGTTTGGGACCATTCCAATCATTTACCATTCTAGAAAAATAAAAGGTAAGGATGGACTTTCTTATTTAAAGTATTTATTTGATTCAGAGAACTATCATACATATTATTAATTTTTAGTATCAATTTTGGGGGTGTATTTTTCTATATGTCTTCTTCATTTTATATTTATAGTATTAATTGATATATATATATATATATATCTTATTAATTTTTCTATTTTTATGCATTTTAATATGTATCAATATCTGGTTAATATAACCTAAGGCCTTCCCATGTTGTGAGATACACCTACTATATGATAGTCACCAAACTATGGTTTATTAGAGGTTATTTTTTTGGTTGTGTGATTGGTCTTCCACCCCCTCAAGTGTAACACAATGTGATTTTATAATATATTTCTCTATAAATAAATCGATTGCTTGTATTACATGCAACATTGAGTTTAAATGATCTATTGTATACAATTATATTATTAGTATTGAAATGTGAATGTTATGTCATATATATTAATATTTATTTATTAAAATAAATAAAAACTTTTTAAAAATGAATAAATGTTTTATATCATTCAAAAATTATTTTATTAAAGTTATTATATACTTTAATAGTTAATTTTTTCTAAAAAAATATTTTTATTTTTTTGACTAAATAATAAATTTGATGAATTAATATTTTTGATATTTTATTTTATAAAATGAGCACAATTTTTTCAATTCACCATTTCAGAATAATATTAGGGTGAAATTGTTGGATTTTTATGAAATTAATGTTATTTCTATGAATAATGATAAATAATGATTTTCTAAATACCACCATATATTTTCATTATTTAATTAAAATTCATGTACCACTATATATTATATTACTTTTTAATGGGATGACTTAATCGTTTTATTCAAATTAAAAAATTCATCGTCATTTCAAGCAGAAATTTTCATCATTTTCACAAAACATTATTTTTAAACTTTTAAACACAGTTTTATGGATACTTTTTATGTGCATAAAGTTAATCCATTTAAATAAAATAAAATAAATATTAATAAAAAACTAAATTAAATTTATATATTTTATATATTTATTTATATGAATTGAAATTCATGTGATGATGATTTCTGGCTTTAGAGTTAATATTAGATCATGTATTTCCTGAATAATGTGTTTCATAAAAAACTACTTTTCATCATATTTTAGGTGGTAAATTTTAAATTGAGTTTTACTTCTTATGTAAATATAATCAGGAAAAATGAATTACAAATATGCAATTAGGAGGTCTAAATGTGGTAAATTGGTACCATTTATTTTTTTCATTTTAAATAGTAACCGTAGTGAATAGTGTTTACCACGGCAGGGGTAAATCAATTAATTAGGGATAAAAATATGGTTATAAGGGATAAAAATTCCCCCAACCACATGAATTTATATTATTTTATGTTCATAAATGTTTCATTTCCATCCATGTATCAATTATTTGGACACATGGTTCTATAATCCTTTGATTTTTACTTTTATAATATTTAAGTTGAAGATAATGAAAAAAAATTACATTCTTACTTTTAATATCCTTGACAGGAAAAAAATAATTATATTTGGTTATAATTTTTAAATAGAATATTAAATGATATATTTCATCATGTTTATTTATTTATAAAGTTTATTAATAATATAAATATCACAAATTATTCTACACCACTTACACACTATTTATACAATTTATCAGATTAAAAAAATAATAAATTTTCAAAATGGTAAAAGTAATATAATTTAAATAAATTATTATGTCCCATAAATTTATTAAAAATAAAAATCAAATTCGAAATTTTTTAATGGAATATAATATTATTTCATTTTTTTCATTTTATTTTCAAATTTAAATTAATTGAATAATTCAAAAATGTCAATATGATTTTTTATAATAGATAATTATATATTAAATGATTTAAAATCTATAAAATAAATATATTATTTAATGTGATTTTTATGTTTATATAAATATGAAACATGTTTCATTTATAGATTAATTTTATTCTAATCATTTCTATATTCACCCCTAGAGTGTGAAAACATTTTTAATATAATAATTGTCAAAAAGAATAACACGAGTTAAAAAAGAGTTGTTTTTTGTAATAACATAATATAAACATTTCACTATTTTATTTCATGATTTTATTGTTTCCCATACCTATCATATTTTTTAATTATATCATTTTGAAATAATTTTTAATGATAAATAGTATTTATAATTTTAATACTTTATGAACATCTAGAAGTGGACCTCCCAACACATATAAAATGTGACATCTACTAATGTATTCATCGCTATTGAAGAAATGTTTTGTTTATCCCTGAAATAAAAAAAAACATTTCCTAAAAACTATTGAGAGGTTATAGAGGTAATACTTTTGGAATAATAATAACCATTGATATATTAAGATGTAAGGAAATGGTGGTTGTCCTAAGAAGAGGTATTTCATTTACTGGATAATTTAGTTTTAATTTTTATTTTTCATCCATAAAATAATCTTCAATAATGTTAAAAAATAACAAAAATATATTTCATATACATTCATTTTTTATATTAATTTAATGACCTATATATGAATCATATTCCACGAACTGGTAATCAAAAGAATCATTTTTTTGTAAGGAAGAGAACCGCCTTGCGAATTGATGTAATTCTTTAACCCCCACTGACTCTCATAATAGGGTTTAATGATAAATTTAATGTATATATATTATATTAATGACATATTTTTTATTTTGTAAAATTAACATTGCATATAAATTCTAATTTTTATATTTATGGAATATTGAAAAGGATATTCATTTTTATGTGTTTAATACCACCTCAATGAATTGATGTGATACATTTTACAAAAATACATCACATGGCTGCTATATATGATTTTATTTAAATAAGTGAAATAATATTTATGATTTAATTATAATGATTTAATTATGAAATAATATTTAGCTGAATTCCAACATTATCATTTAGAAATGGAAGTGTTATGCATATATTTGTATAATATACCTTCTCCAGGATTATATCATGGTTATTTATTCATATCCATCATTGATTATTTTAAAATATAATTTTTTGATAAACTTGATAATTACATCTTGGTTTTTCTTCTATATATTATTATATTATAACCTCTTTAACCATATAAACCCACCTAAGTTATTTTGGATATGTGAGTAGAATATCACCTCGTCATCAATTAAAAAAATAATTCCTTATCTACATGTATATTACATGATAATAATTGAAATAAATAGAATAAAAAATCTGAAAATGGTTATTTTATTATATAAATAATAAACATATATTTATCATTCAGTATTTTAAAGAATTCACATGATAGGTCACGCTCAAGTTGAGGGATGTTCTTTAAAAAAATCATATTCTAAAGTTTTCATTTCAAAACTTTTTTATTCATCTCCTATAATATTCTAAATGTTTCAATAAAAAATCTATCTTTAATGGTATGATAAAAGAACTTTCGGACCTTATTTTACTATTTTGTATAAATTTTAAAAGGAATAATTTAAATGTTTTACAAAAGAGAAATTAAAATTTACATACAAAATTTTAAATCGTAAAATTATTTACATTTCTAAAATTTCTATTATATGTATGTATTATTAAAGTTATTTACTATTTTAATATATATTTTTATTAATTAATTATAAATGAAATTATATTTATATGTTGATTGTATTTTAATGTTATTAAAAAGGATGAAAATGAATGTTTTATTTCAATATGTACTATTTAAATGGATTTAAAAGAGCTACAATCAATATATAATATTTATATTTAATTAAAATATTCCATTTTTATTCAATAAGAAAACACATTTCCGTTGAAAAAATTATTTAGAATTTTTTTTATTTAATATATATTATTTATAACTAGAAGTTTTTCTCTTATAGGAGTAAGGGATATCTCTCAACAATCCTTCTTTTATGGGTTATGAACATTGTCTCTACAACATAAATTTTATCCCTCATTAATTTTTTATAATTCTTAGAAATTTTATATATATTTCTATCACATATATTCCTAGCTTACTATATCTTTCATAGTAGGGATAATTCAGACCTTATTTTCAATTAAAAAAATAGTTTTTTATGATATTCTCTTTGATTAAAAAAATTATAAAGCCCATTTTTTCTATTGGAAATTCATATTTTTATCAGTAATGATTAATTTCCTCCTCTAGCATAGAAAATCATGAACATGTTATGATGGGTTTTCCAAGATATTTATTTATTGTATTGGGTAGTTTTTTTATCTTATGAGGTGATATTTTATGTATTATGGTCTAATCCTAATCTATTATAGGAAACATTCCTCCATGTGATATTATCTTGGGCATTATACTTAACTTATTTATATTTTAGGTTTTGTATTACCTCCATATATCCTTTGTTTCCAGGATCATATTATATGATGTTTTTTATATTATGATCACATGTGATTATTTATGTATATTTTTTTATTTTGTGAAAATAATTGTGAAGAAAAGCTAATTTTTAAGGTATTAAGATGATTATATTGTGAATAATTGTTAATTATTAAAATACAAATCCTTTATATTTTTTCATGAACTATCCAGTGTGATTAATTTGATTTATATTACGCTTATTGTGATTTTTTCTTCATACCATATTTTAAAATGTTTTTAAGAAGGTTTTATGGTTTATTTGGGAAAATGATGATATAAATATAAAAATTATAAAGATATATCCTTAATGTAATAATAATTATATCATAAACATTATGTTTTTTAAAAATGATAATAAGTGGATTTTTACCGTTTCAGATTAAAATATTTTTTAATTAAGAATACCTAATTCTATAAAAATAAAAAATATAATGATTATAAAATGTAAGTAAAAATATTATTGAAATAAAAATAATGATTATGTAATGTTTACTATTTGGAATTTTCCATTGGGATTAGTGGAATTTTTTAGATAGATTTACAAATTAGGTTGTTTTCATGTGAGTATTACTTAAGAGTTATGTATACCATCCTTTGATTATATTTTTATGTTTGGCCATATATCAAAGGGAATAAAAAACAATTTTTTTGTTATAATAGATGAAATTATAAGGATAATAATTATATATTTTTATACTTATATGATAATGGTAAAAATATATTCTGGGATTTTCAATGCATAATAAAGTTAAATTATCTTTTAGATGAATTATAATGTATGTTATTTATTAAAATGATTAGAATAATTTAAATATTATATGATTAGTGAATATAATTTTTTGATATTACAAATTAAGATAGATCAGTGTTATTTATAGATAGATGTGAACTTTATTTTGGAAGAATATCTAGTAAAAGCATCTAGATTTTTCAGTTTCGAACATGGTTGTATATTTTTTTTTAAAAAAAAATTACAAATAAATGTTGATGATTTGATGTTATATTTTAGGTTCTGGTGATTAATTTTGTATATCTTTATATATATGTTTATTCATTTGGTAAATTATCATACCAAAAAGTAACTATTTGTGTTTCGGTTAATTTCTAAAAAAATTTTAATAACATATTGTCCTAATATTGATTATGTGATTTCCTATAATTTGATTTTAGTGATTGAGGCATGAATAAATCATCTTGTATGAAAATCATTTTGACATAATAAATAAATATTAGTGTAAAATTATAAAATAATTAAATTATTCATGTATTGTTAATATATTTTTTTCTGTTCCTAATATAAATGGTAAATGTATCGTTTAAATATAGAAAATAATCATGAAATAAATAATTTTATGCTTTTAACTAAATTTTTATAGCTGTTGGTTACATTACTACACACTTATTTATGGTTTGGTGGCCATTAACATCCCCATGATCATGTCCTCTACTAGTATTTATTAGTCATTAGAAATTATTTTCCCCACCAGTTTGATATTTTAACGTACCACAAATGTTTTTCTTATCTAGGAACCCATTTATGGGTTAATTTAGGAATCCTTTTTCATTCCCCACATTCCATTTTTTTATTTTTTTTTTATCCCTCAATACTATAAGGGGTTTTAATAAAGTTATATTGAAATATTAAACCTTTCAAGACCATGAAAAAAATTATGGAACAATTTATTTATTGTATTTATACTGTACACCCTAATATATTCGAATATATTTATCATTAAATAAATTCATAGGTTCCATTAAATGATACTCCATGTTTAAATGAATCATGATACACTGAAATAATATAATTATTTAATAATTAAAATTACAAACTAGATATTTAAATTGGTTGTTTAACTAGTAATAACCACTTTTCAAAAGTTATTTAAAAAATTTCAGGAAGCAACAAAATTTTTAGGAATGTCATTATATAATTTTAAAGTATATGTTTCTTAAAAAATAATTTTTGTTGAATTATTTGAATATATCATATAGTTAATTATAACAAAATTTAGAAATTGTATTTAAATAAATGAAAATAAATTTTTTAACCATCATATAAAATATATATTATGGTTAATTATTGTTATTGTTTCTGAAATGATGTACTTTTATATAAGTAGTAAAAATTAACCTTTTCTCAAATATTATAATTTCATTACATTAAATCAAGTAATTTTAATATATAAATAAATTTTTTTAAGTCATAAATTTAAATATGAATATTTCATTTATAATAGTAAAATTGACCTCATTTGAATTGAATAATTTCATGATTTCAGAATATGTATATTTTTTATAACATTGTTATCTGAATACTTTTTATAATTTCAAAAAGATTATCCATTTTAACTAATTAAACTATCCCATTATTATTAAATATTTAAATAAAATATTTATAATTTTTATTTATATATATCATAATTCATATAGTGATTATTTCTAGAAATATTGTTAATATAAGATGATTTATTTCAAGAGTAATTTATTTTCCGGAAACACCACTTCTCACCACATTTTAAATCTTAAATACTATATTAAATCATTCACTACAATTAATTTAATTTTGATAAATGAATAAAATATTTTTAATTTTGATGTTTATATTATGTAAATATGCCCCTTTTCTTTTTTTTCATTAAAAATTGTAACCATAGTAAATAATTATCTCTACAATAAGAGTAACTTGGGTAAATAATGTTCAAATTAATACGATATAGCCTATAAATTGACCGTGTCACTTTACCATAAAAACATGGATGAGTATAACTCGCTTATTTCTATATTATTCTCAGATATAAGGCGACTCAGTTCCATATTTAACTAACATTGACATTTATAAAATTTAATTGAAATATTAATAAAAAATTGTCGTTTTGTGAATTTAATAACTACAATATTTTGTGATAGGGATAAAAATAATATATATTTAGCAAAAAATTATTTTTTAGAAAGGTATGTAAATTTTATTCATGGTAATTTGGTTTTATTTTCCATTAAAAAAATAATTATAATAAATACTTGCACAACATTGACACCAAATTTAAGCAAATAAAATAAAAATAAAATAAATGGTTTTATAAATTTTAAAATTAATATTATTTTAGATAATTTATTAATTTCGTATAAATTTTTAGATATAAAAATCATATAATAGTTTTTGGAATATAATATATTCAAATATCATTTTTTCCATGTTGTTTTGAACTTCAAATTAATTTAATAGTTCAAATTACAAAAAAAATTATTCTATAAAAAAATTAAGTTATTTAAAACTCCTAAAAATCATATAATAAACCTTGTGAATTGAATTTGTTTCAAAATATCAACTATGTTCTATGTATTTATATATATTAATAGTATTATAACTATATTGATCCTAAATGAGTAAAAACCACATTACCGCAATAATTATCAGAAAGGGTAAATGTGTGTTAAAAGAAAGGGATAAGGTTAAAAATTCTAAACTTGTTAAAATATTTTTAAATTTTATTATTTTAAACCATCTGCATCCAATATTTAAATTTGAATATTTTGACCATTTTTTTCCTATGCAATACTTTTTATTAATTTATTACTTTCAAATAATCAAAATAGTACACCTCCCCTCACTTATAAAAGGCACCTAATTTACTCATTTCTATATAATTAATGAACATTTTTTGTTTAGAAAATACATTCAAAAATACCTTCCAAAAAACCCTTCCCTTGTTTTAGATAAAATATTTTGGACTGATACTAATCTTAATGGGATTAAGGTGTTGAGAAAAGGAGGTTTTCAGAATAAGAGTTTTTGATTTTAACTGATTAGTTTTGTATTATTTCTCCTTCACCCCTCATTAAATCATGTCCCAACATGTTAAAATAATAAAACCACTACATATAATATATTTATATATATTTATATTAATGTAATTGCCAATATCTACCTCAGAGTCCTTGAAATGGGAAACAAAACCATCATTCACAAGTACAATGGGCTACCAGCTAAGAAACCTATGTAATTTATTTTCAGTCACTACCACATACAAATGGATATAATAATGGATTCAATGTATATATATCTGTGATATAAATTTGATATTTCTCTACTAAAAATTAATATAACACATATTTTCTAACAATTCATTTCCTCGTAAAATAAAAACATCACTCAAGAATAGTTGTGGATTACCACATCCAAATGCAACGTGATTCATTTTTTCATAACCACATCACAATGATTTTATATATTTTTTTAATAAATATGTATTAAAACATCTCCCAGTTAATTTTCTGTTAATAGGATCTCAAATACACTTTAATATAATATTGGTGATTCTATTTTTGAGTAGTTAATTAGGTTTTAACCAAATTTTCATTGCTTCAACTGTTAAATTCATCATGTCTTCAATTATGGACACTATGGATAAATTATTCATAATAATGAAAAAATATCTTATGTGAAACATTTTTTTATTCTTTAATCATTTGTCTACAATAATTTCCCACATTGATGATTTCTATATGTGAAATGGTAATGCCCCAGAAATGGCTACATTGAAATTACCAACATTGACGGATCAAACACATAAAAAAAACAACATAGAAAAAACCTATATAAATTGATTAAATGGTCTAATTGACTAAATTAATCGTGTATATGGGGAAATATGGTGCGTGGATACAATTGTCTAAGTGATTCATTTATGATAGGTCTAGTTTAACAATGTAGGTAAAAAGACAATGTGAATGAATTTTTCTACATGATGAATTTTAGATATGTGGAATAATTTATAATGTGAATTATATTGGTTATGTGATTAAGGACTATGAAAATTAACATATATATATATATATAATTCATCAATCTGAAAAATTGTTGTGTGAATCAGTTTAGCTACGTGAATTCAAATATGATTAATTCTACTATGGGGAGATCTGCAATTGGTTACACCATGCTACAACCTGTATATATTAAAATTGCGGAACGTGAGTGTGGTTTTAAGGATTAAATCTATTATTTAAGTAATTTATTAAAATGTTTTTGTACATAAATAGAATACGATAAATTTATAGAGAAATAAAACAAGTATAATGAAAAATTATTTATCTTTTTTTGTTGGTAATGTATTTCCGAGGAAAGGACATCTGTATTAAAAGTAGGTTCCATACATTATATGGAACTATTATACTGAAACTAAAATTTATGTTATACATAAATTTTCTAGTTATATGATATGAAAATTGAGGTAATAATAGAGTAATTTATCATTATGATCTATCATCTAAGAACTATCTCAATAATTTCTAGTGTGTTACTCTATTTTAGAAAGAATAAGATGATGCATCACTTATTATAGTCGTGATATATCACTCATCACTGATACTATTTATGCTGACTCTCATGTAGATTTTATTTATTTATATTATCTCCCTTTTAATATATCTTCCATCTATTAGTCGTACTATTGAATATTTAGGTAAAACTATATAAACCTTTCCTCTCCCTATATTTTATTGTAATGGTTCTTGTAGAAGGAAACCAGAAAGATTTTGTTTGTAAATCCTTGTGGGATACTTGTACAATCTTTTTTTATATTAAGTCATATTAGATGTTTCCAATTTTTCATGATGTCCATGGATAAAGGATTTTCTGTCAATTGAAAAAGGATTGGTTTAGTGAAAATTAGAAAACTATTGGAGAAGGGTGTTGGTGGAGTGGAATATTGTATTTCAATTCCATAATACGCTATATATATAGAATTTTTTATTTTATATAATTCATATAATAAATATAATATAAATAATCAGAAATATTTAAATAGATATGGTTTTTTAGGGAGATTTTGTAAAGGCCTCAATTCACTCCTACTACGTTTTATTAAGGTCTATCTTCGACAAAATATAAGAGTCTATTTTTTAAAAAAAATATGATATTTATGGCATTATAAAATTATAGAGGTATATTAAAATACATACATATTTTCTATAATGATCATTAAAAATGAAAACATTACTCATGCGTATGCATGACAAACCATCTTCATGATTGTAAAAGAGTTCAGTTTTGATAATCATATATCATAATTGGTATTTTATGTATGATTTTTTTATATAAATTATAATTACTTATTTATTATTATAGTTTTTATTTTAAAATGATTACCTAAATGACCATTTTTATCCTTCCAAATTCATTTTGGATATATGTTTTGAATTTAATAAAATCATAGGATGTGAAAATAAATGATTTTGAAATGTTATATGGCATTTTAATAAGTGAAATAAAAAAAATATCTTGAAAACGTTTTTTATGCATGTAAATAAGATCAAGAAAATTATTATTTTGGAAAATAAGGAACACATATGATTTTCCAGGATCAGGGTAAGGGGATTACATTTAAAAATCATAAATTAATGTTTCTCTTCATTATTATTTTATTCCGTGTTTATAAATTCTTATAAATGATTCCTGAAAATTATAGTTCTTTAAATGAGATCCTGAAGGTAAATTTTTACCATATATTACTTTATTTTCATTTTATTTTTCCAATTTATTATTTTAAGGCTTTACATGAGGGACATTTTAATTAAAAACCTCATTTTAAATTTATCAATAATTTTTTTTCCTAAACCATTACATTCCATGAACGTATTCAAAATATTATTTTATTAATTAATTATATTGGATATTAAATAATTCTATATGATATTTTATGTCTCTTATGAATTTAATAAAAATATTTTAAAAGTGAATATTTTTACATATTATATATGGAACCACTTGAAATTATTTAAAAAAAAGTAAATTTTAATTTTAATTTATATTGTGACAACTAATATTCTCTCTACCATAAGAAAATTTTTTAATTTGGAATTCATTATAATAATCATTTTTTCTTCAACGAATAAAGAAAGAATCATTTTTAAGTATTTTAAAAAATGTTTTTAAATGGAAAGTATATTTTAATTTTTATAAATTTTTTATTTATATATGTAAGGGATATCTCTAAAATATTATTTGTAATTAGGTATAAATATTATCTAACTGTCCTAATTTCCCACCCTATATAATATTATGGTGAGATTCTAAATTTATATATATATATATATATATCTGAAATATATTCCTATATTATAATCCCTTTCATTGGTATGTTAAGATAATCCTAATATTCAATTAACAAATGTGTTCTTTTTGTAATTTACTTTGATTATGACTTGACTCAAGACTTTTCAACATATTGCTTTTAATGTGATATTCATATGATTAAACCTTTTGATTGATTTCCTTTTTTCGTACACATAATCCTGAACAAATTATGATTTTTGTGCCTATATATTACTATAATGAAATTTGAAATAATTTTTTCTTATAATACATTATCTAGTGTACTAGGGAATAATACAAATACACTATACGACTCTATCCACCACGTGATGTTTCCTTGGTTTTTTGACATGAAATATGCTTCTGTCGTGTTTTCTTCTTCTGATATATTTTCTATGCATCAATGATATGATGATAATAGGTTCTTTATGATATTTTCCTCAATTATTATTCTTTATATTGTCTTTATAGAAAAGTAAATGATACATTTTTATAGTGAAAATTGTAAATTTTTTAAAAAAATTCATTATTTGGAAAAACCAAAAGGTTTTTTTCCAATTAAGATTTATTATAAATAAATTTATGAAATATTTTTTCAAAAATAAATTAGGACAATTAAATATATATTTTTTGCAGAAAGATCAATTTTGAAAAATGAAAAGCTCATAAAATATATATGATCAAACTAGTTTCCTTACGTTTTTTATATTTCCCTTCATGATATTTTTGATCTCATCAAAAATATTAAAACCTTTTTTATATTGTATTAATGAGGTGTATAGAAATGAATGTGATCAATACGAAACTTTTAATTATATTTCCAGTAAACAACACTTATTATTTAATAAATGATTTTTGTGTGTTAAAAAAATTATACTAAATGGATGTATCCACTTTGAGAATTAATATTTATTTTTGTAATGGTGATTTCCTAATTCACTAAAAATATAATTTTTAAATATCCTAAAATGGTTTAAAATGAATTCATGACATAAAACTCATGATTATGTACTACCTGAGGTTTTTTCCTTACACCAATAGGGGTTTTAGTGGGTTAGGATATGTCAGAGTGGAATCAAAGATAGCTTTTCTTGAGTATGAATTTTTATGTTATGTTTCATATAATGTTAGATGAGAATTTAGTTAAATGTTGATAACATGAATTGAGTTTTTATTTCATACTATAGTTCCCAAGGGTTCTTTGTTAGATAATGTACCATTTCCCATAACTGTAAAAAATTATTTTGCAACTCGACTCACTAAGAAGCCTTTTAAAATAAACAAAAATGATACATCTATCATATTGGAAGAAGTTACTAATTTTCATATAATTGAATGTGGTGAAAATAATGTTTTTAGTATGGATTATATTTTAAATTAATAGAGTCTCCCATATAAAAATCCATCCTAGATTAACGTTCTATGTCAGGGAATACTCACACAATTGAGTGATTCTCATATCGACAACTTGATGTGAAATAATAATTCAATCCATGGGTATAGTTTTTTATGTTCTCTAACATATATTCAAATATCATTTATTCTGATCAATCACCATTTTTGTCCTCATATCAATTGTGTGTTACCATCTACTAGGTTATATCATCTTCTAATTGATTTTATATTACATGTTCTATCGTATTCCATTCTCCCTCGTCTATTGTATTCTCCACCCAGTATTTGTTTTATGCACTCATCTGTTCTATGATATCCCATGATGTGTAGGTTCTCCTTTATGAAAGCATAGGGTTGAGATTTTTTATCTAACACATGATTTAGAGAAATTATTTTCCAATGATATAATATAGTTCCTCTAAACTTTTTAGTTTAGGAATGTGCCTCTTATCAAGGTGATGATATTTCCCACAACATTAGTCGATTTTACTTGTGGAATAAGTATTACTTGAGTTTGTTATCATTGGAGACCTACTAGTTATATAATGAGATTCTGATCTTTTCGTGACAGAGGTTGGGCTAGAGCATATGACTCATTGTTTAATTACATTCATAAATTCATAGTGCATATTATGATTCTTTCACTAACCTACTATATGAAACTATGATCCAATATTTGATGATTTTTTCATAAACTATTTATAGGATTCTTACCATAAATAACATATAATACATTATTTCAGATAGAGTTTTATATAAAAAGGATACACCCTCAGAAGTAAATCACCATTATACTTTAGTACGCATCGATGTCCAAGTACCTCCCGAGTTGTTCCATCAGTATTTTTCCTGGAATAATTGTATAATATTATGGATTGGGTAGAGATACTGGAGGAATAATTAAATGTCTATAGTAGTTTTCCCACACAATGCCAACAATGTCATATACCTGAAGTGATATTTGATAATGGAATATTCAAAATAAGGATACACCCACATTATGGGGAAGGTTACAATATCACCTATGTTTAACCAATGTATTCTCATTGATAAAATTCATGTTGATGATATGACTAAAATCCATGATTGATGGTGTTATTATCCCTTCCCAACATTACTATAACATGTTAGTTTCAATCATGCTTTAGGTAATAATATTAAAACTATATGAAAATGAATTTAATTGATTACAATGTCATGATGGCATTGAATGTACATTGTAGTTTGATTAATAACCTATATACAGTGAGAACCATACATGTTGGAGTAGGTGTGACTTATATTTTCTATCTTATTTTAAAGAGATGTATATTTTAGTGGGACCCTAGGATATACTTGTATAATATAGAGAGTCCATTCATAAGATTTTTCCTTTAATCACCCATTTTAGTGAAGTCATTTTATCATATTTTGTGGTGGGTTTAGTGAGTCATGGTATACAAAAATTTTATATATATATAATTATTAGATTATATATTCCATCATGTTCGTTGATATAATTTTCTTAATGATGTTTCGGGTTGGAATTTACTCAATATTTTTATAAATAATTTCATGAATTATTTCCAAGGGAATATTATTGTTGTTTTTTGATGGGAGACTTCAAAATGAATCATCGTTGATATCAGATTGGTATTTTATGTGATTTATCTATTGGAAGAAAAAAAGATACAATATTTATATAGTGGTAAAATTTATTCCTCGCTTATTTGGGACTATAGAAAGACATGCTAGGTGTTAGAGAAAAAATTGAATTTCTTACCATGAGACTCAAAAATATGAAATTAAATCTCATTGTAAAGGATCATGATCTAGGGATTGGTATTGGAATTCTGAAATCTAATTTCATGATATGTGAGGACACATTGGTGGAATAATAATTGTATGGTTGTTACAACATAAAATTGAAAATATTATTTTTTTTTAAGATATAGTATTCGCATTGTAATCTTACATAAGATTAGTGGTTTCTTTCATAGGGGGATACATTTACCATATTATTTTGATAATATATTTCCCCAAACTCATTCCCTGTTTTAGAGAGACCCACGATGGTGAATTCAACATAGTGATCCCATGTCAATAGATTTTCCAAGGTGATAATCCTTAAGGTTTTTATTGGTGGTGGTAATCATGATTAATATTTCCATGAGCACATGGGTGATTTCTATAAATAATCATATTAATTACTCTGATATGTATCCATAGTTGATTTCACTTTAGTGTATTATTAATATCAATGTGTAATGCCAAATGGATCTTTTTGGGAACAATATTCACATATAGAACTCTTTATTTAGTGGTGGTGGATATTTTTTGGAGTGGTTTTCCTTATTGGACCCTTCAGTTTTTAGTGTTATATCTGTGGGTGTGGTTCTAATAGATCTGGGTTATTTTAACAGTTTGAACAATAAAATATCAATTTTTATGGAATGGTTATCAAAACGGGTAGCTTTGTATTGTTGAGAAGATTGAGTAGATGGGTGATGATTTAGATTTTGATCATTGATAGGTTTCTAAAAACATTTCACTAACTCAACTAGGATGTCTTCATCATTATATGGGAAAATAGTTGGGTAACATGGTGTGGATGGAGGATTACCATTTTTGGGTGAGAGAAGACTGGTAATGTGGCCCATGCTACACCCATTTAATTTTCTGAAAATATTTCTTCATGTGAATTGAATTCTATTGAATTCATTGAAATGATGTGGGACAAGATGATAATGCTATATAGAAACATATTAGGTGTTAGTGAGAAATATTCATCAGTTATAAACATTGTAGTGTGGATTAAATTAATTACTTTGACATTATGATCATTTATAATTATCTTATAGATGTTTGGAATATTGTTCTCCCATCCCATGTAACCATTTAATAACGTATTTTGTGATATATGTTATTTCTTTGTGAAATATCATTACCACATACAGTAGGGTGGTGTTTATACAGGGAATTGTTTTGTATAAATATGTGTAGAAAGTATCACATAGATCATAGTCATGTTCTATATGGGTCATGCTTCTAAATGGATAGAACAAATATTTTTTTATGGATGAATATGATTCAATCCTAGGAATTTGAGTACCATGATTTCATAGAGATCATACATCCATATATTTGAAGATGGTTTTTGCATGATGGGTTATATAATATATGATATTATTTGATAGAAACCATTTTTTGAGAATTAGATATTTTCTTCTTGTTGATGGCATGTTTTTAAGCTGGGTAGATGTTTTGACACTAATTTTCACATAATGGTATTTTACATGATTTTGAGTTTTGTATCTCTAGACCCTCAAAAGTATAAAATAGAAAATTTACATATTTATTGTACTCTAAAAGAATTTGACACTTCAATTGATTTCTGTGTTTCATGTTTAGCAATAAAATGTAATGAAACAAATTTAACTTCATGACATGGATTCAAAAAAAATATTATATATAAAATATTCATTTAATCATTCCTTATCACAGTCATTAGAATTATTATTTTTCTTTTAAAGGGTGAAATATATTTGAAAATTTTCATCATAGTATATTTTTGAATTATTTTTACTTAATAACATCTATTTATGATTTATTCACCTTGAGACTCTCAAATGTTGTTGTTATGGAAGGATCGAATTGTTGAAATAAATAAATGATTAATTATCTAGATATATATATATAATAATTTATATAGGTTTATCGAAAAATTAATCTTTATTTATATTCCTAGGATTTGAAACTAAAATCATATAATTATAGAGGAGATATAAAATGTTTTCATTAATGAATGATGGGGAGATATAGTGGAAACTACTACAGATGTTCTGATAATCTCTATCACCATAAGTAGTTTATGTAGAAAAAATATGCATCAATATGAAATCCAAAATTTAGTTAAGATCATTTTTTCTACATATATTTATTCCCATTGAATCACATATTGAATTATTTCATTAAACCCCTATACAATTATCGATGGGTTATGGGGAATCATTTTCTAAACAACATGTTTAATTCTAAATTTGATTTATTAATCCCTGATCTCGGTCATTCATCCCATGACAGTTTCATCATCCATATTCCTCAATTTTTTTGATAGATTTATTTATTAGTAATTGTTTTTCTTGATTCATGTGAATTCATTATCAGATCTATGATAAATGAGATGGCCATATTATTTTCTTCTCATTCACACATATATCTTCCCATTATCTCACTTCCTATTTATAACTTTTCTCATTTGGATTACACTTGACCATTTGTACAAGGATTGGCTGATTAAGGTAGCCTAAGAGGTGTATTTTATGGGGAGGTTCAAATAAATTGAGATCAAGTGAGGGATATAATAGTATTAGGGTGTTACAAATGATTCCACATGAGGTTTAGCTAGAATTATATATAGTAGAGGCTGGTGGTAGTTGCTTAATGTTGTGTTGTGGGGATTTTGGTTTGGGAAATAACTTTGGTGGTGAATTATGTAACCCTAGGGAGCATGAATGGAAACCTGAATATGTAACCATGGTTCAAAAAGAATATGATATTTTTACATCTCACTAGCCACCTTAAAAAATCTAATTCATATATGATATAATGTCTATGAACTCACCACAATATAGTGGTGTTGTGGATGGAATGGATAAACGGGTATCCTGGCCTCATTATTGGGTTGTGTTGGGAGGAATTTATAGTGGTTGACCCATCAGGAGTAGAAAGATGGAAAATAAAATGGGTATTTTATGTAATTCTCATTAATTCTACATTACTAAATAAATATAAATATGAAAACCACTAATATACGTTAGGTATTCCACCTGTATTGTATTTTCTATGTGGTATGTTATTCTCAATTTTTATTGTGGGTTTTTATTTCATAAATATAAATATCCAATTTTATATATTTTTCTATATGTATCACAATTAAATTCCCTTCATGTCTATTTTAGGGTCTTTTTAAAGAAATATGTAATGATTTTTATTTTAAATATATGGGATCCATGATTATTTGTATGCATTGAGATATAAGAATTCATAGGTTTGTGTACTTACAACTCATTTAATTTTTGTTATTTAATGTGGACAAGGTCACTATTCATTTCAAATAGTGTGTTATTATATTCATCCCAAATTAATTTCATTACAAGTTTGTGGTTCCTTTTTTTTTGAATTCAATTCCTTTCCCCATATATTTTATACAACTCAGTGCATGAATCATCAAATAAGTTTAGTTATACACCTAGATGAATATATCTTCCAAAAACATGGTTTTGGTTCCCCAAATTATATATAATTATAAGGTGTAATGTATTTTTTCATAGTATTTGTTATCATTTATGTCAGAGTTAGTAATTCACTGATCAAACATTTATTTGGTTATGTGTGGATTATGATAGGGTTTTTATCACAACAACATGATAATGGGAAAGAGTAAGTGAGGTGCTTTCATTAATTATGTGTATGATATAGTGAAGATTGTATTACCTTGGACAAATTATAATTTAAATATATAATAAATATTGGTATAATCATATACATTATAACATGTGATTCCTTTTACCCCAAAATTATTCCATCAATAGGAGATGTACAATCGTACTATAAATTTTTTAATGTATGGGTTTCTTCCAATTTATTATGATTACCTAGTCTATAAAGAGATTCAAACCATTATTATGTGAATAAATAATGTTTCTAAATGTTTCTATGAATATTAAAGAAGATTATATCTTGATTTTTATTCCCTAAATACTTCCTAGATAACTACTATATTGAATCCTTGAAATGACTAGTTTTTTGGTTCATTCCTAGTTGTTTTCATGGTTTCCTACTATGAATGTATATACTCATTATTTTATTAAAATTATTCTCAAATTTGATGTGTCTATTTAGGATATTAATAAACTCGTATACGATCTTGGTGGATGTAGATATTGTGTGTCTTTTCTTTAACTAATTCCTTAACATTCTAGGTGACACATAATGGAGATTTGGGGTCCATAATTATGGTAGTGAAAATTAAAGATAGAGACCATTCATGGAATTTTCATAGTGAGGAGGATCATTATTGTGTCATGTATCTATCATATTTAAATTCTTGTTGGATGTATGATTCCAATTTTTTTCGTTACATTGTTGTACGTATACTAGATAAAGTTTGAATGTGTTGTATAAATCTTAGTTGATTATATATATATTTATATAATATTTGTATATCTATTTTTTTTGAATTTGATACATGTATATATTGAAGTTTAATATAGGAAAGTAACTCCCATATTTTAAGATAATCCTATATTGTTCTGCTAACCATCCCTTGGTTTATTGAATGTAGTCTAAGAGTTGAAATAATAACCCACCACTAGAACGATAGGGGACTTGGTTTTCTTGTCATGTTATTTATGATATAAATTAGTGGTGATAAATATAATTTATTTTATGGTGTTGTTGGTTTAGATTATATGGTTTCCATAGTAGTTTTGTGAAGTGTTTTTTGTAATGTTACGGGTTGTGGATGTGACAATAACCATGTTTGAACACAAAATAATATACTAATTTCCCCCAAGGTTTAAAACTCACCATTACATGTGTTTAGATTACCTGAGGGTTAAAACATGCAATGATAGTGAGATTCCATTTTGGTGGAAACCATAACAACTAATTGATATAGGAATTATAGTATATTCTCTATGGAAAGCTTCTTGGTGATTCAGAAACATTACTGAGTTAATTATGGATTGAAATATACTTATTGAGACTGATGATATATATAGATACCTTAGTGGAAACAACTACTTAATATTGGTAAATTTATGTTTTTTTTCTTATAGGTTTGAAACTATATTTTTATATTATATTAAGTTCCATATGATTGAAAAATTTTATGGATTGAGATAATAATTAGTGGTGGATATTATATAGAAATTATAGTGTGGAGGTGTTTTAGGAGGATTAAAAAAGGAGGTATTAATAAGATATAAAAGGGAAGAGATTAATGGTTGACCATAGTGATGATTCTTACTAGTTTATCATTATGTTTTTTATTCCACGTGCATATAATTGTTGATAAATTCACATGGAAACTTGATAATTCATTGGAGGAACAGACTATGTATATTTTTATTATCCACGATTATCTATATAAGAAATTATTATATAATAATTATAATATTTTTTTGGGGGTTATAGGACTATACATATAGATATAAGATACTTTTTTATGGATTATGATTTTATTAAATCATTCTTATGGAATATAAGAGACAATAATTTTATATTTATTTTACAATTTTTCTTGGTTTCTATGACCTAACATGATTTAAAAAACATTATCCATAATTTATCATTGGGGATGAATTATATTAATCATGGTGGTATATAGTATTTCAATTTGTAGGTTAATTCCTTCAATATATGTGCAATGATATAACCATGTTACTAATTTCAATATCATGACCTTTCTATGATTGGGTTTTTTGGTTACGCTAAAAACTGTAGTTTGGTTTGATTGACTATTAGTGGTGGTGTGTTGAGAATATAGAACCCTGTCCTTTTACATGTACATTTTGGATATAATATTCACAATAAATCATGTATTTTTGTGGTTTCGATTCATTTATGGTGTTAGAATGTTTTCTATGGTCCATGTTAGGGAGGCCATTGATTTGTCGAGACATATCTAATAATGAAATAATCCACAAGATAATCAATTAATGAATAGTGTTGACCTCACCTGTTTTGATAATCCCAATTATGATTTCATATACTTTGATAATATCAATCTAATGTTTTTCTATATATTAATTCTTTCAATCTGTGATCAAGATGATAATAATATTAAAATAATCCCTGAGATATGTTAATCCATGTCTATCTATGTTTATATGAGTTCTAAATTTCTTCTAACCCATTCGGATATGCTTTGCATAAAACAGACAAGTGTTAAGTCACTGATCTGGGAATAGCTACTGATATAGTGCTACTGGTACTCAGTATACCGATAGACAGAGTCACCGATACACAAAGGTCACCGGTATGTACAAGAGCTACCAACAGACACCAAGACTACCGATAGGACAGAAACCGAGCTACTGGTAGAACAGGTCTACTGATATGCATAAGTCCACTGGTAAGAAAGTCTACCAACAGATTCAGTTTACCGATACAGAACACTATAAGCTACCAATACGAGCTACTGACTTGCCTAATGATACAAACTGGAGACTAATATGAACTAACTAACACAGTCTACCAATACAAGTATAGAGATACCGATAAAACCAGTCTACCAAGCTACCGATAGAGTAAGTCTATCGATAGGAGTTACTGATACCTAGAGCTACCGATACCAATAAGCTACCAATGCAAGTTCAACGAGCTACCGATGGAACGTTCTGCTACACAAAAGACCACCGTACACATTTACCAACACGAGCTACTAATGATTGACCAACCAGTCAAACTTTATACTCTCAATACTATTTATTTATTAAGATAACGGTTACATGGGATGTTTTTAATGAAGATAATGTTATTTAATGATCTCTGTTGCCATGTCAGGGAATCATACCAAGTACTCATGAAAAAGGAAATCATTCCCATTTTCCAAAGCTGAAAGCTATAAAAGGGAAGATAAATACCTAGCTGAAAAGGATGAGAGATAGATAACACTGGGTGTGCATATGAGAAGCATCAAGGAACTAAGAAGGCACATGGGTGAAAAAGAAAAGGGTTGAACATCATTCAAATGTGGCATATTTGTGAAAGGCTAAATCCATACTCCAAGAACACTGGACAGACATGAAGCTACTCATTTTCAATGACAACACAAGCCGCATCTTGTGTGAAGAACTACCAAGAACACTTCATGCACTCAAGATGACAAGCTGGACCAAGAATCAAAGAAGAAAATGACACTTTGTTTTCTGAGCAGAAACCAGAGAAGGACTCAAAAGTTTTTTTGACCAACCAAATGATTCAAGAGCTTCACTTCCAATCAGTAAATCTTTTCTAAACTATTTCTCACTTTCTTTATTGATTCTATCTTTACATTTCATGCAGTGTGTGTACCCTATTTATTTTACACACACACTGTCTCCTAATCTAAACTAGAGAATTAATAATTACTCACTCAAACTTCATAACCCTTTTTTTCCATTGTGGATAGTGGTAGAGGTCGAGTAAGACCTAGACAGCCTGTGTGATGTTGTTTTTGTTTCCCATGTAGAACTGTGGTAGAGTTCTTTGAACCTGGACAGTAGTGAACTATTTTTTACCACTGATTCGGGGTGTGGATCAATTTATAAAAATTGTTGAGTGGACTAAGTCTCGGCTTGAGACGGAACCTCTTGGTTATCTCTTCTGTGCTTTTTAGTTTAATTCATAAGTATACTATATATATTTATTTCATAATCCGTAGCTATTACATTGAAATACAAAACTATTTTAAAGCTACTTTAATAGTTAAATTATCAAGTGTTTAGACTTATTGTAAACCAGTAATTTAGTTTCAAAAGTTAATTTAATATTCAGATTATGTCAACTGAGACCTAATAAATCTTTGAGAAACTGATTTAACATTTACACTATGTATAGATTCACTACAGTTTAACATTTTTTTTAAATTAGGGGATTTTTAGAGAAATATTTTTCAGAGAAATTTTTATTGTAACTCAATTAACCCCCCTCTTGAGTATCCACTCCGACAAACATTTGGTATCATAGGACTTTTTTTATTAAAGTATTTTTGACATACTCTGTTTTTCAACTTTGATTTTTGTTGCATCTTTAAAGATCTTAAATTTCTGTTAGTTATAAATTTTTTCTCTTTAAAATTTATTTTCTAAAATCTATTTATGGAAAATAGACTAGAGGATGATGCTACTAATATGCCACCTTTCTTTAATGGAACCAACTATGCATAGTGGAAACTTAAGATGAAAATACATTTGGAATGTATGGGTTTTTATTTATGGACTTCTATAGAGACTCAATATAAAATTACAAAAATTGAAATAACAACTTGGGATGAACTTAAAAGGAATTATTACAATAATAATTGTATAGATATAAATTCCATGTACTATGCCTTAGGAGATGAAGAGTTTAATAGAATATTTTCCTGCAAAACTGCTTATGAAATATGGGATACTTTGGCTTTTTCTCATGAGGGAACAACCAATGTTAAAGAAATGATACTGAATACTTATACTATTAAATATAATAATTTTAAAATGAAAACTGGTGAACATATTTCTGATATATATCTCAAGATTAATGAGATAGTAAATACAATTAGTTCACATATAAAAGTTGTTCCAGCTAAGGAAAAAATTATGAGGATACTGAGATGTCTTCCAGAATGATGGAGGGGCACTTCTGTTTCAATCAAAGAGTCATGTGACATTGGAGCACTTCCTATAAAAGAGCTTATTGGTAAATTAATGATTTATGAAGAATAACTCAAGGTAATTAAAGGGGAAGATGATGAACCCATGAGAAAATCCGTAGATTTCAAGTCTACTGCCTCTAAGAGAAAGGACAAGGAGACAATGCAAATACAAACTTAATGTTCAACCAGTGAAGATTCATAATAAGACAGTGATGCTGAAATGGCTCAAATATCCAAGAGATTCAAGAAGTTATATAGGATGAACAAATTATTCAAAAACATTAACTACAAAGGAATGTATGACAACAAAGGAAATTGGAAAAAGGATTGGAAAAAGCCTGACAATGAAGTTGATATAGTCTACTATGAGTGTGAAAGGAAAGGACACATCCAGGCTGACTGTCCAAAACTGAAATTCAAAATGAAATATGATTATAAGGACAAGAAGTAAAAGAATTCTATGAAAGATACTTGGAGTGCTTCGGAGGACATCACATGTGAATCTGAAGTTTCTAATTCTGATAAGAATCATGCCAACATGTATTTCATGACCCACACATCTGAGGTAACTTTACATACTCTTGTTTTGAATTCCTATTATTCAGGAGATGATGCAGAATCTGATTCTGATTCTCAATATATGTCTAAGGCTGACTTTTTAGAATACTACAATATACTGGAAGAAACATGTAATGAACTTAAATACAAATATAAGACATTAAAGAAATAGTATGCTCTCACTATCACTGCTAAATCTACTTTTGATGTAGAAAAATAAAAGAATACTCAACTATTAAAGGAAAATACTGAATTGAAAATGTCTAGTGAGAAACATAGAAAGGACTTAGAAAAGTTCACAAATGGAAAAGGTACACTTAAAAAAATGGTAGGAAAGCAAGTTGCACCTAAATATAATTCTGGTTTGGGATACCGACCTGGAAAAAGCCAGTTCACTAAAACTAAATTTATTCCTAAGTCTGGAAAAAATTTTACTTATTCTAGTTCTGGAAATTCGTATGCTTCAACCAGTTATTCATATGGTTAAAGATCAAGTAAATTTTATCATTCAAAATATATTGATTCTTTAAATTATATGAGACCCAGAAGACAAATATGGGTACCTAGGGCTTTGATTTCTAACCTATCTGGACCCAAGAAAATCTGGGTACCAAAATCATTTCCTATCTAAACCTGTTTTGAAGGAATCATGTTTGAATATTTCTCACAAGAAAGTATGGTACTTGGAAATTGATGTTCAAGACACAGGTCTGGAGATTATTCACGCTTCAAAAGCATAATAAAGGTTGATGGAGGCCATGTCACCTTTGGTGATAATTCTAAAGGGAAAATCATTGGACTAGGCTAGATTGGTAACACTGATTCAGTTTTAATTTCTAAAGTTTTATTTGTTGAGGGACATAAATATAACCTGTTAAGTATTTCTCAATTTTTTGATGATGGATTTAATGTGAAATTTAAAAATGATTCCTATAATGTTTTTAATTCTAAGAATGTTTTAGTATTTTCTGCTTTATGAAATGAAAATATTTATACTGTTGATTTAAATTCTTTAGCTAAACAACATGTTACTTGTTTAAATATTTTTCATAGAGAATCTTGGCTTTGGCACAGATGATTAGGACACTGCAACATCTATTCAATTAGAAAGATGGCTAAAAAAACTTGGTTAGAGACCTACCTAAACTTGAATTCCCAAATGACAATGTTTCTAATTCCTGCCAAAAGGGAAAGCAACATAAAGTTTATTTTAAATCAAAGAAAGAAGATTCAACATCTCAAACTCTCGAGTTGGTTAACATGGACTTGTTGTAACTTCAATAGTTTCTAGTTTAAATGGGAAGCACTATTCCTATGTCCTAGTATATAACTTTTCTAGATATACTTGGGTATACTACTTAGCTCACAAAAGTAAATCTTTCTCTTAATTTGTTAAATACTCTAAGTCTGTAAAAAATTATTGGAATTAAGATTAAAACCCATTGAAGTGATCATGGATGTGATTTTGAAAACCAAGAGTTTGAATCTTATTGCTCACACAATGGATATAGTCACAACTTTTCTTCTCCTAGGACACCTCAGCAGATTGTTGTAGTAGAACAAAAGAATATAACCCTTCAAGAAATAGCTAGAACAATTCTTAATGAGTATGATCTGCCTATTTACATTGGGGATGAAGCTTGAATAAAGATTGCTATATTATCAATATAGTCTTAATTAGACCAGTTCCCAAGAAGACCCCATGTGAATTGTGGAATAATAGAAAACCCAAATTGAGTTACTTTAGAGTCTTTATCAAGTGATTATACTTATTGTAAACTAGTAAGTTAGTTTAAAAAGTTAAATTAATCTTCAGATTAAGTCAACTGAGACCTAATCAATCTTTGAGAAACTGATTGAACATTTACACTCTGTATAAATTCACTAAAGTTTGACTTTGTTTTTAAATTGGGTGATTTTAAGAGAAATATTTTTAACAGAAATTTTTATTGGAACTCAATTCACCCCCTCTTGAGTATCCACTCCGACCAAAAAATAGGTTTATTGGATGCTCTACGAAGGAAATTATGTTGTCTCGTCACTTATAAAAATTATCTAAGGATTCATGGCAGGTCCTTTCTAGGTATATGTGTTATTTTTTTATTATTTATTTTAAAAAAATAATTGAGATACGATTTTTAAAAAAATTTACACCCACTACTTTTCTCCCAAAAAGAACCTATAATACCTTCTCCCCCATTTAGTGCATATTTATTATCAAAGAATCAGATACACATCATCTATTTTTTAATCATCATTTTAATTACATTTTCATTGGTAAATTTACCCTTCTCTATCCATTTATTATAGTCTTCATTACTAGATAATCAGTATTCACTGAAAATCTAGAATATTGATGATTTTTTATATTACTAAAAATAATTAATTTTAGGATGATTTTATGGTTGATATTAAATTGAAAAAGGTATATTATTTGAAGGTAGTTTTTGCCTAAAAATTCCAAATATTTGTTTCATATCTCATTTAATTTTTTTTACTTACTATATGTGAATTTCTATTAATTAATAAAATAATGTTGCATCATATCGTTTCTAGTGGAAAAGGTTTATCAAGGACACATGTAGTTTACAATGGGTATTTATTTCAAGGAAATGGTATTTTATTGTGGTTTTCCTTAAAAAATTGATGATAAAATTTTGGTAACATATTTAAACAAATTATGACTATATTATTACCTGTTGGACCTTGAGTGGGTGCTTGAAATGTTGTTTTTAAAATCTTATGTTGAGGATTAAATAGTATCATGGATATATACATGGATTAAATGAGAATTGGTAATATATCATCTATCACTAGAAAATCAGTTGTAAAATATTTACCTAAGATGTGCATGTTTCCAGACAATGTCTACTATTGTGATAGATATGCCTTCACAAACTTGTTATGTTATTTTTTGACATATTGAAAATGAATAAATCATTTGAATTATGATTTATGTTATATCAAGTGATCTAGGACATGAATTAGGTTTTTTTTAATGTCACAAAAAATACATGTTTAATGTATTATTGGGTGTAATTATGACATTGAATTGTTATATTAATTGGTATGGTCTTATCCTGGATCTCATTTGTGTCTGGAACATGATATGATAGATGTGTTTTCATTGACATTATCCTACGTGTCATGGGTGAGTTTTCAATCATTGTTGACCTTTTTGATAGTTATGTTCTCATTGAAAGGTTATATTACTTGGTATGGTTTTATGATGGGTTTTATGATTGTGCCTAAGGATATGAAAGTTATTTAACCTGATTTAATTTATTTATATTATGTTGTACACCATCACACACTTATATTTAACAGATATATTTCTTGATACTATTTTTGATGGGAAACTGAGTTCTAATCACACCCTATTTTGTTGCCTAAGTTCCTAGATGATTTCATGTTTGATAACCCATGTTAGGGAAAAGGACATACTATTATTTTTGAATGAGCTACAGGATTTTGGTTATAGTTAATGAATGGAAAGGGTGAAGACATAGGACTGGTTTTGTACTAATTTCATGTTATTTATTTTTTAGGAAATGACATATATATATATATATACTTATCCCAATGGATAGAATTTTTATGCTATAATGAACCACATTTCAAGAAAAATAACAAATATTTTATATTATGGGTAGTATTTCATACTATTATTGGAAATTATCAATAATTTTCACTTTTATTTCTATTAATTATTTTCATTGTTTAATATATATATTTATTATGCTATGTTTTCATGTAATATGTACCTATGATGGTTCATTCTGTAATGCTAGATATACATTTACACTAGATAATGTGGAATAACACATAAGGTATGAAGTGATCTGATTAACTCATGGAGGATATTAATTGAACTGTGAACCTTGTAGTGTGGTATCAATGCCTTGTTTTTTTATATTTCAATTTTGGGTAATTTAGAGTAGATATATTGTATTTCTAGATCATGGTATATATTTAAAGCTTGTTATTACCTAAAACGCATATGACAGAATCAATATTATTTTGGAAAGGATTTATAATTATATATATATATATATATATATATATATATATAATATTGGATTATGTTTTCCTAACATGATATATTGTGATATACATTTATGGTAAAAAATTTATTTTAGTCCTTGGGTGGAAAGTGATCATGAATTTATGCATCATTGATGACATATATTATTTACACGAAATTTTTGTTGATATTTATGATTTAGTATATTTACTAGGATATAGGTATTAGTTATTTATATTATAAAACCATATAATATAGTGTGTTCTTATATAACATGGTGGTGGAATTGTGGTTAATAGAGTTCATATATTAGTTTTATTATTATTATTTGGTGATCAAATATATAGATCATATATGAATTTTTCACCCATATTGTAAGGTGTGTATATTGAGTAGTTGATGTCATTCATATTTATACATGTCCTAAACTTTTACATTTTGAATTTTAATGTAATTCTGATTTCTTTTGTGTGATGGAATTGTAAGGACATGCCATGATTATGTATTATAGTGGAGCACTAGGAGGGTGGTTTTGAGAATTCAACATCATCAGTTGATCCGAATACCCTTGTTTTGCTAGAATAAACTATAGATGAGAATATCAAAGATTTAATGTTGTAGGATATGTATAATATGGAGAAAACATTATCCATGTTTGGTATTCTATTATTTATATCAATCTATACTTCCAAAATCCACACTCATCCCCCTTTAAGGGAGAGGGTGGAAACTAGGAAGCTGAGCATTTGTTAGAGTCAATATAGAAATTTTTTATCATCTTCAAAAACACCTATAGTTTAGTGAGAAGAAGGATATTTACATTATTCTAGGACTAATAAAATACTATTCGGTAATCATGGTTCATAAGGGTCATCATGTTTTGTAATCTAAGAAAAACATTTATGTTCTATATTGTAATAATTTCTCCCCATAGACTTTGATAGTGGATCTATCTAGGGTGTTAATAAAACCTTACAAATGATAGATGTTATTAATGGATTATGTAGCATGTTTAATGGATATTCTAATTTTTTTGTCTAATTTCATTTTAGGATGAGGTAGCCTAATTTTAGTGATTTTCATATGGGTTGCATTATAAGATTTCTGTTTTTGTGGATATTTTTGGAAAGAAGGAAGTCATGAATTTGAACCTCATATATAAGAGGAAGATAAATAATGGTTGGGTATCATTGAAGTTGTATTATAATATATAATTAATAACCATTAAATTGGTATTAAGATGCATATAAATTATGGTAAAAATTCAGTGCTGATGGGTAGAGTATAATTATTAGGAATTCGTCATTTATACTTCAGCAAAGTTATTACATAAAGTGCTTATATTCTAGTGTGACTATTCATTTATGATATTTGTGAAACTAAAATTCTATTGAGTGGTAATTATATGGGAATATGGGACACATGAATTTAATTTTCAGGAGTGATCCATAATTGGATTGTATTTCTGTTCAGATACAATGCTCTGGAGTAGGGCTGGTAGTACAAAAAATAGGTGGTATATGAGGTTCTTTATGGCAGTCAGTTCGTGGAAGAGGATTTGATTACTATTGTAGGGTAACATAAATATAAGGGTGATTCAAAAATAACGTTTTCTTCTTCATTTTGAGTTTTATAGTATAAATTTAGGATATTTCAATGAAATTAAACTAACCCTTAATAATAATTACATTGTTTTATTAAAAGTATGATGTGAGTTTTAGAATCATCCAGCATCTCATATATTTATTAGATTTGTTTTAGTCTTTTTCATTAATATTTTCCTAGTATTATGGTTATTTTGGATTGACCATATAGTTTCTTTATTGGTTTATTTCTATTGATATTCACTAATATATATAATTAGTGTGTATCCAAGTTTGTATAAATACTCTATTGTGATAATTGAATATAGAGTTTTTTTGGGATTTATTTATATTAAGGATGTAACGTTTAAATATGATCCATATGATATATTTTTTGAAATAGTAAAATGATGTAATGGTCTGGACCTCTCTGGCCCATTCCTTTGTCAAAAAGCGGGTCTTGAAGTGTTCTAGAGGGTAAAATAGACTTTTCCCACACTTTTTAGAATTTTGAAACTACACGCCGTGTAGTGTTAGTACACGCTGTGTACCCCCTCATCGGGTATACCCCATGTTGAAGGCCATGTTCTTCCTGTGTGAAATAAATGAGTACACGCTGTGTACCCAATACCACACGTCGTGTATCATCTCCCTGCTTATGTGTTACCTTCAAACCGTGTATTGACTAGTAAACGGTCGCGTGTCGCGTTGAAGGTCGTGTTGGAAGCCACGTGGTGGCCGTGTAAAATGGCCAAGTACACGCCGTGTACTTTTTCTTTTCATGCCTATAAAAGGAGCGGTCCCCTCCTCTTTTTCAACTCACCCCTCCCCTCCCCTTTCCTCTGAGCAGAGCTCTCCCAAGAGACTCGAAGGCTCTTTTCTTCCAAAACTTCTTCATACGAGCTCCGATTTACAATCTGTCTGCGGCCACGAGATCGTAAAAGCGAGGAGGAACTTCTGATCTTGGATCTTTCGGCCTTTACTTCGCAACTTCAACCGAATGAGGTTTTTCCTGGTTTTTCCAGAAGCGACGGACACCGACGTACGTCGTCTAAAGTTTATCTGGGACGAAACATTGTTAACAGAACCTGTTGAGGTAGGGATCTTACCTTCGTCTCTCTAAATTGTGCATCATGCGGGGTGGGTTTCCTCTTGTTTACATGAAACATATTTGGACCATTTTAACAAAGATAATAAATGGCTTATATAATGGGGTTGGGAAGTTGTGATTGCAGTTACATAATTTATATCTTGTGATATTATGTTGTGAATTGAATAGGCTCATGCCTATTGAAAATCACGATGGTTGGGGGACTTTTCTTGCGCAATTAAATGTTGCCCTATCTTTCTAGACTGTTTATGGATGGAAACTTTGTGGTATGTGGAAATCGGTTAATCATGTAAAGTTGGCTGATTAAATGAAAATCTGGAACCCTTGTGTGATCACCTCGGTTGAACTAAATTGAAATAATAAACATGTGGGTGCTGTTAGGGTTTTTTTATGTGAAGGGGGTGTTTTGTGGGATTTCATGGATCGAGTGAGCAGTGGGGTTGCATTTGGATTGTTTGTGGGTTGTGTGAATGCAATGTTGGTGATGGGCAGTGGGGCTGTGATAAATTGTATTAAGGGATGATGATGTATGGTGTAGTTTTTGTTTTTTTGGTTGGCAGCAGGGCTGCAGGGATGGGTTTGAATGTGATAGAACTATGGGTTGTGATTAATAAATAAAAGTGGAAGAGTTAATGTATGGTGGGGCATGATAGTGGAATGGGAATAATAGTTAATGGGGTTGGTTGGTTAATAAAAAGGACTTTTTATGATGCTTGTGTTTTCCTAACTTGATTTGTGGATGGCAGGGATATGCTTTACAAACGATCGATGTGTTTGGTTGTGGATAGTTTCCCAGTAGTTAAGGAACTAATAAACTGATTCTGTTGAAACATGAAAACTTAAATGGGGTTTTAGGATTCCTTGTTGTATGCATGCTTCTTAGTAGTAGTGTCGAGGCACGTGCTCATTTCTTTGATTAGAAGCCATAGGTTGGGATGAGTGTTTTTTGTATATATATATATATATAAATCTATATCATTGTGTTTTATCACACCCCACCCATGTTGAGCACTTAGTGCCAAACACTCCCATTTCATGGGAGAGGGTGTTTTCCCCTCAGTTACTAGCTCCTTCCAGCTCCTTCTTCCCTAGGTTGTGATGGCTTGAGGCAACCTTACACCCAAGACTCTTTGGGTAGGTTTCGATTTGGGGTGGTTTAGCCCAAGACTCTTCGGGCAGGTTTTACTATTTCCCAAGAACCTTCGGGATGAGTCCCAGGTGTGTAGGGGTGGGATACGTGGTTGTGAGACCCAGGTGTGTGCGGGCGGGATACGTGGTTGTGAGGCCCAGGTGTGTGCGGGCGGGATATGTGGTTGTGATCCCCAGGTGTGTGCGGGTGGGAAGAGTGTAGTAGCGTCAAGACGTTCTCCGTTAGGAAGAGTAGTTATCTAGTGGGGGGAAAAGGTGCGGGGTACCCAATACTCTTTTTCTTATATACTACTACATCTTGTGATTGTGTTTTTGGTGAGTGTGGATGGTTAGGATGGGTGGATATAATTCATTGTTAGGTTAAGGTTTCTTCTGTTGTTCTCACAGGACATTAGGATATCTCCCCACTTGTGCACAAGAGCATTAGGTTTCTCTAGTAAGTATACTTTTATGGTTAGCCTACGTTTACATTCAAGTTTCAAAGAGGACTACCAGGGCCGTGCGGGACCCTACTTGTTGGGACAGTTGGAGTTTCTGTAGTTTTCTGTACTTGTTTCTTTTGGTATTGTACTTTTTTAGCTTTCTCGTACTTGTACCTTGTCTTCAAAACTATTTAAACATACATGTGGGATTGGTTTGGGTTTATTTCTATACACTCTGTTCATTTATTTTTTTGGTGGTTGACTTGTCCTATTTCCCGATCTTAAATAATAAAAAGGATAATGCCTCCCATATTTGTGAAAACTCATACCCTTGGTTCTAGTCGCCACCCTGGGGCCTACTGGAGGCGGGACTCGGGGGTAATTATCTCCCTTTCACCATTTCTAGCTCAAGAGGGGCATCTATGTTGGGAGGGGTTCGTGACACATATGTACATCAATTTTTATCACTAATGGGTATTTTTCTCATCTGGTGAGAATTACAGTTATACCCTTATCAAGGAGTGGGATTTATGAAAATGAAATTCAATACCTAACCATTATAAAATATTGTTTATTTTATTCAGGTTAACTATTGTTGTTATAAATTATTAACATGCATGGATGATAGTCATTGAACTTATTTCAAACCAACTCTATATTGTATTTTTAGAGGACATATTGGTGTTTCAACCCACGAGTGATATTAATTTTATTATTAATTTGTTTCATGTAAAATATCCCTTCCCTATTTCATAATATATGATTTATTAATAACATATATAGATCTAAATTCTTGATTAAAGTATTTAGAGGGGGAATGATTCATTTTTTGGATTTAGTGGCCTAGAACAAACTACATTATACATTATTCATTAAACCTCCTTGATTTGTGATATCTTTAGAATGGGATTATATTACATGGTAAGCATTTATTGGATGTGACAGGTCACTAAGACATTTTAATTCTATCATTATGGGTGCCTTGGCGTGTTGCTAGAAGCTAACCTTAGACATTAGGAAGGCACCACCTAATGCCACTGAGAATGAGACCCAAAGGGTCACACACTATGTGTGTCCATGTATCTCAGTTAAATATTAATTTTACATGTTAAATAAATATTATTCCCAATTGTGGTTTAATAATTATTTAATGATGCCTGATTGCATTTATTTCAACAATAGTTATTTGAGAAAATATATTGTGGGCGAAATAATATATTTATTAGTGAGTAACGCAAGGATATTTATTTTATAAAAAAAATAACATTTATTCAAGGTCTATGAAATGTGGGGGAGGAAATAATGAATATAGAAATATAAAAGTACACACTGTTTCTACTAAATATACCTGACGTGTATTTGTTTCAATGAATTTATGAGAAATAATATTATTTTTATATATATTATTATGTGTAATTCATTGGGCACATGTCAAGTAATAATAATAGTTATCTATTATTATTAGACATGTGTTATTACTAAGAATTAATTGAAATGAATAAATGATTTCAGTTAAATAATTCGTTTTACTATTATTCTATGTAATTAAATTCACAATTATATATTTCTCATTAGCCTAGAAATTTTTTGTGTGGTTGTGCACAACGAATTTGGAAAATATTTCAAGCGAAGAGAGAATTTCATTTTTCACCAAGAACTCTCTCATGCAATGAGATAGAGATTCACCTTTACCAGATCAAGGTGATCGAGGGTGGACATCGCAAGAGAAGGCTCTTCCATGATTTCACCCGTTGATCCCTTTGGCGACATCCAATGATACATGTAGCGTGTGAGTATAACCTCTAGAGGAATCCTATACTTGGATTCTATGACGCAACCACAGATCACATCAGATCATGACAGGAAACATCAACGATGAAATAATTCCATCAAGGTAATTATTTTCAATTAATTAAATTAATTATAAAAAACATATGATGTTCCTATCTATGGTTCCTAGACTCCCCTCTTTCTTTTTTCATTCTTCATTCTATTTCTATGATCTAATGTTTTATTACTGTGATGGATCTCAGATTGATCGTTGATAACGCTGAAATTAAAGTTGGGTACACCCACCATCGTGTATCCGCTGCGCTCGGAACCTACAAGTGGTATCAGAGGGGGACATAAAATGGTTAAAATTATATATATATATTCATAGGTGATTAACACAATTAGTAATTTTTTTATTTCAATTCAGGTTAATTGATCTTTAAAATTTGAATCCCAAGATCTGTTCCTCCTCTCATGTTTCTCGTTCACCTTAAAAAAACAAAATTTTCTTTTAATTAAGATTAAAAAAATTAAGGATCTCATCCAGAGGTGAAAAATGTTCCTGGTTATACAACACTACATTACATGGTGTGTATTCAGAAGTACACACCATGTAGTCTAGGTTCAATGGATTAGACTGGTCTGCCAAATCTAGTCATGTGTTGGAGTATTCCTAAGTCATAAATGACACAATGTCTTGACCCAGAATAGGTGGCATAGGGTTTCCAGATTACACACTGTATGGTCCACTGAACACAGAGTAATGTCCCTTCTGACTAGGGTTGGACCATGTACCCCGTACGTGACTGACCCAGCTGGTAACCATGCAATGCAGATACTACACGGAATGTGTCCCACGGAACATGCCTTGTACTCCAAAAATTTATGAAGTACATCTACACACCATGTCCCTAGGCATGTACATCAGATGGACGGTGAAAAAAAGTATATGTCATGTAGTCAAAACTACATGCTGTTTACTCATCCAAATTGCGCATATTTATTGAAATTTATTATAATATTATACAAACCCTTGAGACATGTACCATAGTGAAGGAATAAAGCTGAGGAACAACATGTGATAGGTGTAATATATATATATATGTTAATTTATTATTTACGTAATGTTCATTTCTACACATTGGATTGTTATGAATGGGAATTCACATTGTTTCACCCAAGGTACATGTTACATATAATGATAATATTAAATCAATTTTTTTGTTCAAAATTATGATGGATGAGAGTCTCAAGAAAATTCATAAATGGGTTTGAGAATAAAGGACTGATTAATTAAATATAATTAATTTATTCGAGTGTGAATTATCTTAAACATAGATGATTAATGAATTGAATCCTAGTTATATTTGTGTGTAAATATTATTGCATGTATGGATGAACATGATCTAGACCATGACCTTTGTATGAGAAATGTTTCTATTAATTTATTTATTTGAATTGAATTTGTTGGTCTGTGAGCCTTCTCCTCCTCAATATGTAGGTCCTACACACCCTTGATTTCTTTAATGTAAAACCCCATTTTCCCCATCACATGCATTTGAGATAGAAGCTAATGTAATGGATGGATATCCAATGCTAGTGCAGGTGTCTGTTGTTTAGATCCAAAGTGAAACCAATCCATGGAGATACAAAGGTGGACAGGTGGAAGGCTGTAAACATGAACCCAAAAGGTTCAAGATGTTTGTCCCCTAGGGCTTAGGATAGTTTAACAATATCTATATAAACTAAATAATAGAACAAGCTCATGATCATACCATTTTTTCAGTCAGTTGCATGGTTTATTTATGGTGGGTGTATTGTCACGAACACACAGTTACTGAATTAAACAAACATGCATGATGGAACAAAAATAAGACCGTATTATGCATAAAATATTATATTATACATGGTTAATCACATAATTATATCCCACATAATATTAACATGAATTTAATCAAACATAATAAAATTTAAATTTACGTATAAGGACAAAATCCCTCAAATAAATATTATGTCAATATAGCCTTCCATAATCTTGGTTAGAATCGAATAATAGTTCAAAGTGCTGGACCAACCCTAGTTAGTGTGATTTCAATTATCAGGGAATTATAATTCAATTTTTTGGGTAGACTTGACTTGTATTGCATCAAGGTTTGACTTTCACAGCAAGACATGGTGTGAACCAGAGGCAAAGGATGAGGAAATCCAAAAATAAAAGGATTTCAGGATTGGGGTGTCCACATAGAAGATCAAGAAGCTGTGAGTTAATGTAGTTGAAATTTATAATGCCTACCTAAAGCCCTTAATGTTTCTTTCCCAACCCTAATTTGGGTAATTTGATGGAAAATATGGATCCTTGCCAATAAAATATTCAGGACACTAAATAATCTGAAGTTAATAGTGAGGGATATTGGATTTTAGTAAAATAGTGAGAGACTAATAAATATTAATTTATTTATCAGTCTTAGTTTTATCATAATAAAGTACTAAACCATTTCTCATCTTAATTTTTAGAAACGATAAGAAAAATGACTTCAAAATTTCATTGCGAATCATACTCATGAAGGAAAACATTCTTACCAGCACCAATTTTCAAGAGTGGCATAGGCCTTTACATTTCATCCTTCACCATGAGAGGAAATTGTATGTTCTGGAAGAGCCTATTCAAGTTGTGCCTGGAAAAGAGGCCATAGATTAGGAACTATCTCTGTACATGAAACACATGGATGTTTCCACATATTTCTAGTGTTTCATGCTTTCATCCATGTCTAATGACCTGTTGAAGAAACATGAAAAAATGGACATGTACAACATGATGTCTCACCATAAGGATCTATATCAAGGGAATGATATTCAATAGAGATATGAGATATTCAATGATTTTTTTAATACTGTGAATGAATAGTCTGCACCAGTTATGCCTCATTTAGACAAGATAATTGGATACATTAAATTCTTGGTCATCTTGGGGATTATGTTCATGGATGAGATGCATACAAATCTCATCCTATCATCACTTCCCCAGAAATTATCTAGATTTTTTTTTCTACTCAAATATGAGAAAAAATTATAAGAATGTATCAGAACATCTAAATATAATTCTTTAGGATGATAAGTACATGGGGCATTAACAACTCGTATTCCTTATGGTGAATAAGAAAAGTAAGGACTAGGAAAAGGGGCCAAATACATATAAATGGTCTGAACCCCTGAGCATCATCCATCCAATAAGGGGATGATTTAGAGGAAGAATAAGGAATGGGAGGTAGTATGTTTTTCATGTGTTAAGAAATACCACTATAAGAAAAACCACACCCAGAAGTATGGGGATTCTAAAGGTGTATTCGTTGTCGAGTGTAATCATTCCATTTATACACATTGTTTATTAGATACAGCTTGTGGGTCTAACATCTATTTTCAAATGCAAGAAAAAATTAGATTTATTATGATTTTCAGAGGAGAGGTTGATCTTCGAGCTACCAACGGCGTGAGTCTGGCTATGTTAGCTATTGGACATTATCACCTCTCATTGGAAATAGGGATGATTTTGGATTTACATCATAGTTATTATGTTCCAAGAGTCACCAAGAACATAATTTATGTATCTTATTTGGATGTGGATATATTTATTTTATTATTTGGAAGTAAGGGTTTTCTCTTTTATACGAACAACATATGTAATGGAATGGCACATTTAAATATTGTTTTGCATGTTTTAAATTATGAATATAGAGTGTTTCCAATGGAAAAAAAACAAAATCATATGACTCATATATCACCAAGTTGAGGAATCAATGTCTCGGTCATGTAAACAAGAATCAATTGAGAAATCTCTGTCTAGATTGCCATTTACCCTCAACTGAGAAAAGACAACTTGATATATGTCACACTTGTTTACATGAAAAAAATGACCAAGCTGTCTTTCGGTGGAAAAGGTGAAAGGTCCATAGAGCTTTTATGATTGGTGCACACATATTTTTGTGGACCATTTCAAGTAGAATATAGAGTTTTATATTCTTACATCAATACTTTTACAAATGATTTGAGTAGATATAGCTATGTCTACTTAATGAGGTATAAGTTAGAAGCCATAGATATATTTATGGAATTCAAGAATGAAGTAGAAAATCAGCCTGAAAAAAAGATAAAAAGCTTCAATCAGATCGAGGCAGAGAATATCATAACCAAGATTTCATAGATCATATATGGGAGTCTGGGATTCTATCTCACCTCACTCATCATTATAAACTATAGTGGAATGGTGTTAGTGAAAGGAGGAACCACACTTTGTTGCACACACATGTATGGGGATGTGATGCATTTGTTAATGCCTTCTCAGGCTACACACTAGCACCCCGGGGAACGATGTTTTTCTTTAAAGGATATCCCTAGGAAACTAAAGAATATTATCTATATATCCCATCAGACAAGTAAGTGACTATCGACAAATAAGCTTCCATTATTGAGAGGGATCACATCCTAAAAAAAGATATTGGGAGTAAGATTGAATTTGATGAAATTGATGCTCAAGATACACATGAGTTAGTATAGGAACTGGTACTGCATGTCCTTGTGGATGAGGTTCTAAAAACACATGTACTGTGTTGGAGCTCTAGAGATGTAAGGGAACTTGGAAAATTTGGTTTCCTAGTCACCGATGATGGTGAATAATTATTGTTTGAAAATTATGAACCTATCTCCTACAAGGAAGAGGTAGAATATTCAAAAGCTACGAGATGGATATAAGCTATTAATTTTGAGATGGATTATATGTATCAGAACAATGTCTTGGTTCTGGTTGATGAGCCAGCTGATGTAAAGAATGTAGGATTTAAAATGGGTATTCAAGAGAAAATTGGACATGGAAGTTCATGTTAAAGCCTATAAAGCAAGGCTAGTGGAAAAATATTCAGACAACGTCAAGGAATTCACTATGATTCATCCTTCTCAATAGTTTCCCTGTTTAAATCCATTATAATCATACTTTCCATAACATCTTTCCAGGACTATGAGATTCTCCAGATGGATGTCAAAACATCATTCAAGAATGAGAACCTTTTGGAAGATGCCTATATGAAAAAACCAGAAGGGTTTGTGACACCAGGTGAATCCAAACATGATTGAAAATTACAGAAATCCATTTATGGATTAAAGAAAGCATTCATGTTATGGAACATTAGATTTTATGAAGCCATAAACGAATTTGGATTCATTAAGAATGAATGTGAGCCATGTTTTTATAATAGGCTTAATGGGGATGTGATCGTTATCCTAGTAGTATATGATGATGACATATTGCTTATTGGAAATGAAGTACAAGTCTAATAGTCTGTTAAGGAATAGATGAACAAGTGCTTCTCCATGAAAGACATATATGAATCAGCCTATATTCTAGGGATCAATATCATTCGTGATAGATCCAAGTGGATTCTTGGACTTATTCTATGTACATATATTGACCTTATACTAAAGATTATTTGTATGGAACAATCAAAGAGGGTATTGTTTCCTGTGTCTCATGGCCTACATCATTATAAGAAAATGTGTCCTTTGACACAACCAGAGAAATATATAATGAGTAAGATCCCATACATATTGGTTATATGATCCATCATGTATGCCTTGTTATGTACCAGACATGAAGTTTCCTATGCCTGAGCATGGTAAGAAGATGTCATATAGTTCTAGGAGAACACCATTGGACTTTTGTTAAGACAATAATTATGTATCTGAGAAGAACTAATAAAATTCTCTTGCTTTATGGAGGAGACGAGGAAATTTTCATCATAGGGATTGCTGATATTGGTTTTCAGGCAGATTAGAAAAATTTGAAGTCACAATCTAGATATGTTTTCTATCTAAATAGAGGAGTTGTGAGCTGGAAGAGTTCATAGCAATTAGTTGTCACTGATTCTAAAATGGAGTCTAAATATAGAGTTACTTTTGATGTATCCATGGAAGTAGTTTGGATTCAGAACTTTGTCCAAGAACATGATGTGGTGCCGAGCAGTAAAGATCCAATCATGTTGAAATATGATAATATGTAGAGGTGGATCTTCCAACAGAACCATGGTCGCATAAATATACAAATCACATTCGCCGAAAGAATCACCTATTGAATGATTCCTATCGATGGGGTGAAGTTGTAGTGAGAATATTGTCCACAAAAGAGAACATTGTGGACCCTCTGACAAAAGGCATATCTCAGTGGAAGCATGAATGTCATGTTAGAGCTAGAGAGTTAACGGATGTTAGTAGTTGGCTCTAGTCCAAGTGGGAGTATTTTGGAGTTGGTGGCATTGAACAAAATAATTTTTACTTTATTTATTCAACAATACCATTTCACATGTTGATTGTTCTTCTGTATGGAAATGCATGTGAAAATGTCCAAATGATAGCTATTGCATTAAAGGGTCAAAGCAGATCCCTACTATGAAGAGAACCCGTAATTTCCATAACATTATTCTTGAATATATGTTATATGGCTGAATGATGTTATTTGAGGGAAAAATTAAAACAGGTCATTAGGGTTAAGGACTCAAAAATCATTAAGGCCCCTTCTCATGGTGTACGCCCTTGGTATTATCAAGGAGGATATTATGATAACAAGACCCTCCAGTAGGAGATCAATATTTCATAGTGTCATTGGATGTTCCTATCTACGAATGTGTGTACTGGTCCTCAGACATTAAGATTATTATTATTGGGTATTACAAGTCGTGCACTTAGATGTATTGAAAAAAACTGTAACATAACACTGTTTTCAGCGAGGTAAGATACATGGGGTGTGTCATGTGTGATACTACATTAATAGATAATGCGAGAAAGGATTATTCCCTTATGTTCCATAAAAAAGTATATATCTCAATCCCTTTGATGGAATTGATATAACCTAAATAAATCCATGTCGATGGGGAGGATTGGGAATGTTCAATTCCATAAATTAAAAGAAAGAATAATCGAGCACATAGGTTGATGGAACTTGCATAAAACCTTCTATATTTGAGATATCGAGACAAAGGTATTATACTACATGGTAAACATTTGTAGGATGTGACACATCATTGCAGAATTTAACTTCTTTCTCTATGGGTGTCTTGGCATGTTTCTAGATGCTAACCTTGGACTTTAGGTAGGCCCTTCCTAATGCCATTGTAAAAGCATCCTAGAGGGTCACACACTAAGTGTGTCCAAGTATCTCAGTTAAATATTAATTTAACAAGTTAAATAATGATTATTCCCAATTTTTGTTTAGTATTTATTTTAGGATGCCTGATAACATTTATTTGGATAGTAGTTATTAAATAGATTATATTGTAGGTGAAATAATATATTTATAAGTGAGTAATGCAGTGATATTTATTTTAGAAAAAAATATCAATTATTCATGGTCTAATAAATGTGGTGGGGGAAATAATGAAAATTTAAAAATAAAAATACATGCCATTTATATTAAATATACACGCCGTGAATTTTTTTTGAGAATTAATAAGAAATAATATTATTTATTTAAATAATATTAGGTGTAATTATTTGGGTGCATGTCAAGTTATAATAATAGTCAACTCTTATTATTAGATATGGGGTATTATGTAGAATAAAATGAAATGAAAATATACCTTAGGGTAATTAATTTATTTAATTATTATTCAATGTTTTTAATATTCCAAATATATATTTCTCATTAGCCTCAACATTTTATATGGTGTTGTGTATTAAAAATTTTGAACAGCTCTCATGCCATGAGAGAATTCCTTTTCCACCAAGAACACTGTCATCCTACTAGAAAAAGATCCACCTCTACCGGATCAAGGCGATCAGAGGCGGACATCGCAAGCGAAGGATCTTTGGCGATAGCACTGGATATCTCTTCGGCAACGTCCAGAGATACATGGTGCACGTGTGGATTGCCTATATAGGAATTCTACACTTGTATTCCATGATGCAAAGATTTATCACATTAGATTGTGACCCAAAACATCAACAAAGAAATAATTCCATCAAGGTAATTCTTGTAAATTAAATAAATTAATTATAACCAACATATGATGGTCATATTTATGGTTCTGGGACTCCCATGTTTCGTTTTTGAACTTTTTTCTATTCCCATGATCTAACATTTTATTGTCATGATGGTTCTCGGATTGATCGTTGTTAACGATAAAAATAATGTTGGGTATACCCACTAATGCACATCCGCTACCCCCAGAACCTACATCATTTTCCAGAATATATCCCACTGAGTTTTTCTTCTATTGATCACTGAAAAGGAAGATTGTTTATTGAAATTATTTTAGATTACCCGAGGTTAAAAATAGATGATTTTAAAAAAACAATATCTTATTATTCATGTAGATGAATTATATTAATATTTTATAAAAACCATGTTATTATATAATATTTATTTGGGGTTGGTTTTTCATTACTTTCATTTGAGTCCTTATGATATTCATGATTTTATTTCTAGGAGGAGGATTAATTTGTATTAGATTATTATTATGTTGATATATGTTGTAAAGGTTGCTGAAAATAAATGATATTTTGGATTATTGGTCTTATTTTATGTGATTGTTCTGTAAATGGGAATAAAAATGGGATTTGATAGTTTTAATGGATTTATAATTTATTTTTTATGTAATCAGAGCCCAAAGATATGCCTCTAGAGATATGGTGTGTGTCAAAGTATAATCCTCCTAATTTATCTGTAATTTTTTATTTAAAGGATTAAAATATTAAAAAGAAATGGGGTATAAAAAGGGTCATTATGGTGTGATCAAGGATCACACCAAAGCCTAGGGTAACCATTAAATGAATGCTTGGAGGACAACATTTCATGATCTCACTAGTTGGATTCAACGCATGGTGGATATTGTGTAGAGTTATTTATCTATTATTTCGAATCGGTTCGAAATTCCCAACAGTTCTGTATTTGACGATACGTGGATGTGCTTTCCAAATGTAGTCGTTCGCTGGGCGATTTGGCCAGCAATGCTTAAGAACTCACATTGGTATAGAGGATGTGAATTCGGGCTCATCACACCCTTTTGGGGGGAATTATTTCTTGTTTCAGGACTCTCTTATAGATTTAATATGTATTCATATGTTCGTGAATCATTGGTTTATACCCACGCATAGTATCCACGGATTACTCTTGGTTGGTAAAGGTCATCTAAACATAGGGATTCATAATCATTTAGGCCCAATGTTTACCATCCCTCATTGGATTAATTACTCCGAGGAGTTTGGAATCATTGAGATGGTGGATGAGTCTTACACTCTGAGGTGGCCCAAGGTGTTGGTGAATCATCATGAAGGAGGTCAGAACGACCGGTTGTTGGGATTGAACCTCAGCGAGGAATCCTACGTATCCCCAGGGAAGGGAATAAAAGTCCACATAGTTCGGAATATTATGTATTACATGTGAGAGTCACCTATTATTGGGATTGAGCCTCAAGGAGGCGTCCTATGTACCCTTTTTAGGAAACAGGGATCAAAGCCCATGTTGTTCATTTTGGGGAGTTAGTGAACTGATGCGAAGGTTGACCTGGAGTCCAAGGGATGTTGTGATTGAACCTTGTGGAGGCTTCCTACTTATCCCTATGGTAGGGAATCAATGTACACGTATTTCTTGGTTTTGGGGTCAGGGTCGGTGCTTATTCTAAGCCATGTGAGTCATGCTCGGTGTGAGAAACAACAGGTAGCAGAGACCTGAATATCACGTCGCAAAGGGTGCGTCTGGTGGAAGCAGAGTGGGGCTTACGCGTGGGGAGGCCTGACGAAATAGAGATTGGGTCTTACTCCATGATGGATTCCCAATGGAAAAAAAAGCACAATGGGAGAGGGAAAGGGTACCCCTGTGTCCATCTCCCCTCTTAGTCCTTGGCACTAGGGGAGTACGGAGGTGCATGGGTGCTACCTCCTACAAGAAAGACTAGGGGATTACACCAAGGAGGCTTCCCTATCATTCTCAGAAGAGGGGAGAATTACTCACCATTGGCGTTCAATGGAAATGCAAGTGGGGTCCCCCACTCCTGACAAGTGGAGAATTAGAAAGGGGACTCCCGGCTCGGACCCTACACTACCGTGGGTATGTGAACCCAAGAATGTTTTGGGAACCCACTCAAGGGACGGAGAAACCACTTTTACCTCACCTACTATGGGTATGTGAACTCAAAGTAGCACGCTGATGCGCCTGTAGGTTGCACCATATGGATTTAGTGGCTTTGGTAGAGGCATTGGCTCGAGGGAGATGAATAGACTAATGAGGGGGTTGCGAAGGATCCTGCTGGATTGTAAGGATTTTATCTGACTCTGAGAATGGTAACAATGAAGGATTTGGCAGGAAATATGGGTGTATGAGGAGTGGCACCCTTCACGTTGGGGGGTTCTACGCAGCAGGAAAGGTTGTCTGCGTACTAGGGTGGTTCGCAGACTGATAGTCATCCCGCGTACCAGGGTGGTACACAGCTTCATGTTCGGCCTGCGTACAAGTTTGGAATGTGGGGGAGTCCATGCAAGCAATGGCGGTCAGGGGTGACGTCTATCAGGGGTTCATCGGTCAGGGCTTCGCCCATGTAGTAGGGTGCAAGGCGGTGTGTCGGATCGAAAAAAAAAGCATAGACTCACTAGTCCGCGAGGAGTACACTCGTGGAGGGGCCATGGCTCGCGGTCTTAGTTTTTTCTTATTTTAAGTTCGCGGTTCACTAAGTTGTTATGTGTTTTATGGTTCCTTGTTAATTTTTTCCCATTTTCATACCTATTCATGTTTTTGAATTATAACTTCATTGTTTGTGAAATCCTAAGCTCCTTCCTTCGAAATCCTTCCACCCCAATATAATCCATCCCTCTCTTCTCCCCCTCAAACTCCTTTTATATAGTGGGTAAATAGATGTATGTGTGGTCATGTGGCACCTTTTGTGGTGGCCCATGATGGGAAACCCGGTTTATGGATGAATTGGACTATCCGCAACTCGCGGAAGGCATTGAATGCGCAAACCAAACTGTGAGTGCTTCGTGGCCGCGTAGGGTTCCGCCCCTATTCCGCTAATGATGGCGTACTCGGTTTTGGATGATTGACGTAGTCCGCAGTTGGGGTGGATCGTGATGGTGGACCGGCCTTGTGGTCATTCTGCTTCGCGCCCGTGGAGGGTTCCCTCCTCTATTCCACGAACGACAGCGGTTCGCGGAGGGGGTGGCTTGATGATCCGGCCACATACCATCAATATTGGACCAGTACGCAGACATGTTTATCTTTTTCCAACATTTTTGTATTATCCACATTTTTTCCCAATTCCATGAGGGAAATTGGGTATATTAGTCTCTTGAATTAAGGGGGTTCTCATTCTCCTTTTTGGATTTTTCAGGTCCTTAAAAATTCCCCCCATCGGAATGGGGCCCTATCAGAATGAAGAGGAGACTATTCCAATGTAGAGTAGTCCTAAAATGTGTATAGTTTGTGGTAGAGGGGTGGACCCGATAGGGGACCACACCTATAAATACGGGGGAGGGGGGATTCCCTTGTCTTTTACCAGATTCCTCCCGAACACAGAGATATCACATTTTTTCTCTGCGTGATTTCTCCTTCGCAAAACCCCTTGTCTGTGAACCAGCTTCCATTACCACGAACTATTACTTGACCATGCCTTCCTTCACCTATGGAACAATCTCCCGGCCATGAACTAACACTTTTAAACAATTTAAAAAGTATTTTTCAATGGGCTGTGTATGAACTCGCTACGTGGTTTTCATGGTCCGCGAACTGAAATCCTTTAAATGTTGAAAATTTCTTAAGTCTTCATAATCATATAATTGTGGGATTGAGATTCTGTGGAGCATCCTTGTTCGTAGTTTTCTGGCCAATACTTTGCGGGTCAGAGTACCGCGGGATTCATTCACATAGGGTTGGTTTGTGGGATGTAGCTATCGTGAACCACCTTTTAAAGCATGCTTGTGGACCTCATCATGAATCCTCTTTGACGGTGTCATTTTCCATATACTTTGTATTTTTTCCAGATTTTATTATTCTGGACTAACCATTTTCTTTGTGATTTTAAAATGCAGCGAGAAAATATGGTTCCTCTTCGACCTGCACCCAGGCCTACTGCTAAGCCTCTTCCAATTGGTGATCAACACTAAATGGGTATGGCAAGCTTTGTTCATGATGGAATCCACCAATTTATACTATACCCCTTCCTACGAACCTACTCTCTGAGTCACAGCGGGAGTACCCCTTTTACAATCGCCTTCCGGCATACGGGTTCAGATTACAGATCGATACACTGATTCCGGTACCTTATGGCGACAACAATCCCCCATCATGGATATTTACTAGTATTATCCCTCCAGTAGTGATATCTTCCAGAGGGTGGCCTACCCCAAGGGATACAGCTTCTGGGTCTGTGATGAATCACCTTCGTATGTCCCCAACAGGAAATCAACATCAGCAGGATGGGAAAATTCACTGTTACCGGAGCATTTCCTGCAATTCTATGGTAAACAACCAACATGGATGGTCAGCGAACGGGGACCTCTAGCCCGGAGGGGCATTTAAGTTATTGTATTAGGGGTGGCCCTTCTATGTTCACCAGATCTATGTGGATTTTGAAGTGGAATTGTGAGTCTTAGGCTTATATGATGCTACTTGGGTGTCCCAGACCAATACTTGTTGGCCCCACGCCCTTGCCAAGAAGCTTATGAGCCATTGGAGTCTGGATAACAACACCTTCTATCTGGTCCAGGGGGAGGTGGGTATCAATCTTTGATATGTCTTCCAGATTTTAGGGGTCCCCGTTGTTGGAGGCATGTATGATGAATTCCTACCTCCCCCTTCTATCTGGGACAATGAAGTGAGGACCCCTCCCTTAGTGAAGCAGCTTATTGATCAGGCCTGAGAGAGTTTGAAAGATATATCTCCAAAAATTCTTGTCCTGTATCGTGAATGGATCAAGGATTTTTCCAGAGAGAGAAAGTCCATGGATCTTCCACGTAGGTCCACAACCTGTCCTACAATGGAGTATCGAAGGCATAGGGGCAGCTATTGGATGATCCTGGAGGAGGGCCAGTTCAACTGCTGGTGTTGGGAATTGGTGCCAGACGTTGATTGACTGCTCCGCCTGTCATCATTTTTGTCCATCTTCTTGAGTGGATGGTTATTGCCCATACGCAAGACTAGTGTCATGCGAGTCTCTACTTTATTTATGATGGCATAGTTGGCTATCTTGAGCGTCATCAATATGGTCATCCCGAATTGGCTAGGATTTATCTGTTGCTTGGAAATATTACTGAGGGGAGTCGGCCGAACCGGGTATCCGACCCTTTTCAAATTCTCTGGGGATGGTTGGGAGCACATATTAAGAACTTCTATACTTCCATCAATCCTTTTCAGATTCCGGGTACCGTATTCTGGCCGTATTTTCAACTGACTAGCAGGGTTATGCCCAAGGATTGGGTGGCCCAAGGGAAGGATGAAAGATAGACAGTTCAGAATATGTGTCTATTGTCGAGCCGGATCTCAAGTTAAGATCAATTTAATTTCCGACCATATCTATCTCGGATTGGTGAAATCATGAACATCGTATCAGAGGAATTCAGAAAGTGGGGCTACCTATTTTCACTCAGAGAAGTTATTATGGAGGCTCGTATCTATAGGGAACTGATCTGTGAGGAGTATGCCCCTTGATGATTTGGATGTTAGTTTGGCTGCGTCCAGGCGTTGTGTCCTTCTGCACTAAATATTGCTCACAGGAACTGCCACATAATGGTGTCCAGACAATTGTAGCTAATGTTCACCCGGGAGGATACTTTCTGTGAGGTTATAACCCCCATGCTTGTAGACTCCATGTATTTCTTATCCAAAAGTTGTGCCGACTCCTGGGTGCAATCGTATCTAAATGGTCAGTTAGGGTTGTGGGTGCCCACAATCTCGATTCCTAATCCATTGTAGAGAAATAGGAAACGGAAGTGGATATTTCCCTAACCAGGCTGGAAAATGTCCTCTATAACCCTAGTGGTATCATGCTTTCGAGGAAGGTTTTAACGGAGAGAGGTGTCTCCTCACATACCCTAGAAGCTGCCCGGAGAGAGTTATCCATACCTACTGATGTTGCCTTCCCGACGGCCTGGAGCCAATGGGACGAATTCAATGTCCAGTCATCCTTTCGTAGCTAGTACCCCCATACATTGTGGCAGTATCTACAGGAATCAGAAGTTCCATTCTACAGATTGGGCTACATATCTTCTCATTCTGAAATCTTTAACAATGTGGACCCAGAGATTCAATCGGTATCTCTGGGACCTCAAGGCCTACATTCATACACACCAAGGTTATGTGGTGTAAACTCACCGAGTCCAAGCCCTACTTCGATTAGAGACTGATAAATAGGAGTAAGAGAGTGATCACTCTTCATGGGGTAATAATTCCACTAGTTTCCATATTGTGGCTGAGGTAAGGGAATTTCCCCCCCTTTCCCATGAGGTCCCACCCACATGTATCTCCCTAGAGTTCTAGGGTGGTAGTGAGATCTAGAAAATAGACATGGATATTGGCACCCCCACCAGCCTCTACCACTGCCCGACCCTCTCAGGTTGATCACCCCTCAGCTAGTTGTTCCTATTACGGCCGCATTTCCATATGCATGGAGGATTTGCGATGACTTGAGGGTTAGTGGCTCATATGAAGAGGTTTCGGTGTTAATCCAAATGAGCTCTCTTTAGATTCCAGGCATTGGGACAATCTATGCTCTGCCTCATTTGATGTTGGAGGAGGATCTGGATGAAATGGTCGCCTCATTGAAGGATATGGACGCATACATGAATTCACTCTAAAAATGGCTTTATGGGTCTAATTAGGTGTCCATGATGATAAAGCTTATAGAATAATCTGATCCCAAAGAAGAGGTTTCCCAGCTCGTCCGTTCTGGCCTTCTTCTTCATTTATTATGAAGGTTTTAAAGTTCCTTCCCTTTATTCAGGGTGTCGAGGAATCCCAGGGGAAATTCCTTCCCCGGAGTATACTCTCCATGGTACCACAGTAGGAAAACATGCGACTTCAACTACAGGGGTCATCATGGAGGGGTCTCTTGGTGCAGCTAAGCACATGGAAGTGACAAATGAGGATCCAACTAGGGTCTTTCCTCCTCCGGCTCCTCCCTACGTTCTGAGCAGAGAATTGTCCCCTAGGCAGACCCAGAAACATCAGCAGGTGTCCTGATTGTGGGGCAGAAAAAAGGAGAAGTTATGGCAAGAGGGGGGGTGAATTGCCTTTTAAAAAAAGATTAATAATTTAAAATCAAAGTTTAAAGTGCAGCGGAAATAAAATAGGCAAGACACAAAATTGATAACGGAGTTCGGCTTAAACCCAAGCCTACGTCTCCGCTCCCAACTCAACCGTTGAGAGATTTACTACCGCTTGCTTTTTAATGGTTTTAGCAAGAAGCCCACTAGACTTTTCAGGTTAGTCTAGGACCTATTACAGCTTGCTTTTAATGGTTATGCAAGAACCCACTTGCTTTCAATGGTTGAGCAAGAACCCACTAGCCTTCTTACAGGTGAAGGCTAGCTCACCTATGTCTCAAGCCTTTTAAAAGGAAAGGCTTGACTAACCTCTTCACACCTTGAAGGTGGTGCGAGAACCCAAAAGAGAGGATGAGAGAAAGAGTTGGGGTTTGTAGGCACAAACCCAAATTTATGCTCAAAATAGATAAAACAAGAAAACCGTAATGGAGGAGAAGCCTTGGGCGCCAATGGATGATTGGAGTTGAAGACGTGCACTCCCAAGCTTCTATGATGATGCTCCTTGGATGTGGAATTGGATTGGAGCAGTTGGGGTTCCTTGGAGGAAGTCTGACAGAGGTTCGCCAAATGATCAAAAAAAGATTCTGTGGCTTGGATATGGTTCCAACTTGTTCCGGGGCTTCAAGGTCCTTTATTTATAGAGGGGGAACCCTCATATGGCCGTTGGAGGCCTTTGGAGCCGTTGGAGAGGCTTTCGGAGCCATTGGAGGCCAAGTAGACAGGCTGGTCAAAAGCCCAACGGCTAGTTTGACTGCCTCCACCGGCTGACCGGTACATAGCCACCGGTTAGCCGGTGCATGAAAAATGGGAGAGGCCTTTGGGCTCAGGTGCCACCGGCTGGCCGGTGCTGAGGCCACCGGTTGGCCGGTGCTGAGGCAGTGGCTTAGACTTCAGTCAGGGTGCCACCGATCGGCCGGTGCTGAGGCCACCGTTTGGCCGGTGAGATGGCAGTGAGTATCTCTTCTGCCCAGGGTCCATCGGATGGCCGGTGGTGAAGCCACCAGTTGGCCGGTGGACTGATTTTCAGTCCACTATGCCTTGTTTCTTTCTTGGCCCAATTCTTTGGCCACCTGAAATTATGCCTATCAACCAAAAACACTTAAAACAATATTAGATAAAGATGAGAGTGATTGTGATCATGAAAATAAAACCTTGAGGGGTATGAGAGGTACAACAATCTCCCCCTATTTTGATGATCACAATCACCAAAACAAACAATGTAGAAGATTGAAATGAGAGGCATGCTTTAAAGAATAAATGGGAAAGTAAAGCAAAGCATGTAAGATTTCTCCCCCAATCAATCAAGAATTTGTCCCCCTTTGTGATTATCAAAATAGCACGGGGCATAAAACTTGATTGAGGGAAAGATAGAGATTTTTAAACCAATTAAAGTTTTTGAAATTTGAATTGAAATTTGAATTGAACGTTTGGAATGAAAATTTTGAATTGAAAGTTTTGAAAATGAAAATTTTGAATTGAAAGATTTTAATGAAAAATTGAAAATTTTGAATTGAAAATTTGAAATGAAAAATGAATAAATCAAAAAGGCTTAAACAATCCTAACTCCCCCTAAATAAAAACAAAAAATTACCGGGGGAGGTTTTTGAAACCGAAACAAATTTTGGTCCGGTAAGACTCACTAAAAGGGATTTTTCAATCAATACTTGCCTTGTGGCGGGTCTTCTCCTATAGAATTCATCATTGAAGAAAAAAGTTTTGGGCCTACCATACCGGGCATTTTTGCAATCGCACTCATAAATCAAGTGCCCGGGTTTTTTGCAATAGTTACAAAATTTAAATTGGGAGCTCCCCCTTACAAAAATAGTTGGAGCATGGGAAGAGGAATCTTGCTTGGAATAGCCAAGCCCTTCGGTGGTTCTAAAAACGCGTTGGGAACCAAGCAAATTGTTCAAATTTTGTTCACCTTGGGTGAACTTGGCAAGAGATTCCCTTAAATCTTTGATGGTTGATTCCATGGAATCAACATTGGGAAGGTTTTGGATTTTGAGGGACAAATCTTCCTTTTCTTTAAGAAGTTGTTCCTTTTCGGAAGAAAGTTTTTTGAAATTCTTTTTTAAGGCAACAAATTTGGAAGAAAGTTCGTGAAAACCTTCCTCCAATTGATCTCTTGCATATTGGAGATCCTCATAAGACAAGTGATTAAAAGAATTTGAAGAACTAGAGGAAGAGGAGTCGGAAGATGTTACCTCATGGCATGCCATTAGGCATTTGTTACCGTTGTCGCTTGAGGAGGAGGAGGAGGATGTGGAGCTATCACTCCAAGTAGCCTTGAATGCCTTCTTCTTCTCCTTTTTCTTGGCCTTTTTCTTGTTGAGTGGGCAATCGGGCTTGTAATGGCCTTTCTCGCCACACCCGTAACATGTTACCTTGGGCTCGGATTTTTCGTTGGGTTGAGCCTTTTGAGCCTTGCGAGATTTCTTCTTTTTGTTGTTCTTCATGAACTTGTGCATCTTGCGGGCAAGATTCTCCATTTCCGAATCGCCGCTTGAAGAGGAAGATGATGATGAGGAGGAGGGGCTTTCTTCTTGTTGAACATTGAAGGCGATGTTCTTTGGAGTTTTGATTGGTTTGCCTTCCTTTTCATCTTGCCTCTTCATGGTGATCTCATAAGTCATGAGGGATCCGATGAGCTCTTCGACCGGTATGTTCTTGATGTCCTTTGCTTCTTGGATTGCCGTGACCTTTGGTGCCCATGAGCTTGGTAGGATCCAAAGGATCTTCTTGACCATTGTTTCTGCAGAAACATCATCTCCAAGAGATTTTCTACCATTGCACACGTCAGTAAAGCGAGTAAACATATCAGAAATATTTTCATGTGGGTGCATGGTAAAAGACTCAAAATCTTGACGAAACATGTCCAATCGATTATCCTTCACTTTGTTAGTCCCCTCATGGGTAACCTCCAAAAGTTTCCAGGTTTCATGAGATGAGGTGCATGTGGAAACTCGATTGAACTCATTACGATCAAGGCCGCAATGTAGAGCGTTCATGGCTTTGCCATCAAGCTCGAAATTTTTTATATCGGCTTGGGTCCATTTGGATTCATCGGGAGAAGAGAGAGAATAACCATGCATGACAATTTTATAAATAGGATAACCTATACTTCTAAGAAAAGTGGTCATGCGGGTTTTCCAATATGTATAGTCGGTTCTATCAAAAAATGGAGCACGACCCAAAGAATAGCCTTCGGAGGCGAAAGAGGTTGATGCCATCACAATGGATCTTAAATTTGAAACCGGTTAGGGTATTACTCAAATTTTGCCTCTAATACCAATTGTTGGGCGGAAAAAAGGAGAAGTGATGGCAAGAGGGGGGTGAATTGCCTTTTAAAAATTAATTAACAATTTAAAAACAATTTATAAATGCAGCGGAAATAAAATAGGCAAGACACAAAATTGATAACGGAGTTCGGCTTAAACCCAAGCCTACGTCTCCGCTCCCAACTCAACCGTTGAGAGATTTACTACCGCTTGTTTTTTAATGGTTTTAGGAAGAAACCCACTAGACTTTTCAGGTTAGTCTAGGACCTATTACAGCTTGCTTTTGATGGTTATGCAAGAACCCACTTGCTTTCAATGGTTGAGCAAGAACCCACTAGCCTTCTTACAGGTGAAGGCTAGCTCACCTATGTCTCAAGCCTTTTAAAAGGAAAGGCTTGACTAACCTCTTCACACCTTGAAGGTGGTGTGAGAACCCAAAAGAGAGGATGAGAGAAAGAGTTGGGGTTTGTAGGCACAAACCCAAATTTATGCTCAAAATAGATAAAACAAGAAAAACCGTAATGGAGGAGAAGCCTTGGGCACCAATGGATGATTGGAGTTGAAGACGTGCACTCCCAAGCTTCTATGATGATGCTCCTTGGATGTGGAATTGGATTGGACCAGTTGGGGTTCCTTGGAGGAAGTCCGACGGAGGTTCGCCAAATGATCAAAAAGAGCTTCCGTGGCTTGGATATGGTTCCAACTTGTTACGGGGCTTCAAGGTCCTTTATTTATAGAGGGGGAACCCTCATATGGCCGTTGGAGGCCTTTGGAGCCGTTGGAGAGGCTTTCGGAGCCGTTGGAGGCCAAGTGGACAGGCTGGTCAAAAGCCCAATGGCTAGTTTGACTGCCTCCACCGGCTGACCGGTACATAGCCACCGGTTGGCCGGTGCATGCAAAATGGGAGAGGCCTTCGGGCTCAGGTGCCACCGGCTGGCCGGTGCTGAGGCCACCGGTTGGCCGGTGCTGAGGCAGTGGCTTAGCCTTCAGTCAGGGTGCCACTGGTCGGCCGGTGCTGAGGCCACCGGTTGGCCGGTGAGATGGCAGTGAGTATCTCTTCTGCCCAGGGTCCATCGGCTGGCCGGTGGTGAAGCCATCGGTTGGCCGGTGGACTGATTTTCAGTCCACTATGCCTTGTTTCTTTCTTGGCCCAATTCTTTGGCCACCTGAAATTATGCCTATCAACCAAAAACACTTAAAACAATATTAGATAAAGATGAGAGTGATTGTGATCATGAAAATAAAACCTTGAGGGGTACGAGAGGTACAACACCGATTATCAGAACGACTCATATATTTGATGTTGGGTAATCAGGATACCCATTTCCTCAATCACCAACTCATATGTTATGATTCTTCCAGTTATTAACTGTTTTGGCACTATGGTGTAAGGCCAATCAGAGACTTGGTCGTGGCTTCCATAGTGGTCATACCTTCTGCCCCGTCATTTTATGAGGGACCACCTGCATCCATACCTGAGTGTGATGAGATGGAGGGCCCTACTGAAGGGGCTAGTGATACGGACTCCTTCTTTCTTTCTTCCCTAATAACAGATATATTAGAGGAGGAACAGCTGGAAAATAAGACCCTCATTGGTCACACAGCCTCTACAATTTCAGTGGAGGATGGGGCATCCATGATTACCGAGTAGTCCCCAGATTCGATAGGGTCAGCTGCCACATACCCGATGGGTCCCATGGAGATGGAGGAAGAGCCTATTATCAGCCCAGTTGTCAGAAACCCAGAGCGGGCCATCATTCTGATTACCGGGGGAGTAATTTCCCCGAGCTTGACCTCTATAGACGACCGATGGTGTACAAATTTGGGAGTTGTTGGACATGGGTATGGCCTTAGTTCGTGGACACCTATAGAAGTTTCCAGGACTCCCATGCCTCCTGAAGAAGTAGTTTCTTTCTTAAGCTACAGCGGCAGAGTAGAGCTTGATGGCACGGATGCCTTGAGAATCGGGGTAAGCTTCTCAACCTCTTTCCAAAAACTCCTTTCTCTAACCTTTTTTGATTCAGGATACTTATCTATCTTATCGAATTTTGTGATTTTGGACCACGACCATCGGCGCTGGTGATTGTACCATCGGATCCAATCCTGCACTTGACCACAACTGCCAAGGGAGAAGTTTCTATAGTGTTGGAGCTTGCGGGTGGGGCCACTTCGGGTCCCTACTTGGTGAAGTTCATTCTCGAGTATGTATCATTGTTTATGAGGGACTTAGATCTTGATCAACAAGTCAGGTCCAGTCTTCGACCCACTCACCAAAGGGCATCAGAGAAAATTTGGAAGCTGATTTCTCAGACACCCCTGGCAGAGATGCCAGCTAAATTGTTGAAGTTGCACAACTTGTTCATATTGCTGGGATTCAATGGATTTGAGTACCATAGTATTTATGATATAGTCAAGCAGTTGGTTTCAGACTGGGAGAGTATCGGTGGTTTCGAATCTCACCTTTCTTCTACTCTATCTGAATCCTACCTTTCCGTGACCCAGCAGCTCTGCCTAACAGAAGCTCATGATCATGTTGGGGTGGTCGTGAGTCTTCCGGAAGAAGTCATTAATCATCATTCTCGACTGGAGGTGTTGATTAGTGATATGTAGTGTCTGAAGTAAGAGGAGACTAATGTCACAACCATAATTTATAAAGGAGAGAGACAGATGGAGGAGGAGACATGGGAGAGCTCAAAGGTATCATAGGGGGCGGAAGCGCCGCGGGCTGGTGCTAAAGCTGAGACAGCCTTACTAGAGAATCTCTATCAAGCAATCAAGGATTCTCATCACCTCCTAATACAACTTTGTGAATCCAATGAAAACCACCTGTTATAACCTTCCATGCCAGAGGAGGTTCCAGATTGTGGATTCCCTTCTCATCAACTTTGTTATGGAACAAAGAGATGTTTCTCCTTAGCGCTCTTGTTGTCTTCACCTGTAATAGAAATTATTTGACATGATTAATGTATATGATAATTTACCGTACTTAGAATTATCAGAGTTCTGTACAATTGATAAAATAGAAATGATCTCTAACTTTTTCCTAGACATTGGGATACAGCGAGTATAGTTTTACTATTTATAGGGTATTATAGAAAAATACCCCAACCTTTTTGTTTTTTTGTTAATACCCAAATTTTTCCTGGGCCCATTTGGTGTGGACCCAGTTTGTATGGCTCGACTTTTTCATAAGTCTCCTTTTTCAGGTTTTTGGCCTAATGGGATTTACGAATATTTTTTTGAGCGGTTTAAAGTCCCGCCAACAAGACTGTCATTACTGATGTTTGAGGTTGAACAGTTTTGACCAGATATAGTGTTTCGAGGTCCCTAACGAGGTTTGGTTGATTAAAAGATGTCTCAATACTCTTTAGACACATGTGGGGGGAACATGTTTTAGATTCTAACGACATGCAGGGCATGTCTCAAGGCATCAGAGTCGTATCTGCGTGCAGAGGTAGGAAAACCATCCCCTAAGGAAGACTTGCCTTTGTTAGACGGGCTAGGGGAGATCAATATGCAGAGCCTCTGAGGACATGGTATGAATATTCATGAAGAGGTTTCCTTATTTAAATGATTTCCCATTTATAATGGCCTGAGGACTTCATGGATGTCCGTCTTATGGAAACCACCATAGTTGGTTTAGAGAATATGAAAGACACCATGGGTGGCTTAGAAAGGGTGTGTGATGTCTAAAAGGGTTTTGGAACATCTGTATTTATATAGGAGTATGGGAGTAGGGTCTCTATCCAACGCATTTATTTAGCATAGAGGATGGTTTGAGCTTGGTGGAGTTTAAAGTCACACAGCTAGGACATTATTTTAAAAGGAAACACTTCTCCCAGTTCTCTATAATCTCTTCAGAGGCATTCCAATGTACTTAGAAAGGGTTTTGAATGCGGTTGGTAAACTATAGCTCAGAGGGTTTCTGAGTCCCAGGGTGGATATGGGGGCTTAGAGGCAAATAGACATATGGAGAGAAGCATAGCCTAAGTAAATCGGGCCTTTGGTATACGGGCCAGGGGTGATCAATATGCAGAGTCATTGAGGGCATGGTATGCATAGTCATGAAAATGTGTCCTTATTTCAGTGATTGTATTCTCCTGATATCCGTGCAGCTTCATGAAAGATGAGGTTCGAGACCACCAAGCGTGGCTTACAAGGGTTCGACTCCTTCTTGGTACAAAATTTCATTTATGAGGATATGGTGCCTGCATATGGGAGAAATATCTAGGAAAATTTTCCCAGGAATTGGTTAAGTAATCCCTTCCTATGCGGGTGTTTGATGGAGGTTGGTGCAGTTATAACATTTGCTCTGAGGGACAAAGGAAATCCTCCATTCCGGACTGAAACCATGACAGGTTCGACCATGCAGTTTAACATCTTGTGGTTTCATTTTAAATTTTTTGCAGTTTAACGTCATGCGGTGAGGACGGGGAGCATTTTTGAAGAGGTTGTGCAGTTTAATGACATGATGCAAAGAAAGAAGTCATTTTTAAACCTATAAAAATGCTTTTAGTTGGAGGCATTTCCTTGGATGTTTAATTCTAGGTTTCTACAGTTCACGCCAAGTGGCAAAGGCATGTTATGTGCTGTTTCAATCGTCATACGGTAAGGATGATGTTGCAAAGGAAACTCTTAATCATAATGTCACCAAGTTTGAACATCATGGCATGTCCAAGACATAGAGAGTGGTTGATGGTGTAAATCATGATTCTAGGGCTTCTTGGATTAGGAGAGATGATATGGGTACTCTGAGGTCAGTAATCTAATGGGGCTAGAAAGAGTGTTGGCCAAGGAAATCTTGCCTTTGGTAGATGGGCCAGGGGATATCATTGTGAAAATCTGCTGAGGGAATGGTTTTCATTGTCATGAAAAGGTGTCCAAGGGTTGATAACATTACACTTCTAATGGCCATGAATGATTATGAGGATCTGTGATTGAATGAGCCACGAAGTCTGTCATTTGGTAAGGAAATATCTGGACATGTCGGGTATGTTTTTCCCTGGTTTCCATTAACACTCGAAGAGTTAAGCACTCAAATTTATCTTTCACATGGGGTATAAAATTATTCCATGCAGTTTAATGTCGTGTGGTAAGGACGAAGTACTATTAGTTTAACAATCGTAGAGTTCAGACCATTGGGTGACTATTGCTATAATTACCAAAAAGGAAATTGAGTTAGGAGGCTCTGGTATACATTGAACAAGTGTGGGGGAATTAGAGTGTAAAATGTAACTCTAGGGTTTCCCAGATCAGGAGGTATCGTATGGGGGCTCTGAGGTCGGTAAGCGTACGGGGCTAAGAAGAGTGTCGCCTGAGGAAATCATTCATTTGGTAGACGGTACATGGGCTATCAATATGCAGAGTCGCTGAGGGCATGGTATGCATAGTAATGCAAAGGTTTCCATGGTTTGATAACATTCCACTTCCATTGGCCATGTATGATTATGAAAATCTGATATTGATCACAGTACAGACATCAGCATATGGGGATAATGGTGTTCAAGCATACAAGAAACATCTTCACCATAATTTCCCATTGAGTTAAAGTATCCTAGCCCTGACTTCATGTTTGTAGATCCAGATAGTTATGATAACCATGGGCTGATTCATAAGTTAACCATTTAGGGAAACCCTAGAAACATTTTGATTTGAGATGGTAATGAACCTGTAAACCACTGCTCCATAAATTTTTGGATCGGGAGTTATGATATGGGGGCCCTGAGGCCGGTCAGCGTACGGAGATAGGAAGAGTACCGTGTGAGGAAATCATTCTTTCCGTAGATGGGCCAGGGGCTATCAATATGCAGAGACGATGAGGGAATGGTATGAATAGTCATGAAAAGGTTTCCACGGGTTGATATCTTTCCACTTCCGATGGCCATGGATGATTGTGAAGACCCGCTATTATCCATTTTGTGGAGTCTAATGTATGGAGAGGATGCATCCAAATTCACAAGGAGTGTTCCCATATTGTTTCACTAGATATCTTGGGTGGTTCATGACGAAGTCCATGCAGTTTAATGTTGTGCGGTAAGGATGAATTTGAATTGAAGTGAAAAGGGAATTTTGTGCAGTTTAATGTCATGTGGTAAGGGTGAGGGGTATATATGCCTATGTTTTATTTTATTGGATGTTGGGCTGGGAGGTAAGATCCTGGCGTCACAACGTATCCTGTGAGGGAAATAATCAAGCCTCACATAGTTCATTTTGGGGAATACACCTCGTGCGGGTCTAGCCCATACCTGGGTGAAATGGACATTTTCAATCCTTTTTATCCGTGCAGTTTAATGTCATGCGGTAAAGAGGAAAAATACACCCAGTGAAGGGTTGGTCCGTAAATGGGGGAAATGGCATTTATTACTTTATTTTGGGATGGTTGGGCAAGGATGGGGGGCCCTGGCGTCACTACTTATCCTGTGAGGGAAGGAATCAATCCGAACGTAGTTCTTTAGAAGATAACACACCTCGTGCAGGTCTTGTAACATCCCAAGTAAGTAATGAATAATAAATATTTTTATCCATGTCTATTAATGATTAAGATAGTGTTTTAGAGGCTTAAAATGAAAATAAATACAATCTTATGCATGGAATAAACTAATATTCTTAAAAGATTGTTTTACTGCCTTTTGATGGAAAACCATTTTTGAATCTATATTTTGACAATTTTATAAACTATGTTTGTCAAAATAAACTTATCCTTTATTATTGGGACATCAAAATTTACCTTGTGTGAATTTTTGGTATTTTTCTGACAATATTCTTTTTTAATGAATAGTGAAAAATACTGCATTTTACATCAAAACTGCTTTTTAATCTAATTTATTTATATGATTAGATTATATTTTGAATTGCTTTTGAAGTGAAATTAGAATATATTTTTACCATTTTATCCAATGGTGGTCATTGGAATCAATTTCACTTTGAAATTAGACTTAAACTGGTGTCAATCTTTTGATACTTATTGTTTTGTAAAAACACGCTTTTTGCTCTGGCAGCGGGAATTAATTATTAAATTAATTAATGTGACTTATATGATTTGAATTTTGTAAAATAGACTTCATTTTTGAATTCGGAATATCAAATATAGCTTAGGGTGAATTTTTGGTAATTTTCTGAAAAACTTCAATTTTTGATGAATAATGAAACCACTAAGTGGTAATCAAGCAAACTGATTTTTCAGTTAAATGAAAGTTTACCACTAATGTGTATTGAATTTTAAAAATCCGACATACATGGTTGTCATTAGTATGTAAAATGTGGTTCAATGAGATTATAATAATTTTTTGGTGAATAGTAACTTATTAAGTTCTTAATCACGATTAGTGGTAATTAGGGTAGTTTAAGGTATAAATAATGCTTTAATAATAGGAAATGACCTAGACACATGTCCCAACCTTATTGGTTGTGTCATGTCCGACCAATACAAGCCATGGGTCAACTTGGGGACCCCATGGAGACACTTTTCTTTGGAAATGACATAAATAACTTTTTATTTAATGTAAAAGAAAAAATGACACAAACATAATATGTTTTACGAAAACAATTTTTAAGTGGGGTTATACAAGTCCAACATTTGATTATAAATAGTCATTGGAAAGCTAAAAAGATTTCATATATCATAGTATTTTTTTTATAATTTTTAGACATTAAATAAATTTAATTATTTATGACATAATAATGATGCAGCGATGACATCATTATTTGACGATTTAAATAAAATAGAAAGATAATTTAAAATATATGAACTACACATGTAAAAAACCAATTGGATGAGTGGATTTAGAACCCTTATCACCTTATCCACTAATTATATCAATGTGGGACCTTTTAAAACCGAAACACATTTTCAAATAAAGTAATGTTTCTTTACTTTCCAAAAGTGCCCCTCCTCTCCCCTTATAAAAGGCCCCCACCTCTACCTCATTTCACACACTCTTCAAGCCTTTGGCTCGCCCAACCCCTTCCCATTTTCTCTCTCCACATCCCTCTCCTAATCCTAGAGGATTCCCTTTGGGCATAATACTTTCAAAGGAAGCCTTTAGGCTCAAATCAAAAGGAGTTACACTTTTTAAGGTAATTCATTCTCTCATGTTCGTTTGTTTTATTTTGCTTCTCCAACCCCCTAAACTCTTTTTATTTACTTCTTTTGTAACAACACAAGTATATTCAATATACTAGGATGTTGTTATAAGATTTATTTGAGCTACACTCTCACACAACTACATCAAATGGTTAAAGAACATACGGTTTCTGTGGATGGAGAAATTCTGCCTCCCGAAACGATGATTGTTCAACACTCATTTAACACCTTCAAAGGTGGCCATTATGATGTCACTATTTTCATATATGATATATAATATGTTTATGTTTTCCTTAAGCTTATGTTTTTTTCATTTTGGGCATACCTTTATGGTTTCCATTATGGGTAAAACACGATATCTTCATTTTAGGAAGTGCGGACTACCGCCCCCTAAAAGTGATTTGATTCGTTAATACCATATGTGGGATGTGTAAAGGATAAAGTTAATGATATTATATATGTTATTATACTAAAATTATAATATACTCTTATATCATTATGATTCCATTCCAGAAAATATGAAATAGAAATGGAAGTAGCGTTCATGCGTACGTACGGCTTACCGTCTCCATGAACGGTGCATTTCATTTCTTACCTCTAAATGTGATGTAATATTATAAATGAATGTATGTACTGGATATATATGACATATATGATATCTACATCATGAATACCATTCTGGATATAATGAACCTTTGACCAAATTAACAACATGTTAGTATAAGAAGTCTATTTTTGACTTAAGAACCAAATACCGACAAAATGAACATTATTAACTTAAATGATTACATGATGTTCATAACATGGTATAAAAGGAATAATGAACTTGAAAAAGATTCATAAGCAAGTAGAGATTAACTCAAGTTTATTATTCAGGAGTTTAAAGAACGGTCGGGTCAATTCGGATACGAGGTATGGGACTTCGTCTCAATCTCCTTTCATTGAGGCATATTTTATTTTATACACAACTTTCTTTTATACGGTGTATAAACCCCTTCGACTTTTACGTTTATTCAAAAGGAATCTTTTTTATACGAAGCGTTTACTAAATGAAAAAAGGGAATGTTTTTGTCATACGTATGCGGCGACAACGACTTCTCCGCCGTCGTGACCGTTATTTGAGTTTCGGCTTCCTCTACAAGCCATACCTTCTTTTTAAAAGAAAAATAAATACCATGTTTTACTTTTCTTTTATTTTAGTATTGCAAATGGTTTTCATAATGTTTTTATATCAATGTGTTGTATTGATATCTCGTGATTGAAATGTGGAAATTTTATGTTTCCTTTATGCATGTTTTATGTGATATGATTATGTTATGGTTCTTGGGCATTATTATGAAGACGGGTGGTTCCGTGATAAACTAAGGGCGGGTGAGCCCGTTATAGCTCTCCAATGCATTGGGTAACACGAAGGAGTGAAACGTTAAGGTTTCTCCGAAGAGATTTTAGGGAATATACTTTGATGGGTATTCCAAACGTAACCAAGAGGGTTACTCCCTACGTAAGAATGTTATGAATGCCTCAAGTTACCTTTATGTCTTATGATTTCTATGATTTATTCATGATTTTATGGGGTATGTTAAAGTGCCTATGTTTTATGGGTAAAGTATGATTTCATTCTTATGTATATATGAACTCATGTTTCCTTTCCATGTTTTTTTTTTAACCCATACTGAGTTTTTATGCTCATCCCAAGTTTTTGAAATGTTTTTCACAGGTCAAGGGAAAGGTACATGATAAGATGATAGAGTCAAGGATGTGTCAAGAAATAATCCATGTTTTATTTTAAATGTGTTTCCATTGATGGGAATGAAGAATACTATCTTTATGTAACCACTTTGTTTATATGTGGAATGTAATGCAAGTTTTATGATCTAATTATCTAAAACTCTAAACCCGAAAAGATCCTCAATGTGTAATCTTGTAATAACTCAAGATTAAGTAAGGTTTAAGGCTGGGGCCTTATAGGTATGGTCCGTACACGATGGAAAGGGAATTATTTTTTATTTGGTGGTGGCTGGGACATGATGCGGGACCCTGGCGTAGCTACATATCCTGCGAGGGATGGAATAAAGCCATTTTTAGTTCTCTGAAAATCTATACAGTTTAACATCATGCGGTGAGGATGAATTACTCTTAGTATCAGGTCATAGAATTTGGACTGTTGGGGCTTGGCAGTTTAACGTGATGCATCTCAGAAGAAAACTTCTTTTGATTATGAAAAATAATTCTTTAGAAATCTCACATTTGTAGGAGCAGTAGTGAATTTCCCATCCATGGAGATCAGGGCATATGCTCCGTTGGAGTAGACCTTGTGTATAACATATGGTCCCACCCACTTGGGATCATGATTTTAAGGCATCCTTTCGAGTATCATTGGTGTCTGAAGGACCAGCACCAATTCTCCTTCCATGAAAGACTGAATACGAACATTTATATTGAAGGATCGTGTGATCCAGTTTTGATATACCTCCTGATGGTGAAAATTGTTTTATCGCATCTCATCTATTTTTTCCAATTCACCTAGATGTTTTTCCAATTCATCATTGTTGGATAACTGATCAAAAATGGCAACACGGAGCGAGGGAAACTAGAGCACAATGGGCAGGACCACTTCTGTTCTGTGCACTAAAGAGTACGGGGTCACCCGAGTAGTGGTACAAATTGTTGTTCAATAATCCCAAAATGCATGATAAAGTTTATCTGGCCATGATTTCTTGTCTTTATCAACCATTTTCTAGAGAATGTCGGACAATGTCTTGTTGAAATCCTATATCTATCTGTTGGCCACTGCATGGTAGCGGGATAAGTGGTTAGCCTTGATACCATATTCTCGGTATAGTTTCTCCAAATTCAGTAGAGAATAAATTGGTGCCTTTATCCATTAGTATGGTATTAGGGACACCAAATATGGGGATGATATTGGTTTTCACAAAGATGAGTATGTTTCTTGCCTTGACTTCCTTTAGGGGTACAGCTTCTTCCCATTTGGAAAAAAAGTTAGTTTTTGTGAGGATATACTTCAGTTGTTTGGCCGTGGTGGGAGGATATGGTCTCACGACGTCCATTCCCCAGATGAGAAATGGACAGGAGTACTTAGCCTGATGAAGTAACTCTGGGGGTTGGTGTATGAAGTTTCCATGAATTTGGCATGAGTGGCATGTTGCGGTAAAGTGCTCAAAATATCGTGCCACAGTGGGACAATAACACCCAAGCCTTCAAACCTAATGGAAAAATCTCAGAACCTGATTGGTGTCCTCCATGTAACACCCTGAGCATCCACGATACGCTTCTCATTCAATAATGAAATAGCTTGCATTGTACGCACCTTAGAGTTCTAAAACACCGCGACTAATCAAAGTAGCCGTTATGAATAGTAATAACCACTTTTTAAAATTATAGAAATTTTATATTTCAAAATGGACTTCATTTTTGTATTCGTAATATTGAAATTATCCAAAGTTGAATTTTTTGTAATTTTCTGAGAACTTCCAATTTTTTATGAATAGTGATAATTACTTAAAAACAACTTTTTTAATCAAAATAATTTATATTGATAAATTATACTATTTAGTGGTTTTAAAGTATAATTAGAATATATTTTTACCATTTTATCCAAAGGTTGTCATTAGAATTAATTTAACATTGAAATTGGACATAAACAATTGTCAATCTTTTGATATAAATTGTTTCTTAAAAACACGCTATTTGTTGTAACAGAGGGAATAAATTATAAAATTAATTAATGCAACTTATATGTTTGGAATTTTGTAAAATAGACATCATTTTTGAAATCGGAATATCAATTATAGCTTAGGGTGAAATTTTGGCCTTGTTCTGAAAAACTTCAATTTTTGATGAAAAGTGAAACCACTAAGTGGTAGTTAAATAACTGATTTTTCGTTTAAATGAAATATTACCACTTCTGTGATTTGATTTTCAAAAATCTGAAATACATGGTTGTCATTAAGAAGTTAAATGTGGTTCAATGAGATTAAAATAATTTTTGGTGAATAGTAACTTTTAAGTTCTTAATCGTGATTAGAGGTAATTAGTGTAGTTTAAGGTAAAAATAATGTTTTAATAATATGAGATGAGTTTGACACTTGTCCTACTTCTATTGGATGTGCCATGGCCGACCAAGACAATACATGGGTCAACTTGGGGACCCCATGGAGCCACTTTAGTTGGAAAATGACATAAATACCTTTTATTTAATGTTAAAGTAAAAAAATGACACAAACATGAAATGTTTTACTAAAACAATTTTTAAATGGGGTTATACAAGTCATATTTTTGACTATAAATAGTAATTTGAAAGCTAAAAATATTTCCTACATCATATTATTTTTTTTATAATTTTTATACATTATATAAATTAAATTATTTATGACATCATGATGATGCAGCGATGACCTCATTATTTAACGATTTAAATAAAATGAGAAGATAATGTAAATTCCAAGGCTTACACTTGTCCAAAGCCTATTTGATTATGATATTTCTAACCCTTATCACCTTATCCTCTAATTATATAAGTGTGGGACCTTTAGAATCCGAAAATCATTGTATAATAGAATAACATTTCATTACTTTCCAAAATTGCCCCTCCTCTCCTCTTATAAAAGGCCCCCACCACTCCCACCTTATTCACACCTTCAAGCCATTTGGCTCGGCCAAACTCTGACCAAATACTCTCCCAACATCCCTCCCTTACTCCTAGAAGCCTCACTTTGGGCATAATTCTTCCCAAGGAAGCATTTGGCTCAAATCAAAAAGAGTTACCCGATTTTTAAGGTAATGTCTTCTCTAATGTTGTTTTGTTTTATTTTGCTTCTCCAACCCCTTAAACTCTTTTAATTCCTTTCTTTTGTAACAACACCAGTATATAAAATATACTAGGATGTTGTTATGATAAGGATTTGGTTTACACATACACACACCTTCGTCTAATGGTTAAAGAACATAATGTTTCTGTGGGTGGCGAAATACTGCCTCACGAAACGATGATTGTTCAAATTCTTTTAACACCTATAATGGTGGCCATTTTGATGACACTATTTTCATATATGATATATATATTATGTTTATGTTTTCCTTATGCTTCTGTATTTCTCATTTATGGCATACTTTATGATTTCCATTATGGGTAAATGCGATAATTTCATTTTAGGAAGTGCGGACTACCGCCCCCTCAAAGTGATGTGAATCGTTAATGCCATATGTGGGATGTATAAAGGATGGAGTAAATGATATTATATATGATATTATACTGGAACTATATTATACCTTTATATAATTATGATTTCATTCCATTAAATATGAAATAGAAATGAAAGTAGTGTTCATGCGTATGTACGGCTTACCGTCTCCATGAACGGTGCATTTCATTTCTTACCTATAAATGTTACGTAATATTATGAATGAATGTATATACTGGATATATATGATATATATGACATCTAAATCATGAATATAATTCTGGAGATAATGGATATTCTACCACATAAACAACTTGTAATTATAAGAAGTTTATTGTTGACTCAAGTACCAAAGATCGACAAAACGACCGTTATCAACTTAAATAATTACATAATGTTCATAACATGGTAATAAGTGATATAAAAGGAATAATGAACATGAAAAAGGTTCTTAAGTAAATAGAAATTAACTCTAGTTTATTATTCAGGAGGTTAAATAACGGCCGAGTCAGGACAAGACGCAAGGTAAGGGAACTTCTTAACCCAATTTCTATTCTTTGGGTTAATCTTCTACTTTCAAATTATGTCATGATATTATTATGTACTATCTTGTATTTTTACATTATTTATGTTTAATTATAGTGAATACACATAATAGACCTACTTTATAAAAAACTGATCTTTTTAAGGACTTCGTCTCAATCCCCTTTCATTGAGGCATATTTGGTTTTATACACAACTTTCTTTTATACGGTGTATAAACCCCTTTGACTTTTATGGTTATTCAAAAGGAATCTTTTTATACTAAGAGTTTTTCTAAACGACAAAAGGGAATGTTTTTCTTTCCGTACTTATGCGGCGAAAACGACTTCTCCATCGCCGTGACCATTATTTGAGTTTCGGCTTCCTCTACAAGCCATCTTTTTTTAATGAAAAATAAATACAAAGTTTTAACTTTCTTTTATTTTGGTATTGAAAATGGTTTTGAAAGCGTTTTTATTATATCAATGTGTTGTATTGATATCTTGTGATTGAAATGTGGAAATGTTATGTTTCCTTTATGCATGTTTTATGTGATACAATTATGTTATGGTTTATGATATGTTTAAACCTATTCATATGAGGAATGTATTGGACTTAATAAGTGACGGGTGGAGCCCGCTATAGCTCCTCGATGCATCGGTCGGTCTCATGAGACAACTAGACATGGAATTGGCTGAGGCCCTTTCCCAATTTGATTTATGGTTTTGGCCGAGGCCTTAATCATTTTAGACGTCTTGGCCGAGGCCTTGACAAAATGTTTCAGAATGTCTGGCATTATGCATTCTATCATAATGAAAATGGTTATTGATATTGCATGTGATTATTCGACCAGTTGAATATCCATGTGAAGAAGTAAATGGCATTATCTCATTTTACTTTTTCCATATTATGTTGATGTTCAAGTTTAAAAGGCTTTTGTTTTAGTTATACATTGCCTTAAATGTTTATGTTTATTTATGAAAGCTTCTGCGATATTGCTATCCTTACTGAGCATCTGAGATCACCCCTTTCAATGTTTTAATATTTTCCAGGATGTGAAAGAAGTATTTTAGGAATGACCTGGAGGGATAGTCAGAAGAGGATATGAGTGTGGACTATGAAGACTTTGTTATTAGTTTTTTACTTTATGATGCAATGTAAGACTTATGAATATATCTAGTGTTTCCAAGGCTACTAAACTAATCGGTCTTTCGAGACTTGATCTTTTTTGATCATGCCAATGTTACGAAGTAATGCACCGGCTCTGGGTAGCTGGGGTCGGGGCGTTATAGTCGGTATCAGAGGAAGTTTAGTACTAACCTTGGAAGCTAGATTTAGATAAACTCTGATTAGAGCACATAGCCTGAAGATAGACTTTGAGGATTAGTATAGAAGAACTTCCTAGAATTTTGGTATTATAGAGATTTTGTGAGTTTTCCGAGCAATACATCCCTGTCTGGATACGAGCAGGTAGAGGCGGCTCTGGCACAAATGTACCTAGGGGTAAAACCCGAAAACACCACTTTGAGCTAGACTCGAACGAAAACTGGTGCACGACAATGGGCCTTGCTGCACTCCTGGTTACGACACTCCCGGGGGATATTCTTAGGATAATTCTCATTTTATTTACAAACCACTATGAAGGGTTATGAGTATATACTTCCTCAAAGAAAACATTTCTTTTTATGATTATGGATTATATCCATAAATAGTTCAATTTATGTAAAGTGTTTTACAAGTATGGAATTATGTATTTTGATTCATAAACTAATCTAGTTTATGCCATTGTTTAGAAATGGTGCCTAGTGGAAGGAATGGAAACCGTATCAATGCACGAACTCCATGTAGGGACTGCCCTCCTGCTCAAGATAATTATTGTGTATTTGGAGATACAATCGATGCTGATCAACATATTACCCTACTGGGACAACTCACTCAGGTTATGAATAATAACCTTACTCGTATGGAGCACCCTGATCCGCAACGTGGAGGATCAATGCTAGACCGTTTCATGAGGCAACAACCACCAACCTTCAATGGGAGTACAAATCCTATAGTAGCTGAGCAATGGATAAATTCCTTAGAGAAAATATTCCATGCCTTGGGGAGTAGTGAAAGGGAGAAGGTTGTCATGGCAGTTTACCGCCTCACTGGAGATGCCGATCAGTGGTGGTCGCTGATTCAAAACACAAAGGAAGATAATGAAGTATAGAATATGGAATGAAGGGAGTTCAAAGAGATTTTCTTAGAAAAATACCTTCCTCGTGACCATCGAGCAGATATGGAAAGTCAATTTCTGAGTCTGAGGCAGAAGGAGGATGAGAATGTCGCAAAGTATGAGGCCAACTTTACAAGGTTGGCGAGGTATGCTGCAGATTATATACGTAACCCAAGAGGTAAGATTAATCGTTTCTTTTATGGGTTAAAACCATTTCTCTGTAGAGCTTTATTATCACATTCTTTCTCAACATACGAAGATATTGCCTCATGTGCTATCAAGACAGAAAAGGAATTCTCTAAGTCTTATGACAACAAAGTAAAGCAAGAGAAGAAGAGAATGGTCGAACAAGTGACAGATAAAGGGAAAAAAGGGAAATAAGGATTTTCCATTATGTGATAATTGTGGGAAGAATCACCCTGGTACTTGCCTAAAAGGAATGGGAGTTTGTTAAAAATGTGGAGAAAAAGGTCACCATGTGTGTGATTGCAAGGGAAAGAAAGTGGCTATCAATGTTGAATGCTACAATTGTAGGGAAATGAGGCATTATGCAAATGAATTTCCTAAGCGTCAAGGAAACTTACCTCAGAAAAGGCCAAGGGATCAAGGCCAATCTTATGTTGTTACTACAGTTGAAGCGGAATAATTAATGTATTGATTCTTTTGGACTCATGGATTATATTCTGGTTATTAGAATAATGTGATATATATATAAGGATTGTACTGAAGTACTTGTTGATTTCAGTAAGGTTTTAATATGATTAGTATGTGACAATAAGAGAAACTTTACTTTGTTTGGGGAATCTGATAAATTGATTTTGGAATTAAGAGACCTTTTAGAGAAAGTCTGGACAGAGGTATTTTGGATAACTATAAAGGTTGGAGTGGATTAAGTTGATCTTTGGATAGTATTGTTTATGGTTAAAAAATTTATGAAGATTATTTTTGGAATATTATAATACTATAGTTTTAGGAAAAGGACAACCTACAGGGTGGGGCATAACCCATCGCGTCGGACAAAGCTGCAGGAATAAAACCCACAACCATAGTGCGACAGGCCTTTATTTCCTACCACTAGCCTACAGGAAGTCCCTGGTTATTACAAAGTAATTTTACTAATCTAAATGGTATGTGTTAATATTTGGAACCTTATACAATTAGGATAAATATAATATTTTTGAGTTTTATTACCTTTTAGCGTGAAAGATGGGTTTGTGGTAAAAATTTATTAAAGAATGAAAGTCTACATGACAAGTATGTATATTCCCTTACGTTCTTAGAAAATCTCCTAAATAAATTCCTCAACTTTATAAAAGTTAACTCAAAACAAAAATGTTGTCGGTTAACTTTTCCTACTGGGGAATCAATGATCATTTAACCAATCACAAGTTTGTGATTTTCTTGTAGTTAAACTTTCTCCTAATCCTGTTTTCTATAACTCTCCATCAGACCTTGATGGTTTGTTTCTCCTCCATATCCATATTTTCATAGAATCCTAGAATGGGCTATCTCGGGTGACCTTTGTACTTATCTTTCTTTCTTTTAATGTTATATATTTATTAACCTTATTTCCGATGTGGGTTTTCCACAAAGTTATTTTCAATTTTCAACCTTTTATTTTCAAAGAAAAAATTTCAAATTGCAAGGATGTAATTTATTGAAGGATGAGAGAATGTAACACCCCGAGCTTCCACGATACGCTTCTCATTCAATAATGCAATAGCTTGCATTGTACGCAACTTAGAGTTCTAAAACACCGCGACTAATCAAAGTAGTCGTTATGAATAGTAATAAACACTTTTTAAAATTATATAAATTTTATATTTCAAAATGGACTTCATTTTTGTATTCGTAATATCGAAATTATCCAAAGTTGAATTTTTTGTAATTTTCTGAGAACTTCCAATTTTTTATGAATAGTGATAATTACTTAAAAACACCTTTTTTAATCAAAATAATGTATAGTGATAAATTATACTATTTATTGGTTTTAAATTATAATTAGAATATATTTTTACCATTTTATCCAAAGGTAGTCATTAGAATTAATTTAACATTGAAATTGGACATAAACAATTGTCAATCTTTTGATATAAATTGTTTCTTAAAAACAAGCTATTTGTTGTAACAGCAGGAATAAATTATAAAATTAATTAATGCAACTTATATGTTTGGAATTTTTTAAAATAGACATCATTTTTGAAATCGGAATATCAATTATAGCTTAGGGTGAAATTTTGGCCTTGTTCTGAAAAACTTCAATTTTTGATGAATAGTGAAACCACTAAGTGGTAGTTAAATAACTGATTTTTCGTTTAAATGAAATATTACCACTTCTGTGATTTGATTTTCAAAAATCCTACATAAATGGTTGTCATTAATAAGTTAAATGTGGTTCAATGAGATTAAAATAATTTTTGGTGAATAGTAACTTTTAAGTTCTTAATCGCGATTAGAGGTAATTAGTATAGTTTAAGGTAAAAATAATGTTTTAATAATATGAGATGAGCTTAACACTTGTCCTACTTCAATTGGATGTTCCATAGCCGACCAATACAATCCATGGGTCAACTTGGGGACCCCATGGAGCCACTTTAGTTGGAAAATGACATAAATACCTTTTATTTAATGTTAAAGTAAAAAAATGACACAAACATGAAATGTTTTACTAAAACAATTTTTAAATGGGGTTATACAAGTCATATTTTTTACTATAAATAATCATTGGAAAGATAAAAAGATTTCCTACATCATAGTATTTTTTTATAATTTTTAGACATTATATAAATTAAATTATTTATGACATCATGATGATGCAGCGATGACCTCATTATTTAACGATTTAAATAAAATGAGAAGATAATGTAAAATCCAAGGCTTACACTTGTCCAAAGCCTATTGGATGAGGCGATGTTGAACCCTTATCACCTTATCCTCGAATTATACAAGTGTGGGACCTTTATAATCCGAAAAGCATTGTATAATAGAATAACATTTCATTACTTTCCAAAAGTGCCCCTCCTCTCCTCTTATAAAAGGCCCCCACCACTCCCAACTTATTCACACATTCAAGCCATTTTGCTCGGCCATCCTCTGCCCAAATACTCTCCCAACATCCCTCCCTTACTCCTAGAAGCCTCACTTTGGGCATAATTCTTCCCAAGGAAGCCTTTGGCTCAAATCAAAAAGAGTTACCCGATTTTTAAGGTAATGTCTTCTCTAATGTTGTTTTGATTTATTTTGCTTCTACAACACCTTAAACTCTTTTCATTCCTTTATTTTGTAACAACACCAGTATCTACAATATACTAGGATGTTTTTATGATAATCATTTGGTTTACACTTACACACACCTTCGTCTAATGGTTAAAGAACATACTGTTTCTGTGGGTGGCGAAATACTGCCTCACGAAACGATGATTGTTCAAATTCTTTTAACACCTATAATGGTGGCCATTTTGATGAAACTATTTTCATATATGATATATATATTATATTTATGTTTTCCTTATGCTTTTTTATTTCTCATTTATGTCATACTTTATGATTTCCATTATGGGTAAACGCGATAATTTCATTTTAGGAAGTGCGGACTACCGCCCCCTCAAAGTGATGTGAATCGTTAATGCCATATGTGGGATGTATAAAGGATGGAGTAAATGATATTATATATGATATTATACTGGAACTATATTATACCTTTATATAATTATGATTTAATTCCATTAAATATGAAATATAAATGAAAGTAGCGTTCATGCGTACGTACGGCTTACCGTCTCCATGAACGGTGCATTTCATTTCTTACCTCTAAATGTTACGTAATATTATGAATGAATGTATATACTGGATATATATGATATATATGACATCAAAATCATAAATATAATTTTGGAGATAATGGATATTCTACCACATAAACAACTTGTAATTATAAGAAGTTTATTGTTGACTCAAGTACCAAAGATCGACAAAACGACTGTTATCAACTTAAATAATTACATAATGTTCATAACATGGTAATAAGTGATATAAAAGGAATAATTAACATGAAAAAGGTTCTTAAGTAAATAGAAATTAACTCTAGTTTATTATTCAGGAGGTTAAAGAACGGTCGAGTCAGGACAAGACGCAAGGTAAGGGAACTTCTAAACCTAATTTTTATTCTTTGGGTTAATCTCCTACTTTCAAATTATGTCATGATATTATTATGTCTTATCTTGTATTTTTACATTATTTATGTGTAATTATAGTGAATAAACATAATAGACCTACTTTATAAAAAAATGATCTTTTTAAGGACTTCGTCTCAATCCCCTTTCATTGAGGCATATTTGGTTTTATACACAACTTTCTTTTATACGGTGTATAAACCCCTTTGACTTTTACGGTTATTCAAAAGGAATCTTTTTATATGAAGCGTTTTGCTAAACGACAAAAGGGAATGTTTTTTTTTCCGTACTTATGCGTCGACAACGACTTCTCCGCCGCCGTGACCATTATTTGAGTTTCGGCTTCCTCTATAAGCCATCTTTTTTTAATGAAAAATAAATACAATGTTTTAACTTTCTTTTATTTTGGTATTGAAAATGGTTTTTAAAGAGTTTTTATTATATCAATGTGTTGTATTGATATCTTGGGATTGAAATGTGGAAATGTTATGTTTCCTTTATGCATGTTTTATGTGATACGATTATGTTATGGTTTATGATATGTTTAAACCTATTCATATGAGGAATGTATTGGACTTAATAAGTGACGGGTGGAGCCCTCTATAGCTCCTCGATGCATCGGTAGGTCTCATGAGACAACTAGACGTGGAATTGGCCAAGGCCCTTTCCCAATTTTATTTATGGTTTTGGCTGAGGCCTTAATCATTTTAGACGTCTTGGCCGAGGCCTTGTCAAAATGTTTCAGAATATCTGGCATTATGCATTCCATCATTATGAAAATGGTTATTGATATTGCATGTGATTATTCGAACAGTAGAATATCCATGTGAAGAAGTAAATGGCATTATCTCATTTTACTTTTGCCATACTATATTGATGTTCAAGTTTAAAAGGATTTTGTTTTAGTTATACATTGCCTTAAATGTTTATGTCTATTTATGAAAGCTTCCACGATATTTTTGTCCTTACTGAGCATCTGAGCTCACCCCTTTCAATGTTTTAATATTTTCCAGGATGTGAAAGAAGTATTTTATGAATGACCTACAGGGATAGTCAGAAGAGGATATGAGTGTAGACTATGAAGACTTTGTTATTATTTTTTCACTTTATGATGCAATGTAAGACTTATGAATGTATCTAGTGTTTCCAAGGCTACTAAACTAATCGGTCTTTCGAGACTTGATCTTTTGTGATCATGCCAATGTTACAAAGTAACGCACCGGCTCTGGGTAGCTGGGGTTGGGGCGTTACACTCTACATACACCGGAATGCACTTTAGTCATGACAACAGCAATTTATTTTCCATCAATGAATCTGAGGAGGATTCCGTCAAGGCCTCATTTGTAGAGGACCTCATGCAGACTCGTACTGCTGTATAGGACAATGTTGATTTCCCATCTCCATATTTTCTCTCGTTCAACCCTACCTGATGTAATTTCTCCCCTTTGAAGAAATTTCTCAATGGGGGTCATCCAGCTGGTGGCATGAGCATATATCTCAGGTACAGGACTAACTTCGTTGATTTCATCCATCTTTTTACGAACAAATGGCAAGACCATTCGACAATGATAAATACTGATTATTGTTTCATCCCTATCTAGGTTAGCTAGGGTTGTGGCCGCGTTGGGCAATGCATCGTCCAGGGAATTCTTAGACTGGGGAATATAGGTCAATGTTGGTTCTGTGGAGAATTCCACCATTATCCCTCAGACATGGTCAAACATGGGAATCAGCTCATCCTTTTTAATCGCATAGTGACATTTGACTTACATGAAGACCAGTTCTGAGTCACCTTTTACCTTAAGGTGTTGTACTTGTGCATAGAGTGCGAGCTCCATGCCTGCAATGAGGGCATGATATTCCACCTCATTGTTGGTACATCCTTCTGAAAGAAGTAAGTAAGATGGAAAGACTACCATTTCTGGGGACACAAGTATTATCCCCAGAGCAACCTTGTTAAATTTGGGATCCTCCATCCTTTTCCCTATCCGGATTTGGGATCCGCCATCAAAGTACATTTCCCATGATGGGAGCTCCTCTTTAACCAATAAGATGTCTTCCTCAAGTAACATGAAGTCCGGTGCAGTGGTCCCTGTCGAGGGGTGCTCTGCTAGAATGTCTACTAATGTCTGGCCTTTGATGGCTTTCTGAGTCACATTCTGGAGGCCAAACTGTTGCAGAATGACTTCCCATCAAGAGAGGTTCCTGGTTAGCATCTGGCGGCTGAGGATGTACATGATTGGGTTACTACATGAGACCAAATGGACTTCATGATGGTGTAGATAATGTCACAATTTTTTAACTGTGATGAACAAGGCCAGAAAACTCTTCTTGATGTTTGAATATCGAGCTTTTGCATCGATCATGGTTCGAATGAGGTAATAGAGAATGTTTTCACTACCAGTGTTATTTTTCTGCATGAGGAAGGCTTACAGTAACTCCTCTAGGTCCGTCGCGTATAGGATAATAGGTATTCCCTCAACCGAGGCCATGACTACCAGTGGAAAAAAGTTGTACTTATTTAGGCTATCGAATGCCTCTTGTAAATCATCAGTCCATTGGTAAGTGACCCCCTTTTTCATTATCCTGGTGAAGGGAAAACATTTTCCTGCCAATATGGATATGAACCGCCTAATTTAGGCCAGGTGTCCTTGAAATCCTCTCAAATCAGTGAGATTTTAGGGTGGCAGCTAGCCAAGGATATCCTTTATCTTATCAGGGTCGACATCGATGCCCCGATGTCATACGACGAAGCCAAGGAATTTCTCTGAGGTAACCACGAAGGTGCATTTCAAGGTATTCATCTTTAGGATATGTTTTAAAAGTTTGTTGAAGATGGTTTCGAGGTCTGACAGGTGATCTGAGCACTGTCTGGACTTGACCACCAAGTCATCCATGTAGCATACGATGAATCTACCCAGGAATGGTTTAAAGATACGATGCATGCCACGTTGATATGTGGCTCCAACATTCTTGAGACCAAAGGTCATGACCCTATAACTAAATATTCCTTGGGGGGATCTGAAGGCAGTGGCTTATTCATCTTCTCGGGCCATCCAGATTTGATTATACCCAAAAAAACTGTCCATGAAGGAAATAGCCTAATACCCAGCCATTTCGGCGATTAATAACTCGATAATCAGGACTGAGAAATCTTATTTCAGAAAATACCGATTGAGATATCTGAAATCAATGTAGACACAGATTTGTCCATTTTTTTCTTGAACAGAACAATGTTGGCCAACCAGATGGGGTATTAGACTTCCCAGATGAATCCCACTTTAATCATATTATTGACTTCAGCATCTATTTTTGTAGCATGTGAGGGGTACATCCTTCTGGCATCTTGTTTATAGCCCCGGTAGTCTTTTTGTAGACCTATGTGGTGCGTTGCCACTTCAGGATCGAGTCTCAGAATTTCTATGTAATTTGAGGAAAAACATCTCGATGTTCCCTGAGGAAAGAGGTGTATTCCTCATGATCCACGAGATACATGGCCGTACTAATGAGATTGGGCCTCGGGTCTTCCTCGGTACCCAGTTTTATTTCTTTCAACTCGTCCACAATGGTGGAGATACCTTCCTAAAATGAAGGAGGTGCATGCCTAAGATCTTCCTCCTCTTCTTCACCCACATTCTCATTTTCTTGATCTGACGGGGGCAGAGTTCCATGCACGTGCTCATGGGAGTCTGTAGGTGAGGCATCATGGGAATCCTTGCTCGAGTATTTGCCCCAAAATTCAGGGTTATCGGATTTTTCTACATTGTCACGCTCGACCATTATGGCTGAAGTCATGAGGACAGCTGAGTGCCTGTCCGGGCTTGAACCCCCGCTCTCAACATGGTTGATGGGCATTACATAGTCTCCACCATGCTACCTGAGGGGGTCATTAGGAACCATTTCAAGACCATTTGGAGTGGTGATCCAGTCCATACCATCGAGTGGATGATTCTTCTTGTTTTTCACATAAAACCTAGAATCAATGTAGTGTGACTCGAATTGCTTGAAAGTGACCTTGTCAGCGTACAATGTCCCACTTTTTCCATTGACTCAATACTCGATACACTGGTGTAGGATGAAGGAACGACCATGTGCTTATGAAGCCATGGCCTTCCAAATAGGTCATTGAGTGTTGTGTTCTTCTAGACCACCAAGAATTCCATGTAGCCCCCAATGTGGACAAAATTGATTTTTAGCTTGATTTGTCTCAATGAATTCTTTTCACTCTTGTCGTAACCCAACAGAGTTGTGGCTGAGGGTACTAGGTCATCATCACTGTAGCTCAACATACAAAGTGTCTATAGGGGAAGGAGGTTAACACCAGAGATATTGTCAAAAATGAATTTCTGGATCTCGACATCGTTTAATGTACCAGACACATCTAGTTGTTTGATGTGTCCTTTTATGATGGCATCTTCATCCTGATCGGTGATGGAAATCACTACATTGCATTCATTCTGTCCAGTCTCTGTCTGGTAAATCTTGATGGCGGCTACCTTGGCTTGAAGCTCCTGGAGGCTGAGCAAGGCTTCTACAAGTGCCTCCCTGAGATGTGCTAACAAACTTACGGCATCCAGGATTGAGAGTTTGGCTCGTACTGATGCCACCTACTTAAGGATGTTGTACATCTGCTCTATCGACTGACGCTTCTCCATTGGTGGTATATTTTTAGCAGGCACATTAGGAGTTGGAGTATGTGACGAGGAAGGACTGGTCGTGGGGTCATAGGTCGGCAGTTTTCCCATATTCTGGGCTCTCGGCTCGGCCGGTCTGTTTGTACACACTTGGCGGCTAGACATTTGTTCCTCCTAGGATGGGTACCGCAGAATGATAGGGCCAGAGAGGTTTCTTTTGGAGGTGGAGGGATATTCATTCTCCTATTGAGTCCGTTTATGTTCTCTCCCATGGTTTTCGGTGATATTAATGGTTTTTTCCTAGGTAAAACCATAGGGTTGGTTTCGGCTGCAACTGCATCTCCCCTGGTATCCCCTAATTCTACGGTTCCTCCTCCCGCACCATGTGTTGGGAATTCAGGTTCATAGTCATACTCTTCATCAAGGAAAAATTCCAATATATGGATGACGTTGATGGAACAAATGATTAAGTCCTCATCCAGTTACATGTCAACCTGGTCGGTTGTCCTGATGGTGCCGTTTGGTGGGTCGGTGCCCATGGAACCAAGTTTGGGGGCATAAAATCTGATAGTATCAGGGCTAACTTCGGCCTCTTTTCAGACTGCTCCTCTTACTCTTGTCTCCTCCCATTTCAATTATCCCTTAATGACTAGCTCGTGGAGGGTTGTGAGGCCGATATTGTCCGTTGTGTAGCATTAGGGGCTGTTAACGGAAACACCGTCTGCCATAGTTGATCTTGGAGTTTTCCCTAAGATCTGTTGATAGTCCTCCGAGTCATCCAGTTATAAAATTTCTGCCTCCTCTTGCGGGTGTATTCCTACCACACCTCCACTTTTTCAATGATGGTGGTATAAATATACATCACATGTGGGGGGTCCCATCTTGACCTACTCGGAGTCTACCATCCTTTGTAGGAGTTCATTGAAGATGAATCACTCATGGATATTGTTCCCTAACATTTGATTATAGGGATATTAATCAGGAATTTCATTAAGGTCGACTTCTTCGGGCTTCCTTGGCTCTAGGATGTTGAGCAATTTTCAATTCATGGGGTGATGAAGTAGCCACATACATGGTCCTCTAGGAACGATTATGTTTTTTGTATCCATTCCTTGAACTGGTTATGCTTCGATCCTCCTTGATTATCCCACTTGGGAAGAGGTGTCTGCTGATATACAGGGGGACCTTGGCGATTTGGTGGAGGCCTAGGTTGTGGAGCAGGCGTGGGGGATGGCTGGAGCATGACAGAGGACACTTTGTCTCTAACTGTTCTCTTTGCAGGAGCCTGTGAGGCTATTCGAGACTTTAGATTTTTCTGCTGCAAGGAGTCTTCAATTCTATGGAAAATGGCTGAGAGATTTCGAAAGCTAGTGCCACACTCCAATGGTATGAGCAACGTTCGCAGCTCATCTCAAAGTTTGTCGAAGCATATTGCCAGCATCTCCTCTTAGGGTGTTGGAATATTTAGATAGTTGGATAAACCCATCCATCTGGTGATGAAATCCAAGTCCTTCTCGTTCTTTCTCTGTTTGAAATTCATGAGGTCATTGACCATTGTTTTAGGAAGAGTTGAGCTGAGGTGGAACAGGAACTGTTGCCAAAGGTCTTCCCAGCTCAATATAGACTAAGCTGTTAGATTCGTATACCATATGAAGGCAGATCCTTGAAAGGTCCACATGAAGCATTTGTGTTTCACTACTTCTGGTTGTTCTGGTGTTCCAATCATAGGGTTGCAAAAAGACACGTAGTGCATTAAGTGATGTTCTGGATCACATGATAAATTCAAAATAGGGAATACATGGATCCTAAAATTGGGTGTAGGAGGTGTGTTGCTCACCCAATCTGGGTAGGGCTTCCTATCTGGTTGTATAGAAGCACGTCGACCTTCCATTGCTTCCAATCGAGCTGTAAGTGCCTCGATGGTGCTGGCGAGTCCTTGTTTTACATCATGTTGGGCCCGGTCTGGGGAAAGTATAGCCAAAGGCATTACTATAGGATCCGGCTCGGCCAGCACTGAGTGTGCATATGCCGATTGAGACTCTTTCAGACGGTTCATACGTACTCGATTTTGTTCCTTCCTGATTGGAGGGAATTCTTCGTATTCACCTGAATCCATGTTCAGGTAGTTTGATGGACTAGGTGCCTCATTGGGTGGGGCAAATCTGGGTCTTTGAGGATCACTTTCATGGATTGCAAGGTGTGGCTCTTCTTGGGAAACAATTTCAAAAAGACTATTCCTCTGGATTATCTTGGCATTGAGCCACCTCAATTATTTCATTTCCAATTCATGTCAAACGAATCTCTCTTCGAGCATAAGCGGCTCGTTTTTATCAAGAAGAGGAGGTAGGTTAAGGGTAACCGTTCCTTTGTTCTTATCCTTGTTCGAAGCTCTCAGGGTAAGTGGAGGAGGGTTAGATAGAAGGGTGGCCATATTTAGGGTGGTTCTCTGGTTCCAGGTGTGCACACTTGGTGGTTCGTTGTGGGTCACAACCAGACTAGAATCCTCATCTCCCGATACATCTGGATTTTCATCATCTTTGGTGTCACCCATGGGGTTAGCCTCTATGGAGTTGATGGATGCATATCATGGGTTGGAAGAAATTCCATCTTCTATATATGAAGAGGATCTCCCGCGCCTTTTATTGGTCATCCCCTTCCTGTACCGGGATTTCTTTCTGACTCAATGATGAAGGGTGACACGGAGAGTCCTTTATGCAACCTCATGATACGTCTCCCCCTTGAAGGGGATGTTGATTCAAAAGATGGTATATGCTAGGAAAATTCTCTTCTGACATTCCTCCTTAGATGATAGAATATAGATTCTCGTGGGGGACGTTGTTTTTGAGGTGGTAAAAATTCCCCGAGCACTGAGGACTGGGGTTGTCTCCATTCCTTGTACGTTGAGTCTTTTCCCATTTTAATTGGTTTTATGGGGGTATTTTTTGTTAAAAATTCCCCCATAAATGGAATATGGGGTTGATCCTGAATTGTCGTAGCGGCTGCTACTATCTCTACATACATGATCTTGCGTTCCCCCATTCAGGGGCGAATAGGATCTGATGCCAAGTTCACCTGTGAATCAATCCCCTATGGGGAGGCAAGAAATGACTGTTGATTGGCCTCTCTTAGGTGAGATGTATGTTGTATGATTTCGGTCTCCTGATTCAAGATCTCTTGAATGGCTTGTTCCTATTGGGTCTGACGCTTTTGGGACTTACTCCAGGACTGTTTATGTTGGGTGTGTCACCTGTGGCGATCAGGGTGACCACTCGATCACTATCGTGACGTGATGGCATTGTATGATATCACGCTGAACTGGTTCATCTGGGTAGGGAGCGGAGTGAAATGTAGAGCTCCATGTTCTCTCCATCCTCTGATATGGACTCCCGTCGGAGCGTCACCAATGAGGTGGCACAACTGGTGCAGTTCATGGAGGCAGGATAACTCAATGATTCCTTTACGCCTCTCAGGTCGCAGTTGCCACACCAGAGGTAGAGATTCTAGGTCGATGTGACACAGGAGGTCTCCTATTGTCTTGACATGGTCTACATACCCATATTAGGGTAGGAAGCTTGATTTCAGCCGTCTGAGGGTTTTCTATTTATTGGAGCAGATTTCTTGCGCACATTCTTCTGAAAACTTTTTGGGTATGTTGAATTGATAGGTGGTTGTGGGCTAAAACATAACTGATATATATCATCTATGGCTAGTCCTTTACTCATGTGCAACATGTCGGCATACTCCTCCGCTAGTGGTTCCCCTACTTGGTCAGCCCAACTAAGGCGCTCACCGATAGTGTGGTCAGAGGTAGTGGGGCCGGTAGGTGTTTCATTGTCATGTTGGTGATTCCGAGGTGGTGCAGAAGATGAATGTGGCCCCAGACCATATCTTGATTGAATAAGTGAGTCCTTGGTGACCATCTAGAAATCTGACATGCTGGATCTTGTCCTTATGAGTGCCTCATCATATGATGGCTTTTCACTACTTGATTTGGCATGGGGAGTAACATCCTATTGATATGATGTGACACTATGGGGATGACCTTTGAAATGGTGGATGCAATGGCAAGGACCACCATTATAGCTGCCGTAGGGATAGAACCTATGGGGTACACCCAGGGCAGGGCCTTCGCGTTGATCAACATTTAGGCGGGGAGGGCCTCCGCTATCTATGTTGTAATGGAGAGGGATACCATTACTACTTGACACCTCACTGCATAGAGGACTTTTGCAGTGGATACCCTAGGGAGGGCCTCCAAGGCATATCGCAGTGAGGGGAAGACCTTCTGGATTCTTAGCATTGTTACGAGGAGGGCCTTCACAACAACTTCCATTTGGTGAGGATGACCATCATGGCTGGACATTAAATGTGTGTCTTAGAGAGGACCTTCAAGACACACTGCAATAATGGGAGGACCTTATCATCGCTTGGGTCCATTGGGGGGATGACCATCGCAATGGCAGTCGTGGTGGTGAGGACTAACATCATAGCTACCGCAATAGCGAGGAATACCATCACAGCTGCCGCCGGGAGAATGTATGTGGGGTACACCCTGGGGAGGGCCTTCAGAATGTACCGCAACGAGGGGAGGGCCTTCTCATTACTTTACGTCTCTACAGGGAGGACCTCCATTATCAGGGTGGCAAGGATTTTTGTCCTAATCTAATGCCCAGCTACGTAGAGTGTCATTGCAATGTAACCCCTTGGGAGGATGTTTAGGCCCGGCCATGACAAGGGGAGGGACTTCTTGTCGTGATGGGACGTCACTATGGGGAGGGACTCCATAGTTTTGATTATGATAGTGAGGAATACTATCATAATCTACAGTCCCACTACAGGGAGAGTGTATGTTGTGTATACCCTGGGGTGGACCATCCGGTTGGACTACATCAAGTTGTGGTCTATCTTGTTGCTCGATCTTCTGGTCACGTGGAGGGCTACCTTGACTCGCCTCAAAAGAGAAGCTCTCTTGATCGATCATTATAAGGCTATGGGGGAGTCCCCTTTGGGTACTCTGGGGAGGACCTTCAGAGCTGCTAGTAGCGACATTGCGGGGAGGGACATCACAACTACAACTACCAATCCCATAATTTAGTAATGGGTGGGAAGGGTTCTGAGCCTTTGATATGCGCTTAGTAGTATTGGGAAACCCCTCTTCTAATAGAGAGGAGTCATGAAACTGCTCTTTATTTTATGGCTACCTTCAGTGCATTCGGGGTGCTTTCTTCCAAGCAGCGAGGACCATTTGCTATTGATGACAGCCTTCACCTTTTGGTCCCTTTCTAATTTGTTCTCGTGATGCTACATGGATACACGGATGAACATCTTGACTTTTAGCCAAAATATGTCTCTGCTCTGGATAATCCACCATGATGGACGGGTGTCCCCCAGTTGAACCAAGTGATGCTGCTCGATCTGGTTTCCCTTATATCGCAGAATAAGTCTAAAAACCCTCCTAGGAGGAATCAAGGATGCAGATATGATCCGAGGCGGATATCTCGTCTCTTAGATGAGTCACCTCAACTGGGGAGACGGGCTCATAGTCCTGAGTCCTTGCTATTTCCGTAGATGCAATTACATTCTGGTAAGTATACAAGATATGATCTGGGATCAATACCTGCTCCTCCATCATTTCCAGGATATGCAGAGAGACATATTTGGCTGCAACGTGTATGAAGGCCCATTTTGGTATCAGTGTAGGAATATCTTGCTCCGGTCCTCCGGTGGTTAGTGGGTACTGACAATTATCCTATGTCGGGGTAGGTGAATTAGTCATCCCTTGTTCTGGGATATTCCGTTTTATCTCTCTGTTTTCCACCACATTGGGATGGAATATTTTTCTTGCATCCGCTGGCAGCTAGCCCTGCATATGTTGGTTTCGCACCGTATCGAGTCAGTGGCCTTTGTTGGTAGGGAGATGTGCCTTCATATTAATTTTCACCAAATATAGATGCCATAATTTATTGATCGCCCCCACATTGGGATGGTAGGCGTTAGGAGAACCTGCTTAGATCTGGTCCTACAGGTGCTAGGTTGCCACCACATCTGGTTAGTGGGATTCATGACCCTGGGCAAGGAAAGGTGTCTACCAGGTAGGTGTCATCTTGTGCGAGTGACGGGCTTGATGGAGCTCGGTGGGCATGCACGCCTCCTTGTATGGTGCCTCCATGTCTGGATGGCGGAACATGGAGGATTGAACATGTGTATGTGAATGTTCATGATATTTCTTCGTGACTAGGTAGTGGAGCTGTTCCTTTAGGATAAGGGTGATGAATGGTCCCTATTTGTATGTTTTCCGCCCTCATCGGGTGGTCCAAGGGGCTGGAGCTCTAGAAGCATGGGCCTAGATCCTTAGGGTGAAATCCTCCTTAGCATGAGGATATTGAGTCATGGCATAACCATGACGACATCTTCTAGCGGGGGCCTCAGAATGAAACCCCCGTTCAGTGGGGATAAAGTCCTCAGCGTCGACCTCATCCACCTCCCTAAGATAATGGAGGTACTTGTCGTCTTGTCTTTGGGATAGACTCATGAAACGGTTTGAGAAGGCAACTAGACCCGTTTGGATCTGCTTCCATGTTCGTTTCTGGGTAGGCGACTGGAGGGTCTTCATGGATTTAAGGGCTTGCATGGCCGCCTCCACCGTCGGGAGAGTACTGTTTAAGTGGTACTCTCTAATCAACGCATCTAAAACCCAGCATTGAAGATGCTGAGTCTGTGATGGGGTCCTTTGTTGTTGATAAATTTTGGTCAATGTGTAGCTTGAAGCACGTACCTTTGAGTTCCACCATGATACCATGGGATCGAAGGGAGTTCTGAGTGTTGCATGTAAAATAATTTAACAAATACAAACAACATTCCCATCAATGTCGAATCTCATGATCCCATGCATAATTATTAACCCTACTTGGCCCTACTTGTGATTATAATGTGGAATATAGTGGGATTAGGTTAAATCTGTCATGCTTGGTTAAAGATTCATGTCAGGTTTACCATTTTTGTTTCGAATTGGTTCGAAACACCCAACGGTTCAGTATCTGACGATACGTGTACCTGCTTTCCAAAGGCATGTGTTCACTGGGTGATTTGGCCAGTGACGCTTAAGAACTCACATTGGTCGAGTGGATGGGAAGTTGGGCTCATCTCATCCTTTTGGGGGTAATTATTTCTTGTTACGGTACTCTATTATAGACTTAAGACGTGTTCATATGTTCACGAATCTTTGGTTTATACCCAAGCATAATATCCATGGATTACTCCTGGTTGGAAATGGTCAGATAAATGCAGGGATTTGGAATCATTTTGGCCTAAGTTTTACCATCCCTTATTGGATTAATGACTCTGAGGAGTTCATACTCATTAAGATGGTGGATGGGGCTTACACTCTATGGTTGCCTAAGGTGTTGGTGAATCGTCACGAAGGAGGTCAGAAATACCGATTGTTGGGATTGAACCTTGGGGATGCTTCCTACGTATCCCGGTGGTAGGAAATCCATGTCCACGTAATTCTTATTATTAGGGATTAAACATGAGTGTCGCCTTCTATTGGGATTGAGCCTCAAGGAGGTGTCCTGCATACCATGTTTAGGAAACAGGGATCAAAACCCACGTAGTTCATTTTGGGGCTTCGGTGAACTGACCGGAAGGCGGACCTGGGGTCCAAGGGATATTGGGATTGAACCTTGTGGAGGATTCCTAAGTATCATAGTGGTAGTGAATCAAAGTCCATATAGTTCGTAGTATTGGGGTCAGGGTTGGTGCTTACTCTATGCCCACATGAGTCATGCTCGGTGTGAGAAACAAGAGGCAGCAGAGACCAGACTATCACGTCGTTAAAGGTGTGTTTGTGGGAAGCAGAGTGGGGATTACTACTGGAGAGGCCCAGAGAAATGGAGATTGGTAATTACTCCAAGATAGAGGCCCAATTAAGACAATGTGCAGAAGGAGAGGGAAAGGGTACTCATGTGTTCATATCGACTCTTGGTCCCTAACACTGGGGGAGTACGGAGGTACATGGGTGATACCTCCTGCAGGAAAGGCTAGGGGATTACACCAAAGAGGTCGCCCAATCATTCACAGAAGAGGGGAGAATTACTCACCACTGGCATTGAAAGGAAACACATGCGGGGTCCACCACTCTAGAAAATTGGAGAGGCAGAAAGGGGACTCCTAGGCACGGACCCTGCACTACCGTGGGTATGTGCACCCAGGAATGATTTAGGAACCCGCTAAAGGGCCAGATCAACCCCTTTTCCCATGCCTACCATGGGTATTTAAACTCAAATTAGCACTCAAATGCACCTGGAGGATTGACTATATGGATCTGGTGGCTATAGTAGAGGCCTTGGCTCGAGGGTGATAAATAGACTAATGAGGGGGTTGTGAAGGATCAATATGGATTGGAAGGATTTTATCTCACTCCGGGAATGGGAACACCGAAGGAGTTGGGGGACACATGGGTGTATGTGGTGTGGCACCCTTCACATAGGCGGGTTCTACATGGCTGGAGAGGTCGTCTGCATACCAGGGTGGTTCGTGGACTGATAGGTATCCCACATACCAAGTTGGTATGTGTCTTCAGGTTTGGCCCACGTACCAAGTTGGTACGCAGTGGAGTTCACGCGAGAAATGGTGGCCATGGGTGATTCTAGTCGGGTGTTTATCGGACATGGCTTCACCCATGTATAAGGGTGCTACGCGGTGCGTCGGATCAAAAACAATAATAGACTCTCTGGTCTACAAGGAGTACACTCGCGGAGGGGCCATGGCTCGTGGTATTCTTTTTCCTCTTATTTTAAGTTTGTGGTTCATTAAGTTATTATGCATTTTCCGGTTCCTTATTAATTCATTCCCAGTTTCATACCTGTTTTGGTTTGTGAATTGGAAATTCACTATTTGCGAAATCCTAAGCTCCTTCCATCGAAATCCTTCCACCCCAATCTGATACATCCCTCTCTTCTCCTTCTTGATCTCCATTTATATATTGGGGAAATATATATATATGTGTGTGGTCATGTGTCACCTTATGTGGAGGCCCATGATCGGATACCCAGTTTACGAATGACTTGGTCAATCCACCACTCACGGGAGGCATTGAAAGCACATACCAAATGTAGAGTGCTTCGCAGCCGTGCATGGATCCACCTCTATTCTGCGAATGACACTGTATGTGGTCTGGGACAGATGACGCAGTCCGTGGATGGGGTGGTTCGTGACGGTGGACTGGCCTGGTGCTCCTTCTACTTCGTGTCTGTGGAGGGTTCTCGCCTCTGTTTTGCAAACGACAATGGTTCGCAGAGGGGGCGGCTTGCTGATCCACCCACGTACAATCATCATTGGACCGGTACGCGGACCAGTTCAGCTTTTTCCAACATTTGAGTATTATCCACAATTTTTCCCAATTCCTTGAGGGACATTTGGTAGAATCCTCTCTTGAAGGGGATTCTCATTCTCCTTTACGGATTTTCCAGGACCCTACATCTATGAAACAACATAACATATGAGTAAAACACTATTGTATGTTCATTATTTTGTGGTGTAATTAATTAAATATTTAAATTCTTATATATTAAAATCCTTATATATACCCTAGAAACTCATTATGAGTTTTCATTATGAATTTCCACCAAGATGGTTATCATATTATGTTGGATATTTATCATTTCAGGGTTCATGTGTCATATTAGAAACAATTCTATGAATCTTGGATGGGGAGGTTATTTATAATATTAATTGACATGACTATTCCATTATTTAAGGAATGTTTTCGTGGATACGATTTGTTGAATTACTTATGTGAAACATGGATAAATGAAATGGATATATTATTGGAAGGAAATTACTCCTGGTAATAGTGGGTGGTCATGGAGATTTAGGATTGTAATTCCCCGACCCCAGTTACCCAGAGTCGGTGCATTATTACGTATCATTGGAATGATCACAAAAGATCACATATCGAAAGACTGATTAGTTTAGTAGCCTTGGAATCACTAGATACATTTATAAAGTTTACATTACATCATAATGTGAAAAACTACAACAACATCTTGTTTTCATATCCCCACAAACTATCCCTGCATTTCATTCATAAAATACTTCTTCTCATCCTGGGAAAATAAAAAATTGAAAGGTTTGAGCTCAGATTCTCAGTAAGGATAACAATATAGCGGAAACATTCATAAATAAGCATAAACATTTAAGGAAATTTATAAATAAAACAAAATCCTTTTAAACTTGAACTTTAGCATAATATGGAAAAGATAACATGAAATAATTCCATTTACTTATTCACATGGATATTCTACTAGTCTAATAATCACATGAAATATCAATAACCACTTTCATAATTACGGAATGCATAATGTCATATTATCATAACCACGTATCCAAGGCCTCGTGCCAAGACTTCAAATAATATTTTATCAAGGCCTCATGTCAAGACACAAATTTGTCTCATTAGACCTACCGATACATCGAGAAGCTATAGCGGGCTCCACCAGTCACTTATTATGTCTAATGCATTCCTCATATGAAAAGGTTTAAACATAACATAAACATTCGTATTAAAACTAGTATACAAATTGTAAATACTTTCTCCATAAACCATGAATGGTATAAAAATAACACATCTACGTCAAACATATCACAAAACCATCAATACAATATGGATGTTTTGTATCATAATAAATCAACTTAAATAAGCTTAAAATCCATTAAAGGATGTTGACATATATGAAATCAAAAATATTTGAGAGAAATATCTCTTTTTTTTAAATCATTGAAAAGTCAAACATTTATAAAGGAAGCAATTTAAAAGAGATTTTTGAATCAATGTGTCCCATACCACATTGAAACTTTTGAAAATAAATATCATTTAAAAACATTCAGGTCAATATAAATAAATCCTTAAAATCATTTTTAAAACATGGTTATTAATTAAAAATATTTAGAAAGATAAATCTTTAAAACATATAAAATTCTGATCTTGATAATGAGTACCTTTCACAAATTCTTACTATATTCATTGTGAAATCATTTTAAATTCACATAATAAAATAAAACATTTTCTTTTAAAATAAGCTTGTAAGGGAAGCTTCAAAGATTTCACAATAGTGGAAAATAGCCGCACCCACCGTATAAGTTAAAAAAATACATTCTTACCTTAATTTTGTCAAAAAGGTTAAAAAGGTCCTTTTTTTGAAATTGACGTAATGATTCCTTTTTAAACATCTTATAAAAATTCAAAAAAAGGTTTAAATGAAATTAACCCATATTCTATAAAATATTTATAATGGTTTGAAATACATTTTTAAGAAACATGTATGTGGATGATAAAGAGGTCCTAGTAGATAATAACATATAAACAGCCTCGGATAATGAAGAGATTGTAGAATTAACCCTTACATTGTAATTTTCCTTGGTTGAGGGTAGGTTAAAAACCTATATAATGGTGAAATAATTATTATTAAATTGTAAATGAATAATATACATTAATATGATATAAAATATGATCTTTTAACATTGATTTGATAATAATATCTTAGTATTATCATCGTTTCGGGTGTTCACTTACTCATTTTCGTTTATATATTTTGTTACATAAGCCGTGTTTGTTATGGATATGTTGTATCTTATTCATATCAAAAATGATATCAAGTCATTAATCTTTCTTTTTAATCATAAAATGAGAATTATAATTGCATGGATACGATGGGGAATGAATCCCATCGCGTCCATGGAGACGGTAGTCCATCCGTACGCACAAGCAACAATATCATTCTTTTGATATTAAAATAATATATAATTGGATGGTATATCATATATAAAGAATAATTACCATGTTATATTTATTATTTACATCAATTATATATCATTATCATATCCATCCAAATAATTATGTTTTTGAATAACAATTACACCACGCCATGGAGACGGTAAGCCATACATACGCACGTATGGTGACATGTCATTCAAAGGATGGATAGAATAATGAATATGGTTGTACCGTATTTATAATAACATCACAGTATATAGATGATACTGTAGTTATTATTTTAGAAAGGAAATAAAAAAGTAAAGAAGAATTTGTAGAAGAAAGGAACTTGAAAAATGGTGGTAAAAACATTACCTCTTCTTTGGGTTCTTCCTTTCGATTTGATCAAAAGGGATCCTTAGGTTGGATTTATTATCACAATAAGGCCTCTAGGATGAATTTATGGAAATTTGAAAGATTATTTGGGCTAGTTTTGGTCGAACCAAAAGTCTTTTATGGTGTGAAGAATTAGTTAGAAGTGGTGTCCTTTTATAAGGGGGAGGATGGGCTCTTTAGGAAAAAAATTAAAGTATTAATTTATAATAAAATCATATTCCATTTATAATGGTTCCAAAGTGGATTATTAAATGTATAAGGTGGGGATGGGTCAAAATAATTTCAACTAATAAAATTTATACAGGTTTGGGTCACTATATTAACCTTATCTTTTATTTTTAACTATTAGTTAATTAGTTTGACATTTACTATGTCAATGGTATTTTTATATTATATAGTTAATAAACATACTATATACATCCAAGAGACCTCTAAGTGGTCCATTAATGATACACCTATCATGATATAATTCCTTTGGTCGATCCTTAGATTTTTTGGAATATAATATCAATTAATAATATAATATTTGTTTTAAAAACTCATTTATGTCAATTTTAAAACTATTCAATAATTGATTTTTTTTAAAATATTAACAAGTTTATTAATTCTAATGAAATTAATTTAAGAAATAATAACAAGAAATATTAACCAATAAAATTCGTGGATTCAATCAAAACATTGAAATTATATTTATTTTAACTTTTATAATACCAATTATTTGATTCTTTCATTAATAAGGAAAATATTGCATCATTATTGTGTAATAAATAAATTTAATTATTAAATGTCTAAAATTTATAAATAAAATTCAATTTTGCAGGAAATCATTTAATCTTTCTAATGAATATTTATAGTCAAAAATATAATATGTATAACCCTATGTAAAAATTGTTTTTCTAAAAGATATATGCTTATTTTATTTTTGTATTTACTTTAACTTAATTAATATAATGTATCCTTATCACCTTCAAGTGGCTCCATGGGGTCCCAAAATCGACCCAAATGTGCCCATTTTCGGAAATTTATCAACCAATATTATTAGGACATGTTTTAGGGTAATTTAGTATTATTACCGTATTATTTTTTTACCCTTATTTACTGGATTTACCCTTTACACATGGTACATAAAATATTTACTGAAGTAATTATTCAAAATATCTAAAAATAAAAGTTACCTATTTACACAATTTTGACCTCCTGATTCTAAATATGGAATCCATTTTTCTAAATTCGAAGTTAATTAAATTAATTTAAAATTAATTTCCGTTGTCGAAACAAAAAGTGTGTTTTTATCAAATAATAACTGTCAAAAGATTGACACTTTCTTATATCCAGTTTAAAAGAAATTATATTGAATGACAAAAATTGTATTAAATGGTAAAATAAAAATCTAATTATACTTTAAAATCACTCAAATTTATAATTTATCACTATTAATTATTTCTATTAAAAAAAAATTTTAATTAAAATTTAGTAATTTTCATTATTCATCAAAATATGAAAGTTATCAGAAAAGTACCAAAATTTCACCCTAAGATAATTTCGATATTCTGAATCCTATAATGAAGTATATTTTACCAAATTAAAAATATAGAAGTTGAATTTATTAATTTAAAATTAATTCCCGCTATTTAAACAAAAAGGCATATTTTTAAAAAATAATAACAATAAAAAGTTTGAGACTTGATTATGTCCAATTTGATAGTGAAATTACTTACAATTAACATCATTGGATTAAATGTTAAAAATATAATCTATTTACGCTTCCATTCAATTAAAATTTATAATTTAACAATATAAATTATATTGAATAAAATAGTTGTTTTCAGTTAAAATATAGTATTTTTCGCTATTCACCAAAATATGAAAGTTATTTGAAAAACACCAAAAATTTATTGAAACTAAATTATTATGTCCCGATTCTATAGAAAAAGTTTATTTTGTCAAATTGAATATATAAAAGATTCAAATATTGGTTTTAAGAAGGATTCTCCATTAAAAGGTCGTAACATTGCATTTTTTGGAAAATACATCTTTTATCTGAAAAAAATGTATTTGTTCTTAAATTCTGTCTAAGAAACTCATAATATGGATTCAAAAATTAAAATGATTATATAAAGTTTAAAAGTCGGTTAATACTATTCATAACTGCTTTTGAATGCTTATTTGGTTAGTCATGGTGCGCTAGAACTCGGTGTTGCGTGTAGTGAAAGTTATTGAATTACTTTGAAGAAATAACATAATATGAAATCTCAGGGTGTTACATTCTTCCCTCCTTCAATAAATTTTATCCTCGTAATTTGAAATTATTTTTCAAAAATAAAATCTTGAAAATAGAAAATACCTTTGGGAAAAACCACATCGAAAATTAGGATAATAAAATTTAGTCTTAATAAAAGGAAAAGGGAAATGAAAGGGTCACCACCAAATTATGATCTCGATTTGGAGAACTTTGGTGGAAATTAAAGACATATAATTGGATTAAAAACATAAATTTTTATAGTTAGTGATTGAGGTAATCAATCACAAACAAGTGTAAAATTGATGGCCATATATTCATCAATCTATTATGATTTAAAATACCATCGGTTCAACAAAACATATGGTATTAGGATAACACATTTTTTGTTTTCAAATCACTCACTAAAGTATAAGAATTAATTTCTTCATTGAATAAGAGAAGAATAAAAATATATACTTGACAGGTAGAGTCACATACTTTAACTATGTTCTACCACAAACTCATCTTTCACTCTAAAAGATAATAGAACTTCAAAATAATATTCTATTTATCATATTCTTATAGGGTTTAAAAAATGAATTTATAATTCATCTAGAAGAACCATTAAAAAAACTAAATTATTCCATACAGGACATCACATGGGTCAGTGGTAGGTGATACAGCCTTGTCACCCTTCAGTTTTGGGTTCATGTCTCGCGGTCGGGTCGGACAGGACGGGTTTCCACCCAACCTCCGGGTTGTCATTTTATGGAAATCGAAAAATAATCTCAAACAAGAATTATCCAAAATACTTCTATCTAAACTCATAGTCCAAAATTTATAAGGAAGGTAAACACAATGAAAATCAATTTTTTCGCGTAATAACATATGAACACCTTCATCATGTATTCTTTTAAAACACTACAACATCATGAATTACAATAAAACCTTATTGATTACATTCATGATTTCTTATTCCTTTTAGAATACTGGATATACTCCTTCTATCCAAAAAAATATTAAACTCCAACAATGATGGAACATACTAATCAATGATCAGTTTCAAGGTAATATAGAATATCTGATATGATTTACCCAAATAAATCATGTATTATTCCAAAATCACTACCTCAGTATCAGAACCATATTGTTGTTTATCTTTCCCTCAGTCATATATTTTCCAAAAATTTAACCTGCTATTGGGTCACCTTTCTTTATTCCACACAATCTGAAGCCCTTAATGAAATAGTACTATTGTACAATCCTTATATACTCCATAATTATTATAACCAGTACATTGTTTATACAACACTCAAATGACATAATACTATAATAACAACATAAGAACTCTAATCATTCCTCCTTATCTGTGGTAGTATCATAACTTTATTATAATCCAATAGCATCATTTGGGGCATACTATAATGATTTGGACATTGGTTCACGTAGTGTCCCAACTCCTTGAAGATGAATCATTGTACATTTCAGACCTTTTTCTTTTCCTTGCAGTTAGGTACATGGTGTCCTTTTTCTCCACACTTATAACAAACTCTCATTCCTTTCAGGCAGGTTCCAGGGTGTTTCTTCCCACAGTTATCACATATGGGAAAATTATTCTTCTTCCTCTTCCCATTATCCATCTTTCTCTCTTCCATCCTTTTCTTCTCTTGCATCCCTTCAAAGCCATAATATTCTGATAATTCTTTACTTATCTTATTAATACATGATATTATTTCTTCATATGTTTAGAATACATAGGAGACTATTTCAATTCTAAATGTTGGATTAATATGGTGAAATATATGGTCCTTTTTACTCTTTGGATCATACTTATTGATGGAGTTCAGATTCTTTCTACTAGGCGTCATTTCTATACAATAGAATAAACTTTGTCAATATATGAATTGCAACGAATAATTCCAAACTTGTAAAATACCTAACTTAAATGGAACAGTTTCTGGATATAATCTATAATCATAAAAATGTTTTCTTTGAGTAAGTATAGACTCGTAATCCCTTCATAATGGTTTGTAAAGAAAATGAGAATTATCCTAAGAATATCTCTGTGAGTTTTGTAACCAAGAGTGTATCAAGTCCCATTGTCATGCATCAGTTCCCGTTCGATTGTTGCTCAAAGTGGTGTTTTCAGGTTTTACCCATAGGTACATCTGTGCTAGAGCTGCCTCTACCTACTCGTATCCAGACGTGGATGTATTGCTCGGAAAACTCAAAAAATCATTAGAATACCAAAATTCTAGGAATTTCTTATATACTAATCCTCAAATTACATCTTAGGTCTATGTGATCTAATCAGGCTTTATCTAAATCTAGCTTCCAAGGTTTGTACTAAACTTTCTCTAATACCAACTGTAATGCCCCAACCCTAGTTACCCATAATCGGTGCATTATTATGTATCATTGGCATGATCACAAAAGATCAAGTCTCGAATGACCGATTAGGTTAGCAGCCTTGGAATTACTAGATATATTCATAATGTTTACATTACATCATAAAGTGAAAAACTAAAAAAACATCTGTTATCATATCATCTCATACTATCCTTACATGTCATTCATAAAATACTTCTTCACATCCCAGGAAAATAAAACATTCAAAGGGGTGAGCTCAGATGCTCAGTAAGGAGAATAATATAGCGGAAACATTCAGTAATAAGTATAAACATTTAATGAAATGTATAAATAAAACAAAATACTTTTAAACTTTAACTTTAGCATAATATGTCAAATATAAAATGAAATAATTCCATTTACATACTCATATGGATATTCTACTAGTCGAATAATACCATGAAATATCAATAACCACTTTCATAATGATGGAATGCATAATTCCAGACTATCATAACCACGTAGCCAAGGCCTCGTGCCAAGTCTACAAATAAGATTTTGTCAAAGCCTCATTCCAAGACACTAGTTTGTCTCATGAGACCTACCGATGCATCAAGGAGATATAGCAGGCTCCACCTGTCACTTATTATGTCCAATGCATTCCTTATATGAACAGGTTTAAACATAACATAAACATTTGTATTAAAACTGGCATATTAAATGGAAATACTTTCTCCAAATACCATGAATGGTATAAAAATAACACATCCATAATCAAACATATCAAAAAACCTTCAATACAATATAGAATTTTGGTGTTATAATAATTCAACTTCAATAAGATTAAAATCCATAAAAGGATGTTGACATAGATTAAATCAAAACTATTTGAGAGAAATATCTCTTTTTTGAAATCATTTAAAAGTCACACATTTATAAAGGAAGCAATTTAAAAGAGATTTCTGAATCAAAGAGTCCCATAACTCATTGAAACTGTTGAAAATAAATATCATTTCAAAACCATCATGTACATATAAATAAATTCTTAAAATCATTTTGAAATCATGGACATTAATTAAAAAGATTTAGAAATATAAATCTTTAACACATTTAAAATTCTGATCTTGATAAAGAGTACCTTTCCAAAATTCTTAAAGTATTCATTTTGAAATAATGGAAAGACACATAATAAAATAAAACATTTACTTTGAAAATAAGCTTGTAAGGGAAGTTTCGAAAATTTTACAACGGTTGAAAATAGTTTCACCCTCCGTATAAGTTAAAAAAATACATTCTTACCTTAATTTTGTCGAAAAGGTTAATAAGGACCTTGTTTGGAAAATGAAGTAAAGATTCATTTGTAAACTTCTTAAAAAAAGTCAAAAAAAAGGCTATAAATGTCTTTAACCCATATTCTATAATATTGTATGAATGTTTTGTAATACAATTTTAAGAATAATGGTTGTGGATGATAAAGAGGACCCAGTAGATAATTACATATAAACAACTTCGGATAATGATAAGAATGTAGAATTAACACTTACCTTTTACTTTTCTATGGTTGAGGGTAGGTTAACAACCTGTATAATTGTGAAATAATTGTTATTAAATTATAAAATAATCATATACATTAATATGATATCATATATGATCTTTTACCATTGATTTGTTAATAATATATTAGTATTATATTTATTTCGGGTGTTAAATTACTCGTTTTATTTTATATATTTTGTTACATAAGCCATGTTTGTTATGGATAGTTTGTATCATATTCATATCCATAATGATATCAAGTCCTTATACATTATTTTTAATCATCAAATTATAATTATAATTGCATGGATATGATGAGGAATGAATCTCATCACGTTCGTGAAGACGATAGTCCGTACGTACGCACGAGCGACAATATCATTATTTTGATATTAAAATAATACATAATTGGATTATATATAAAATATACAGAATTATTATCATATTATATTTATTATTTACATCAATTACATAACATTATCATACCCATCAAAAAAATAATGTTTTTGAATAACAATTACACCATGATGTGGAGACGGTAAGCCGTACGAATGCATGTATGGTGACATTTCATTCAAATGATAGATAGAATAATGAATATGGTTGAACCATATTTATAATAACATCAAATTATATAGAATATACTGGAGTTATTATTTTATAAAGTAAATAACAAGGAAAGAAGAAGTTGAAGAAGAAAAGAACTTGAAAAAGGGTGGTGAAATCATTACCTCTTCTTCGGGTTCTTCCTATTGATTTGATAAAAATGGCTCCATAGGTTGGATTTCTGATCAAAATAAGGCCTATAGGTTGAATTGATGGATGTTGAGAGAGTATTTTGGCAGGTTTTGGCCGAACCAAATTGCTTTGAAGTTGTGAAGTATTGGTTAGAAGTGGTGTCCTTTTATAAGGGGGAGGAGGGGCTCTTTTGGAAAAACTTAAAGTATTAATTTATAATAAATTCATATTCAGTTTCTAATGGATCCAAAGTATATTATTAAAATTATATGGTATTTATGGGTCTAAATAATATCAACCAATATATTTTATATTGGTTTGGGTCACTATATTAAACTTATCATTTAGTTTTAACTCTTAGTTAATTAGTTTGACATTTACCGTGTCACTTTGTATTTTTATATTATATAGTTAATAAACATACTATATACATCCATGATACCCCCGGGTTGTCAATTACTGATACACCTATCATGATATAAGTACTTTGACTGATAATTAGATTTTTAGTAATAGAATATCAATCAATAATATAATATTTGTTTTATAAACTCATTTTTTTCAATTTTTACACCATTCAATAATTGATTTTTTGTTATAGTCTTAACAACTTTATTAATTATAATAAAATTAATTTCAGCAATCATAACATGTAATATTAACCAATAAAATTCGTGGATGGCATCAAAACTTTCAAATAATATTTATTTTAAATTTTATAATACCAATTATTTGATTCCTTCATTAATTAGGAAAATACGGCATCAATATTGTGTCATAAATAAATTTAATTACTAAACATATGAAAAGTATAAATAAAATACCATTACGTAGGAAATAGTTTTATCTTTCCTATAAATATTTATAGTCTAAAATATAACATGTATAACCCTATGTAAAAAATTAATTTTTCTAAAAGATATATGCTTATGTCATTTTTGTATTTACTTTAACTTAATTAATATAAAGGGTCCTTATCACCTACAAGTGGCTCCATGGGGTCCCAAAATCGACCCAAAGAGTCCCATGGTAGGAAATGTATCAAAAAATAGGTTTAGGACATATTTTAGTGTAATTTAGTTTTATTATAATATTATTTTGTACCATTATTTACCGGATTTACCCTTTAACCATGCTAAATAAAATATTTACTGAAGTAATTATTCAAAATGTATAAAAATAAAAGATACATATTTACACAATCTGTACCTCATAATTCTAAATATGGAATCCATTTTTATAAATTCAAAACACATAAGTGTCAGAAATTAATTTAATATTAATTTTCATTGTCGAAATAAAAAGCGTGTTTTTAACAAATAATAACTATTCAAATATTGAAACTTTATTATGTCCAGTTTAAATATAAAATTATGTCCAATGACCAAAATTGGATTAAATGGTAAAATTATAATCTAATTATACTTTGAAATCACTCAAATTCATAATTTATCACTATTAGTTATTTCGATTAAAAAGTTGTTTTTAATTAAAATTTAGTAATTTTCATTGTTCATCAAAATATGAAAGTTATCAGAAAAGTACAAAATTTCACCCTAAGCTAATTTTTATATTCCTAATACAAAAATGAAGTCTAATTGACCAAATTAATAAAATTAATTTATCATTTATTAATTTAAAATTAAATCAGACTATTAAAACCAAAAGGCGTATTTTTATGAAATAATAACTATTAAAAGTTTAACACTTGATTATGTCCAATTTCAAAGTGAAAATACATACAATGAACATCATTGGATTAAATGGTAAAAATATAATGTATTCATACATCCATACCATTAAAATGTATAATTTAACAATATAAATTTTTTTTATTAAAAAAGTTGTTTTCAGTTAAAATATAGTATTTTTCATTATTCACCCAAATATGAAATTTATCAAAAAAAACACCAAAATTTTATTGAAGCTAAATTCTTATGTCCTGATTCTAAAGAACAAGTTTATTTTTTCAAATTGAATTTATAAAAGTTTCAAATATTGGATTTAAACAATCTTCCCCATTAAAAGGTGGTAAAATGGAATTTTTTGAAAATTATTTATTTTATCTAAAAAAATGTATTTGTTCTTACTTTAGGTCTGAAAAACTCATATTATAGATTCTAAAATTATAAGGATTATATAAAGTTTAAAATTCAGTTAATAATATTCATAACCTATTTTGAACGGCTTTTTTGGTATGTCATGGTGCACTAGAACTCGATGTTGCGTGTAGTGAAAGTTATTGAATTACTTTGAAGAAATAACGAATTATGAAATCTTAGGGTGTTACATTATTACCTCCTTCAATAAATTTCATCCTAACAATTTGAAATTATTTTTCGAAAATAAATGGTTTAAAATAGAAAATACCTTTGTTAAAACCCACATAAAAAATTAGGTTAATAAAATTTTGTCTCAATAATATGAAAAGGGAAATGAAAGGATCGCCACCAAATTATGAACTCGATTAGGAGAACATTAGTGGAAATTGGAGACATAAAATTGGAGGAAAAACGTAAATATTTATAGGTAGTAATTGAGGTCATTAATCAAAATCAAGTTTAAAATTGAGGGCCATAAATTCATCAATCTATGATGATTTAAAATACCGTCAGTTCAACAAAACATATGGTATTAGGATAATACATTTTTTGTTTTAAGATCTATTCACTGAAGTATAATAATTAATTTCATCATTGAATAAGAGAAGAAGTAAAATATATACTTGATAGGTAGAGTACCATACTTTAACTATGTTATACCATAAACTCATCATTCACTCTAAGAGAAAATAGAACTTAAAAATAATATTCTATTTATTCTATTCGTATAGGGTTAAAAAATGAATTTATTATTCATATAGAAGAACCATTAAAAACTATATTATTCAATCCAGTACATCACGTGGGTTAGTGGTAGATGATACACCATTGTCGCCCTTCAGTTGTGGCTTCAAGTCTCGCGGCCTTGCCGGACGTGATAGGTTACCACCCAACCAACAGGTTGTCCTTTTATGGAAATCCAAAAATAATATCAAACTAGAATTATCCAAAATACTTTTGTCCAAACTCACAGTCCAAAATTTAAAAATAAGGTAAACACAATGAATATCCTTTTTTCCACGTAATAACATGTGAACACATTCATCATGTATTCTTTTAAAACACTGCAACATCCTGAATTACCATAAAACCTTATTGATTGCATTCATGATCTCTTATTCTTTATAGAATACTGCATATACTGCTTCTATCTAAAAATATTATAAACTCCAACAATGATGGAATATAAAAATCATTGATCAGTTTCAAGGTAATCAAGAATATCAAATATAATTTATCCAAATCAATCATGTAATATTCCAAAACCACTACCTCGGTATCAGAAACATTTTACGGTTTATCTTTCTCTCAATCATATATTGTCCAAAAATTTATCCTGTTATTGAGTCACATTTCTTTGTTCCACACAATCTCAAGTCTTTAATGAAATAGTACTACAGTATAATCCTTATATACTCCATAATAATTATAACCAGTACATTGTTGATACAACACTCAAATTACATAATTCTCTAATATCAACATTAGAACTCTAATCATTCCTCCCCATTTGTGGTAGTATCATAACTTGATTATTATCCAATAGAATCATTTGGGGCATACTATGATGATTTGGACATTGGTTCGCATAGCATCCCAACTCCTTTTAGATGAAGCATTGTACATTTAATACCTTTTTCATACCCTTGTAGTTACATACATGGTGTGTTTTTTCTCCAAACTTATAACAAAATCCCATTTATTTCAGGAAATTTCCAGGTTGATTCTTCCCACAGTTATCACATATGGGAAAATTATTCTTTTCCCTCTACCTTTTATCCATATTTATCTCTACTATTCTTTTTTTCTCTTTCTTCCCTTCAAAGACATAGGACTCGGAGAATTGTTTACTTATCGTTTTAACACATGATTCTATTTCATCGTATGTTGAGAATACATGGGAGACTAATTCCCTTATAAATGTTGGCTTAATACCATGAAAGATATGATCCTTCTTACTCTTTGGATCATACTTATTGCCATAGTTCACATTCCTTCTACTGGGTGCCATTTCTATACAATAGCATAAACTATGTCAGTTTATGAATTGCAACGAATAATTCCAAACTTGTAAAATATCTAACGTAAATGGAACATTTTATGGATATAATCCATAATAATAATTTTTTTCCTTTGATTATGTATATACTCATAATCCCTTCATAATGATTTATAATGAAAATGAGAATTATCCAAAGCATATCCCCTAGGAGTGTCATAACAAAGATTGCAGCAAGGCTCATTGTCGTGAAAAAGTTCCCATTTGAGTCCAGCTCAAAGCAGTGTTTTCGGGCTTTAACACTAGGTATATCTATTCTAGAGGCGCCTCAACCTACTTGTATCCAGACAGGGATGTATTTCTCATAAAACTAACAAAATCATTACAATATCAAAAATTTAGGAGGTTCTTATATACTATTCCTCAGATTCCATCTTTGTTCTATGTGCTCTAATCAGAGTTTATCTAAATTTTGCTTCCAAGGTTTGAAATAAACATCCTCTGATACAAACTATAATGCCCCGACCCCAGTTACCCAGAGTCGGTGCATTATTACGTGTCATTTGCATGATCACAAAAGATCAAGTCTCGAAAGACTGATTAGTTTAGTAGCCTTGGAATCACTAGATACATTCATACAGTTTATATTACATCATAAAGTGAAAAACTACAACAATAGCTTGTCTTCATATCCCCTCATACTATCCCTGCATGTCATTCATAAAATACTTATTCACATCCTAGGAAAATAAAACATTGAAATCGGTCAGCTCAGATACTCAGTAAGGATAACAATACAAAGAAAACCTTCATAAATAAGCATAATCATTTAATGAAATGTATAAATAAAAAAATTCTTTTTAAAAATGAACTTTTCAATAATATGTAAAAGATAAAATGAAATAATTCCATTTAATTATTCACATGGATTTTCTACTAGTTCAAAAGTCACATGCAATATTAATAACCACTTTCATAATTATGGAATGCATAAGGCAAGACTATCATAATCACATAACTAAGTCCTCGTTCCAAGACTACAAATAGGATTTTGACATGGCCTCATGACAAGACACTAGCTTTTCTCCTGAGACCTACCGATGCATCGAGGAGCTATAGCAGGCTCCAACTGTCATTTATTATGTCCAATGCATTCATCATATGAATAGTTTTAAACATGACATAAACATTCGTATTAAAACTAGCATACAAAATGTCAATACTTTATCCATAAACCATGAATGGTATAAAAATAACACATCCATAGTCAAAAATATCACATAACCTTCAATAAAATATGGAAGTTTTGTATCATAATAAATCAACTTCTATAAGCTTAAAATCCATCAATGGATGTTGATACAGATGTAATCAAAACTATTTGAGAGAAATATCTCTTTTTTTAAATCATTTAAAAGTCACACATTTATAAATGAAGCAATTTAAAAGATATTTTTGAATCAAAGTGTCCCATACCACATTAAAACTTTTTAAAATAAATATCATTTCAAAACATTCATGTCCATATAAAAAAAATCCTTATAATCATTTTGAAAACATGGACATTAATTAAAAATATTTAGAAAGATAAATCATTAAAACATTTAAAATTCTGATCTTGATAAAGAGTAACATTCAAAAATTCTTAAAATAATAATTTTGAAATCATTTAAAAGTCACATAAAAAAATAAAACATTTACTTTGAAAATAATCTTGTAAGGGAATCTTCGACGATTTTACAATAGTGGCAACTATCTGCACCCACCGTATAAGTTAAAAAAAGACATTCTTACCTTAATTTTGTCGAAAAGGTTAAAAGGGACCCTTTTTGGAAAATGACATAAATATTCCTTTATAAACTTCTTATAAAAATTAAAACAAGGGTATAAATTACTTTAACCCATATTCTGTAAAATAGTAAGAATTTTTTGAAATACATTTTTAAGAAACGTGGGTGTGGATAAAAATGGGGACCCAGTAGATAATTACGTATAAACAAACTCGGATAATGAATAGATTGTAGAATTAACCCTTACCTTGTAAATTTCCTTGGTTGAGGGAAGGATAACATCCTGTATAATGGTGAAATAATTGTTATTAAAGTATACAAGAATCATATACATTAATATGATATCATATACAATCTTTTATCATTTATTTGTTAATAATATCTTAGTATTATCGTCGTTTTGGTTGTTAACTTACTCATTTTATTTTATATATTTTGTTACATAAGCTGTGTTCATCATGGATAGGTTGTATCTTATTCATATCCAAAATGATATCAAGTACATAAACATTATTTCTAATCACCAAATGAGAATTATAATTTCTTGGATACGATGGGGAATGAATCTCATCGCGTTCGTGAAGACTGTAGTACGTACGTACGCATGAGTGACAATATCACTGTTTTGATATTAAAATAATATATAATTGGATGGTATATCATATATAAAGAATCATTATCATGATATATTTATTATTTACATCAATTACATATCATTATCATACCCATCCAAATAATAATGTTTTTAAATAACAATTACACCACGACGTGGAGATGGTAAGCCATACGTACGCACGTATGGTGACATGTCATTCAAAGGATGGATAGAATAATGAATATAGTTGTACCATATTTATAATAAGTTCACATTATATAGAAGATACTGGAGTTATTATTTTATAAAGGAAATAACAATAAATGAAGAAGTTGAAGAAGAATGGAACATGAAAAAAGGTGGTGAAAACATTACCTCTTCTTCGGGTTCTTCATTTTGATTTGATCCAAATGGCTCTATAGGTTGGCTTTATGATCAAAATAAGGCCTCTAGGTTGAATTGAGGGAAGTTGAGAGAATATTTGGGTAGGGGTTGGCCAAACCAAAAGGCTTTGATGGTGTGAATAATTGGTTTGAAGTGGTGTCCTTTTATAAGGGGGAGGTGGGGCTCGTCAGGAAAAACTTGAAGTATTAATTTATAATAAAATAATATTTGGTTTATAATGGCTAAAAAGTGGATTGTTAAAAGTATAAGGTGGGTATGGGTAGAAATAATTTCAAAAAATACATTTTAGACAGGTTTGGGTCACTATAGTGAACTTATCTTTTATTTTTAACTCTTAGTTAATTAGTTTGACATTTACCATGTCACTTCGTAATTTTATATTATATAGTTAATAAACTTAATATATACATCCAACTGACCACCAAGTGGTCCATTAATGATAAAAATATAATTATATGAGTCCTTTGGGCTATAAACATATTTTTAGGAATAGAATATCAATTAATAATATAATATTTGTTTTTAAAACTCATTTTTGTCAATTTTGACACTATTCAATAATTTATTTTTTGTTAAAGTCATGAAAACATTATTAATTTGAATAATATTCATTTAAGCAATAATAACATGTAATATTAATAAATAAAATTCTTGGATGGTATCAGAACATTCAAATTATATTTTTTTTAACTTTCATAATACCAATTATTTGATCCTTCATTAATAAGGAAAATACTGCATCACTATTGTGTCGTAAATAAATTTAATTAATAAACGTCTAAAAATTATAAATAAAATATCATTATGTATGAAATACTTTTAGAATTATAATAAATATTTATTGTCCAAAATATATCATTTATAACCCTATGTAAAAATTGTTTTTCTAAAAATATATGCTTATGTCATTTTTTTTATTTACCTTAACTTAATTAATATAAAGTGTCCTTATCACCTACAAGTGGCTCCATTGTGTCCCAAAATTGACTCAAAGATTCCCATGGTCTGAAATGTATCATCCAATAGGTTTAGGACACGTTTTATGATAATTTAGTATTATTATAATATTATTTTTTACCATTATTTATCTGATTTACCCTTTAACCATGGTAAATAAAATATTTACAAAAGTAATTATTCAAAATGTCTAAAAATAAAAGTTACCTATTTACAAAATTTTGGAATCATGGTTCTTAATATGGTATCCATTTTTTTTAATTCAAAACACATAAGTGGCAGAAATTAATTTAAATTTAATTCCTGCTGTCGAAACAGAAAGCTTGCTTTTAACAAATAATAACTATCAAAAGACTGACACTTTCTTATGTCCAATTTAAATATGAAATTATGTCCAATTATGAAAATTAGACAAAATTGTAAAATTATAATCTAATTATACTTTAAAATCACCCACATTCAGAATTTATCACTATTAATTATTTCTATTAAAAAGTTGTTTTTAATTAAAATTTAGTAATTTTCACTATTCATCAAAATATGAATGTTATCTGAAAAATACCAAAATTTCACCCGAAGCTAATTTGGATATTCTGAATCCAAAAATGAATTATATTTTACCAAATTAAAAACATATAATTTTCATTTAATAATTTAAAATTAATTCCCTCTATTAAAACAAAAGGCATATTTTTATGAAATAATAACTATCAAAAGATTGACAATGGATTATGTTCAATTTCAAAGTGAAATTTCTTAAAGTGACCATAATTTGATTAAATGGTAAAAATTTAATCTATTTATAATTTCATATGATTAAAATTTATAATTTAACAATATAAATTATTTTGATTAAAAAAGTTGTTTTCAGTTAAAATATAGTATTGTTCACTATTCAGCCAAATAAGAAAGTTATCATAAAAACACCAAAACTTTATTGAAAATAAATTCTTATTTCCCTAATCTATAGAAGAAGTTTATTTTTTCAAATTGAATATATAAAAGTTTCAAATATTGGATTTGAAAAATCTTCTTCCATTAAAATTTGGTAAAATTTCATTTTTTGAAAAATACTTCTTTTATCTTAAAAAAAATGTATTTGTTCTTACATTATGTCTGCAAAACTCATAATATGGATTATAAAATTATAAGGATTATATAAAGTGTAAAATTCAGTTAATACTATTAATAACCGCTTTTGAACGGCATGTATGGTAAGTCATGGTGTGCTAGAACTCAGTGTTGCTTGTAGTGAAAGTTATTGAATTACTTTGAAAAAAATAATATACTCTGAAATCTTGGGGTGTTACAAGGATTCCATTAAAGGGTGAAGTGTAGTTTGATTCCAGGTAATGTCACATGGTAGTTAAGTTGATTATTTTTTTCTGGTTTGGAATAGTACTTTCAGACTATGACCCAATGGATATATATTGATGGATGACATCAAGTAGGGTATTACACTATGAACCATAAAGATTATTTCATGTGGTAAATATTTAATATATTTTAAAGGCCAAGGGTATGATGATATTTTGAGAATATAATATAAAATTACCCTATATGATTCTTCATTTTTTAGATCTATAAACCAAGGTAGATTGATCTCTTCTCCCTTTTAACTTTTTTCCTTTGACCATAATGATCTGTAGGGATTTTATATTGTTGTTCTCATTTATATGGTATTATTTTACCATACTACTGTATTTATTTTTAGTTTTCAATGATGTTTATTTTTAGTTTTCAATGATGTAACATATAGTATCATCGATTAATTCCCCAACATTGAGTTTCTTATCTACTTTTTATAGTTTATGTATCATTTATGGATTAGTTAATATGAGAAATTAAGACTTACGTGTGCTAGTGATTTTTTTAATTACTAGGGGTGGTATAAACCCAACATTGTATGTGGTTTAGAACGTGAGAGATGTTCATTATTCAGTTATTTAAGTATTCCATAGGTATTAATTATGCATTTAATGTAGTGTAACTGATTAAATTAATTATAATTCAATGTAATGAATTTGAATGATTGTTGATGATGTTAATTAATTATGATAATGTGAGATTATTAAGTATTCCTAGATGAGTTTTCATCGAGGATGAAAATTTACACATAAAATTACATAACTCTATATGAGTTGGGTTATCTATAATAATTTCTCTATGTTTTGTGAATTTTTTATGTGGAATCTTATATTTTTTCTAAAAAGTATTATTTGATCAACCTTGAACTATAAACACTTTTTTCCCCAAAAAATACATGATTAATATGATTTTTCCATTGATAGAACCATGAATTCTAGTTGGACCTTCATAAATTGATTAACATGAGATTAATCATAGATATGTTATAAAAAATATGGACCTTATGTTTTCCAACACGATTGAGGGATGTAATGTTCAATTTAATGCATTCAATTAAATTTCATTCTATATTGTAATTTGTTGATTTTTCAATGGTAAAATTTGGGTTATAAAATGGATAATTTTAAAGTAGTGGTTTTGTGTGAGAGGTGTATCCTAGATTTAATTTGTAAGTCATGTGGGATTTAAATCATCTATCCTGTTTGAGGGAAATGTGTTAATTGTTGTGTGGACAATTAAATTATGTTGTGGGAATTGTTTCATTGTGTTATGTCCTGAACATTGATAAATTTTTTTATCCATAAAGTTGGGAATGTGTGATAATGTAACACAATTTTTTTATCTAATCATTGACATGACATAGGAAATAAAGATAGTTCACAGTCTTGTATTGATTATGTATAGTACTAGTGCATGATGGATAGTGAGATTATATACAATTATGAATACATGTATGAGTCTTGTTGGTGTTCATGAATGGATAAACTATGAAATTTTTTATAGGTTTGTATTTGTCTTCAGACCTTAGGAGAATGCTATATATGTTTACATGGTGTGAAATATTACCCTTAATATTATATAATTGGTATCATAGTGTGGGATCTACTCTCATAAATATATCACATGATGTGTATATGGGGTGGGAACTAATCCCCCTATTAATATAAGATATATATTGTCTTTGGAAGAGAATATTATCCTGGTGTTATATATACAAATTTTCAAGGAGAGTCTATATCCCTAGGTTTATTTCATATGAATTTCTATGTGTTTCATCATTCTTCTTAATGTTCATCAATGATTCTTTTGCATGTAACAATTACTCCAGATTATTTTACTGATATATCCTTTAGGGATAGGGAACCACTCCCCCAAATGATGATATTTCTATATGTTTCCATTAAATGTTATCATTTATCCTAATTAAGATACTAATATTTCATTTTTGGGAGGAATAATATCTGACTAATGAAGATACTGACATATGATTCATGTGTGGGGTGTCATTCTCAGTACTGATGTGTTGATGTATGTTTCTAAGGTGATCCAATACCCAACTAATGATGATATCATTTATTGATTATTGGGAGGGGAATCATTCCCCCAAATGGTTATGTGAAATGTTGAAATACATCTTTAACAATTAAAACCTTGTATAGTCAATCTATAGAGTCACCCTAGAACCTAATAAATGTTAGTTGTTTTATATACTGTTATTCCAATCATTATTTTATTATTAAAAGAATATCACAATGATAATACCATTTTTATTAGTTGGGTTTGGGAAACCATTTATGATGGACTACTATGTTATGCTCATGCTCTAGCCAAGTGTCCCAGACAAACTATTTCCCATGAAGACTATATGATATCATGTTCAAAATAGAAAGGGAGCTATTATTTGATAGTTACGATATAGAGGTTTAATAGATTTTAGATATGGGACAATAAAGGTAATCATGACTAGGTTAGGGTTTTAGTTTATTTATTTTTGGTTTGGGCTATATATTATCTACCCAAGGCATATCTTTTTTTACATCCACCAACATCTTGAGAAATATTAATATACATTAATTTTTAATTGATATGATATATTATTTATTTCTAATGGAATTGTTATTGATGTTTTTTATTACTTATTGTACTATAATAGACAATTTTATAATATTTCCACTATGTTTTATTAAAATAATGAGTATTTATAATATCCCATTAGTAATGAATTAGATCCTCACTATGTTTTAACAACCTATAGTGTATAGGGTGGATCACTTGAGGTCATGCAGCAATCCTATTAATTTACCTTTGAGTGATCTAGGATGGAATGTTACAATTTAATATTATGGAATTATTTTTTTGTTTTAATATTTGGAATATGTGTCTAAAGACCCGAAAATTTAAAGGAAAATTATTTTCTAAATTTTCTTTATAATTTTACAAGAACGCAGTTTCTGACGGCACCTGATTCTGAGGCCCGGTGTGCCCAGACTCATTTTCTGAAGATTAGCTCAGGTACGTTCAGTGAACAAAAGAGTGGGGTTTCCTATCTTTTGAACCAGTGCTCAGAATCGAAATCTGAGGGCGCCGATGAACTCGCAGCACCAGTAATTTCTTAAGAAGACCCCTTTGTGGAGTTGCGTTTTCTCGAAATGTGTTGTTTAAATAAAGTGAGGGATAATAATATAATTGTTTTACAATTATATTTTCTTTTCTTGTTAAGTGGATTAAGTGTTGTGTCACAACAATTTTCATCTCTCTTATGTGGTTATAACCTATGTAAGGGAGTTAGGGGGTAGGACCCACTTGTTGATAATTAACTTTGAGAGGATTAAGGTGGGGTGGGTCCCACACGAGCCCAACCCCTCACCTTCCCCTAACGTTCATAACTTTTCCCCAATTAATTTTGTAACTCTCAAAAAGAAACCCCCCCTCCCTTTTAAATAAAGTCAACTCATTAATTGAGTAGGTTTTTTAGGTAATTAATTCATGGATTCGTTTGAATTTCAAATGAATTACTTTGGCTTGTGTGTTAATTAAATAAGACTATGTCTTATTTCATGGAGGATAGTTGATGGTGCGAAAGGATTTGGGGAGGAAAGCTCTAAGTTCTGAAGGACGTTCTTCCTCCTTGAATAATGCAAAGAACGCCAACCTCTGACAAAGGACGACGGTGAGAGACGTCTTCCTTGGAGATCGACGATGCGACGCCATGTACCGCGACGCCAATGACCCTCTCCTTCTGCGACGCCTTCTTCCATGACGAACCTTCGTTCAAGGATTACATCAGGTAGAGGTATTATTTTGAGAATGGTATTATTCCCTTGGTTGTTCCTTCTAAAAAAAGAACTCAGATCAACTCATAATTAAGTTGATCCACAAATGTTTTATTTTTTAGGTTAGAATATTGGTATGATTCTTTTTATTTTAAGAGGTTGTAGGGAATTCTTTTTTTTTGTTGATGATATTCGTGTTTTCATCTGTCATCATTCGTCGTAGTTTTGGACCACCTATTACAGGATAACGGGAGGGGGCCGGACCGCACAAACACGGACGACCCTCCACCCCTTTTATCTTGTCTTCATTGTGGTGGAATGGAACGAGGATGGCACGGTGCCGTCGCACCGCGCGTGGTCGCGCAGCAAGGTGTGCGCGGTGCCGTAGCGCCGCGCCTTTGAATCGAACAAGAACGCGGTGTCGTCGCGCCGCGCCGGACGGTCCAAGGCCGAGGCGGAGCAGGGGAACCGGCGGCCGGTTCTAGGCTACCGGCGTCGGAGCAGGGGGACCGGCCCTTCCCGGTCCTGATTCGGCAGCAGCCAGCCGGCCGGAGCTAGCCGGCCAGACAGTGGAAGAGCTGGGGGTTCGAAACCCCCGGCTGGTCGGATGTGAGCGGCCCCCATTATAGGGTCGCGGTTACAACCAGCAGGGGGCAGCCCCCACACCCCCCCCCCCCCCCCCCGCATCCCAAACGGCATGGTCATTCGGCTGAGCCACCTGGCCAGCGCGCCGGGCTGGACCCAGACCCGGGTCGGGTCGACCTGGTTCAGGCCGACCCAGGGGGGGTTGGGCCAGGCCGGGCCAGGCCCAGACCCCCCATTTCGGATTGTTTCCGTTCGAACGCCCATATCTTGGTCCACGTACCTCCGATCGATGCACCTTTAGTTGCGTAGAGATCCTTGTATCGAGTCGGTCGTTTAGGTATATTACACTTAAGGTTTCGGAGAACGTTGAGTACGGTCGGGTTGGTTCGGATATGAAACCAATCGGGCCCTCAGAGCGGAAATGCTTATATCTTGAGATTCAGATGTCCAATTGACGTACCGTTGACTTTGTTGGATTCCTCTTGATGAGACTGAACTTTTGGAATACTTCGCCTGAGGTTTGGATGCAGTTTGGTATTGTCCGGGTTGGATTGTACCCGAAATCCAACCGGGCCCCTAGAACGGAAAAGCTGATAACTTTCAGACCAGATGTCCATTTGACGAACCATCAGTGGCATTAGTGATCACGTGGAGAAATGGTCCCTATAATTATACCCTATGAGAGTTCGGGGTTCAGTTGAGATACAGCCGGGTTGGTTCGCACACGAAACCAACTGATCCCCTGGGACGAAAAGACTAATAATTCACAGACCAGGCGTCCGATTGACGTGTCGTCTATTGCGTTGAGACCCCTATGACGAGGCAGTACTTTGAGATACTTATTCATGGTACGTTGAGATACTTAGAGTATTAACCTGTAGCTCGGGGAGCGGACCCTCCCGGAGACAATAGTTCGGAGTACGGAGACCGTGTAGCCGGTTGAGACCTGATGACTGCTTGACCGACTCGACTTGGAGTGAGTCGACTAGCCCAATGGAAGGAGCACTACTTAGTTTGGTTGCAGACCCATGTCAGGCAGAGCACTACCTGTGTGACAGTGCAGACCCGCGGTACTCGTCCGGAGAGTACATCTGCAGGCTATTAGGGGGTGTGCACTATTGTTTTTGGGTGGCATACCCTGGCGGGAAGCACTACTGTGTTTGGGTGGCTGACCCGCGGTACTCGATAGGAGGATTACCTCAACAGTCTTAGGTTAGTGAGCAGTACCTCAGAGTCGTGATAGGACCACTATACACTCCAGAGACGGGGCTCTTCAGCAGTTACTATTTCGATAATGAAAATCCGGGTTTGAGCTAAATCTTTGACCTTTGTGATTACCTCATGATTCAGATGGGTCACTTGATAACTTAGGTATATGTACGGGCATATACTTGGGTAGTGGTTATCCGTTGATTTCATAAACATTGTGTTTCCTCATGATTGAGATGGGTTACTTGATAACTTAGGTATATGTATGGGCATATAGCTAAGTAGAGGTTATCTATTGAGATCTTCTTTGTGATTATCCTTGTTGGTATTAGTGATACCTTGAGGGTCTCGGGGTCCCTACTGAGTATCGTATACTCACCCCTGCACGGGATATTCCCGCACCACGTTGTGTTGGTTTTAGACGACGGGCAGCACTAGCAGAGGCCGAGTGTTCGAGGACTGGACGGTACCTGGAGGTCGACCACACGACGAGTCAGTATCCGGAGGTGGACTTCACGGTGAGACGACACTCAGAGGAGGTTGAAAGGAGAGAGAGTTGTGGAGGCTATCTGTACCTATTCTTCAGGTAGGATCTATGGTGGATGATCCAAGAGCTTCGCTATCTGTACCTACCCTTCAGGTAGGATCCGTGGTGGACGATCCATGATCTGCGCTATCTATACCTACCCTTCAGGTAGCATCCGAGGAGGACGACCCAGGAGATACTTCCTTTCTTCCATCTGTTGTCTTTTCTGTTGTACTTTCATTCAGTTGTAGTTTTACTTTCAGTTGGGTTTGTATTCTGGCCCATTTACATTTCAGCACTTTCATTTGTACTTAGTGTTTTACTTCCTCTTGTACTCTATGGTGTTTAGTTTACCTTTATAAAGGAAATTCCTTCCCAGTTATCAGTATTTACGCCTTTGGTGCTAGTTTTCAGCCCCTGGCCTATGGATGGCGGTCTTGGGTTAGTCATGGCACGGGCCCCGAGGACGAGTCGTGACAAATTGGTATCAAAGTATTTGGTTCTACCACATAACTTATAACTCTGATATTTGTTTTCTGTGAAGCAATAGTGTTAAGGGTACCGAGTGTGGTTTTCTATTCAGGGAGTCTAGTGTTGGTGCGGGCAGCCGACGTATCCATACAATAGGACCTTGACAACTGATTTCTGACTTTGTGCATGAAAACACTGATTGCGTGTGAGTTTTCATAAGTTTTTTCCCTTAAAAAAGCTCAAACTAGGTCATCTCACTAGGTATAAATCATTTGACCGTGTCACTTATGTTTTTTTAAGATGCCTTTCCACGGACGATCAGCTAGATCCCCAAGATATGTACATACTGACAGCCTGTCGAGCGACAAGGCTTCGGTACATGGCCCTCTTGCAGTAGAGGCACCAGTGGAGGAACCAGCGGTACTACCATACGTTGGGCCACCGATGCCACCAACCCCAGCAGTAGGCGATGCATGACACTTGAGCGTGCTGCACAAGTTCCAGCGCCAGAGGCCACCCAGGTTCATGGGAGAGACGGACCCGCAGGCGGCAAAAGATTGGATGGAGGCTGTGGTGAGAGTCTTCAGGCTAGTGGGGACGCTAGCAGACTTCATGGTTATCTTTGCTGCCAGCCTCCATCAGGCAGCAGCAGGAAGGTGGTGGAACCACTTGTTCCAGTTTTGCGATGAGACGAACTTCACATGGGAAGACTTCGAGACCTTCTTCAGGGTGGAGTTTGTGCCAGTAGCTCTACACCCCGAGCGTGTACAACAGTTGCAGCCTTTGTCGCAGGATTTTAGATCAGTAGCCGAGTCATCTATGGGCAGTAGACAGATTATGAAGAGGTCCAAGAGGGCTAGAGCCAGCCATAAAAGGAGCAGGAAGTGTTATGAATGCGGCAGGAAGGGTCACCTGGGAACTGACTATCCGACCCCCTGCACAGTCGATCCGCAGGTGTTGGAGGAGCCATCGAAGCAGATGCAGCGGCGGGTGCTTGAGTAACAGCCGAGTAGTGGGCAAGGCAGTAGATCTTTGGGAGCAGTTGGACAAGAGTGGAACTAGTAGATGCATCCCTTGTACTTAGAATTCCATGTTGCTATTGTATTCATGTCTTTGTACTATGATCTTCTATAATAAAAAGACACTTATCTTTGTGATGTTTTCTTTCATGTCCTTTTGTTTGGTTGATACTGAGTGGTCCCAGTTAAGACTGTTTAATTGAACCTCACTTTAGAGATTTCTACTATAGGAGGCCCAATGACCTCACACTGATGCCAACAGTGTGACTCGACCCTTGGAGGCGAGAGTGACTTTTGGATCCATTGGTAGTTACGTAGAGGCCTTACGACGTCATCCATGGCATGAATGCATAATTCATGTCAGGATTGACTGTATTAGGCAATGGGCATGGTTCATCCAGGGGATGAGACTGAGTTTTTATTTTCGGAAAAGGAGAAATTTTAGCAGCACTTTCAAATCGTAGGAAAAGAAGGTGCAGATCATCCAAGAGCGGATGAATACTGCACAGTGCAGTAAGAAACAGGATACCGGCGCCAGTCTTAGAGACTCGGGCATGTTAAATGTTTCAAGAAGAGGAAGCTTAAAGGAGAGATGAGTCTACGAAGCAGCAGACATGGTGGCAGAGCTAGGAGAGTAGCATGTGATGGTGTACTTTTTAACATTCTACAACCACCCGCCTTAGTTGTCCCCGCCAGGCTCAGGGAGCTGGAGGGCGAAGGAAGAGTGCGGCTGCATGTGTTCAAGGAGTGTGACCCAATGGCTCCAAAAAGGATTCAAGGGACAGTTTGTGTCCACTACTAGATGTCGTAGTAACAGACGTTGATATGAATCTTTCCTTCCTTCCACAAATCTTTTCCCAGACCAAGAGTTTACGGTAAGCCATAGACTTGACCCTCACGTCTGGAGTTACCTTGAGAGAAGACTCGATAACGACACATACGTTGATGGTGTGGTCAGACCCTCGAGGCGAGAGTTTTGGTGGGAATTTATTGGTGGCAGCATCGAGGCCTTACGACATTGGTTTGAGTATGGATTGGGCAATCACAGTTCATTCACAAATTGACGGTATTAGGCGAAATGGGTTTGGTTTAACTACGACGTCGGGATGGGTTTCCATTGGTCGGCGAAAAGGAAACCCCATGCAGCATAGGATAAACTCATGAACAGGAGGTTGCAACTGATCACTCTTGATTAAGTCAACCTTACCCTCGTGGCAGCAGTCGTTTTGAGTTTCAGTTCTAACAAGAATTGGAGACCTCGAGAGTTCGAAAATGACGATCATGTCCTTATACGTGTCTCACCTCGACGAGGTGTATGGAGATGTGGCTAAGGCGTCAAGTTATCTCTGAGGTTCAGCGGACCTTCCTAGGTCCTCAGCTAGGTGGGCGAGGTGGTTTACCGCTTGACCCATCCACCTCAGTTGCACCAGGTGCACGACGACTTCCACGTATCTCAACTGATGAGATACGTGCATAATCCTTCACACATCATCGACATCAGGGAGTTGGACGTCGATGACAAAGAGACATACGCAGAGATTCCAGTGGGGATCGAGGATCGACAGGGGCAGATCCTATGAGGATGCCCGATTCATCAGGTGTTCTTTCACTAGCAGTACGGGAACCTCTAGGTAAGCACATGGGAGCGGAAGGCTTAGATGTGTGCTCAGTACCGCTTTTGTGACCCTAGTTTTTGTTAAAGCTTTATGAGAACGTAAAGCCCTGAGGTGGGAGTAATGTAAAGACCCAGAAATTTCAAGGAAATTTTTTTTCTTATTTTTCTTAGGAATTTTACAAGAACACAGTTTCTAACGGCACCTGATTCTGAGGCCCGGTGTGCCCGGAATCATTTTCTGAAGTTTAGCTCAGGTACGTTCAGTGAACAAACCAGCAGGTTTTCCTAACTTTTGAACCGGTGCTTGGAATCAAAATCTGAGGGCACCGATGAACATGCAGCGCCGGTAATTTCTTAAGAAGTCCCCTTTCTGGAGTTGCGTTTTCTCGGGATGTGTTGTTTAAATAAAGTGAGGGATAATAATAAAATTGTTTTAAAATTATATTTTCTTTTCTTGTTAAGTGGATTAAGTGTTGTGTCACAAAACTTTTCATCTATTTTATGTGGTTATAACCTACGTAAGGGAGTTAGGGGTGGGACCCACTTGTTTATAATTACCTTTGAGAGGATTAAGGTGGGGTGGGGCCCACACGAGCCCAACCACTCACCTTCCCCCAACGTTCATAACTTTTCCCCACTTAATTTTGTAACTCTAAAAAAGAACCCCCCCCCCTTTAAATAAATTCAACTCATTAATTGAGTAGGTTTTTCGAGTAATTAATTCTTGGATTCATTTGAATTTCGAATGAATTCCTTTGGCTTGTGTGTTAATTAAATAAGACTAAGTCTTATTTTGTTGGAGGATAGTTGATGGTGCGAAAGGATTTGGGGAGGAAAGCTCTATGTTCCAAAGGAAGTTATTCCTCCTTGAAGAACGCGAAGAATGCACCGTCACTGATGAAGCATGCTGACCTCCGATGAAGGATGACGATGAGAGATGACTTCCTCATAGACCGACGACATGGCCTCGTGTACCGCGACGCCAACGAGCCTCCCATTCCGCGACTCCTTCTTCTGCGATGAACCTTTGTTCAACGATTACATCAGGTAGGGGGATTATTTTGAGAATGGTATTATTCCCTTGGTTGTTCCTTCTAAAACAATGAACCCGGATCAACTCATCATTAAGTTGATCCGCAAATGTTTTATTTTGAGGGTTGGAATATTGGTATGATTCTTTTTATTTAAGAGGTTGTAGGGAATTATTTTATTGTTGATGATATTCGTGTTTTCATCCGTCATCATTCCTCGTACTTTTGGACCACCTATTACCAGTTAATGGGAGGGGGTCAGACTGTACAAACATGGCCGACCCTCCTCCCCTTCTATCTTGTCTTCCTTGCGGTGGAATGGAACGAGGATGGCGCGGTGACGTCGCACTGCCTGGGGTCATGCGGCAAGGTATGCGCAGTGCCGTCGCGCCACGCCTTTGAATCGAACAAGAACGCGGCACCGTCGCACTTCACCGGAGAACCCCGAAGGCACCGCGGCCAGAGTGGGGCCACGGAGGAGAGGCGTGGCGCCGGACGGTCCAAGGCCGCGGCATAGGCCGCGGCGGAGCAGGGGAACCGGCAGCCGGTTCCGGGCCACCGGCGTCAGAGCAGGGGGACCGGCCCTTGTCGGTCCGGAGTCGGCAGTAGCCTGCAGGTCGGAGCTAGCGGGCCGGACAGTGGAAGAGAAGGGGGTTCGAAACCCCCGGCTAGCCGGACATGAGCGGCCCCCATTATGGGGTCGCGTTTACAACAAGTGGGGGACAACCCCCCCCCCCCCCCAGCATCCTGAACGGCTCGACCGTTCGGCTGGGCCCCCTTGCCCGCGCGCCTTGCCGCCTGCGCGCCGGGCCGGCCACCGAGGCCAGGCCGGGCTGCGCAGCTGGACCGAGCCGCGCCCAGCCAGGCCGGACCCGGACCCGGTTCGGGCCGACCCATGGGGGCGGGCCAGGCTGGGCCCAGACCCCCCATTTCAGACTCTTTCCGTTCGAACACCGATATCATGTGCCACAGACCTCCGATCAATGCACCATCAGTTGCGTAGAGATACTTGGATCTAGGCGGTCATTTCGGTATATTACACTCAAGGTTTTGGAGAACTTTGAGTACGGCCTGGTTGGATCGGATACGAAACCAACCGGGCCCTCGGAGCGGAAACGCTTATATCGTGAGCTCCGAACATCCGATTGATATGCCATAAACTTTTTTGGATTCCTCTTGATGAGATGGAACTTTTGGCATACTTCTCCTAAGGTTTGGATGTAGTTGGATAGTGGCTGAGTTGGATTGTACCCAAAATCCAAATGGGCCCCTAGAACGGAAAAGCTGATAACTTTCAGACCGGACGTCCGTTTGACGAACAGTCAGCGATGTTAGTGATCACGTGGAGAAACGGTCCCTATGAGTATACCCTATGAGAGTTTAGGGTACATTTGAGATACGGTCGGCTTGGTTCACACATGAAACCAACCGGGCCCCTAGGATGAAAAGGCTAATAACTCACAGACTAGGCGTCTGATTGATGCGCCATCTGTTGCGTTGAGACCCCTATGACGAGGTGATCCATTGAGATACTTGTTCATGGGACATTGAGATACTTGGAGTATCAACCTGTAGCTCGTGGAGTAGACCCTCCCGGAGACGAGCATTCGGAGTACGGAGACCGTGTAGCTGGCTGAGACCTGACAACTTCTTGACCGACTTTACTTGGAGTGAGTCGACTAGCCCAGTGGACGGAGCACTACATTGTTTGGGTACAGACCCATGGTGGACAGAGCACTACCTGTGTGATAGTGCAGACCTGCGGTACTCGTCCGGAGAGTACCTATGCAGGCTATTAGGTGGTGTGCACTACTGTGTTTGGGTGGCATACCCCGGCGGGAAGCACTACTGTGTTTGGGTGGCTGGCTCGCGGTACTCGACCGGAGGAGTAACTCAGCCGTCTCAGGTTAGTGAGCAGTTCCTCGGAGTCGTGATAGGACAAATTTACACTCCAGAGACGGGTCTCTTCAGCAGTTATGGTTTCAATAATGAAAATCCTGGTTTGAGATGAATCTATGACCTTTGTGTTTACCTCATGATTGAGATGGGTCACTTGATAACTTAGGTATATGTATGGGCATATAAATGGGTAGTGTTTATCCTTTTAATTCATTAACATTGTGTTTCCTCATGATTGAGATGGGTTACTTGATAACTTAGGTATATGTATGGGCATATAACTAAGTAGAGGTTATCTGTTGAGATATTCTTTGTGGTTATCCTTGTTGGTTTTAGTGAGACCTTGAGGGTCTCAGGGTCCCTACTGAGTATCGAATACTCACCCCTGCACGGGCTATGCCCGTACCTCATTATGTTGGTTTCAAACGATGGGCAGCGCTGGTAGAGGCTGAGTGTTCGAGAACTGGACGGTACCCGGTGGTGGACAACACGACGATTCAGTATCCAGAGGTGGACTTCACCGTGAGACGAAACTCAGAGGAGGTTGACGGGCGAGAGCGTTGTGGAGGCTATCTGTACCTACCCTTCAGGTAGGATCCGTGGTGGACGATCCAAGAGCTGCGCTATCTTTTCCTACCCTTCAGGTAGGATCCGTGGTGGACGATCCAGGAGCTGATCTATCTATACCTACCCTTCAGGTAGGATCCGAGGAGGACGACCCAGGAGTTTCTTCCTTTCATCCAGCTATTGTCTTTTCTATTTTACTTTCCTTCAGTTGTAGTTGTACTTTCATTTGGGTTTGTATTCTGGCCTATTTACTTTTCAGCACTTTCTTTTGTAATTAGTGTTTTACTTCCGCTTGTACTCTGCGGTGTTTAGTTTACTTTTATAAAGGCAATGCCTTCCCATTTATAGGGATTTATGCCTTTGGTGCTAGTCGCCAGCCCCTGGACTATGGAAGGAGGGCTTGGGGTAGTCACGGCACGGGCCCCGAGGAAGGGTCGTGACAATGTGGGACAAAATACTATACTATTTGAACATGGGATGGATGTTATGTTATGTTTCAGAACAACACGTGTATGATCTAAAGTGTAAGGTTACAGTGACTTGGGATTTATAATTTAATAAATATAAACAATTGAGTTTATTTTTTATAAATATTGTTTTCAATTTTTTCATTTATAAATTTCCTCTTATCATTTTTTGGAATGAGGAATTATTTCTTAAATGATATTATGAGAATATATTCACATTAAATGGGAATTTTCATGTGTTATTTCGATATTAGTTCTGAAAATATAATTATTTATGGTTATACAAAATTTCATGAATTACTTATTTGGTGTTTATAAAAATATATTTTTTAGTGGAATTATACTTACTCAAAAAATATTATATTTAATTTCTTTATAAATCTCAATATATGGTGAGTTTTTTAAAATATATATGGTTATGACATTGGTTCTTGAGGGGGTATTATGGTATGCAGATTCCTACTAAGAATATGTACACTAGTTTGGGTCGTTGGGTTAATTATGGGATTAATGGTAAGTGTATTTATAAGTGTTAATGAGAACCATATAGTATACCTTTTATTATGTGTAATACATTTATATATTGACATGAGAATATGTTTCATGTCATTCGAGTTGTAAACCATTTGTGATTGTACTAATGGGATATTATATAGAAATTAGTTATGTTGTGATGTGACTATTGATATTGGTGAGTTGATGTTATCATTGAAAGATATGGATTATTCTAGTTATTATTAGATATGAGTTGTTATATATCAAAGCATCTATAGTTATTTCTTTTTCTAAACATGTGTGTTCTTTTATAAACATGAAAACATGGGAAAATACTAGGTGTTTGGGAATGTTTTATTAGAGTATTTTTCAATTATGTGTTATGGGTATGGAGATGCCTCATATATTATTGATGTGAAAGAATGAGTAGTGTTTATGTTGTGATGGGGCTGAATTGAATGGGATGAAGGTTTAAATGGTTAATTATTCTCCAAATCATGTTATTTATGGATTATCTATTCATATAGATTTTGAGTCAGTATGGTTACCTTATGACTTTTCCATTCCTTTATGTTTTGAAAATCACAAACACTCTATCTCTAGGATAATTTTATTTCCCTAAAGATTTTTTTAATAAAAAAAAATATATCCCCAAGGAAATATTCTCCTTACCTTTGTTTTAATTTTTCATGTTATAGTTTCTCTAAATCATACTCATTTTATATCAATGTGTAAAAATTAGTTTCACATATAAAACCTCAGAATCTAATAAATTCATAAATATAGTTAATTTTGATTACATGTTCTGAATTTAGTTACTGAATTCTCTAAAATTCAGATTCAAAATTTTCTAAAATTCAGATTCCAAATTATATGAAATTCAGATTCAAAATTAACTGAAATTCAGATTTTGAATTCATTGAAATTCATATTTTGAATTCTATGAATTTTAGATTCTCAATTCTCTAAAATTAAAATTACATATTCACATAAATTTGTATTATGAATTATCTGAAAGACATATTAAAAATCACTTAAATTCAGATTATTAATTCCTCAAAATTCAGACTCTGAATTTCTCAGAATATAGACTATGAATTCCTCATAATTCAGATTTTGAAATCTATTGAATTCCGATTTTGATTTCCTTAAAAAAAGAGAATCCAGATATTTATGATTTATATTCTCCAAGTGTTTATTTGGTTTGACCCCAAACTAGTTTTTCCCTATACTCAGAAAAATAGATTTGGTAATGAAACATTAATTTTATTACACTTCATTTTATTATGAAATGATGTCGTACATTTTGATTATAATTAATAGTTTTTTGAGTGACATGTGTATAGGCAACTGTGTTATTCATGTAAAAATATGACCGGTGGAGGAGGGAGAAAACAATTAGAGAAATTCTTATAAATATGATCCCATTTGATGGATTTGATAAGAACAAAAAATCAGTTGATCACTATAGAGATTAGATGCAGTTGATGTAATATCTAATGAGAGAGACTTTCATTCCTTCTACGTACTGAACAACTTGTTGATCTTGCATTGTGTGAATCTAATTGTTGATGTGTATAATAGAGGACTTTTTGGGATAACAAGACAGAGGTTCCGACTAAATTAATGTTCAAGGACTTCCTTGATAAGGAAGGAAGAGGTTCAGACTACCTTGTAGTTTGAGGGCTTGTAGGGATAGCAAGACATACTCTGATATTCTTATTGAGGTCCTACCCTGGTGTGGGTAAGACAGACTTTCTTCAAATTATAAATCAAGGTAACTCTATCCAATGTTGTTGTATACCCTACAATTTGGGTTAACAATTTTGAAAAAAAATTACCTGTATTGTTTCAAAAATATTTTCGATAGATTTTTTATTGATATGGAATGTGTACCTATCTTATACTTTCTTCTATTTGTATCCTCTGATTAAAAAGATTATATACCATTTAAGGTAAAATGTTTTTCCTTGAAAATTATTCTTAAGTTTCATTTAGGGAACAATATATCCCGAACCTATCAAGTTTGTATAACTAAGAGGTCTTGTGAATTTTTATTGTTTAACTTTGTTAAAAATAATATTTCTTAAGGTGAAATAAGAAAGTTTTATATCAACATTAAAAGTTAAAAATGAATTTTAATGAATAAAATTTACCCCCTCTTGAATATTGAGAATATACATCATATTTTTATCCAAAAAATGTTATCGGATAATGGTTTTTGAAATACTTATATTCACATATAAGTTTTCTTGCTCAAGTTTTCATTATAATGAGTATATTTTCCTTGCTTAGTATTTTTATCTTTGTTTATATTCTTTTATTATTAACAATTTTTAGTTGAAGGATATTTTATTTTAAATGTTATTAATCAATGTTGGATAGATTGACAATCGTTATCCTACTAGACCACATATATTTTATGGGAATGATTAAGAATATTGGAGAGATCGTATGAAGAATTTATTTTTTATCACTAGAGTGGAAAACTTTATTATTCTTGTGGGATATTACATGATTCCTGATAAGGATGTCTGAAATTTTACTAATCATGAAAAGTCAGAATATCAACTAAACTACAATGTACTCAATACATTTTTGGGTTCCATTGCCATGATTTTATATAGTTATATTTCATCTTGTGAATATGCAAATTGTATTTGGAAGAAATTAGAGGTTACTCATTTTGTTATAACCAATGTTATAGACACTATAAGAGCTATTCTTATAGAAGAATATCTTTGTTTACTATTTCATTATAGAGAACTAGTGTGCAAGGTACAATAAAGGTTTATTACTATTTGATATAGTTTACTATCTATGGGTGAGAAAGGTTTAGATGATGAGGCACTTGTGGACAAGATTATAGATATCATGCCTAATGAGTGGGAATCTAAGAGAACAGCTATGGGTGAGAATAGGAAAGTATCTTTGATTACTCATGATGATATTTTTGGAACACTTCTTCAAAAAGAGACAATAATGAAAAGATATGTTGATATAAATAAGCAGAAAATTTTCAATGTAATTTTAGCCTTTACTACTGCTAAAAAAATACTCCTAAAAGGGTTACAAGATATAAGTCAAACAATGTAACTATTTTATCTGAATCAAGTGACAGTGAAAATTCTGAGAATGAGATAACTAATATTGCTTGAAGAATGAACAAGATAGTTCGGAAGAAAGACATTCAGTATAGATATATGAAGAAAAAATGAAAAGATAAGAAAGACTCTGAAGTCACTTGTTATGAATGCAAAAGTGCAAGGCATATAAGTCCATATTTTCAAATGCTTAAGAGAAAGGATAGAAAGGAAAAGCATCCTGAGAAGAATAAAATGATGTAATACAAAGATAATGATGAGCATTTTTTGAAAGCTAATGACTCAGGGAGTCCCAGTGGTGGAGATTCTGCTGATGAATCCTCAGTTTATGAATATTTTGGTCAGAATAATCTTGGTTTAATTTCCATGTTACCCATTGAATATTGATGTCTAATGGCTAAGGTACTCAATACTGAATCTATAACAAATGTATCCTTAAATTATAATAATAAATATTAGGAATATTTGGATGAGTAATCTTCTTCTGATGAAGATAATACTTAACCAAATTATGAATAAGGGTCTAGGTTTTCTATGTTTCTTAAGAATGATAATTCTAATGTTAAGAAAAATCATGACAAGGAAAATTATAGAATTTCTATTCTTTCTAAAGAAGAATCAGATCTTTGTAATTTTCATGATAAGAAAATTTTTATTTTTAATGTATTTCAATAACCTTTAATGATGTTAATTATGAGAAGGATAAACATTCTAAGGATATATAAAAAGTAATTTATATGAAAAAAATTTAGAGACTATCTATTGTGCTAAAACTAATGTTTTTTAGGATAAAAACATAGATAGTAGACTGATGTAAGAAATATTCTCTTTGATTAAGTGTTTTTCAAACTTTACCTTAGGTAAGGAAAACTTTGATATGATTTATTCCCAAATTCGAACTCTAAGGAATAATTCGGGATTTGGTTATTCTCATTCAAAACTAATTTTTAGTAATAATTATTTTTTGTTTTGAAAAGTGCTCCATTCTGCACTAAGTTTATTTGTGGTGGGAATTGGGAATAAAATTGTTCCTTATAAAAAACTCAGTCTTTATGTTTTCATAAAGAATGTTTTCCCAAAAGAAGGCGGATTACTAAAATATTTCATTTTGAAGATTCTAGATCTATGAAATTTTTGGTTCTGGAATTCTTAAATTTTTTTCAGGAAAGTAAAGATAATACCAATTGAAATACATGTTACAAGGATAGTGGATGTTTCCAGCTTATTTCTTGTAAAAAACAATTCTTTGAATAGATTATCATGTCGAAAAGAGGAAAATTAACTTTTGGATGTAATTCATAGGGGGAAATTATTGGTATGGGTGACATTGTTCTTCTTTAAAAACTATTGATTTCATATATTTTATTCATTATTTTCCTTAAAGATAATATCATTAGCATTAGTAAATTATGTTATTAAGGATACCTTGTAAATTTTAGTAATGATAAATGTTTAGTTCAAAATTCCACAGAAGAGTTTATTATTTATACCTATAGGCAAATGAATGTATACACACTGACCTTATAAGTCTTTTGGAACCATGACCTACATTGCCTTGGTGTAATGGAAGATCAAGCATGGTTATGGAATAGAAGGTTAGGACATTGTAACCTTAAGAACCTATGAAAGTAATCAATGAAAATACTAGTTAAGGATCTACCAGAGCATAAAATTGATTCTTTAAAAGTATGTGATCCTAGTCAATATGGTATGTAGTATAAATTAAGTTTTAAATTAGTCGGTGAAATCTCAACTACTGATGTATTATAGTTGGTTCATATGGATATTGTTTGTCCAACACAAATTGGAATCAAAGTAGGAAAATATTATGTAGTTGTCTTAGTTGATGAATACACTAGATTTTCATGGGTCTATTTTCTAGAAAATAAATCTAAGGGTTTTTATTATTTAAAATTTTTTAAATCCCATGTTAAAAATTTGAAAAAATATTCCTTTGAAAACTATTTGTAGTGATCATGGAGAAGAATTTCAAAATTCTGATTTTGAAACATTTTATCATAGAAAAGGAATTACTCATAACTTATTAGCACCAAGAACTCTTCAACATAATGGTTTTTTTAAAGAAGAAATAAAGTTCATCAAGATATATCTAAAACCATATTGATAGAATATTCTATAAAAACATTTTTGGGCTGAAGCAGTAAGTACTACTTTTTATACAATAAATCTACTTTTGATTAGACCTCTTCTTAACAAAACCCCGTATAAGTTATGGAATGGTAGAAAACATATACTGTCATACTTCAAGGTATTTGGTTTCAATGTATTTATTCTGAATACTAAAGATAATTTACATAAATTTGCACCCAAATCTGATGAAGAATTTTTTTTGGCAACTCTTCAACTTCTATGGCTTGTAGGGTTTTCTATAAAAATACTTGTACTTTTGAAGAAATAGAATATGTTAAATTTGATGATACTGATCCTTTTGGTTTCAAAAAACCTCAACCTACATCTTCCTAAGTATTTTTAAAAACTAATTATCACCCCCTGAGAGAAGTTACTTCTAATAAGGAAAATGATCAAGAAAATGTTTCTAATACATTTTCCCCTGAAGATTTCCTAACATATGCTGATGACCATGTTTTACAAAACCCAAATCAATTGTTTCATAAGAATCATAATAGTTATAGTATCATTGGTGATGTAAATCAACCATTAAGGACTCGAAGTTCCTTACGAAATCAAGTAGAAGATCTAGCATTCTTTTATAAATTAGAACAAAAAAACACTGATGAAGCTTCATGTGATGATTATTAGATAAAGTATTTGCATGATGAGATAAATGAATTCAAAAGGAATAAATTGTAGACCTTGATTAAATGACCAAAGGGAACATCTATTATTGGAGTAAAATGGGTCTTCAAAAATAACTGTGATGAAAATGGAATCACATAAATAAATAAAGATAGATTAGTTGGAAAAGGTTATAATCAACAAGAAATAATAGAATATTAAGAAACATATGCTCCATTTTCTAAAATTGAATCAATTTGTATTCTACTTACCTTTGCAGCATTATTTAATTTCATACTTTTCAAAATGGATGTTTAATGTGCTTTCCTTTATGGTTATGTTCAAGAGGGATTTTTTGTTGAAAAACCTCATAGTTTTGATTACATGAATCATCCTGAACATATTTTCAAACATACCAAAGAGTTATATGGACTTAAATAGGCTCCTAGAGTGAGTTATGAATGACATACATGATTTCTGTTACCAAAAAATTATGTTATGGGAAATACTGATCACATCATTTATATAAAGAGATATATGAGAAATGTTATTATTGTTCAAATTTCTGTTGATGAAATTGTATTTGGTTTAACTCATTAATTTTAAACATATTATTTTGTTTTTATAATGAAATATGAGTTGGAAATGAGTAAGATGGGTGAGTTATCATTTTTCCTTAGTTTTCAAATTTATGAAAAACTAGAAGGAATTTATATATCTCAACATAAGAATATTTATGATCTTCTATAAATGTTTTATATGATAATTATAGGTGTATAAGTACTCCCATTGGTTCCTCAAATTCACTTGATGTTGATAATTCTGAGAAACTAGTGGATCAAACATCTTATAGAGGTATGATAAGAGGCCTACTATACATGACATCTAGTTTTCTAGACATAATGTCTTAAATATGCTCATGTGATGGTTATCAATCCAATCCAAAGGAATCTCATTTAATGGTATTGAAAATGATTTTTCACTACATAAAGGGAACTATGGATTTAATAATCTTTTATACTTCTTGAAATGATTTTGTTTTGAAAAGATTTTGGGATGATGACATTGTTTGATATAGAATGGATAAAAAAAGTTCTTACAAAACGTATCATTTTTTAGTATATTCATTAGTTTATTGTTCATGGAAAAAAGCAACAATCAGTATCACATTCCATAGCTAAAGCTAAATATGTAGCAGTTGGAAGCTGTTGTGCTTGAGTATTGTGGATGCAAAACACACTCACATACTATGGTATGGTTTTTACCAAAACACAAATAATGTGTGATAATACTAATGCTATTTCCTTAACTAAAAACCCTACACCACACTCTTGTAAAAATATAAATATATTAGGCATCACTTTATTAGGGAACACACACTAAAAGAATATATCAATTTTTCAATTTATCGGAATGCATGATTGACTGGATGATACTTTCACAAAATCTACACCCATCTATATATTTGAATACATTAAACAGTATGTGGGAATGAGAATAGTATGGTAATTCTATTTGATAAAATTCTGTTGAAATTTATCTTCTAAGAGTAAGAAACTCCTTTTCATAGGGGGAGTACATTTTTTTGTTATCAATTTTTAATTTGTAATCTAATTTTTTGTGATCTTAGTTATTCACAATCTATATTTTTTTAATCTATTTTTTTATAGTCAAAAGATTTTCTATTCAATTTTATTTGGAATATAATGTTATCCAAAGAGAGATTGTGTTATTACAAATAATTTTCCCTAATCAATCTGCTAGGTATGTTTTATTTTCAATGATTATGTAATCAACTTTTACTTGTTGGTGTTTTCATTCTATTTTAAAATTTCTTAAATAATTTTTCATTAATTCTGAATAATTATCATAAAAAAACTCAAATAATTTGAACCTATCAGAATTATTTCTTCAGCATTCATCTAAACAGTCATATTTGATCATAATTTTTCAACTGGTAGATCAACCAAGGATGTTGATCCATCCCCTCATTTGAATATATAAAGCCCCTCTGATGGATTCCCCACATTGAACAGTCATGATTTTGAGCGCTGAAGCTCTGCCTCTGTACTTATGGCCATTCAGAATCTCCAAAGATACCATAGTTTTTAATTCTTGAAAAAGCTTCACCTAAGAAAGACATGTCTACTGTTAAGGAAATCTCAAAATTAAAGATATACCAAGAAAGGTTAGTTTCACCGAAATTCATGAATGTATAAATCAAGGGACCTTTATAAAAGGTTGTTGGATGACTTACTCTTTGGGTTAAATGTTTTCATACTTGTTACTTCTATTATTTCATTTTAATTTTATGATTATTTTGGATTAATAAGGAAAGAATAACGATCTTATACAGTCTTGTACATGTATATTCTGATTTATAAGATTCTATACTCTTCAATGTAAAAACTTTTTCCATGTATACATTTCTTAAGTTTCATTTCTAGAACCATATATCTGAAACCTAGAATATTTGTAGAACTAAGAGTTCTTGTGAATTTACCTAGTTTAGCATTGTTAAACATTGTTTTTCTTATGGTGAAAAATGAATGTTTTATATCAAATTTAACGTTTCCAAGGGAATTTTTAAAGGATACAATTCACCCCCCCCCCCACCCATCTTGAATATTGAGCATCTAAAACATATTTCTATCCAACAACAGCAAAATTCATATGGCCTAAAATGGAATCATAGGTGCATAAACATATATAAGTATGTTTTGTTTTATATATGGGAGTTGTTGGGAACCATTGTGAGATGGTTACATGGAAACTATCTTACCCTCAGTTAGTAGAGTGATACTTTTATTAATATATATTATAGTATTATTATTGAGAAAATATATTATAATAATATGGTAAAATATATGTTACATTTGATGTTAATTTTTTTGAATAACATGTGAGGCTTATTAATCAATGGGTTTTGTAAAATCTATTGGATATTGACATTGAGTTGTAGATTCTAAAAGAATAATATGGTGAGGTAATGATAATAGTTTATAATGCATTATTATTTCATATGGTGACTAATGAATGTGGATGATCTATTTTGGGATGTAGGTGTTTGGTCTTGTGAGAGACAATTGGGTGTTAGAATGTTGAGTGGTGCATATGTTTTTTGTGCGGTCTCGGAACCCTTAGTTTTCCTACTTATAATATGATTAATTATGGGAGTTAATGCAATCAATGAAATATAATCCATTGATGTTTATCAAATAAGAAATGATTTTTGGATTGTATGGAGTACTTTTTTGTGATCGATGAAAATTAAAAAAAAATTTGACTTCTGATATTGTACATGTTATAGTTAGATTCTTGGATGATTTGAAAAATGATTATGAGTGTGACTACTGGGAACTAGTGTGTCTGGGAATGATTAACAAATGGATTGAGGTCTTTCTTGTGTGATAGTGAAATTAGTGCAGGGTAATGTGTTTTTGGATGATTAGATATGGTCAACTCATGTGGGAGTTCATTTGTGACCTTTCTTGAGATGTTTAATGTGATATGAAGATTATTGGGTCTAATAAAATTCCAATATGTCGAGTATCTTGGAATGATGGATAATAGGTTTTATGGGAACCTCAGTTTTGGTGAGTGGGGAACCATATTTCTTACTAGTTTATAACAATAATAGTTAAGGCATGTAGTCAAATGGATCATGGGAGTCGTGTGATGGGGAGGAATTTCATGAATATTTCATTTTATCTATTCGGATTGGTTATAAATTGGTGATTATTGGTAGCATAGAAAAATGGATCCATAAGGTGTCAACAAGTCAGTATGAAATAGTTAGAATATTGGGATTCGTTCATAATCAGTGAATATAATTTGGGATAATTACTATAATTGTTCATATTTTGGTGTATTTTAGTAAACATTGATGATGGTGTTCCTCATAAGACAAAAACAGGCATCAATTATTGTTTCATGCTGATTCTTATGTATTAGTGGGTTGGAAATTTTGATTCATTGCATTCAATATTATAAAGGACATATGAATTATATTTTGGGTGTATATGGGTAATGTAACATGATAATTTATTACAACAGTAGTTTGAATTTTCATTAATTCCATATGATGTGTTGCAGAGCCAAGGATTTTGATGAAATAATTAGTGCAATGATATTTTTGTCCCTTGGTTTACTAGAAAGTTTGGTGTAGTGGGGTACCTATTAAATTAATTTTATGTGATTATGTAAGTAAGATCATAGACATATTGAGCACGTCATTTGAGGAATGACTGAGGTTATAATGTGCTGACGTGAGAGTCATCCTCGGTTTTCTGTAGTGGAGCTACTTTGGGTGTAGTGTTGGCTTGACCATGTCCAATGAAAGATATAAAATATATTATTTTAATCAAGAATAGGTTATCAAGATGGTATATAGAGTATTTATTAGGATGCTTCATGGAAATTATAATTTTAATGGTTGGTAGATTGTAATGACCTTTTCTATATTGGTTTTTGAAAATATGGGGAAAATTGAATTTTTGATCAAAGTTTGGGTAATTCAATGAGAATTGGGATTCTTGAATGAGATTCTGAGTATTGGAATATATATAATAGGTCTCTAGATATGTTTTCAGGTGCTTGAGAGGTTCCCCAGGACCTTGGGTTATAATTTTATCATGACCAAGTTGTCCAATCTGCAATTTTGGGTTGCATGCTAAACACAAATCCATGATGTGGGAACCATGGTGTTGGGATGATCTGATCATGGATCCCACAATGGGATATGTAAACCATGATGTAAAGGCTATGTCTAAGGAATCACACAAAATGACATGTGGGTTTCCCAATGTGGGGGGGGTTTCTTGTTGGGATTTTCACAATTGAATGCACATTAAAAAATGGGGATAATATCATAGAGTGGTGTCATTTAATGGTGGTATTTCAAATGTATATAAGATCATTTGTATTTAAAACATTCATATTCCCTTAAAAAACACATATATATTTCCTTATTAATATTCACAAGGGAATCTGTACCTGTCATGGTGATTGTGAGGTGAACCATTATGGGGGTGTCACAAGAATGGAAAATGAGGCACTTCACATCATATCGAGAGTCGATCACACAATGAACATGGATATGGTTACTTGTCACATTTTTTTGATATCCTTGGAGAAAATGAGTGGGATGAATATCCAATTTAGAGGCTATGGTTTGTTGGAACGAATAAGGGAAATTATTACATATCATGGTGAGTGGTTTTCTATCTCTAGGTGGACTTTGACACGATGTTGTTACACCTTTTAGGTTGGGATAATTCCATGTCATAGACCTAGGTAGTAACTCCAGGGATACATATTATACATTGGGAAAATAGAATCACTCCAAGACCTAAGGGCCACAGAGTGAGGGATGACCATAAGCTAGAAATGATACCATGAACCCTGTGGGCCATATGGCGGTGGGTCTATTTTTCCATGTTTTAAATTCTAAGGGTATGATGGTCATCAAAAATTGAATTTCATGTCATTTTCAACATTTTTATGATAAACGATCAGTTTAAGGATGATGTCACCATTCCATTACTCTATTTCCATCGACCACCAAGAGATATTGTGATTTAGGAGGGTTTGACTCATCATTAGAGTATGAATTTTCACTTCCCCACCACTTCACTCTAATTTTTATTGCCAAGAATTTTAGTGTTTTTATGATAAGGTTATGAGGTTGATTCCACTATATTGTGTTTAAATCATATTGATATGATTTGTCTTTTACATTTCTTGCATAAAAGATATCATATGATGATTAACACACTATGTTTCATGTGGATTAATTTCATCATATAAATATTTTTAATTATGTATGGATTAGTAAGGTTTTGGGTAATTATAATGGATTATTGTAAATGAGAAATTGGGGCTTTGTGTGTTAAATATGCGGGTGGATATCGAGGGTGGTGTACACCCCACCTTTCTTAATTATTAGGTCACATTATATAACTTGTTATTAATTCATTAATCATTTCTTAAGTATTAATTGTGTAATTAATATTGGTTGACATATTTTATTAATTAATGTTCAATTAAAATTTATATGAATGTTCATTTATTAGGTTACTTCCTCATGATAATGGGTGATGGTCACCTTGAATTAAATGAGTTTCTTCCTGTGTTGACCATCTCTCCTTAAAAGGGAATGTAAATAAATATTTTTTCTTATCTCTAAACATCTCTAAATGGTTTTTGAATTTCATTATGTTTCATGTGATATAAAATCTCTCCAATTTTGTACAATGGACCTAAAACTATAAATAAATTGTCTCATTTAAACACCCTAAGTAGAGTAAAGTTTCATAGGCGATCATGAACACTTTAACACTAGTTATATCATTTATATATAATGATGATGGTCTTGAAAATAGCTAGGAGATATGTAACATATTGAACCTAGTGGGTTTCAACTAAATAGAGGGACAAATTATAAAATGTATTAGGTGAATTTGGATCCCTCTAATAGAGTGAATGTGAAGATTTTGGAATTATTCCCATAGATATATTCCTGGTAAATGATATATATATAATTAGTTTTTCTTTTCAAGTGATATTAGGGTTATACTCTCTCTCTAATATCAAAAATATGTTGTAATTCTAATGATCCCTATTAGACCATGATAAAAGAATATTTGTTTTTAGATATGTTATACCTTCTAAATGACGGAATTCACCATATAGTTGGGAATATGAGATAAAGGAATCCATGTGGGGTTTTTAGACATTTATCAGATTTAGGGTCTGATAGAGGATTCACGGTATAATGTTGACTCTAGAAAGGATTGGTTAATAGGGGGAAGTGAGGTTGTGGCCGATTCTGAATGTAATGATGATTCATGGATTCCAACATAACAGTAAAAGATAGGAAATGTGGGCTTAGTCCAGATGAGTGGACAACATTTTTGGGGATAAAATATGAGCATTTAATGATGGGTATTATTCCCCCAAACATGTTAAGATGAAAATTATTTTTTTTTAATTTTTCCTCAAGATGTGAAACATGATGCTCTTATGGTTTGGGTGTTAATCCGCTATGATAATATAAAATATATGTGTTCTTTGGAATGAATATAACCCATGATTGTATTATATATGAGGTTACTCGAAGAGTTAATTCCCTGTTTGTATACGATTTGAGATTCATTGATGGGGTTCTATTAACCCTAATATTACTATCATATGATACATCCATATTGGGATAAATTTCCCCTAGTTATGATATTTATATATTCATACAGGGTGTCACACCATCCCCCCATAATGATGATACTGATATATTTCTCTAACATGGGTTTCCATTTTCCACTATCGATGATATATATATATATATATATATATATATATATATGTTTCTAGGGTAGAAAAACATTATTCTTGATGTTGATGATGATAAATTCTTATATGGTGGGACAAATATCCCACTACCGATGATATAACGAAATTATTCTAGATAGGTGTTCGATTCACCCCATATGGTTAGGTGAAATCACCATAGATATCTAGAAATGGATAAAGTAGGATTATCTGATCTTAGTTAAAAAAAATAAAAAACTTGGATTAATGGTTTCTATATTTCATACACTTTAGTACTATATTTGATTATCACAAGCATGTAAAAATTTAAATATTTATGTTTACTGCTTATATCAGGGAAACCATTGGTGGATTCCTACTTATTTATACACCTACCCAATTTGGGAGTCTATATAACATTTTTATTAGATCATACCTAATGATCATAGGTTTAGGTAATGTAGAGTAATAATGTGGGGTAGATATCTTGCATAGCTTGGATGGAGTCAGAAGATACAATGGGGATTGAACTCAAGACCTGGATGGGTTTTTATTTTATTTACATTTTTTCTGGGACATATTTTATCTATCCATTGTGGATATTGTGATTATCAATTTGAATTGTGAGATATTATTAGAACATTTATGTTTTTATTCCATATAATATATTATTCATTTATGTTAGATATTTTTTTGATGTTTATTTATAATTTCATTTTTGATTATTATTTTTTTATATCTCTATTGTATTATATTACACTGATATGAGGGTATAAGCCTCCATGGAACCAACTTATCCACACACTTTTTTTCATTAGTCCCTGACATATGGGTTGGCACACACAAGGTAACATAACAAACCATTCTAGTTAATGTATTATGTGACAATATGATTTTTTACTCTTATGATATCATTTGGATTGGATAATTCATTAGATGTGTTTTTGACCATTATGTATCATTTATTTCATCTATATATGGGGTCATTAATTTTTATAAATTTTATGAAATTATGGTACACTATATGTTAAAAGAGGATTATTCCCACCATCTGGATATTTTATTCAACCTCTAATTTGTAATATAAGTTTGGTTACAATATGTCATGAATAGTGTTATAGATTATATTAAAATAGGAAAAAATTTAATTTGAAAGTGATTTTTAGATTATTTTTATGGATTTATAAAATAAATTAGTCTTGAAGAAGAAGTCAGGTTTGTTCAAATTTATTCTATGAAGAGGTTATATATGTATATATATATATTTAAGAATGTATGGTTTGAGTGACATTATTTTTTCATAAAGTCATTTTATTATAAGTGTTGGAATGAAATGATATAGAAAAATAATTATATCCTCTATGATGAAATCATGATGCATCAAAAACAACAACAACTAGTTGTATAGAGGATGTAAGACTGCATGTGGTTATTATGGTGGGTCATCACTAGTCCATGTGAATGGATATAACATAGTACATGTAGGGAGGAATGTTCCACACAATATGGGGAGGTACCTAAGGGGGTCATTAAATATTTATATCACATTACTAGGGTAAAAATTAAGAGTAATACTATTATTTATTTTGATGTTGTAAGAATTCATAATTAGGATACTTTTCACTAATTACAAATTAATTAAGAATATATAAAATAATAATTGGAAATGATTTAATCTCATCTTAATCCTCTCACTCAATAATTATTTTTTTAATTAATATAAACCAATTATTAACACATAAACATGAAATGTCTCATGATATCATTTTCATATTCCAAATTGTATGGGTTCTAGGATAAATACGGGTTGAAAAAATAATTTATGAATTTTTTTTTGAACAAACTCCCCAAAATAACTGTAATAATAATAAAATAGAAAATAATTAGGAACCGCACTATAATAGTTAACATGGTTATCATTTATCTTTTTTTATTCAATATTCATAAGGATGAGAAAACAAGTATCACGTATGGGCCACACTATATTGCATGTTGTTTTATGTGAGATAAATCATGTGAAGGATGATGAAGCCCAATATGGTAATATAAATTGTTTGTGATTGATGAAACAATTTATAAGAATAATATGAGATAGAAATAATATAAAATGAAAATATAGAGTGTTCCAATAAAATATCATAATAGTTTTATTTTTAGGATATTTTTTGATAGAGAATAATAAAATATCCTTCATGAAACACCTTTATAATATATTATTGTTGAATAAAATAAATGGAGTATTAATATTAAGGTAGTTGATAAACAATCACTACCACATTTTATATGAATCATATCATTCAAGATTCCATACATGGGAAGTGATGATGTTTGAGAACTATTATTGGGATGTGAGAGAACGTGTCTTGTATTGTCTTGAAGAACATTCCATGTGAGTCGGTTTTCCAATTACCTATCATGGAAAATGATGTTAATGTGATTTAAAGATAGTATCAAAACATTGTAGTTGATGAAAATTCTGGAGGTAATAGAGCACCAACACATACTAATTTCAACCAATGAATAGTAGGTTATGTTGTTGTTAAGCCTTAGTTCCATGTTTTTATTCCCATATGGAATAGGATGTGATGGATATATATATGAAGGATGTGATCCCATGGAGATACTAAATCGGTCATAAAGTATTGTATGTTGAGTGACCCCATACATGTATAACGAATCTCAAATTAAATAATTAATTAGAATTGTGTTTCTTTTCAATGACACAATATCAATTACATGTTGTTGGATTATACCATAGTTTTCAAACTGAAAATAAACCTCCATTTTGTGTGTTCCTTAAATTCTTACTTTTTAATATACAGTATCTGATAATTTTGTTAAAAGATAATCGTATGATAATTTTATAATAGTTATGTAATTAAATTACATCAACATTAATTAATGATAAATTGTGGTGATCGTTATTATTAGGTTCTAATGATCAATTTGTTCTTTGAAAATTTAAGGAATAGTGTTTAAATTTTAAAAATATTAAATACCCTTAATCCCACCCCCAACTCTAGTTTATATCTCACCAAAGTACCTTTTGAGTCTAAAAATTCATCATGAGTATGCTGATATAACATTTGTTGTAATCCACAATCTTTAAGAGCATGTTTTATATTAGTGATGTGTGATTCTTGGGGAACATCATATCTAATGAGGGAATATTCGAAGATCACAAAAATGATAGGGCAATGATTTCATTTTAGACACCCTAGAACAATATTGATACTTATAGACCTCTAGGATTTATATATCACTAGTGAATGTTTATTTAGTACATGTCTTATTTTATAATATCCTTGGCCAAAAATATGTTGAATTTTGGGGGATCTAACTATTTTGAGATTGATGTTTTTGGAGAAGCAGTACTGGATATAATATGAATTAATTATAATCGTACCTATTTAAAGTAAGACATATACCCTATATTTTGATTCTTAAATGGTGGTTCATAGATATATTATGGGGTACGAAAATAAGGAATTGAATTTTGATCCAAGTATTTGATATTGTAAGAGCAGAATTATTTGACTTTAGATTTTTAGGGAGTGATAGTGGTTTATGTACCTAGATGATTGAATCACTACCTTTTGGGTGTGAGGTTTCTCGTTAATACCGACCATAATAGTTACATGTACATATTTTTTTAACATGACCCTATCCTTAAATATAAATTGGCAGTAATGTATCTTCAATATTATGATTTTATGATTGAATATACCCTTTGGATAAAAAATTCCATAGGTAATGAAATGAGTATGAAGTCACAATCACACGTTTATGAGGAGGTGTGTAGTGATCGGAAGTTAATGTTCCTCTTCTCTTTGATGTGACTAAGTGTTTTAGTGTTTCAGAGAAATATTAAACAATCATCATTGATTATTAACTCTTCATATCTTTAGAGGTTGAAATAGATTTTCATAATTTACATGTACTATTTAGAAATGTGGGAACATATATAAGTCGGTGATAGATCAAAAAATTAGTCCCTACATATTGATGAGGTGTTATATAAATAGATTCATCTGGTTTTCCATTTTAATGTTAATTATATGTTGATATAGGATTTTCATGCCTCCTGATAGGTTATATAGATGTTGTTTACCATGATGTGTCATTATATCGATAGATAGTGTTGGTGTCACAGAATAAAGAGGTTCATAATGGGGTCTATCTCATGATACCTCAACTATTATAATTTGAAGGGTTAGAGTCAGTTGACCCCATAAATTATTAATTCATCACCCATTCTATTTTGTATGTGGGGGGATTTGAAGTTGGACTTTTGATGCGATTTACAAGGTCACACATTAAAAATGATATATTATGGGTTACTTTGGTGTCTTCTATAAATGTTTCACATTTCCAGTCAACGCACGATACATATTCCATTAACGTTATCAATTTTTGGTAACTTAATGAGATGATAAGTCATTAATTGGTTCCTAGGATTACTTATCTTAAAAGTATTTAAATATATTTCCCGATTCAACTAAGGTTTGTATACAACACCTGATATGAAGCTATATTTGAGTAATTAATAACATCAATATATATATATATATTATGATAATACCATTAAGGTATATGAATATATTTATTAGTATATGTACTATATTTCAGTGGTTTTTGGAAGATCCAACTTTCACTCATATATTTCATAAACTATAATAGTTAACAAACATTGATTTTCACAATTCCATTTGAGGCATTATATGGAAGGTCATTCCAATATAATATATGGTGGTTAGAGGTAGAAGATTCAATAAGTATTGGTCTATGTTCCATGTATGAAACATTAGATAATATCAAATTAAATAAAAGTATATAGTGACCACTCAAAGGAATTATATATTCTAAGTCTCCCATTGTTTTTACCCTTGAATAATTGAGTTAGGTGACATGCATTAATGTTTGTGGTGCCTCATTTGGTGAAATGGTTTATTCATAAGTATAAAATGTTTCCCTATAATCATGTTATCATAAAATTTAAATTAAAGGATTAATACTATTGTTTATAAGTTACCACTTCCACATTGATATACTATTATGCATGATTTATTTAATGTATCAAAAAATTAGATGTAGCAACATTACCGTTCTCATGTGATCATAATCAATGGGATCAATATGGAACCTAATATATAGTATGTTCAATTATCAGTTAATTTTATGGGTCCCAAAGAGAAGAAAATTCATGTAAATAGAGTCTCATTTGTATAAAAGAAATAGAGACATGGGTGTATCTAAGAGAATAATTGATAGATCGTATTTGATATTTTAACTCAGTGGTCAATAATATTCATTTATGGGGCTCAGTGATACATAGTTGTGAATATAATGGATGAGTTTCTATATGGTGGGGTGGTGTTAAAAAATCCATTCATATTTAGTTGTGTTTTATAACTAATTTGGATGAATCATAGTTTATTACCATGTTTTGAGGTGTTTCTAGTTTTCAATGGGGATGAAGTGTTTGTTTTAGGGATATTGACTTTGATTGGACTCATTTTTTCATCAAGATGGAATCTATTGTGTACTCTATGGTCGGGTATTGGAACATTGTGGTTCTGTAAGGGATATCTAGTGGTTGGTGCTCCTTGTATGATTCCTCAGTGTATATTGAGTACTCGATGGATTCCTTGAGGATTCCCAATTGGTAACACTATTCTATATAATTTAATAAATAATTTCATATAATTTAATATTTTAAAATTATAATTAAAAAAGAAACCCTACTGATCTCTTCCAAATAGAAACTACATGTCCTTTTATCCATTTCCTTAGATCATTCTCCTCCAATTGTCAAATCATTATCATTTACTTTCCAATCATTTATAAAATCATCACATTGGGTCATTATAAATAATTTGACACGTTTTATTCATTTTATTATAGTATTTGATAATATTTCATCATCATCAACCATAAATACCTAATTTGGGGGTGGGGTATTTAGATTACTCTATTTCAATAGTTTTATACAAAATATATAAGTGATATTAAATAAAAAGTTATCTACTATCTGATTATAGAAATATCCTATGTATTCCTAATAATGATTTCTTTTTTTCTAGCCTTTTATGGTATGTTTCCATGTAGATCATGTGTACTTGACTAACATGTAATCTAAAAAGGTTTCATGTTTTGATTATCAATATTCATTGATTTTAACAAATATTAACTATATTATTATAGAGAGCCTATATTTTAATACATTATTATTACATTAGCATTGCAGAATACTTAATATAGAACCTAAACAAACACCCAAATATTGTATTAGTATAGTTCCTTTGGAAACATGAAAATAGGGTCACTGGTATATAACTGAGTTACATTATTTCCTACAAGGGTCTTCTTAACTATCATCCTTAATAAACATATAAAAAATAATACATACCATTATAACATGGGGAAAGGACACATAAAATGGGTGACCTTAGATGCTCAGTAAAGATAAACATGGGAGACATGTACGTAAAAAAGAGCATATTCATTTGAGAAGGTGATCAGAACACTAGATGATTATACCCTGCATATAATACGATCTGCAAAATGAATAATGGAATAAATCATGGTTGTTCATAAGACATGAATCATAAGGAAATAATGAACATAATCCATCAAAGAATAAAATAATTATAATACATGGAATTTTGGAAGGCACATAAGCACAAAAATGATTTCCATAGTAGTCAATGATTTTCTACCAAGGATATATTGGTAGCAATGGATCACATCTTGTACCATTTTGGTTGTCATTGTTCACTCCCATTTCCATATTTTTAGTATGATTCCACTCTTTATTCCTTCTCGGTATTTATGTTTCACTCCCATAGCCATCTTAGTATTTCATGTTCACTCCCAAGATCACCTTAGTCCATCTCTTAAGATATAAATCATTACCTAATGGATTGGATAGAGGTATAGATACCACATATCTCATAATAAACTCATACACACATGCACTAAAAAATAAAAAATGATCATATCATAACCCATTAAATCAAATGTGTATCATAAATGGGTAACCATATCATAGCCTTTGAGAAAACATATAGGATTCATAATTCTATCACTATAATCAAAACCCAGGAAAAGAAGTGGGTTTCCAAAGAATATGACATGTGATAGAGAAATGGTATTCATAAAAATAATTCAAAAAAACCTAAATCATTCAGAGAATTAAAATGAATAGAAACATTGAATAATTTCTACATAACGGAATGAGTAATAATGAAAAATGTCATTTAAGAATAGAAATAATTTTAAAAAATATTTTAAATGATTTCATTATAAAAAAACATTATATCATTGAAATTTTAGTTTTGAAACATAAAACCATTTTGAAACCCATTTTTTTAAAATATATTCTTAAAAACTCATAATGGAGTATCAAATAAATTTTGAAAACCCTTATTTGTTTACCACAAACAAAATAATGTTGGAATCATCTAAAAACACTTTTCATTGAAAAAATATAACACAATCATTAAATAATTTTGAAAACAAATTTATTTGAATGATTATAATAAAATGAAATCATTTTATAAATCATTTTCCTTAAAAACTTATAAAATAATCTAAGAAACATTTTAAAAACAATTCTTCTTCAAAATGTATAAATGAATCTAAAAAACATTTTAAAAACCATGTTCCTTGAATACTTATTAAATAATGTAAAAAATAATTTGAAAACCATTTTCCATGAAAAAATATGAACCAATCTTGAAAATAATATCATTACGACTTTAGAAAAATGAATTTTTAGAATATTATAGAATTTTTTTAATAAAAAATAATTTTTGAATAATTTAAAAGAATATTAAAGGTAATGAAATTGTAAAATCCATATATATCATATATTTACTTTTTAAAATAATATTTTTATAAAAATTCCTTGATTAGAAAATAAAAAGAAAACTACATCTTTTTCTAACTGATTTTTAATGGTTAAAAATTCTTCAAAATTTTATTTGAATATATATGGATATTTGTAATCTCTATAAAATTCTATGTAATTTTCTTTATTTATATTGGATTATTTAGAGACTAGTTTCACAGACTGAACATGATTTTGAGGCCTAATGAGCCCTAAATAAGTGCTTGAACATTTGTATATTTATTTAAATTATTTTTAAAACATTATATTAGAATCATCTAAAGAAGTTTCTAGAAAAAAAAATTTAGGGCACTATTTTGTCTAAAATCAATAAATTACCTATGGAAAGGCTTAACCTCAACCGATAGATGTCATGAAAAAATGTTATTCTTCACATTTATTATGAAGAATGTAATAAAAAATTTCAGAAAAAAAGTTAAAAGAAATATTTAGTTATTTTATTTTAATTTCAAAATTTGATGAAGAATAAATAAATTGCAACCCTAGTATAACAGTTTCAATGTTTCATAAATGAATAAATGTAATGAAAATGCTAATCTGCATAACAAAAACACTATAATGAGTTTTCCCTATTTAATGGGTTAACCAAATATGGGATTGTTGGCATAATTTATTATTTCTCAGAACCCATTGAGATTTTGTGTTGGTGAGCCACAATTGAGGAAACCTAAACAAATGAAAAATTGAGGAATCAAGAATTACAATGGTGTGATCTCCACCATTAAACGATCAAAACATAAGGTAGGGGTTTGATTCGTTGTGAATTTCATTTTTCCCCATTCATGGATTTGAACGATGAACGTGAGACATCTCTTGAACATGTGACACACATATCAATCACTTATGCATGAGGTTTTCTATCCTCTGGGTATAAATTGGTTCAATCTATGGTAGATTCAAAAATTTCCTTCCTACTTGATTTTAATTTCTAACGTTGGGGTCTTAGGTCGACACGAACATTGCTCGGATCCCTCTATCTAGGGCATTCTTGTGTTCTTCATTACCAGTCCACCAGATTTATTGAAAGATAACAAGGATTATATAGTGGTGGAATTGATGAAATGATGATCCCGAAGGAACTCATGGATCAAATAATGGACCACCGGAGTGGGTCTAGTGGCCCATGGAAGGAACCATCGGTGTACCTTGGTGATAGCTGAGGCCCACAAAAAAGGTCGTGAGCAATGGATAAGGGCCTCCGCAAATGGCCAGTGGTAGGACTAGAGGACTTTGTGTGCCGTGTCACATCACACTGATAGAGGGATATAGTCTAGATGGATCATGTCGATGACCCATAGTGTGGAGGGAGATGCTGCAGGAACCACATCTCAGGCAGAGCAAGCCGTCCTACTCATGGTGGTTGGGGGTAGAGATATCCTTCTTGGATGTCACTCCCAAATATTTTTTGATGGGTTTACCCCTCACATCTATAGAGAATGATTCCATATGGCCAATTTTTGACTGACTCACCAAATATTTACACTTTCTATTTATTAAGGAGTAGGGTTTAGAAGATATCTTAGGACCCCTCTATATGCAAGAGATAGTTCGACTCCACAGAGTCCCATCAACGATAGTCTCAGATCATGATAGTATCATGGCATCCCTATTATCGATGAAATTACAGGAGAAGTATGGGACTCAACCACACTTGATCATAGCTTTCCACATACATATAGATGGTCAAACCAAGAGGAATGTCCATGTTTTAAAGGACATGCTTCGGGCTTGCATTGTGGACATCAGTCACAATTGGGAGGTTCACCTACCTCTGTTTGAGTATGTGTACAATAATAGATACCACTCCACCATTGGTATTTCACCATTTTAGGCACTTTATATGTGACCGTAAAAGATTTATTATGATAAAAAACCTAGGGGAGTCAATACTCAAGGGACCAATGTTGGTATGGGCTACCACTGAGAAGGTACATGTTATTCAGGAGAATATGAGGACTATGGAGAACTAGTAGAAATATTATTTTGATAGGAGAAGGAGGCCCTTATAGTTCGATAAGGGAGTCAATGTGTTTCTTTAGGATCACCTCTATGGGGATTACATAGATATTTCTATTACAGTAAGTTGTCTCCAAGATTCATCAGTGCATTCAAGGATCTGAGTGGAGTTGGTGATGCATAGTATCTCCAAGCTCTTCCCCCATAGATTGACAAGGTGCATAATTTCATTGATCCATCACAGCTAGGGAGGTACATAGATGGTCCATCTCACATCATTTTCTGGGGTGAGTTGGAAATTGTTGATAGGGCAATGTTTACGAGTTCCTAGTATTGATTGAGGATCGATGGGAGCAGGTCCTTTGAGGATGGTTGATTCCTCTAGTTCACACTTGGTGGAATCACAAATGTTCCCAGGAGGGAAATTATGAGTTGGAGGCTCATATCCATGATCAGTACCCCTTTTCATTGTTTGGAACTTCTTTTAGTTTATAAGGTCATAGAGCCTTAAGCTGATGAGAATGTAATTTACGAAAAATTCCATGTATTTTTTTTAAATTAAATAGGATTACATTCCAAGTGCTTATAATACCCTTGATTTTGAGGGCCGATGAACATGCAATAAGTGTTTGAACATTTATTAAGTTCATTTAAAATTTCTCTCATATGCGATTTTGGAAACATCTAAATGGGTTCCCAGATAAAACCCTTGAGGGCACCGTTGTGTCTGGAATAACAACATTACCAATGAATATACATAACCATGATTGGAACATGTTGAGGGAAAAAGTTTTGTTTTTAGACTAACTAATATACTAAATAATATCATAAGGATAAATAAAATAAACTTTTAGTTTATCTTATTCAAATTTCAAATTGTATTGCAACATAATGAAATTACAACCTGAGTATAACAGAAACACTGTTTCAAAAATAAAATAGTGTAATGATGTTGTAACATAGTTTAATAAAAACCGTTAATGAATTTTCTCCATTAATGGGTGAAATGAATATGGAATCATTGGAAAATTTTAGTATTTCTATGAACGGTTTGATATTTGGCATTAGCGAGAGATGATCAACAAACATCAACCAATGACATATTGATGATGAATGAACAAATGTAGTGTGATCTTTGCCAAATAACGATCCATCCTCGAGGTAGGGGATTTATTCTAAGTGAATTTATATTTCACTATTCATGATTTTGAGTGAAAATGTGGGTCAACCAATGAATAGGCGATCCATAGATCGATCACTTATGTGCGAAGATTTTTATTCTTGGGGTTCGAGTTAGAGATATTCATGTATGATTCTTAAATCTCACACCAACATGTGTTTAAATTATATCATGGAGGGTTTAAACTGACACAATCAAGTCTTGAATACCTCCTTTGGGTGTGTTATTGTGTTCTTTGTCAATGTACCTCCAAATTGTTGGAGTGACAACATGGAGTACATAGTAGTAAGAAGGGCATCCCGAGGATCCTAAAGGTACTCTCTGATCGAAAAATGGACCACCAGAGTTGGTATAGTGGCCCGTGGAAGGAACTATAAGCGACGTGTTGTTGAAGGAAAGTGGTGGAGGCCGCTTCTGGGAGGCATCACGTGCCGGTGGGGTGCCACAATGGTGGATGAGGCCCAAAGAAACGTCCAACTATGTTGTGAGTTGATGTAGAGATCTTCACCACATCATGATGATGGATGACCGCATATGAGATGGACCGCAGCCAATTACCATGCAGCAACCCACAGGGTGTAGGTAGAAGGGACAAGCGTCCTGTCTCGGGAAGAGCCAGCCAGCCCCCTAACGGCAGGCCAGGATGGAGAAGGTGTTCTTCCCTGTCATCCCTATAGGCCTCGACTAGCTGGTCAGTACAGACAAGGACCTGATCTGGATGATAAACCTGGGTTGGGTCAGGTCTGGTTGGTGGACCCCAGGCTAGATCCGGTCAGCTCGTCCGGGTTGGATAGGGTACAGACCCATGTATCCCCTTTCAAGTATAATATTCATAACATCCAATCAGTATGCTGGATTGATGATTTATTTACAGCGTTGGGACCATCGAGAAGAGACGGTCATTTTGACATAGTCCAAGTTAGATTTCATGGATGTTGGAATACGAATGATGGCTTGAGGAGTGGATTCTCTTGGAATCAAGTGCACTGCGAGTGGGAATCCATAAAGCCTTGGTGATGAGAGGACCTTAGTGGCATATGATTATAAAGTACCTAAATTGCCAACCATACATTAGTGGTGAGAAGAATTTAGTGGCCTAGTAGATGAGTGGACCACAGTGGCCTAGCAAACCTCAATGACGAGGGGACCTCAGTGGCCAAACTAAACTCAATGACGAGAAGACCTCAGTGGAAGAACAGGCCATATAGACTCATTAAGGATGATTCCCTCATAAGTACATGATTTTTAACATCACAACTAATAGTATTTTTTTATATACATTAGGTTATATCTTAGTGAGATATCCACTACATCGTGTGTACTTCTTTTGTGGTCATGTCATCATAGTTTGGGGTTCCAAATATGTATTGGGATACACACCCGTACATGGGCTTCATCAATGCATAACATTTATTTCACAGATGACTGACAATTTTATAGAGACCTTTTCGGTCTAGGACTAGGCAGTTCCCAATGAGTATAGATAGTAAAGAAGCACTTCTACAGCTTCACAAAACCACTCTTCAACAACTCTTTATGTTTTGTTTTTGGAGGATGGGTTACTGTTGACTTTTGAACCCCATTTTATATAGCCTGGATTTTGTTGGGTTTGTATTCCAGATCCCTTTACATCCATAATTGTAACATTTACTCTCAATGGTTGTCTTAGTATCATGCACATTTTCCCTTATCATCATTGTGGGCTAGGGTTGTGAGTGTGCTTGTGTATTGGTACTCAGCAAATGCCACCCAAATATAAGATAATTCCTTCACGGAAAGACTCTAGACCTATCCTTTAGGAGTCTATCTTAGGGTAGATGCGGAATGTATCTTTGGGGATAGGTCATGAAAAGAATAGAATAATATTGTTGGAATTATTTTAAAAAAATATTGTTTTAAATGAATACAGTTTTTTGACCAATGAGATTGTTGAATTCATGGTTTCTTGAAAACAAATTCTTTAGTATCTTATGTAAAAAATATATAAAAAATGGTACCAAAATAAGATTATATCGTGAATAACCGGAGGATATGAAAATTCGTGGGTGATATTGAGATATATATCATAATATTTCATCAAAGGAAGCATAACGATAAATAATATCAAAAAGTGATGAGGTTGTTTCAATAAATTATCACCAATTGGTAACATTGAACCATACTGCCCCATTTAAGAAAATGAAATTAAATAATCATAAAATATCATGAAAATAAATATATTAATGATATAAAATTATAGTTATATTATATACACATCACAAAAAAATATCGGTTCACAAAATGTCATGTTTTTCAAAAAAGGGAAATTAAAAAATGATAACATTACTGATTTGGTTACTTTTGAAACATAGTTATGAAGAAATATTGATAATAAAAGAGTAATTAAATACCCATAAATTTATTTATTGGAATCATATAATACATCCATGTACATTATATACAAAAACAGAAATGGGTGGTTAATTAATAATGTATCTCCCAGTTATAAAAAGAGAGATGAAATTCCCATACATTGTCTATTAACTATCATCATACCCATTCAAACATCCTATATAATGATATTATGTTTATTATACATATTTTATTGTATCATAATATTATATCTAATACCTTATTTTTTTGTGACATTATATTCCCATTGGTTAACAATTTCATATTTATGTTACACTCTAGGTAATATTCACTTTGTTTTTTTCTTGTGTCATAATTTGTTATATCATTGGACCTTATTAATTTATTATGATTTCAGGGGTGTAAAATTTGAAATATATACCATTTATAATATGTTTAATTTTATTATAGTAATATTTTTAATATAGATTTATGAAATGGAAAATACATTACATGTATATTGTTGGTCATACGTACACATGAACAATGATTCTTTTTTATTGTCATATTGGAATAAAAATGAAAACAATATACATAAATATTTATATAATATCATTAAAGTATAATTATTATGTTATATATATCATATAATTTTTTCAAATAGATCCTAAATACATTTCATGTATTCTGTGAATGAATAACATAGCTTTGAGGGGAGGTAGTCCACAATTCCTAAAAATGAAACTGTCTTTTTTAAACAAGATTTATGGAATAAAGGTATGTTATAAATAAATATTAAAAAAACATAAAAACATAATAAAAAAACATATATATCAAATATATATTTATAATTTCCATAATAATGTCCACTGTGAGACGTGGTAAATGAAAAATTAACAATTATAGTTGCGTGAGGAGGTAGTTCACCGTACACGTAAATAATATATAACTGTAGGTCAAACGCTTAACATAAAAACATAATAGTATATTTAGGATACATGTTTTATTATAAAAAATATGATAATAATATTTTATTGGTTATATAATTGAAACTAAATAAATGAACTTGATGAATAATGTTATGTCTTATTTGGGTAACTCCTTTTTCTTTTCACTAAAGAGTATCATGGGATTGATTTTTGCCAAAGGGTAGGATTACTGGATGAGGTGAGGTATTTTTAGGATATATTTGGTATGTAAATGGTCAATAAAATGTGTCGTCATTATTTTTATGAACTGTGAGGAGAGGATTACATTCTATAATGGAGGAGGAGTGACACTCTTATATTTTGGGAATGAGAATTCCTCCCATGATTCCCCATGGAATGTGGCTCCCATTATAGTCACGTTTCATAGAAAAGAAGGATAGGGTCCACATATGGCCATAAAATAGCTCTTTAACATTGGTCGAGGTCATTTGGTCCCGTAAGATTAAGGTTTACTACATTGTTAATCATAATTTTAACATAATCATTATAAGAAATTTTAATTACTTTCACTACTACGTTTTATCAAGAACATATTTTAACTAATTATATGTTATGAATTTTTCCAATTACAATTTTTCAATCCTCTATTCCAAATTAAAATCAAATAATTTGTATAAATTAATTAAATTTTAATCATGTTGTCGGGTTGACAGTGTGGGATTTTAAAGTAACAAATGTTCAAAAGATAACAATGTTTTGATAATCAATTTCAATTTGAATTTTTTTACATTGAACTAAATTGGGTTGATTGATAAAAATATGATCTAATTAAAATTTTAAATATATTTTTAATTTATTTTTAAATTATCAATAAATTTGATGAAAATCAGTTTTGAAATAAAATTTCGTAATTTTAGAATTCACTAGAAATGAAACAACACAGAAAAATTCCAAAAATTTTACAAAAAATAATTATTATGTTCCAATTTCAAATATGAATTTAATTTTGACATATTAAATCCATAAATGTTCATAAAATATTATTTAAAATGGGTTATACATTAAAAGGCGTTAAAAATGACTTAACAAAAATATAGGTTTTTATGCATAAAATAGGGTTTTGTATTATCTTATGACTATAAAATATATTTAGGAATATAAAAAAAAATTTACTAAAAATATAAAATATATATTACATTAATATCTAATAATAATTTTAATTAGATTAATTTATAAAGGTAAATAGCCTTGCAACTATAAAAACAAAAACATTATCATTTATAGAAAATAAGTTTTCATATTCAATTATAATTAATTGGTAACTTTTTAATTTATCATTAATTTGTGTATGACATATATGTTAATACATTATGAGTTAATTTGTTTTTAATATAATGCATGAAAAACAAAATTCATTGATATAAAATAATCATTTTTTTGTGTTGTGTGAAATAAGAAATAATAAACGTTAAATTAATTAAATAATAATAATTAATAAAATTTCAGGGTGTAACATTCAACACTAGTTAAGATGATTTTCACAATAAAAATTCATCTGGGTTGTCAATTTTTTAATACATGAATGATTCATTCATAAAAACCCACATCGTAAAAATGAACATAGAAACATCAAATAAAAATAGACCATTGGAACGACAATAGTTACATGAAGTAACATATAACTAGGTATCCCCATAGGATAAAATATTTTGGGAGTTATGATTGGACATGGAATTATTTATAGTATGTTCTTGGGGTCATCAATCAAAAAAAATTAAATGATCAAAGAAATTATGAGGGCGAAAAATTCATAATTATGTGATGATTTAAAAGTCCTCCATTTCAAGAAAATTATGTTATTCAGACAACACATTTTTGATCATTTTCTTAAAATTTGGTAATTATTTTATTTTCCAGGAATATAAGGAAGTATAATTACATGACATATTTACAAAATAAAAATTATTTTTTTCATTGTTATTTTATCTATTTTGATTTAATTTAATTCTTCATGAAATGAATTTCTATAAATTAACTTTGATTCCTAATGTATTAAAATAATCTTTTTTCAGATATTAAAAATCATAAAAAATTGAATATACCAACCCGTCTATTTATTACACATTAACATGATTTATTACATAAACGTGCAGCTAAGAAAACACAAATTATTGAGAGGTCTAGTGTCATTGGGGCATAGGAACATTACATGACAACATAAAACACAAAAATAAAACAACTTTTTAAAATGGTTTTTTAAATGTCCACAATATTCCTTCATACATAGCATTTCATGGGATAACCTGAGGACATACATAAGAAAAGTGTGAGATATAAAGACCAGTAAGAGAGTAAAAAACGCATAACATGAAAAATATTGTACATTTTAGGAAATAGGCATATCAATGGATCCCAAGATAAATATGAACATAGAGGCATGATATATCATGACCATTATAACATGGAATTGAGGAAACAACATTTAACATGATATTAGCATGAGGCAAGGTTCATTGCACATGGATCATGTGTAAATCCTCATTGATCATTAATTATAATGACTAAAACCTAATTGCACATTGCATATCATGATTTTATTCATTATCAAATGCATTGAAGCTCTATCAGTGCACACCCTTCTTAATCATTTAACTTCATGCATAAGTGTTCCACATATATCATACAACATTTATTCCTTATGAATCATAATTTATTCCCCAAATAAGAGATATTTAATACATATATTTAATTCCTCAATCAAAACGTACATTATTATAAAAGTAAATAACCTTGATTAATAATTGGGTACGGTATTTACTTAAATGATTATTTTGTCAAGGAAATTTTTGTCTAACTTCGTCAGGATATCAACGTCACATATATATTGTAAAATTGTTTTCTGAGAGATAAAATGGCATCATATCATATATACATGAAATGGAAAATAATGGGGATATGTAACATAATATCTGAACATATTTAATGGAATTTTGTGTCATAATAGAAAATAATTGTTTGAATACAATTGAGGAGAGGCAATTACTTGGAGAATGTTTTCATGGTATAAGGTGTACAGGGGAGGAATTAATGAGAGATAAAGAGGTCTATCATTATTCAAAAATAAGGAGGTGAGTACTAGGGTGGTGTGAAATCATACCCCAACTTTTTTAATTGAAAATAAAAGGTTATAACAACATAAATAAATTGAGGAAAAAATGATAATGGATGAAAACCCTAACATGGATGTGTGATTTAATGGCTTCAGAGAGGCTTGAGAGAGGCACATTGGTAGATAAGGGAGCCTTGGGATGAATAATGAGAGGTGATGGAATTTTATGGATGTTATCCAAGGATTTTGATTGATGAGAAGTGGGAGCTTGGGTGGGATTATATAGGAAAAAAGTGGGAATTCTTTATTATTTAGTTTTTGGACACCACAAATTAAACAAATCAATACCACAAACCAATCCATGGATTTTTCTGATTGTGTTTTCTAATGGGGAGTGTAAAACATTATTTTATAAGGACAAATGATGAGATTGTTAAAATATAAGGCTTTACTTTTTCAATGTGAGTCACACTCTTAAGGAAATCATTTTAAAACGTTAAAACGTTTTATAAGTCTTATAGGGCCCACTAAGGCGCCATAAAATCAATCAAAAATATAAAATCAAATTATTATAAATATAAAACTGATAGTTTCTTAAAATTCTCTTTATAGTATTTTATTACATCACTATTAGGTCATTATGATGTCATATAACACATTATATATTAAAACAATGTTTAATTTTTACTCTAATATTCGACTGTCTCAACAAATTATGAAACATTCACCATTAGATAATTTTTTAATCCTAGATCCAAAAATGATATTCATTTTATATAAATAATTTTCTAAATATTGGAATATTTACTTTTAAAATAAATAATGACATTTATAAAATAGTCATTAGTGTTTTCAAAAATAGTATTCAAACCTTAATAAATATCCTGATGGTATTCTTAAAAATTATACCATCATTTATATATAATATAAAGTAATTTAGTAATAATATATTATTAAAATAATATATAATTAAAAAACCCATGAATTCATAAATATTTATTTCTAATTGAATATTAACTAAAAATATTGTCTGTGCTTTAAAGACCATTTACAATGTGAAAATATTGAAATGAATATATATTCCTTAATCTATAAAAAAATAATTCACATAATCTTATTTCAAGGGTTTTTTTTACATAACCCCATATAACACCTGCATAAGACCTATGGTTTAAGTTTGTGATGGTGACAAACTCTTGGGGTGTCTTGTATAACATCACTAGGGTGGTAATATCTATCAACTTCCACATCTCCTATAGGAAGATTCAATCATGCTTAACATGATAAATCTCAACATGGGATTTGTCATGTTAGATGCCCAGTGATACTAAATCCATTCTGAGCTCTGGAAAATGGGCTTCATATGGAGAAATTATATTGGATGCGGCCATTACAGCCTTTTTCTGAGTAAATTGGTTTTGTTAAATCCCTATATTTTAACTAATCATGTGATCCCAGATCGATGACTATATTAGCAACGTTAAATATTCATAATAATATTTTTAAATATAAGAACATAAAACAGAGGAAGATCATGTATTTTTTATAACCATTTAACATAATATTACATTAAATGGATGGAGAGAAATTACCATTAATAAAATTATGGGTCATTACAATCATCCACCCTTAAGAAATTTCACCCTTAAAATTTTCTTTTCCCACACTAAAAAATATATGGGTAACTCTACTTCATCACTTCCTACATTTCCCATGTTGTCTTTTGAATCTTGTGGTTTCAACATAACTCCATGACATGGGGCATTGTCTTATTTCATAGAAAAAATCCCATGTTATCTACCATCTTCACCATCTTCACTTCGTTAGAGAGTTAATTCTCCAATGGTAACACCTCTAGATTGATTAAATGTGATGGGCCATCTATGTACATCCTCAAGAGTGATACATGGAATACATCATGTAATTGAGATTGGTTTAGTGGGAATGATAGTCGATAGAACACTACTCCAATGAGATCAATGACCTCAAAAGGGTTGGTGTACCTTGGACTAAGCATCCCCTTTTTTCCAATACTCATAAATCCATTCCTTGGTTATATTAAAATTAATACCACATCTTCGACATAAAACTCAAGGTCTCATCTTCAATTATCAGAATAACTTGTTTTCGACTCTGAGCAGCTTTAATGTGATGTTGGGTGGTTTTAACCTTCTTTACTGTTTCATTGACCAATTTTTTACCTAGAAGTTTTCTATCCCCAACTTCATCCCAACATGACGGTGTTCGACACCTCTTCTCATAAAGGGATTCATATAGAGACATTTGGATTCCTGATTGGAAACTATTATTATAAGAGAATAGAACTAATAAATGATGTTCATATCACCATTCTTTGCAGTCCATTTATAATGCTCTCAACATTTCCAAGTGTGTTTGGATAGTCCACCTATATTAGCCATCAGTTTGAGGATGATATCTTTTATTGAAGTTAATATCATAATTCAGATTGTGTTGGAGACCCTTCCAGAATTTAGAGGCGAATCTTGAATCTCTATCATATACTATAGATATTGGTACTCCATGAAGCCTTACCAATTCATTGATATATATATATATATGTTCCAGTTGATTCAATGAGAAATCCTCTCGAATTGCAGTGAAGTGTGAAGCCTTCCTAAGACAATCCATAATAACCCATGTAGAATTGTTTCATTTGGTTGTCTCCATAAGTCTAGGGACAATGTAAATGGTGATGTTCTCACATTTCAATGTCGTTATGGGTGATGGTTGCATCATACCCTTAGACATATTCATCTCATCCTTCACTTACATACATACTAGACATTATGATGTATACTCTGTGATCTCTTTCATTATATTATCCCGCCAATAATGCTATTAGAGATCTTGATACATCTTTCTGCTTCTTGGGTGAATGGAGAAATTCGAACTAGGTGCATCATCCAAATAGTCATTCTCTAACTATGGATTTTATGGAACATGTAGTCTTTTACAAAATCTCACAATTCCTTCTTCCATAACATTGAACTCCGTGGATTTCCCTTTTTTGATCTATTCCAATTTCTTCAGAATTCCCACATCATCCTTTTGAGTATCCTTTATCCATTCCAAACGAGATGGTTGAGAAATAATTTGTGAAAGGATTGATGATGTTCCCTTCTCTAATATTCCTATGTCAATATTCATTATATCAAAGAAGATTTGATCCTTTTTAATTCTCAATGATGATATAATAATCGGTTCCTTTCAACATTGAACATCTTCAACCTTGTTTACTTTCCCAGGGTGGTAATGGATTGAGCAGTTATAGACATTGATCAGCTCTATCCATCTTCATTGGGGCATGTTTAACTCCTTCTATGAAAATATATACTAGAGACTTTTGTGATCCATATATATTTCACAATTATTCCCCAAGAGTAAATGTTAGCCTATTTTTAAATTGAATTTTAATACATTTGAGTCCAGATAATGTGTTGGATATTTTTTCTCATGAAATTTTAATTTCTTTTATGCATATGCAATGAATTTTTCATTTTACATCAACACACATCCCATTCCCTTTTTCAAAGATTTACTAATTATAATAAAAATTTATCCACATGAGGGTTTTGTGAGAATGAGTGCAATGAGAATACTCATTTTCAACTCCTTGATTATCTCTTCACAATCATCACTTCATGAAATCATTACTCCCATCTATGTTATCTTTGTAAAAGGGTTGGAAAATCCTGAGAAATGTTTCACAATTTGGTGATAATATCTAGATAACCCTAGGTTGTTTTGCATATCCGTTAATTTGTTGTCCCCATCAACCCCTCAATTAAAATATTCTTGGAGGTATCTATATATATCCCATTTCTTGTGATGATATAACCCAAGAATGAGAACTCCTTTAACCATAACACACCCAAGCTATAATTTGCTTACCGATTTTCCTTTCACAAGGTCTCTAGTATAATGCTTAGATACTCCTTACACTCCTTTTTGTATTTAGAGTATATTATATTATCGTCTATAAAATCATCCAAAAATTTGTCAAGGTAATATATAAGGACTCTATTCAATAGGTCCATGATGATTTTTGGACCATTAATTAGTCCGAAAGGAATGAAAATTAATTCATAGTGCCCATATCATGTACAAAAAGTAGTCTTGGGGATATCCTCCTTCTACTACCTTACTTGATAATATCTTGACCAAAGATCCTCCTTGTAGAAGTATTTTACTCCACATAGTTGATAGAACAAGTAATCAATTAATGGAAGAGGATACGTTTTATTTATTATGATTTTGTTGAGTTTAATGTAATCTATGATATGGAGCACTGAACCCTCCTTCTTCTTGATGAGTATGACTAGTGCACCCCATTATTATGCACAAGGGCATATATAAAATTTTTCTAGATCTATTTTTAGTTGTTTATTCAGCTCCTCAAGCTCTACAACAACAATTATATATAGAGTGGTTTAGATTGGAAATTCCCCATGTACAAGATCAATTTATAATTCAACATATCTTCTACAAGGAAGACCAATCAATTCCTCTGGAAACACTTTAGCTAATTTACTGCCATTTGTCTTGTCTTCCAGGATGATTTCTTCCTTTGACTCAATCATCTGAGCAAGATAAACATTCTCATATTGCATTAATATCTGCACATGAGTTGATGGTGATGTGGAAGATTCATCCTCTTCCCTACACTTGTATAGAATTGGGGGTCAATTCACCATATAGAGAGGAATTTCCCTATCATTGAAATTTATGTTGGCTCTATATAAGGAAAGACAATCCATGGCAATAATCACATATAATTCCAATAGAGGGAGTGTGAAGAGGTTCACTAAGATGTATAATCCACAAATTATGAAACGGGAGGAGTTATATTCCTATGAAGGGTTACCCTATTTTATATTCTCACTGACATCTTTAATTCCAGGATTTTTGGTGGTGTTGGGATTGTTCAACTAAACATTCTGGATATAAAAGAATGAATAGAACTAGAACCAAAAATTATTTTGAATATTATTAAATGAATTACTATCCTACTTATCACCACTTCATTGTCGATGTTCCCATCGACAGTTGTGATGGAAAAAAGATATCCATTGCTGCCTTGGAGGTTGTTGGTTCCCCCTAAAACACATTTTCAAAGAGAACTTGTTTGCAAAGTGCCATGGTTCATTGTAGTTGAAGGAATGAACAACATGTTGAGGGTCAAATGGATAAATTTTCTCCTTTTCATAGATTTAGGTTTTTATTATCTATAGTTAATGTCCTGGTTTCCTTCTCTTCCACACCTAAAGAATTTCCTCATCCCCTTCCGACGGTTTCTAGGGTGATTCTTTCTACACCTTGGGCAAGTGGGGTGCTGAATTTTCATAGCACCATTAGATTTATCCATTACCACACCAAAATTGATGTCCACCATATGATTCATTTCCCCATTAAACACCTGAGATTTTCCACCCTCTATTTCATCGTTGAGATAACATCATAGAATTCAATCATAACTCTCTATGTCACATATTTCTAGGGCTTTTCGTAAGATATGTTTTATCCCACAAATGAAGCGGTCAACCTTGCATTCAGTGTTCACGAAAAAGATGAATGAAAATTGTGAAAGCCTTGTAATGTATTCCTCATACGCTCTGATGTATTTTTTGCCTGTTTCTTGAGGTAATTGAAGGCCCTTTCTATTTTGATTCAAATGGTGCGAGGAAAACTTTTATTGAAAAACATTTTCCAGAAATACATCCATTCTAAGGCCTCGATCTCCACCTAGGCTTCACATATTTTATCAATATACACCACTAATTTGATTCACCCTCCATATGATAAGAATCCATAAGAACAATCTCTTGTTTGGCACATTGATGGATGGAGAAGATATTTTGATGGAGATGAACAATTGTTCTAAATAAATATGGTCAACGCATTAATATCTTAATATATAATTTAAATATAATGGATCATAATTATTATTTATTGATAAAAAATAATTATACATTTATCAGGACATCATGCAGGAAGGTTTTAGGTATGAAAATCTTATCATCCTTTAGTCAGGGGATCAAGACCCACAAACTTTATTAAGTTGTTCAGTTGTCGCCCGACATGCAAGATGTCCATTTTTAAACCACAATAACAAAATTTTCAAAAATAAATATGATTTAAAACATTTAAATAAGGTTAATTGCTAAATAGATTTATAACAAATGTTTTCTATGATGTTTAACATAAATTTTTTAGGAATACATAACCTCATAACACTTCTAAAAGATTAAAATAAAAAAAAATTAGAAATAATGTCACAATATCATATCAACATTGTTTCCAAAAATATGACAGTGTAGATCTAGGGATTCACATTATGATCATGATAATACCATTATAGTGTGTCCACCACTTATCAAAGTGTAGAACAACATAAACATTTAAAATAATTTCTTATATGATCTCTAAATAATTAAATATTCCTCTTTAATATTTGACACCTTATGTTAATCATAGGTTACTAATATTCATCTTCTATTTATTTCCTTCACGACGGATTGTAAATAATTTTTTAATTGAAAAATTATATCACTTATTAATATCAAATGAGGTGTGAATAAATGCCCATTGTTGAGTACCAGGTTACATCGAGTCCAGGCCGACACACATTTTAAGAGATGTTAACATTAGGGACATATATGTTAGAGCCACATCCACTTGTAGTATCCAGAAATGGATTTATTTCTCAGAGTACACTCACTCTATACTTTCCAAAATTCTAGGAAATTTTTAGAAATGTGAAATCATCATTATAATTATCCTTATAGACATCTCTAGGAATAAACATAGAAATATACATAGGGATATCAATAAATTTTTCTCATCCTAGATTCCAATGTTTATCTAACCCATTTCTATGATACAACCTATAGATAATGTTCAATTTCATACATTAAAATTACATTACTTTTACTGAATACATAATATATCACACAAAAAATACAAAAAACCCATATTATTATAGTTCATTTGAAAACATGGAAACATGAACACTATAAATATGTGAGCTAAATTATCACACACTAGGATCTTTTTGACTAGACCTGTTTTTAGACACTTCAAACATAATACATATATTCATAACGTGGTTTAAAGGACACATAATAATGTCTGATAATATATTCTTAGTAAGGGTAAACTTGAGAGACATGTAATCATAAAAAATCATAGGTGTATAATAACATTATCCTAAGAACAGATGATCATACCAAAAATATCCTCTTATTATAAAATTGAATAATGGAATAAATCTCAGTAGTTCAAAAGACATGAATAAAAAGAAAAAAATGAACTTAATCCTTAAAACAAACAAAAGAATAATAAATGGAATTGAAGAAGATACATAAGTATATAAAAAAATTTCCACAATAGTCAATGAATCATTTCCAATTCCATGTTTTTAATATGGTTTCACATCAGATATAATTTTGGTAGTCATGGTTCACTCCTCTGGTTAACATATTAGTATGATTAAAATACCCATACCATTTTGATAGTCAAAGATCACTTCCACAATTATATTGGTAGTCATGGATCACTCAAAAGATAATATTATTATATATTGTGGGTTAAAATCCTTAACAAATTAATTAGAGGGAGATATAGGTCCCACCCATACCATAATGAAATCAGACATTCATGTACAACAAAATTCTAAACAATCATATCATAACCGATGAAATAAAATTTATATCATAAAAAAAGTAACCATGTCATTTCATATTGATAAAAGATACAGGTTTCTTAATCATGTCATCATAATCATAACCTATTAAAGGAATCCAATTTCAAAAACAATATAACCTATGAAAGACAAATGTGTTTCATAAACATCATTCCATAAAAACATAACCCATTAAGTTAGATAATATGTGAGGAATAATTGAATAATTTTTCATTAAAGTCATGAGTATCAACATTACATTTCATTTTATGAGGGAAATAATTTTGAAAAATATTTGCAAATATTTTTTTCTAAAAATATCATTCTTCTTTGAAAATTTCTTTTTAAGACATGCAACCATTATTAAAACTATTTTCCTAATATATATCCTTGAAATATCATAATGGATTCTCAAATAGATTTTGAAACCCCTTTTTCATTATGAACATATATAAAATATTAAAAAAACAATGGAATAAATTTTCCTTGATGTATGTAAGGAAATACACAGTTCATGATGATTGAAGGGTGTATGTACACATGAATTATGTTTAGATTTTATTATTATATAAAAATAATGAAAATGAAATATATGTATATATTTTTTGTAAAATAATTAACATAGAATAATTATCTCATAAATATCATATGTGTTCAAAAAAATCATAAATACATTTAATGTATTTTTCAAAAGAATGATATGAAACTGAGTGGGAGGTAGTCCACACATCCTCAATCAATGTTATCACATTTATAAAAGATGTAAAGCATAAAGTTATGTAATATATAAAAATAATGGAATCATAAAGGAATTATGAATACTTGAATTATAATATATAAACATAGTTTATATCTTAATTTACAACATGAGTTGCAGTAAAGTAATAATGGACAATCATTATTTTGTGTTGTTTTAGTTTATTGTACACGTGAACTGTATGTTTTTTTCTCATTAGATGGATGTGAATGTAAGAGTATTTATAAATATTATAATGAAAAAATCCTAATAAATTTCTTATTCTATTGTTTTCATATATTTATGGATGGCTTAGAGTTTAGGGGGTGGATTATTGAAATAAAATAAAAGAACTTGAAGAAGAATTTAAAATATTCTTCATGTAACACTATTTGGATTTCACCAAAGGGCATCGATGGATTGATTTTTTCTAAAGAGAATAATTCTAGGATGAGATGAGGGATATTGATGAGAAAACTGTTCAGATATTGGTTTTGAAAATGAGTCATGATGTGTTTGATGGTGTGGTAGGAGAGGATACATTTTTAAGTGGAGGAAGAGTGGAACTCTTGAAATATTTGGGGAAAAGAATTCCACTCATCTCTTACACAATAAAAATTGATCCCATAATGTTACTATTTCCAAAAAAAAGTGAATAGTGTCCAAATATGGCAATAAAATGTATCTTTGAAAATTTTTTATGTCATTCGGGCCCTTAATATTAATGATTAGTCCTTTGTTACGTTTAATGTTCCCTTGTTCATTATAATTAATTTTATATACATTAAATAATCATTATGTAAAAAAATAAGTTGAAAATATTAGAAATTATAAATTATGATGATTCCAATTATGGAATATATTTTTCATATTTCAATAATAGATGTTTAAAAAATTAATTAAAATTTAATACCGCAGTCGGGTCGACAATGTAGGTTTTTAATGGACAACGTTCAAAAGATTCATTGTTTTTATATTCAATTTAAAAGAGATATTGACTGAATTAACCTAAATTGTGTTGATTTATAAAACCATTATTTAATTAAACAATAAAAGAAATGTAAAATATAATTTAACATTATAAATTAATTAGATAAAAAAGTAGTTTTGAACTAGAAATAAGTATTTTCCATTATTCATTAAAAAATGAAACCTCGCAAAAAATTACCAATTATTTACCATAACATAAATTTTTGTTCTTATTTAAATTATGATGATTATTTTGACATAGAAAATTTATATAAGTTCTAGAAATTGGATTAAAAATGGGTTCCCCATTAAAAGGTTGTGAAAATACCTTAATAAATATATAGGGTTTTAAGCAATAAATGGGGTTTGTTATTATCATATGTGAATAAGATATATTTAATGAAAAAATAATATTTGATTGAATATAATGAATATATATTACATTAATATCAATCCCTAAACGATAATAATTTTATTTATTAAGGTAAAACATCTTTATGACCAGAAAAATATTAATATTTTCCTTTATATTGAATCGATTTTCATGTTCATTTATAATTAATTGGTAACCTATGAGTTCATATTATATTTCTTAAAAAAATATATTTTTATATATTAATTAATATTATTTATAACTTGTAATTTAATAGCTATGTAATAACTTTTTCAAAATAAATATATTTAAATAATATATAATTGTTTGGTAAAACGCAGTATTTCATGTTACACAAGCAATCAAGGAAAGCCATTATGGAGTGTAATAAAAGATAACATTGTTGTTCTATGTAGAGAACAATAAAATTTATGTTGCATTTATTGAATAATTATCTTGATGTTTCATATAACATAGTCCAAAAATTATTCTTTACTGTAAAATAAACAATTTTTAGTGTTGCATAAAATGATAAATATCATAATTATTTGATTTATTTTATAAAAAATTATTCACAAAATCTTGGGGTGTAATAATAATATTGTTTAATTATTTATTTATGTGATTTGAAGTTATCTTAATGAAATCATGATATGAATAATTTAAGAAACCTTGAACATATCTTATTGGAATTTTTAATTCATTTAAAGAATTATATATGAAATATGGAGGATCATTGAAAGTAGTGGAGAAGCCAAATAATCACGAGTATAGACATAAATGAAAAATGATAGCTACTGTACTTCCACAGACCATCAAATGGAAGTCCTAAAACCCTACCTAACGATGAAAAACACCATTATCTATCCAATAGAGGATTATTTAATAGGCTAGGAAAATTTAAAGTTATTAGGGAATCTATATGTGTCCACTGGAAGCTATTGTATATATGCCTTCTTGATTGTAGAAGTAGGTAGAAGTAACCAATATCTTTGTAGGCCATGAGATACTCAGTGGAGGCTATCAAGTATTCTACAGCTTCAATAAAACTATTCTTACGATGAAATCTAATGTGGTAATAATACATTAAATTTGGAGATCATTATCATAATGACCCCAAAAACATCCAGAAATTTACCGATAGAATTTATAGTTATAAATAGAGGTTTAGGTGGTTTGGAAATATATATCAATTTTTTTGCATTTTAAACGTTTTAAAATAAATCAATTTTTCTAAGAATTTTCTTTAATTCCATTTCGTATTTATCCTTCTAAATTGTCAAATAAATCAATATCCAATCATTATCTTCTATATTTTTAATATACATCGATAGTTTATTAGATTCTTTTTATGAATGAGGAAAAATATTAAATCTGATAACTTCTTAAGAAATATCAAATCTTCCTCTTTCTTCTATAAATTGTAGTTACTATCCTCAAATTAAGGTATTGTGGTTCTCATTATATTTCCATTAGAAATAAATTGGTTTACACTTATTTAGGTGTCAATATTTTCCATTAAATATCTATTGAATCCTTATATTCTTTATACTAGAAGATCAAATAAGAAAGGGATTATTTATGTATATTGGTTACCTATAAAGATAAGTGACAAATAATTTAAATCCTTAAGAGATTGAGGTGGTAGACACATGGTCTCTTTTAGAGAAATTCATGATCTTAATTGAAAAATATTTTATCATATTTATTTTCTACATTTTTTATTTATGTATCACTATCAATAGTTTATTTATTAATTATTTTACTCTGACAATATATGCATGATTTTTTCATCATTTTTAAATTTTGAATAAATAAAGTATTTTTTTTTATTTATTAATAAAATTGTAATCAGTTTTATTCCTACAAATATATTAAGATATTTAATTATATCCTTTCACATTAACATTGATTTTTAAATTCATCTATCTTTTATAATGAATTTTTTCCCAAGATTATTTACATTTATTTTTTAGTGGGTCACCCACTACCATTTAATTTAGAGTTTATTTACATTTGTTTTCAAATGGGTTTTGGATTTGTTTAAATAAATTTTTCAAACACAATAATTTTTTTAAAATTCATAATCCTTAAAAAAATTAAAATATAGATCACTTTATGAAATGCTTTCCAAAAAGACCCATAGTTTTTTAAAGGCCAAGCACTACATCATTCATTATATTTTTTTGGAACTAATTACGTTTATAGAAAATATAGAGTGTCTACATTTCCTAGATATACTATTCTCATGTTAATAATTTGGATATGAAATGTTATAATATATATTCTAAAAATGGAAAAAATGGACCACTAATGATATTTATGATTTTGAAAATTACGGTAATTCTATTAATGCATTAACATGTTTTTTATATTTATATGATTAAATCAGAGTTTCTTTATGTAAAGTTACACCTGAAATTTCTGAATTAAAATTATTTTCACATGAATTTACAAATAAATGAAAGATAGAAGGCATGAAATTTATAGTAATGACATTGAGTGTTTCTCTATGCATATTACATAGCAGATCAATATAATGACTATAATATTAATTTATATTTGTAGTGGATAAAATTCCCGTTGTGAATGTATTTATAAAAATATTTTAGTAATGATGTCACTTTAGGTTTTATGAAAACAACGGGCTGTAAATTTACCCCAATATAAGAAGACCAAAATTTCAAAAATATTTTATTCGAGAAACATATAGATTCAATCAATAAAATTGAGATAACAATTAAGTAGAAACTAAAAAAAGAGTGTAAAAAGGTCAAAGATATTAAAAGAATAATTTATTTAAAACGAATTAATGTAAACTCATCTGGTAGTGACTCCAATATCACCATCCTTACCAAGTTGATGGAAATCTTCATGAAAAAGAAGAAAGAACTCAAAACATCAAAAACCTAAAACAATAATTTGAGTAAACCAGTTTTATTTATAAAAATTAGTTCACTATAAAATAATATTTTCAATAAAAAATGAAAAATTATATAGTAACGATGAATGGTAAGAAACATATAATGGATTCTACTTTTATTTCATCCAATGACTCAATTCAAACATAGGAATCAAGAGACCAAAGTCCCTACTTCCATATAACAGAAATTTGGGATGTAATTGATCTTAGTTTCAAATTTTCTCTCTTTACATATCTTCCTCCTTCTAATATTACTTATTATTACTCTATATCTTCTACATATACATTGATATATTTTTCTATTATCAATTATATAATTAAAACTTAGTATAATTTTTATTTTTATTAATATTAAAGGATCATAATAAAAAATCCCTATTTATTTTAAAATGATAAACATTTAATAAAAAATTAATATTATGTTTTTAATTTACATTAAAAAAATTTATAAATATTTTAATTTCAAATATGTGATCATAAGAAAAATATTTATTGATTTACCCGATAAGAATAAAATTTAAAAAATATTCTTACTTCTTGAAATCCTATTAAAAAATTATATCGATTTTTATTAATTATGAAAATTTTATTTTGAAATAAATTCAAATAAAATCTCTTTAGTAAAATGATTTGTAAAAAATAAATTTTTTAATTATTTCCTAAATGTTAGACATATCACTTATGAATTTTCTAGTAAAGGTTCCATATTCTGTTCACATTAAATCATTCATTTTAATAATATTAAAATTGTTAAAGTTGTTCCATAAATATTTGGTTTCCAAAATCATCATCATAATTCTTATTTGACCTAAAATATGTGGGGGAAAATATATATATTTTTAATATTATATTTGTTAAAAATGGAAATATAGATAAGATATGTTGTATATGAATATAATATTATCATGATATATTTTTAAATATCCTTATAAATTCAATCATCATGAATATTTTGGTGGAGTATAGTTCACGGTTAAAGAAATATTTTAAATAAATAACTAAAGATATAAGAATGACATGTTTCATCAATTCCACACTTAAAAAATAATTGTTATTTGTCAATGGATTAAAGCATAATTTAAATTATATATAGAGACCTGACCCTGGAATCATAGATTTAGTGTTAATACCATTTCATTTTAATAATATATAATAAATTTCAACCCAAAGGATCTAATAGTTGGGTAGACATAGTAAACTAGATTCATACATGAGTCCTTTCATACAATTGAATATAGAAATCAAAATAATTTTTCCATTAATAACATTATTCCTACTAGTATATCCTAAAATATAAAAATTATTATTATTTATGGGATTCAATGAATGGAAAAAAAATAAGACTGAGATCCAATTATATGTAAGAGTAATGAATAATGGAATTGATCATGAATCTATAAAAATAATAAAAATGGATGTTTATGTAACAAAAAAGAAATTCCATTTAAATATCTTGATTTCCTTAATAGATAAAAAATAATCAATATAGAATGGTAAATAATTTAAAACACTGATCATTTAATCAATAACATGAGAATGAGATGCATCCATGTTAGGACCAGACACATAAGAATGATTATTGTATTAATTTATTGTTTTATTTTTTCAAGGATGTTTAAGATGAAATGAAATCAAATAATTTTGTAAATGAAGATGATGGGACTGCACATCATATTCTGGAAATCATACTAAAACATATTATGAAATTTCATCAGATTGGGAAGATTGTTTTTGAGATATGTTTTACCAGACGGTTATTGAATATGAAATGAATGAAAGATTATATGGAGTAAAGGAATAATTTTATCGATGGTTCCAATGTGAATATGAAGATGTGTTCATGATTTTTATTTAAAAAAATTATTAAGTTGGTTGGGTAACATTTGGATTAATCCATATGAGGGTAACTACAAGGAAAGGTGCGGCCAATATTATTCAGGTGGTTTGAATGAATGATTCTATATTAAGATTGATATATTATAATATTATCCATTATAAGATACATGATGTTAAAGATGATCGTGAATGTGATTAATGTCATGAAATAATTTATTCCCGCAAGAAATTTTTTTAGAAGAATAATTCTATTAAAGTCACATATTTCTGGTATTAGAGAATCGAACATTAATTTTTTTTGACAGCTATGAAGGTTTTCTAGATCATAATGGGAGATAGTAATGGTTTTTGTTTTTAGATAGAAAAAAATCCAATAGATTTAAATCATCCATGAATGAAGATGAAATGTATCATAATTAAATTAATAAAAGTTTAAAAAAGATATTTTTATCATATTTAGAAAATAATAAGTTGAATTTATTCAAGATTTTTGAATGAATCTACTATCTAAATCATAATCAAAATAATATGAATGAGTTTAGGATCAAATAATGATAATGTAGAGATATATTTTTTAATTCATTTGGTGTAGGGAAATGTAAGGAGAAAAATATTATTGAACATATTAATCTATCTTACTATTGAAATAATAATGGGATTATTATCTATGTGGTGGTTCATAAAAGTTTTATAGTATTTATTCATTACTGATTTGTTTTCATGCGGATCAAGAAAATAAGCATGATCAAATCCATTTCTCATAATGAAGTTTTCATATTGGGTAATCAAAATAAGAAATATAAAATAAGAATAATGTTTGATGAGAAGTCATTAGTTCATTATTTATAGGTTGGAAAATAAATTAGGATGACTATTATAAGGGAGAATCGTAATAAGAATATTAGAATGAAAATTATGAATCTGATTGATAATTTATTTGAATGAAGGATGGGAAATAATATCAAGAGAAGATAAGAAATTAAATAATTTTTAATGAAAAAAAATAAAGATATATATTTCCAGGATAATTGAATGAGTTAATGAACTATATGATCTTTAAGTAATATTTATGATATGCGAGGTTTGGTTAAGTGGAACAATGTTTTCTGGTTCTTTCAAAAACAGATCTTGTGAGATAATAATTTTGAAGAGAGTATATTGTGTATTATATGAATTGATTTATTCAAAAAATAGGAGAGAGAAGGTATAAAATTTAAAAAATAATGTGTCTCTTGATTTTATTTTATATAGTATGTTTACCAGATAGAATATATTTATGATGATCATGATGATGATGATGAAAACCATATTTACTCTATTACAATATTAGGATAGATAATCAGGACATTAAAATCTAATTGATATTTCCAAAATGAGAAAGAAAAATATCAAGATCGTTTTAGTAGTATTCTAATAGAGTATAAATTTCATATTGAGTGACTAGACATGGAAATATAATTGGGAAATTATAACGAGTGTCCATACAATGTCTAGAAAATTCATACCACCATTTGGATATGAAGGTGATGAATTTATTATAAAGATAATATCTCTGAATGTTGATAAAAAATAACTGTAACATGTTTATTAAAAAACATTATTATATATTCAGTCTACTTAAATAATATGAAAAGTTATATTAGTCACTCTTACATGAGTGTAATGGTGTATCCAAGTTTTTGTATTCCATATTAGAGGTTTTATTTCTAGTTGATTTTGTTGTATTGGATTACGTCCAAACCACAACAAGGACAAAGATACTCTTAATAAGTAGTAATATATTTAAATCCTTTTTCCCCTATAGATGTGTGATTTAATTTTATTAGTATAGAATGAAATATTTCACAGTAGAGGAAGGTAGTTTCAAAATTAAGGAAATATTAAATACAATGATATCACTGCTTCAACCCTCACCGTATTAGTGATACAACACTCTTGATTTGGATATCTAAATTTTTATCCAAGATAAGGTTCCCTTATTTACTCTTTGATGAATTTTTTGATGATAAGTTGTGATGGAGAATACAAATTTTTTGAACTATAAGGGGGTTCCGATATTTGATGGAATGAAATATCATACCATGAAAGATAGAATGATTCCTTATATTATTTCTCTTAGGTATGATGTTCTTGAAGGTACAATAGATGGATTGACTCCAATTTATTATACGGTTCTTATTGCACATGTTGATAAGAAGAATCTTGAGAATAATGGATTATCTAAAAATGAATTACTCTCATCACATTCTAAATGTAAAATTTTATGAGTTAAAATCATTTCCACTACAAAATGTCTATTAGATCATTTGAAAAAAATTAATAATTTTAATAAAAATTTTAAAAAATAAAATGTTACAAAAAGTGTGATTTGAGAAAAAAATTATCAAAATGGGTGAATTTAATAAATTAGGGACTACATTAGAAAAGATAATATAATTATCTGTACTTTTAGATGTCTTTATTAAAATTTAAAGGATTCCCAAATTGTTGAGGAGATCTTAAGAATTATTCCAAACAATTTTGATTCAAATGTTTCCTCATTGGAAGAAAAATATCCTTAAAGATCTATATATGGATGATATTTATAGTACTCTAATTACATATAAAATGGTGTGGGTGAAAATTATGAAGGGAAAAAGAAAATATAATTGAGAAAACTATTTTACATTATTCAAGAAAGAAATACCTAAGAATATTTTTATGAAATATGATGTTGCTAAATCAAACACAAAAATTGAGGTATATAAAAATCTTGATGATATTTTATCTTGGTTTTCTAAAAATGTGAGAAGTTGACAGGTAAATAAAAATAAAAACATCCATTTAATTGTTTTTAATATGGCGTTACATAGCATATTTCCGATAATTTTCCTTGGAGAATGAAATTCGAGGATAATGATGAAGAAGAAATAATTCCAGGGTAGTAATGGAAGAACTGTGTGTTAAGGATAATTATATTTCTAAAGGGAAAAAAATGGATCTTCACATCTAAAAGAACAATATTTTTTTCTAAAGTTGAATATAAACAACATAGTGAAGCTGAATCAAGAAAAATATTTGTTGAGTATACTGGAGAGAATACTTTTATTATAAAAGTGAATAATTAATATTTATAATAAAGAATTTATAACAATGAAGAATCTAAACATAAATTTCATTTGAAATAAGAGTTTATAAATTTCCGGAGTATTATTAGAATGCTTTATAAAGAAAAATAAGATCTTTAGAATTTATTGTTTCTAAAAAATGAATCCTTTCTTGATGAGAATATGATGCTGCTGAAAGATGATCATGATTTGAAGAAATATCTAAAGAATGAAAATAATTATAATGATTATCTGGATGTTTTGATTAAGGTGTAAGACAAATTTTTTAAACATGTCCAACAAAACATCTTATGTCTGAACATAGAGGTATAATATTTAACCACACTATTTTTTAAGTTGGTGGATGTTATCAAAAGGGTGAACCATAGAATGATAAAAATATGTCAAAAGTATAGAATCAAAGGATGATTTCTTATAAAGGGAATAATTATGGGATGTTTATTTATTTTTCCGATACCAATAAATTTTTGAAGTTAGATGTTCTTAAAAAATTTGAATCTAAAAAATTTCTCAATATTAACAGTCGGTAAAACCATATATTGCATCTATTTTTACTAATCATAAAAAGAAAACATAGCTGAAATAGAATGTTCAAGATGAAAATATAATTGTTGGTGTTTATAAAAATTCTATTAAAAATGTTTCTTAGAAATATACTCATAACACTTTTCAATCCAAATAATTCACATTTAAATACTCTTTCTATGGAAACTGTTGGCATTGTGGTGGATTTCTACATGTGTAAAATAGACGTTGGTTCAACCATTAGCATTACTATTATTCCATAGGATATGAAATGCATGGTTTGAGGGGGATTAAATATTATAAAAAGAAATTGTCTGAGAATGTTGTTCGGAACTAACCCAAGATGGTCGGTGTAAATGTTGATAATATGTTTCAACCATTGGATTCTATTTATAAAAGACATGAACAACCTATAAATATTTATAAGATTTTTCTTATGTTTTTTACTATCATAAATTTTTTTTATTAACAATTAATATAAATTATAGGTGAAGAGAAAAAATGGAATAGAAAAGGATCTTGTTGTTGGAACCCATTTGAATTATATAAAAGGGGAATGACTATAGATTCCTGATAGTGGTTTTTCTTATCATATATCATGACACATAATGTTTCTTAAGAATGTACAATTCTTAAAATATAGAAGAGATAAATTTGGAAATGATGAATCTATGAAAATTATAGTTACAAGAGTAGAACATAAAAAAGGAAACATGATTAATGTTTCTACACTAAATACGTCTTATTACTTGGGTATGGGGGAAGAAAATAATTTTTGGGAAAAATGACTGAGACACAAGTATAAGAGAAACTTGAACATGTTATCAAAGATAGATAGTTTCTGTTATATTCCTAATATGTCAAGAATAAGATATTGGTGCTTCACAATTTTTCAGATAGGAAAAATTACTAACTCAGGGCATAAGAAATATTAGATTTGTTCAAAACAACCATTGAAAGTTAACCATTCAGATATATGTTGGACTATGATACAACAATAAAATGATGGAGATAATTAAATACTTACTTTTATTAATGAGTTAACATACAATAATTTTGTTATTTGTATGAATCATAAGTAATATGTAGTGAAATTGTTTTAAATTTTTAGGAGGAATGATAAAAAGGAATGTGAGTATTCCATGAAGAAGTCTCAAAATGGAATTCATGGAGATGGTAGGTTGTACGTAAGCATGAATGTTTTTACAATTTTATTGACTTATTGAATGAATTAAAATTAAATATATCTATATACATATATAATAACATTACCATAGATTAATTATATCATAATTAACATATATGTTTAGAAAATTTATCTATAATACTTTAAATGTATTGTGTGAACCAATCACAATGTTTCTAGTGGGTGGTCGTCCACACTTCCTCAATAGAATTATCATATTTACAAAAGTTGGAAAGCATAAAGTTATGTTTCAAATAAAAATTATAGAATAAAAAAAAATTATAAATATCATAAATATCATATTTACATGGAGATTCCATATTAATCTCCATTATGATAGGCAGTAATGGAAAAATTAACAATCATAATTTTGTGTGGTTTTAATTCACTGTACATGTAAACATTATATATGTTACCCATTATATTAAACTGTATGTAATATTAGGTATAATACATATAATTAAACCATTCTAATATATTTTTTATGATGTTTTTTTCAAGAATTCATGATTGGATAAGATTTTAGGGGTGTAAAAGTGAAATAAAATAAATGAAATTGAGGAAAAATTTTGCATCTTATTCTAATAAAAACATTTGGTTTTTACCAAAGGACTTTTATGGATATTTTTACTCCCATGTAAATTCATATAATATTAGAGGATGGATATTGTGTAGATATTTGATCAGATATTTTTTGAGATAATTTTTATTTAATGAGGTAATTATTTTGGAGTAGAAGAGACCATTATATAGTTGAGGGAGAGTGGCACTATTGTAAATTTTGGGAAAATTAATTCCACCCATGTCATCCCATTGGAAACAGGATCCCATAATGTTCCCATTTCCAAATAATTGTGGATAGTGTCAATATATTAATAAAAAAATTCACTTGGGAATGTTCTAATGTCATTTGGGCCCTTAAGATTAAGGATTTGTCCTTTTCTAAGCATAGTTATCAACTATCATTTTAATTAATTTTCATTACATTCACTAATAATTTTGGTTAAAAAATAAGTTGATATTGTTATAAATTTTAAATGAAAATGATTATAAATATTAAATCAATTTTTCAAATTCTAATAAATGTAGTTTCAATAATTAATTTAAATTTAATCCCACAGTCGGGTCGGTAGTGGCGGTTATTAATGTATAATGTTCAAAAGAAAGATATGATTATATATTGAATTTTAATGTTATATTGATCCCATTAATATAAATTAGGTTTATTTATAAAAATGATCTAAATAAACATTGAAACCAATTTAGAATTTAATTTAGGAATTTAAATTATTTAAATGAAAAAGCAGTTTTGAAGTATAATTCATTAATTTTCACTATTCAGTATAAAATGAATCCACATTGAAAAATAAATTTTTTTTACCGTAACAAAAAAAATTCTTCTTTTAATTATGAATATTACTTTTACATATTCAATTTATAGATGTTTGATTCTCGCTCAAACTTGCCCAAGAGAAGAAGGTAAGACGGTCCTTGTAGTTTAGCTTGGGTTATCAAATCCACAGAGACCTAAGAAGAAACCTATAGACACGTACATTCTATGGACTTTTTTTGGCTATAAAGTGGCCAACTTGGATTGATTTTTGATGGGTTTTAAAGATATCTAATATATTTAAGTGAATTCAATTTAAAAGAATGAGTTGATCCTAGGTTATCGCTCGGGGTGGATTGGACGTATTTTCCTTTTAATGATTTCAATTTCTTAAATTTGAGATGGGTTAATTTAAGGAGATAAAACAACATCATCACTTACTGTTTTAATTCCTACATCCTTTAATACTAATCACCTATACACTTTAAGGATCAAAGTTTTGAGCACTTCAAGGTAAGGGTTTGTATTAGTACTTGAAGTGTGTGGCCTTAAATTCAACAAGGACGATGGAGTTTAAAAATCATCAAATAAAAATCCCAATTAAAGAAGTGATTATACATTAATTAGGTGACAAATAACATCCAATCCATCCCCTTGATACTCCCTTGGATCAACCCATAAGTGGTTTAGCCCTCCATTGATCCCATGGTTTCAATGGAAGCGGAAAGTAGACTCATGAGGGAGGAAATGGAGAAGTAAAGAAAACAACAAAAATAAAATGATCACTCCACCGTTGTGTGAATAATTTCACAAGGGTTGGTATGAATAAATTTACACCTTGATCCAACGATATCAAAGTGATATTAAGAACAATATAATAAGAGTAGAAGAAGAACTTTTATTAAGAAACTAAAGTGAATTGAACAACTTACATGTGAAAGAAAAATTTGAGGCAACAAAAATACAGCATAACATTACAATTGAACAAAGCATCCAAGATTACAAACTCCTTCACCACCACTGCCTTAAATAGGCATTTTGGGAGCCTTGGGTCGAGCCTCCAATAGTACAAAGAATATCAATTAATTTTGGTAGGCCATAGGTGGTGGAAAGCTTGTGGAATTTGAACTTTTCCACATTTGACCCGAGGTGGAAGCCAGCTTTCCTTCTCCGAACAGACGCGTCTATAAGACCTTCTAGAAGGCCGAATCAGAGTGGCCCATAAAGTAATAAAATGTAGCTCCGTATGTCTTATAATCGCCTGTAAAATATGGGCCCATTTGGAGTTGTGGATTCCGAGATATGATCAAATTAGTGGGCTGTTTTTCTGGGCCGCAGAATCTGGCCCAGAATTGTATCTCTAACTTGGGCCGCCTCAATGACCACCATAGAGGCCGCATTAGCATTGGGTCATGAAAAGTGATTTGTTCCTATACATGTCTTATATCATCCCACGAAATTTTGGATTAATTGGGACTGTATGTTGGGCCCATCAGTCTCATCAGTGGGCTGGTGTCCAATCTGCCTTCTCTAGACTTGCTTCATTTCATTGCCAAATATCTCCATCACCCTCCATGAATTATCAATCGATCCCTAAATGAAACATTTTCATATTGGTGTGTAGATAAATTATAAAATTAAAATATTTATAATTAGATGAATCACTTGTTACTTTAAATGATGTTCAAAAATATACCACATAATAGTGCATTTTAAGAAGGTATTACAATCATAATGTGAAATGATGTTCAAAGTGTAAAATGCACTAAAATGGTGTTTATGAATAATAAAGAACATGAATATTAGCCTCATTTAGTAGCTAATCAATGTTCCAAAAAAATTAATTTAAATTGGGTTCACCATTAAAAGGTGGTGAAAATTCCATAATAAATATATATGGTTTTAAGCATTAAATTGTGTTTTTCTTATCTTATGTAAATATTTTCATTTGGATGAATATAGAAAAATATTTGAATGAATATATAACATATATATTACACTAATATAAATCACTAAATAATAATGACCAAATATGGTAGGGTAAAACAACATTATGACCGTAAAAATATTAATATTTTCATATGTATTTAATTAGTTTCCATTTTCATTTATAAATAATTGTATCCTATGAATACATATTATATTTGGGTAAAGCATATATTTTCATAAATTAGTTAATAATATTAATAAAATATAATTTAACATCTAAATTATATTTTTTGTATTAAATAATTACATTTCAATAATATATTATTCTTTGGTAAATGTAAGTATTTCATGTTATGAGAGCCATTAAGGAAATTCATTTCTACTAGTAATGCAAGATAAAATTGGAGTTATGTGTAGAGAAAACTAAAATTTAGTTTTCATTTATTGATTTTTTAACTTGATGATTCATATATCACATTTCATACATGATTCAATAATGTAAAATAAATTTTTTTAGTGTAGGGTGAATTGAAAAATATCATAATGGTTATATAAATTAGTTTAAAAATAGTTCACAAAATCTTGAGGTGTTTTCATAAGAGTGTTTAAATCCTAATTTATGTTATTTGATGTTCTCTTGATGAAATCATGATAGAAATATTTTATCAAACCGTGAACATATCATAATGTAATTATCTTATTTACTTTAAAGAATGATAGAATAAACGTGGAAGATAATTAAAAGAAGTAGTCAAGCCAAATATTGAAGTGTATGTACATAGATGAAACAAATTAGCTAGACTAGTTCCATCAAACAAAATATTGAATTACCAAAACCCTCCCCCAAGAAGAATAAATCCACTGGATACCCAGTGGAGGTGCATTCGATAGCCTGTGTATATGGGATGTGATTGGGAAAACTATATGCACCCACTAGCTAGCTACTATACATATACCATTCACCTAGTAAAATTATGTAGAAATCACCCTACTATATTTAGGCCACTATCTACACATTGGAGGATACCATGTATTTGGAAACATCAATAAAATAAATATTATGATGAAATATATTATAGAAAAAATACATTGAATGTGGATATCATCATATTAATAACTTTAAAAAAATTCCAAAATCATACAAAATGAATTTATGGTTATAAATATGGTATTGGGTGGACTGGAAATATACTTCAACACACATTATCTTTTTTCAATGTGTGCAATATCTCAATTTCCCTCAGATTTCCCTTTCATTCCAATTCATTTTTCTTTGTAATGATTTTCAAAAAAAATTAATATCCAATCATTGTGTTCTATAATTATAATTTACATATATAGTTTGTCAGATTCTTTGAATGAATCATGAAAAATCTTCGATGTGATAAATTTTCATGAAATTTCATGCCTTCCTCGTTATTCAATATTTTTATGTGACTATCATTAAATTATGGGATCATGGTTGTCATTATATTTTTATTAAAAATTATTTTGATTACTCTTATTAAGTGTGAATATTTTCAATTAAATATATATAGATTGCTAACCATTTTAATCCTACATCCTAAAAATGAAAGGGATTATATTTTTATATTGGTTACCAATAATGATACATGACTGATACATTATATCCTTAATTTATTGAGGTAGTAGACATAGGGGCTCTATTAGAAAAATTATATAAATTAATTACAAAATATTCTATCAAATTTATTTTCAACATTTTAATTTTTATGAATGCCAATAAATAGTTTTTCATTAATTATATTAATATATCAATTAATTATTGATATTTTCATAATTATTCATCTTTGAATCAATGTAAAATTTATTTTTAATTTTATTAATCAATATTTAATAAGTTTTATTCCATCAAATATATTAATATATTTAATTATATTCTTTCACTTTCACATTGATTTTTATTAATTCATCTATATTTTATAAATCATTTTCCCTCGATTATATCCATTTATTTTATAATGGGATAGACCCTATCATTTCACTTTATCTCTTTCATACATTTGATTTCATAGTGGTTTTTTATTTCATTCATTATCAGGTTTAAAATTCATTGAATTTTTTTATTTCTAAAACATTAATCTATTTTTCAAATAGAGATCTCTTTATAAAATCGATTTTTCAAACACATGTGTTTGTACCAAAAGAAAATAACTACATCATTCACAATTTTTAGGGTACTAATTATGCTTGTAGTAAATTGAATAGTCTACATTCCTTATATATATTTTTTATCAGGTTTATAAAAGTGGTGACCAAATGTTATAATACAACATTAGAAAAAGAAAAAAATAGATTGTTGAGGATATTAATATTTTATAAAAAATATGGTATATATATATGAATGCCTATTTTTTTAAATGTAGATAATTCAAATAATGTTTATTTATGTAAAACATCTCATGAAATATTGAAATTATTACTGGTTATATAATAAATTAAAAATAAATTAATTACAGAAGGCATGAAATGTATCAGAATAACGATGTGAGTTTCTCTAGGCATATTAACTAGTATATCAATAATATTACTACTATAATAATTATTATTTTTTGTTGGTGAAATTAAATTTGTGAAATTATTTCTAAATATATTTTGGTAAAGATAATAATTTGGGTTTTACCACCAAAATATTCTTTAAATTCACAACTATATAAGAATATAAAGATTCCAAAAAAATACGTTATCTGAGAAACATATCATTTATATTAATAAATTAGAGATAATTATGATGGTAAAAGTAAAAATGAGTCTAAGGAGGTGAATGATATTAAAAGAACAGCTTATTTAAATATAAACAGTGACAACTTATTTGGTAGTGACTCCAACATCACCATTCTTACCTAGTTTATGTAAATATGAATGAAAATGAATAAATATACTAAAAACTTAAAAAAAAAATCAATAATTTTATATAACTTTTTGGGTTTGTAAAAATTAGGTCCATAAAAAATAGTATTTTCCATGGAACAAGAAACGTTATAAATTAATGAAGAAGTGTCTAAAAAGTCTAATGTATTGATCTTTTAGATCAATCAAGGACTCATTTATAATATACAAATCAAGTTACTAAATTCCCCATATCCACATAACACATATTTGGGATGGAATTATGCATAGTTTCAATATAACTCTATTTGTATTTAATCCTCCTTATTACACTTATTTTTATTTTATATATTCTACCTGTTTTTAACATATTTTGATATTTTCAATGATATAATTGAAATTTAAATTGTTTGGTGATCATATATTAATATTCAAGGATCCTAAAAAATAATATTTTTTGGAAAATAATAAACAATTATTAAAAAAATCATATTTTATTTTAAATTAATATGAAAAACCATATGTATAAAATTATTAATTTAAAATACATGATCTTAAATAGAATATTTATGGATTTACACAAGTGGAAAATAATTTAAAAAAAATTCAGTTCTCAGAATCCTCTTAAAAATTTATATCTTTTTTTATATAATACCATTTTCCCAACAATTAAAAAATAATAATTTAGTAACATGAATTTAAAAGATAAATTTTCTAATTATTTCTTGAATATTAGAAATATCACCAATTAATTTTATAGAAATGAATCCATATTGGGTAGATATAATATCATTCATTTTACTATTATTAGAAATTGAAAAACTGTTTTAAAAAATACTTGGATTCCAAACTCATCAATATCAATCTCAATTGGACATAAAATGTGGGTAAAAAAGATATAGTTTTAAATAATTTTTTTAAAAGTAAAAATCTATATAATATATTTTTTATAATAATATAATATCATAAAGACATTTTATCAGTGATCCTTATGAATAAAGTCATATTTTATATTTTGATGCAGGATATTTTACCATTATAAAAAATTCAAAAAACAGAATTATCAATATATGAATGACATTATTATACAATTCTACACTTACTAAATAAGTGTTATTTTTCAAAGTGATGAAATATAATTTAAATTATATGTATATAACTGACCCCATAATCCTAGAACTATTGCAAGTACCATTTCATTTTAACAAGATACAAAGAATGGCATCCCAAAAGATTTAATATATCAGTTGTCATTGTAATTTAGATACATAAATGAGTCTTTAATTACAATTGAATACAATAATTACAATAATTTTCTCAATAATAAAATTATTCCCTCTAGTATATCCATATATATGAAACATTTTTTTATTCAGTGGATCCTGGGGAAAGAAAACAAAATATGGGTGATATCAAATGTTAAGTAAGGGGAATGTATAAGAGAAGTAATCCTGAATGAATAAAAATAATCACATGGAAGGGTAATTAACTAAAAATAAATTATTTTTAAATAACACTATTACAACAATAGATAAAGAAGAATTACTATGGAATGGTAAATAATTGAAAAAATAGGAGATTTAATCAATAAACTGAGAATGAGATGAATCCATGTTAGGACCAAACATATAAGGATGATTGTTGTATTCATCTATTTTATTTTGACAAAAATGAAGTTTAAAATGAAAATAAATCACCTAATTTTTTAAAAGATGATGATTGGACAAGCCATCAATTTCTATAAATCTTACTCACAATTATTATATACATCTATCTGATTTCGAACATGTTTTTTGAAGAAAATATTCACCATATTTACATTGAGTCTATAATGAAATGAAGATTGTACAGAGTAAATAAAGCTATTTCTGCATGGATCTAATCTGAATATGATGAGTATTTTCGTGTTTTAATTTCAAAGATATCATAAGTTGGTTGGTTAACTTTTTTTAATCCTTATAAAGGTAATATTGAGAATAGGTGTGGCCAATCATATTCAGGTGGTTTGAATGAATGCTTCTGCTAGATGATTGGGAAGTCAGAATACATTCCATTATAGTTTAGATGATGTTATAGATGACTGTAAATGTAATAAAATTCACTAATGAAGTCATTCTTGAAAGAAAACTATTGTAGATGAATAATGTTATTGAAGAAAATTCATTTTGTTCTGAGATCATTGAACTCAAATTTTTGTATATCTAGAAACATTTTCATGATCTTAAAAGGAAGGTTCATGTTTCAGATAGAAAAAAACAAAAAAAATTAAATTATTAGGGAATGAAGATGATAAGAATCATAATTCGAAAATAAAAAGAAGTTTATTGATAATGGATCTTTGGTATCATATTCCTAAAAGAATAATTATAAGTCATTGAATATGTTTGAATGAATCTACTATCTCCATCATAATGAACAAATTAGAATGAGAGTTGGTTCACAGAATCAGAATGAGAGGACCAATTTATTTAGAATAATTTCGTTTTGAAACATAATGAAGAAACAGTTATTGAAAATATTCCTTCAACATATTATAGAAATAATAATGGGATGAGAGTCTCTATGGTGGTTCATAACAACTTTATATGATGTCTTCAATACTGATTTTATTACAAGCGGATGAAGAAAATTTTTGTGACTGTATTCTTTTTTTATAATGATGAAATCATATTGGGTATTCAAAATGTTGAATAACAATCAATCTAGTATTTGATAAAAAGTATGTGATTCCATATTTATATTTTAGTCCATAAATCAGAATGACTATTATAATATAATATCTTAATGAGACAATTAGAATGAAAATCAGAATCAGATTGATGATTTATTTAAAATATTGATGGGTGATGAACTCCTTAGAAGATAAGAAATCAAATAAATTTTAATGAAGATAAATTATGATATGTATTTCTAGGGTAATTTAATGAGTCCAAGAAAGATCTAATATTGATCGTATATTAACGATTCATGAGTTTTGGTGATGCGATACAATGTTTTTAGATGCCTGCATAAACCATTCTTGTGAGCCTATAAATGTGAGGAGAGTAAATTTTATATTATATGAATTTAATTATTCATGAAAGAGGATAAGGAAGTCTTCAATTTAAACACTAATATGTATCTAAATTTTTATTTTTTGAATAAGGTCACTAGATATAATATGATGATAATGATACTGATGAAGATCAAATTATTTTGGCTATAGTATTAGGATATATAATTGGACTAGGAAAATATTATTGATATTTCTATGCTAATAAAGAGAATGTTCAGAATTATTTTAGTGGTATTATAATATATAATTATGTTCATATTGAGTTATCAGACATGGAAATATAATTGGGATATATTAATTAGTATCATTACAAATTCCAGAAATATGTTACTAGTATTTGGGTTGGAAAGTGATGAATTGGATTGAAAGTTAATATTTGTGAAAGATTATCATGAATCCCAATAATAGGTTTATTAAAAAAACTTTTTATTATATCCTCGTTCTACATAAATAATATTCATTTTTTTATTATTCTTAGTGATACATGAGTGTAAGTGAATATCCAAAATGTAGTATTCCATATAATAAAGATTGTTTTCTAGTTGATTGAGTGGTATCAGATTCATTCCAACACATACCAAGGAAATAGATACTCTTACATAGTAGTGATCCTTTTAAATCATTTTGTTTCTATATATGTCTGTTTCATTTTTTCTAGTTGAGAAATAAATATTCTATAGGAGTTGAAGATAGTTTGAAATTTAAAAAAAATATTAAACAAAATGATAGAACTGATTAAACCCTCACCCTATTAGTGATATAACTCTCTTGAATAAGAAATATAAATTGGTATCCAAGAGACAGTTCCCCTTATTTACTCTGTGGATTATTGTTGACGTGAAATTGTGAAGGAGTATCTGAATATTTTGAATTGTATGGGGGGTTTTGGTATTTGATGGAATAAACTATCATATATGGAAATATATATTTATGCCTTCTATTATTCCTCTTGGGTATAATGTTCTTGAATTTACAACAGATGGATTTACTAAAATTGATGATAGGTTTCCTCTATCACATTTTGATAAGAAAACTCTTGATAAGGTTGGAATATCTAAAAATTATTTAATCTCATCACTTTCTAAATGTAAATTTTTAAGATTTAAATTCATTTCCAGTACCGAATATATATTGGATATGTTCATAAAGTCTTATAAATTCAATAAATAACAGAAAGATAAAAATATTAAAATATGGAGATTTATATATGAATATCCCAATATGGTTGAATACGAATATTTTTGGGACTACTTTACCAATCTCAATGACATTATCCATGATATCAGATGACTTCATGGAAACATGGAGGATTCCAAAATTGTTAAAAAAATCTTAATAATTATTTCAAACTTCTATGATTCCAATGTTTCCTCATTGAAATAAATATATCCTAAAAATAAATCTCTAGATGAACTTTTTAGTACTCTCATTACATATTAAATGGGAATGAATAATGTTATTAAGGGAAAAACAAAATAAAATAGAGAAATGTCTTTTAAATATTCCAAGAATGTAATGACTAATTTTTTTTAAGAATATCATGATTCTGAATCTACCTAAGAAAATATAGTATGTAAAAATACAGGTGAAATTTTATCCTTGTATTCTAAAAATGATAGAAGAGGTACTGGTAAATAAAACATAAAAATTCCATTGAAATCTTTTGAATATGGAGATTTTGGGAACCTTCCATCTAATTTTCATCAAAAAATGAATTAAGAGAATAATGATGAATAAGAAAGAATTTTGAGATGGTCATTGATGAAATTGGGTGATAAAGAAAGGTCAATATTTGGATGGAAATAAAAACATTTCTTCAAATCTTAAATAATAGTCTTTATTCTAAAGATAAAGATGAAGAAGATGGTGAAGATGAATATGAAGTATATTTTTTTGAGTATACTAGAGAGAATACCTTTATTTTAATATTGAATAATGAATATAAATAACGAAGTATTTTTGTATAAGAAAAAACTAAACTTAACATACATTTTAAGTAAGAGATGAATGAATTTATGACTATGATTAGAAGGATTCAGAAGGAAAATATGACGTTTAAAATATAATATTTCTCAACAAAAAAATAAACGATGTTTTCATTATGAGATTGTTATGTTGCTAAAATAGGTAAATGATTTGAAGAAATATATTGAAGGAGAAAATAGTTATTATAATCATATAGATGTTAATTTTTTGGAAGAATAATAATATTTAGAACATGTCGAACAAAAATGTTCTACGACTGAACATGGAGGTACAAGTTTCACAAACACTATTTCTGATGTTGGTGAAAGTTAACGAAAGGGTGAACCTGAGAAGGATTAGAAAATTTATCTTCAATTTTTCGCAATAAAGAAATAAATTTTTATAAATATCACTAATATAAAAAGATTATTTATTTTTCCAAACCAATAACTATGTGATGTTACAAGTTTTTATAAATTTTGCATCTAAAAACGTTTCCCAATATTAAGAGTCTGTAAAAGATTCTTATATATCTGGTTCTCATATTTGTGAAAATAAAACATAGATGAAAAATTATTCAAGATGAATATATATTGATTGGTGTTCATAAAAATTATATTAATAAGTTTACTGATAAACATACTCACAAAACATTTCAATCCAAAAGTTTCATTTAAAAATAATCTTTCTATAGAAACTGTTAGTATTTTTGTGGATTTTTACATAATGAAATTATTTATTGGTTCAACAAATAACATCACTACTATTTTTCAAGTTATGAAAAGTATGGTTTGAGGGGGATTTAATATTATCAAAAAAAAGTATGAGAAAGAAGTTCAGAGGAAACCCAAGATGGTTGGTGTGAATGTTGACTATAAGTTTCAATCACTAGAAACTTTTTACGAATGACATGAACAACCATTCCATATCGATATGTGTTTTATAGCTTTTTTACCACTATAAAAATAGATTCTTTAAAATTCATTGATGTTGTAGGTAAATAAATAAAATAGGAGAGAAAAGTATATTGTTGTTGAAGCCTATTTGAAATATATAAAAGGAGAATGACCATGGATTCCCAATAGTGGGTGTTCTTATCATATGAATAAACACATAACATTTTTTAAGATTATAAATTTCTCCATAAAAGAAAAAATAAAGTTGGAATTGATGAATCTTTGAGAATCAAAGGTGTAGGATTATTCATCATTGTGAAATAAAAGATTTAATATAAGAAATATATATTTTTTGATGGGTTAAAATATAATCTATTGAGTGTTTCAATAAACTATAATAATGGTAAAAAAATAATATTGAGGAAATATTGATTTTTATGAAAAAGTGAGTAAGATGGAATTATAGTTACAAGAGACTAACATACAAAATGAAATATGATCAATGATTCTAATATAAATACCTCTTATTACATGGGTGTTGTGGAAGAAAATTAGTTGTGGGAAAAAATATTGGGACACATCTGTTAGAGAAACAAGATAAACCAATCATAGTTAGATAGTGTCCATGAGATTCTTGATTTCCTATGAAGAATATACTGTTCTTGCACTATTTTTCTTGAAGGAAAATTTACAAAATCAGTGCATAAGAAAGTTTTTATTTGTTCAAGACAACCCCTCAAAATTATATATTTTGATATATGTGGGGTAATGAGCCAAAAAATCAACTAATGGATATAGATACATCATTAAATTTATTGATTACGTAACTCACATTACTTATTTTATGTATATAAAACATAAGTATTATTTTTTGAAAATATTAAAATGAATCCGGAGGAATGATAAGAATGAATGTGAGTATTCCAAGAAAAAGTTTAAAAACAATAGTGGTGGTGAGTTTGAAAGTGAATAATTTTAAATCTATCATGAGATGTATAACACTTTTATTGAGTTCCAAAAAATGGGGTTCATTAAAGCAAGAGTAAAATACTGATTGAAATGAGTAGAACCATTTTACATGAACGTGGTATTTCACATTACATTTAGATGAAAGACATGGGTACTAATATGTGTATCAAAAACCAATGATTCTATATGAAAAGTTTAGATATTAATTTACTCTAATTTTTTTATATAAAAGTAACAAAATTGAAATACTTTAGACTTTTTGGGAGTCTATGTATCATAAATATGATTTGTGGAAATGTTAGAATGTTTTAGAAGACATTTAATGATGTAGTTCTTATTTTTTATGCACTGAAAGGAAGATGATACTGATGTTTCAAAATGATAAAAGAAAAATTCATTATTATTTACTTATAATTTTTATTAAATAGATTATGATAAAAATAAAATTATGGCTAATAAATATGTTGTGATTGGTATAGAATGTTTATTAACAATTGTTTTATGGATGAAAACAAATGTAATCCCACCGAAGATGAAGAATCAGACTCAACTATTTCATCTGTATGGATAAAACTAAATTAACTCATCCTTTGCTATATAAACTAATATAGTACCAGAATATTTTTCGTGATCTACATCATAAGGTTCAAACAAGAAGTACTTCAAAAATTGTTACATATACTTCTTTGTATTCAAAAACAATGAAAAAATATGGGAATCAATTGTTTAAGCATCCAAAATAGAGTCAGGATATGAATGATTGGATTTATCAAATTGAAAGGAATGATACTTGGGATCCCATACCCAACCTTGATAATAAAAACATTATTCATACAACATGGGTTCACCAGAACAAGTTGAATGAAGAAGGTAAAGTTATAGGTAATGAGTAAAGATTAGTTAGAAAATTATACTCACAAATTTAATGTATTGGTTTTGATGATATTGATTCCGCTTTGGAAAAGTAATAAATAATAATAATTTTACTTGATCTTTAATTAGAAGGATGTTATAAAATATTTCAAATAGATGTAAATTCGACATTTATAAATGGGTATTTTTATGAAGATGTTTACATTAAATATCCTTGTTTATTTTATTTTTTTTAATGGTAGTGCTTTGGTCAAAGACCATAGCACAATTTATTGATAAACAAAACAGGGTTACAAGAGGCGAAAAGATGGGATTTTTTTACAATCTCTATCAATAAGGTAAAATAAGTCAGAAGGAATAGAGTCCATCCAAGTCATGTGTTGATGAACTCCTTTGTTGGCAAGAGCATCAGCAACAGCATTTGCTTCCCGGTAGGCATGAGTAGCTATATAGTCCATCCCGTGTAGCAAGTTCAGACAATTCATCCATCGTGTGGTAAGAGTCCAGGCCAGATGGATGTTGCCATTCCAGATGGCATGAATGATAGTGGTTGAATCACTTTCTATCCAGAGCTTTCTCCAACCTCTTTGATGCGCAAAATCAACAGCATGTATGACCCCCAACATTTCCGCCTCCAGAGAAGAAGAGTGACCACAACCAACAAAGAAGCAGCCCTGACACTGCCCAGCTGAGTCTCTGAAGATGGCACCACAACTGGCAGGTCCTGGGTTGCCTTTGGAGGTGCCATCGACGTTCACTTTAATCCATCCGGGCATTGGAGATTTCCAGAATACTTCAAATGAGTGTTTGGGCTTGGGGTAGATGCCAGGAACACGGAGCTGTTGAAGAATCACAAAGTCACCAACTGAGTTGTTACAACAGTCTTTTTGTATTGAAGCAGCTTCATGAACCACCAGAAGAATCCGAGCTTTCCCTGCATTAAGATTGAGACGGTGATTGTTGTGAATGAGGGCGTTTCTGACGTACCAGATCTCATGAAGAAGCTCCGCCACTGCCGTCAGGAAAAGGTTTTTTATCTGCATAGAAATATCATATCTAGTACAATTTTTTATAAACAAGGGAATTGAGTCAGTAAAGAACCATTTATTATTAAATAAATCAGAAATATAATTCCAAAGAGCAGAGGCTGTCGCGCAAGATAGGAAGAGATGATTGGCATCCTCCCTATGTTGATTACACAGGCGACACTTAGAACAGAGTTGAATACCAAAAGTTTGGAGACAGGTGTCCGTTGGCAGTCTATTATGGGCAATGCGCCAAATAAGGGTGAGCCTAGAAGGTTTGATCCAGGGTTTGTTAAATTGATTCACCCATAGGAAACTAGAGTCATTATCAGAGAAATTATGCTTATAATAAATCTTTGAATCCAGGATGCCATTGGTAGAAGGCTCCCAAACAAGGAAATCACCATTAGGAGAAAAAAGATGATTGTCAATAATTTGAGCAATATTGTCAGGGAGATCATGATGGTGAGATTGCAAAACCTCCTTTATAGTCTGATTAGTATCATCAGGAGGATTATGTGAGGGTAACAAGGATATCAGGGGGGTACCACACCAATTGTCACACCAAAAATTAATGGAAGAATCAGCACTGACGATCCATCTAGAGTTTTGCATAATCCTATGATAAGAGTCCCGGATAGAGGGCCAGATGGATGAGTTGATGAAATTAAGATTACCTTTTAAGAGCTTAAAGAGGAATCTATGGTGAAGGAAATCAGTGGCCTTAGAAGTGTAGTTGATAATGTGCCAAGTGAGGTGGGCCTGAAGAGCATCATTTAACAGATTTAGATTTTTTATGCCAATACCACCATTAGCAATGGGTTTATAGCAAGATTTCCAAGGTATTGTAACAAGTTTCTTTTCAAAAATGCTTCCAGACCAAATGAAGTTCTTAATATAAGTGTTAATTTTTTTTAAAACGCTGACGGGCCATTTATAAACCATGAAAGAATAGACCATTTTAGAAACAATGGTCGATTTAACCAAACAAATTCTCCCAGCCATGGAGAGAGTTTTGCCTTTCCAGCTAGCGAGTTGATTTGTGATTTGATCAATGATGTTAGTGAAGTAGGTAGCTTTGGGCCTACCCCAAAATATTGGAACACCCAAATAGTTGAAGGGCAAGAAACCCTCTTTAATACCCAGATAGGTGGTGATATTAGATTTCCTTCTTACAGGAAAATTTTTTCCAAAAAAGATATACGATTTGTCCCAAGAAATTGCTTGCCCAGAGATTTGTTCATAGTGAGAAATCGCTTGCTTAAGAACATGAATATTTTTTTTATCCCCTTTAATGAATAAGATAATATCATCAGCGTATAAAAGGTGGGTAGGGGCATTTAAATTCCTGGCAACTTGAATAGGTTTAAGCATATGTTGATCAACCAGCTTGATAAGAAGTCTACTTAGGTAATCCTCAGCAATAACGAAAATGATAGCAGAAAGAGGGTCACCCTGCCTGACACCCTTAGAACAATTGAAAAAACCTCTAGGAGTACCATTAATCAGGATCGAGATATAGGCTGAGTGAAAGAGGGTCTTAATTCTACCAATGAAAGAATCATTAAAGCCAAAGTTTTTTAGAACTTTGAAGATAAAATTCCAGTCAATGGTATCAAAAGCCTTTCTGATATCAAGTTTGATTGCCACATTGCCCCCTCTTGTGCTTCTATTTAAACTATTGGTACATTCGGAAGTAAGACAGATACAGTCTTGGATTGACCTACCTTTAATAAAGCCAAATTGGTTCCAAGAGACAATTTTATTGCAGATAGGAGCAAGTCTATTAGCAATAATTTTAGTAATAATTTTATAGATAGTGTTAATCAGAGCGATGGGTCTGAATTGGTGAATCTCAGAATCATTCTCAACCTTAGGAATTAAGGTTAGAAATTGAGCATTGATTCCATGAGGAAGATATCCGTGGGTGAAAAAGGACTTAACAAGGTTACAAACATCATTGCGAATTATATCCCAATGTTTTTGGAAGAAACCATTGTTGAATCCATCCGGACCAGGAGCACTGTCAGGATTAAGACCAAAGATTGTGTCTTTGATTTCATGTTCAAGAGGGATGCTTAAAAGAGTCTCATTGTCTTGATCATCCACCATTAAAGGAATAATATCCGGTTCAAGATCAATATTTATATCAGGACCATTAAAAATTCTATAAAAGTATGAAGTGACATGGTCCGCAATCGATTCTTTAGAATCAATGATCATGTCATTTTTAATGAGCCTAGTAAGGGGGCGGTTGACCTTTCTAATTCTTTGAAGACAGTTATAGAATTTTGTATTTCGATCACCATCGGTTAGCCATTTAGTCCTGAACGTTTGTTTACGAATATTGTCCTTGAAAGTAAGAAGGGAATTAAGTTTAGAAGAGATATTAGCTTCCAATTGAGGATCCATATTTAAATCTGAGTTTGTGTTCTGAGTCTGGATACGGTTGAGTTCCTCTTCAAGATAGGAGATATCAGAATCAATTTGAGTATTAGAATTTTTGCACCAATCTTTCAGTGCCTGTTTGAGAATTTTAAATTTGCGTAAACAGGCGAAAGGATCATTATGATGTTTCATGGAGTTCCAGGTTACATCGATAATGGTGACACATTCAGAGTTCGAGGACCAAGAGTTATTAAACTTGAATGGGATGACAGGCTTACGATCATTCGTAAGAATGCTAACAAGGATAGGATGATGATCAGAGTTGAGCCTCAGGAGGGTTACACTGGTTATTTTGTCCCAGTTGTCGAGAGTCTTCATATTGACGAAAGCTCTGTCAAGTTTACTAGAAACAGTTTTGTTGTGATGCATCCTATACCAAGTGTATTTAGCACCAATGAGAGTGATTTCAAAAAGGTTAGAGTCATCAATAGTAGAGATAAATTCCTTAGTGGAAATAGTAAGATGTGAGGGACCAATTTTTTCAGAGGGGGAAAGGATGGCATTGAAGTCACCCAAAACCACCCAGGATTCTTGAATGTTTTTCTCCATATCAAGGAGTTCATGCCATAAAGGTCTCCTATCCTAGTATCTATTCTTGGCATAAACCAAAGTGCAAAAGATATGCCGACTATTCCACAAGAAATCACAGGTAAGTTGTTGTTCAGAGGTTCTAAAAATGTTGACATTTTTTAAAGAGTTGTGGAAAAAGATCCACAAAGTGTCAAAATGAGGACTACTTTTACAAGATCCTAAGAAATTGTAATTGAGAGAGCCAAATCTCATATAGTTAATTTTAAAGTTGACTTTAGGTTCAGAAATGGCTAAGAGTTGGGGTTTATGTGTGTTTAAAAGCCTCCTAAGAGTTGTGGAGGTGTCATTGTTGGCTATACCTTGACAGTTCCAATAAAGAATATTCATTACTATTTGTGGGCTGGGTTTGAACCCTTCTTTTTTTGAGATTTACTAGATCCTTTCTTCTTTTGGGATCTCGTAACCATTGTGGAGGAGGTAGACTCCTGTTGACTGGCATGATCTTTAGGTGTTTGAGAGGGAGCAGATTTCAGGTCTGATTTTGGGTTAGGGGCAGCAACTGGAGTATTCAAAAGTTGAGTACAGTTCAAAGTGTGATTTTTGTCCGGTCCGTGAACTGTGTCTAGCTCAGTTGAGAGCTGTTGCTCATCCCTAGACTGAATAATCCCACTATCTGGGGTGAAGAGGGATGGGGAAGTCTGAACAGGAGGGGAGAATTCTGAAGAAATAGGAAGAAAAATGGGGCTTGACTGGACAGACCCTGGAGCATCAGCCTGAGTATGGGGTTGCACAGGATGGGAAAATGTGCCAGACTCAAGCTGGACAGATTCAGGTGCATCTGGTAAAGAGGAATCTAAGGCAGAGTTAGGAATATCAACGAAATCCTTCTTGCCAGCAGGAGTACTGGAAACCAAGTTGAACATTGAACCGGAGGAAAGATTATGGATAGACTCAGGGTCTGAAACAGTGATAGGTAGTGTGGTGTGTGCTCTGCTGGGAGTCAAATGATCGGCAGGATCAGTCCTAGTCACTTGTAAAACAGATTCATTAATAGGACTGGCAGTTTTTTCAACAGAAATCGAACAAGAGATGTCAGCCTGGCGTTGCAAGAGAGCAGAAGTCTGCATGTTAAGGGGAGTATTCACCACCACCTTGTCGACAGAAACAGGTTCTGTATGCAATATGGAAGCAAAATCAGTGGTGTGTGATGAAGTGTGAGCAGAAACAAATCCAGGAGAGTCATGATTATCAGTTTGATTCTCTATAACAGGAGCATTGGAAACAGAAGAGACAGGGTTCTCATTTGAATTGAAAAACACAGAGTTACCTGGATCAGCAGTGTTCGCAGCCTTACCCTGTGTTATGCTAGCCGCAGAAGAATTTTCTATGAGAGCTGAAGGCAAAGTGTCCTCCAGGTCCCTGCAAATATGCTCATTTAAACATGAAGTACCAGAGGCAGGGGCATTATTGGGAGGATTGAAGAAAGATAAAGGGTAGCTCTTAACTGAACTACCTCTGGTGCCCTCAACCACTGGTTTTTCGAGACCATTTGGATTGTATTTGTGTTGTAGGGCCTCTTCTTCCATAACCAAATCTCCCCAGGATTTTCCTTCTAAGGAAGGGAGGTCACCTGATTTTTTAACCCAAATATTTTGCTTTTTTTGTAGGGGCTCAGCGTTTATTATGACATTCTTCCCTTTTTTAGCATTCTTGACCTCGTGCCAATCATTATTAATGGGGGGATCCATTTTCTTTCTAAAGACCCTACAGTTTGCAAGGTTATGCCCAATTAGTTTGCACACTCCACAGAAGGGTGGCTTCTTTTCATACTCAATGCTGAGTTCTAATCTATGATCAGGGGCATTAAAACCTATGCTAGTAGGAAGTTCATTGGCTAAATTTACTTCAACCATAATTCTTGCATAAAGACCTAGATCCCCATTCAAAGTTCTATGGTCAATTTTAATAGGGGATCCAATGCAAGACGCAATGTCATTTAAAATCTTCGGGTGCCAATAAAACCAATTAAGCCCATGAATTCTAATCCATACTTGCGCCATATAATTTTTGTGTGTGTATGGGTTAAATGTAGGGTCCCAATCAAAAATTCTAAGAAATCCAGGCTGCAACCGAAGATTACCAAGCTTCCATACCTGATCGAGTTCATCTTGAGAACTAAAGAGGATGTGATAGTATCCTTTCCCAAGGGGGACCATCTTCCATTTTGAGGAATTCCAGTAGTGTGCAATCCTGCTCTTAAGCTCGGAAAGAGGCCAGGGTCTATCCCCTGCATTGTATGAAACTCGGCCAAGGACAGAGTACTTGCACATTTTTTCTCTTTGCTTCAGGGCTTCCGGATCAGCGTCGACCAAGAAGCCACCATCTTCTAGCTTTCTATAGAGCGGTTGCATACAGTCCTTCACGCTACTAAGATCAGTACCCTTCAGCGCATCACGGAAGGAGACAGGAAGAGATCGAAGAGGAACTTGAAATTTCCCGACTTCGATTTTTGAGACATCAGAATCTGTCAAAGAGAGAGCAGGAGGGGAAACCAATTCCCACTCTGGATCGAAGCCAGCCATCCGAAAGATCAGGTAGATACAGCGACGAAGGCTAGGGTTTGAAGTCGCCCGTTGGAGAAGGGTTCGAGAGCTCCCATCGAAAACCAAAATAAAAAAGTATGATCTCAATGTTTCATCTCTATCAATTAAATATCCTTGTTTATTTCTTATTTGGAATGATGAAAACTATTTGATAAAGTTGAAGAAAGACTAGTATGTGAATAAATAAGCTCTAAGATAATTGTATTCAAAATAATATACATTATTAAAGAATATATGTTTCAATAAAGGATGACTTGATCTAAATCATTACATCAAGTTAAGTCTTGATTTTCCCCTAATCATATGTGTTTATATTTATTACATTATCATTACTGGGTATGATGAAAGATCTTATGAATGATTTACTAAATAAATGAGGTTTTTTTTATATTTCCATTATTTCAGAACTGAAATACAATTTATGTTAATAAATATTACAAAATAAAAAATATTCATTCCTAAAAAAGTATTCTAAGGAACATCATAAAAATATTACAATGGAAAATTCAAAACTAGTTTCAGCACTGATTTCAGTGGGAACTATGTTGTGTAATAATGGTGGAGGTGAGAAAGTTAATTAGAAAGTGTTTCGGAATATGATTAAATGTTTTTAATATTATACAGCCCCCATACATGAAATTTTAATTATTGTTAACTTATGTGAAAGATTTCAGAGTGATCCAAAAGAATACTATTTACTTTCTAGAAAAAAATTAATTCATATATTTATAAGGCATATAAAATTTCTGAATCATGTATGAGATCTCAGAAAGTATTAACTTGCTTTCATAATTAGATGTCAATTTTGTAAGAAATGTTGATGATATAAGATCAACATTAAGAAGATGGTTATTTTTTGGGAAATTTTTTGACTGTTGGAATATTTTGAAACAAAATTCATTAACTCTTATCATAGATGAAGCATAGTATGTTGCCTCCAATTGTGCTTCTATCCAAATTATATGGACAAAAAAATAGTAAGAAGACATAAATTTTGATGTAAAGTTACCCATGCTCTTGGGATATTATCATCCTACTGAAACAAACATTACCAAAAATCCAATACAAAATTATCCTTAAAAAAATATTTATATCAAGTAGAACTTCATCAAAGGGATTGTTGAGAATAATGAATTGAGGATTCAATGTGTAAATATGTTGGAACGTGTTGCTGATTTATTCACAAAACCATTTCAAAAGGAAACATTTTATAAATTAAGTTTTAACATAAGAGTCCAACCAATTTCACCTCAAGGTAGAGGTATGTATTTTTGTCCCCTCTTTCATTTTATATTTGGATATTTTTTAGAATGGGATTATTGATTCATAAATCTATCATTCTGAATGTATGCATAAAGTAATATTTTTTGGTATGCTATATATCTATCAAGTAAGTGTGTGAAATATTATAATGATTGGTTTGAGTGGGTGTAGGAATTTTTTTATTCCAAATATGTTCAATAAGTGGAGACATGATGCGAAAGAAACGATGATGAAGAATATCGAGGAACAAAATCATCCGAAGATTTATAATATATACTCATGAAAAATAGTTCTTCTATCAATAATTATTGTTTATAATAATGGGTTATCACATGAAGGAATATAATTATTAATAATTAATACATATTTCATGGTTCCAATGTTATGTGATTTATCAATCAATGTTTAAAACATAATTCAAAGTGGGATATTGTTAGTAACAAGATGATAATGAATATTATCATATTCAATTATTGTATTTTGTTTTCAAGGATGTTTTAGAATAAAATAAATCACCTCACTTTGTAAAAGTGGTTGATCATATTGATCATCATATTTCTATAATCATAGTAATGATCTATAAAAAATTCTATCAAATTGGGAAGAATTTTTATTGATGAAATCATTCATCAAGCTCATCATGAATCTAAATAGAATTGAAGACCATATTGAGGAAATGAATAAATATTTTCATGGATCTAATGTGAATCTGATGATTATTTTTTGATATTTACTTTTCAAATGTTGTATTTTATTTTAATAACATCTGATGAACACCTTATTAATGAAAGGGGAAAAGGTGTTTCCAATTTATCCATTCTAATCATATATATGTGGTTTGAAAGAAAGATGTTTCTATATGAATGGTAAGTTACAATAACTTCTATAGTATGTCTGGTGATGGTAAATATAATATTCAAAATAATCAATATCATAAAGGAATTCATTGTTATAAGAAAATTTTAGAGGAATACAGAATATCCTGAAGTAAAATCATTCCAGTCTCAGATAATTTGATTCAGATTTTTTTGAATTCATGGAAGGCATTCATTATTGTTATGGGAGAAACTGAAGTCACTCATATTCATTTAGACCAAAAACTAAAATATTTAAATCATTAGATATTAATTTTGATATATATCATAATCAGAAAAGAGAAAAAGGAAGAGTTATTATATATATTTATGAACTTTTTCATAAACAAATTTGTAGTATTAGTTGAAAAAGTTTGAAAGATTCTATTATCTCCATCATAATGAAGAGAGAGTATTGATAGATGGTTACAAGAATAATAATTATAAAAACCATGTTTTCATAATTACATTTGTTGTAGATAAATTTCTTTAAGAAGAAATTGTTGAATATATGCTTCCACCAAATAATAGAAATCAGACTGGAATATAGTCATTCAGATGGTGAATAACAACGTTATGATATGTCTTCAGTTCTAATAATTTTTTATGTGGTCCAAGAAAGTATAAATGACCATATTCATTATCGTAATAGAGAAATTTTATTGGAAAATCAGAATCTTGAATCAGAATAAGACAAATGTTTTTTTTTGAAGTGTTTAGTTCCAAATTTATAATTTTGTAAGAAAATAAGGATGACTATCATAATGGAGAATTGTAGTTAGAAACTAAGAAAGATAAATCAAAACTGGATTGATGAGTTGATAGAAATTTTAAATAGACATTTATTCATTTGATGATTCAAAACTCAAGGAAGGTGGAATATTTCCATGAAATATATAGATTTCAAGAGAAATTGAATGAGTCATAAAATCACTTTGATTAAAGAAATATTGAATATTCTAGTGTTTTTATAAATCATTATAACATTTTCATGACCCACATAAACTATTAGTGTGAGACTATCAATACGAGGAGTGTACTTTTAATATTCCATGACTTGAATTACTCATGAAATTAGGTAAAGAAGCATTGCAATATAAGAAATAATATATTGCTAGATTTTTTTTAAGGAAAAAATTTACCAAATATATGATGAAATGAAGAAGAATATTGTAATTAGTTGGTTTTTATATTAAACTAAATAATCACTCATGGAAATCATTTTGATATTTACATATTTATAACTAAGAATTTTACGATTGTTTCATAAGTATTCTAAATGAGTAGTATTTATTTTTTGAAAAATTAGATGTGGGAGTCATTTTGGGAAATCAGACTGAGTATCACTACAATGTCTATATGTTTTTATATAATATTCTGTATGAAAGTAAATAATTGGTTTCAAAGATCATATTTGTGAAATTTGATTATGTTCTACCATAACATGATTTTTATAAAAACATTTAATTCCATATAGACACTACGTGAAGAACATTCACAAGATTTATAGTCAAAGTGTATCGTGATTTTATGCGATAATCCAACTCATTTTATTCCACACAAAAGGAATTATTTCTTGTGGATTATGTGGTGTTGGATTATTTCCCATCTATACAAGGGATATAGATTCTTTTACCTAGTAGTGACCAATTTAAATCTGTGTGTTCTTGTGGATGTGTGTGTTATTTTTTTCAGTAGATAATTAAAAACATAATATGAAGAAAAAGTTTTTCAAAAATTAAGGAAACATAAAATAAAAAGATATATCGAAAATTTCCCATCCCCGACTTATTAATACAACAATCTTGACTAAAAAATCTCAATTTGTATCTGAGAAAATTTTCCCTTCATTTTAACATTACTGATGCTTTTTAAGAGATGTTACGATAAAGAATCTGAATTATATGAATAATAAGATGTCTCTAATCATATATGGAATAAACTATCATATCTATAATTATAGAATGATTCTCTCTCTTAGGTCTCATGGGTATGATTTTATTGAAGCTACGATTTCCTCTTATTTATGATTAGGTTCCTCTTATACCTGTTGATAATATGAATCATGAGAATCATTGAAAAACTAAATATTCCTTACACTCATCACAATATTAAATTGGGTTTTTAATTATGAAATGTGTTTCTATTAAAAAATTAATTAAGGATAAGTTCAAAGAAAATTATGATCTAAATAAAAAAGTAGTGAAAGAAAATATGACAATATGAATATTAAAGTATGAAGATTCCAATATGGGTAAAGACAAATCTGGTGGGTACTTCTATACCTAGTTTAATGAGTTTTTAGTACTATAATATTTCTTGGGGAAAAGTTGTAGGAATCAAAATTGGTTGAAAATATTTTAATAATTATTCCAGAAAAGTTTTATGCAATATTTTCTTCAATTTAAGCTTGTATGTTTAAATTTTATATCGGTATAATCATCATTGTACTATCATAATACAGATAACAAGAAGAGATAAATTTATGAATAGAAAAATAAAGGATAATATATAAATTTGATTCATATATCTAAAGAAATAAATTTCTAATAAGTTTAATGAGGAAGATGATGTTATTGAATCGGACTTCAAAAATAAGGCATGTAAATTTTATAATAAAATTTTAACATTATTTTATTAAAATTTTAGAAGATGAATATGAAAATATACAGATAATGTTCCCTGGAATTGTTTTAAATATGGATCTATTCAAAACTTTTAATTTATTTATCATTAAAATAAATAAATAACTGGATAGTGATGAATAATAAACATTGTAATGATAGAAATGGAATAAAAAAGATGATAAGGATAAATATTTTTCTATATGGAATGATAAAAGGTAAATATAATCTTAAATAAGACACTTTTTGACTAAATATAATGGTGAATAATAAGATCAATCTGAATCAAAAAATATATTTTTTTTAGAGAAATATAGAGAGAATAAATTTATTACAACAGTTAATAATTATGATTTTTAATGTTTTGGTTCTAATGAAGAAGAAATGAAACTTGTATTTCATTTTAAATGAGAGTGTTTAGAATTCTACATATTACTAGAATACATGAAAAGGAAAATATGATGTTAACAAATTTATGTTCCTGAATAAAAAATAAATAATGATTTATGGATGATAATGTAATGCCACTGAAAGATGTTAATGATTTGGAAAAATAACTTGAGAATGATAATAATCATAATAATTATTTGATGCTAATTTAAATGAAAATCATGAAAATTTGGAACACGAACAAAAAAATATTTTTGAGGATGAAGGTAGGGGTAATATATTTTACAAAATCACTATTTATGATATTGGTAAACGTTTTCATAATGATGAATATGATAAGGATCAAAAAAATTTACCTTCAAAGGTTAAGAAAAATCCTGTATTTATTTTTGAATAGAAGAATTCATGGAAGGTTATGTATATTTCCATGACCAATAAAGTCATTAAGTTACATGTTATGGAAAATTATCTGCCTGAAAATACATCTAAACCATTAGTGTCCAGAAAAGTTTCTATTATGTTAGGCTCTAATATGGATGAAAATAATACCATGGAGAAAAAAATATTCCAATTCAAAATATAATGGTTCGTGGTCAACAATATTCTATTAGTAAGGTTACTAAAAAATATATTGAAAAAAATTCCGAACCAAAAAGTTTTAGAGGACAATATTTGATCCCTAGATACTTATGGAAGTTTGATGGATTCTGACATTTGGAAAATATGATTTTGTTCTACCAATAACATTATTACTGTTCCATAGGTTATAGATGGGTAGGTTTTATTGGGTTTCAATCCTCTCAAAATAATATGTATGAAAATGATGTTTGAAAAAAATGTAAAATGGTTGGTGTGAATGTTGGTAATAGGCTTCAACGCACGAACACTAATTTTCAAATATGTGAAAAACCTGGGAATCCTACTATGTGTGGTATTTTTTTTTTACTAGTAAAACCAATGTTTATTAATAATTATTAGATTATGTAGGTGTAGAAAAAATATAGAAAAGGAAAGGATCTTATTGTTGAAACTGATTAAAAGGTTATAAAATCATACCAAAATTTAATTATTTATAGATGGTGTTCATGTAACATGAAAGGAGTCTTCATGTTGATTAAGTAAGTTAAAGGCTTCAATGATGTAATGTTAATAGTTGGAATGTATGAATCTATGAGAATAAATGGTTTTTGATAATAAAAAATTAAAAAATAAATGAGAAATCCAATAAATATTTCTATGTTGATGGGGTCAAATACAACTTATTGAGCATTTCAATACATTAAGATGGTGGTTACAAGGATATAATCCAAAAATATTGTTTATTTTTAAATGAAAAATATGGAATGATAGTTAAAAAAGGCCAATGTGAAAAATGAAACTTGTTCCATGTGGTTTAAATAAAAAAATTCTTGGGAATGATAGAAGACAATCATTTGAGGCATAAAAGGATATGAAACATGTGTCTATAAAAAATGTGAACTTTATCAAAGAAATAATTTATATGTGAAAGTCCTTATTATTTAAGGATGAATATATTAGTGTTTCACTATTTTCATAGATGGGAAATTAAAAACACTCTACATAATAATTTTTATAATCATTCAAAAAAAACCCCTAGAACATATCCATTCTGATATCAGTGGGCCCATGAGAAAAAAAAATTAATGTAGATAAGTACTTAAATACTTTATTTAATGACTTTACACTCATTACTATTGTTATTTATATGAAACATAAGCCAGATTCTTTGAAAATTTCCAAATGTTTATTGAGTAAAGCTAAGAGGGAATGTGAGTATTTAGTGACCTTGTTGAGAACTGATAATGGTGGTGATTAAAAAAATGACAAATTTGAATGTTATCATGAGTGAAATATAATTTGGAATGAATTTAGTTGAGCATAAAATTTTCAAAATAATGGGAATGATTAAATAAATAATAGAATTATGGTTAAAATGGGGAGAACTATGTTTCTTGAAAGAGTTTCTTCTAAGAATGTTTGTAGGAATACAATGAGTACAATTATTTATACCCAAAGATGATGTTTCTTTTTCCTTGATCAAATTTAAATCCATTTGAAATATTTTATGGAAATATTACATATTTGAAACACATAAGTATATTCTTGATTCCATGCATAAAAAATAATAAATGTTGAAACCTCTTAAAGTCTGATAAGAGATGTGAAGATGGAATCTTTCATGGTTATTCTATAGATGTATGTGGATATAGATGTTTTAACAAAGATACAAGATTAATTTTTATTTCTACTGATGTGAAAGTCATTGAATATGATGTAGAAGAAAAGTATACATATTCATAAAAATAAGTTGAGATTAAAAAGGAATGTCTTGTTAAAAATTATGATAAGGATGCCGATAATTGAAATCCTTCTTAAGAAGAAAAATAAGGCTCAGTTATTTCATGTGATGATAATGAAACTCAAATAACTCAATCTTGGGTGGGGAAGATGGTGGAGGAATAGGACAATATTGTTGATCAACATTTAATGGTTTAAAAAATACGGGCATAAAATATTATTACACATACATTTTTTGTATTCAAAATTCATGATGAATGATTTTATTGATGATTTTGAGCATCCAAACCGGTTTCATGGAATTAATTAAGTGCTTGATCTTATAGAAAAAATGATACATATAATCCCATACCAAAGTCATATAACAAAAATATATTTGGAGAAAAGTGGGTTTTTTGGAACAAGATGAATAAATAAGGTAATGTGATAATAAATAAGGAAATAGTAGTGTACAATGGCTACTTAAAAGCATAAGATTTTGATTCTTATGATACTTTTCCAATGGTGTAAGGGATTTAAATAATTAAAATATTTTTATATATTGTTACACAATGAATTTAAAATATTTTTCAAATATATGTAATGACGTCATTTATTATTGGGGATCTTGATGAAGATGTTTACATTAGAGAAATTTGTTTATTTTTTGTTGGGAATGATGAAAATTATATGTACATGTAAATGAAATCATTTTATGGGCTGAAACAAGCTCCAAGATCAGGGTATTCAAAATTATATATATTCTTCTAGAAGATGTGTTTCTTGAAAGGAAGTGTTAATAGAATTCATTACATTATAGAATGTATGGAGTTTTTTCACATCATAACTGTCTATGTTTATGACATTATATTATTTAGGAATGATGAAAGATATAGTAAATGATTTTATGATGAAATGAAAAAGTTATTTTGAGATGTACATGATTTGAAAAATGGAATATTTTATTTGGTTGAAATCATAAAAAATAACCAAAATCATTTTATTTCTCAAGAAATTTTTGATAATGAAATTATTAATAACTTGAGAATGAAAAATTAATAACCATATTTCACATCGATTTTAATGGGAACCACATTTAGTAAACATGGATAAGGCATGAAAGTTGATCATAAAGTGTATTAGAAGCATATTAAATTTTTGTAATATTTTTCATTCTCAATAACTGAGATTGTTTTTTTGTTAAATTATATAAAATATTTTAGAGTGATCCAAATGAATTACATTCATTTTTTTGAAAAATAATTCCCAGATATTTCAAATGATTTTTTTTTAATCATGTTTGATAGATCAGAAAGTATTAAATTATTTGGTATTCCAATAATTATTGATCAGAAAATGTTCATGATAGAAGATCCACATCAGGTATACTTTTCCTTATGGGGAAACTTTGTGTCGGTTGGAATAAATGCTCACAAAATTCAGTAACTATTATTATGATTGAAGATTATTGTTATGCTAAAACTCAATCTACTACCCATCTTATGTGGATGAAAACTTAGTTGGAAGACGTACACGTTTAAGTAATGTTACCCATAAACATTAGATGTAATAATCAAAGTAAAATAAACCTTAAGAGGAATCTGGTACAGCATTATCATTCAAAAAATATTTTTTATCAAGTACTAATTTATCAAAGAGAATGTATAAACAAATGAATTAAAGATTGAGTATGAAATACATCAGAGCAAGATGATGAAATATTATTGAAAATGATACCTAGGGTAACATATTATAAATTGAGGTTGAAAAGAGGTGTCCAATAACATTTTCATATTGGATGATTTATTTTTCCCCTCTCATGATATCTTTCTATCATGTTGTCAATGGAAAACATGTTTTATGAATCTATCTTTAAGAAGTCACTCATAAAAAGTGGGGTCGTTAGGGTAATCTTGGAATCCATTATGTGTGTCTCTCAAATGCTCTTATTTATTATTGGAGTGGTTGTAGGGAACAAATTTTTTATATTACAGTTATGTAATTTATGTGGAGATAATTTGTGGATGAAATTATTAGGAAAAATTTTGAGGATTAAAATTTTATGATGTTTCATAATCACTAGTATTTGATAGCATAGTTTTTCTACCAATAATTCTTGTATATTACAAGGATTTGTCTCTTATAGGGTTAGAATTGTTCATATGTAATCCATAAATTGTGGAAAAATGATCAGTGATTGATGATCCTTGGATGAAAAAATCTAAAGTATGAATTGTTACAAACAAGATGATATAAAATATTTTCATATTCATCTATTTTATATTATTGTCAGAGAAATTTAAGAAAAATATATATCACATCACTTTATAAAAGAGGTTTATCAAACTGACTATCTTAATCTAGAAATCATACACACAATTCTTAAAGAAGACAATCATATTGGGAAGATGTTTTCTAGAAGAATGGTTTATCAGAATCAGCTTGAGTCCAAAATGAAATGAATATCATATTTATGAAATAAATCAAATTCATCATGGATCCAATGTAATTAAGACATTGATTTTTTTAATTATATTTCATAAATATTAGGATGTTTTTGGATAACATATCATCCATTATTTATTAGGATAAGTGGGAGAAAATTTTTTTTCAGTGGTCTTTAGGACAAAAATATTAAGGTAGATTGAAAAAAGGATGTTTCTAGAAAAATAATAACTTATTATATATTCCTTTATAAGAGAAAATATGCTATATCTTATCTTAGATGTAATAAAACTTTTGAGGGGTTTTATATTTAAATGAAAATGATTGTGTAAGAAAGATGTTGAAAACTTAAATACACTATGGTCTCAGAACATATGGATTTATATATTTTTTATTGGGGGAAATGTTTTCTTGATCAAAATGATAGAAACTGAAGGTAAAGGTTTTTATTTATCCCAAAGGACAAAAGATATAAATCATTATTGAATTAATTTTATGTGTATCATATTTTAAAAAGCTAACTATTATTAGAACTAAAATATATTTGGTATCATATTCATAAAATAAGAACTATAAGTGGTTGAATATGTTTAAACGAAAACTATTTTCTCCATAATAATTATGATATTTGAATGAGAGTAGGTTCCAAAATTTGTAATGAGAATAAGTATGTTTACTTTTTAAATTGTTTTCATATCCACATAATGAAGAAATTGTTGTTGAATATATGATTTTTTTTGTTTAAACACAATCATAATGGGAATATACTATTACCGATTGTGTAGAGAAATGTTATAAAATTTCATAAAAAATGATTTTTTTGCAAGTTGGTCATGAAAATCGAAGTGAACAAATTTCATTATAGTAATGAAGAAATCATATTTGTAAATAAGAAACAAAATCCATAATACTACCGAATTTTGTTAGGAATTCTACAATTATAGATTTATACGATGGTTAAGAAATACTGATGATCGTCATAGTGGAAAATAATATTGTGAAAATCAAAATAATAAATAGGATGAGCATTGAATATTTTTTAGATATATCGAAGTGAACTGATGTTAAGAGGTGATCCTAAATTAATGTAATATTGAATATTTCAAAGGAAGATCTTGATTTCAAATGGAAATGAGTGATGAAAATAAATATCAAACATTGAAGGAATATTAACTCATAAGGATTTTTGGTAATGTAGGAAAACCTTTTTAGGATCCCACATAAATAATTATTATGACTGAAAAAATATGAGTAGAGTTATCTGTGAATTTTATGAATTGAATTATTGGTGAAAGGGGATAACTAAGCTCTAAAATTTAAGCATGAATAACATTTTGGGTTTTATTTTCATGAAGAAAATTACAAAAGTGAATAAGAAGAAGAAGAGGCATAGAAAGATCCCATTTTGATGGTTACCCTATTTGGTTACATAATTTGTCCAAGAGAATCATATTGAGATTTCTAGATTGTAAATGTAGAAGTTTAGGATTGTGTCATCATTATTTTGACATAGTAAAATTTACATATTGAGAAATTATACTTCTTAATCAGACAGGGAAATTGTACAGAGTATCATTACAATGTCTAGAAATTTATTTTCGACATCTATGTAAGAAATTGACGAAGTGGAATGAAAGATCATATCATTGAAATTCATTCAATAAACATTCTATATTTTGTGTTACAAAGGATGTTTTATTGATTATACACTCTAATTGAATCACATGAACTATTTTATTAATCATAGTTCTACATAGGTGTAAGGGAACATCCAACTCATTTCATTCTTAAAAAAATAATTTTTTATAGTGTATTTTGTGGTATGTGATTGTTTCTGAACCATACCATGTATATAGTTACTCTTACTAGGTAGTTAATCTTATAAATTCTTGAGTACATATGGATGTGTGATTGATTAGTTTTCATTAGTGAAAGAAAGCTTAAACAAGCTATTTCAAAAGTAAGAAAACATAAATAAAAATGATATCAATGATTTATTCCCTACCCCACTCAGTGATACAAATATCATGAAATTAAAATCTAAATTCATATCATATTGAGGGTTTCTTTAATTTATATAATAATTTTTTTTTTAAATAAGTTATGACAGAGAGTTTGAGTTGTGTGAGAAATTTGGGAATCCTAATCTTTGATGCAATAAACTCTCATATGTTGAAGGATAGAATGTTTCCTTATCATATGTCTCTTAGGTATGATGTTATTGAAGCTACAACAAATTGATTTCCTCATATTTCTCATAAGGTTCATCTTACACCTATTGGTAAGAATAATATTTAGAATGATGGAATATCCAAAAATTCATTTACTCTCATCAAATTTTGAATGTGAGTTTTTATGATTGACAGTTGCTTCCACTTCCAATTTTATATAGGATAATTTTAAAAAAATTTATAAACTCAATAAAAACATAAAAAAGATATGATTCTAATATGAGAATTGAGGTATGAAAATATCAATAAAGGGAATAGTATTCTATTGGGATCTTCATTACCGTGGTAAATTACCTTGTTAGTAATATCAGATGTCTTGGGGAAATATTGGATGATTCCACTATTTTTGAAATGATCTAAAAATTAATCCTATAAAGTATTATGATAATGTATCCTCATTGGAAGATAGAAATCTATAAACACTATATCATGATGATAATCATAGTACTAAAATTAAATATTTAATGATAGGGGATAAATTTATAATGGTAAAAAAGATAATAGAGTAATTACATTCAAATATGCCACTAAAAAAATGTCTAAGGAGGTTATCGAGGAAGTTTTTATTGCTGAATATTATTCTAAAATGTGATATGTAACAAAATCAAGGAATATTTTTCATTTTTTCTAAAAATGTGAGATGATGTACATGTAAATATAAAGGTAAACATATCTTAATAAGTTTTTAATGTAGAGAAATTATGAACATTGTGGATACTTTTCATCAAAAAATGAACGAAGATAATAGTGATTAAGAAGAATTAAGTCCAATAAGGTCATGGAAGAAATCGGGTGATAAGGATAATTCTTGGTTCATTGGGACATAAAAAATTTTCTTCAAATCGAAAAGAAGAATATTTTTTTATAATAAATTAAAATATGCAGACATAAAAGATTAATTTGAAAAACTTTTTCTTAGAAATATAGATAGAATACATTTATTTCAATAGTGAAAAATAATGATTTTGAATGAATTGGAAGAAAAATAAACCAAACATGAATTTCATTTTAAAGGAGAGTTAAAAAAATATATACAAAAAATTCAAAATCCTGATATTGATAACTAAACATTCCAAAAAAATAATTAATAATTTTAACATATAGAGTAAGATAACCGAATAAAAAGGTTAAAGATTTCAATTAATTTCAAAAGAAATATAATAATCATAATGAACATATGGAAGTTATGTTGATTGAAAAAAATAGTTTTGGATCTTGTAAAAAAATTTCTAAGGTTGAACAATCATGTTCAAGTTTCGAAAAAATTATTTCTGAATATGGTGAAAGATATCATGTGGTTTATCCTGATAATGATCATCAAAAGTTACCATAAATAGTTGACAATAAATATAGAATTATATCTGAATTGATGAATAACAGGAAGGTTATGCATGTGCCGAAGACCAACAATTTTGTGAAGATAAATGTTTTGAAAAATAATGAACCTAATAAATTTTCTAAAAATTCAGAGTGTGGATAATAATTTATTACATATAGATATAATAAGGCTAAAAAGATAAGTGAGATGAAAATGAATATTCTAGTTGAAAAACTAAAATGTTGTTGGTTAATAAATATATATTTATATGGTTGTTGAGAAACATACTCACAACATCGGTAAATCAAAAAGTTCAAGATGAAAATACAAATTCTATGTATTCTACTTGTATTTCCATTGATGTATACATATGGACAAAATTTTTACTTTAACAAAAAACATTACAACTATATTATAGGTTACAGAAGAAATGTTCTTTATGGATGTCAATCCTCTCAAAATAAAATGTATGAGAAGGATTATCAAAAGAAATATGAAATGGTTGGTGTGAATTTTAAGAATATATTTTATCCCCTATAAACTATTTGAGAAATATTTGAACAATATAGAGATCATTCTTAGGGTTATCTTGTTTTGTTTCCAAAACAAAAAAGTTTTTGTACCAATCATAGAATCTGAAGGTAATGATGAAAAAATGATATGTCACTTAATATTGAATCTAAATTGAGAGTAATAAAAATAAAATAGCCTTAGATTCCTAATATTTTTATTTCATTTCATATAATAGGAGATATAAGGTTGTTTAAGAATATAAAAGACATAAAATAAGGAATGGTGAAATTTGAAAATGACGAATGTCTAAGAATCAATGGTGTGGGATCATCCGTTAGTGAGAAAGAAAAGATGAAATCCAAAAAATATTTTTATTATCATGATTAGGAACACAACCTAGAAAGTGTTTCAAAAAAAATTTATAACAAAGTTATCTTTATAAAAATTTGGGTTTTTTTTTTGAAAATTGGTGAAGATTTAATGAATTTTATAGGAGTGGAATATTTTATTGATGATTTATTCCAAGTTGTATAAATACATAAATATTGATACTTTGGTATGAAGGATGAAAATCTATTATAGAATAAATATATGGGACACAAGATTCAAATTAAAATGATAATATTATCAAAGAAATACTATGTCTATGACATTCTAGATATTTCAATAATAAAATATTGTTGTCAAACTATTTTTTAGGAAGAAAAAAAATTCAAACATCGTGTAGAAATAAATTGACATTTTTTCAAAACAACTCCTAGAACATATACCTTTCAATATCTGTGGTACAATAAAAAAATAATTTTCTAACAAACACAATTGATTCATTGCTTTCATTGATTACTCATATTACTTGTGTAATTTATATGAAACATAATTCATATTCTCCAAAAATGAATAAATTTTTTATGAGGAAATATGAGAAGGAATATAGAAATTCAGTGATGTAGTTATGAACTGATAATTTTGGTGAGTATTAAATATATAAATTTGAATTTTGTATTGAGATTAATGGAATTTTAAGGATCTTAGTTAACCATAATATCCCCAAAAAAATGGGGTTACAAAAATGAAGAATATGTCTCTATTTTAAATGGGTAGAACAACATTACATTAATGTTGTATTCCTCATTAATTTTGGAGGCAATCCATGAGTAACACTATTTATATCCAAAATTTATGTATCTATATTATATGTTAAGATATGAATCCAAATAAATTTTTTTAGGGAATCACTAAATTTTTATGGTAGTACATGCATTATAAAGGGAAAAAGAGGAAACCATGTAATGTTTGAGGATATAGGTGAATATTGAGTTTTACATTCTTATGATTCAATAAGAAAATGATATTAATGTATCAACAAAATACTGGATGATTTTTTTTCCACTAATGTGAATGTTATAGAAATGGTAGAGGAAGGAAAACAGAAATATACTAAAAAATATATTGAGAAATATAAAAAAAAGTTTTCAACAATTATGTTAATGATATCAATAATAGTAATACAACTCAATAATAATAATATTACTCATCTATATAAATTTATAAGGATGAAACTCAAATAAATCATACAATGTTCATGAATCTAGTGAAGTATTGGAGCATTATTGTTGATCAATATCTAACAGTTCATCAATAATAAAATGCAAAATTATTACACATACTTCATTATATTAAATGGGCAAGAAAAAAAATTGAATGGTGATTTTGAGCATCTATAATGGATTTAGGCTATGAATGAAGTGAATGATCAAATTGAAGAATATTTATACTTGTTATTCATTCCCAATACAAAGAAAAACATTTATTAGTACAAAGTAGGTTTTTCTGATCAAGGTGAATAAATATGTTAATGTGATAATAAATAATGAAATATTAGTGTTAAAAGGATATTCAAAAATTGATGGTGATTATTTTTATGAATACATTGCTATGGTGACATGGTTATAAAATTATAATTTTTCATTCTATTATAACACAATAAAATTAAATAATTTTTCAAATTGATGTAAAGTCATAATTTATAAATGTGGTTCCTGATGAGGTTGTTTAATTTCAACAACCATGTGGATTTATTTATGGTAATGTTGACAATTATATATACAGTTTGATGAAATAATTTTATGGTATTAAACAAGATCTAAGATCATGGTATTTCAAATTGGATTCTTTCTTGAGGAAAATGATTTTCAAGAAAGTATAATTTGATTCTAATATTTAAAACATATAATTTTAAGATTTTTTCCCCATCCTAATCACTTATGTGAATGAAATTATATTTTCTAGGATTTATTAATGATACTGTAACTGATTTTTAAAAGAAATTAAATTATTGTTTTAGATTTCCATTCTTGGATAAATTAAATACATTCTTGAGTTATAATTCTTAAAAAAGAATAAAAACATTTTAATTTCTCAAGAAATGTATGATAAGGATGTATTAAAGAATTTAGACATGGAAAATTTGGATCTATTCTACACATAGATTTCATAGGGAACCATGTCGAATAAATAAGGACAAGGAAACAATGTTGATCAGAAAGTGTTTTGAAAATTTACTTGAAGTTTCTTATATTCAACTATCTCATGACCCGACATTATTTATTTTGTTACCTTTTGTGATAAGTTTCACAGTTGTCAAAAAAGCATTTAGTTTAATAAAAATTAATTCATAGATAAATCGAAGGCACAACAATTTTATGAATAATTAATGATATCCTTTAAGTTATTGAGTATTTTGGGTATTGAGGTGTTGATTGGGAAGGACATATTGATGGTATAAGATCCACATCTCGTAGAGTTTTATTTCTTTGGAAAATTTATGTTTTTTTAAATAAAATGAAACATAATTCAGAAACTCTTAGCACGACTGATGTTGAGTATGTTGATTCCAATCAATCTTCTACACAACTCTTGTTGAAGAGAACACAGTTAGAATACATACGAATTGATGTAATGTTTTCCATTCTATTGGGATGTGATAAAAAAAGTTAAATCAACTATACAATAAATACAGTACATCATTATCATTCATAATGGATATATTGTGGGGACCATTTCATCAAAACTAATGTAGATAAGAATTAATTGAATCTTGATTATGTTCCTACATTTGAACAAGTTGCTGGAATATTCACAAAACCATCAACACTAATCCCTTTTTATAAATTGTGGTTTATAATTAGCGTACGACCTATTTCTTAGGAAGTTTTATGTATGTGTTTTCCCCTCTCTCATCTTATCATTTTATAGTGTTTTCAATTGGGAGAATTGATCCACAAATCATACAATAAGAAATCCTACATAATGGCGGAGTTTAAGTTAATCTCTGAATTCATCTTGTAAGTGTGTGAAATATTCTAATAGTTCATTAGAGTGGTTATAGTGGAAAAAATTATTGTTTACTATGAATGTTGAAAAAAGTTATACTAGTTGTATATAAAATCCTGAGGAAAAAATATAATGATTAAAATTTGAGGAAGTCTTATAATCACTAATATTGGATACAATGGTTCTACTATCAATAATATTGGTTTCCTATAATGTGTTTGGCCATATAGGATTTGACTTTTTGATATTTAATCCAAGCTTTAGGAAAAATATTTATGGACTTATTCATCTTGGTTGAAAATTAAATCCAATGGGGCATATCTTTAAGACCAAGATAATAAAAAAGATTACCATATTCAGGTATTTTCGATTATTTTCAATGATGATTATGAAGAAAATAAGTCACATCCCATTGTAGAATATGATGACAAGAGAATCCAACAAATTCAAGAAATTGGAATCACAATTCATAATAAATTCCATTGGATTAGGATGATGTTTTCCTGAAGAAAATTTTTATCAGTCTCACACTGAGTCCAAAATTAAAGGAATATCATATTGATGAAATAAAGTTTGATTATTCCTGAATACAATGTGAATTTGACCATGATTTTATGGTTTATATACCAAAAAAATTATAATATTTTTGGATAACAAGTGGTTAAAGCCTTATCAATTTGAGTGGGAGAAAAAGTGCTACCAATTTTGTTCAGGTCAATTGTATTCATCTGGTTTGAAAGAATGATATTGCTATATGAATAATAAGTCACTACAAAATGTATTATAAATTTGATGAATCCAAATATTATATTAAACATAATAATAATCATAAATATAATCATGGTTATAATTAATTTTTTTGCAATATTAAAAACAAGTATGTAAAATCATTCCGTTCTCAGATCATTGAATTCAGATTTTTTTTTGAACACTGGAAAGGTTTTCCTGATCGTAATGAGGGAAACCAATGGTACTGGTTTTATTCAGTCAAATATTAAAAAAAATTAAACAAATAAAGAATTCTATTGATATGTTTCATAATCATAAAATAGAAAAAAATTTAGTTAAAAACATTGTTTGGTTCCATATTCCTAAAAGAAGAATTATAAGAATTTTAATAAGTTTGAAAGAATATGTTTATTCCATCATATTAATGAAATATAAATGAGTTTTTTTCTATGACTTTTGATGACAATACATTAGTTCTCGTAATTAATTTTATTCATAGAAAAATAATGAAGAAAATGTTCTTCAATATATGCCTCTATATTAATATGAAAATTAGAATGTGATGATATTATTTCATTTGGTGATGAGAAAAGTTATGATATGTCATTATTTCTGGTTTCATTTCATGTGGGTCAAGAAAATATGATTAACCAAATGAGTTAATGTAATGAAGAAATTTTATTATGAAATAAAAATCATGAATCTTAATTAAAATTAATTTTTTTAGAAGACAACTATTTTGAAATTTATATGTTTGCCAAGAAATTAGGTTGACCATCCTAATAGAGAACCAAAATGGGAAAATTGTAAATAATAACTAGATTTAGATATATTATTTTCTAGAAATAATAATGGTATACGGCGTTAAAAAAGATCCAAAATTTAACGAAGGAGGAATAATTCAAAATTGATCTGGTTAGCATGTGGAAATGAATAAGAACAATAAAGATCTAATATTGAGGAATATTTAATACTTGGATGTTTGGGGAAGCAGGGAAAACATTTTTTGATCCCACATAATCTATTCCTAATATCCTTTAAATATGTGATGAGTAATTTTTGAATTCTATGAGAATCATTATTTGTGAAATATTATAGATAAAATCTATAATTTTAGTAAAATTATGTTTTCAGATTGTGTGTTTTTTTTAAAAGTTTATCAAAAAATGGAAGAAGAAGAAAAGGAAGAAGAGAAATATCATATTTTTCTATTTACCATATTGGGTTTGATAATGAGACATGAAAAATCATATTGAAATTTATTTATTAAGAAAGAATATGTTGAGGATTGTTTTAGCAGAATTTGTATGGAGTATTATTTCCAGAATGAGAAATAAAACATGGGAATCATATTTTAAAATTAGACTGAGTTTTAAAACAATGACTAATAATTTCTTAACAGATTGGGAAAGGAATGTGATGTTTTTTTTGAAATATCACATTTTTTAATGTTGGCAAAAGAACCATTTCAACATGTTTATTACAAAAAAAATTTACATCTTCATGAAACATGGAGAAAATTCACTAGTGTATTAATAATATTGATACATGAGTGTAAGGGTATATCGTACTCATTTTATTCCACAAAAGGTTTGATTTATAGTAAATTATTTTTTATTGTGTTGTTTTAAAACCATAATAAGGAAAAAAATTCTCTTAATAAGTAGTAAAATCTATAAATTCAAATTTTCCAGAGGATGTGTGTTTGAATTTTTTTAGTAGAGAAATAAATTTTATATATAAGTTGAAGGTTATCTAAAAATTAATTAATAATTAAAGAAAATTACTTCACAGATTCACCCCCATCCCCCCTTCAGTGATACAATTATCCTAATTGGAAAATCACAATTGGTATCAGAGAAATTGTTCCTTTAATTTACACTTTTCTAAAAAAAAATTAAGGTAATTTTAATGGATAATTTCTATTTTGTGATAAATTAGGGGGTTCTGATATTTAATGGAATTAAATATCATATCAATAAGTAAAATATGAGTCTTTATCTTTTGTATATTGATTATGATTTTCATGAAGCTACAATAGATGGATTTCCTTCAATTGATGTTATGGCTAGTCTAACACCTGTTGATAATATGAATCATAAAAATTATAGATTATTAAAAAATTATTTACTCTAATAATTTTTTAAACGTAATTTCTAAAAGTTAATGGTTCTTCCAATATAATGGTATATTAGATAAGATGAAACATATATAGAATGTTATACAAATGTAAATAATAAAAAGTTGAAAATATGGATATTAAAGTTTGATGATCTCAATATGGGTGAATATAAATCTTTTGAGGACTACAATTACCGGTGTAACTAGACATCTAAATACTACTAAATTACTTTTTGAGAAGTTAGTGGATTCCATAATTTCTAAAATGATCTTAAAAATTCATCTTGACAAATATGATGTCAATTATTCCTCAATAGAAGATAGAAATCTAGAATCACTATCTTTTGATGATATTAATAGTATATTAATTACATACTATATGATAAGGGATAATGTTATGATGGTAAAATCAAAATCATATAGAAAAATGTCTTTCAAAGCCTCTATGAATGAGAATTAAAAGAGGTTTCTTAAGGAACAATTTGTTTCTAACTCTAACTCAAAAATTGAGTTAAGTAAAAATTATAATTAAATTTTATCCATGTTTTCTAAAAATGTGAGAAGAGTTAAAGGTAATTACAAAGGGAAACATTCCTTGATTTTTTATGAATATGTAGTTACTGGGAACATTTTAGATAGTGATCCAAGATGAATGAAATAATTGATTAGTGATGAAGAAGAATTAAGGCCAATAAGGTTGTGGAATAAACATGGTGATAATGATAATTATATTTCCATATAGAATGATAAATTGTTCATAAAATATAAATGAAGAATTTAAATATGAAGAAGATAATGATTGTGAAGATGAATATAAAATTTATTTTCATTAGAAAGCTGCATAGAATTATATTACAGAAATAGTGGATAATAAATCTTCCAAAAGAATGTGTTCTAAATAAGAATAAGATAGATGAATTTAATATCCTTAGAAATATGATTTTAAATAATGTTTGAGAATTTTTAGAGGTCTTCAGAAGAAAAACTCGTAGTTGATAAATGAATTCCACTAAAAAAATAATCAAGAATTTTTTCATAATTAAAATGTAAATCATATAAAATATATTGATGATTTGTAGAAGTCTCTTGATAATGAAAAGAATCATAGCGAACATGTTCAAGTTACATTGATGGAAAAAAGTATAAGAGTTGGATCATTTCCAAAAAAATATTTCTATGGATAAAAATTTAGGTACAAGTATCAAAAATATTGCTTTTAATGTGGGTAAGGGTGAATCTAATATGGATCATCAAAAGATTCCTTTAAAGGTTGATAATAATGTTAGAATTTTTTTTAGAGAGATTAATGTTGTGAATGTTATAGGTGTGGTCAAGACATAACATATTATGAAGTCCAAATTATTTAAGAATAAAAGAACATTTTTTTATGAAAACTGAATGTATAGAAATGATTAAATTATTTATTGTTCTGAAATGGTAGGGATGAAAAACAATCTCATAAATAATAATCTAGTCAAAAATATAATGGTTAGTGCACAAAAATGTTCTAATAAAAATATTATTGAGAAACATGCTCGCAATACCTATGAAACTGAAAGTTTCATAGGTAATTACACTTCATATGGATACTTCATGTATTTTAGTATATTTATAAATATTTAAAATATATGTTGGTTTAACTAAAACCATTTATACTATTCAATAGGTTATGGAAGTTATTGTTTCAAATGGATTCAATCCTCTTTGAAGAATATGTAAGAGAATGAAGTACAGAAGAAATATTAGAAGGTGTTGTGAAAGGTGAGAATAGGATTCAATATATGGATACAATTTGAAAATTATGTTATCAGCATAGAAATAAAACTAATGGTTGTCATCTGTTGTTACTAATAGAAAAAAATTGATAAAAATTCTAAAAAACGATCGTGAATAAAGAAAATGGAAAATAAAAAGCATATGTTGTTGAGTCCTCTTTGAAATATTAAATGGAGAACTATAGTGGATTTTTTATAGTTGTTTTTATTCTCATATGAATAGAAGATTATAGTTTTTATAGAATCTGAATGATATCAAATTTTCAACTATTAATTTTAAAAATGATGTATCTCTATGTATCAAATGTGTTAAATTTACCATTTCTAGGATAGAATAGATGAAGTCCAAGAAATAATTACATGTTTATGGGATAGAAACATACATTGTTAAGTGTTTAAAAAAATTTATTTGAGGGTAGAAATGTTTACATCGGAAAATATGAGGATGTTATGAAATGTGAGAAATATTTTAATATAGTTAAAAGCGGCCCTAATAAAAAAGGGAACATGTTCTATGATGGTGTAGCAAAAAACTTTTATTTCATAGGTTTGGTAGAATAAAATTACTTGTATAATTAATGATTATGACACATCATTGATGGAATCATGAGAAAGATATAAAAGAAATATATTGTTTGTTACATTACTGATATGTTTAGATGAATATATCTGTGTTCCACAATTTGGAAAAAAATAAAAAATTACAGACTCATTGCATAATATGGTTAATATTTCTCAAAAAACACTTGGAACTTATCCATTTCGATTTCATTAGTCCAATGAAAAAGATCAACTAATAAATTAAATTAATTTATTATATAGATACTTAATTACATATAATGATGTCATTAATCACATTACTTGTGTTATCTTTAGGAATCATAAGTCAATTTCTCTAAAAATGTTTAAATGTTTTATGAGGAATTTTGGGAAGGAATTGGAGTATTCAAGGAATATGTTTATAAATTATAACAGTTGTGAATATAAAAATAAATAATATTAAAGGTATCCTTAGATGCATGGAATTTGTTTATGCCCATTCACCATACACTCCTTAAAAAATTGGTTTGGAAAATGGAATCAATATAGGTATGTTTTAAATGGGGATAACTATGTTACTTAAAAATTGTCATTTTCATTACTTTTGTGGGTATCCACTAAGTACATCTTTATATATCCAAAATTGAGGATTCTGTATCCTATGTTTATATATGAATCCATATGAAATGTTTTATGAAAAAACATAATGTATTAAACAATGAAGATTTTTTGTATGTACAAACATCATAAATATTAAAGGTGGAAAGCATGGACAACGTAGAGTGGAGAAGTTGTAATTTTTTATAGTGATGCACTTGAAGGAAGATGATATAGATATATCAATAGAGATATAAGAATAATATATTTATTCTATTGATGTGATATTTTTTTCAATGGCTATAGAATAAAAACATAATTATGATGGTAAAGAAGTTGAGGACGATAATGAATTTTTCTATTATAATTTCTGATAATGATTATGATAGTGGTAATCCTTCTCAAGAAGAAGAAATAGAATAAACTATTTCAAATATTGATGATTAAATTAAAATAATTGATCTTATGTTGATTAAGGTAGTGTAGGATTTTATTATTGTTGGTGATCAAAATCCAAAGGTTCAAACAAGAATAGCATTGAAAATTAATACACATAATTGTTTGGATTCAAAAGTCATGATGAAATATGTTATTTAAATTTTTGAGCATCTATAATTTGATTTAGATATGAATGAATATATTGATAAAAGTAAAAATAGTGATTCTTGTGAACTTATATGCATGATGGATTAAAAATGGTTTTTTTCAAAGTGGGTGTCTTATAACAAGGTTAATGAATTATTTAATGTGATAAATAATAAAGGACAGATCAGTGTAAAAAGCCTACTAAGAAATTTAAGGTGTTTATTTTGAAGAAATATTTTTTCTTGAGGAATTTTTTGAAACAATTATATTTTTTCTTAATATTATTCCAAAATTGAGTAATAGTAGTTATAAATAGGTTGTAATATCTACATTTCAAAATGGGGATCTTGATATTGAAGTTTACAGTGAAAAACCAAGTGGATTTATTGTTGGTAAAGATAAAAATTATATGTTTATATTGAAAAATAAAATAATGGGGTGAAACAAGTACCGATATCATGGAATTCCAAATTGGATATTTCTTTTAAGAAGAATAATTTTCATTAAATAATGTGTCGATAGAAATGTTTATATCATGTAAAGTCATGCATTTTCATCATTTTAACTATTTTTTATTATTAAATTATATTTCTTTAGGAATGATGAATGATCATATGAATGATTATATGAGGATATGAAAAGTTTTTTTTTTAGATTTCCTTGTTGGGAGAAATAAAATACTCTCTTAGGTTACAAATCTTTAACAAGTTTCTCTTTCTCAATAAAATTATTCAATTTAACTTCTTAATATGTTAAACATGGAATGTTCCAAAACATTTTCTGCCGTGATTTCTATGGGAACCATGTTGCGTAAATATAAAAAGGTGAAGGAATTTTATTACAATGAGTTTTGGAATATTATTTAATGTTTTTAATCTTTTTCTACCTCTATACCTGACATAGTTTATGTTGTTACCTTGTTTTTATGATTCTAGGGTGCTCCTAACGAATCACATTTACTTCCTGGAAATGAAATCTCGTATATATCAATGGACGTAAAAATTTAGGAATAAATAATAATAGGTAAAATATTATTTACATTTTTGGGTATTCTAATAATGATTTGGTTTGAAATTTTGATGATCTAGTATCCACATCTCGTGTAGTTTTCATTCTAGGAAAAAAAATTAGTAGGCATAAAAAGAAACAAAATTTAATAACTCTTAGAAAGGATTAAGCTATATTTTTTCTAAAACTCAAGATTTTACCCAACATATGTGGATGAATAATTATTTGGAAGACATACTTGTTAAAGAAAATGTGCCCTTTCTATTGGGATGTCATAATCAATTTGAGATCAATAGTTATAGGAATTTTGAAAAACATAGTCATTAAAAAAGTAATTATATAATTTATCACTTAATCAATCAGAATTTGAAGAAAAAATAATTAAATCTTAAGTATGATCCATTATCGGAACAAGTTGCAGACATAATCACAAATAAATTAACAAATGAACCTTTTTATTAATTTATGATGAACAGAGGAATCAAACCACATTGTCACAATGGTTGAGGTTTGTGTTTTCCCCCCTTAAATTTTATCATTGGATTATTTTGTCAAGGTGGATAATGTTTTAATTAATCTACAATTAAGAATGAATATATAATAGGATATTTGTTGATATTATATGAATCCATCATATTTTTATGTAAAATATTCTATCTATTTAATGGAGTGGTTGTCGAGAACAAGAATGTTTTATTCCTGGAATATTGAATTTGTGGGGAAACAATGAGAAAGAAATGATGAGGAAGAAAATATAGGGATGTTTTATAATATCTACTCATGGATAACATGGTTTTTATATTAATAATTCTTATTTTATACAATGATTTAGCACACGTAGTCTTATAATTTTTTATGAATAATATATTTCTTGATGTTAGAATGTTTAGTTATTTATAAATAACATATATAAACAAATTATTATGGGGGAGATTATTAGGACCAAGATGATATGAAATATTATCAAATTCATTTATTTTATTTATTATAAGAGATATTTAATAAAAAAAATAAATACCCTACCTTTGTAAAAGTGGATGACCAGTGTGACCATTATATTTTCAAAATCATACTCTAATTATCAGGATATTATATTCTATTAGGAATATATTTTATAGATGAAAATTTGAATGATATTCAATATGTGTTTAGAATGAATTTAAGATCATATTGGGGAATGGAACTAGATTCTTCATGGATCCAATGTGAATATGATAATTCTTTTTGGATTTGTATTTCAAAAATTTCAAATATTATTTTGAGATCATGTGGTTCATGAATTATGATGGTAAGGTGGGGATGATTTTCTACCTATTTTATTTAGGCCAATAATATTAATGTGGATTGAATAAAATATGTTGTTGAATGAATGGGAAGTTAAAATATTTTCCATTATAAATAAAATGTTGTTAAATCTCATATTTATCATAATAAAAGTCATGAAGGAAGTCATGATTACAAGAAAAATATTGTGGTAGAAGAATTTTGATGAAGAATAATCATTCTGGTCTCAGATCATTTGATTAAGATTTTTTATGGGGAGTAAGGTTTTCATGATCATAATGATCGAAACTGAAGGTACTAGTTTTCATGAAGGCCATAGTCCAAAAGACATAACTCTTCAAAGAATTAATTTGATAAGTATTTTAAAAATAAAAGAGAATAAGTTGTGTTCTAAAAGATCATTGGTATCTGATTGACATAAGGAGAAGTAGAATTAGTTTTAGAAGTTTTAAAGAGACTCTTATCACCAACGTAATGATGAAAAATGAATGAGAGTTGGTTCTGAGATTCTTAATGATAAAGAATTTAATTTAGTTATAAAATTTGTTTTATATAATCAAAAGAAATAAAAAATTGATGAAAAATTTTATTCATCATATAAAATAAATCATAATGGGAAAATAAACATTCATGTGGTGTAGAGAAACATAATAAGATATCTTCAGTTCTCATTTGTTTGCAAGTGGGTCCTGAAAATTAGAGTGACCAAATGCCTCCATCGTAATGAAGAAATCATATTGGATAATTATAATTATGAATATGAATGAAAATAAAAGTTGTTATCATGTTTTAAAATGAAAATTTTGAATTTGGTCTATAAATCAAGACGAGCATCATAATAAAAAATTATAATGGGAAAATTAGAATCAAATTGATGATTTTTTAGAATTAATTATGGGAGATAAATTCAATAGAATATATAAAATTCAATGAAGGATAAATAAGTCTATTAATTATCCGTATTTCAAGGGTAATTGAATGAGTAATCGAAAATTCCTAAATAAAAGGAATGTTGATGTTTTTGGAGTTGTGTTGAATTAGGAAATATATTTATGGATGCCACATAAACCATTATTTTGAGAATACAAATATTAGGATATTACATTTTTAATTCTTTGACTTTTACTATTAATGACATAGGAAAAAGAATATCTATAATTTATTCAAGAAGATATTTCTATATTGTGTTTTCTTGAAAACATATACCCGATAGATATAAAAGGGAAGGAGGATATAATATTTAGTTTTTTACCTTATTGGAATGATAATAATATCATGGAAATCATATTGATATTTAATAAATGATAAATAATAAGTTCAATATTGGTAAAAATTGTATTATAATATAATATATTTTTAATTGAGCATTTTGACGTGGGAATCAGACTGGAAAATCAGAATGAGTTTCATTACAAAGTCTAAGAAGATATTAAAATCTTATATGTAAGAAATTGATGTATTCATTTAAAATATCATAGTTTTGAAATATGTTCAAGAATAATCCTCACATGTTTGATACAAAATAATGTACTACTTAATTCTAATTTATGAACATGAACTATTTTATTAATCACAGTACTACATGAGTTTAAGGGAATATCATACTAATTTTATTCTCCAGAAAAGGATTGTTTTCTAGTGGATTGTATTATATTTTATTATTTCCAAAATATAACATGGATATAACTTATAAGACCCAACCTTAAATATTACTGAATCTTGAGTTATTACAAGATTACACATTTCGGATCTTTTTAGGTTTAGTGTTTTAGAGAATTATATCATAAAACTTGCATTACATTCCACATTTAAACAAAGTGGTTATATAAAAGATAGTATTCATTTTCCCATCAACGGAAACATATTTAAAATAAAACATGTATTCTTTCTTGACACTTACTTGACACTATCATCATATCATGTACCAATCCCTTGACCTGTGAAAACATTTCAAAAACATGGGATGAGCATAAAAATCTCAGTAATGGTTATAAAAAGTATGGAAAGGAAACATGAGTACATATATACATAATAATGAAATCATACTTTACCCATAAAATATAAACACTTTATCATAACTAATAAAATCATGAATAAATCATAGAAATCATAAGACCTAAAGGTAACTTGAGGAATTCATAACATTATTACGTAGGGAGTAACCATCTTGGTTACGTTTGGAATACCCATCATTATATATTCCCTAAATCTCTTCGGAGAAACCTTAACATTTAACTCATTCGCATTACCCAATGCATTGGAGAGCTATATTGGGCTCACCCGCCCTTAGTTTATCACGGAACCACCCGTCTTCATAACAATTCCCAAGAACCATAACATAATCATAGCACATAACTTAAGCATAAAGGAAATATAATATTCCCACATTGCAATAACAATATAACATTTTAAGATATTGAAATAATGAATCCATTCTAAAAACCTTTTTCAAAACCAATTAAAAAATTTAATAAAGAGATTTTTAAATCAAAGTGTCTCATACCACATTGAATATTTTAACATTTTAAACCATTAATATCAATATAAATAAATCCATAAAACCATTTTGAAAACATGGATATTAATGAGAAATATTTATAAGAATAAATCATTAAAACATTTAAAACGATATTTTAGTTAAAGGGTTTTTAACAAAATGAGAGACACTTGAATACAATAATTGAGGAATAACATTTAATAATATCATGAGAATAAAGGGATTTATGATATAATATTCCAAAGGATAGTATATACAACATATAAGAGTGAATTGGTGCATAACAACAATGAAGTCTCAATGGAAATGTAAATTGATATGAAATCCATTATAAAGATGGTATCCTTAAATTAAGGATAAATCAATCTCATAATTATGTGTGAAAAATATAAATACACCCAATATAAGTGGATATTAATTGTAAAATAATCAAAGTTCATTCACACATATTCAAAGGATGACATATTCAATAAATACAGGATGAACCCAAAGAAATCGAAATTGGGTTAAGAAGTTCCCTTGACAGCCTAACAGCGTCACATAAAATTTTAGAAAAAGATTTGATGAGAGAGATAAAGGGTACCTCATCACTTGGACATAAAATTTATGGCAATAAGTATATATAAGAACATATCCCCGCATAATAAGATGAAAATTAAAAGACATAACAAAAGCAGTCTTTTAAAAAGAGGAGGGTGAAAGGTTCCCTTACCGATTTGGGTAACTTTCGAAACATACACCCCATGAAAGAAGGACTATACAAAATTGATGTAAAAACTCATAAATGAAAGTATGTTACACAAAGAGTAGAATAATGTACAGTACATACACCACTCAAAAGGAAATATTGGCAAATGTAGCATGAATCTCATGAAAACAAAATGTGAGATAAAAAGCCCCTTACGAAATTCCGGCAGCCTAATTAAAACTTCCAAAAAATATTGATGAGAGAAAATAGGGTCTCTCATCATATGAACATAAAAATTACAATAATATTAATATAAAATAACATCCCAATCATATGAAATATGGTCTTAAAAATACTGACATAAAATAGTGTACTTAAAAAGAAAGAGAGGGGTAGGATCCCTTACCTCGGGCCCGACTTGACTCGATAATTGTTTAACCTCATGAATAATAAACTTGAGTTAATTTCTAATTGCTTAAGAAAAATTTTCAATTTCATTATTCCTTTTATATCACTTACTACTATGCTATGAACACTGTGTAATTATTTAAGTTAATAATGGTCGTTTTGTAAATCATTGCTACTTGAGTCAAAAAATAAACTCTTTATAATTACAAGTTTTTAATGTGGTTAAATATATATTATATATAGAATTATATTCATTATTTAGATATCATATATATCATATATATCCGTTATATACATGCATTTATAATGTTACATAACATTTAGAGGTAAGAAATGAAATGCACCGTTCATGGAGACGGTAAGTCGTACGTACGCATGAACGCTACTTCCATTTCTATTTATTATTTCATAAAATTAAAACATAATGATACATAATAGTATTATAATTACAGTGTAGTATCATATATAATATCATTAAATTTATCCTTTATACTTACCACATATGGTGTTAACGAATCAAATCACTTTGAGGGGGCGGTAGTCCGAACTTCCTAAAATAAAGATATCACATTTACCCATAATGGAAACCATAAAGGTATTCCATAAAGGAAAAATACAAAAGCTTAAGTAAAACATAAACATATTATATATCATATATAAATATAGTGGCATATTAATGGCCACCTTTTAAGGTGTTAGAATAATATTGAACAATCATCGTTTTGTGAGGCAGAAATTTGCCATCCACGGAAATAGTATGATCTTTAACCATTAGATGAAGATGTGTGTAAGTTTAGCTCAAATAATTATTATAACAACAGCCTAGTATATATTAGATACTTTTTTTGTTACAAAAGAAAAGAATAAAAAGAGTTTAGGGGGTTGGAGAAGCAAAACAAAACAAAAGAACACAAGTGAAGACATTACCTTAAAATCGGGTATCTCTCTTTGATTTGAGATCAATGGCTTCCTTGGGAAGACTTCTGCCCAAAGTGAGGCTTATAAGAGTAATAGAGGGATGTGGAGAGACAAAATGAGCATGTTTTGTCCAATCCAAAGGCTTGAGAGGTGTGGGTAAGGTGGTAGAGGTGGGGGCCTTTTATAAGAGGAGAGGAGGGGCACTCTTGGAAAGTTACAAAATGTTAATTTATTTTCAAATGTGTTTCGGATTTTAAAGGTCCCACATTGATTTATTTCGAGTATAAGGTGTTAAGGGTTCGAAATATACTCATAAAATAGATCTTTGAAAAGTGTAAGTTATAGTTTTAACATTATCTTTTGATTTTATTTAAATCCTTTATTAATGAGGTAATCGCTGCGTCATCATGATGTCATAAATAATTTAATTTATTTAATGTCTAAAAATTATAAAAAAAAATATCATGATGTAGGAAATAGTTTTATATTTCTAATGAATATTTATAGTAAAAAATATGACTTGTATAACTCCATTTAAAAATTGTTTTAGTAAAACAACTCATGCTTGTGACATTTTTATTTTAACTTTAAATAAAACGTTATTTATGTCATTTTCCAACCAAAGTGGCTCCATGGGGTCCCCAAGTTGACTCATGTATTGTCTTTGTCGTCCATGACACATCAAATGAGGGTAGGACAAGTGTCTAGGTCATTTTATATTATTAAAACATTATTTTTACCTTAAATTACACTAATTACCTCTAATCGCGATTATAAACTTAAAAGTTACTATTCACCAAAACATTATTTTAATCTCATTGAACCACATTTTACATACTAATGACAAACATGTATGTCAGAATTTTGAAATTCAAATCACAAAAGTGGTAATGTTTCATTTAAACGAAAAATCAGTTTTTAAACTACCACTTACTGGTTTCACTATTCATCAAAAATTGAAGTTTTTCAGAAAAATACCAAAAATTCACCCTAAGCTATATTTGATATTCCAAATTCAATAATGATGTATATTTTACAAAATACAAAACATATATGTTTCATTAATTAATTTAATAATTAATTCACGCAGTCAAAACAAATAGCGTGTTTTTAAGAAACAATATCTATTAAAAGATTGACACTAGTTTAAGTCCAATTTCAAAGTGAAATAAATTACAATGACCACCATTAGATTAAATGGTAAAAATATATTCTAAATACACTTTAATATAAATTAAAAATATATTCTATCCATATAAATAAATCAAATTAAAAGGAGGTTTTGAATTAAAATGCAACATTTTCAATAAAAATGATCTTTATCGGAAAAATAACAAAATTTTACACAAAGTAAATTTTGATGTCCAAATTCTAAATAAGGATTTTATTTTGTCAAATATAACATATAAAATTGTCAAAAGTATAATTAAAAAGGTCTCTCCATCAAAAGGCAGTTAATCGTCCTTTTAGAGAATATTAAAAGATTTATGCTTAAAATTGGATTCATTTGCATTTTAAGCCTCTAATATTTATTGGATAAAAGTAAAAATATTTGAAATATATATATAATCATTTTTTAGTTAGTTTCGTTCATTCCCGCCATTATAACAGCTAGGCATTAACTACATTTTAAAATAATATTATTTTATTATTAGAGTGTAACGTAAGATTTCTAAGAAACTCGTTGTTGCGTATTGGGTACGCCCTCGAGCATAGCATTCCATTTAAAGTAATATTAATATTTTATTCAAAAATATGGATAAATATGAAAATTTAATATTCCTTATTTACCTGGGGTGTTACATCCTTCCCCCCTTTTTGGAATTGCGTCCTCGCAATTTTAAAGTTGGGCTTGGAAGCTTCATTGAAAATCCCACATCGGAACAAGAGTCAGTAAAACTATCACTTTAAAAGAATGGGAGAGAAGTACACATGTCACCCGAGTTAACCCATACATGGATTCCAAGTATAAAAATATGGATATGGAGGAGAAAACAAAGGGTCGTGTTCTGATGGAGAGTGATAGTAAACATGTCTAGGAGAAAGTTAACAACAAGAAAATCACAAACTTGTGATGGGTTAAACGGTATTTGATTCCCCAGTAGGAAAAATTAACAGAAAACATTTTTGTTTTAAGTTACTTTTCATTGAGTAATTTATTTATGAGCTTAACTAAAACATTAGGAAGCATGCTTAATTGTTGTTTTGACTTTAAACTTTTACTATATTTCTTACACAAACTCATATTTTCTCTAAAAGACGAGTATTTAGGATGACCTGTTCACATTAAGAGACCTATAATCAACTTCTAGAGAATCACCTAATCCACAAAAGAGAACTATATACTTCCCATGACTTTAGACCTTAACCAAAACTAAAACCAAAAAGGCTAGTATGAGATCAGATAATACCCAAAAAGGATAATCCTTTATATAAAAAAATCTATTCTTAATCTCCAAAAATTTTCAAACAAAACCCAATGTTCAAAAAGACCATTCAATAAACATCTATCCATTAAATTCTACAAAGTAAAACAAACTAAGATTGAAAACCAAAATGTATTAACCAGTAATTGCCTCAAATTCAAGGATCATATAAACCCAAATGGTTCTTTATAACTATATCAACAAAAGAAAGGATAATTATTCCTTGAATAAAATTTTCGTATATCAAACATCAAGGTTACTATAAAAAGTCTTCTAATGTAACCCCATCATCAAAAGAGACTTAATGAATCTAATAATTTCACCATCCTAAAATCTACCATAACTCTTGAATCCCTTATATGATGACTTCTTACTCATTAAACATTCTTCATGATCCATTAGCCATTCCTTTTCAACTTATTCTGAAATACTTCTTTCCTACAAAGAAAATCATGAATCATATTCTAAGTTTCCAATAATAGGAAAACATATGTTAAGAAATAATCCATACCTTTCATTCTTCATTGTCAGTTTCTTCATCCTCAATCGGAATGGCATTAGGTATTGGTAAATGAATATTTGTATGATCTTGGTGACCCCATTCCCAAAACTTCTTCGTAGGAAATGTGTTTTCATAATAACCATGAACACCACATTTAAAACATTCAATTGATCCTTCAGAAAGAACTTATTTCCCTTTCCTAGAGTCAACTAGATGCCTCATTTTTCCATGGTAGGTTCTTGCTTTATGACCTTCATTTACACACCTATATCATCTTTCTGTCCCTTTGAAACATTTTCCTATGTGTTTCTTTCCACATATTTGACACATAGGTTTTTGAACATACATACCTTTATGATTATTAACTGAACTTATGTAGGGATTTGTTTCTCACATATAAGATGCCTTATAAAAATCACTAAGGTTCAGGTGGTCAATCATGACTCAAGATAGTTGGTTGAGGATAAACACAAGAGTTCTCATTACAGCTCCCATATCATTCAGTTGTTTTTTCATAAAACCATCACAGTTTTCTTCAAATACATTGTTACTTTGGTGCCTGCAAGATCCAGCCATTTATTAAAACCAAAAAGGTCAGTGTGAGTATATCAGTAAAATCATCAAATAAAAAAGAGGAAGATAAACACCAAGATATACTTATCCAAGTTATCTCAAACTCATTCTAACTTTAAAAAAAATGATGACTCCATCTAATATAGCAACCATTGTGGTTATACACAACTTGTCACTTTTTCTTAAACAACACTCTAACCTCTAAAGTTATCTAAACCGACCTCTGATACCAACTATAAGCCCCCAACCTTAAACCTTACTTAATCTTTAGTTATTACAAGATTACACATTGAGGATCTTTTCAGGTTTATATTTTTAGAGAATTAGATCATAAAACTTGCATTACATTCCATATTTAAACAAAGTGGTTACATAAAATATAGTATTCATTTTCCCATCAACGGAAACATATTTAAAATAAAACATGGATTCTTTCTTGACACTTCCTTGACACTATCATCATATCATGTACCAATCCCTTGACCTGTGAAAACATTTCAAAAACTTGGGATGAAAATGAAAAGCTCAGTAAGGGTTATAAAAAGTATGGAAAGGAAACATGAGTATATTTATATATAAGAATGAAATCATACTTTACCCATAAAACATAATCACTTTAACATACCTCATAAAATCATGAATAAATTATAGAAATCATAAGACATAAAGGTAACTTGAGGAATTCATAAAAATTTTACGTAGGGAGTAACCCTCATGGTTACATTTGGAATACCCATCACAATATATTCCCTAAATCTCTTCGGGAAAACCTTAACGTTTAACACCTTTGTGTTACCCAATGCATTGGAGAGCTATATCGTTCTCACCCGCCCTTTGTTTGTCACGGAACCACCTGTCTTCATAACAATTCCCAAGAACCATAACATAATCATAGCACATAACTTAAGTATAAAGGAAAGATAATATTCCCACATTGCAATAACAATATAACATTTTAAGATATTGAAATAATGAATCCATTCTAAAAACCATTTTCAAAACCATTTAAAATATTTAATAAAGATATTTTTTAATCAATGTGTCCCATGCCACATTTAAGCTTTTAACATTTTAAACCATTAATATCCATATAAATAAATCCTTAAAACCATTTTGAAAACAGGGATATTAATGAGAAATATTTATAAGAATAAATCATTAAAACATTTAAAACGATATTTTAGTTAAAGGGTTTTTAACAAAATGAGAGACACTTGAATACAATAATTGAGGAATAACATTTAATAATATCATGAGAATAAAGGTATTCATGATATAATATTCCAAAGGACAGTATATACACCATATAAGAGTGAATTGGTGCATAACAACAATGAAGTCTCAATGGAAATGTAAATTGAGATGAAATCCATTATAAAGATGGTAACCTTAAATTAAGGATAAATAAATCTCATAATTATGTGTGAAAAATATACATACACCCAATATAAGTGGCTATTAAGTGTAAAAAAATCAAAGTTCATTCATACATATTCAAAGGATGACATATTCAATAACTACATGTTGAAACCAAAGAAATCGAAATTGGGTTAAGAAGTTCCCTTGATAGCCTAATGGTGTCACATCAAATTTTAGAAAAAGAGTTGATAAGAGATATAAAGGGTAGCTCATCACTTGGACATAAAATTTACAACAATAAGGATATATAAGAACATATCCACACATAATAAGATGAAAATTAAAAAATATTACAAAAGAAGTCTTTTAAAAAGAGGAGGGTGAAAGGTTCCCTTATCGATTTCGGTAACTTTCGAAACATACACCCCATTAAAGAAGGATTATACAACATTGATGTAAATACTCATAAATGAAAGTATGTTACACAAAGAGTAGAATAATGGACAGTACATACACCACTCAAAAGGAAATATTGGCAAATGTAGCATGAATCTCACAAAAATAGAATGTGAGATAAAAAGCCCCTTACGAAATTCCGGTAGCCTAACGGCGCCAATTAAAACTTCCAAAAAGGATTTATGAGAGAAAATATGGTCTCTCATCATATGAACATAAAATTTACAGTAAGAGTAATATAAAAGAACATCCCAATCATAATAAATATGTGCTTAAATGGAATGACATAAAAGAGTGTACTTAAAAACAAAGAGAGGGATAGGATCCCTTACCACGGGTCCGACTTGACTCGATCGTTCTTTAACCTCATGAATAATAAACTTGAGTTAATTTATACTTGCTTAAGAAACTTTTTCAAGTTAATTATTCCTTTTATATCACTTACTACCATGATATGAACACTATGTAATTATTTATGTTAATAATGGTCGTTTTGTAGATCATTGCTACTTGAGTCAAGAAATAAACTCTTTATAATTACAAGTTGTTCATGTGGTAAAATATATATTATATATAGAATTATATTCATTATTTAGATATCATATATATCATATATATCCATTATATACATGCATTTATAATGTTACATAACATTTAGAGGTAAGAAATGAAATGCACCGTTCATGGAGACGGTAAGCCGTACGTACGCATGAACGCTACTTCCATTTCTATTTATTATTTAATGGAATTAAAATATAATGATAAATAATAGTATTATAATTACAGTATGGTATCATATATAATATCATTAACTTTATCCTTTATACGTACCACATATGGTGTTAACAAATCAAATCACTTTGAGGGGCGGTAGTCCGCACTTCCTAAAATGAAGATATCGTATTTACCCATAATGGAACCCATAAAGGTATCCCATAGATGTAAAATACAGAAGATTAAGTAAAACATAAACATATTATATATCATATATAAATATATTTTCATCTTAATGGCCACATTTTAAGGTTTTAGAAGAATATTGAACAATCATCGTTTCGTGAGGCAGAAATTCACCATCCACGAAAACAATATACTCTTTAACCATTAGATGAAGGTGTGTGTAAGTGTAGATTGAATCCTTCTTATAACAACATACTAGTATATTGAAGATACTGTTGTTGTTAAAAAATAAAATAATAAAAAGATTTAGGGGGTTGGAGAATAAAAATAAAACAAAAGAACACAAGTGAAGACATTACCATGGATTGGGTATCTCTCTTTGATTTGAGTTAAAAGGCTTCATTGAGAAGACTTCTACCCAAAGTGAGGCCTCTATGAGTAATATAGGGATGTGTAGAGACAAAATGATCAGGTTTTGGCAGAGAAAAAGGCTTGAGAGGTGTGGGTAAGGTGGTAGATGTGGGGGCCTTTTATAAGAGGAGAGGAGGGGCACTCTTGGAAAGTTACAAAATGTTACTTTATTTTCAAATGATTTTAGGATTTTAAAGGTCCCACATTGATTTATTTCGAAGATAAGGTGGTAAGGGTTCGAAATATACTCATAAAATAGGTCTTTGACAAGTGGAAGTTATAGTTTTCACATTATCTTTTCATTATATTTAATTCCTTTATTAATGAGGTAATCGCTGCATCATCATGATGTCATAAATAATTTAATTTATTTAATGTCTAAAATTTATAAAACAAATATCATGATGTATTAAATCTTTTTACCTTTATAATTAATATTTATAGTAAAAAATATGACTTGTATAACCCCATTTAAATTTTTTTTAGTAAAACAACTCATGCTTGTGACATTTTTATTTTAACTTTAAATAAAAAGTTATTTATGTCATTTTCCAACCAAAGTGGCTCCATGGGGTCCCCAAGTTAACCCATGGATGTTCTTGGTCGGCCATGACACATCAAATGAGGTTATTACATGTCTCTAGGTCATTTAATATTATTAAAACATTATTTTTACCTTAAATTACACTAATTATCTCTAATCGTGATTAAAAACTTAAAAGTTACTATTCACCAAAAAATTATTTTAATCCCATTGAACCACATTATACATACTAATGAAAACCATGTATGTTGGATTTTTGAAATTCAAATCACAGAAGTGGTAAAGTTTCATTTAAACGAAAAATCAGTTTTTAAACTACCACTTAGTGGTTTCACTATTCATCAAAAATTGAAGTTTTTCAGAAAAATACCAAATATTCACCCTAAGCTATATTTGATATTAGGAATTCAATAATGATGTATATTTTAAAAAATTCAAAATATATATATGTTGCATTAATTTATTTAATAATTAATTCATGTTGTCAAAACAAATAGTGTGTTTTTAAGAAACAATATCTATTACAAGATTGACACTAGTTCAAGTCCAATTTTAAACTGAACTTAATGCCAATGACCACCATTAGATTAAATGGTAAAAATATATTCTAAATACACTTTAATATAAATTAAAAATATAATCTATCCATATAAATAAAGCAGATTAAGAGAAGGTTTTGAATTAAAATGCAACATTTTCAATAAAAATGATCTTTATCGGAAAAATAACAAAATTTTACACAAAGTAAATTTTGATGTCCAGATTCTAAAGAATGATTTTATTTTCAAAAATACATCATATAAAATTTTAAAAATTATATTTAAAAATGGTTCTCCATGAAAAGGTGGTTAATCAACCTTTTAAAGGATATTAGAAGATTTATGCTTAAAATTGGATTCATTTTCATTTTAAGCCTCTAACATTTATTGGATAAAAGTAAAAGTATTTGATAAACATATATAATCATTTTTAGTTAGTTGCATTAATTCCCGCCATTATAATGGCTAGGATTTAACTACCTTTTAAAATAATATTATTTTATTATTAGAGTGTAATGTAAGATTTCTAAGAAACTCATTGTTGCGTATTGGGTACGCCTTCGAGCATAGAATTCCCTTTAAAGTAATATTAATATTTTATTCAAAAATATGGATAAATATGAAAATTTCATATTATTTATTTACCTGGGGTGTTATATAACTAATCTCATTTCATAGTGAACATTGGAAGTTCTGGTGTACCTATGGGCATGTGTTTTTTTTTCACCATAGAAATAAATAATTTATTTGATGAGAATGTTGTTTAAAATTTTAGGAAACATAAGAAAAAATGATATCACAGACTCACCCCCCTCTCAGTGATATAACTATCTTTACTGGGTAATCTAAATACATATATAATATCATAATGAAAATATCATGGATAATAATAATTAAATTCTGAAGAAAGGAAAGGATTAGTTATTGGACAACACGGTTCCAAAAAACATTATGCATTTATATCCATGGTCTATTTTAAATAAATTTTATTCATAATGGGTAAAATCTCATTTAACTAATCATAGCTAACTGATTCATTACAGGATACTACCGATGGATCAATGAGATATCATTATTCGGGAACAACTATGACAACAATTATAAAATTATCATATATCTATAAATTGTTTAACTTCGCAAACAATGTTAATTATTACCAAATATCCATATTGGGTAAATTGTACATATTTATCAATATTTACACAATAAAAGAAATAAAATGAATAGTAAATCACCATATTTGGAAATTAGATATGGTTCTAAAAAAATTTATTCCACAATAAATAATAAGATATTTAAGTTATATTTACTGACTAATGGTCACAAAAAAGTATTCACTTAATATAAATTTATTGACTATAAAAGGATTCATGGAATTCAATTTTCAATACCTTCCTTAGACAAAATGGACATAAACCATTAGTGGAAGATTAATGATGGCGTGACTATATACCCATTGGAGTGAGAACAAATAGTTATTGTCATTGATGAATAATAATACCATAATATATCTTAAAAACAATCTTAATGAATATATCCTATATATTTCACAAATCATTTAGAAAAATTATTTTATTTTAAATTAAATTTTAAAATCATTTGTGTTTAAAATATCCTTATAAAAATTAAAAAAAAAATATTTATCGAATTGATGGAAATGACAATTGGAAATTTTGTAGATGCTATAAAAGTAAAAAAAAACATTGGTTTTTCACTATAATAAGGATTTAATGTTCCATGTTATGAAAATGACATAAATATTACTTTCACCTTTTCATTAAAATTCAAAAATGTATATCCCTGAAAACCACATATTACTCATTTGAAAATATTTTTAAAGTGTAGAAAATGGTTGAAAATTTCTTATATAAATCCCTCTATAAATATAAAATAATTTATTTAAAACATTGTTTTTGATGCATGCTATTTTTAATCCAAATAGAGAAATGATGTCAGATTTTAATACAAACATGCTGTAAAACATTATAATTGAAAAAGGGAGGAAAATGGAACTATAACTTGAAAGAAATCCCAAATATCCAACAGATAATTTTATGATATATTTTATTAAACCTAATCAAATATTCTATATTAACATAAATTCAATTGTTCAAAATCCAAAACAAACCCATATTATTAAGTAAACCAATACAAATAAAAAAATAATTTTAGAATCAGCAAATGAATTTAATATATGTATCGATAATTAATCAATGAATCAATTAAAAATAAATAAATATATTCAAAAGTCATTATGTGAAGTATCATAGAATATAAATGACAACAAAGTAGTAATATAGCACAATTAAATGAAATTAGGTTTTATAATTAGTTATCACTTGGTAACTTTTATATAAAAGAAATTTATGAAATAATTCAAATTGATATATAAAATTACAGTAATAATGAATTATTAATGATATTAAATAAAAAAGGTGTATTATTTATACCATATCTAAGTAACTGGGTTAATAACATTATAATTTGCCTTAATGAAATTTAATTCTGACGAATTCCCATTACATATTTTCTATTTTGGTTGAAAATGATTTAAACCCGTTTATAGTTTTTTCAAAAATATTATTAACATAAACCAGAAAAAAATTTGAATTTATAATATCATATATTATCCTTATATTATATTTTATTACCCATTCATGAAAAATATTTCATTGTTTTCATTGTTTCGGGTATTTAATGCCTTGTTTTATCGTGCATGATTCATCGTGACTGATCTAGTTCCTATATATATAATATATAAATATAATATCTAGAATAATTTTCATGACATAATTATCATATTTATAAATATATTTTACTTTTAAAACAAATTATGAATTATGGTTATGAAATATGATTTATGTTCTGATCATGGAGACTTTAGGTCTTACACACATGAGTAATATTTTCCATTTTCCAATGATAATTATAGGAATGACGTAAGTAATTTATTAAAATTCCCTCATGATAATAATATAATATATACTACATTATTTCATAAATTATATATATATATATCATTCATGTTGTGTCGTGATGAAAACAATGTCACATCATTATATAAATGAAAAAGACCACACATACATACATGAAATATGTTATCATCCTTGATTAAGTAAAAATGTATTAAATAATAATATATTATGATTAAATATTGGGAAATATGTCATCAATATCATTATTTTATCATTTATATCACATTTTACTGTTCCTTCCCAACTTTAATGTAAAACGTTAGCAAAATACCAAGAACATCATTTCGTGTGGCGATAGTGCATTGTACACATGAGTGAAGTCATAGATTCTCTTATATAATTAAATTTATTATTTTATATATGATATAATAACTAATTTGGTATAATAATGTTATATATGTTATATATATAATTTATATCCTTCATAATACTCATCCTTGAAATATGGTAATAAAAAAATGAATGACATCGGTTCGTGAAGAGGTAGTTTGTCGTACACATGATTGATGATTTTGTAACACATTTTATTGAAGTTTGTGTTTTTTTATGTCATAATATTAATATAAAAAACTTGATTATAAGTAAGCTACCTATCTGATTATATAATAATGTTAAAATAGAAAAAATAATGAGGCATAGAATGAATTTAAATTAATATTCTTAATGAATAACACTACCTCTTCTTCTGGGATATTCAATGGGTTTCACTAAACAATTAATAGGATTAATTAACGACCAAAATAAAGCTTCTATGATGAGGTTTCTTATTTTGGGGAGTTATTTTGACATGATTTTTTCAACTGAAATGGCTCTAGAGGTTTGGAAATGTGAAGATAGTGACTTCTCTTTTATAGATGCAGAGGGGTGGCATTAATGTAAATACACAAAATTATTCACTATTTTGAGTTATCCCATTCCACATTTGTTTTAAAAATAATATTATAATTTAGTATAGAGTTTATGTGGCTGATAAAATTCTTCACCATCAAAAAATAAAATCATTTATATCATTTTGTCCCTTAACTTCTTGGTTTCCATATTGTTAACATTTTGGGGTTTCACTACGGTAACTAATTCTCTAACATAGATGATTTATCCTGTAATAATAAATTAGAGTAAGAATTATTATAAAATTTAGTCCCCAGATTCGATATATTTTATCTAATTTGTATAATAAATATCATATATTTGGTAAAAATTAATTTTATCACAAGTGTATGAAACCAAAAACAACAACACATTAACCGTAACCAAGGTTAATGAGTTTTTAATAGTTAAAAATAAATATAGTCCTTATAATAGAATATTTTTTCCATGAATGGAAAATATTTGATATATATTAAAAATTAAAAATATGTTGACTAAAGATTTTATTTGGAAATTTAAAATCTTTTAATAAAATAAAATTCATCATAAAATAAAATTAATGTCCATATTGATATTAGTCAAATAAATTGAAATGACAAAATATCAATACAATGATTTTGTGGAAATATATTATATAATTAGGTTAATGAAATATTATATTAATATAATAAATAATAGAATACTATAATTGATTCAATTTACTACATTTTTTAATTTTTAGAATAATTTATTTTATTTTATTGTTAACTAAATAATTACTCTATTTGTATTTCATAATCTCTTGAATAAATTATTTCATCTTTAAAAATTAAATATAAATTAATATGATTTATTAAATATATTTATTAATCAAAATAATATTTCTAACCAAACCATTGTATTTTTTCCTTAATCCCATATAATTATATATATTAAAATCAACGAAGGTACATTTTCTCTTTTTTCTATACGTAACTTTTTATATGTGTAAATACAATAAAATATTTTTCATAAGAGTCATAAAATATGATTCATGGTTTTCAAGGGATCAAACATTTACATCCAATTGGTTTTTGAAAAATTAATCGGTCATTTAAACACATTTATTATAATATTAACCATGAAGTAAATTTGTTTTGACCTTAATAACTATAACCAATTTTAAATGTTTTCACTAATCATTATAGATAAATAATCTTTTGAATAGATTAGATATTATAATTTATTCTAATTAAAAATATGTAATTCATTTAAGAAATATGAATAATCAAATGTGACATAATTTAATTTAATATTAATCTTGTAGACGTGATGAAAAAAAAGAATTATTAAATTGAAAATGATCAAATGTTTATAATTCTTTTATATCTATATTAAATATAAATTTGACTTTAATGAGATAAATTAGAATGCATTATATAAAATTGATCTATATTTAATTCAATATAATTTCAAAATACAATTTATAATTATAAATATTTTAAATGAAAAATAAGTTATAAATTTAAATTTAGTATTTTCCTCATTTCAAAAAAATATTGAATATTCTCTGAAAAATACAATAATGCCTCCTTAACATAATTTTTAAATTACGATTTAAAAAAAAGTTTTTTGAAAAACTTGCTTTTATTATAGTGGTAAAAATTAAATTTGAATTATGTGCACCATGAAGTAATAAGATATCATTAAAAAAATTAGAAAAAAATTATTTTCCATTTAAATGTTTATTATTTTATTTATAATAAGTATTTATCTAATATACATATGTATTATTTATATTTATAATATTTTTTTATCATATTCATACCTTCCATTACAATTTCTAGAATATTACTATCATATATGATAATTATAGTAATAATATATTATTTTTCAGTAAATGTAAACCCTATATGTATTTTAAGTTAACTTATTGTTCCATATACTTCAAGGTAAACTCAATGATTCATGAAAAATATGATATTGAATAAAATTATTTCTTTTATAATTTTAGGGTGTTTCATTATACCCAACATAAATAAATGGTGTCCTTGTAATTTAAATTTGATCACGTTAACAAAGAGTTTTACATTTGGGAATATCTTTTTTGAAATACCTAAAATATGAAAAGAGTTAATAAAATATGAACTTAATAAGATATTAATTGTGCTAAAAATTTCAATGAAATAAAACACAAATTTGTTTCTATATAATGTATCATTAGTGGAAGGTGATGATATGGATATGGAAGAAAAGTGTTAATAATTATACATAGTGATTGAGGTCCTTTATCATGAACTAGTGGATGATCAATGAAAAGATAAAGGGCTGCAATTTATAAATCTATTAATATTTTAAATACCATTTTTTAAACATAAATTAAGGTAAAAACAATAACTTATATTTTTAAGATCATTTTCATTATATTGATTTTTTATTATATTTTCCCTAAATATAAAAAATTTATTTACTTGATGTATTTCTATTTCAAAAATAATACTTTGGTTCTCCTTTAAAAAATTTCCAAATCATCTCGTACTCCATGAAATGAAAATTAAAAAATTATTATTTTCTCAAATAACTAAAATTTTATTTTAAGGGTTCATGATATCCATAAAGATTGAAATGTATTTTTTCTTATCAACAACTAATTTCCAATATCAATATGGTTAGACTTAGTTAATCAATATAATAAATTAATTTATAAAGATATAAATAAAAATCATTTTTTATCATTAATATTTACCTATCAAATGATTAACTAAATATAATGAAATATTAAAAATTAAATTGTATAGGTTAACGGTTGGAGAGAAACACTTATCTTCCATCAGTCATGGGATCAAGCCACATCGCCTTTCTAAATTAAACTTCTTATCACCACACATGAATGTTGTTATTTTTATAACCAATATTAATATAATTTCAAGTAAATTAACCAAAAAATACAATGGAAATCCTTGAAATAATATTATCATTAAATAATTTTTTTCTATGGTTTTCAATACATCAGATTCTTTTCACAATGATTAATACACTTATTTTATAATTTTTACAAAGTTATTAATAATCAGTTCGACCATAATGGTTATCAATAACATTAAACTTATTTCTATAAAATGGAAATTAATTATTCAATAGATATCTTTTCCAATAAAACATAATATATCAATAAATTACTCCAACAACATCTGTAATATTTTTGTAGTCATACAATATGTTGACTAAATAAATGTGTTTAATAATTTGAATATATGATCAATCTTTAACTCATTGACACATGATGGTATCCATGAATTTTATATCAATTAATACACAATTTATTCTAAAATTTATCAAAAATTATTAGATGATTCAACATTCTTATAGGAAAAATATTATTGGAGAAATACATAAACAATTTAATTCTTCAATAAAAATAAATTAACACTGCATCTATTTTAATTTAACATATATACATCATTGGTCTAGGTATTATTCTAGGTCATTCATTTTCATTATATATTAAAATTCATTATAATTGTTTTTAAGGAAAATCTGAATAATCCATAGCATATCCCCATGGAGTGTCAATATATATTCATAGTAAGGAATATTGTTCTTTACCTTGTTATGATCGACTCAAGAATGACATTCCCTTTTTAAATATATTACCACTAGGTACACATTTTCCCTAAAAATGTGCATATGTAATATCCATAGTCGAATGTATTTTGATGAAAACCACATAATCAATAACTTACCAAAACATTATTATATTCTTATAAAAATATCATTGAATTTTACCATAGGGATATGTTACTTAATAATTTTTTCTTAAATATTGTTTTCAAGGAGTAAAATGAATATTCGTTCATACAAACTAAAATAACACAACCCTAGAATCCCGATGATGTTTCTTAATACCATTTCCATGCCTAAGATATTTGGAATTGCATCTTGATGTACCATATTTTTTTATTATTATTAAAGAAGATAGTGATATGAGTCTTGAATTATAATTGAATACACAAATCATAATATTTATTCTCAAGAATATCATTATTCCCTCTAGAATATCATTTTTTATTAAACATAGTAATTTTCAAGGAATACTAGGGAAAGGAAACAAAATATGGGTGTACATAAATATTAAATGAGGATTATGTATTTATAAATAAACAAGAAATCAATAAGAATAATAAAATTTTAATGCTAAATAATATAAAACATGACTGCATAAAAAGATAAATAAAAATCAATTTAGAAATGTCAGTAATTGAAATGATGTTCGATTTAATTAAAAAATAAATATTAAATGCATCTATAGATAATATCATAGTGAAAATATCATTGATAATAATAACTAAATTCTGAATGAATCCAATACTAAATTATTCGATGTCATGTTTTAGTGGAACATGATTCCTTTACAATCCTAAATATTCTTATTACATTTTAAAAATAATGGGTAGAAACAAATTTAACTATGTTAATACAACTAATTCGTCCAATGAGACTACAGATGCATCATGGTGCAATCATTATCTTGGATCCACCCATGATTGTTGGTCAAAACCATTCCAAATATATCCAATAATATTTTTACAATATAAACAATGTTCTTTATCATAATTATTTTAAATTGAGTAAAAGGTACATTTTTTCCAATATTTCACCAATCTTACAAATAACTGTCAATCTAAGACACCATATTCAGAAATGAGATAAACATTAAAAGATAAGTATATTCATGATAAATAATATGTTTACTTAGTGTAAATTTAGTGTCCATTGAAAATAGGAATGTGCAAATTTCAAAGGTAGTTAATGACTACAAAATTAATCAATGAAGTGAATTATCAAAACATTCCTTAGTCGAAATGACAATAAGCCATATGAAAAAGAGTAAATATTGTATCAATTTTTACCACTTAGATTAATAATAAATGATTTTTTTTGTCATTTATGAATAAAAATATTTTAAAATATCTTTAAAAAAAATTGTACCATAATATAAATTTAATTTTGAGAAACATTTTTCTAAATAATTTTTAAAAAACATCACTCCTAAAAAAAATTGTTAAAATATATAATCATAATTTTTGAAAGGAATATTCAAGGAAATGATGATTATAATTGTGGGTAATCCAATACCTAGAGCAAAATTAAGAAATGAACATTTATTTTTCAATGTAAAAAGGTTACTAATGTTTTTTATTTGTAAAATTGTAAGAAGACCCTCTAATAGTTTTGGTAAAATACAAATGAGCATTATTTATAAATGAAAAAAATATCCTTTTAAATTTATTTATATATATTATAAACAAAATGATAATTTAATCAATAAATAATTTTTAAAATTTAAATGTAATTTTTAAAATATTTTAGAAAATATTTTTTAAAATAAAATATGTAACCAACTAAAAAAGTGGAATAAAATATAATTTTCTTAAACAATATCTGAAATATATTAATCAACAAAGAGTAGAAAAATTACAATAATATATTAAAATAGTTAAAAATAACCAATAATGAATAAAATTAATTTGTTTATTAAAAATTAATAAAATTATTTCTTTTAAATAAAATTAAAATTTTAATAATCATGAATAAAATGTTATTGTGAAGTAAACCTTTATAGTGATCAAAACATGTTAATAAGAATAAAACAATGAATTAATTGTGTTTATAAAATTTAAGTCCACATAATACAAGTTTAATTACAACAATAGATATTTAAAATTCATACCCACATAACAAAAAATATTTATGCCAACTAAGAAGTAATATAACCTAATGAACATAAATTGGGATTTTAAAATTTCATAAAACATGTCATACCTTATATCAAAACCCCTTAGATGACTTAATTAATATTGATTTATATAATAAAATAAATAATTATTTATTTATTATTTTAACTTTAATAATATTATTATTTAAACCATATAAATGAAATTAGGTTCAAGAACTTACAATATGCCACAATGAAATGGAATTATGATGTAATCCCTTCTATTATTCATGTTTTAGTTGTACATGATTTATCCAACTATATAGTTGCTTTAAACAGGTTGTTAAATTTCAAAAAGGCCATATTATAATTTATAAAATCATACATGATCCTTATATAACATCTTATTACCATTTAATAAATAATTATTCATTATTGTAATTGTTTTATGTGTGAATTTCCTGGTTTTATCTTGCAAGGTTCATTATGAAAAGTCATGTTCATGTGTCCTTTATACAGTATTTTTTATCCAGAATAACTATCAAGAATAAATGAACATATTAATAAATATATTAATATTTTATAACAAACCATGAGTTAGGGTTATGAATAATAAAACGGTTTACAATCATAGAAATGGTAGGTTGTTTGTATGTATGATTAACGTTTTCTATTTTTTAGTGATCACTTGGAATGTTAATAAGTAACATTTTTCCGTTACATAATAACCTTAATACTAAATATTAATTATATTTTTTAAAAAATATAAATATATATATCATTCATGTTGTCTGGTGTTAAAAAGTGAGTCACAAAGCTTCGTAAAGGCGGTAAGCCACAGTTACACGTATGACGTTATCATCATTCCTTGAGTGAAAATGTAAGAAAACAAAATGATATATTATCATTAAAGAATGGTAAAATTTTCATGAATATCAAATTTATGTCATTTATATAACATATAATTATTAATTATCACCTTTTATGTAAATCATTATTGAATGTCGATTCATACAGCTTTGTAAGCCTGTAGTTCGTCGTATATAAAAGAGAAATTATCATGTCTCTTATGGAATGGAGAGTAATGAGTTATATATGATATAATGGATGAATAATTATAATAATGATATATGTATTATATAATTTTTATCCATAATATTACTCAAACTATTGATATTATAGTGGAATAACAAATAACATCGGTTTACAAAGAAGTAGTCTATAGTACACATGAAAGATTATTTTGTATCCTGTTTCATTGATGTGCAAGCTATTTTTGGCCAAAAAGTAACCTAAATCATATCATTAACTGGAGGGACCTGATTTTATTATATAATTAGGGGAAAATATAATTATAATGAGGTGGATTTAGAAATATATTAAAAATTCATATCAAAGAACAATACCACTTCTTCTAGTGTCTTCCTTGGTTTTGCACTAAATACAAAATCGGTTGGATTTCTATCCAATGTAAGTCCTATGATTGTATAAATATAGTGAATTGATTGGGAATGGATTGTTTTATCCAGTTGGATTGAGAGGTGTGAATAATTGGGGGAGTGACTTCCATTATATAGTTGAAGAGGAGTGGCATTCTTGTGAATTCTCAAAGTTATTCACTGATAGGAGGTCTCCATTACCTCATGTTTCTAATAAATTTAAAAATAATAGAGGGTAATTTTTATGTTTTCAATAAAATCACCTACTACAAATATATAATTTAATCCTTTTGTTCTTTAACTTCTATATTTCCCTATATTTTCTAAATTATTTTCACTAAGGCAACTAATTTTCAAAACAAGGTAATATATGCATTAATAATAAATTAGAATCAATATTTTTTAGAAATTAAAAAATATATTATTATAAATTTTTTAATTAATTAATAAAGTTAATATCAAATTTATATTTAAAATTATTTTTAGGATAAGTGAATGTAACATGAAAAAAACACTTTAACAATAAATTTGATAAACTAGTTTTTACAATTTTAAGGTGAATATAGTCATTATAATAGATCAATAGTCCATAAGTAGTACATATTTTATATTTCTTAATATATAAAAATAAATTGATTTTTGGTATGTTTTTTAGTAATTTTAATTCACTTAATAAAATATATTTCATCATAAAATAATATTAATGTCAATTTTGACATTCTTTATTATAATTTAATTTATGAAAAATACAAATAATGAAGTAGTTAGAATATGTTATATTCATATTTATTTAACATTATATATTCATTAAAAATAATAAAATAATATAATATTGAATAAAATTTACTTTACTATTAATTTTTTAGTATCATTTATTTTATTTAATTATGAAATAAATAATTACAATGTTTCAATTTCTAAATAAATATAAATAATTATTTCATTTATAAAAATTAAATATAAAATATAATGATAACTTAAACTAATTTATATTTTAATATAATATTTATAATGAAACCTATATATTTTTTTACATATTACAATGGTTAATAGACATTAAAATTAAGGAAGATACATTTTATGTCTTTTTATTTACGTAACATATTACATGGGTCACTATCATATATAAGTGCCCCAAAAAGACATAAAATTAAATAATAAAGTTAAAATATATGATATATGGACAATTAATTTGTTTTTGACAAATGGTTATGTTATTTTAAACGTTATATTACTTTTTTAACCCCAATGTAAACTCATTTACACCTTAATGGATATAATAAATTTAAAAACATTTCACTATTAAATATTTCCATAAATTATTTTTACCATATGGGATAAAATACATTATTATGATTCTAAATATTGAATCCTTTTTTCCAAATTCTATTTGATGAATATTAAAAACCTAATTTAAAATTAATCCCACTAAAATTATGAGGATATTATTTTTCTAAGTGAAAATATTTGTAATTTTACAAAGTTGATATATATAAATTAAACATAAAAATTATTTAAATGATTCAATTTTAATTAATTGATATAAATTTAACTAATTTGAAATTTAAATCAGTTAAATATAAAATTATTCATTATATATTATTTTAACAAAATTCTGTTTTCTATTAGAATTCTGTATTTTTCACAATTTATCAAAAAATGAAACATCTCCCAAAAAAACCAATACATAACCATGGGATAATTTTATATTATTATATAAAAATGTGATATATTTTTTAAAATAAAATTCCTAAATATTGTAATGTTTTAGTTTTGATTTATGTGTGCCATTCTTCATTAAATTTCCTTTTAGAAAATAATTTTATCTAGAAAACATTTATTTTCTTTTAAATGATATCTATTTTTTATAATAAGTGGATACATAATAACCATTTGTAATATATATATAAATATATTCAAAAATTATTTATCATTATTCATATCCTATATTCCAACATCTATGTGATGACTATCATATTAAATAATATTATTAATAGTTCATTTTTGTTTGGTAAAACAATGTTTTGTGTGTACCATAAGATAACTCAGTGTTTCTTATACCACAATAAAAAATAAATGTTGGATTTCAAAAAATTAGTATTAAAAATTTAATTATTTTTTAATTTGTTTATGTTTTAAATTCTATTTTATTCATCTTATAGTACTTTCAAAATTACTTTTAAAAAGGATTTGTTATTTTTTAAATTCAAAAATTAAGCTTATTTTATTTCTCCCCATTATCAAAATTTTTATATTAGAAAACTAAAATTTCTTGTTTGTTAAAAATAAATTTTTTTTATTTTACATGATAAATATTCATTCCTTTATCCTCGGTTCAAAGGTCACTCAATTTTTCATTATATTGACATGCTCTACTACAAATAACCAGAATTTTTTCAAGAATTTTTTTTTAAAGATAACATATCTATTATAACATAAAAAAAAATTACGCAACACTATTCTTATATCAATCATAAAATCATTTTTCCTCTTTTATGTCCTACTAAAATTCTACCATATACTTTTTGGAAAATGCATGCCTCTAATATCATTGGATAAATTATTACACTGTAATTATTGATGAATTCATTAGATTTACATTGGTTTTATTCATAAATGATTAGAATTATTCTTGTAATGTATTTTTTTATATATCTATGAAATTAGAAAATAAATTATATTATTAAAAAACATCCATTATTTGTGATAATGGCGGATAATGACACAAAAATTTATATATTTCTTGTTTTCTTCTCAAGGATAACATCAGTCCTTTTCCTCTCATAGAATGTCTCAAAAATATGGGGTGGTTGGAATAAATATATTACCTTCCAAAAAAATTTATGAATCTCAAAAATTATTTTTTTATTTTGTAGTAATTTTGGTGAGTTGGAGTTCAAACAACATGTTTTATACTTACCACATCTTTATAAGACCCATCATAGAAAACACTCATTTATATCATTATAAAGGAAAAATTCTCAATGTTTGCTTCCTTTAGAGTATTTGGTTTTGAATAGATTAATCTTAATACAAAGAATAATCTCAAAAATATATACGCTTAATCAAATGATGAAATCTTACCTGTCCACAGGAACTCAGGTAACTATTTATTATTAATTAATAAGAATACCATGAAATGGCACAGACCTTTCGGGCCCATTAATTTTCCAAATTTTAGGAATGGACGAACGGTGTCACTGAGGCACATCGGTGGCCCCGACACATCGATGTTAGGGCGACAATGCTAGGGAGATGTTGAATCACCTAACAATGAGTCCTTCCCTGCTTTTAAAGACCTTCCAGTTTTACCCAATGACTTATTTTTTATGTAAAATCATTTTAATACCCCTTTCAAAACCATTTAAAGACATTGAATGGTGTTTAAAACCCCCCTTAATTGGGAGACACTCGAGTTATTGAAACTTGTGGACTATTCCTTGGTTTTAAACATTTTTTTGTTTTACAATTTCTCCCTTGTTATGTGTTTTCCTCCATTTAAAGGAAACCCTTTAACTCACTGCTATTATCTCCACCATCTCTATGGATAATTTATAAATTCTAATTAATCTTGAAATATAAAACTTCCCAACTACATGGTCGAGCCATTATATGACATGTAAGTACTTTGAAATCAACTCCCTGATTTTCGAATCTAGTGTTTTTTATTATGTTGAGATCGTCTCTTCTTTTCCTTTCTCTCTCCTTTATTTTCCCACATACGAATCATGTGCCATGTTGGAACCCTTCTTATTCATCCTATGATTCCTTTGATTTCTTCTTTTACAAGTCTCACATTCCCAGTCATGGAATGAAGATAAAAACATCATTCTTTGATCATCCATGAAGAGATTATTCCTTTATCTATCATTACTGTGTATATGTGGGGTAGGTATGGAAATGTTTCCCAGAAGAGTTAGGATGAAACCAAACCCTAAAAAAGATAATTAATGGAAATTAAATAATGAAGTATTGTATTTGTTGTTGATGTTGTAATCTTTCCTCATTACCAATATATTGTGTATTTTATAGTGCTTATTCCCACTAAAAATAGTGGTCGTTGGTGGTCCTTTCATGCGCACTAATGGTCATCGGTTTCTTTATATAAACTTGTGATTGAATATATATAACGTGTTAACTGATTAATCATTTAATGTTAGTTGATAAAATTGGAGAATAATGAATAATAGTCCTTGTGTGATCACCCCATTTAACAAAATGGAATGACGGAACTTAATGAATGGTCTGGTTAAATATGAAGGATATCTTTATATGTTCTACAAAAAAACCATGGTTGTTCTACTTAATGCTTTTGAGGTGACATATATGGGGATGGGATCCCCTGTTGTTTAGTTTTTGGTTGAGGATATAAGGTCTTGTGGGGTTTTATGTTGGGGCATGGTTTAGTTCCAATAGATAGAGGTATTTAACAGATCCCTTTTGTTGTTGTGACTTTAAAAGAGAAGCAGGTGTAAATACATAATTTGTTTCATGACTATTTTTCCTTCACCTGTTGTTTGGGTTTGTCGATTTTTCCTAGCAGTGAATGAATATTTAAAAGGAATCACCTAAACATGATAAAAAAATGGATGTTTATCTATTTGTTGATGTCCTACTTTTGTGCATGAAAGAATTGTAACGAGGGAGTTTGTGTATGGGTTGGTTTCAAGACCCTCATGTTGGGATGGGTTCATGTTTACCAATATGTATAAACAGAGTTCTTTTTCTTATTATTCGCACTACACTAAAGTAGACCACTTCGTGTCGACCAACATAATTTCATGGGGGTGGTGTTTTTTCCAATAATCCTATGATTGAAAGGTTGTTAACTCATTTTCTAATCCATCACTTGGGAAGCCCAAGAATCTTTAGGAAGGTTTTGAAAACATGAGTCCCATTATAACCTAATACAATTCAGGTTGGGTACATTGTGGTGGTTGTCCATGGTGTGTGCAGGAATGTTTGTTTCCCACGTGTCTTCAGGATGAGGACCAGGTGTCTTCGGTCATGGTAGTAGTTGTTATGTCCCTGATGAATGAGGGAATGGTTATATATAGTTGTTTTGGACCATGTGTTTTTGGGTGGGATGCATGGTTTTCTAGGACCAAAATTTTGTTATTGGGGTTGCAGTCGAACTCTAGTGAAAATGGGGTGGGGGGTCTAATGTGTAGGATGTCTTCAATAACCAATGGGGAAGCAGTGCAGGATACCCAAATATAGATGTTCTACCACAATTAGATTACATTACTTATGTTATTTAAGGAGAATTCAATGGTTAGGTGGGGGGGTAGATATCCTTGTTTGGTGTTTTGGTTACCTCTACTTTCTTATGGGGCATAAGTATGCATCCCCACTTGTGCATGAGAGCGTTCAATTTTCTCTACTAAGTAAAAATGTATACTCAACATACATATATAAAACTGCTTTCTAGTATCTAGAAGGACTTTGAGGACTGTGCATGGCCATATTAGCTCAGATATAGGGATAGTTTTCTTCACTAAATTATTTTATTTTAGTAGTTTCCTCACGATTTTACTTGTAATTTTTATGGGTTTACCTTGATCATGAATATGGAAATTAATTTTGGACTTAGTATTAACTTTTGTTTTGGAGTTTTTTGGGTTTTTACTGTCTTATCTCTTAATATTATAAAATTAAAAGGGTAATGCCTACCATATTAGTTGTGATTCTATACACTTGATTTTAGTCACCACTCTGGGTCCTATTGAAGGAAGGACTCAAGGGTCATTATCTCTCTTTTAACTTGAGGAAGGAAGGGTATGACTATTTCTTGTCCCTTCCCTCATCATAGTGAAGGCATATAATGACATAATGTTATCAAGGGGAAGTTGAATGGTATGATGGAGTTTGAAGTTAGTCATAGTGATTATTTCATTGTATGGTAGAGAAATATTGTTAGGCAATTATTGTGTGTAAAATATCCCTGGTAAGACAAGATAAGACATGGGATTTTAGACCCCCCCTCCCCCCTCGTGATCTGATGCAAGGACTCTAGACCTACCGAACGACCATGTGAGGCTACATTGATTGCATGTTAAATACACTATGAATGTTACATGCATCATAATGACGTATTTTCATGTGGTATCTTGGTGTATTGGGTGTTTAAAATAAATAATAAAGATTACAAAAATTTTATAAGAAATCTTCAAAACAATTCAGTATTAGGAATTATTTTTTTAACATGTTTGTATCGAACTTGAACAATAACCATGGGTAGTGTGTGAGATTGAGGCCCATGAGGATTATTTCATTGATCAACATAGGGTTGATCGAGAGGAGGAGGAAAACCAGAGGAAGAAGTCACTTCAGAACATTCAGCGGCCATCCCATGAGAATTATGAGAGAAATTTATCAAACATGGAGATAGAAGATTATTTGGAAGATTTGGTGATATATTTCAGCTTGATCTAGGCACAGGATGAGTAATATGTTCTTCTGGATATAATCTATAAGCGGGGATCAGTGCATCAGTGGTAGACTCTCTCCCTTAGAGAAAATATGGATGCTGACTTTTCATGGACTAACTTACAAATAGAGTTCTAGGAGGAATTTCTTTCTTCCACGATGAAGGCGGAGAGGTGGCAAGAGGTGATCTCCCTCCTAAAAGGGATTCTGCTAGTGAGGGAGTTTGGGATCATGTTCAAGGATCTCATTCTTTTTACTCTAGACCTATTTCATTATGAATAGTCATGGGAAAGACATCTAGTGGAGGCACTCCGACCATCTATTTAGTATGTTGTTACTCATTTCACTCTACCAACATACATGTAGGTTCAAAAGATGTTTGAAGTGGTGGAGAGGATGCACATGATTGGAGGTGTGCAGCGAGAGTAGTGTCAGTTTGTCAAATCAAAGGGATGGTTATTACCAGCATGCCTCCAGCATCAAGGCCTTCCGGTTTTCAATAGGTGGGGATTAGGACCTAGTAGTTCCAATTTTTTTATCCCGGTCCTTTCCCTATCTCTATGTACCTAGGACCATGAGCATCATCTGTGGAATCTGTGGGAATCTTCGGAATTAGTTCCTAGATCGAGTGTAGTACAGTTTGATATGGGCAGGTTCAACGCCCACCTTAGCCACATCAGTTATCAGCTAGGCCTTTTCAGCTGTTGCATAAGGGACACCGAGCTCCTGCACTTCTTAGATCAAACGTTTCCAGAGGAGGCTAACCTTAGGGCACTCTTCAAGGACCTCAACCGGGTCGTGGTCATGGATACGGCTAATAGCTAAGGGCATAGGGGATTGGCGTGTGTAGTTTCAATCTATAAATGCAACCGTTTTAGTAGGTTCAGTGCTCGTTTGAGGTATGATAATCTTTTTTAGTACACATTCAAGTGCCTTGTTTGATTCTGGAGCTTCACACTCCTTTTTTCACCCATTTGGTCACATTCACTAGGCCCATATATAGAGAGACTTCTCGTTCCCCTTGTATTTAGTATGCCATTGGGTGGTCCGACCAGCCTGTCCTATGTTTTCCGAGGAAGTAGACTGATTTTGGGGCCCCATCAGTCCCGAGCAGACCTCCTTTTTCTAGAGATGTAGATATATGATGTCATTTTAGGATCGACTGGCTATTCTAATTGAGTTCCATTATCAACATATTCTGGAGAAGGGTCGTGTTTTCAAATATGGACAGAAAACATGTAACATTCGTTTATGAATAGGGTTTCCAGGAGGGTAGATGATGAGTAGATCCCCTACATTCATTTTTATCTGAACTATCATTGGAGTCAGTAGAAAAGGAGATGTTGTAAGTCCCCAATATTTTTCGGTGAGTTATTGGGCATCTTCCCTATGGAGGTGGTGACTTGACCACCAATACATGGTGTTGATTTTGGGATATAGTTGCCACCTGGTTTCCATACAATTTTGATGGATCCATATTGGATGGTTCCATCTAAGTTGTGGGATTTTTAGAACCAAGTTGATGAGCTAGTGAAGAAATATTTTATATGACTGATTGTGTCACTGTGTGGTGCTCTGGTCTCTTTATTAATGAAGGTAAACGATGGTCTCATGATGTGTAAAGACTACCGAAGGAAAATCATGTGATTGTCATGAACTGTTACCCCCTCTCGAAGATGGATGACGTTTTTGACTATTTGAAGGGAGTGGGTTGGTTCTTTGATATTGACTTGTGGTCTTGATATCACCAGTTGAGGGTGAAGGAAGATAAAATCTTAGAGAATTTCTTCAGGTGTTGATATGGGAACATTGATTTTTTTTCATGTTGTTCGGAATTACAAACTCACTAGCCATGTTCATGGGGATAATGAACTCCATCATTTCAGGATTATCTGGACTGGTTCATATTAATGTTTAGCAACGACATCTTGATTTACTCAAGATCAGTAGAGGATCATGCCGAGAATGTGAGGATAGTTTTAGTGGTCCTCTAATAGCAAAATCTCTAAGGGAAGTTGTCCAAGTGCATGTTCTAAACACGAGAGGTGCACTTCCATGGACACGTGGTGTCCTGGTAGGGAATAACAGGGGACTCATTGAAGGTTGAGGGTGCTATTTCTTGGGAATCACTCATGAACATGGATGAATTATGTATTTTCCTAGGTCTAGCATGTTACGAAAAAAGGGTTTTTCCCAACTTCTCTTGAGTTGCAGAAACTTTGATATCCTTGACCATGAATGACTAAGATTTTTGTATGGAGTGAGCTATACCATCCATATTTATGTTATCTCAAGGGAAAATTGGTTGGTTCCCTGGTACTAAGGTTTCTATATGATGGTGTAACATTTGATGTGTTCTGTGATTCTTCTAGCCTAGGCATAGGGTGTGTGAAGATGTCGCAACAGGGTGTGATCTCTTATAGGTCTAGAAATATATGTCCCCGTTAGTGTAACTACTCAACCCACAATCTATATCTTTAAGTAGTAGTGTTTTCGCTAATGTTTTGGAGACATTACCTTATTATGAAACACTTCTTGGTCTTCACGGATCACAATGCTTGAGGTATATCTTATCCTAGCATGGCATAAACTTACGGCAGAGGAGGTGGATGGAATTTCATTTGAAAAATGACTTTGAGATTTTCTAAACCTACAGAATGGGGAATTTTATGACCAATGCATTGAGTAGGAAGGTGAAAAAGGGTTTGGTTTGAGAATCAGTAGATTCTTGGAAGGTGATGCAGGAGTTGTCTTCCTTACATCTAGATGCAAAAGTTGATGGCAGTTGAAGATGTGTGTTCTAGATGACGGTGCAGTTTTCCTCGGTACAACAGGTGTAGGAGTATCATTGGGGTATATAGATGTTTACCTGATGTGTGATAATGTTGGTAAAGGAAAAACTCTTTATTTATGGTCACAATGATGATTGAAATCCGATGTTGTTTCATGAAAAGTTGTTTATACCAGTGGCAATGCGTGAGAAACTTCTCAGTGACTTTCATAACTCACCCCAATAGTAAACCCAAAATCATCCAATATGTATTGATGCTTGAGGGGTTAGTTATGGTAGCCCATGGTGAAATGGGAATTGTCATTGTTTGTGGAAAAGTTACACATGTGCCAGTAGGTGATAGTTGTGCCACATGATCCGGGTGGTCTATTGCAGACTTTAAATGTCTTTGATAGTTTGTGGGATGACATCTTGGTGTATTTCATCATGGTACTACCCAAGGATCAAGGAATCTATGATGTTATTTGTGTCGTGGTGTACTAGATGACGAAATCCACACACTTCCTCAAAATCAAGGAGTCGGGTGCAGTGGATTCCATAATAATGAGGTACATGGATGAGGTGATTCGGTTGAATGGAGTTCTGAGTTCCATAGTGTTGGATCATGATACATGGTTTACCTAATTAGTCTAGAAATTATTTAAATATTTTTTTCTAATCCATATTTTTCTTTCCATATATTTCCTCCCTCAGATGGATGGTGAAATAGAGAGGACCATCCAGACAGTGGAGAACATGTTGTGGGCATGTGTTCTAGTCATCAATGGATCATGTGTGCAACACATGCCACTTGTAGAGTTTTACTACAACAATATCTATCACCCTACCATTGGAATGGCTCTGTTCAAAGCCTATTACGGAGGAACATGTTGTTCAAATGTGTGCTGGATAGACATTGGAGAGGCATGAGTAATTTTCCTAGAGGTAGTGTAGAGCCCAAATGAGAAGCTCCAGCTTGTGTGTGAGAGGATGAAGGAGGCTCAGGACAGACAGAATTCATTTTCCGATCATAGGAGGATACCCTTGTTGTTCATGTTTGGGACCAAATGTTATTTATGGTCTCCCCCAGCATTGGAAATGGAGGTATGAAAGTGGGAATATGCTTTCATTCAAGTTCGTCAAATCCTTCTAGTTGTTTTGGTTGGTTAGTGAGGTGGCATATCAGCTAGCGCTACCACCACTGCTGCTGAGGGTGCACATAGTCTTCTATCTATCTCATCACTGTCAGTAACTACACAATGATTTTCATTTCCTTGAGTGGGGAGTGTTGTATATTGAGGATGTTGCGAAATTTTAAGAAAAACCAGTGAGGATTGATGATTTTTAGGAAAAGTGCTCTGTGGAAGTACCATTCCCTTCGTTGGTGTGTTATGGAGGCCTATTGGTGTCGAGGAGAGTACTTGGGAATAGGAGGCACAGATGTGTGCCCAGTACTCAAAGCTATTTTGAGTTTTTTTCTTTGTTGTTTTGTAATTGAATGTGATGTAGTGGTTGACCTTGATAACTATGATATGGGTTGTTTCCATTGTTATCTATGTGTGTGTGTAAATTCATGACCATGGAGAGGGGAGGACCCAATCCCTAATCAAGATTCATTAAGGTGGATGTGATTAATCTATTTTGGGCGAGTTAGTACCACCCAAAGAGATTAGTTTCCTGACATAGGGGATAGGGACACCATAATCCATATGTATGGTTGTGAAGCCTTTATATTTTTGTGTGGTTTATTGTGGGAAAAGTAAAGTAGTGTGTCTGATGATGTTCAAGAGATAGACGAGGCAGAGGTGTTTCAAGATTTCATGGTTTGTTATGGAATTTGAACAACTCTAGGTTGGGTCATCCCAGAGAGGTATGTTGTGAGTTTTTTGTTCGATTCCCTCTCTTTTCATTGGGCTTATCATTGAATTCTTGAGTACGATAGTAGTTTGAGAGGTATCTGATGTAATATTGGACATTCCTGGTCTATTACTTTTACAAATTTCATGAATGGATGATTAGTGTCACCAAAGAGAATTAGTGGAATTAATGGGAATTGGTGGAACCAATGCACATTAATGGCATTGATGGGCATCGATGGCACCGATGGGCCTCATTGGAACCGATGGGTGTCAGTGGAAACGATTCTTATCAGTGGCAATGATAGCTCATCCAAAGCACCAATCAACCACAGTGCCAAGGAGACTGTTCTTGGGTGATAGTGCCTCACTTAATGATATGTCCTTCTATGTTTTTCAAGGACCTTCCAGTTTTTCCCCAGTGATGAATCTTTTGATGTAAAAGAATTTTAATACCCTATTCCAACCGATTTAAATCTAGTGAAATATGTTTTAAACACCTATTAATTGGTAGAACCTTGATTTATTGAAATGTGTGGCACTTTTATTTAGTGTCACACCCTATCATCTTTTACAGTTTCACTATTGTTACACATTTTCCTACATTTAAAGGAAACCAATTAACTGACATCTTTTATCTCCAAATTCATTGACGATATATATTATAATCAATTTCATCCCAATTTGTGAAACAACCCAACCGCGTGGTCAAGCCACAATCCTACTTTTATGTAATTCGAAATCATCTCCATAATTTTTGGATCTAGAATTTTTCTTAAGCCTATATCATATCTTCTTTTCCTTTCACTCTCTCTGGGCGCGTTTGGAGTCCTTCTCCCATTGGAAAATCATGTGCTATATTGGATTCCTTCCAATTTATCCTTCGAGTCCTTGGAGTTCATCTTCTCCATATACTATATTCCTAGTTCTAGGCGTGAGGATTAAAACATTGTTCATAGATCATCCATGTAAATATTCTTCCAGCATCTCTCTTTACTGTGTATCATGTTGGGCATGTATGAAAATGATTCCCAAAGGAAATAGAATGAAACCAAACCTTAACAAAGATAATAAATATTTTTTAAGAATGAATGGGTCTGTTAAATGGTGATGTTATACTATTTCATATTAGTTCATATGTTGTGAATTGTATAAGGATTATACCCATTGAAAATATTGGTCGTTGGTGGTCTTTTATGGGAATTATTGAACCTCCATTTATCTATATAAACTTGTGATTGAATGGTTGTAACATGGGAACTGGTTACTTGAGTAAATTTGGTTGATAAAATGAATTCTAAATAATTAATAATTCTTATGTGATCAAATAAGTTAAACAAACAGAATGATGGAACATTATGGATGGTGTGGTTAAATCTAAAAACTCTCTTGCTCTATTCTTCTAATAATCATGGTATTTCTGCTTGAAGCCTATGGTGTGACATTTTTGGGGATGGGATCCCCAATTGAATAGTTTTTTCTTGATTATATGATTTCATGTGTTACTGTATGTTAGGTATAGGTTTGGTTCTGGTACTTGGAGGGATCACAGAGATCCATTTTATTGATGTGACTTTACAAGAGAACCGGGTGCGAATTCTTAAATTTATGATTGAAAATTTTTCTTTTAGCTTTTGTTTTGGATTGTGTTAATGCCTTTTAGTTTCCTAGTGGTGAAGGAATATTTAAATGAAATCACTTGACCATGATAAAAACAAAAATTGGTGGTTCTCTATTTGTGGATATTGTGCTTTTGGGTATGAAAGAATAACAACGATGGTATTTGTGAATGTTTTGGATTCGGGACACTTATGGTAGGATGAGGTCCTGTTTACCTATATGTGTATACTTAGTTCTTATGATTCTTACTTGTACCACTCCCATGTTGAGAAATTCATGAAAAACTCCCCCAATTCATGGTGTAGGGTGTTTTTTTCCAATATTTGTATGAGTGGCTTGTTGTTAGATCCTTTTCTACACCCTCTCCTGGGTAGACCATGACTCTTCAGATTAGATGTGATGGCCTGAGGACCATTATAGCCCAAGACTCTTCAGTTTGGAAACATTTTTTTTTTGTTATCAAAGGTGTGTTCAGGTAGATTTGTTTCACACGTGTCATCGGGATGAGGACTATGCCTTTTCGGGCATGGTGGTAGTTATTCTGGACCAGGTGTCTATGGGCATGGTTACATATGGTTGTGGTTATCTAGGTGTATATGGGTAGGATGGGTGGTTGTGGATGCCCCAATGTTTATGGTTGCCGAGGGAGTGGGACTGTAGTGAAAATGGTGGGGGAGGTCTGATGTGTATGATGTCTTCAATAACCAGTGGGGACGTTGTGTAGGGTACCCATTTTTTGATATATTATTACTATTACTTTACATGAAATGCATTATTTGTGGAGGGTTCCTTGGTGAGGTGGGGTGGATAGATTATCTTTTTTGGTTCATTGGCTACCTCTACTTTCTCACCGGGGGGAATTAGTATGCCTCCCCATATTTTCATGAGATATTTTGGTTTTCCATATTGAGTATACCTGTATACTCACCCTGCGTATATAAAACATCTTTCAGGTTTCTAAGACGACATTGAGGATCATGTGAGACCACACTATATCAGACGTTAATAATGTTGTGGTCACTAATTTCTTTTTTTGAACATTCCTATGAAGTTGTCTAATACTTTGTATGGGTTTACCTTGAAAATGAATATGGGAATGGATTTCACCTTTACTTTTAACTTTTATATTTGGAGTTCCTTTGGATTTTACCATCATATCTCTTGATATTACTTCATAATAATTGAAATTCCTTCCACATTACATGTGATTATATAACCTTGGTGCTATTCTTCACATTGGGTCATATTGAAGGTGGGATTCATCCTAAATCCCATCAACTATGTGATGATAATTTTAAACAACCTAGTTTTACCCATCATATATCATAGTCGTCTAATATTTCTTAAGATAATAGAGAAACAAGGTCCTACACATTACCCAACTATTGGACTCAATATAATGATAATCCTCTTGTAAATGTTATCATTGAATTAGAATTTTCAATAAGTACTAGATGGTTTGTTTTAAATAAGGCGTAATATCACACATTTCTATATCTATATAAACCTCCTTACATTAGAGATTCTATTAATTATTATAATTGGATTATTATCATACCAGAGGATTTGAACTAATCTCATGTAATTAACTTTTGTAGACAATATGAATAATATTATAATAATTATAATATTATCACTGAGTGTGTTTTTCAAAAAAAATAATAAAAGAGTAAAAACTATTCGTAAGAAGGATCAGACTATTCCTAATGAATATAACCAATAATAATGTATTGGTAATTTTGAATCAAATTCACCCTTTTATCAACATTATTCAATTAAAATAGTGTTAACTTTTTTCCAAAATTAACATTAAAAATTTTCATATTGACGTAAAAAGATATATTTCAAATCCTTTTACTTTTTAAAATGTTTTTTTTCTAACCACCTCATTTTCAAAATAATAAATAATATATTTTATTTTTCATGTTAAATAATCATCAATATGGTTTAAAATAGTCTCCTCATTTTTGATATGATAGGTTATTTATATATATTTTGGAAAATTATATTAAAATGGGGAACTCTGATTCAAAATTTTTCCTCAAAACCCATTTCAGAATATTTATTAATATTTAAAATTAATATTGATAACATTATGTTCATATCAACTAATTAGTTACTTTATAGTGAATTTAATTATTTATGTAATAATGATCTAAAAATATTTTGTAGTGAACCTAAATTAATACATGGATTTTAAATTTCCTATGATTTATATGGAATATTTATAATTAAGAGTGAATACATTAATAAAATTGTGAAGAATTTTTCATTGAATTATTCTATAGAAAATATAACACACCTGAGTAAAAATTGTAATCTGACATTAGATGATTCTAGTCAATTAGACTATAATAATCTTCATCAAAATACGATTGAATATAAAATTTACTTTACTACAATCTGGCTAGACCTTGTGCTTAGTGTATGACTTTTTCCTCATTTACAATCTAATCCAAGGTAATATCATATAAAATCTATAAAAAGAATTTTCACTTATTTAAAATAAAATAAATACTTTGTATTATTTTATCTTACGAAAAATTAATTTTTAAATTGTTATTTTTATAATGATTAATTTTCATGATGATAACTAGATAAGAACTAAAGTAAAATAAATTTTCATCTATAATAAAAATCCCTCTTCTCATGAAATGGTAAGAAGATAAATTGTGTTTCTCATTCCCAATAAAAAAAATGGAATACATTACCACTAGGAGTTTTTGTGTCCATGCCACATGGATAAAACATTTTCTTATTAATATTCAGATAAAAAAATATATCTCAATCATGAGTGACAACAATAGTGGGATGTGAATTTCTAAAAATAATATTAAATACTCTCATACTGAGAAAATTTAATTGAGACACCATTCTCTATCACATTGTCATCATAATGTTCATATATTTATTTATTATGTTTTCATAATACATAAACAAGTATATATCATCACTAAACTCATTTCTCTTGATCACTTTTACATTAGAAAATGATATTTTCATGCGATTAAATTATAATTATTATATCTTAATATTGTTTAAATCTTGCGGTGTTAGTTTTTCTTAAATTATATTTTCAAAAAAACTTTTCCAAATTCGATTTATAATTAAAAACAATTTTTTATAACATTTAATAATATAATAAATATAATTTAGTTTGATATTCTAAGAAAAAAATTATTGTTCGGATACAAAAATATTGTATGTGGATCTAGCATACATCCACCTTAGAATTTATCTTGAAATGGGTTTTTGGGGTTTCTGACCCATTCTCCATCCAACGAATAATGCGTAGACATAATTTCACACTTGGTTTTCCACTCTAATGTAATTTTATACTATTTATTTATAAACAATTTTCAATCCTTTATAATGAAAATAATTTGTTAGAATATTTATTTTTTATGACTTTAATTAATTGTAGTCCTATCTCATGGCTGTTACCCCATTGAAATATTATTATTTGTTAATTGAGGGGAAGATAAGCTTATTAATAGTGAAATTATCCTATAAGGGACATGTTATTTTTGAAAATAATTTTCCAAAAGTAATATTTTTTTCAAACAACATTACTTAACTAATTCAAAATTAATTTTAAAATGTTATATTCAACATTTAGACACTATATAAAGAAATAATTTTTTCAAGAGTTTTACTTAAAGAAATCATCTAAATAATTTAAATACATTTTTTCCCTTTTATAAATACCATTAATGATGTAATATTAAGTATTAATGTTTATTAATTTATTTTCCAACCCCATGTATGAATTATATGTGATAATCTCAAAAGGGGGGAGGTTTTATCGTTTCACTCAAAATAAGAATTTTATTGTTTGAGGAGTTGTGATTTAAAAAATAATTGTTGGTGAAAGTTTTTTCAATATTCTTTAATTAATAATGAAATATCAATATCACGGTGAAATATTCTAATAATTTAATTATAATTAAATTTTATGGGATAATAAAAATGATTTATTTTTGTTTTCTTCTCATTCTTATTTTATTTTATTGATTCAAAACAAAATTAATGTACATAATTCATTCACTTAATGATGGGTATAGTGATTAATAAAATCATGATAAAAAACCTTCAACAATCCAAAAATATATATTAATAGAAATTTTAAAGCATCAGAATTAGTATAGAATCAAATTTTAAGTGAATTAAATGAAATATATTAGTAAATTTTTGAATACCATGAACCAGTAGCATGAGGAAACCAATGTACTTTCACCTTGTAATCCATTCCATGACCATAATACTACCAATAAAGCAGTACCCTATTAGCTTTCTAGGGGAGGTAAAATAGATATCTAGTTTAGATGGGTTGTGAATAGTTTCTCACACCCCTAAATTTTATGAAATATATTTTTGAGTAAATCTAATATCTTTTATATCATTCATTACTGAAAACACCATGTTTTTTCAAATCATTAAAATATTAATATTATCATTTAAAAAGATTCACTATTACTATGAAATTAAATATTTTTGAATGAATAATAAAAATAATAATTTCAATATTGAATATATTTTATAAAAAAATTATAAAAAATTACATATTTTTTTGTAACGTGTTTATATAATTTGAAAATATAATTTTCAAAAAAACAAAACATAAATAAATTAGTTTTTGAAACCATTATAAATATATTTTTTAAAAATTGAACTTCATTTTTGAAATATAAATCAAAAAATTATCTCTAGAATAATTTTTAAGTTTTTCAAAAAAAATTAATTTTTTTATTAATACTGCAAAATACTAGATTCTATTAAAAACATCATTTTCATTTAAAGATGGTATACATTTTTCAAAAAATGAAACTAAATTAAATATAGTTTAATTATATAATAATTATTATAATTTATTTTATTGGAATCAATTTCATTTTTAATTTTTATATAATATATTTTTAAACATTTCATCATTTTTTCATTGGAAAACTCCTTTCTCATTACGTTTGGAGGATTAATTGTAAATTAAATATTTCCAAAAAAATGAATTGAATTTTAAAAAATTAATTTTATATTTTCAATTCTAATAAATTATATTTTATAACAGTTTAAGCTATTTTTCAATATTAATATTAAAAGTATTTAATTTTTTTTCCATAGTTAATGTTAAAACCTATTTATCAGAGAGATGGGTAAACTAAAAACAAAAGTTAAATAATTACAAATATAAATATAAATCAAATATTTTGTTGGATATATTTATAAATTATCCCCAATAATGTTCTATAATTTCAATTTTTAATATTTTTTAAATTATAAATATTATTGTTAAACATTACCCTTTTAAAAAATTGAATGTGTCTTGTCCCACAATTTTTAAATTTTACGGCTTCTCATATCCAACTGACACTTACATTCCATTTGTTTCTGAAAATAATTATGAATATATATTCCTTAAATCTCTACCTGCATCCTATATTCCTTTTTGAGTTTATAGAATAGAACTATGATGTCTTTAGGTTAAACATTAATAGGTTTTTCATAGAAGAGGCTATGTTTGAAACTATGTGTTTTGGTGTCAAATCTAATTCTATCACAATAAATCATTATCAATAAATTTAATATAATAAAAAATTTATCTCCCGTATTATTATTTATTTATGTAAATTTCATAACTTATATCAATCTTCTCCTCTACTGAATGTGAAATTTAACAATTGATTACATGTACAATGAAAAAATTCCACACGAATTGATGTTATTTATTTCATCCTAACCTGTAATGGATGTATATTATGAAATATTTATATATATATATTTAAATTAATAATTTTATATATTTAAATTAATAATTTTATATACCTATATAATTATAATTAAACATATACCTTCTAACTTCCCAACCATTTGGATAACAACAACATCAATCATGTGTGTGGAAGACTACCACCATGTGTACCAAAGTGATGTGTTTTCCTTTATATTTTTCATTGATGGTAATAAAGATAGGTAAAATGAATATATATTATAATTTTGATATAATTACAAATTTGGAACTACCATTTCACATGTAACTTCTTACATTCCATTTTTTGGGGGATTTGATAACATTGTTCGTTTGTATGATGAACTACATCCTTATAAAGTAATGTGATTATTTTTTTAATAATCATTTACATGGAAGTTAATTAAGGTATATTTAATTAATTTAAGTAAAATATTTGAAATAAAATTAATTATTTAAATTTTATATAGTATTTACCATTATTTAATTTCATATGTTGTGAAACTATAAACAACGTTCATGAGTACCTACAGCCTACTATATCCATAATTATTATATTTTATTTTATATCTCTAAATTTTATAGAATATTATAAGTATCTATATACTAATAAATATATGATATTTATATCATGGTTAAAATTATTTATATTATGGGTCTATGATCAATGTAATAGGACTAAGAATATAAATTGAAAACATACAAATTAATCAATGTATTTATTTCTTGAAACTTTTTTTTAACATGGAATTCTCAATAAATTGGTGATAGAAATATATAAGAAAATCATATGTGATATAATATATATAATAATGGTTCTATAATTTATGTATATAAAAAATTTTACTTACTTTAAATGAGTTTTTAATGTTTGCAATGGAAGTCAAGACTTTTGTTAATGGATATTTTTCTCAAATTTTCTTCTTTGAATAATATGTTATGTTATGAAAATATCTACCAGTATAATGTCTATATAATGAAAAATTGGAATTTCAAATCATGTATTTATTTATTACAATTATGTACTATTTCATCTAATTTTATTCCTTCTTAAGAATTATGATACAATACTACTTGAGTGGTAATGATTTTATGATTTAATATCATCATTTATCAGGATTGATTATGTCTATTCTTCCATTGATGAAATAATTGTAACTATTCCTCAAGAAAATAAATAATTTTCTTCTAATAAGGTCATTTATTGAGAATAATTTTTACCATTAATTTTATAAAATTTATGTATAAAGGATTCAAATATTATATTTTTAGAGAAAATTACCTTTAAATCTCTCTTTGTTTGAAAACAATTTTTTCTTCCACATCCATGTTACCTAAAAAAGGATTAATTTTTTTTAATGTTTCTATTTGATAGTGTAATTTCATTTTAATCCATTTTTACTATTTAAGAAAATATTTTACAAGGAATCATATGAATTTTTCAAAATAATACCCATTTGACTAGTACAAAAAATGTGAAATGAATACTATTTTCTTTTTATGACATTCCCTGCCATCATGACCACTAAATTTTTTAAATCATCCCATTATATGTTTAAAAAAAATTATTTTAAGAAATTATTTCAATTTTTATTAAATTTTAGTTCTATATAAATTGTTTTAATGATATTTTCTTTTCCTAAATAAATGTTCCTAGAGTTTTTCAAAAATTGTTTTCAATATATAATGAAAAAATTTGATGTTAAATTTTATTTACTGGGGCATAATAATGATACAATTCATTTTATTTATATATTTTTTTATTTTTTTATTTAAAATTTTTTTTTGAAACACATTTCTTTACCGTTGGGTTATGATATGATTAAATTCTTATAAATCCCATTTAATTTGTTTCGTTTGGATATGTTAATGTTTTATGATCTTGTACAACAAATAGACTAAATTCTTGTAATTGGTGGGAGATATATCTCACTATAATAAATTACATAATTTTTAATACTTTATGAGATAATAGGGTACACAATAGGATATTCCAATATCACAAAGAGTCTAAACAAGATGTTATACCAAGATGGAAGTAGGTACATAGGTGGTTATACAAAAACTATCATTTTATGTGTACCATGGTGGGTAGAATAGACATATATATACTAATGTGTTTCTACAAGTCTATGTATTATTCAAATGTTATCATCTACTACCCTATGTTCTTTGATTTCACTGAAATTTATTTTAGTCTTTATTCTATAACGTTATATTTTTTTCATTAATAAATATGGTATTGTTTTCATAAGTAATGCTCAAGTTCTCATTCCCTTATACTCTTTTTATGTTTTCATTTTTCCATATAAAAAACAAAATGTTAGGGTGAGTTATATTTATATTTAAAGGTTGTTATAACTACTATAAACACATTAGTAGTGGTTGTGGACAACTACCTCTAGTATGGACACCCTTTCCACATTGGTGATTTATGGACGAACTATTGGTAAAATTGTGATTTGTTTAGCAGTGCTTAAATTAGATGGGATTTAAACCTGGTATCATATCTCAATAGTTTCCATGAAAATAGGTAGATTATGTGAGGTATTTACTTCCCATAAATGAATTTCCAAATTTATTACTGTTACAACCACAAAAAAAATCATTCCAAATATAGTTTTAGGGGGGGTTCTCCCCACCCGCACTAATATTTTTTAATTTTCTCCCTTATCACACAAAAATTATCGAATAAACTCTAGAACCCCATACTAACCTACCGGACTCCCACCTCTTGTAGGATGGACAGTCACCCTTCCCCCTCACACCTCATGGAAAACCACTGAGCCCCCCACATTGACACCCTCAATAGCCCCGCTTGTCCGGGAACAAAAAATAATGCCCCCACACTTTGTCTATATAACATCCACCAAGGCAAACCCCCTTGCAAATTCTGTCCAAATAACCCTTACTATCCCCACTCACACAGGTGTACATTCCCACCACCCCCCCCCCCCATTTCACCATTTAGAGGAAGTATGATGCGTATCAAAATGTTTCCCTCCTGGGAATTAGATTTTTAATTTTTTACTCTTGTACAACTCCATTGACATAGTTTTATATTACTGTATTATATAACTTCTAATTATTTAAATAAAAAATATAGAAATATATATATACATATGTATTGAAATATAAATAATATATATATATATATATATCTAATATTTATAATATATATATTGTAATTTACATATATAAAAATATATTTTCACATATATCTATAATATTTTTTATTATTGTATCTATTTTTATATTTTTTTATAAAAAATATTAACAGATAAAATAAAACTTCATATATACTTATATATATATACTTGTGTGTGTGTGTAACAGTAATAATATTAATTATTATCATAATTTCACCTAAATTTTAATGCATAGAAATAATTTTTTTGTTTTATAAACACGATTCATTTATTGTATTATTTTTATTATACATATATATTCTCTTATATAATGTTATATTATATATTAATATATGTAAATATATAAATTTATATCATATCATGTGTATGAATAGATACACACACAAAACCCTAAATAAATTCATATAATTTGATATATATAATATTATCAATTAATATATATATCCAGTAAATTAATCTATAATTAATATGGTTTACTACAATAATATATATATATATAATTAAATATTCATAATATATATATATATTATAATTTATATAATATTTATAATATAATGTAGTGATTCGTTTTTTCGAACTGAAAATAAAATATATGGGATTTTGAACTTTTTTATTAACTGATTGGCTAATTTTTAAAATACTGATTCAGAATGGAGTTTAGAGATTCGGAACCTCAAAAAGTTATATTTTGGGCTTGGGTGAAGATTTTACAAGTTTACGAGGAGCGTTGAGAAGTTTTGTTAGTGTTGTACATGGAAACTAATGGTTTTCAAATGCTGTAAAGATCGAATAATTAGTTTGGAACCATGTGGCCCGCTGTAGGAAACCATATGGATTTGTTAAAAGGGAGAAGGGGAGGTGTACATGGTCAAAACATGGTTTTATAAACCCTACGCTAAGACCACAGGGTGTGCATGAAGGGACAACGTGCCCATACTGTTCATCGCATGGTTGGTGCACAATTTGACTAACCATGTGTCCCAAACCATGAGATGTGTCTTTATAAAGAAATTGATTTAAATTAATTACAATTTAAAATAAAATAAATTAATATGGAATTTTTTTCATAAAAATTTGATTTATAATTATAATAATTATTTTTATTATAATTAAATTTATTATTCTTATAAAAGTTTTAGGAAAACCCCTTGAGGGTTTCTTCCCTATTCACTCATGGGACCAACCTCCTCCCTAGACTCTCCTAGGATTCTATTGACAAACCACCTGACAACCTCTCTGGTTTCATTGTTTTCATCAGGATTATTCAGGATTCATGCTCTATTTGGAGTGGTATGTCCTTCTCCTCTCCTCTCCTCCATTGATTGGATGTTTTCTCATCCCCATCACCCAACATAAATAATTTGAAACCTAACATAGGGTTAATACAGATTTCTATTATTTCATCTGGTTCTAGGGTATGTGAGTTTTTGCTCGAGAACCCTTCTTTTTTGTTTCGGCATACACATCCAAAATTGAAGCAAATTGGTTCATTTTGGTTCAAATTTATTTATAAGGTATGTGCTTCCATCTATTCTTCATGTTGTTCCTTTTAAAATTGTGGTTTTTTTAATTTATGATTTCCACATATTTTTTATTGGTTGCATTTGTCTATTCTACATTATTTTTTAGTCTACGACAATTTTTTAGTAATTATGATACATCCTAAATGTTCGTGCTCACATGGGAAGGTATGTATATATATAATGATATATAATTCTCTGTGCATGTAATCCCTCATGGCATGTGGAATACATGCATTTGGATATATATATATATATATATAATGTTATTTGTGTGAGATTTTAGGGAGGATTCATGTGGTCGACACCAGTTTGACAAGAGATGACTATTTGGCTAGGATCCACCCTGATGTAGGGTCCCTTTTTATGTCCTTACATTTTATTAATGAATTAATTAATCACATAATTCACTTCTTTAGATTTTAAATAATGAATTTAAGTTATTTGATTAAAACCCAATTAAATTTGAATTTATTATGTTTTGTGATTTACATGAAAAATGTAATAAATTATTTGTGTGATAAGTAATATAATTATTTATGATAAACACCCTCTAATAGAGGCACATTATCATTTGTGTAAAAGGATGTGATTATAAATTTATGTCTGGTTGGCATGTTATACTTATTTTTCCTTATGAATTGATGTTATGTTTGAAATATGGAATGATTTGGACAAGTCAAGTAATTCCCTGCCCCTTCTTAATTGTATTTAGAAGGTTGAAGAGGCGTTAAATGGACTTAAGAAACATTCCCAAGGTTCTAAAGCCTTGAAATAAATGCTGATGGAATCAAGAACAATTAGGGAATGATTTATCCCCTATAATGAAACCAATCAACTAAACAATGAATATAGTAACAAAACTACATGATGAATGTCCATAATGTCTTACAACTCAACAAGACCAAAAGAAAAATACAAAAACCATAATAACCATAATCGGAGTACAACGAGGATGACTCAATAACAAAACCCAAATGAGACCAAGACATGATCCATGGCTCCACATCAATCTTCATGCACCAAGACAACCATACCACCCAAGAATCATGAGGAACCACTGTCCAAAAGGGATGCATTACCCATACTTGTGTCTGAGAATATGAAATCTCCAAAATCACCAAAGTTGCAAAGAAGTGGGTGAGTGAAAATACTCAGTACGTTTTTTCCAATTTACTTCCCTACACCAGCTAATATGATAAAACCAATAGAAAAATTTAACAAAAAAATTTATATATAACATCCAATTTGGAAAAGATTATGTCAAAGTAAACACACCCTATCCAAGCCACACATATCATATCCACACATCCAAAACCATTTCCATCTTGCATAGTAACATACAACAAAGAAGGAAAAATGGGGGCATATCTCATCCAAACTCGTTTACTACCTTCCCAATCAAGATGTACTTATCAGGCACTTATCCTTGATTATGACACTTCCATCGAATCTAAATTCTCTTTTTATAGAGTTACATCCCAACAAATTCAAATCCTTTTAATCACAAAAATACCATGCACTATCCAATAACAATGCACATAATAAACAAAAGGCCACAACAATATTCCAATAACCATTTCATAATAAAACAATCCCTTGAAGCATCATTATTTCCATATCACAATTAAATAAGAAAACATTTTTTTAAAATTCTTATCTCCTAAAATATTATCTCTAATTCAAACCAATATCTATATTAAAATCAGCATTTTAAAATCCCACAACAAAAACCACTTTTCACTAATATCCCATTTTACCCAAAATCCAAAAATCATAAACAAATGGGTTTCCCCCAAGATTATCACATCATAATCCAAATTAATTTAATGAAAGAAAAACGTATTATAACCAATGACTCTTGTTCTAGTAAAAGTAGACATGGGATAGAATCCACCTAATTTTACAGTTCTGGTGAAATCGAACCACAAGGAATCACACCACAAATGTGGAAAACACACCACCCAAACCACTCTAGATCATCTTACATATCCTCAAAAAAAACCTAAAATCATTACCTAGTGAAACAAAACCATATATATATGTGCACTTAATGTAGATATAGAAAATGAATAGTCGGAAGAGCGAAGATCTATATGAAACTTTAATTAAACGATGTGAGAATACTTTCTCGATGATGTGGCCTTAAAAACACATGTTTTTTCCCATCTAGTTAATAAATTTTTATTGATTTATTTATTTATTAGTACAATTTTTTCTAAATAAGTGCACAATTAATTTTATATATTTAAATTTATTATTTATTAAAATTTTGTAATTAAAATTGTATTTTTAGCCTTTAAATTATTGATCTGTATCTTAAATTAATTTTATAGTCTAATAACCTTTTATTTACTTTCGTTTTTTGGCCTACCTTTTTTATAATTTAACATTAATTAATTAGTTAATTCTCTTTTTTCACATAAATAATGATGTTTTTATTTAAATTTTCATGATCTAAATATTATTTAATTTAAAGTAACATTATATAAATAATTGTCATCTTTTAACAAATAAACATTAATAATTTTAATTTTATAAACATAATACTATTAAATTAATTTCATTAATTAACATAAATTTTTATTAATAGATGAATTATTAGTTTACTTTAGTTTATTCAATTTTATTCTATAACTATTTTATGTAATTTAATTAAGTTTTATAATTTTTAAATCATATATTAACTTTAAATAATTTAGTAGCTTTTTAATTTTGGTTTTAGTTTAGTAACATATTATGTTTTACAAATTGAAGTTAATAATAATTAAACTTATGTTTAAATGGATTTATAAGTTTATTAATCATTATGAGTACCCATATTTTCAATAGTTTTAATTAAAATTTAGTTTTAATTATTTTATTTTTTTAGAATTTACTTATGTTTTGATTTATTTTACTCTTCTATTTATTTTGAAATCTCATAGTGGCAGTATCATAATCTCACTGTCTCACCCATATCACAATGCCACATCAAACCCTTCTCACTGTGCCACTTGTTTTACCCCTACACTAAAACCATATATCCTTCTCAAGATCTCATCATTTCAAAATCATTGTTGTGCTACCAGTTTTGGCATCACAGTTTCTTCCTTACGGACTCACAGCCACTGTTCCTTCACACCTTGACCTATTTCACCATTTTTCAAACCACTATAATAGTGGTTCTTTCACTCTCGGTCTATCCATCACTAGCATCTACCGATTAAAATTTTTACTCACTCATTACTTGAACATAGCATCAATGATCAGATCCAATGACTCTCATTCGGACGCTCATTCATTCTACAAACACACCTTTGGAGAGAAGATCCAAAGACACTATTTTTTAATAGCATGAACACACGTTTTTCGAGAGTGGACATCGGGGAGAATCATATGAGTAGAGTTGAAGAAGAATGATCATGGAAGTAGAGTTGTGCTAGAGGTGTTTTTCATCCCTCTGGCTATAATTATTTTACACTGTTTTTTGTTGTTTTCACTCCTTCATACTATATCATCATAGGATGAACTTTCTTAGCTCAATAATTTTAAAACATTCTATTTTATGTTATATAAATCGTCATATTATTTTCTTTTTAAGAAATTTGAATCAGTTGGTGAGACTGACATTATTTCTAATCTTTTGATCATTCACGCTTTATTTTTTTCAATTTCAAACATCATTATCGAATCGTGAGGTTAATCTGGAATATTATTTCTCAAATCATTGACAACATAATCTCTGGAAATTTATGGCGAGTTCATTTCTTAATGTTAACTTTTTAATCTTTTTTGACATTCAATAAAGTTTTGGTGTGTAGAATATCAAGACATAATCCACTGCCTGCTGAATTTCTTGGAGAGGGAAATTTTTCAGTCTTCCATGAGGTATTATTCTATTATAATCTGTGGAGAGAATATCCATTCATACAATTATTTTAGAGTTCTAGAGAACATTGTTGATCTTGCTTATTTTTCTTTTCTTCTATCTATGCTTTTTTACTATTTTTTATTTAGCACATTATTAATTAGTGTTAGGCTTTGACATTACTTGAATACTAGTTTTCCTCAATCCTGGACACAAGAAAATTGTAAAAGATAATTACATAATAAAATGTATTCCCCCACTATTTCCAATAGTGGGGTTTATTTTTAATAAAACATTATATTTCGCACCTGTCTCCCTTTGGGATCGACCCTACACCACTATGCTAGTGTAAGAGTTATAAATAATGTTTTGAGGGCCGTGAGGACCTCCAGCCACATCAAAAGATATCCCCATTGCTAGGGAGAGAATTCACTGATTGTTTTTAAGATAAAAAAATTTAAAAAAATTTAAAAAAACAAAAAAAATCATCTTTAAATATCTGTTAACGGTAACCTATGGCTTTGGTTGAATATTGAAAATCATAATCAACAGTGAATCTTTGTGTTTTTAAGAACAAATTTTTTTAGATTAAAAAATCAATGTTTATGTAAAATGTAATCAACCATGGCCTCATAGTTTCTTTTATGACTATTATAGGCACAATACATGGTAGTGTGTCTATAAGCTGCCACAATAGATTGATTACATTGAATAAAATGAATATTTTGTGCCCATTCCTAACTCCCAATCTAATATTGACCTAATTGGTTTTAAATTGGATACTAGGGTGGAACTATTCAACACATGGTTAGCTAAAACCCATTAAATTCAACTTAGAGATTCTCAAGAGAAATATAAAAAAAATGAAATCAATGGAAAATATGTTCTTGGAATTACAACATAGTTTTAAAGAACAAGAAGAATTTGAAAAAAATGAAAAAAATGTTTATAAAATATTTCCAAAGAAGAATGAAGAGGAAAGTGATAGTGATACTGGGAATGAAACCATTCTAATTGAAAAATATAATTCTATTAAACTAAACCTAGAAATAACCAACTCATTATACAATGAACACCACAGTGAAAATACAATAATGAACATTAATGGTGTTGAGTTGGACAATTCTGAAGATAAATTGAAATAGATTGAATAGGAATGCCCGGTTCTTTTCATAATTCCTACATTGGAGAAAATCAATGTTTTGGGTGTTTTGAAAAGAAAGTAACTCGGGTAGAAGAATATTTTTAGAATGAAAATTTGAATGTTAGTCACTTTTGACCCAAATTTTCTGAATTTGTGAATAATGAATTTGAACTTCAATTGTTGTATTTGTTGGAAGGGAAACTTAAGCTGGAAGTTAATGAATCAGATGTTTTCAAAAATCAATTGAACACTTCTATTCCATATTTTGGAACTGTAAACCCAATAACATTTTAAATGTTGGTTGATGTTGAGGTTGAGGGAAAGATATTTTAAGAATTTCTAATTGATGAGTTTTCAATTTCCAATTCTCATAATAATAAATTTTCATAAACATTGTGTACTAAAATGGAGTGTAGTATTGTCATTCCTGGGGAAAACTATTTTAATTTGAACAATATGGAATTTAAATTTATTTTTTCTTAGTTAAACATTTGTCTCCCTGATTTGAACTTTTGGGAAGACTCTACAAACATTTTTTTTGAGAAAGAAACTTTTGAAAATGAACTGGAAGTAGAAGTTGAACACAGACTAGGTGACTGTTCTAGAATAGATTTTATAGAAGCAATAGATGATCATTTTGATTTAACATACGAGGATTTTTGGAATATATTTACAACATTGTTAGACCTAATTCTATTTGTGATAAGATAAATTACATTATTTGTCTCTCACTTTTATCCTCAACTAAGAATGTTACTGAGCCTTCTTATGTTGATGACAGTAGTTTAGAATTGTAATTAGGCTTGACTTCCATTGTACATCATTCTGCACATCACTTTATTGAATCCCCATTTAATCCTACTATTTTTTATCCACCCAATAGTACCCTTGATTTTTTATCTGTTGTTGTTGGGGTTGGGAGAGATATCTGTGAGGACAGTGTCACATCCTTTGATGTACCCAATACATTACTTCCACATCCTAAAAATGTTATTATTGTCAAATCTGAAAAAAAAAAATTGTAGTTTAGAGCACCTTTTCCATAAATAATAATGGGTGATGTTTAATGATTTATGCAGCTAATGAGAAATCAGTTTTAGTCTTCTTAAGTATTAGTGCCCACAAATTTCATATTTCTATTATAAATAATAGGGCCAAACATATGTGGTGATTCTTATTAAGCAAACCACATCCATCTAGTTACTATGGTTAGTTTTTAGGTGAGTCTGGTTGGGGACTACAAATCTACTACAGCATGGGAGGCAACCCATGGTTTTGTTTGTTTTCAATAAAACACAAAATAAATTGTACTTAAATAAAGTATAACTGAAGACTTTAAATTCAGTGCTTCATGGGAGTCATCCAATGTTCTTTATTTTGTTTTTCAATTTTTCTAGTTCATGTTTTACATTGAATAATGTGCTTCTATGTTTTCCACTATGTGCTCTATCTCTGCTAGTTTTTTTTCCTGGTTTACATGCTCTTTGTTTTTAGGATGTTGATGTTGTGTTAATAAAGGAGTGAAATTCCCATATTGAAGGATTAATGAAAAAATATTAGGTTCGAGAAGTAACTTAGTATTAATTTCAATTTAATTATTCTCATCCTTCCCACATTAAATAAATTTGTTGCGTGTTTTTTTTAAAACACTCCTTTGTATGTTACATCATTAAAAATTTTCTTTTTGTATTCGAAAATTATGCTATATTTATACTGAAAATTCTGTTTCATGACTTGAACTGTATAAAATTCTACTACATGTATTTCTACAAAAAGAAATAAAATCTTCATGTGTTTAAAATTCTGCTCGTATTGGAATTGAAGTCTGTTGTATGTCACTATTTAAATAAAAATAATGTGTGTACTTTACTGCTAAAAACTTAATTTCATTGTTATTAAAATATTCTCAACGCTTGAAACTAAGTGTAGTGGGTACATACTGCTGGTTGTTTTGAATCTTCAAACGTTGTGGTGTTTAGCCTGAACTTTTTCTACTATATTTAATATCCAATTGAATATATTCTGTAAAATTTTATTTCCCCCTAATATAATGTGCACTTACACATCACATGATACATTTGAGATGTATTGAAAATTATACATTAGACTTAAATGTTAATGTTTTTACTTTCTAACGAACATGTTGCTATGTTATTCATTATGGAAAAAAATATTTTTGAACTTCAAAGATACAATTTATACATGTCATTATTCTACTCAAGACAAAATCTATTTTGAAAATTAATTTTTTTAATTGTTATTCTCCACATTAGAATTCATCATTGGGGATAATGTTGTGTTTTTTGTGTGATGAAGTGGGTAAATTATTGATTGTGCTGAACTTTTATTAATTGAATTCCCCTCAATTCCCACTTCCACTTATAATTTTTTTTTAAAAATGGGTAAACTATTTTTCAAAAAAAATCATAATTTTAAGATTTAAACTCTACACGATAGGGTCAGTCATTTGAATTATGTATGATTATTAGTTAAAAGCTACTAAGAATCCAAAATTAATTTTAGAGGATGATTTTTTATTGATCTTTCATAGTGGTTTTATAAGATCTTTGGTTATGAAATACTTTTTCGAGTGATATGTGGCGAGGTAGTTCTTTAATTTAAGAGTTATTAAAACAATTGAGGTGTGAAACAACTATACAAAGAATCGTTATTTAATCTCGCCGAATGATTATGAATATGAAAATTTTAAAGTGAATGAAGAATATAGGAAGACTAAACAATAGAGTTGAATTTCCGAGATAAGACAATAAATACCATGATCATATTGATTTAAGCAATGAAAAACAGTTGATTACAGAGAATTGAAAACTTAAGTAAAAGAAGGGAAAAGAACTCCCTATGTGATGCTCTATTCTCGGGCTCCATCGCATCCATGTCTGCTCTCTCATATCCCGGGAGTATCCGCTCTCCAAAAATGGTGTGTTCATGGTATGGAAATTTTTTGAGGGTCCTGTTGGAGTTTGTGGTCTAGAATCAACTACTTTGTACTTTATTCATTAAATAAAAGCCTTATCGCATCTTGATTGTTCTTCTGCGTGACATGTCATGTGATAATGTCCTAAGGACAGCTGTTGCATTAAAGGGTCGTAGCGGATCCCTGCTATGATGAGAACCCGGAAGTGCCATAACACTGTTCTTTAATGTATGTTCTATGGCCGGATGATATTATTTGAGGGAAACAAATAATACAGGTCATTAGGGGTGAGGACTCATAAAACTTTGAGGCACCTTCTCATGGTGTGCGCCCTTGGTAATATCCGGGAGGATATTATGAGAACGAGACCCGCTAGTAGGAAATCCACATTTCATAGTGTCATTGGATGTTCCTATCTACGGACGTGTGTATTGATCCTTAGACTTTAAGATTATTATTAATGGGTATTACAACTCGCGCACTTAGATGTATTGACAAAAACTGTGACGACACACTGTTCGCAGCAAGGTAGGATACGTCGGGTGCGTCATGAGTAATACCGCATTAATAGATAACGCGAGAAAGGATTTGTCCCTTCCGTTCCATAACAGAAGTAGATATCTCAGGCCCTTTGATGGAATTGATATAGCCTAAATAAATCAATGGCCATGGTAAGGTATGGGCAAGTTCAATTCCGGGATGTCAAAGAAAGAATAATCAAGCATATGGGTTGATGGCACTAGCATGCAACCCGTTTGATTGGAGATATCGAGACAAAGGGATTATATTACACGGTAAGTGTTCGTAGGAGGTAACACGTCATTACGGCGTTAACTTCTTTCTCTATGGGTGCATTGGCGTGTTGCTAGACGCTAACCTTGAACTTTAGGCAGGCTCATCCTAATGCCACTGAGAAAGAGGCCTAGAGGGTCACACACTAAGTGTGTCCATGTATCTCAGTTAAATATTAATTTAACAAGTTAAAAAAATATTATTCCCGACTGTGGTTTAATAATTATTTAAGGATGTCTGATTGCATTTATTTTGACACTAGTTATTCGAGAGAATATATTGTGGACGAAATAATATATTTATTAGCAAGTAATGCAGTTAAATTTATTTAAGAAATAAATAGTCATTACTCAAGGTCTAATAAATGTGGTGGAGAAAAATGAAAATAAAAGTACACGCCGTGTATATTAAATATACACGCCGTGTAGTTTTATGGAAAACAAGTACACACCATGTATTAATTATTACACGCCGTGTAGTTTTTCCAGTTGGGATTTTGAGGATTTAATATTATTTTATTAAATGATATTTAATATAATCAGCGTGGGCGCATGTCAAGGAATTAATAATTTGACATGGGGGGGTTTCAATAAGAGTTAATGAAATAAATAAAACGTGTAACACGTTTATTTATTGTCATAACTCTATTAACCTCAAACATGATTATAAATATCCTCACAACCCCAACATTTTAAGAGCCATTGGTTGGGAACAACGGATTTTGGAAATACTCTCAAGCCAAGAGAGAATTCCCTTTCTACCAAGAACGCCCTCAAGTTACGAGAGCAAGATCCTCCACCGGATCAAGGCGATCAAAGGAGGATATTGCAAGAGAAGGTTCTTCTGCGCTAGCACTCGGAGATCCCTTCGGCGACATCCGGAGATACGTGACACACGTGTGGATCACCGCTAGAGGAATCCTACACTTGGATTCTACGACGCAACGACGGATCACCAAATCGTGACCAGACACATCAACGAAGAAAGAATTCCAACGAGGTAATTCTTATGCATTAATTAAATTAATTATAATCAACATATGATGATCCTCCTCAAGGGTTCCGGGACTCTTCTTTTCTTTTCGTTCTTCGTTCTATTCTGAAGATTCGGCGTTTTATATCGTGACGGATCTCGGATTGAACTTTGTTTAACGTTAAAATTAAAGTTGGGAAAACCCACTAACGCGCTTCCACTGCGCCCGGAACCTAAAAGTGGTATCAAAGGGATCATATCGTTGGTTATAATTATTTAGTTTTTTGCTGGTGATTTACGCATTTAATAATTTAGTTATTTCAATTCATGTTTAATCGTTCTGAAAATCTGAATCTCGAGATCTGTTCTTCCTCCCTCGTTTCTCGTTCACCTCACAGAAACGGATTTTTCTTTTAATTTTGATTAAAAAAAATAGAGGAACTCATCCGGAAGAGCCAAACGTTTCTGGCCGTATAACACCAGAATACATGGCGTGTATTTGGAAGTACACGCCGTGTAGTCTAGGTTCAATGCATTGACTGATCTGCCAAATCAGGCCGTGTATCGGATTCTTTCTAAGAATTTAAGACACCGTGTGTTGACCAGAAACAGGTGGCACACGGTTTCCGGAATACACGTCGTGTGGTCCAATGAACATGGCGTGTAGTCCCTTCGGGTTAGGGTTGGGTCGTGTACTACGTACATGGCCTGCCCGGCTGGAATTCGTGTAATGCGGAAACTACACGGCGTGTGTCCCACTGTACACGTCGTGTACTCCGAAAATTTCCGAAGTACATTAACACGCCTTATCCCCGGGCGTGTACTTCGGATGGACGATGAAGAAAAGTACACGCCGTGTAGTCGGAACTACACGCCGTGTACTCACCCAAATTACACAGATTTATTAAAATTTATTATTATATTATACAAACCCTTGAGATGTGTACCATGGTGCAGGCGTAAAGCTGAGGCACAACACGTGATAGGTGTTTTATATATATATGTTTAATTTAACATCTGCGTAATAAATGGAAATTCACCAGGTTGCCTCCAAGGTACAAGTTACGTACAAGGATAATTTTAAATGAATTTATTTGTTTAAAATTATGATGGATGAGAATCTCAAGGAAATTCAGAAAATTGATTTAAGATAAAAGGATTGATTAATTAAAGATAATTAATTGATTTGAGCGTGATTTATCTTAAAAAAGAACGATTAAAGAATTGAATGCTAGTTTTATTTATGCGTAAATATCGTTGCATGTATAGATGATCATGAGCTAGACCGAGACCTTTGTATGAGAATGGGTTCTTTTAATTTATTTATTTAAATTAAATTTGTTGGCCTGCGATCCATCTCCTCATTAATATGTAGGGCTTGCGCGCCCAAGGATTATTTTATGTAATAACCCCTTTTTAACCCTCACCTGCGTGTGAGATAAATGCATATGTAATGGATGGAGCTCCCAAGCTAGTGGAGGCGGCTCAAGTCAGGAGCCAAGGTGAAACCAATCCATAGAGATACAAAGGTGGACAGGTGGAAAGCTGTAGACACGAACCCGAAATGGTCAAGGTGTTTCTCCCCTAGGTCTTGGGTTAGTTTATCAACCGCTAGATAAAATAACCAATAGAAAAGCCCATGATCATACCATTTGTTTTATTTCTGTCAGTTTCATGGTTTATTTATTGTGGGTGTGTTGTCACGATCACACAATTAATGAATTAAACGAGCATGCAAGATGGAACTAAAATAAAATTGGCTTATACATAAATATTATCTTAGACATGGTTAATCACTTAATTATATCCCACTTAATATTAACAAGCATGTAATCAAAGATAATAAAATGGCAATTTATGTATAAGGATAAAATCCCTCAAGATAAATATTAAGTCGGCATAGCCTTCCATAATCTTTGTTAGAATCGAACCATAGTTCAAAGTGCTTGACCAACCCTAGTTGGGGTGCTTTCAATTATCGGGGAATTCTAATTTAAGGTTTTGGGTTGACTTGACTTGGTTCGCATCAAGGGTTGACTGCCACAGCAGGACTTGGTGTGACCAAGAGGCAAAGGTTGAGGAAATCCAAAAAGGATTTCAGGATTGGGGAGTCCACTCAGCGGATCAAGGAACTGCGAGTTAATGCAGTTGGCATTTGGAATGCCTACCTAAAACCCTTCAAGTTGCTTGACCAACCCTAGTTGGGGTAATGCGAAGGGCAATATGGATCCTTGCCACTAGAATATTCACGCAACAGAATATTCCGAAGTCAATGGTGAGGGCTATTGGATTTCGATAAAATAGTGGGAGACTAATAAGGATTAATTTATTTGTCTCAATTTTTATAATAAAGTACTAAACCTTTGCTCATCTTAATTTGTAGAAACGGCAAGAAAATGAATTCAAACATATCATTGCGCACCATACTCGAGAAAGAAAACCTTCTCACCAGCACCAATTTCCAAGAGTGGCAGAGGCTTTTACGCGTTGTCCTTCGCCACGAAAGGAAATTATATGTGCTGGAAGAGCCTATTCCAGTTGCGCCTGGGAAAGAGGCTAGTGATGAGGAATTATCTCTCTACATGAAACACATGGATGATGCCACAGATGTCCAGTGTTTCATGCTATCGGCCATGTCTAATGAGCTCTTGAAGCAACATGAAAACATGGATGTGTATAGCATGATGTCTCACCTTAAAGATCTCTACCAAGAGAAGGCGAGACAGGAGAGGTATGAGATCTCCAATGCTTTGTTTACCACGAATCTTAGAGAGTCTGCGCCAGCTGGGCCTCATGTAGTCAAGCTTATTGGCAACATTGAACGCTTGGACATCTTAGGGATTAAATTCCCGGATGAGTTGCGTACAGATCTCATCCTATCATCACTGCCCAAGACCTTCTCTAGCTTCATTGTTAACTATACCATGAGCGGCAATGAGAAGAGTCTATCGGAGCTTCTGACCTTGATTCGCCAGGTAGATAAGGACATGGGGTGTGACAAACCCGCGGTCCTTATGGTGAACAAGAAAAGGAAGGATAAGGCAAAGGGGCCAAAGACTTATAAACGGTCTGAAGCCCCCGAGCACCATCCCTCCAAGAATGGGAAGATCTAGAGGCAGGGCAAGGAACGGGAGTCATTGTGTTTTGCATGTGGCAAGCAGGGCCATTGGAAGAGTAATTGCACCCAGAAGCGTGGGGATGCTAAAGGTGCGTTCATTATCGAGTGCAATCTTTCTATTTCTACACATTGGGTATTAGATACAGCTTGTGGGGCTCACATCTGTATTCAAATGCAGGAACCAAGTAGATTTAGAAAGATCGCCAGAGGAGAGGTGGATCTTCGAGCTACCAATGGCGCAAGGCTGGCTGTGTTGGCTATTGGCGACTATCACCTCTCATTGCCAACTGGCATGATTTTGGTTTTACAAAACTGTTATTTTGTGCCTAGTGTTACCAAGAACATAATTTCTGTATCTTGTTTGGATATGGATGGATTTATTTTCAAGTTTGGAAATAAGGGTTGTCTCTTTTATAAGAACAATGTATGTTATGGTATGGCACATTTGAATAATGGTTTGTATGTATTAAATTACAAAAACCAAGTGTTGGCAATCGATAACGAAACAAACTCACATGACTCATACATCACCCAGTTATGGCATCACCGCCTTGGTCATGTGAACGAGAAGCGCTTGACAAAGCTCTGCCAAGATGGCTATTTAGACTCTACTGAGCTAAAACCACTTGATAGATGTCACGCTTGTTTACAAGGAAAAATGACCAAGCCGCCTTTTGGTGGACAAGGTGAAAGGGCCACAGAGCTTCTAGGATTGGTACACACAGATGTGTGTGGACCATTTCCAGTAGAAGCTAGAGGTGGATATTCTTACTTTATTACTTTTACTGATGATTTGAGTAGATATGGCTATGTCTACTTAATGAGGTATAAGTAAGAGTCCTTAGAGAAATTTAAGGAATTCAAGAATGAATTAGAGAATCAACTTGGTAAGAAGATAAAGAATCTTCGATCGGATCGAGGTGGAGAATATCTGAACCAAGAGTTCATCGATCTTGTACGGGAGTCTGGGATTCTATCTCAACTCACTCCTCCTTATACACCACAATGGAATGGTGTTAGTGAAAGGAGGAACCGCACCTTGTTGGACATGGTGAGGTCGATGATGAGTCATGCGGATCTTCCATTATCCTTTTGGGGATATGCATTACAAACTGCAGCATACACATTAAACCGAGTACCAACTAAGGTGGAAAATGGAATTCCATCCGAGTTATGGAATGGAAGGAAACCCACTTTGTCGCACACACGTGTATGGGGATGCGAGGCATTTGTTAAGGCCTTCTCAGGCAACAAACATGCCCCCCGGGGCACGAAGTGTATCTTTATAGGATATCCCAAGGAAACGAAAGGATATTACCTATATAACCCCCAAGATAAGAAAGTGATTGTCGCCAGACAAGTCGTCTTTCTTGAGAGGGAGCACATCCTCAAGAAGGATAGTGGGAACAAGATTGACTTCGACGAAGTTGATGCTCAAGATACACAAGAGTTGGTACAGGAACAAGTTCCACAGGTCCCCGTGGAAGAGGTTCCAGAAACACAAGTACTGCGTAGGAGCTCAAGAGAGGTAAGGGAACCAGAGAGATTTGGTTTCCTAGTCACCGAGGATGGTGAATCATTATTGTTGGACAATGATGAACCTCTCTCCTACAAGGAAGCAGTAGAAAGCTCAGAAGCTGCAAGATGGCTAGAAGCTATGAATTCTGAGATGGATTCCATGTATCAGAACCAAGTTTGGGTTCTGGTCGATGAGCCAGTTGATGTAAAGCCTGTTGGATGCAAATGGGTATTCAAAAGAAAGCTGGACATGGAAGGTCAAGTTAGCACCTATAAAGCAAGGGTAGTGGATAAAGGATTCAGAAAACGTCATGGAATTGACTATGATGAAACCTTCTCGCCAGTTGCCATGTTTAAATCCATAAGAATCATACTTGCCATAGCAGCTTACCATGACTACGAGATTTGGCAGATGGATGTCAAAATAGCATTCCTTAACGGGAACCTTCAGGAAGATGTCTATATGACACAACCAGAAGGGTTTGTGACACCAGGTGAAGCCAAACGGGTTTGCAAGTTGCAGAAATCTATTTATGGATTGAATCAAGCATCCAGGTCATGGAACATTCGATTTGATGAAGCCATAAATGAATTTGGTTTCATTAAGAATGAATGTGAGCCATGTGTTTATAAGCGGTTTAATGGGAATACGGTCGTCATCCTAGTGGTATATGTTGATGACATATTACTTATTGGAAACGATGTACCAGCCTTACAGTCAGTTAAGGACTGGTTGAACAAGTGTTTCTTCATGAAGGACTTGGGAGAAGCAGCCAACATTCTAGGGATCAAGATCATTCGTGATAGATCCAAGAGGCTGCTGGGACTAAGTCAGGGTACATACATTGACCAGATACTAAAGAGATTTAGTATGGAAAAATCCAAGAGGGGATTGGTTCCAGTGTCACATGGCTTACATCTTTCTAAGAAAATGTGTCCCCAGACACAACAGGAGAAAGATAGGATGAGCAAGATCCCATATGCTTCGGCTATAGGATCCATCATGTATGTCATGTTATGTACCAGGCTTGATGTTGCCTATGCACTGAGCATGGTAGGCAGATATCAAGCAGATCTAGGAGAACAGCATTGGACTGCTGTTAAGACTATCCTTAAGTATCTGAGAAGAACTAAGGATATGTTCCTGGTATATGGAGGAGACGAGGAGCTTGTCATCAGAGGGTATGCTGATGCTAGTTTTCAAACAGATCAGAATGATATGAAGTCGCAATCTGGATATGTTTTCTGTCTCAATGGATGAGCTGTGAGCTGGAAGAGTTCAAAGCAGCCAGTTGTCGCCGATTCTACAGCGGAGTCCGAGTATATAGCGGCTTCTGATGCAGCCAAAGAAGCCGTTTGGATTCGGAACTTTTTCCAGGAGCTTGATGTGGTGCCTAACAGTAAAGATCCCATTACATTGTATTGTGATAATACTGCAGTGGTTGCTCTTGCAAAAGAACCAAGGTCACATCAACGGACAAAGCACATACTCCGGAAGTATCACCTCTTGAGGGATTTCTATCAAAGGGGTGAAGTTGCAGTGAGCAGAGTATCCACGGAAGAGAACGTGGCGGACCCCATGACTAAAGGTCTATCTCAGCAGAAGCATGAATATCATGTGAGAGCTAGCGGGTTAAAGGTTGTTAGCAGTTGGCTCTAGTCCAAGTGGGAGTCTGTTGGAGTTGGTGGTCTAGAACCAACTACTTTGTACTTTATTCATTAAATAAAAGTCTTATCACATCTTGATTGTTCTTCTGCGTGGCATGTCATGTGATAATGTCCTAAGGACAGCTGTTGCATTAAAGGGTCGTAGCGGATCCCTTCTATGATGAGAACCCGGAAGTGCCATAACACTGTTCTTGAATGTGTGTTCTATGGCCGGATGATATTATTTGAGGGACACAAATAATACAGGTCATTAGGGGTGAGGACTCATAAAACTTTGAGGCACCTTCTCATGGTGTGCGCCCTTGGTAATATCCAGGAGGATATTATGAGAACGAGACATGCCAGTAGGAAATCCACATTTCATAGTGTCATTGGATGTTCCTATCTACGGACGTGTGTATTGATCCTTAGACTTTAAGATTATTATTAATGGGTATTACAAATCGCGCACTTAGATGTGTTGACGAAAACTGTGACGACACACTGTTCGCAGCGAGGTAGGATACGTTGGGTGCGTCACGAGTAATACCGCATTAATAGATAATGCGAGAAAAGATTTGTCCCTTCTGTTCCATAACAGAAGTAGATATCTCAGGCCCTTTGATGGAATTGATATAGCCTAAATAAATCCATGGCCATGGTAAGGTATGGGCAAGTTCAATTCCGGGAAGTCAAAGAAAGAATAATCAAGCACATGGGTTGATGGCACTAGCATGCAACCCGCTTGATTGGAGATATCGAGACAAAGGGATTATATTACACGGTAAGCGTTCGTAGGAGGTAACACGTCATTGTGGCGTTAACTTCTTTCTCTATGGGTGCTTTGGCGTGTTGCTAGACGCTAACCTTGTACTTTAGGCAGGTTCAGCCTAATGTCACTGAGAAAGAGGCCTAGAGGGTCACACACTAAGTGTGTCCATGTATCTCAGTTAAATATTAATTTAACAAGTTAAATAAATATTATTCCCGACTGTGGTTTAATAATTATTTAAGGATGTCTGATCGCATTTATTTTGACACTAGTTATTCGAGAGAATATATTGTGGACGAAATAATATATTTATTAGCGAGTAATGCAGTTAAATTTATTTAAGAAATAAATAGTCATTACTCAAGGTCTAATAAATGTGGTGGAGAAAAATGAAAATAAAAGTACACGCCGTGTATATTAAATATACACGCCGTGTAGTTTTATGGAAAACAAGTACACACCGTGTATTAATTATTACACGCTGTGTAGTTTTTCCATTTGGGATTTTGAGGATTTAATATTATTTTATTAAATGATATTTATTATAATCAGCGTGGGCGCATGTCAAGGAATTAATAATTCGACATGGGGGGGTTTTCAATAATAGTTAATGAAATAAATAAAACGCGTAACGCGTTTATTTATTGTCATAACTCTATTAACCTCAAACATGATTATAAATATCCTCACAACCCCAACATTTTAAAAGTCATTGGTTGGGCACAACGGATTTTGAAAAATACTCTCAAGCCAAGAGAGAATTCTCTTTCCACCAAGAACGCCCTCAAGTTACGAGAGCAAGATCCTCCACCGGATCAAGGCGGTCAAAGGCAGATATCGCAAGCGAAGGTTCTTCCGCGCTAGCACTCGGAGATCCCTTCGGCGACGTCCGGAGATACGTGACACACGTGTGGATCACCGCTAGAGGAATCCTACAATTGGATTCTACGACGCAACGACGGATCACCGAATCGTGACCGGACACATCAACGAAGAAAGAATTCCAACGAGGTAATTCTTATGCATTAATTAAATTAATTATAATCAACATATGATGATCCTCCTCAAGGGTTCCGGGACTCTTCTTTTCTTTTCGTTCTTCGTTCTATTCCGAAGATTCGGCGTTTTATATCGTGACGGATCTCGGATTGAACGTTGTTTAACGTTAAAATTAAAGTTGAGCAAACCCACTAACGCGCTTCCGCTGCGCCCGGAACCTACAGGTCCTACCCATTCTACTTCTTGCTCTGCTTTATGTACCCACTAACTTTTGCAGCATGTCACCAATCATTTTCCAACGACTTCAAAGTCTCTCACTTTAGCACCGCCATGTGCGTTTTATCCACGAATGACACGTCGCGCTAATTTTTCTCACATAACTAACTTCCACTAAGTTATTTAAATGCCCCTGGACGTGTCTACGACTTTGCTATGAACCTATACAAATAAATAGAAAAGAAAAGTAAATAAATATGGACACTAAGAAAATTAGTTTTTTTTGTAGGTTAAGAGTTATATTACTCATTAATAGTAAGATACACTTAATCAATAAATTTCTTAATTGATAATTATTATTTACTTTTTTTATAAAATTCTACACTTAATATTAATATGATAAAACATAATTTAATTAATAAGTTGTTTATTTAATTATGTTAATAAAAACTAATTTTTTTAGTTTATCTTTTTTAACTAATTTATTAAAAATTGACAACATGAATAAATAAGTAATTAAGATAATATTTTAGATTTTATTAATAATTTTATTATTACTATTTAAGAAATTAAATTTCTAAATTAATTCGTTAATTAGTTTATTTTATTTTATTAATTAGAATTAATACTTATGTTTTAAATTTTTTTTACATTAACAGGTATATTTAATAGTTTATTTATAATTATTATTAATTATATAATTATACTATTAAAAGAAAATTTATTTATTTTTATCATTTATTATTTATTTAGTTTTATATTTTAATTTATAATTTATATATAAATTAATTTTATAATTGTTTTTAATTTATAAATTTTATATATTATTTTATAATTATTTGACTTAGTAAAGTTAACTTTTATTTAAAGTTAACTTTACTTTAACTTTACGTTTTTACCATTTTACTTTAGGTTTTCTTTTTGTTTTATATTATTTATAGTATTATTATAATTTTTATTATTATTATTATTATTATTATTATTATTATTATTATTATTATTATTATTATTATTATTATTTTTCATTATCCCCCAACAATTCGCCGCACAGTAGGGGGTAGTTTTTTTCGGGTTACGGTTCGGCTGGGCGGCGATACAGCTCCACCGGAACTGGTGGCTCCTGCCCTTCGGTCCACGGTGTAGCGGCTTCAGAACTCCTTGGCGACACTTATCAAAGTAGCACGACGACTTATTGTCAGTGGCACGAAGTAGCAGGTGCAGCTGTTTCCCTCGGTTATGCTTTAGCTACACAGCGTGGCATCTCTCTTACTCACGGCGGCACCCGCATCAGCGGCGGTTCGGGACCAAGATCCTTGTCCCACAGTGCAACCGAGACTAGCAGAATGCCCTCCTCCTTCAAACAGAGGCTACAATCAGCGGCGCATCAGTAGGTGTGGAGGTCTCCTTCTCAAAGCCTCCAACCACAACAGTGCACTACAGCATCAGACAGATAGAGGCGACATCATGGCATTCCTCAGCTTCAGTGCGACGCAACACCACCAGCCCAGAGCAGCAACGTGGCGCAGTTTCCTCTTCCTCTCGCAGCATCGCAGCAGGAAAGATGAAGGAAAGAGGGTTTCTGGTAAATTGATGAATGAAGGAATAGTGTGTCAAAGAAAATGCAGGTGTGAGACCGACTGGGTGTGTGGTGAGGAGGAAGTGACAGACCGATGAGGGAGAGTTGGTGAGTCACATGTTACAATTGAGAAATGTGTAACATTGAGGTAGGGAGGGGTGCAATGGTGAGGTAGAGTGGGAAAGGGTAACGGTGAGGTGCAACAAGAGATGTGCGGTGTCACTTTTACAACAAATAATAAAAAATGGTCACAATAGTCACGGTTATAAAAGGGATGCTGATAGCTTTAAAAAAAAGCAGCCACATGGTATTGAGGTATCACTGAAGAATAGCTCACCCAGAGGAAAATAAAGGGTCACCATTAAAAATTAAAAACAATGTCACTGTTAGAAATAAAATTAGAATTCTCACTGTTACGCCATTCAAACAAAAGCTCACCGTTACAACTAATGGTCACTATTATGATAAAAATTAAGGCTACCGATAAGCTGTAAACGGTGAAATGGTCACCGATAGAAAGCTAACAGTGACCTTTAAAGTAAACACAAAAATTAAATATAAAATTATAACTTTTAAACTAGATAAAAAGTCATAAAATAATTAATTGAAATAATGCTAAACACCATTAATTAAAAAAACTTTTTATTAACCTTTAAAACATTAAAATTTTTAATTGACAAGACTAAAATTATAGACTGAATAATTATTGATCTAAATTAAAAAAAGACTAAAATTAAAATAACTAAATGAATTTATTATAGGGTAACAACAAATATTATAGAATAGCATCGATAATCCAAATGAGTTGCCGCAAGCTATTTTCTAACTCACCGGTAGACTAAACTCAATAGAAAATGAATTAATTATCAAACTGCCTACATAAAATAATATAATTAATGTTTAAAAACCCTTAAATATTTAATTTATTAATTATTCGAAAAAATTAAATTAAAAGAGAACTATTTTATTAATTAAAAACGCATATTATTTACTTAAATGATTGGAAGGATGAAAAATCACATTAATAAATATCATTAACCTATTCTAATGTAACTAAAATAATAGATGAGATATTAAAATAACGTTTAAGTTAATTAAATAGGATTATGTTGAGTAAATAACTGTTTAAAACCATTATTAACTTATTAAAAAGTCACACAGATTTAAAATAACCAAACTAAATAAGACATAATTAACATAAATTAGTTTAGTAAGATTAAAACTGTTATTTTGATGACTAAAAATACATAATTAATTATACAAAATTGATGAATTAACAAAATTAACTGTAAAAATACAAAAGTAAATTTTTTTAGTATAAAGTGATTAAATAATTAATTATACCATTAAAAATTAAGTAAAAATATGTTCCAAATTTATGCAAAAATAGAGCCACATCAATATGGATAACCTTTTAATGGAAATATGATCATAACCCTTGGAACTAGAAGTTTGAATTGATTCTAGGGGACACAATTATTTTTATTAATTATTAAATTAATCACCTTAGTGAGACAATGTAAATAGTTTTCATTAAAATCATTTGAAATGGATTAATTTGGGAATCTGGGGTCCCATAGTGAATCTCCGAGTCCCTAGATGTTGGGTGTGTTTCTGTTAACTATAATCCCTATGTACACATTGAATATGTTCATTTTCAGAGTGTTTATCAAATAATACATGGCCTGGAAAAAATAAAATAAAGTTTATATGGTAAAAAACAAGTTCTTTAAGGTGAAGGGAATGATAAATTCCATATAAATAAGAGGTCAATTGGATTATATGAAAATCATTTAGGTTTATCATAAGAGTGAATTGCAAAAAAAACTATTTATTTTTGATCCTAGGTGATGATTCAACGTAAAAGTTTCCTCTATGTATGTCCTTAATTACACTAATATTTTACCTCTTGTCACTCTTGGACTTAGAACTAGAGATTGGATTATAATGAGTCACTTAGAATGTTCACAAATTTTGCAGGACACCTTCATTGATTGATGATATTTTTCATTCCTTATTACCCTTTGAGTTTATGTTATAGGTAAGGATTCATTTGAAAAATTCAATCTCTAAAAACATTTTGACAAGTTTTTTGACCTCTTCTTATTAACTACTAAGAATGTTACATTTTGAATTGATTCATAAAATAATTTTCTGTTTCTCAAGGATAATAAAACCTAGTACTTTTTTAGGAAAAACAATTATTAATTGTGGGGGAATTTGATGTGTCCTTAAAAACACATGATTTTCCACATCTAATTAATTAATTTTTATTTATTTATTTAATTATTATTTCTCTTTCTTCTAAATATGTTCACATTTTCATTTTTATAGTTAAATTTATTAATTAGTCGAATTTTGTAATTAAAATTGTATTTTTAGCCTTTAAATAGTTAATATATATCATAATTCTATTTTATACTCTAGTAAATTTTTATATAGTTTGGTGTTTTTTTCTGCATTTTTTATAATTTAAAATTAGTTAATTAATTAATTAAGTCTATTTTTTCACATAAATAATTTATTATAAATTTATATTATCATGTACTAAATATTATTTAACTTAAATTATTATTATATAAATATTAGTCGTCTTTTAAAAATTTATAATTTATAATTTATAATTTTATAAACATAATATTTTTGTTAAATTAATTTCAATAATTAACATAATTTTTTAATAACTGAATAAGTATTTGTTTAGATTAATTAATTTAATTTGATAATAAATATTTTACGTAATTTAACTCTATTTTATAATGTTTAATTCTTATATTAAGTTTTAATAATTTAGTTTCTTTTTAATTTTATTTTTAATTTAGTAAAAAGTTATGTTTTATAAATTGAAGTAAATAATAATTTAACTTCTTTTAATGGTTTTATAAGTTTATTAATAGTTATTAGTACCTGAATTTTCAATTTTTTAATTAAATTTTAGTTTTCATTATTTATTTTTTCCAGATTTTTCTTATGTCTTAATTTATTTTACTCTTTTTTCTATTTTTGCAGTGTCACGGTGGCACCGTCTTGATCTCACGATATCACCCCTGTAACTGTGCCACAATAATCCCTTCTCAGTATGCCACCAATTTCAACCCTCTGCACGCCCATCATAACTCTTTCTTACGGTCTCACCGTTTCAATATCTTTATTCTGCCACCGGTTTTGGAGTCACGGTTCCTTCCTTATGGACTCACTGCCACTTTTCCTTCACTCATTGAACTGTTTCACCGGTTCGTAAACCACTACAATAGCGGTGCTTTCACTCTTGGTCTATCAATCACCTGCTTCTACCGGTTAAAATTCAGAATCACTCATTCCATAAACACTCAGTTGGAGAGAAGATCCAAGGACAGTTATTCAGATGCTCATTCATTCCATGAACACACCTTTGGAGAGAAGATTCTGGGACTCTAATTTTGACTCACACGAACACACTTTTTTCAGATCGGACTTCTAGGAATAGCATATGAGTAGAGAATGGGTATGAAGGAGCCATGTAGTAGAGTTGTACTATGGGAGTTCTTCATCCCTATGTCCATAATTTTGGTACTCTATTTTTGTTGTGTTCACTACATTAAAAAATGTTATCAACGGTTGAAATTTCTCATCTCGAGAATTTTAAAACCTTCTGGTTTATATGTTATAAATCATTATTTTAATTTCTTTTAATGAAATTATAATCAGTTGGTGAGACTAATTAACTCTGTATATATTCTTTTGATCATTCTCACTTCAATGTTTTCTATTTATAATGTCAATATCGACTAGAGAGGTTGATATCGATTTTTTTTAAAATATTTAACATCATAAAATTTGACAATTTATTGAAAGTTTATTTCCTAATGATAACTTTTCAAACATATTTGTTGTTCAATTATGTTTGGGTGTGGTGATCTTTATGACTTAATCATTATTTTTGTTGAATTTAGTGGCGATGGAAATTCATCAATCTTCCCTAAGGTGTGATTCGATTATAAGCTGTGGAGAGAACATCCATTCATTCTAGTTGTTTAGAGTTCCTATTAACTTTTCTAATCTCACTTTTTTGTCTATTATTCTATGTTCGTTTGTTTACTATTTTTCATTCAGATAATTATTAGTTACTGTTTGTATTTTTCATTACTCGAAAACTTGTTTTCCTCATTCACGAGAATAAAAAAATTGTAAAAAAAATACATAATAAAATTTATTCACACACTGCTGACAATAGTGGGGTTTATTGTGAATAAAACCTTAGATTTCTTGCTTGTCCTCCCTTGTGTTTGACCCTGCACCAGTATGCTAGTATTGGAGTTATAACTAATATTTTTAGGGTCGTGACGTCCTCTGGCAACATCACCCAATATGAACCACCCTAAATCCACAATGAAAACCATTCCAATAACATCTATATTTTGTGTTAGAGGACGCAATACACTTGAGAACCATGAATCATGAGTGAGGCACAAGTGGGAGGAAGTTTCGAGTGATTGAGGTCAATTCTGATTGTTACTATTTTTAAAAACCAAAACATTAATGTGTTGAACAGTTAGCCTACACGATTTGAGAAACTGTACACTAATAATGTTGATGCTACTACCTCAAAGGCATCTTCAAAAGCCTCATTTCACGGCTAGAAAATGTATGAGCTAACCATGTGAGTCCCCACTACCTTGATTTGCATAGTTTCATGGGAATTCCCACATGATTTACCCTACCTGATCTCAAACTGTGAACCCCTAAAAAGGCCTCCAAACTCTTCCAAAACCATTCCAAACATTCACATCCACTTCCAAACTCATCCCTTGAAATTTAAACTCATAAAAACTAATAAACATATTCCACATACATTATAATAGGGTTTTTACATATTCCAAAACATTGGACATTCTGTTCTCAAAAAGAATAGAAACAGTAGTCTGCTGAAAGGTTTCTTCCCATTCATCAGCCATCACTTTCTCCCATTTCCATGTCTCTTCCTTAACATGACCATATAGCCAAAAAACACTAAATAACCCAATTCTTTTACCATGAAATATTTTTTTTCTATCTGCAATATACACCTGCACATGTCACGAACCTACTAAGGTCGTCCCTTGAACTGATCAGCCGAGCTGGTCTACGACATGGATAGAGAGGTGATCCTGATCCTCCCAGGTTGGCAACAAGTGCTAGGGCATCAACTGAGACCGTGGGAATTATTTCTCCCAATACAAAAGAATAAAATAGAACATATAATATAGATTATCGCAGAATATATATACTAAACACAGAACTAAACAAGAATGAAATAAAATAAAGATAACCAAACTCGATGTCTGATCTAACTCCATGTGACCTCGCGGGTCACTCTCCAACTCAATGATCAAGCATCGCAAAAGGCGAGCTCACTAAAGGTATAGCCTACATAAAGAATAAAAAACGAAAATAACAATAGGCGTGATTATTAATACTCAGTAGGTTATCTTGATTTCTAATCCCATTGAACTACTAGTAAAGTAAAAGAAACACTATCTCAAGTTTGATCTACAATTTATAAAATTATTTTTTTCTAAATGTTATACTTAGTTTCAATGTACAAAACATTTCCCTTAACCATTTTCAAATATAGATTCATTTAATTAGTTTCATTGGATTTTTAGAAAGGGAAAGTGATGTTTATATTTTTTTTTATGTTTGTACATAGAGGATTAAACACTTTCATTTGAAAACCATTTTTAGAAACCTAATCAAACCCATTTTGTCTATATTACAAGGTAAAAAATATTCAAAAAATATAAAAATAAATCATATATAAATGGAAATGTTGGTATAAATATAAGCATCATAATAACTAAAGCACATAACAAAATCCAAATAGGCATGGGTGAACCTAGAATATCAAAAATATACAAGAAGACACCAATACATGTGACCTCATCCCCATTAACATGTCACGCGTGATGAAATCAAAAAGCCCAATACACACAACCATCCATTCTCAGGAAGGCTGAGGAAAAATCTCATAGTAATAAACCCAATATATCCACCTACAATGGTCCATTGGTCTGTACCATAACTGACTAATGCAACAATCATTATTAGAATATTTTCCCAATATTCCAGATTCCTAGGTCTAAATTTTTTGAAAAGGGGGTGAGCCATCTGATGCCATCCAAGCATCTAATCACACACACACACACACACACACACATATATATATATATAATGCATAATAGGCATCACCCCAAGACACTCCATGAGACAACCTCTTGCCTTTAGACTATTCGAGCACCAGAGTGCCTTTAAGCATCAGCCTCTAAGTCAATCAGTCGCAACCTAGGTAGGAGAGTTATCCTTGGAGGTTTTTCATTAATACAATTTCTTCATTATCCAAAAAGTTCAAAACGGGCCTTAAACACTTTTCACAATCACTTCTTTAAAAGGAAAAAAAAATTCCAAGATGGGGGGAAACCAGAACTTGCTATTTCAAAAAAAACATAAAAAAACATATTCCTTATAAGACCAAATCTAGTTTGAAACCATCTATGGATCCCCAAAATAATACTTCACAGGTTTCCAATATTTTTATAAAACCAATCCAAACAGTTTTATTTTTCCAAATAAATAGAAAGAGAAAACTGGGCAATTTATCAGTGAAAAATTAATCATTTAATAAAACAGTTTCCATTTAAGACTCAACCAGGTGAAAACACATATTTCATGGCCTGTACTTGTTTAAATTGATAGTCCAAGTGTGAAATTAAAAAAAAATAATTGGAAAATTAGCATGTTCAAACATAATAAAACGGCAACATTTTGGACACCACAAGAATTGAATTATATATTTTCATAATAGATGAATTAATCAAATGTTTCCTAATAATATTTAGCACATATATATATAGGGATCAAATAAAAGATATAATGGAACATAAATTTTAAATGGTAATGGGAACCTTCCTCGTGATCGATGTGCGAAAACAACGCAACCTCGTAACGAAGGCTTGATGATAAGGAAACTTTGAAAACAAGGAGTGGCGATGATGATCAACTGGAAATGCATCGTACCGGTCCTTAAAATCCTAAACCTACCAATAAATACCATCCATCAACAAATCCAATAATCCAACAAGAGTAAGATGTTTATAATAATATGAATAATAACAGTAATAATAATAATAATAATAATATCAACATCAAAAAAACAATAATAATAATAATAACAACAACAATAATAATAATTACAATAAAAATTATCATAATAATAATAATAATAATAATAATAATAATAATAGTAATAATAATAATAAGGAATGATTGGAAGAAAAAAATGAAACACTAATTAGCTGGATAAACCATGGTTTACCGGCTGGGTGATGGTTGTGATCTAAGGCAGGCTGCTGGGGAGGCTGTTGTGCACCAAGCATGGGGTCTGAGGTGTTTGTACCTTTGGGAGAAAGAGGTTTTTCGGAATAGGGCCACACTGCTACACTAAACAGGGGAGGCTGGTGGCTTGGTGTGCGATGGGGAGGCGGCTGGCCGGTTGGGAAAATGGTGCCATGAAAGAAGGTTGCTAGATAGGTTGTATTCACATTGGGTAGAAGGTTACCAGAGGTAGGAGGTGCACAAGAGGGATGGTAGAGGCACAATACAATGGAGGCTGATGGCCAGGGGTTGTACGCTGCTTGGAGGATGAGGGCTGTAGAGATGGCTAGAAGGCTGATAGCCTTGTAGGGGGAGGAGGTTGGGACATCGCCATCTAGGAGAGGGTGGTGGCACCAATGGTGCTGCAAACGGATGGAGGGAGAGTTTGGCGTTGCTGAAACATGGTGCAGGTGGTGCGCCAGCTGATCGATTGAAAAGGAGTCTGAGGCCTAGGATAGTGGAGTGGCATCGGGCAACAGGGTTGTGAGGTGGAGGGGGTGTTGTTAGGAAGGAGGCCACGACAGGAGCGGGTGTGCAAGACGTAGGAGCGTCATTGGGTGGATCGCTAGTTGGAGGCGCGAAACAGGGAGGGGAGAAGTCAACATCCCAGCCTACTATAGTGCAGTAATGTGGATTAAAGGGGGGGGGGGGTAATTAGGGTTTTGGCATATTTATTTCCTCTTAAAAAAACTCCCAAGAATAAAACTATTGATAAATTGATAGAAAACAGAATAATGATAAAAATAGTAATAATCATAATCATAATGACAATAGTAACAATAATAAAAAAATAATGATAAAAATATAAATGCATTCATATCATTTTAATAATAATAAGACTAACAATTTTAGTTTCCTATTGAAATAAAAATCATAAAATTCTTAATAACCTGAAAATATTTAATGATGCAATAAATTAACATTAATTTATCCATTTTAATTCTTCAAAGATGAAAAAGAAATGATGTTTCCTATGAAAAGTCATGCATCGTAGTGCTCTGCTCGTACGTCCAACGATGTCAAACCCAAAACGTGCATTTTTTATAATAAAAATTGATAAAATTCATCCAAGATTTACCCTAGACTGTGGAAAAAATATATCAAGGCAGCAAAATAATTAAAATAAAATAATATCATAGGTCGGAGTGTGACAATTCTCCCCACCATAATTCTTTATTCCCCCAGAAAGCCTCCACACAATCAAGCCAATAGATTAACACCTAAGGATTCCACACAACATGATCCAGCCTCTTGACACATTGACATTCCATCGACCGCCGATGGAACTCAACCTCATTGTCTGAAACATATCACCAGCAGAGGGGAGTCCTAACCAGACACTCCACCATAAGAATTCAACTAGCATCTAGTAACAACATAAGAAGAAACCTAATGATATGGTGGGTCTCCTCACCATTGAGAACCAACATATACATGGTCAACGAAAATTCATCTTAGACCTACACTATGCCTTAATCAAGCTAACAGAAGCATAGAAAGAACATTCAAACCACTCACTCCCGTCTGAAAGGGATAATATCTTAAAGGAAAAATATTCACGAGCAAGAAAACCATAACCCCATGGGTAGGGATGGAGGGACCAAGGACTAAATCAATGAAACTACGATGCAAAACTACTCACAACTAACACCTTTGGGATGGACACAAACCAAATCCGCAACAGTTTCACATGGGTGGTCCACACAAGGTCACTAATCAGACACTTTCATCAAAATATGCATAATTACTGACATTCCATGAGGGATATGTCTTTGACACCCTTTTGGGATGACATATAATTTAAAAAGATAGTGAAAACAGTGCTGAAACACTAAAACTGTCTCACCACATGATAGACACACAACCTTAACCAGACTCATTATAATTCTCTAGGCTTCATGACTACACATTGGCTTCACTCCATGGCCTTTTAACTAGATCTCAGATTGATGAAGCATCTCCTACCTCATAGTTAGGTTCTGATAATCCCAATAAAAACATACACCTTTATAATTGACAAACAATGGACATGGTTTTAAAAATGATAAACATACTGGCATTGAAAACTAGAGTTCTTCAATGACCCATGACATTCTAATATATTCCAAAACCCAAAACACTATCTATACAATTTAAATGATAAGAGATACCTTACGCTAAAAGGAATCTAACAAATGAAACTTTGAACAAAAACAAAAAAACACATCACTTCTGAGAACTTCGTCCACAATGGATTCTAGAAACGCCCCAAAAGAGTCATTACAAGTGACCCAGGCGTTGACATGCCTAGAATGGCTTCAGAGCACTTGGTCATAACGGCTTCTTGTGACCCAATATTCCATGCTGATAACACACGTGGACCTCTGGCTCCAAAGAGGATGATGAATGATCTTGAGGCCTCTTGATTCCATGACTTGCTCCATAGAATTTTGACCACTTACTCATCTTCTTGCCCGAATCATCGACACAGCTCATATGGATCGCAGGGAGGACTACGTTAAGCTCTAGAACCATCGCAGTTTCGACAAGAAAATCATGTCTTTCCCCATCGACCAAAGAATTTAGGTTGGACTCTGACACATTCGACTATAGATTGGGTTGAAGTCCCCCCTAGAAACGTCGAGCCTTCATGGAGTCATCTATAAAAACCTGTATCATAAGGGACTAGCTCCCCAAAGTGCTGGAAATATTCCAACAGGGATCTATCACCCTACTGTAGAAAACACATATCCATACCCTTTCCCACCCTTTCTTCTTCAGATAAATACTGACGAATGAATAATTCCTTGAAAAACTCTCATGTAATCTCTTGAAAGGGATTTTTCTGAGACACTAACTTCCACCACATCCACAATGAACCTTCAAGAATGAATGTTGTAAACTTGACCTTCAACGACTCCGGAAAATCAATGAGGTTAAAGTTTCTTTTAATCATCTAGATCCACTACTCTGTAATGGAGGGGTCTGCTTTTCCATAATATAGTGGTGGATTTGGCTTCTAAAACTCTAGCATAAAATTCCTAGATAGATCAATCATACCATGATCACCCATCGAATCATCAAAGGGATGACCACTGGATATAAAAAATCATTAACCCAATCAAGGCCCACTAAATAAATAAAATACTCAAAATTAAACACTGCATAAATGACAAGATCTAAACACAAGTGAATGATCTATCATAACATCAACACATTCCTTTCTTAAAACATCATTAATATAAATCATGTTTAACGGGTTAAACCATTTCCATTGGTATTCTTTAACGTCTCTCTCACATGCATGTATATGTACCCCTCGGGCATCCATCCACCATAAAAGATATCCCTTCATATCTCAACATACCACTATGCATGTAAGAACCCCTAGGAACACCAAGGACAAAATAAATAAAACTTATTTTCCAAAAACAATTCCTTCATAGCCCATTATTAAAAAAAAATCATAAAATTACACATGTCATTTAAAACAACAATTTTTTTCAAAAAAAATTTCAATTTTTTTAAAATTAAAACCACATTCAATAGTCACAAGAGACCCAAAACATCTCAAATGGGGAACTAGTGTCGGTGGGTGACTTAACCATATGGTTGGCGGTCATATGCCAAACACATCACTGACACATAGAGCCTTTTAGGATCATCCCCCTGGATCCACATTGCTTGCCATGTTGTGCTTCTTAAGAGGACTTTTATAACAACTCCCTTTTTCGTATCCCAATAAAAAAACACTCCCTAAAATGATGTGATATTTCATTAAATGTCCATACATAGTGCCCATATTATTTATTATTGATATGATATCCCCTTCCTCTTATCAAACTATTTTTATGAAATTTTAAGAGACAGCGTTTGGCTGCCGACTTTTCGTGAGAAATTTATCATGTTTTCTTTTACATTAAGATTCCATTATTTTATTCTTATTTACTCACCTACTCTTAAACAAGAGGAATTAAATCTCTATAATAATTTATATTCTGGATGCTCTCATGTTCATGGAAAATTCATCATCATTATTTTTCTCCTCCCCACTTATTCAAGGAATTAAAATATTGTCTTTGATGTGTCGAATTACCGACATCGTGGACGATGTGATTTCAATTTTCATTAATTCCTTCAAGTCTGGTAATCAAAAAAAATTTATGATCGAACATGGTTATAATATATGTATTATGTATTATACATGGTTCTGGAATTCTTTTGTACTCATGGTTATAAATTATAAGACAAAATGTGGTTGTTGTTATCAAAGAACCATTAAAAGATCTAAATGATCATCATTAATGTTTAAAATTATGAATCATCATAATATAAAACATCAAAATGATAAATGGTATAATTTATGGTACTGGAAATATTTAAATACCATTTCATTCCAATTTTGGTGTTTCTCTTTCAATCGACAAGAACATCCATCATGATCCAATAATGGAAATCATGTAAGGAACTCACCCAAAACAGTGCAAGAACAAAATACAAACAATTAAGGGGTGAAATTATGTTATGAAGTGATAATATAATATGTTATAAACAAGAATATTTATCATTAAACTAATAATAACACTCTTTTAACCATTATATAGGATGTTTAAATAAGTTTTATTTAAGACAAACCCGAGGTAAAGGAATTGTTAACCTGATTTCCATTCATTGGGTTAACATTCTACTTCATTATTTTTCTTCTATTTAAATAGTTTGTGTGATGGTTTATATTTATATTATGTTTTATTATGTTTATTAACAATATATATATATACTCCATACAATCTATTAGTCTCTCTTCAATTGTATGTTATTTATAAGTTTTTTTTCTTTAAAAATTCTTTTTTTAAATTCAGTTTTACGAAATTCGAAAACAATGTTTTTATGGAATTATTCATGTTGTATGATTATGTTTTGGTTCTTCGGAATTATTGATGATGAAGTATGGCACCTATATCTCCCTCAAATCCATTGGTTATGTGTATGTTGGAGGTCGACTATATGGTTACACCAAGTGTAATGACGATGGTTACACAAAGTAAGGTAGCCACGAGGGTAACAGATTATAAGGTAGCCAAGAATGGTTACATGATTATTTAAGTAATGCACCAAGATACCATTATGATTTTATTTATGTTCTCATTTTGTGTGTGGATCTTTTGTATTTCTCATGATAAACAAAGTAAATATATATGGGTGACAATAATGTCTTCTGAAAATGCTTTCATACGTTACAATTATTCATGGACTAATGTGATATTTTCTTCTTTACTATACATTACTAAGATATTATGCTCATACTATGTTTTTACATGATTTTAACGGGATAATGTATCTGTAATACAGTGAAGTAAGCCATGTTAAATGCTGATTAATTGTATAGGAGTCTTGTTTTAAGTTTTAATGATTTATATTTTGAAAAAATGGAAATTGTTTTTATGGTATTCACTCTGTAATAATGTGTAATGTTATGAATTTATTGTCCTAATAATCTAAAGATATAAAATTTAAAATATCCTTATAAATATTGGATGTTTTTTCAGGACTAAATTCAAGATAATGTATGTAATTAGACCGAGTTCTTATAGTTGGTAACAGATGATGGTTTAGATAACATTAGGGGTTAGGGTGATGTTAATAGAATACCATAAATGATTTTCACACTATGTTTAATTTGAAATGTTTTAGCCTTTAAATATTAACATTTTGATTTATCTAATACATTTTTGTTTAGAATGGTTGTCCTCAAAAGGAATAGGGATGCTGAATAGGAGAGGCACTGACAGAATAACATCCTTCCAGAACAACATCCCAGAATGGTATGGATTGGAACCGAGCATGTAACGGCCCGAAACTTTACGTACATGGACATTAGATTACTTTTGCGAAATACTTAGTACATAAAAAAAACATACACACAAGGACCTTAATAGTTTAGTGTTTTTGGAAACCCGGAATATAATCTTCTAATCATGGTGAAAGATCTTCAACATCTCCCATAAAGATCTACCCCTTTTTTTCTTACCTAAAACTTTTCTTTATATCCTGGGGAAAAGAAAACATAAAAGGGGTGAGGTCAAATACCCAGTAAGTGTAAACATAGAGAACATAAAACAATACATAAACATTTGAATACAAAAACTTGAGCATAAAATCTAAACATCAAAATATTGAGCAAAGACATGAATATTGGAAGTATGTAAGGCATATATCAGAAGGGAACATCAATGATGATAAAATAGCATGAGAATAAAACATGTAATTGTGGAAACCATTAATCACATGTTATTATTTCCATAGTAGCCAAGGCATTGCTTCAAAGACCATCTTAGTGGACAAAGTCCCTTTCTGAATCGAGTTCACTCCTCGTTTCAGTCCTCTAACACTGACCTAGATTAACTTACTGTTCCAGCCATGTCTATCTCATGAGATATAAATCTTTACCCAATCCATTGGAGGGAGATATAGGTCCCCCACATCTCATAATGAAATCATTCATTCTTGTGACACAAAATAAACATACATCATTAATAATAACCCAACGAATAAAATGGGTTTCATGAACATAATCCCATCATCACATAATCCATATAAAAGAAATGGATATCATTTCATAATAAGAAAAGTGAAAACATGTAAATCATAGATACATTATACTTGAAACATACACATATGAAATAATGTCATCTTATATGGAAAAATGGTTTTGATAAAACACTTGAAATGAATTCTTGAGGAAAATATCCTTTCTTCTTCAAAATCAATTTCTTTTCACAAAATGTCATGAAATTTTATAAGAAAGAGATTTTGTTTAAAATATTCATGAAATATTTTGGAGGAAGCTTCATGAAAATAAGGCTTTATAAAACCGTAAAAATCCTTTCATGCCGTATACGTTAAAAAAACATTCTTCTCGTACTTTTGTCAGAAAAGTCAAAAAGTACCTTGTTGGGTAAATAAAAGAAAGATTCCTTCCATACCATGGGGTAAAAGTCAAAATGAGTAAAAAGCACTTTAAAAATACATGAAAACACTTTTATAAAACATGGACATGGACGACTGCAATAACCCCAGTAAATACTTACAAATAAGAAATCTCGGATAAAAATGAGATTTGCAAAATTATCCCTTACCATAGGTCCGATATGCTTCGTATGTATCCGAACCTCCTGTATAATGATTTAAATAATGTCATTGACTATTACAGAATCATATTAATTGTTATGATATCATATATGTTTCACTTATGACATTATATTACCCGTTCTTTTGTAAATTCCATGTTAAAGAAATGTTTTGGGTAAAATCATTTCATTTATTGTATGTGTTTCGACTTGTCTTTCTTGATATTAATACTTATATCCTGATTTACATAATTCCTGAATTTAAAAAATTATTTATATATAATATATATTCATCATATACATATATATATTATAGATCGATAAAAGGAATGAAATACACAGTTCATGGAGACGGTAGGCCGTACGTACGCATGAACGTTGTTTTCATTTCCTTATTGAATTGAATGAAAATAAATAGATGACATACATATATATATATACATAAATCTAGTAGAATTTTTATTTCAGATATTTCATGATTACTTATTATATATACTTTATAATCATTTATGAATGGCTAATCATTGAGAATGAATCTTATCGTGTCGTGGAGACGACATTCCGTACGTACGCACGAGCGATGATATCGTTCCCATGATTATTGAATAGAATTGTAGTGGATGGTATAATATATCAGAATCCATATGATGTTATAATAACCATATATAGTTATACTTTACACCATTATACCCATCCATGTAAGGTGTTGGTGGAAAAACAGATTTCACCACGGCGTGAAGACGATATTCCGTACGTACGCACGCGTGGTGATTTCGTTTTCTGTAGGATGGATAGATGGTGAAATAGGGTTGTTTCATACTTATAATAAAATATAGGTATATTATTTATAATTATGTTATTACTTCATAATGAAACAAATAAATAAGAATAAGTGTAAGAAGAAATAAAGTTGAAAGAATCGGTAACTGACATTACCTCTTCTTTGAAGCGCCTCTTTGAGACCTCCTCTTAGGGAACCAAAATTGCTCTTTGAAGAAGACCAGGACCACTAGTATGTTTCTAGGGAAGTGGAGAAGAGAATTTTTCATGGGTTGACCGAGCTTGAAGGCTCAAAGTGGTGTGAGGAAGAGAGGGAGGAGGTTCCCTTTTATAAGGGAGGAGAGGGGCACCTTTGGAATAACTAAAAATATTATTTTATTATAAAGTCATATTCAGTTTTTAATAGCTCCAAATTGATTTATTTTGAAGCTAAGGTGGGGATGGGTCTAAATCCTCTCATACAATATAATTTTGACAAGTTTAGTTTACTATTTTAACCTTATCATTTAGATTTAACTTTAAGTTAGATAATTTTACTTTTACCGTGTCTTTTTGTGTTCTTAAACTATAAGGTTAATAAAATTACAATAACAATCCAAAAGAACCCAAAGTTGTTTATTATTAATATATATAACCTTATATAAGTCATATGGCTAAACATTATATTTTTAGGAATAAAATAACAATTAATAATATAATATTTGTTTTAAAAACTATTTTATGTCAATTTTGACACTATTTAGTAATTGATTTTTGTGAAAATCATAACAGAATTATTAGTTCAAAAAAGTTACTTAAATCAATACTAACATGTCATATTAACCTAGAAAATTAGTGTAATTCATTAAAATCCTCAAATTAGATTTATTTGGGTATTTATAACATCAATTATGTCAATATTTTATTAATAAGATAGTTATTGCATCATCTTTGTGCCATAAATAAATTAAATTATTTAATGTCTAAAAATTAAAAATAAAATACCATTATGTAAAATATCCTTTTAGATTTATAATGAATATTTATAGTCTAATTTATCTCATGTATATCCCTATATTAAAAATTATTTACTTATTAAACTTTGATTTTAACTATTTTAACCCTTCTTTAAATAAATTAATAATAAATGTCCTAATCTAATCCAAGTGGGCCTAAATGGTCATATTTTATTCCTAAGTTTGTTTTCGGTCGAATTATACTTATCCAATATAATTAGGACATGTGTTAGGGTAATAATAATATCATTTTTACTCTTAATTACCCTATTTACTTTTAACCGTGGTAAATAAAAGTAAAAAGTTACTATTCACCAAAAATTATTTTCATCTCATTGAACCACATTTTACTTACTGAAATCAACCGTGTCTCTAGGATTTTTGAAATTCCACTCACAGAAGCGGTAAAATTAAGTTTTATGTAAATTTGCAAATTCTCCAAGGAGGTGGGTAAAAGACGGTGAAAAGTTCAATAAAATTTTTATATATCTAAAATTATTATAAAATTACTCCAATGAATTAAATTTAACTTATATAGGTATTATGTATCAATTTTGACCTAAAATAAATTTAAATAAAATAAATAATTATTTCAATAAAAAGTCGGTTTTTAAATAGTAACCCAGTGATTTCACTATTCATCAAAAATTGAAAGTTTTCAGAAAAATCCCAAAATTTCACCCTAGGCTAATATTGATATTAATAATCCAAAAATGAAGTCCATTTTGAATGATGAAATTTAAAAAATTTCAAAAATTGGTTATTACAATTCATAACGGCTAGTTTTAATAATATTTTAATAGCATATCGTTGTTTTGTGAAAATCAGTATTGCGTACAACACACGCTATCGAGGAAGGTCATGATTGCGTGTAATGAATACATGTTAGGTTTGCATGTGGTGCAAGACTCCTTTGTTGTAGCGTGAAACACAAGACATCAATAAATTTAAAAAGAATATTTTTCATAAAATCTCGGGGTGTTACATTCTACCCCTTTAAAATGAATTTTTCCCTCAAAATTCGTCGGGGTTATAAATGGTTTACTACTCAAAAGTTTCTTTAATAGAAAAACACATCGTAAAAAGGTATACCAAAACCAATATTTAAAAACTAAAGTATGAAACATAACGGTTACCCAAATTAACTAATCACTGGGTTTCCACATAGGAGAACATAGGTGAAAATATGGATATGGAAGAGAAATCTAACCATCATGTTCTGATGGAGAGTGGTAGAGAACATGGCTATGGAAAAGCCAACAATCACAAATCCATAGATTTGTGATGAACTAAGGTACCATCTGATTTATCGGATATAAGGGCACTAGGACAACATTTTTGGTTTTCAAGATCATTTCCCTAAAGTTGATGAATTAAAAGAAATACTTACATGATTTTGGTACAATTTCACTGTTGTTCATGATTTGAACAATTTCCACTTCATCCCTTAAAGAAATGAAGTTGAATTAGTTATTCTTGATGTGTTAGCAGATTATGTGATAGAATGATGGGTCATTCCATCTATTTAAAATAGAAGGTTAGAAAAAGTTATCAAATATACATAAGTCCATCTATGGTGAGGTTAATCATATACGACTCCAAAAATGAACTTATACTTCATCTATCATTCCGCTTAATAAAATAAAACTAGTTTCTACTAACCAGGGACTTCTTGTAGGCCATTGGTATGCGATAAAGGACTGTCGCACTTCAGTTGTGGGTTTGATTCCCACAGCCTTGTCCGACGCGATGGGTTGTCGCCCATCCTGCAGGTTGTCCTTTTTCTAAAACTACATTACTATAACATCCCATCAATAATATCAAAAATGTTCTATCCTTAAACAATACTAACATATGTCCAACATAATCTATTCCAATCTTTAGGCTTATCTAAAATACTTCGGTCCAAGCTCATAGTATAAAGAAAACAATTACTAGAAAGGTTATCTACCAAGAATGTGAATAAAAGCATTTACCCCACATATATCATAAGATATATCTTGTTGGTTGTATTCAAAACACATGAATACCTTAGTCATATATTCTATTGAAACATAAATTACTATAGAACCTTATTGGAAACATGAATTCTGTCAAAAGGTAACTCTTTCCACGTACCAAAATCCCAAAAAATCTATATAATCAAACCATGATATCACTTTGTCCTTATTTTAGTCATGAGCTCATGATTACTATCATATTATTTTATCCTTATCTCTTCATTATGCACGTTTCATCTTATTTCCAAAAATATCTCAATCACTTTCCATGGTTACCGATACCATAAAATTATTAAAAACCACAATAGATCAATACATAAATATTCCAATATTCCACGATACTATATACAACATTATTTTGGAATCCCATTACATAAACACTTAATCATTCCACCACATCGTTTTCATATTCAACAACGCCAATAGTGATCTCATGTGACTTCACTTTTTTCCTTTGCCTTAAGTGGTTGCTCATGTCGATCATCACTAACCCTTGGATTAGGGGACTTATTAGCATAATGACCCATTTCTGTGCACTTGAAGCATTGATGTGTTGGTGGAGAGTTCTCTGTAGTCTTTTCACTATTCACATCATTAGAAAACATTTTCCCATTACTTTGACAATCAACTGCTCGATGACCTTCTTTTCAACACTTAAAAAAAAATTTCTAGTACCTTTTAGGCAATCTCCACCATGCTTCTTTCCACACTTTTATCATAAAGAAACATTCATCTTCTTTTAACCATTGTTCTGAGATTTCTCCTTGAACTCCATCTTTCGTTTCTTGTCAAAACCATGAGATGGGTATGTTACACCAACTTCCAGTTCTACCTTGATATCACAACGCAAAATTTCTTCATAGCTACTGAAGTTTCTTATATAAAATTCCCTTCAAATATTTGGTTTTACTCCACTAAAGAATCGATCAACTTTACTTTTAGGTTGGATGATAAATCCAGATGCATACCTTGCAAACCTTGTAAAATTCGCATCGTATATACCAACAGATTCATCATCATTTTTCATTAGTTCAAGAAACTCCTTCTCCATCTTTTTTATAAGAATACGAGAGAAGTACTTATTGAAAAATAAGTTCTTGAACTCTTCCCATTCCATGGACACAATTTCATCTCTTGACCTCGTATCCTTGATAAGATTCCACCATTGATCAGCTTCACCTTCAAAACGATATACTACTAAGATGACTTTATCATGTTCAGAACATTGAAGAACTGAAAATATCTTTTCCGTGGTACTGATCCATTGTTCAGAAACAAGTGGATCGGAAGACCCACTGAAAGAAGGTGGACGTTTCCTCATGAAGGACTCAATAGAATATTGTTCCCTTATCTGCTCATTTGGAAGTCCAGAATGATTCATAGCTTGTGTAAGTATAGAAATAAGATTTTACACTCCATCTCCCATAACATTGGTTTGTTCAGGAGGACAATCATTGCATTTTCCATTACATTGATCAGCACGGTTCCTTCGGGTTCCAGCCATAGTCTAAAACCCAAAAACAATAGTGTGAGAGGCAAAAATCATGCTAGGGAAAACAACATAATAAAGGGGGATTACCATCAATATCTAACATCTTAGGTTAAATTCTATGATTGTTACCATAGTTCTAGGACTATATCCTATACATATACTTATCCTCAGGGACATCCCTAGACATACCATAGAAATATCTTTAGGGATCTCACTAATGTTTTCGCATCCTAGTTTCCAAAGGATGACTAAACCCTTCCTATGATACCAACTGTAAAGGCCCGAAGCTTGAAGTACATGGAAATTACATTACTTTTGATGAATACATAGTACATAACAAAAATAGACACACAAGGACCGTAATAGTCTAGTGTCTTTGGAAACTTGGAATATAATCTTCTAATTGTGGTGAAAGATCTTCAACATCTCCCATAAAGATCTTCCCCTTTTTTTCTTACCTAAAACCTTTCTTTATATCCTGGGGAAAAGAAAACATAAAAGGGGTGAGCTCAAATGCCCAGTAAGTGTAAACATAGAGAACATTAAACAATCCATAAACATTTGAATACAAAAACTTGAACATAAAACCTAAACATCAAAATCTTGAGCAAAGACATGAATCTTGGAAGTAAGTAAGGCATATATCATAAGAGAACATCAATCATGATAAAATAGCATGGGAATAAAACATGTAATTGTGTAAACCATTAAGCACATGTTATGATTTCCATAGTAGCCAAGGCATTGCTGCCAAGACCATCTTAGTGGACAAAGTCCCTTTCTGAATCGAGTTCACTCCTCATTTGAGTCCTGTAACACTGAACCAGATTAAATTACCGTTCCATCCATGTCTATCTCATGGGATATAAATCCTTACCCAATGAATTAGAGGTAGATATAGTTCCCACCCATCTCATAATTAAATCATTCTTACTTGTGCCACAAAATAAACATACATCATTCATAATAACCCAACGAATAAAATGGGTTTCATAAACATAATCCCATCATCACATAATCCATATAAAAGAAATGGATATCATTTCATAAAAAGAAAATTGAATCCATGTAAATCACAGAGACATTATACTTGAAACATACAAATATGAAATAATGTCATCTTAGATGAAAAAATGGTTTTGATAAAACACTTGAAATGAATTCTCAAGGAAAATATCCTTTCTTCTTCAAAATCAATTTCTTTTCACAAAACGTAATGAAATTTTAAAATAAAGAGATTTTGTTGAAAATAGTCATGAAATATTTTGGATGAATCTTCATGAAAATAAGGCTTTATAAAACCGTAAAAATCCTTTCATGCCGTATAAGTTAAAAAACATTCTTCTCGTACTTTTGTCGGAAAAGTAAAAAAAGTACCTTGTAGGGTAAATAAAAGAAAGATTCCTTCCATACCATGTGGTAAAAGTAAAAATGGGTAAAAATTAGTTTAAAAATACATGAAAACTCTTTTATAAAACATGGACATTGACGATTGTAATAACCCCAGTAAATACTTACAAATAAGCAATCTCAGATAAAAATGAGATTTGAAAAATTATCCCTTCCCTTAGGTCCGATATGCTTATTACATATCCGAACCTCCTGTATAATGATTTAAATAATGTCATTGACTTATTACAGAATCATATTCATTGTTATGATATCATATATGTTTCACTTATGACTTTATATTACCCGTTTTTTTGTAAATTCCCTGTTAAAGCAGCGTTTTGGGTAAAATCATTTCATTTATCGTATGTGTTTCGACTTTTCGTTCTTGATATTAATACTTATATCCTGATTTAAAAAATTCCATAATGTAAAAAATGATTTATATATAATATATATTCATCATATACATATATATATTATAGATCGATAAAAGGAATGAAATACACCGTTCATGGAGACGGTAGGTCGTACGTACGCATGAACGTTGTTTTCCTTTCCTTATTGAATTGAATGAAACTAAATAAATGACATAAATATATATATATATACATAAATACAGTAGCATTTTTATTTCATATATTCATGATTACTTATTATATATACTTTATAATCATTTATGAATGTTTAATCATTGAGAATGAATCTCATCGCGTCATGGAGACGGTATTCCGTACGTACGCACGAGCAATGATATTGTTCCCATGATAATTGAATAGAATTTTAGTGGATGGTATAATATATAAAAATCATTATTATGTTATAATAACCATATATAGTTATTCTTTACACCATTATACCCATCCATGTAAGGTGTTGGTGGAAAAACAGATTTCACCACGGTGTGGAGACGGTATTCCGTACGTACGCACATGTGGTGATTTCGTTTTCCGTAGGATGGATAGATGGTGAAATAGGGATGTATCATACTTATAATAAAATATCATTATATGAGTTATACTGATGTTATTACTTCATAATGAAACAACTAAAGAAGAATAAGTGGAAGAAGAAATAAAGTTGAAAGAATCGGTAACGGACATTACCTCTTCTTTGAAGCGCTTATTTGAGACCTCCTCTTAGGGCACCAAAATTGGTCTTTGAAGAAGACCAGGACCTTTAATATGTTTCTAGGGAAGTGGAGAAGATAATTTTTCAGGGGTTGGCCGAGCTTGAAGGCACAATGTGGTGTGAGGAAGAGAGGGAGGAGGTGCCCTTTTATAAGGGAGGAGAGGGAACCTTTGGAATAACTAAAAATATTATTTTATTTTAAAGTCATATTCAGTTTTTAATAGCTCCAAATTGAGTTATTTCAAAGCTAAGGTGAGGATGGGTAGAAATCCTCTCATCCAATAGAATTTGGACAAATTTAGTTTACTATTTTAACCTTATCATTTAGATTTAACTTTAAGTTAGATAATTTTACTTTTACCGTGTCTTTTTGTGTTCTTACACTATAAGGTTAATAAACATACTATAACCAGACAAAAGAACCCCAAGTTGTTTATTATTAATATATATAACCTTATCTAAGTCATTTGTCTGAACATTAGATTTTTAAGAATAAAATAACACTTAATAATATAATATTTGTTTTAAAAACTATTTTATGTCAATTTTGACACTATTTAGTAATTGATTTTTGTGAAAATCATAACAGAATGATTAGTTCAAACAATGTTAATTAAATCAATACTAACATGTCATATTAACGAAGAAAATTAGTTTAATTCATAAAAAGTCTCAAATTACATTTATTTGGGTATTTATAACATCAATTATGTCAATATTTTATTAATAATATAATTAATGCATCATATTTGTGTCATAAATAAATTAAATTATATAATGTCTAAAAATTTCAAATAAAATACCATTATGTATGAAATATTATTATATTTTTAATGAAAATTTATAGTCGAATTTATCTCATGTATAACCCTATATTAAAAATTATTTACTTATTAAACATTGATTTTAACTATTTTAATCCTTCTTTAAATAAATTAATAATAAATGTCCTAATCTAATCCATGTGGGCCTAAATGATCATATTTTATTCCTAATGTTGTTTTTGGTTGAATTAAACTTATCCAATAGAATTAGGAAATCTTTTAGGGTAATAATAATATCATTTTTACTCTTAATTACCCTATTTACTTTTAACAATGGTAAATAAAAGAAAAAAGTTACTATTCACCAAAAATTATTTTCATCTCATTGATCCAAATTTTACTTACTGACATCAACTGTGTCTCTCTGATTTTTGAAATTCCACTCACAGAAGCGGTAAAATTAAGTTTTATGTAAATATGAAAATTATCCTAGGAGGTGGGTAAAAGACGGTGAAAAGATCAATAAAATTTTTATATATCTAAAATTATTATAAAATTACTCCAATGAATTACATTGAACTTATATAGGTATTATGTATCAATTTTGAGCTAAAATAAATTTAATTAAAATAAATAATTATATAAATAAAAAGTTGGTTTTTAAATAGTAACCCAGTGTTTTCACTATTCATCAAAAATTGAATGTTTTCAGAAAAATACCAAAATTTCACCCTAGGATAATTTCGATATTCCGAATCCAAAAATGAAGTCCATTTTGAAAGATGAAATTTAAAAAATTTAAAAAATTGGTTATTAATATTCATAACAGCTAGTTTTAATAATATTTTTATAGCATATCATTTTTAGTGAAACTCGGTATTGCGTACAACACACGCTATCGAGGAAGGTCGTGATTGCATGTAATGTAGCCAAGTTAGGGTTTCGTGTTGTGCAAGACTCATTTGTTGTAGCGTACAACACAAGACATCAATAAAATTAAAAAGAATATTTTTCATAAAATCTCGGGGTGTTACAGAGCAGTTTTTGATAGTAATGGATCAACTAATGCAGACAATAAATTGTGGTGGAATCAATGCAAGTGAATCAATACAAGTACCACAACAGAACATGAAAATATTGGAACATTTTATGAGACAACATCCTCATGCATTCAGTGGATATTCTGACCCAATAGCAGCTGAAGGATGGATTAAAGCCCCTGAAAAGATATTCAATGTTACGGGATGTTCAAAAAATCAAAAGTTAATTCTTTCCATTTATCATTTTGAAATGGAATCTAATCAGTGGGGGTAAATGGTAAGGAATATTATGGGTAGGTAGGATTTGGATGCCTTAGAGTGGGATAAATTTAAAATTTGTTTCCTTGAAAAATATTTTCCTAAGGTGGTACGACATAGAATGGAGAAGCAGTTCCTTGAATTTAAATAGAAAGAGGAAGATTCAGTGGCTGTGTATGAAGGGAACTTCACCTGACTGGTGAGGTATGCTCCGAATCTTATTCTAGATCTTGATAGAAAAATCAAACTCTTTTAATTAGGATTTAAGCTAAGGTATCGAAGGGCATTGGCCTCCCGTAAATTCAATAGTTATAAGAAACATGTCTGATGTGCTAAGAGGGTAGAGATTGAGTTTTCTGATGATCACGTGCATTTTGGAAACAAAGAGAAGAAGAGGTCTAGTTGGCATGAAATGGGTAAGAATTAACCAAATAAATCTGATGGTAAGAAAATCCAATTTACAGTTTGTAAAATGTGTGGCAAGAAGCACCTTTCGGAATGTCTTAGAAAATCTGTGAAGTGTTTTTAATGTGGTAAGTTTGGACATATGTCTCGAGATTGTAATAAAAATTATCTAAAGAATAATCCTGATAAGAAGACTCTAAAGTGTTTTAAATGTGGTGAAATGGGTCATTATGAAAATGCCTTCCCAATGAGAGATATGAATGATGAAAAGAAGACAGACTACAAGCAGAAAGGTGTAGTGAGATCCTTTGTGACTACGTCAGCAGATGTCAGGCCATCCAACGAAGTTTTATCAGGTACTTTGTTTGTTCACTCATATTTTTCTAATGTTTTGTTTGATATGGGGTCTACACATTCCTTCACATCGGAGAAATTTTTTGGTAAATTTTAAATATCACCTCAACAAATGAGACCCGAACATGTTGTTAAAACACTAGGGGGAAATGTTGTAGCAAAGGTGAATTATATGAATCTTTCTACTCATGTTTTTGGAATGACATTACCTACAAACCTTTTTGTTTTACCCTTAGTTGAGTTTGATGTTAATTTGGGGATGGATTGGCTTTCGTATTATCATGCTATGATTGACTATAGAGTTAAAGATGTTTTTTTCCAGAAATAGTTTCAGGTTGTATACAAGAATGAACCCATACAATTGATAACATACCAAGAAGCTGAGAACTACTAAAAGATAGAAATGAATGTTATCTTTCTCATATTGTTGAAAATGAGGGAAGTATTCAAATTAATGATGTGCTAGTGGTAAATGAATACCTTGATGTTTTTTCTGATGAGTTACCTGGTGTCATACCTTATCCAGAACTCGAATTCACAATTGACTTAGATCCTAATGATATGCCAATTTCAAAACCCCCATATAGTATGGCTTCAATAGATCTTCATGAAATGAAAAATCAGTTGCAGGATTTTCTTGACAAAGGCTTCATTCATCCTAGCACTTCACCATGGGGTGCCCCTGTTTTGTTTGTTAAAAAGAAAGATGGTTCCATGAGACTTTTCATTTATTATAGAGCTTTGATTAACATATATTTTAAAAAATTCATCCTTTTCTTCATATTAATGACATGTTTGATCAGATCTAGGGATATCAGTAATTTTCCAAGTTTTACTTGTGATCCGAATACCATCGGCTAAAGGTGAAGGAGGATGAAATCCTGAAAACAACCTTTCGTACTAGATATGGGAATTATGAATTTATTGTTATGACTTTTGGATTAACTAATGCACATGTTGTATTTGTGAATCTTATGAATAGAGTAGTTCATGAGTTCATGTATAAGTTTGTGGTTGGGTTTATTGATGACATTATGGTATTTTCTAAAAATAAATAGGATCATGAGAAACATCTAAAGTTTGTTTTAGAAACATTAAAAGAAAAGATACTGTATGGAAAATTCAGAAAGTGTGATTTTTGGTTGCAACAGATAAATTTTCTTGGGCACATTGTAAATAAGGATGAAATAGCTGTTGATCCGGCCAAAACAAAAGTAGTTGATGAATGGCCAAGACCCACAAATGTTACATAGATTCGTAGTTTTCTTGGGTTAAACGGTTATTACTGACAGTTTGTTAAGAACATTGCACAGTTTTCTAGCCAGATAACTAAGATAACATAGAAAGGGGTTAAATTTTTTTGGACAGAGGAATGTGATGTTTGTTTTTAGAAAATGAAGAATAGATTGGTGGATGCTCCAGTTTTGGCCATACCGTCCCAAAATGGTGAGTTTGTTATCTACAGTGATGCTTATTTGAAAGGACTTGGTTTTTATTTGATGAAGAATGATCAGGTAATTGACTATGCATTGAGACAACTTAAAAATCATGTGCTAAATTATCCCACACATGATTTGGAATTGGAAGCTATGGTATTTTCTTTGAAAATATGGGTTCATCATTTATACGGAACAAAATGACAAATATATACTGACCAAAATAGTCTGAAGTATATATTCACTCAAATGGAATTAAAAATGAGGAAGAGAAGTTGGCTTGAACTGATAATGTATTATGAATGGATGATCAATTACCATCCTGGGAATGCAAACAAAGTGGAAGATGACTTATGTCGGAAACATCATGCATAATTAACCATGCTACTTTTAGAACATGATCCCTTGATTAATGATTTGACGAATTTTGGATTAGAAGTTGTTGGTGCAGAAAATAGATCTGTTTTGTTTCAGGTTTTAGTGTAGACTTCGTTGTTAGACAGAATTAAGCAATCACAGAAGGAATACCATGAGCTATAGAAAAAGGTAGGATTGGTTAAAGTGGGTAAGTTTCAGGAATTTAACCTTGATAAAGATTATGTTTTAAGATTTTGAAAAAGTTTGTGTTTTCCTAGTGATTCTCAGTTGAAGAACGATTAGTTGTGTAAAGAACATAGTTCTCCATTTTCATTTCATCATGGAAGTACTAAGATGTATAGATTATTTCGAGAGTATCGCTGGTGGGATGGAATGAAAAGGGATATAGCTGATTTTACCAAAAAATTTTTGACATGTCAGCAGGTTAAAGAAGAATTCCAGTTACCGAAGTGGATGCTTCGGCCTTTTCCAGAACCAGTGTGGAAATGGGAGAATGTATCCATATACTTTGGTGTGGGAGTACCAAAGACTTCTCGAGGTAATAATGTGATTTGGGTTATAATTGATTGGCTAACAAAGTCTGCACACTTTATTTCTAATAGAGATACAATTAATTTGGATTAGCTTTCTCAATATTACCTTAAAGATATTGTCAGGTTACATAGAGATCCTCTTTCCATTGTATATGATCGGGAACCCAGGATCACTTCTAACTTTTGGAAGCGACTTCATAAGTCATTGGGCACATAGTTAAATTTCAGTAAATTTTTTCATCCTCAATCAAATGGGTAGTCAGAATGAATGATTCAGACATTGGAGGATATTTTTCAAGCTTGTTAAATGGAAAAACAAGGGTGTTGGGATCAACATCTATCTTTAGTTGAGTTTTCTTATAATAATAGTTTTCATTCTAGTATTCAGATGGCACCATTGAGGCTTTGTATGGGAAGTGGTGTCTGACTCCAGTGTTTTGTGATGAAGTCGATGAAACAATGTTGATGGGTCCATAATTAGTAAAAGAAGTGGCTGAGAAATTGAGGATGATCCAGCAGTACAAGAGGATAGCTCACGGCAGGAAGAAACGTTATGAGGATAACAGAAGGAAAGATTCTCTTTTGAGGTAGGTGACCATGTTTTCCTTAAAATATCTCCTTGGAAAAGTGTGATGCGTTTCGGTAAGAAAGGGATGATAAGTTCACGGTTCATCAATACTTTTGAAATATTGGATAATGTTTGAGAAGTTGCATACTGCGTAGCTTTGCCTCTGAGATTTTTTCAAGTACACAAAGTTTTTCATGTTTCGATGTTAAGAAAGTATGTGCCAGATTCATCACAAGTCTTGAGCACAGAAGCAGTTCAATTGGAAGAGTACCTTTCTTATGAAGAGAAACCAGTTCAGAATTTCGATCAAAGAGAACAGTTATTGTGAATTAAGTTAATCCAGTAGGTAATGGTTTTTGGAGAAACCACATGGTTTAAGAAGCAACATGGGAGTCCGAAAATGCTATGAGGGAAAGGTACCCTCACTTGTTTAATAATTAAATAAAATTCTGAGGATGAAATTTCTAGAAGGTGGGGATAATGTACTACCCCATGTTTTTTTAAAAATAAATAGAAATTCATGGAACTTGGTTTTAGGTATATATTTTTATCTATCCTATAAAACATGACTTTTCCACTTCTTTGTTTCCAATTTCAAGAAACTGTCTTCTACAATTGTGTTTAGTATGTTATTTGGATCCTATTAAAACCAACTTGTTTTTTTAGAGAATAGTAACATACCCTTATGAATAGTAATATGAATAGTAATATGACCCTAATGAATAGTAAATTTTATTATTATTTTATTTTCTTAGGGGTATAAGATAATAACATTTTGGTTAATTTTTATTTGGGATGAAGAAGTTGTAGAATTAGAACTGTTAATTTTTGAATTAATTATGATTTTATTTAAAAATTAAATTAATAATATATAGAAAATTATTTATCAAAAAATGGAGTCAATTTTTTAATTCTACACATCGAAAAATGGTACGAGTAAATTTTTGGGATTTTTATGAAATTCAAGATTTTTTTACGAATAGTAAAATACGATAAAATACGATAAATGCTAAATAATAGATTTACTACATCATAGGAGATGCAAGGATTATGTAAGAACACTTGGTTTTAACTCACATGCCATTATTACTATTTTGGGTCACATGAATTTAGTTTATTCATAGTCTTGGGAAAAATATTATAATTATGATTAAAATAGTAAAAAATACCCCCTCTCCTCCACTATAAATACCACCCTCACTCCCCTCTTCCTCCCACACCTCTTGAGCCTTGTACATTGTCTATTTTCTACCAATTTCACTCCCCAATCTTCTTCCGCACGTCCTAGAGATGCTGGTATCACCAAAAGACCAAAACCAAATCCCTTAAGGAAGATCTCAAGGAGAAGAGATCAAGAGGAAAACATCCTCTTTTATTTTCTTCCTTTCCTTTCATTTTATGTTATTCTCTTCCATTAGCATAGGATTATGATGGGATATTTCATTAATATACACCCTTACTACCCAACTTATTTGTGAATGATGTTATATCACTTTCCTCTCATCAAACTAGTTTTACAAAATTTTAAGAGACGTCGTTAGACTGCATAATTTTCATGAGAAATTTATAATGTTTTCTTTTATTTTAAGATTCATTGATTTTCTTCTTATTTAAACACCTCCTCTAAAAAAAGTGGAATGAAATCCCCATAATCTTGTATATTCTGGATGCTATCACATTTATGGAAAATTCATCATCATTATTTTTCCCCTCCCCCACATATTCAAGGAAATAAAATATTGTCTGTGATATGTTGAATTACCGACATTGTGGATGATGCAATTTCAATTTGCATTAATTCATTGAAGACTAGTCAACAAACCATTTTTATGATTGAACCACGTTATAATATATGTATTATGTCTCGTCCATTGTTCTGGAATTCATTTGTACTCATGATTCTAAATTATATGGCAAAATGAGGTTGTTGTTATCGAAGAACCACTAAAAGATATAAAAGAACATCATTAATGTTTAAACTTATGAATCATCCTCATATAAAAAAATCAAAATAATAAATGGTATAACTGATGGTAAATTAAATATGTAAATAAAATTTTATTCCAATTTTGGCGTTTCACTTCCAATCGACAAGAACATCCATCATGAACCAATCATTGAAATCATGTAAGGAACTCACCCAAAACAGTGCAAGAACAAAATACTAACAATTAAGGGGTGAAATGATGTTATGAAATTATAATATAAGATGATATAAACATGAAATTTTTTCTTTAAACTACTAATAACACTCTTTTAACCATTATACATAATTTTTAAACAAGCTGGAAGTAAGACAAACGCGAGGTAAGGGAATTTTAAACCTGATTTCCATTCTTTGGGTTAACCTTCTACTTCATTATTTATGTGATATTTAAATTGTTTATGTGATGGGTTATATTTATATTATGTTTTATTTAGTTTATTTATAGTATATATATACATACTCCATCCAATATATTAACTCTTTCTTCAATTGTTTGATATTTATAGGGGGATTTTCTTTAAAAATCATTTTTTTAAATTTGGTTTTAGAAATTATGAAGAAATGTTTTTATGGAATTGTTCATGTTGAATGATTATGTCTTGGTTCTTGGAAATTATTTGTGATGAAGGATTGGAACTATATCTCCCGTAAAGGCATTGGGTATGTGTATGTTGGATGTCGGCAGCAAGGCTATTCCAAGGGTAACTGTGATGGTTACACAAAGTAAGGTAATCTCAAGGGATACAGATTATAAGGTAGCCATGAATGGTAAAATGATTATATAAGTAATGCCCCAATATACATTTATTATTATATTTATGTTCTCATGTTTTTTCTGTATCTTGTGTAAATCTCATGTTACAAAAAGTAATTATATATTGGTGACAAGAATGCTTTTTGAAATGATTTCATATGTTATGAGAATTCATGGACTAATGTGATATTTCCTTCTTTCCTATCCCTTACTGAGCTTTTGTGATCATCCCATGTTTTTAAATTATTTTTACCGGTTAATGGATGGTTAAGACAATAACAGAAGACATGTTAAATGTTTATGAATTTTCAAGGAGACTTGTTTTATGTTTTAATTTTTTATATTTTGAAAAAATGGAAACTGTTTTTATGGTATTCACTCTGTAATAATGTGTAATGTTATGAATGTTTTGTCATAATTCTCTAAATCAATATACTTGAAAATATCCTCAATAAAAAAGGATGTGTTTTCTTAACTAAATTCAAGATTATTTATGTAATAAGCCCAGGTTCTTATAAATGCAGAATATATAAGCTAAACACAAACTAAACAAAACAAATGAAATAAAGCTTACCAAACTTGACGTCCGAACTAACTCAGTGTGACCCTATGGGTCACTCTCTGAATCAACGATCAAGCATCACCCAAGGTGATCGCACTCATGTTGTAGCCAGCACAAACACTAAAATAGGAAACAACTACAGTTGTGATTATTAAAAATCAGTAGGCTAGCCCAATATATATTCCCAATTCACTAGCTTTAAAGTAAAATAAACAGTCTCTCAACTTTTAACTACAATTTATAAAAGTATGTTTTTATAAATATTTTACTTAAAAAGAACTATATGAACCATTTCCCCTAACCATTTTCATATATAGATTCTTTTCATTAGTGTCAATGTATTTTTAGAAAGGGAAAGTGATGTTTATATTTTTTTAAGTTTATACAAAAAGGTTTAAACACATTCATTTGAAAACTGTTTTTAGAAACCTAATAAAATCCATTTTTTCTATTTTCCAAGGTAAAAATTTTAAAAAATGCACAAAAGAAATCATACTGGAAGAGAAATTTAGGTATACATATAAGCATCAAAATCACTACTGCAAGCAACAAAATTCGAATAGATATGGGTGAACCTAGGAGATCAAGAATAAACCAGAAGACACCAATACATGAGACCTCATCCCCGTTGACATGTCACAGACGATGAAATCATAACAACCAATATGCTCGACCATCCTTTCTCAGGATGGCTGAGGGAAAAATCCATTGTAAAAAATCCAATATATCCACCTATTATGGGCCACTGGTCAGTACCATAATCTACCAGTGCAACAATCATTTATATAATATTCCCTCAATATGTCAGATTCACATGTATGAAGATTTTGAAAAGGGGGAGCGCCAACTGATTACAACCATATATCCAATCACATACATTCATACATACATGTATATATATATATATAATGCACAATAGGAATCACCTTGAGCCACTCAATGTGTCAACCTCTATATTTTAAACCATTCAAGCACCTATGTCGAGCCTCTATGCATGGGTCTCCCAAATAATCAGTTTCAACCATGGAAGGAGAGTTATCCTTGGAGGGTTTCAATAAAAACTATTTCAACATTTTCCATAATGTGCCAATCAGGAATTAAACACATTTCACTCACACCACTTTAAAGAGAAGCAAATTATTTTTCCAAGAAGGGTGCAAAACCACCACTTGCGCTTTCTCAACAACTTTAAATAACCAACTTCCTTATGAGACCAAAGCCAGTTTGAAAACATCTATGGAGCCCCAAAATACAACTTCAAAAGTTTCCAAAATTTTTATAAACCCAAACCATGACATTTTATTTATCCAAATAAACTAAAAGACCCAACCAGGAAATTTTTCAATGACACATGAAACATTTAATAAAAAAATTTCCATTTAAGACTCAACTAGGTGAAAACACCAATTTCATCATGCAATGATGTTTAAATTGGTAATCCAGTTTTTAATGTATTAAAAAATTTAATTGTACAATTGCGTGCACAAACATAACAAAACAACAACATTTTTCAGACCACAAGAAATAAAATATAAATTTTCATAATAATGAAATATTCACAAGTTGTACAATAATATTTATCACATATATATATAGGGAGTAAATAGTACGAAATAATTAAACATAAATTTTAAAAGGAATTGCAATGGGAAACTACCTTGAGATCCATGTGCGATGATAACGCAACCTCGGATCCAAGGCGCGACGATAAGGAAACATAAAAAACAAGCCATGATGATGACACTCACCAAAAAATGCAATGTACGAGTACTAAAAATACTAATCCTACCAATAAAAACCCTCCATCAATAAAAACCCCTAATCCAACAAGAGTAAATGATGATAATAACAATAACAATAATACTAATACTAATAATAATAAAAACAATAATAGTAATAATAATAATAATATTATTATTATTATTAATATGAATAATAATAATAATAAGAACAACAACAATAATAACAATAACAATAATATTAATATTAACAACAACAATAATAATAATAATATGAATAATAAGAATAATAATAATAATAATAAGAATAAGAATAAGAATAATAATAATAATAAGGGACAATTGGAAGAAACAAATGGATGAGTAATTAGTTGGATAAAACATGGATTACCGGCTGGGTGGGGTAGCGACGTGAGGCAGGCCACTTGAGAGGTTGTACTGCACCATGCAGGGGGGTCTGAGGGGTCTGCAACATTGGGACCAAGAGGCGGTTGGAGTAGGGTTGCACCACTGCACCAAGAAGGGGAGGCGGGTAGCTCGGTGCGCGACGAGGAGGCGGCTGGCAGGTCGGGAAAATTGTTCTTGGAAGGAAGGCCACTGGAGAGGTTGTGTACGCATCGAGAAGAGGGTTTCCAGATTTTTGAGGTGCACAAGAGGGAAGGTGGTGGAGTGCTACAATAGAGGTAGAGGGCACGGCGGTGTGCACTGCTAGGAGGAGGAGGTCTGTCAGGCTAGTTGGAAGGCCGACGACCATGTGGGAGAAGGAGGCCGGGATAGGGGAGCGGTGCCGAGCTGGATGGTTGCGAAGCGTAGGGGGCACTACTTCGAAGGAGGATAGGGCAGGAGCTCCGTTGGGTGGAGCTCTTGCTAGCTGCACACAATATGGAGAGCCGAAGTCGGCGGCTCAGCATGCTAAAGCGCTACAATGGGGGTAAATAGGGGGGTAATTAGGGTTTAAGCATATTTGTTTTATCTTTAAAAAACACCATAAAATAAAAATAATTAGAAATTTATAGAAAATAGAATAATGATAATAATATTTATAATCCTAATCATAATGATAATCATTAAAATAATAACTAGCATAGTGATAAAATAATAAATAATAAATGCATTCATATCATTTTAATAATAATAAGACTAACATTTTTACTTTACTTTTGAAATAAATATATTAAAATTCATAATAACCCTGAAAATTTTAAATGATGCAATAAATTATCATTAATTTAAAAATTTTAATTATTTAATGATGAAAAGGACATACTGGTCAAAGTCGCGCGGCGTCACATTCTGCTCGTGCGTCTAATGACATCAAACCCAAAACGCATATTTTTCATAACACAAACTCCCAAAATTTGTCTGACATTCACCTCGGACCAAAGTAAAAAATTTAACAAGGCTGGAAAATAATTAAAATCAAATAATCTCATAGGTTTGAGTGTGACAACACACACACCAAATAATCATCTGGTTGTAGATCAACATGATCCCAACAAATCACATGGTCACGATCTGGTGATACTTTTTAAACTACAACACATGAAGCATGTTGTGAACTGCAGTAAACCGTGGCTAAAAATCCAACAAATAATACACCTATCAAATCCTCTCAAGTATCTTAAAAGGCCCCATATACCTCATAGGTAACATACCCTTCTTCCAAAACTAATGTTGTCCGAGCCTAGGAGATATTATAAAAACACATGATCACCCAACTCGAACAACAAAAGTCTTCAATGATTGTCCACATACAATTTCTGATGACATTTAGCCATATCCATCATCTTTCTGATAAACTTGATCTTCTCTGTAGTATCTAGGACAAGGCTCAGTCCAACCATCAAAGTCTCACATGTTTCCTCCCAGCATAGTGGAGAATGGAAAAGACACCCATACAATACCTCAAACAAAGCTGTATTTATTGAACATTGATAAATTTTATTATAAGGGAAGTCTGTAATCCCCCCATTAACCACCAATAACTTTCACAAAATCCCTTAGAATATCCTCTAAATTTTTTGTCATACTCTCATATTGGACATCCGTATAAGGATGATACGCCATGATCATCATAGATTGTGTCACATGGGATTTTTCTAAGTATTTTAAAAAATGTTATATGAACATCAGATCTCTATTTGGTACAATCGAAAATGGAACACCATGCCTCTTTACCACATCCTGGTTATAGAATTTTGATCGATCATCCACCATATAAGATTCATGGATCAAGATGAAATGGGTCAAATTTGTGAGTTGATCCATAATTACCCATATGGCATCGTGTTTCCTAACTATTATCAGGAGACCTAAAAAAAATCCATCACTATTTGATCCCACATCGACAATAGAATAGTAAAATAATGAAACATTCTTGTAAGCCAATGATGCTCTACCTTAACATGCTGACAAGTCAAACATCATGACAAAAACTCAGCCACTTTCCTCTTCATACCAGGGCCCCAATACTATGATTTCAACAACTTATACAACATTTGAATTCCATGATGGATAGCCCACCTAGAATGATAATAATCCCTAATAAGTTCATCCAAAAAAACCAATGGTATAACCATCCAATTCCAAAAACACAAAATCAAATTCCCATTCAGTTCTCAACCTTCTATGGTCTCCCCGCCATTGAGTTTCAACCACATTTCCATAAAATCAGAATCAGATATTTTTGCCTCTATAACCATACCATCTAAGTCAGGAAACAAGGAAACCATAAATAAGATGTCTCTTTCACCCCGATCCTCCCATTCGAACCACATGTCGGCTATGAATGGCATCAACTTCCACTGATCCGATACCTGCTTCACCACCTGAGAGTATGATTTTCTACTTTTTGAATCCTACACTAACTTTTTGTTACCCAGGGTGTACATGAAGTCAAAATAAAAAATATAGAGGTATTTCATCCATACAATTTACCTCATGTTGAAATATATGTGTGATACAATATTCATTGAACTCTTGTGATTGTTTAACAGTGTAAAATTCATACTGAAGAGATAATAATGCCACGATTTAAAATCATGAACCACTACCACCAACTACAAATCATGTTTTTGGTGGTTCATCTCATGAAACCTCATATTTCGTTATCCATATGCAATAAGGTGACCCCCTTTCATGAGAACACACACCAATCCTGATCCCAATGAGTCACAATACACCACGTACAATTTCCCCAATTCAAGAAAAAACCATGATTGGTGCTTATTTTAGGCACCACATTATATCATAAAAACATTTCTAAAATTAATCATCCAATTGAAAGGTTATATTCACCATTTTCAAATAGTCATTTATGAGGCCAATCGTGAGAAATCACAACCAAAATGTCGATAATAGCTAGCTATTCCAAGGAATTTCTGTATCATGGAAATGTTCCTTGGTAGTTTTAATGACATAATAGCCTCTTTCTTTTCTAGACAAATAGAAACAGTCTTTCAAGAATTAAAATGGCCAGGAAATGAACAACATTTATCCAAACATCACACTAAGAGAATTTGGAATACACCGATGATTAGAAAATGCTATTAGAACTATCGCAAAGTGTTTCTCATACTACAACATGTTCTCGAATACACTTGTATATCATCAAAAAATACAACCAAAAAAGAATCCAAATATCTTTAAAATATCAAATTCATCGTTTCCATGAACATTGTTGGTGCATTAATTATACCAAAGGGAAAAACCATCTACTTGTAAAGGACATATCTACTTCGGAAATCTTTTTTTTTAATATTATTTTTTACTCACCATTAATTGGTGACTTCTTTGCTTCATGTAAATTTGGAGAACCCCTGAGCTCCCATCAATTGGTCAAACAATTCAATAATGCGTTGAAGTGGATATTAGTACTTTATCATAACCCGATTATGAATATGATAGTCAATGCATAGTCGTAGTGTTACATCCTCATTTTTAATAAAAAATCAGGTGCTACCCATGAAGACATGCTAGTCCTGATGACACCTTTATTCTCAAATTGTTCCAACTACACATTATATTCCTATAATTCTGTTGTGGCCATTCGACAATATTGAAGTGAGATTTCACTATTCCCTAGAATGAGTTCAATCCTAATATCCACTACTCTCAATGGTTGGAACCATGAGAATTATTCTGGAAATACATCCATAAATTGTTCCAAAAATTATTAAATAATAATCTTTTCAATGATTTATACTATTTCCAAAAAAAATTATGCTAACTCATATGACATCTTTCCAATAGCTGGTGAACAAAAATATGTTACACCTACCTTTTTCAAACTTCTCCCCTCAAAAGAGGCATTCAAAGACTTCCTCTATCGTAAAACTAACCATTCACACATTTCAGTCTATTTTGTCATTAAGCATCACTAACTAATCCTTTACTAGGATTATATCATACGCATCCATATAAAGAAATGAGAAGTCCCATATATATTAAATGTTATCCACTACTAAGAAAAATTCTATTCATTAGATGTATTGACACTATCTTTGACCCTGAGAAGTTTGTAGATTCAAAACAAAAGGCAATATATGCCTAGATAAACACATTAAACTAATAAAACGAGACGTAAGAGAAGAATTGGAATCACCCATTTCAAAAAAAGATTTCATCAACATGGAATTCAAAAAAACCATACCTCGCACAAGTTTTGGTCCCAACTAATCATCCATCACCACTTGTTCTTATCCGAACAACTACTTTCATAACATTTTATGCTCTTTATTAAACTATTAAGGTGTCATGGTATTTCCAGAATCACAATGACCAACATGGATCTACTGGCGATGAGTATGCTACTACCCCCAACCATTCGAGGCATATGATTCATGTGACCCCTAAGGAGTGTCACGAACTTCCGACCTAAGATAATTATGGAAATAAATCATAAAATTTCTAATATACTTATAGTTAGGATGTGCTCGAGGTTGTTACATACAATCCCATTCGATGTTTCTGAGATATCCACACTAAAAAAATCCTTTATTACTCGGAGGCAGAGGAACAAGATTCACTATTCCTTCCATCAGATTCTGATTCGTAGTCCCACCATGAAAATAATTTTCCCTGTTCTTCTTGAACCCATTGGTTGAGTTAACACTATTTCACATGGGTACAAACATGCTTCCCCGTCATGTATCCCCCAAAAAATCATGATCAACCACCGTAGCTCTATTCAATAACATCATAAACAAAACTGCATATTCTATTACCGCCACGTTACCTTGCATAAAACTGAAGAAATCAATTTTACACTGAATTCAAAATGTATGAGGGTAGAATATTATTGTAAACAACTCCTAAAAACCACCCCATGTCACACATTGGTCAGTCCAATCATGGACCACCTTATCCAACCACTGAAGGGAAATATCTTCATCATGTACATGGATAACATCACATTCAACTCTTTATGTGTTCCCATGAATTCCAATATACTATTATTTCTTTTGATCCATGCTCCAGCCCTTTATGTCTCTGAATCAACCCTATGAATAGGTGTATATTACCTCTTAAACTGAAAATAACCATAAACATGCTTTGCTTAATCATCTTTATTCACACATTCTATAGCCTGGAAAGAAAGAAATAAACTTTTCACTTGTTTTTGGTTCACCTAGGGCTCAGGTGAAACCCCATTTTGCGCAACATCCTCCAATTGGTCTTACCGACACCTACTAGGTTCCACATCTATAAATACAAAAACTACAATATTTTCCACTCCCTTAACAAGAAAAGGAATTAAATTTTCAAATTCAATGCACTGTAACAATCACAACTAGGATTTCCACAGGTTCACATTTTTAAAATACCCCAAGTTTCCATTTTTCATATACATCCATTTTGAAAACCCTATCATAATTTTTATAATACACACATTGATATCACACCATAAATCATTATTTCCCAATGAAATATGAAAACTAGGGAGAATTAATTTCTACCATACATGCCATGCTAATCTTATTGGCTACTCCCACGGCAATGAGATATCCAATACGTAAATGTGTTTCCAAAACACATATATACCCAAATCCTTGGTAACATCATGTTCAACATAAAAGGGTTATCTATGTCCTTTTATTATATACATTCAATGTTCAGATTATCCAACTCCTTGTTACAATATCCACTCAAAGAATAATCCAATAAATGATCTTAACACCCAGACCAACAATAAACACAAAAAGACCAAAGAACATCCTTCACTCAAAATACAAGGACCGAACAACTAGTACCTCTTTTAATGCCCCGCCCCTTCCTCATTGTCTTCAGAATGAAGATTAGTGGTTACATACTCTTATGAAATATTCCCACAGTGTTAATGGAAGGAAAGAAATACCGATGATTCAATAACAATTGGGGAACAATTTCTACAATACAATAAATCTAATCAACTAAACAATTCATAAACTACCAACACTACATGATGCATGTCAATAGTGTCTTATAACTAAATAAGACCAAAAGTCCAATACAACAACCTTGATGACCATAATAAGAGTACCATGCAGAAGACTCAATAAAAAAAACCAAATAAGACCATGTCATTCTCTATAGCTCCACACCAAGCACCATGCTCCCATCACTACCATACCGCTCTAGCATCACAAGGAACCTCTTTCCAAATGGGATGTTTTACCCTTACCTATGTCTTGAAATATAACAATTATAAAATAAAACAAGTGCTGAAGTAGGGGTTGGGCAGAAATACTTAATAGATTTTCTCCAATTAAATTCCCTACAAATTCCACTAGGATAATACTATTAGAACAATTATATAAAAAAATTTATATAAAAAAACTAGTAGTGTAGAAATTACCACAAGAAAGACACAACCTTTTGAAGTAAACATTATCATATCCAAACTAGAACAACAACATCCATCTTTCATAGTAACACACAACAAAGAAAGCAATCACGGTGGCACTTCCCATCCAAACCTATTTACTACCTTTCCAATCAAATGGTACTTCTCGCCCATATATCCTTGACGGTGCACCATCCATCCAATCTCCATCATATTTTCATATTGGTAATTCTCATCCACTTCACATCATTCCAAACACTATCATACCATGAATAATCCATTAACTAATCACATAATAAACCAAGTCTAGAACAACATGCCAATAACCATTTCATAACGAAACAATCCCTTAAAGAATCATTCATGCCATAAAAAATTTCAATAAAACAACATCTTCTTTAAAATTCATCATTCCTAAATCATTATTCATAATTCAAACCATTTTTTATTTTAAAATAAACATTTTAAAATCACAAAAAAATCCACCTTTTCAACAATATACCTTTTTACCCAAAATCTCTAAATCCTAACCCAATGGGTTTCCACCAAGATTCTCAAATCATAAAAAAATTAATCTCAAGAAAATTAAATAAATTGTAACCAAGTCCTCATGTTCTAGAAATGTGGTGTCATTAAAGAAGCCACCCAACCTTTAGTGTTCAGAAAAAATTGACCAATAAAAAACTACACCACAAATGTGTGGAATACACCACCCAAACCACTGTAGTTCCTTTTACCTATCAAAAAAAGGTATTAAATAATTACCAAAGGAAAGAACCCATAGATATAAATGAAACAGATTTAGATCTAGAAAACAATGGGATCCTATTGAGAAGATCTATAGGAAACCATAAAGATACTAGGAGAGAAGACTTAAACTAGATGAACTTCCTTAAAACCACCATGAAAAAACTTCAAATACATTCCAATATAAGTGTGAGATCAACCCTAACCCTTATGAACCAATAATAACGAGTGTGTCTTGATTGGTAAGATGTTTGGAGTTATTTAGGAAAATCTCGAGTTTTCCAGTTTTTTAAAAATACAAACATTAATGGGCTCCGCGGTTAGCTCGCATGGTTTAAAAAACTGAGCACTAATAGTATGAATGATACATCCCCAAATGAATCACGCACGACTTCTTCACATGGTTAAAAAAACTATGGACACACTATTAAAGAACCCATTGCCCTGATTCACTCTTTTTCATGGGAATTGTTGTACAGTTTCCCCCAACCATGCTCAAACTGAGAACCCTTGAGAAGGCCTCCAAACTCTTCCAAAACCATTCCAAACTCTCTAAAACACTTCCAAAGTCATCCAAAACACAATAAACTCCTATGATGTAATATAAAACACTACATAATTCAAACCGAGGGGTATTACATTTTCCTTAATGTCCTTATAAAAAAAGTTTTCCCCTTTTTAAATGATTAAAGGACTAAGGCTTTGTTTGTGTTCTTGGAATAGTTGTTTGATTGGAATTACCCATGTTTGATGTTATCAATAATTATATTCTTAGTGTTTCTAACAGAATTGAGACATCATTTGGGTGTTCCATGGATTGAAATTTCTATGGGTATGATTTTCCGTTTTATGTGGTTTGACAAATCTTGTGAATTGTATAATGGAAAGTACCGTGTATGCAAACCACTTGACCTAAGGAATTTTCATCAATGTGATAATTATGTTTGACATGGAATTTGGAATGTGTAAAAAGTATGTGACATTGTGGTATTAAATGTAATTTTATAATAGTTTTCATTTATGTATCACCCCTTACCTTGTTAATGGATGTCAGTTAAGTGAACATTGATTATGGAAAATTCCATAAATAGATTAAATGAGTGGTTGTGATATACATTGCCTTGTTACACTAATTACATGAAAGGATTGAACCAAAAGTACTTATTAGTAAAATATGAATTGATTAAATGGTTTCATGATCAATTATCATGGTCAGAAAAATTAAAGTATATGGCTTGAACCATATAAACTATATATGACTTCAATATCAAAAGAGGATTTCCCTGACTTGAGGTCACCTTGGATTCCAGAGAGAATGCCTTGAGCACTAGGGGACCCCATTCCAAATTCATGGAAATATAGTTCTTTGGATGAGACCCACCTATAACCCAATACTTGTAAAACATTGGATTCCTAGTATGACACCATAGGATTCATCATGTAGTACTACATGGTGCCTTGGACAAATGGAATTGATTATACTCTTACGCGTTCTAGGATACTGTTATTACAGATTTGGTAACCCTTTAGGTATTTGATACCTTGTTTATTACCTAATACCATCATTATATGGTATCATCAGTGGTTTACTTGTTACATATTGGAACCATCATTATTTCGAACATGTGACTTATTTATAAACTATTAATAATCAACTAATTAACTTGTTAAATGATAAGAAACCATCGAAGTTCTGATTCCATTATAGTTGTTATGTGTCCCATATAAACCTAGATAGGTGATGTTTATGCATTCAATTTTATTAATATTATTTATACATTAGATGTATTTAATTTATATTACACCGTCGGGTTTGGGATAGATACTGTGGGTTCCTGCCTACTATGATTTATTTCTCACACCATGTTTGGGTACCCATGGAATTATATATGACCTTATATTTATAGGATCTAGGTTGACTATTTAATTTAATGTTCCTAAGAGTTAGGAGCAATGGAATTAGATCGTGATAAGGATGCTCATGGGGATCGCTCGTGGGACATTGATGTATTTTCATTATTTTTTCACTATAAAGTAAGCTATTCTTAATTTTGTTTGTCTTTTTGATATGTAACTTCACTATGACATGAATTCAAGTTTTATATAATTTGTCTTGGCCAATATTATTCAAATATTATATTATTCTTCTACTATATTTCCATTAATTTCATTTCTTATTCTGCTATTAATTGATATTTATTATGATTCAACTATTGTGGCACTCTAATATTAGGGTACAGTATCCCCACTATCACCTACAGAGACCTTTATTACTAGTCAGAAACCTATGGCATTTGGGGAGATGAGATTGAGGCAATGTGACCCATCATTTTGTCTACCATTTTGAAGGTAACTTGGGTCAAGATGTTACAATGTTTTATTAGAGATGTTTCATTTCACTTTTATTCCTATTTTGGTTTGGTATAAATGATATATGTAATGTGTTAGAACTTGGTTAAAATTCATGCTTTAGACTGATCACCATACATATGGTAAATAACCATGTGTCCTAGCCTGGGAATTTTTGTTCATGGTAATTTCTATTACAGTTGATGAGAAATCAATTTTCGTTATAGATGTATTTTTTCCAATATAATGATTTATGGAATTTATAGTATTTTACCCTTATATTATTTTGGAAAGGATGTTGCATTGCATGCGTCATATTGGGTATAAAAAAATTGACATGTCAATCATATTCTTTTTCATGTAGTGATTTTTATATGGTTCATGTTGATTTGATTTAGTGTGTTGAGTGTAATTACTTTCCAAGAATTATACATAATATGGAAATTCTTTTGTATGTATTCTGTATTTTTTCTCATTATTGTATGCTCCTGTGATTAAAATACCATGATTCTGTTATTTTTTCACGTTCCTATGTGTTATCTTCTTCTAATTACATACTAGCTTGTTTGATATATAATTGGATGCTAATGTTAATTTAAATGGCTCCAACTATGACAAGTTCTACTATTTGGTTTTATGGTGTATGGGGCCCTTATTACTGGGGAATGATAACAAGTGAATTTGAGACATTAAAATAGGTTGTGGGAGTTAAAATGCTAATGTGATTTATTTTTTACTAAAGGGAGGTAAATGTGAAAATATAATGTGTAAAGGTGCTTCAAAAGACTGTAGGTGGAAACTCATTTGATTATACTATTTTATATTATTTTGCTAAAATCTATTATTGAGATTAGTATCGATTAATTAGATCAAAGTTTCAATATATGAAGTGTATGGGAACTTCTAGAAATGGGAATAGAGACCCATATTAAATGTGTTCCCATGATGCTTTGGAAAATGATTCTAAATGTACAAGCTGTTTAATTTTGATATGAAATCAAATGGTTATTTATTAAAATGAATATGGACCCTGGATGGATTGTTCAGTAATTTTTTTAAAAGATTACATGATATGGGTGTGTAATATTTTAATGACATGATACTTGATATTGCGTTTGATTTTTAAGAACCCATGTCTCTTAAAATGGGACCCTCGTAGTCCATCGTAACTGTTAAAAAAGAATTTTTTTGTTCAATTTCAAATTTATGATTGGATTTCAACAAAATTAAAATGTTTTAGAAAGTTTTTTTGGAGAATTTCGTGTTCTACTTTTATTTATTTGGTTAATCTTTTAAATGGTTAATGATTATGAATGTGAATAAATGTAATGGCTTGGAAATGGAACATTAAGTGGACTCCTCTATTTGAAACTCTCAGGTAAGGGTTGAATGATTTTCCTTGTAATAGATGTGTGATATATTTTAGTATACATTATTTTACATTTAGCATTGTATTATATTGTTTTCCATTAAGCCCTGTGACTTTAGATTGTCATGACCTATTGTTAAGGTCTATTCATATGCTTCATAATGGGATAGCCCTTAGTAGGTATATCCCATTTAATTTGAATGCCTTGCTAGTGTCATGATATTTCTCATGTTTGGTGTGTTTGGGTATCGTTGTCCCTATAATTACATACAGTTTTTGATGAAACTTTTTTCAGAATGGTAATTTATGTTTTCTATGTCCCTATTAATGGCATGAGCAATGAGTGATTATTGTTTTATGTAGGTTAGACATGCCTCAGGCATTGTCAACTACCTCATTGGTCATTTATCATTTTCTTCATCATAGTAACGGATGAATGGTAATGTTTTTTTCTATGATAATTCTCTTACGAGGAAATACAACTCTAAAATATATATCTTGGGGTGAGGATTATGGTATCATGTCATATCCATGTAGAGTGACCAGAGTGATGATGAATCATGTTCACCCCAATTATTGGGATAAATTTTTTAAATACATGGGTATTTTTGAAAAACCATTATCATTGGTTTAGATTTCATGGTATTCTTTGAAATATGTGATGGTGGCTGGAGCAGTATCAATCATTCATTTAAGTTGTTTTGATCTAGCACAATTATGAGTGTCCAGTTTTAATTTTTTCGACTAGGAAACTCTTAATATTGGGAGTGTCTGGTAGGTTCTGGAAAATCTTAACCTTCCATATTGAAGGAACACAATCAAATATGACCATTGAAAATGTTTTCTTCTTAAATTCCACTAGGGTTGTTCAAGTTTGAGAGTGTCTTTTATTTCTCAGTAGCATGATTTGGATCTTGTTTGTGTTGTATGAAAACTCTTGAAAACACCACTGAAAATTGATGACTTTGGTGGTAAAATATTAGGTGATCACTAAAATCCTCGTGGGGGTGTATGTTCTTGTGAAGAGTTGAACTAACACATCAGCAGTTGAAGAAATGATTCATCTATGAAGTCATCCAGTTGGGAATAGATTAATATATATTCTAGTAGTTGCTTACTTATTAATGGAATCTATGAAAATATGTTAAGTTTATTCTGCTTATTGATTATCATTTCCCATATCATTACATTTTCCTTAATGCAATAACATAGAATTAGTCTTATGCCATACTAAATATTTAAAATTTGTTGATCTTGTTGTGTTATCTATTTTGGCGTTTCATAATGATGTGTGATTCTAATTAATCCTTGGTATGTTCTGAGTTACTCGTAGGTTCCCAAGTAGGAACACCTTGGTTGGAAACTTGGAATACAACTATTTCATTTGATTCTTTCCACCAGCATAATCTATATATATTTGGGATAAATCATTCCAGTGGATAGACACATTCTCTCTTATTAATGTTAAATTTTTATAATCATATGGAACCATTTTAAAAAATATTTTGTGGTAAATATAAGTGTGGCTTTAAGGCCATAATTGTCTTCTGATAATAGTATGACAATCATCTTTTGTTAGATTAATCAGGATTTGTCTATTTATTTTTAATGAAATATTTCCAAAAGAATCTTTAGGATGCTTATAGTTCTGATTTTTATGGAAATTCTAATAGTGGGGGTATATTGGATTAGAATTCACCCATTCATTATGTTAATACCAATGGATGGGATCACCATCAATTATATTTTTATCAAGATGATGAACTAGTCACGTGTCTATCATAATAAGATTGTGTATGCCCTGTTTTGAATTTGTAGTTGGAAAGTGAGATTTGGATTAGGTTGCAATAGATTACGGAAGAAATTATTTATATTTCATTAATGATCTGTTGGGAATTAGATATTATACATAATAGTTTGAACAATAATTTGTGACCCGAGTCGGTAGGTAGGTGTTTATGTTGTTCACATAAGGCTTCTTTGGGATAAGAAGTTTAAAATTGATGATATTGTTGAGTTCCTTATTTTTGAACTACACACAAGTGAATGGGATTTTAATCTTTTTCATTTACTGGAGGGGTCATTTTCAAAAATGATCATTTGAATGGTGTTATGGGAGCTGGAACCTTTAAAATTTATTTTTTGGGCTGGGTTTAAGGCCTAACATGTTTCCCGAGTGGCTTGGGGAGTTTCTGGATAATTGGACCTGGAAAAGAATGTCATTAAAATGATCTAGAGGGTGAGAAATCTATCAAAAACCATGCAGACTACTGTAGGAAATTGTGATTCTTTTTTCAAATACGGAAATGTAAATGTGCACGGGATTTTTATGGCTTGATAAACTATGCACCTGGACTTCACGATGTAATCAATGGATTGTGTTCATACACTATTCATCCCGTAGTTGGTGCATGGTTTGCCTCACCATGTGGCCAAAACCATGCAATGTGTCTTTTTAATGAAATTGAAATAAATTAATTAAATTTTAAAATGAAATAAATTAATAATAATATTTTTACTTGTAATAATATTTTTTTCATTATTATTTCAGTTTTTAGAAAACCCTATGAGGGTTTATCCCCGCTTCACTCTCTCCAATAGCCCCTCCCCGGGCACTCTTGTTCACACATAACACACCCCTTCGACACCTCCATAGTTCACCGTTTTTTATCAATTCTTCATGATTCTCTCACGATGTCGTTTGGTATGTCCTTTTCCTCCAATATCCTCCATTGATGTTCCCTTTTCTTTTCACCATCACCCTTCAAAAATTGTCCAAAACCAAGGTTAGGGTTAATCCAATATTTTATTATTTTTAATCGTTCTAAGGTATTCCAATTGTCTCTTGGGACTACATCATTTGGGTTACAACATCTATTGATGAAGGAAATGTGGATGGAATCATTTCAGTTCACCGCCATTCATTTAAGGCAAGGGTTTCAATCTATTATTGTTTTTGTTCCTTCTAAAATGGATGGTTTTGTAATTTTGTAGTTCCTTGTATTCTCTTATTGGGTGTGTTGGTCCTTGCCGCATTATGTTTGAGTCACTGATATTTTTGTTAGAAATTTTGATAATCCTTCTAGGTATGCACTCACATACATATATATATATATATATATATTATCATCTGTGTATGTGTTCCCTCATGGCATGGGAAATATATTAATTGGGTTAAGGATATATATATATATATATATAAAGGAATGTGTGTTAGAGTGTTTGGTGCTTTCAAGTGGTCACCACCAATTTTTAAAAGAGTTAATGTCTTAATCATGGTTCCACCTTGATGTAGGGTCCCTTTTAAATTCCTAATATTTTATAGAGCATTAATTAAATTCATAGTAATCTTTTTTTTAGATATTAATTAATATAGTGAATCTGTTTGATTAAATTGAACATAAATTAGAATTTAAAAATTTTAATGATTTAAATGATAAATATAATGGATGAATTGTGTGATTAACAATATCGTTATTTTTAATAAAACCCCTCCAATAGAGGCATGCAGTCATCAAGGTGAAAATTAGTGATTAAACATTTATCCTTTGTTGGATTGTTGTACTGATTTTTCCCTATGGCTTGATTTTATGATTGAAATATGTAAAGTTCATCAAATATCCCATACAGAAATTAGAAAGGCAAAATATCTATATTTTAAATGAATAATCAACCAAGTCACCATCTATGTATTTTTCCCAATTTTTAGATTGGAATTACCCATTTAGAATGATTCCAATTATTATTATTTTACTATTTTTGACCCATTTGAGCCACCATTCGTGTGTTCATTTCCATGATCTTTCTAAAGGTATACATTTTTATTTTAATTGGTTTTAATTATCTTTTAAATTTCATAACTTCACATATCATGTATGCTCACCACTTGAGCAGCCTCAGGTAAGTGCTCTAATGTGATAATTAAATGTGAAAGGAAAATTTTAATGTGTTGTAAGGATACGACTTGGTCATATTAAATATAATTGGATAATATGTTCCATGGTTGTAGAACCACATACCATGTTAATTGAAGGTAGAAGAGTGGTGTTTGATTTTTGAATAATATTTAATGGGATTGATTGAATTGTTGTAAGATGTATGGCCTTGTCACACGGTTGAAAGGTAATGCTTGACCGGAAAGGACTTATTGATTAATTATGAATTGATTAAATGGTTTCATGCTAAATTATACTAGTCATACTAATGAGAGGTAAAAGGTTGAACATTATGAATTATATTTGACTTCACTATAAAAATAGTAGTGACATGAGTTAATCCTACATTGGAATTTCATGGGAATTCCTTGAGCACTCAAGGATCACATTCCAAATTCAATGATATGACTTTGTTAGGTTGAGACCCACCACTAACCATAACCTTTTCTAACATTTTTTTTCCATGTATGAAACCAGAATATCCCTCACATAGTACTATAGGATGCCTGGAATACACTACTTGGATCCGTCATTTAGAAGTAGGTTCCCAGGTTAAAGCCCATCGATCCTTGTATTTTCTTTTACCTATTTTACCGTGGATGAAATCCTTGGACTCGAAAGGCATATTATTATGGAATTAATTGGACTATGATCTAAGGATTAAACACTTACCCTTATCTAGGATACCTTTATTGCTTATTTGGAGACCCTTGAGGTCTATGTTAAAATGGTTATTATATTGGAACATAATTACTAAATATCATCACATGTTTCCTTATTATATATTGGGACCAACATTATTGAAAACATGTGACTAATTAATAAACAAGTAATAATAAATTAATGAACTAGTTACAGGTTAAAAAACCTTCAATGGGCCGAAGCAGGTATAGTGAACATGTATCTTATAGAAACCTAGTTGTGTGATGTTTATTTAGCTCGTTTGTTATTATTCTGTATACATGTAGTCTATTTAATTTACATTACACCATCATGATTGGGCTTGAAACAGTGAGTACCTTCATGCTGATATTTATATCTCACACCATACTTTCATACCTTGGGAACTTGAATGGACCTTCCATATTCCAGATATAGGTCGATTTCTATATTTCTTGTACTTGTGAGTTATGAGGGGAGGTCTGAGTTGATGCTCAGAATGATTATGGAGATCTACCATGGGTCTTTGTTGTCTTATTATTATTTTTATAATATTATTTATAACTTATTTTATTAGTTACTACTTTTAGTTATCTAAATTTACTATGAAATGAATGACTATTTTTTATAAATTGGATTTGGTCACTGTAATTAAATTATTATATAATTATTACACTTCTTTGTCTTTCATATCTTTATTGCTTATGTCATTGTCTATTGCTTACTATGATTCCATCAATGTGTCATTATGATATGAGGGTATAGACTCCCCAATATCACCACTTGAGACCCATGCTGCTAGTTGGCAGCCGCTGGCATATGGAAAGATGCACTTTAGGCCGTGTTACCCACCATTATGGCTACTAGTTTGATGGTAATCCATGCCGGGACATTACATATAATATATATCATATATATTTATATTTAATATCAATTTAATAATATTATATATATGTTTATATAAATTATAATATAAGTTTCTTTATTAATAAATATACAATTAAAATGTATTTAATGTAGTATATGTATAACATAAATGTATTCAATAAAAAATATTCATGCATATATATATAAATGATTATTTAAAGTATTTATATAATATCATTATATATATATATATATTAATTTATATTCTATTTAAATATGTTCTTATATGTTTTTTATGTAATTTATATTTACACAAATGAACAAAATATTACATATATTAATAAATATGAATTTATATGAGATTTATTGTGAAAAATAGAGCATGTAAAAACCCATTATAATCTTAAGGTTTTAGTGGTGGCTCATGAACAAAATATAATTTATTAAAATAGTGGTGGTAATAACACCCTCTAATTTTATTGAATAGACGAATTTAAAACCCCCTTATAATCTTAGGCATTAATAGTAGTTCAAGAACACCTATAATGTAATCAACTATAGGGGGTTCATAATTTCTTACCATATAATGTTTTAGTAGAGGTTCATGAACCCCCTATAATTTCATAAATCAGAGGGGTTTTTGGAAACCAATGATTTCCTATTAATAATTACATTATATATATATATATCTCTTTTAAAATTAAACCAAATATTATATAATTATATAGTTACTCTAAAATCCATAATAATTTATATCTCCACTAATTATGAAATTATTATTTTTTGACATAATAGCATAAAACATCTAACCAAATATTAAAACAATTATCATTAAAATTTTATAAGGGGTTGTAAAATCCCTATAAATTCAATTATTAATGGTGGTTATTTATAAAACCTATAATTTAGTCAAATAATGAATTTATTTGGGGTTGTATAGAATCCCCATAAAACCACCTCTAATATTATGTTTTTCATAGTGTTTCTATAAATTTCCATTACTGAGAATTTGATATCACTTTTTTATAATTTTTTTAACTAGGTTAGGATGATAGATATTACTTTTGTTCTAACTATTAATGGTTATTGTTAGGAGGAACTGAGTGGGAGATTATATATAACTCATAGAAACTTTTTTTTATTATTTACATGTTTTAAGAGGCACTAAACATTTAGGATCTTTAGGGGCGTGTTTGTGTAATGTAATGAATGTTCATCTGATAAATTTAATTCCTCTATAAATTAAAAAGTGATCCATTAAATTTTATATTAAATGATATATTTTTTTTAAATTTGGAATCTAGGATGATAATATATTAGTGAAATCTATAAGGATAAGTGTAATATATAGGATTTTTCAAGAATTTTCATAATGGATAAAGTGAGTAGTTTGGATGACCTAAAAATCCCTTCTTAATACTATAAGTTGAAGTGGATCTAGAAAATCTATATCTAGTGGAATTAACTCTCAATAAGGACTATCAAACATGACTCGATAATTAGCAGGTAGAAGACAGTGGGTGTCCCTATGCCCCAAGTTTGACGGTCTTAGGGGATATCTTTTGTAAATTTAAATACTTTTTATGAATCACCCTGAAAAATAATAATAATGACCTAGAGTTACCTAGGTGAAACTTATGGTGTCATATATTTAAATTAATGTGTCACCATATATACATCATATAATATATTGTTTTGATTTTGCGGTTTTGCACAATGATTTCTTTGGATAGATCAATAATTTTTTGTTTTATTCAATGGTTAAAGACCACATGACCCGTGACAATGATTGATTCAATTGAAAATTAAATTATTATCCTTATAATAATCCAAATGTAAGGAGATAAAGAATGGAAAAAATTATTTTTTCACAACATTGGCAATCACTACTGGAAAAATAGCCTATACCCACAGTTTTGGGAACCGTGGGCTGGAACGGCGTTGGTATAGGTCCCCAGCCTATACCCACGGTATTCCAAAACGGTGGGTATAGGTGTCCTGCCACCATGTCACCGAAACATAACCAATTGCCATGGTGTCAACGGCTTTTACCCACGGTTTCAAAACCGTGGGTATAGGTCCTAAAATAATGCAGGCACCGAGTTTCAATCCCACAACCTCTTCACTGCAAACACCGCATCTAACCACTACCATAAATTCACAAATATATATATATATATATATAGTTAAATATAGTTATAAAAACCGTGGGTATAGTGTGAAGAATCGTGGGTATAGGGTTCCCTAAAAAAAAAGAAATCCTTCCCGCGGAAAAAAAATTTTCCCACGCACAAAAAAGTGACCTATACCCATGGTTTTCCATAACCGTGGGTATAGGTATTTTAGCCCAGACCTATCCCCACGGTTTTCCCCAAAAACGTGGGGATAAGTACCCCTATACCCACGGTTTTGGTAAACCGTGGGTATAGGTGACTTTTCAGGACTTATCCCCACAGTCTTCCAAAACCGTGGGGATAAGTCCATTTTCCAGTAGTGAATCTATGGATCATGATGATATTATGAACAAATAAAGGATGGAACACCATTGTGTTGGGTCCTTCATGAAGAAGAAAACACACTTTTTATAGTTCCAATGATACAATAGTTAGCAGGAAATTGATTTTTTCCATTGAAAGTATATTGTTATTCTCCTATGTATAAATTATGAATAGAATATTTTGGACATGTATTATTGGGAAGGAGAAGAATATTTTCTCATTAACACTGGTTATGAAATGATAATATTTTCATGAAATCTACTTCATTTAATGTGTTTTGATATGATTAATGTTTTATGATCTTATAGAAAATAATTGTACAATTTATGAGATAGGTGGGACCTATATATCCATCTAATTTATTCAATAATGGTCAATGATCAATGGGATCATAAACGACATGGAGAGTCATCTCAAGACCAGAAATAGGGTACATGGGTGGTTATAAAATTCCCAAAGATGGTACAAATTTTGTTATCCCAAACTGTACATGTTATAATTATAATGGTCGGTATACTTAACATAATGTTTTCATTGTTAATTTGTTTTTTATTACTCTAAGTCTTATGAAAAAATTATTCCCTCATGGTCTATGTTCTTTGATAACATTATTATTAATGTCTTATGAACTTCCTACATTTTTTACATGAATATATATTTTGATATTTGATTTGTAGGGTATCATTTAAATATTTTATGATCAGATCCTCATACCATTATACTTTTAAATATTTACAATCTTTATACTTACATTACATATGGGATCAAACTTTCTTATGTTATTTACCATGGGCTATGATGATACATATAACATTTGATATTTCAAAGAAGAGATCTATTTATGAGGATCTATGAGGTAGATGATTTAGAACTCTTATGAAATAGTTTCTTTTTTTTTTGTGGATTCCAAAGGTACTATACATATATAATAATTGAATATTTGTTTCTATAAGGTAAAATATGTTTATATAAAAAATTCCCTAACTATGATTGAAAATAATGGGTCATTGTAAAATTAATATTCAGAAGGTCACCAACCATCCAATGATGGGGCACCATCCATTTGGAATAAACATGAAACAAAAAACTTGTTCCAGGTAGGGAACTAACTACCTAATGGAGGCTATCAGTTATTGGATGCCTTCTTGTAAACTATTTGGATGATGAAATTTAATAAGGTAAAAATATAATAAATTTCGACATCTTTGTCAAAATAACCCCTAAATGATTCTAGGACATTTCTGGAAAAACATAAGGGTATAAAATAGGTTTGGGGTCTTTTTGAATTAAACATGGGCGCACATTGAAATCCACTATCATGCCCAGTTTTATCAATTTCACACAAAATTCTCATTCATTACAAGTCTCATTTAACCTTCAAGAAACAGTGAACAGAATATACATATCCAACCACTCTATTATGAAATTCTCATTCCCTCCTAGTGTTCATCATATTCATTAATTGAATCATGAAATAGATTCAACATGATTGCTTCTTTAAATATATTGAACCCAATAGCGTGGAGTTGGAACCTTACATTAATAACATGATATGATTAAATATAATTTCTCCTTAAAATACCAAATTGATTAGTTTTTTGGTAAAACCTTAATCAAACATAAGATTTACATTAAAATATGAACGAAAATCATTAAAATTTTATTGTAAACCCCACATAACTCTTAGATTATTCATGCAAGTCATTCATAATAATATTCATCCATTAATATTAGGAAAAAATAAAATATTAGAAAGGGGTGATATTAGATTTTCTATTAGGGTATGAAATATATTGGATGTTATGAAAAACATAATCATTAGGCATGGTTGGTAACTAAAAAAATTCCTTAAAAAAAATTAAATCTAATCATAATATGGAGGGAATGAATGTTGATTACATAAAGTAGTATAAATGATCAAAAGAGAATGAAACATTCCAATGGATATTATAATATTCAGATAATAAAATGGTATATAAATTAATATTATCATAATGAGGGAATAAGTAATTATATACAACTGAAACATATTGTCACAGACTTTACCAATATGTGTAGAAATACTAGGGTAAGGCCTTGGCCAAAATCAAATTCTGTTTTGTCACATTTAACTTACCAATAAATCAAGGGGCTATAATGGACTCCACTCATAAGATCATATGTTTACATAATTACTCCTATTATTGGGTATATACATAAACAATAAGAACACATGAAATGTAAATAAATTTCCCCAATCTATAATCATAATCACTAACTAATCGGAGTAGCATGGTGAATGGTATTATGATATCACATCAATAGTCAAAAAAATCATAATCCATTTAATAATATATTTTATATGAAAATAATAATATTTCATCCTCATTGAGTAAAAAAATTCAATAGTGTTGTTGAAATATATTAAAGCGCTCTAATAAAATCATCAAGGAAATCTTGAGTGAAATACCTCTTTTACATTGTAATGAATATTTATTCTGGAAAATGATTTTTATTTATTATAATTATTTTTATAAAATGTGAAATTAAAAAATATATTTTTTCATGAAAAACTAGTTAATAGAATAAAAATAATAGTTTCATTGAAAAGATTGTCGATATTACTTGAAAATGTGTATATAATCGAGATGTTCCCTTTTATCGGGCTTGAGTATTGAGAAGGATTGAGAAAGATACTTTTAAAACATATAACTCACCATAATATAAATAAGGATTGTGATGTGTAAACATATATATAACATTATAAAAAAGTTTATGATGTGTACATGAGAATAATTATGAATTTGATTGGGGTAGATAGAGAGACAACATAATCTCGAATGAAAAATGGAGGTTGGGGGAGAAACACTTACATTATGACCAAACGTGTTTTGCACATGACTATAATGTAATGGATAATCTAATTAATTAATTAATTAAATCTAAACCTTTTATACCTGTATTTTATTTATTATAATTTTATTATGTTCATTTGTGTCTATATGTTGAGTTATAAAACAACCTTTTATTGCTCGAGAGCATTCAATTCAATGGTTTTCACGATGGGTATACTTATATTTTAGTATTGAAGTTAATGTGGAATGTGTATTTTTCTCTAGAATTAATTTTTATGATATTAATGAAAATAAATTTGTATAAATTATTCTATATATTATCTTATTATATATTATTAGTTTGAATCATTATTTACAACATTTAGTGAAAATCAATTACATTATTACAGTGGTTATTGATCATAACGAATTCAGTTTATGTTATCATTTATTATTATGTAAATTTTTACATAACAAACATAAGAATTGTTTTATTAAATAAATTATGGCCTTTTAACCATATATATGGTTTTATTACAATCATTGAATGATAAATTGAAGTGTGAAAATCATTCTTCCATGAGGGTTGTAAATCAACACCTATCAGCCGTGGATTTCATATTTATAATAAACGACATTGAGAAAGGAGTTTCAGTAAAGATATTAAATTAAAATTATATAATTATAGTATATATAGGATATTGTATTTATCGTGATCATCTGGATATAGGAGGTGATTATTGAATAATAAAATAAGTGAATTTGAATAGAAATGCAAAGGAAAAGGATGGGGATTTTACCTATTGAATACTCCCCCTAGAGAAACACTTTAGGGGGATTTTTTTGTTCTTTTGATGAGACCAAGATCTTCCAAACATGGGGTAGAGGCACTGGAATATTATTGGGTATAAATTTGGCAAGGATTAAAGCTTGTATGGTAAGAGGAGATGTGGTGTTGAGCGGAGGTATTTATAGTGGTGAAAGGGGTTATTTATCATTATAATGTTTATTATTTTATTATATTACTCATGATAACCAATAATATTGAATATTTTGATTATATACAGTAATAAGTGCATGTTTGTTTTAACCAAGGGTTCTTGCATCATCCAAATATCAACAATGACTCAATAAATCATGTATTTTTCATTTATCATAAATAAATGTATTTTAATATTAACTAAGAATTCAAGTATTTTATAAAAATACAAAAAAATCACCCAAACAATTTTTCAATGTATAAAAATCAAAAAAGAAATCTATTTTATTAAAATAATTTTATAAATATGATAAAATAATTTTTTAACTTATAATTTACTAAAAAATATTGATTTTAAAAATATATCAGATTTTATAAGACTTTCAAAAACTAACAAATGACTTATAAAAATATCCTAATATCATAAAAAAAACAAAATTTTAAATTATGAATAAAATTTATATAAATTTATATCCTTTAAAATAATTTTATTAATTATATTAATGTAACTAAGTATTTTTCACTTAGCAAAATACCAACAAATAATTTAACAATTTTAAAAATATTTATTCACATCAACTACTATATAATTACATAATGATTTCAATTATATAGTGCATAAATTTTATTAATAATTTCATGGGTTATATTACTATTTATTAGTAACATTTAATATTCATAAGATTCATATTATTATTCATATATTGAAGTTAATATTTCATCGGTATATGATCCTTAACTTCTAGAAATACATCTTATTTATTTCAATATTAATTTATGATGTTTCTATTGTGTTATATATGTGATTTAATGTGATATATACTATATAAAAATAATAAGAATTTAAATTTCATTAATAGAGTTTTGGGTTATTACATTCTCACCACCTATGAAATTTTCATCCTAGAAATATCTAGTTTTACACCACACTAAATGATTTGGGTATCTCTTCCTCATAAGATACTAAAGATCCCACAATGCCTCATAAATTTTATTATTGTTACAATTTAATTTTACCAAATTAGTCATATGATTAATCAAACCCTTTTATATAGTATCCAGAATCCGGATATGCTCTTCATGGTATGATAATGAATGTTCCAATTCAATTCCTTCAATTCTCAGTTCATGAGTTGTGTCTAGAATGTAATCTTTTAAAAAGTATATATGGAACACTGTGTGTACCTTAGAAATATTAGGTTTCATTTCTAAAAGATAATATATTTTTCCAATCATATCAAATTTCTCAAAATAACCAAAGTACACGGGGCTCATTTTTCTAATATTTGCAAATCTTATAACACCCTTCCATAGAGATACTTTCATGAAAACATGATCTCCAATATTAAATCCAAATTACATACTCAGATTATCATCACAAATGTTTTCCTAAATTAATATACTTTTATATATGATTAATTAGTCCTTACATTTTCTATTATTTCCTCCCCATGATCTTGGCAGACAAGCATTTTTTCACCAACATCATCCCAACAAGTTAGTGTACAACATATCTTTCCATAAAATGAATTATATGGTTGAATTTTAATAATATAATGGATAAATAATTGTAGGAAAAATATAAAAAAGAAAAATACTAATCCCAAATTCCTTGAATGTTGAGGGAGCATGATCTCAACATTTAATATAATGATTGAATAGTCCTTTCAAAAATCCCATCAGTTTGATGGTGAAAAACATTACTCAGATGGACCTCAGTATCCAATGACCTTGTAAGACAAAACAAGAATTTTGATATAAATTGTGGATCATGATCAGACACAATTGAGCGATGTTCTCCATGATGTCTCACAATGTCATTAAAATAGAGACATGCCAGACACTCTAGTTGAAATTCCTCCCCAATAGAGAGGAAATGTGAAGATTAAGTATGTCAATCAACAATTACCCAAATTTCATTATTATTTCATGGGGAGTTGGGTAATACACTAATACAATCCATAGTAATGTTATCCATATCCATGTAATAATAGTAAGAGGTTTTATGACTCCCCTAAAATGATTTCTTTTAGCCATCACATTTTGACAGACTATACATTTTGATACAAAATTAGCAATTTCATGCATTATATTATCCAACCAGAAACGTTCTGTCAAATATATATACATCGTTGTGGTACCATGGTTTATAGAGAAATTATAGATATGGAATTCATCTAATAACTCTTTATTAGCTAAGGTATATAAGGAACACTTAGATTTCTCCCAAACAATATAATTCCATAATTATACAAGAAGTCTTCCAACTTCCCATTATTTGAAACTTTAATTTTTTTCATGATTCTCATCATAAGGTTGATATATTTTAATCCTTTCTATTAATTTTTTGGGAAACCAATTAAAAATTGCAATGATGTTTCACCTTCTTTGATAATTTTAATATACATATTTACTAGATCCATGAAAATATGATCCATTTCAATCCATATATTGTTAAGAATGATATGAGGTTTCTTGATCAATTCATCTACACATTGCTTTCCTTCCCTGAGTGTTAGTGGATTGGAAAATCATAATCATTGTGCTTCTTGAGCCATCTCTATTTCCTCATGTTGAGTTATTTTTATGAAATGACATATTTCTATCTCTGGTGATCTGTATATATATATCATCAGTCACCATAATGATAATGTCTCTATATCATCATGGAAATGATTAAAACTACTAACTCAAGATCATGAGATGGATTGTATTGTTCTTGCCTTTATTACTTCCTTGATGCATAGGCAATAAGTCTATCATTATACTTAAAGAAAAAGAAAAGTTATTTCATTGATGCATCACTATAAATCACAAACCCACCATTTAGTACTGGTAGATTCAGGATTGGAGAATTCACCAATGCCTTATTAAATAATTCAAATCATTCTTTAAATACCTTAGTCCATATGAACTTAACCCATTCACGAGTAACCTTGGTTAACGAGTTATAAAATTGGGCGAAGTTACAAATGAATATCTAATAATAACCTACTAAAAAAATAAAACTATTTACCTCAGATATGTTTTTTGGAGTACATCATTCCATAATATCATTTTTTTTGTAGCATCAACTATGATTCAATCCATATAGAAAATATAGACATTAAACGAAATTGTTTGAATCCAGAATTCACACATGCTATATTTACCATAAAACATGATTACGATAATAGATTTCATAATAATGTGCAATTGATTCACATGATATCCATAACTTTTGGAGTATATAAAGATATCATTAATAAATGAAACTAAAAATTCAACAAGATATTCCATGAAAAATATATTCATTAGATACATTAAAATAGAGGGTGAATTAGTCAACCCAAAATGCATTATAGAAAAATCATAATACCCATAAATGGTTCGAAATGATGTCTGTGGAATATCATCCTTTCCCATATACAACTAATGATATCAAGATTGAAGGTCAATATTAGAAAAATATTGGGCTCTATATTGTTGATAAAATAAATCAATAATTTGAGGAAGACGATACTTTTTCATTACATTAATTTCATTCATCCATCTCTAGTCAATTTAATACCTCATAGATCCATATTTTTTCTTAATTTAAATTGTAACACCCCAAGCTTTCACGATACACATCTCTTTCAATAATGCAATAGCTTGCATTGTATGCAAGTTTGAGTTCTAACACACCGCGAATAATCAAAGTAGCCGTTATGAATAGTAATACCCAGTTTTTAAAATTATAGAAATTTTATATTTCAAAATGGACTTCATTTTTGTATTCGTAATATCGAAATTATCCTAAGTTGAATTTTTTTAATTTTCCGAGAACTTCCATTTTTTTTATGAATAGTAAAAAATACATAAAACAACTTTTTAAATAAAAATAATTTATAGTGATAAATTATACTATTGAGTGTGTTTAAAGTATAATTAGAATATATTTTTACCATTTTATCCAATGGTGTTCATTAGAATTAATTTCACTTTAAAATTGGACATAAACAATTGTCAATCTTTTGATATATATTGTTTCTTAAAAACACGCTATTTGTTGTGACAGCGGGAATTAGTTATAAAATTAATTAATGCAACTTATATGTTTGTAATTTTTTAAAATATACATCATTTTTGAATTCTGAATATCAATTATATCTTAGGGTGAAATTTTGGCATTGTTCTGAAAAACTTCAATTTTTGATGAATAGTGAAACCACTAAGTGGTAGTTAAAAAACAGATTTTTCATTTAAATGAAACATTACCACTTCTGTGATTTGATTTTCAAAAATCCAACATACATGGTTGTCATTAGGATGTAAAATGTGGTTCAATGGGATTAAAATAATTTTTTGGTGAATAGTAACTTTGAAGTTTAATTAATCGCCATTAAAGGTAATTAGTGAAATTTAAAGTAAAAATGATATTATAAAAATATTAAAATACCTTTAAACTTTTCCTAACCCTATTGGATGAGTCATGGCCGACCAATAAAATACATGGGACAACTTGGGGACCCCATAGAGCCACTTTGGTAGGAAAATGACATTAAAAACGTTTTATTTAATTTTAAAATAAAAATGTCACAAACATGAGTTCTTTTACTAAAGAAATTTTTAAATGGGGTTATAAAAGTCATATTTTTTACTATAAATATTCATTAGAAATCTAAAAATATTTCCTACATCATGATATTTGTTTTATATTTTTTATACATTAAATAAATTAAAATTTTTATGACACAATGATGATGCAACAATTACCTCATGAATTAACGATTTAAATAAAATGAAAGGATAATGTAAAATATAAGGATTAAACTTGTCAAAAACCTATTGTATGATTATATTTTGAACCCTTATCACCTTATCCTCGAAATATATCATTGTGGGACCTTTATAATCCGAAGAGAATTTCATAATAAAGTAACATTTCAAACTTTCCAAGAGTGCCCCTTCTCTTCTCTTATAAAAGGTCCCCACCTCTACCACCTTATTCACACCTTCAAAGCCTTTTGGCTCAGCCAACCTCTACCCAAATATTCTCTAAACTTCCCTCTCTTACTTCTAGAAGCCTCACTTTGGGCAGAAGTCTTCCCAAGGAAGCCTTTGGCTCAAATCAAAAAGAGTTTCCCAATTTTAAGGTAATGTCTTCTTTTATGTTATTTTTTTTTTATTTTGCTTCTCCAAACCCCTAAACTCTTATTATTAATTTACTTTATAAAAAAAACCAGTATCTAAAATATACTATGATTTTTATATGATAAGGATTTGATTTACATTTACACACACCTTCATCTAATGGTTAAAGAACATACAGTTTCTGTGGGTGGCGAAATACTGCCTCACGAAATGATGATTGTTCAATATTATTTTAACACTTCTAATGGTGGCCATTTTGATGACACTATTTTCATATATGATATATATATTATGTTTCTGTTTTCCGTATGATTCTTTAATTCTCATTTATGGCATACCTTTAAGATTTCCATTATGGGTAAACACAATATTTTCATTTTAGGAAGTGCGGACTACCGCCCCCTCAAAGTGATTTGAATCGTTAATTACATATGTGGGATTTATAAAGGATGGAGTAAATGGTATTATACATTATATTATACTGTAATTATATTATAGCTTTATATTATTATAACTTCATTCCATTAAATGCGAAATAGAAATGAAAGTAGCGTTCATGCGTACGTACGACTTACCGTCTCCATGAACGGTGCATTTCATTTCTTACCTCTAAATGTTATGTAATATTATAAATGAATGTATATAATGGATATATATGATGTATATGATATCTACATCACGAATATAATTATGGATATAATGGATATTTTTCCACATGAACAATGTGTAATTATAAGAAGTTTATTTTTGACTCAAGTTCCTAAGATCGACAAAACGACCGTTATTAACTTAAATAATTACATAATGTTCATAACATAGTAATAAGTGATATAAAAGTAATAATGAACTTGAAAAAGGTTCTTAAGAAGGTAGATATTAACTCTAGTTTATTATTCAGGAGGTTAAAGAGTGGTCGAGTCAAGTCGGACACGAGGTAAGAGAATTTCTTAACCCAATTTCTATTCATTGGGTTAATCTCATACTTTCAAATTATGTTATGATATTATTATGTCATATCTTGTATTTGTACTTTATTTATGTGTAATTATATTTAATACACATAATAGATCTATTTTATTTTAAAAAAATTATCTTCGTAAGGACTTCATCTCAATCTTCTTTCATTGAGACATATTTTGTTTTATACAAAACTTTCTTTTATACGGTGTATAAGCCCCTTTGACTTTTACGTTTATTCAAAAGGAATATTTTTTATATGAATCATTTTACTAAACGACAAAAAGGAATGTTTTTCTTGTCGTACGTATGCGGCGACAATGACTTCTCCGCCTCCGTGAGCACTATTTGAGTTTCGGATTCCTCTACAAGCCATAACTTTTTTTAAAAGAAAAATAAATACCATGTTTTACTTTTCTTTTATTTTGTTATTGAAAATGGTTTTGAAAAAGATTTTATTATATCAATGTGTTGTATTGATATCTTGTGATTGAAGTGTGGAAATCTTATGTTTCCTTTATGCATGTTTTATGTGATACAATTATGTTATGGATTATGATATGTTTAAACCTGTTTATATGATGAATGCATTGGACTTAATAAGTGATGGGTGGAGCCCTCTATAGCTCCTCGATGAATTGGTAGGTCTCATGAGACAAACTAGTGTCTTGGCACAAGGCCTTGACAAAATCTTATTTTTGGTCTTGGCACAAGGCTTTGGATTCATGGTTATGATAGTTTGGCATTATGCATTCCATCATTATGAAAGTGGTAATTGATATTTCATGTGATTATTCGACCAGTAGAATATCCATGTGAAGAAGTAAATGGAATTATCTCATTTTACTTTTCCCATATTATGTTGATGTTCAAGTTTAAAAGGCTTTTGTTTTAGTTATACATTTCCTTAAATGTTTATGTTTATTTATGAAAGCTTTCGCTATATTGTTATCCTTACTGAGCATCTGAGCTCACCCCTTTCAATGTTTTAATATTTTCCAGGTTGTGAAGAAGTATTTTATGAATGACCTGTAGGGATAGTCAGAAGAGGATATGAGTGTGAACTATGGAGACTTTGTTATTGTAGTTTTTCACTTTATGATGTAATGTAACATTTATGAATGTATCTAGTGTTTCCAAGGCTACTAAACTAATTGGTCTTTTGAGACTTGATCTTTTGTGATCATGCCAATGTTACGCAATAGTGCACCGACTCCGGGTAACTGGGGTTGGGGCATTATAGTTGGTATCACAGGCAGTTTAGTACTTACCTTGGAAGCTAGATTTAGATAAACTCTGATTAGATCACATATCCCTAAGATAGAATTTGAGGATTAGTATAGAATAACTTCCTAGAATTTTGGTATTATAGAGATTTTGTGAGTTTTCCGAGCAATACATCCCTGTCTGGATACGAGCAGGTAGAGTCAGCTCTGGCACAGATGTACCTAGGGGTAAAACCCAAAAACACCGCTTTAAGCTAGAATCGAACAGGAAGTGTTGCACGAAAATGGGCCTTGCTGCACTCTTGGTTACGACACTCCCAGGGGATATGCTTAGGATAATTATCATTTTTTTACAAACCATTATGAAGGGTTTATGAGTATATAATTCCTCAAAGAAAACAGTTTTTTATGATTATGGATTATATCCATAAACCGTTCAATTTACATTTAGTATTTTACAAGTTTGGAATTATTCATTGCAATTCATAAACTATCCTAGTTTATGCCATGGTATAGAAATGGTGCCCATTGGAAGGAATGTGAACCCCAACAATACGTATGATCCAAAGCATAAGAAGGATCATATCATTCACGGTATTAAGACAACATTGAGAAGGGAAATAATCTCCCATGTGTTATCAACATATGAAGAAATAGTATCATGTGTTAATAAGATAAGTACAGAATTCTCTGAGTCATATGGCTTTGAAGGGAAGAAAGGGAACAAAAGGATGGAAGAGAGAATGATGGATAAAGGGACGAGGGAAAAGAAGAATTTTACAATATGTGATAACTGTGGGAAGAAACAACTTGGAAATTTCCTGAAGGGAATGAGAGTTTGTTATAAGTGTGGAGAAAAAGGACACCGTGTGCGTGACTACAAGGGTAAAAAAAGGTTTCAAATGTACAATGCTTCATCTGCAAGGAGTGGGGAAACTACGCAAACCATTTTCCAAATCATCAAAGTTTTCCCCAAATGATGTTATTGTATAATAATCAAGTTATGATACTACCACAGATGAGGAGTAATGATTAGAGTTCTTATGTTGTTATTAAAGAATTTTTCCATTTGAGTGTTGTGTCAATGATGTACTGGTTATAATAATTATGGAGTATAAAAGGATTGTACTGCAGTACTATTTCATCAAGGACTTGAGATTGTGTGGAACCAAGAAAAGTGACTCCGCAACAAGTTAAATTTTTGGAAAATATATGGTTGAGAGAAAGATAAACCATAATATAATTTTGATACTGAGATAGTGATTTTGGAATAAGACATGATGGATTTGGATAAATTACATAGGATATTATTAACTTCCTTGAAACTGATTAATGATTTTTATAAATTTTTGGATAGAAGGAGTATATCTAGTATTCTATAAGGAATAAGGGATCATGAATGTAATAAATAAGAATTTATGGTAATTCAGGATGTTGTAGTGTTTTAAAAGAATACATGAAGAAGGTGTTCACATGTTGTTACGCGGAAAAAAGGATCATCATTATGTTTACCTTCCTTATAAAATTTGGACTGTGAGTTGGACATAAGTATTTTGGATAACTATAAAGGTTTGAATGGATTAAGTTGAACCTTGGATAGTATTTTTTAAGGTTAAAACATTCCCGAATATTATTTTTGGATATTATAATACTATAGTTTTAGGAAAAGGACAACCTGTAGGTTGGGGGATAACCCGTCGCATCAGACAAAGCTGCCGGAATCAAACTCACAACCATAGTGCGAAATGCCTTTATTACCTACCACTAGCCTACAGGAAGTCCCTGGTTATTAAAAAATAGTTTTCCTAATCTAAATGGTATGTGGTAAAATTTGGAACCTTATACAATTAGGATAAATAGAATATTTTTGACTTTTGTTACCATTTGGAGTGAAAGATGGGTTCATGGTAAAAATTTATTAAAGAATGAAAGCCTACATGACAAGTAAGTATATTTCATTATGTTCTTAGAAAATATATTAAATAAATTCCTCATCTTTATAAAAGGTAACTTAAAACAAAAACGTTGTCGGTTAACTTTTCCAACTGGGGATTCAATGACCGTTTAACCAATCACAAGTTTGTGATTTTCTTGTGGTTAAATTTATCCTAATCCTGTTTTCTACAACTCTAAATCAGACCTTGATGGTTTGTTTCTCCTCCATATCCATACTTTCATAGAATCCTAGTATGGGCTTTCTCGAGTGACCTTTTTACTTCTCATTCTTTCTTTTAATGTTATATTCTTATTAACCCTATTTCTGATGTGGGATTTCCACAAAGGTATTTTCTATTTTCAACCTTTTATTTTCGAAGAACATTTTCAAATTTCTAGGACACAATTTATTGAAGGAGGGGAGAATGTAACACCCCATGATTTCACGGTACACTTCTCTTTCAATAATGCAATAGCTTGCATTTTACGTAAGTTTGAGTTCTAACACACCGCGACTAATCAAAGTTCCTGTTATGAATAGTAATACCCACTTTTTAAAATTATAGAAATTTTATATTTCAAAATGGGATTAATTTTTGTATTCATAATATCTAAATTATCCTAAGTTGATTTTTTTGTAATTTTCTGAGAACTTCCATTTTTTTTTATGAATAGTGAAAAATACATAAAACAACTTTTTTAATCAAAATAATTTATAGTGATAAATTATACTATTTAATGGTTTTAAATTATAATTAGAATATATTTTTACCATTTTATACAATTTTGTTCATTAGAAGTAATTTCAATTTAAAATTGGACATAAATAATTGTCAATCTTTTGATATATATTGTTTCTTAAAAACACGCTATTTGTTGTGACAACGGGAATTAGTTATAAAATTAATTAATGAAACTTATATGTTTGAAATTTTGTAAAATATACACCATTTTTTAATTCGGAATATCAATTATAGCTTAGGTTGAAATTTTGGCATTATTCTGAAAAACTTCAATTTTTGATGAATAGTGAAACCACTAAGTGGTAGTTAAAAAACTGATTTTTTGTTTAAATGAAACATTACCACTTCTGTGATTTTATTTTCAAAAATCCAACATAAATGGTTGTCATTAGGATGTAAAATGTGGTTCAATGGGATTAAAATAATTTTTTGGTGAATAGTAACTTTTAAGTTTAATTAATCGCGATTAAAGGTAATTAGCGAAATTTATGGTAAAAATGATATTATAAAAATATGTAAATACCTTTACACTTTTACTACCCCTATTTTATTAGTCATGGCCAACCATGAAAATCCATGTGTAAACTTTGGGACCCCATGGAGCCACTTTGGTAGGAAAATGACATTAAAAACGTTTTATTTAATGTTAAAATAAAAATTTCACAAACATGAGTTCTTTTACTAAAACAATTTTTAAATGGGGTTATAAAAGTCATATTTTTTACTATAAGTATTCATTAGAAAGATAAAGAGATTTAATAAATCATGATATTTGTTTTATAATTTTTAGATATTAAATAAATTAAAATTTGAATGACACAATGATGATGAAGTGATTACCTCATTAATTATTGATTTAAGTAAAATGAAAGGATAATGTAAAATCTAAGGCTTACACTTGTCAAAAACCTATTGGATGAGGATATTTCGAACCCTTATAAACGTATCCTAGAAATATATCATTGTGGGACCTTTATAATCTGAAAAGAATTTCATAATAAAGTAACATTTCAATCTTTCCAAGAGTGCCCCTTCTCTTCTCTTATAAAAGGCCCCCACCTCTACCACCTTATTCACACCTTCAAAGCCTTTTGGCTCAGCAAAAATCTTCCCAAATACTCTCTCAACTTCCCCATATTACTCCTAGAAGCCTCACTTTGGGCAGAATTCTTCCCAAGGAAGCCTTTGGCTCAAATCAAAAAGAGTTACCCAATTTTAAGGTAATGTCTTCTTTTATGTTCTTTTGTTTTATTTTGCATCTCAAACCCCCTAAACTCTTTTTATTAATTTCCTTTATAACAACACCAGTATCTAAAATATACTTTTATGTTTTTATGATAAGTATTTGATTTACACTTACACACACCTTTGTCTAATGGTTAAAGAACATACTGTTTCTGTGGGTGGCGAAATACTGCCTCACGAAATGATGATTGTTCAATATTCTTTTAACAACTCTAATGGTGGCCATTCTGATGAAAATATTTTCATATATGATATATATATTATGTTTATGTTTTCATTATGATTCTGTATTTCTCATTTATGGAAGACCATTAAGATTTCCATTATGGGTAAACACGATATTTTCATTTTAGGAAGTGCGGACTACCGCCCCCTCAAAGTGATTTGAATCGTTAATGCCATATGTGGGATGTATAAAGGATGGAGTAAATGGTATTATAAATTATATTATACAGGAATTATATTATACCTTTATATAATTATAACTTCATTCCATTAAATACGAAATAGAAATGAAAGTAGCGTTCATGCGTACGTACGGCTTACCGTCTCCATGAACGGTGCATTTCATTTCTTACCTCTAAATGTTATGTAATATTATAAATGAATGTATATACTGGATATATATTATTTATATGATATCTACATCATGAATATAATTATGGATATAATGGATATTTTACCACATGAACATAGTTTAATTATAAGAAGTTTATTTTTGACTCAAGTACCTAAGATCGAAATAACGACCGTTATTAACCTAAATAATTACATAATGTTCATAACGTGGTAATAAGTGATATAAAAGGAATAATGAACATGAAAAAGGTTATTAGGAAGGTAGATATTAACTCTAGTTTATTATTCAGGAGGTTAAAGAGCGGTTGAGTCAAGTCGGACATGAGGTAAGGGAATTTATTAACCCAATTTCCATTCTTTGGGTTAATCTCCTACTTTCAAATTATGTTATGATATTATTATGTCCTATCTTGTATTTTTAACTTCTTTATGTGTACTTATATTTATTACATATAATAGATCTATTTTATTTAAAAAAAATGATCTTGGTAAGGACTTCGTCTCAATCTCCTTTCATTGAGGCATATTTTGTTCTATACACAACTTTCTTTTATACGGTGTATAAACCCCTTTGACTTTTACGTTTATTCAAAAGTAATCTTTTTTATACGAAGCATTTTAATAAATGACAAAAAGGAATGTTTTTCTTGTCGTACGTATGTGGCGACAAAAACTTCTCCGCCTCCATGAGCACTATTTGAGTTTCGGCTTCCTCTACAAGCCATAACTTTTTTTAAAATAAAAATAAATACCATGTTTTACTTTTCTTTTATTTTGGTATTGAAAATGATTTTGATAAAGTTTTTATTATATCAATTTGTTGTATTGATATCTTGTGATTGAAGTGTGGAAATATTATATTTTTTTATGCATGTTTTATGTGATACAATTATGTTATGGATAATGATATGTTTAAACCTGTTCATATGAGGAATGCATTGGACATAATAAGTGACAGGTGGAGCCCGCTATAGCTCCTCGATGCATCGGTAGGTCTCATGAGACAAACTAGTGTATTAGCACGAGGCCTTGACAAAATCTTATTTGTGGTCTTGGCACGTGGCCTTGGATACGTGGTTATGATTGTCTGGATTATGCATTCCATCATTATGAAAGTGGTTATTGATATTGCATGTGATTATTCGACCAGTAGAATATCTATGTGAATAAGTAAATGGTATTATCTCATTTTACTTCTTCCATATTATGTTGAAGATCAAGTTTAAAAGGATTTTTTTTAGTTATAAATTGCCTTAAATTTTTATGTTTATTTATGAAAGCTTCCGCTATATTGTTATCCTTACTGAGCATATGAGCTCACCCCTTTCCATGTATTAATATTTTCCAGGATGTGAAGAAGTATTTTATGAATGACCTGCAGGGATAGTCAGAAGAGGATATGAGTGTGGACTATGGTGACTTTGTTATTGTATTTTTTCACTTTATTATGTAATGTAACATTTATGAATGTATCTAGTGTTTCCAAGGCTACTAAACTAATCGGTCTTTCGAGACGTGATCTTTTGTGATCATGCCAATGTTTCACAATAATGCACCGACTCTAGGTAACTGGGGTCGGGGCATTACATAAATAACCGAATACCCCCATGGAGAAACACTATAGGGAATAAATCTTTTATCACTAAATTAGTCTAGTTTTTTATTATGTTCTCCAAATTCCATTGTCCCCATTTTATAAGGAGTCTTGGATATAGGTATTATACTAGAAATTAAATCAAGAGTGAACTAAACATACAAATCTAGATATTTTCTAGGTAAATCATCTGTAAATACATCAACACACATTACACAATAGCTATATCCTCAATTTCATGGTTTATTTACTCACCCATTGATATTGTGTTCTATTCCTCCCCAATGACTATATTAAATAGATCTACAATGGGTAGATCTAGATAATAATGAGATGGTGATGTTTCTGCTTTATAGATAAGGGATTCTACACATTCTTCCAAAATCATAATTTCCATCTTATTGAAATAGATTTTTCATCATATTTTGGAAGACAATACATATGAAGAATTTTGTAAATGTATACCATAGTTATGATGATAATATTTGAAAATAAATAACATTTATTTTTCATAATAAGAACTACATAACACATCTTTATTGTAAGGAGACATCTCTTATGGATTCTAATTAACAACACCCTTATTAAGGATAATTGCAAATAATGAATTTTTAATTAAAACATGGATGATATAAATGAATTTGATGATCCCGAATCAAATAAAGAATTTGATAAGTTTGAGTAATTATTAATGTACCAACCACCACATCATTAGGAACTTCAATCTCAGCTGTTGGGATTATAGATGCTCGTCCTTTCTTCCATGGTTTTTTCATATCAATGATTCCATGATGCTTAATAAAATCATTTTAATAGTGTCCCATATTAAAAATTTTATCATGGAACATTGGAAGCTTCTTTCGTTACCTTCCAATAAGGGGATTATTGGAATCTTTTCTCCACACATGTAACATAGTCCTTTTTCCATTTAAGTAGGATCTGAGGTGTTTCCTTCCACAAGTATCACATGGTTAAAAAACAATTTTTTATTCTTCCATTTATTCATTAATTACTCTTCCACACTCTTATCCTCTTAAATTACCATGATTTCATATGACTTGTATAATTTGTTTTCTATCCTGATATCACATGAGACTATTTATTCATATGATAATAAATTTTGACAGACTACTTCCCTTAAGGGGAGTGCTTTTAAACTAGAAAATTAATGATCAATCTTACTCATAGGATTAAAAATGTTGTTTAGTAAATTCATTTATATCATTGTAAATTTGGAATCATTATTTGTGGCATATTCATCTTCCCTTTTCATCATATTAATGAATTTCATTTCTGCAACTTTTTGTTGTTTGTAAGGAAAATATTTTTCTGTGAAAATTTCCTTAAAATCCATCCATTTCATATTTTAAATTTGATTTTCCATCATATTTTATTAATTAATTTCCATCATTAATACACATTTCTTGGTTAATGATAATTATCCATGAAAACCTTCTCCCTTTCATTAATTACCAAAGTAGGAAATACATTCTCTAAGAAAATTTTCTATTGTTGAGCTACAAATGGGGTTATAGTCTAATTTAATGATAGAGGGTTTTTCCTAATAAAGTATACTAACAATACTCCCCTTTGATGTGGTTGAAGATGCTCTATATGGGTAATGTTATTATTCAAAAATTGATTCATTTTTCTAAGTATAGCTATATGTTTTTGAAAGATAGTCGAATATTTGATACTGAAATCATTAAATTGCAATGGAGGTAAATACCTACATGGGATATATGGGTTGATACAGTTACCATTCCCTCTACTGGGATTCATTTTTAAATAATGGAATGATCTATATTGAGTTTTTATTTTTATTTTAAAATCTCAGTATTGAAAAACACATAACATAAATTTATTTTTTTATGCATATCTAATTTCATTATGATAAACATCATTTTTTGGGTAATATTTTCTATATAATAAAAAATGGGTTTTAATTAAAATTAAATGTATACTATGTATATTCCATGGGTGTTCCAAACAAGGGAAACAATAGGGCACATTTTCATTTAACATGTTACCTGAGTCTGGACCAGGACACCTTTTCGTGGATATTTTCCAAATGTTCTTATATTCCATAACCATTTCCACTTATAGAATCCAAACATGGATTTATTGATAGAGAGATCAACATAATTTCTCCATAACAAAAATTCTAGGGTTTTCTTAAATTATTATAAATAAATTCTATCTATGTGTTATTCTCACTAATCTATGTTCTCTCAATCCAGTTTACTTGGTTTCTACAAAACATCCTCTAATAAAAACTATAAATACCCCGACCCTAGTGGCCTTGAGAAGATACCTTATATTAATTCAATGGTATGATTACATGTAATAACACCCTTATGGATAAAATATTTTCGTAGTATTGTAAAACCATAATAAATAAAACATATGAAAGGGGTTAGTTATGATTATCAATAATTTAATACAGATGCAGTTTTCATGAACATAAATACTAGGTATTGTGAATATTTAAAGACAAGTGACTTTAAAAACAAACATTAGCATAATATGGTGGGAATGAAACCTAATTAAATAAATCCATATAAATGATCATAAAATAATGAAAAATACCATGTATATTCTGCATTCCAAATAATCACATGGTTTACCATTACAATTATTATAATGAGTGAGTACATAATTTCAGACATCTAAAACATATTATCAATTCCTCATCCAAGATTTCAGAAAATACTCTGGTAATTCTCCATTCAAAAACTAATTCTGTTTTGTATGAGGAGACATGCCAAGGAATCAAGGGGATATACCATGCTCAATTGATAACATTCTAAGTCCAATTAAATTATCATATGAATGGGGATAAACATTAAAAAAATTAACATATTAATGGTAATAGCATTCCATAATCTATAATAGAAATCACTATCTAATCAAAGTAGCACAGTGAATGGTATCAACATAGCACATCCACAGTCAAACCAATCATAAATAATATTATAACATATGGTATACTACATTAATAAGATATCAATATCAAAAATTATTATAATTAAACATAGGTGTTGAAATAGAGCAATGTACTCTAATAAAATCATAGATTATTTTTTGGGAGAAATAGACCTTTTACTTTGTAATGAAGAGGTCTTTTGAAGAAATAAATTTTATTTTTTGTAATTTTTTGAATAAAACCAGTAATTAAAAAATATTTATTTTATGAATAAATTACCCATTTTATAAAAATAATGGCTTCATAATAAATATTGGATATGGTACATGAATATGGGTAAGAAATTGAGACATTACCTTTAATCCGAATTGTGTGTTAGGAAGGGATTAGTATATTCATTATAAAACATCTAACTCGCTATGATAGAATGAAATATTATTATTAGTAGATATACATAAACCATTCACATATAATTTATGATGAGTATATAAAAATAATTAATAACTTAGTTGGGGTAATGAGATTGAAATCCTAATCTCGAATGAAAAACTGAGGTTCGAGATGAAATGCCTAACATATCTCCAAATGTTTTCTAAACATGACCATAGTGTCCAAGATAATAAAATTAAATCTATTAATTATTTAATTCATAAATATTTTACACATATTTGATTTAGAATAATTTTATTAAGTTCCTTTCAGGACTTTCTATCAGTTATAAGATAGAATTTTAATTCTCTGGCACATTTTTTCCCTTCATTTTCACGATCGATATACTTGTATTCATGTATGGAAGTTCTTACAGAATTTGTATTATTCTTCAAAAATTGAATTTATATGATATTAATGGATTTTTAATAGTTTTAATGGTTTTAAATGTTATTTTATTATATGAAATGATGATGAATAATTAGATATTACATTTAGTGACTGTCATTTACATTTTTACGATGGTTATTGATCATAACGAACTCATTTGGTTTCAACGCTTAGTATTATGTAAATATTTTACATAATGAACATATGAAAGATTGTAAGACATATATTATGGTCTTTATTAACAATCAAAATGGTATTATTAAAATCCATGATGGATAAATTGAGGAATGAAATTTTTTCTTCCACAAATGTCATAAATCAGAACCACCCGGATGATGATTTTCTATTTAAAATAAATTTGAGTGATAAAGGATTTTTAATATATATATTCCATTTAAAATATTTAATTCTAGTCTATATTTTATTCAATAGATTTAGTGATAATTTGGATAAATGATGTGAGGAGTGAATAATAAAATGTAAACAATTTGATTTTTCAATGTAATAGTTCTTAATTATATTAAATTATTATGAGTCGGAAAAAATTGATAGTGTGGGATTCTGAGGCCCGTTTTTTCCGGAATGAATTCCTGAACATTTATTATGGTACTTTCACTAAACTTTCATGAATTGTTTTCTTACATTTGAACTCATGCTCGGATTAAAAATCTGAGGGCACTGTTGAATCCGTGACGCTGGGATTCGCTTAGGGGAGGATTCAATTCCACTAAAGTAGTTCTAGAATAAAATTGGATTTTGGGAATTTTAAAAGAACAATAAAAATAACTTTGTTAATTTTTATTTTCATTATTTTCATCCAGTGTAGAAGTGGCAACATGGGACCAGAGACGTGATAAGATTATAAGTGTCTTGACCTTTCAATCCTAAATAACTGCTTCATTGGGGAATTAAGAAGGATCCTAATTAATTAGCCACCATTAATTCTATAGGTTTTCACTTAACCTCCACCTATAATTTTTATATGAAGCATGGGGATAGGTATCTTTACATCTTATCCATGTAACAATGTGCTGGTAAAGTGGAGAGATTCCAAACCCTTGGAGGACAGAGTTGGTTCTAGTAGGATGTTACGGGAGACACCAAACCACGAATTGAAGGTTGATGTACGAGCGATGTCGTTGGAATCTAGTTATAGAGGACATTTAACATCGACCCACTTCCTCACCTGTAGATGTTTCTCTATAGCTTTTGAGTTCAGGTTTAATCATTATTGGGTTTTCAAGAGTTATTTGAATCATTCTTACCCTATTGATATCCACCTAACGCGGAGGGTATGGGCCAAACAAACAAGGCCCGATCCTTCCACCCTTTTGATTAATGTTGGAACCTTCTTTACTAGCTCAACCATTGAATTGGACGACCCCTGGGGGAGAAAAATGATAGCGGTGGATGGCACCGGCTGGTCGCGGATGAGGTATAGCGCATCGTCCCGTGCCGCTGGTGTGTAAGGTGTCGTGGCCAAAGCCGCGATGGGATAGGGAGGAGGCGATGCACCCGCACAGCTAGAGGAACTAGCCATGAATCGTTATTTGTGGCTGTCAGGGGATGCTGCTGGCACATCGATCAGCCACGAAAGGAAGGGGAGCGCCACCAATTCATCGACAATGTGAAAGGGGTCGCGACGGAAGCAACGATGAAGGACGATCATGAAGAGTGGGTTCTGCGGCTACCGGGCAGTGCCTAGGTGGCACCGTCAATTCACAAGTTGAATAGCCTCTGGACCATTTGTGATACTGGGGGTCTCACCCCCCATTGCAGCTAGGGAGGACCCCACCGTGGGTCGGACCACCAGGTCGTGCGACTTGGGTACCGTGCTCCCTCGTAGGCCTCACTCTCTAGCTGGGATCCAATTGACACATTTTCTATCACATAGGAACCCTTATGATATAGATTTCTTTTGGGTTACTCCTTTTTGGAGATTAGTTGTAGTTAAGTTATGACCAATATCTTTAGGGGTTGATTCTATGGTACTGGAGGTCACCAGGTGTGAGGAAATCTGTGACAGGCTACAACATGATGAAAGAACTATGATCCTGTATGGGTCAATATCTATCGATCCTATATGGGTCAGCTTTATTCAGATTATATGTCAGTTAGTGCGTAGTGATGCTGTTTGGGTCAGTGCATATTGATCTTGTGAGGGTCAGATCTTGTGTGGGATAGTGGGGGTTAGTTACCTATCAATCACGTGTGGGTCAGATGTAGTTCCTTTTAACATAATAAGATGATCTATCTTACGATTAATCATCGTTACTTATGTACTTATGTTATAATTAGTGTGAGATTAGTCATTTAACTCTGTGGTGTTGTCATCGTGGTGTTACCACTATGTTACTTCTATCTTCGTGGCGTTACCTGTGTGGTACTTCTACCATTGTGGCGTTGTCTTTATGGTGTCACCTGTGTGGTACTTCTACCTTGATGTTATTGTTTTCGAGGGGTTACCTGTGAGTTACTTCAATATTCATGTTGTTACCTGTGCGGTACTTATATCTTCACTTTGTTACATGTGTGATACTTCTACCTTTGTGGTGTTACCTTTTTATTATTATTTTCTCATGTGTGAGATAAGTATATTTTGATAACATAGGTATAGGTATAGGAATATACCTAAATAGTGTTGATGTATATCACTTTGTTCTTGAGATTGGGGTCTTGCTTTGATGCATTTCCATTGTTTAAATCTGGGAGACCTACAGGGTCTCGGGGTCCTTATTGAGTATCGTTATACTTACCACTACACGGGCAATGCCCGCACATTGTTGTGTCTTGTGCAGGCGACAGACTGCATTGATTGAGGCTGAAGGAGCTAGGACTGGATGGTACTTAGAGGTGGACCATTTGGCGTGATGTGACACTGGGACTACTGATCGTGAGAAGTACCTAACCTTTAGGTAGGATCCTCAATGGATGATCCAGGTGTTTTTTTTCTCTTTTTTATGTGTACTTTTCATTTTCACTTGTACTTGTCAGTTGGGATTATTTTTTTGACTCCCTATACTTTCAACACACTTTTACTGCAGTAGATTACTTCGCGGTTTCTTTTTGTTGTGTTTCTAGACTGTGTTTCTATTAATGATAAAAAGGTAATGCCACCTGGTTTTATGGAAACACCTTTTTGGTGCTTGTCTGTAGCCCCATGCATATAAAAGGCGGGCTTGGGGTGGTCGTGGAACGGGCACCCATGGACTTGTCGTGACACATTGTTATCAGAGGAGTCGGTTCAACTGAAGAACTAAGACTCTGATATTTTCTTTGTGGCAATAGTGTTATGTGTTATGAGTGTGGTTTTTAGTTTGGGGAATCCAGTGTTGGTGTGTTGGCCGATGTATCCAATCACCAGGACCTTGGATTTTGATGTCCGACTCTACGTACAGAAACACTGATTGTGTGTGTTTTTAAATTTTTTTCTTCTGATCTCTTTGAGTCAGCTAAACATGTGAAACATATTGATTGTGACACACTTTTCTTCTTTTAGGACACCGCCACATAAAAAACCATCGATGATTCTGAAGAGAGTTCACGATGATGGCCCATTGAGCGATGAGGCCTCGATGCAGGGCCCTCTTATGGCGTTAGCACCTTCGTGTGGTGTACCATCAACACTAGTACTCGTTGGGAACCTATTTCCACTAGCCCCATCAGTAGAGGCTGCACACCAACTGAGCATGTTGTAGGAGTTTCATCGGTAGGGGCCTCTAAGGATCCAAGGCGAGAAAGATCCGTTGGTGGGTGAGGACTGGCTGGAGGCTATGGCCAAGGATTTTTGCTTCGTTGTAACACATCTGATCTAATGGTGTACCTAGAAAAACGTTTTTTTCATACAATAGTATGTAGATGGTGAAACTTGATGCTCCAGATACACGATGAGATGGCGCTCATCTGGTGGACATTAGAAGCCTTTTTAGGGCAGAGCTCATCCCATCGACCTTATGCTGTGTGCGTATACATGAGCTGCTTCACTTACATCAGTGCAACATGAAAGTCACCCAATACTCGACGATGATCACTGATCTCTCCCGCTACTCCACCGACATGGTAAGAGACCCTTTATTTAGGGGGCATACATTTGAGTAGGGTCTATGATGGGAGATCATAGAATAGATGATATCATTCAGCATACCAACACAGGCTAGGGTGATAGAGCGAGCACTTTTGGAGGAGAGCTTCCTAGCTGGGCATGAACTAATAGAGAGAGCCACCATTGGGTGTCAGGTAGTAGAGTCCAACAAACCAGGCATGAAATAAATGATGTAGGGTCCCAAGAAGGCTATACTATCTGGGTGATGACATAGGAATATATAGTTTGTGTTGTGGGGCTCATAGGACATAGGAGGAAAGTTTAGGAGTAGGTAGTGCTACTCGTGCTCTGGGCTGGGTCACATGGAACATGACTACCCGACACGCCATATGGATGACCAAAAAAATGTCTAGGGACCACCGAGGCAGAGGAATAGATTCAGTTAGGGAGGTCCGCTGGCAGTAGGCAGACGTGGTAGAGGAGAAATCAGTGTGGTAGGTGGTGGGAGAAGATTAGAGGTTCTACCGCCACCACCACCATGTGGTCCCCCCTTACCATAGGGAACAAGTAAATAGGAATGAGCATAGCTCCAGGCAGTAGAGTCCTACAACCATGGTGCTCTGGAGATTTTTTTGTGGTATGATTTGTGTCTACTCCACCTTAGATATAGTACTTATAAACACAGTTTCCAATAACTCTTTTATTTCCATATCCCTCGTTTGGATATCATAAATTCTGGTAGAGCCATTGGCATGATCTTATGGATAGTGACACCTACGGGAGTGGATTTGACAATTAAACATTGGTTCCAGTAGTGTGAGAATACTTTAAGAGGCGAGCACTCCAGATGGGATCTTCTTATAGCAGCATCAAGGACATAGGAAATCATCTTGGGTATGGACTGGTTATCCACATTCCATGCTCAGATTGACTATATTAGGCACAATGTGTGGTCTGTCCGCAAGGATGGGAAAAGGTTTGTCCTTCACCGACAATAATGGAACCTTTTCACCATAGGATAGACTTACTCGTAGGAGGGTGCAACCGATCACATACTATTTGGCTACCCTTACCCTCAGAGCAGTACATGTTGAGAGTCTGAGCTATATTATAGTGGTTTACTAGTATGTTGTTGTCTTTCCTGATGATATTTCGGGACTACATCCACACAATGAGGTAGAATTTTACATCAAAATGCACCATCAAGAGGGAATCGATATCTACACCAGCATATCAGATGGCTCCCATGGAGAATCGTGAGTTACAGGTATATTTATAGGACTTTAAGAGAAAGGGGGTCTTAAGGATCATCATTTCTATATGGGAAACCCAAATTTTCATCACCTATAAGGCAAATGAATGTTTTAGACTCTGTGTGGACTATCCGTGCTAGAACCAGGTGACTGTGATGAATAAGAATCCACTCTCAATGATTGATGATATTTTCGAACAGCTGAAGGAACCTCATTGGTTTATGATGATAGACCATAGATCTGGCTATCATCAGCTTATGATACTAGATGAGGATGTGCAGAAAACGATCTTCAGATGTTAGTATGGTCACCATGAGTTCTGGGTTATGCCATTCGGCATGACCAACACCCCTGCAGTGTTCCTGTGACTTATGAATAGGATCTTCTTGTGTTACCATGATCGTTTTGTGGTGTTCTTCATCAAGGACATCTATATATACTCAGCGAAGGAGGAGGAGAATGCTTATCTTCTGCAGATAGTTCTGGATGCACTATGAGAGCACCAACATTATGGTAATCTATCGAAGTGATAGTTTTGGATAAGAGTGGAACATTTTCTGGGACACAATATCTCAAAGGTTGGAGTTGCAGTGGATCCATCTAAGATAGAGGTTGTAATTTCTTGGGATCCACCTAGGAGGGTGACCGATGTGCTGATTTTCCATGGGTTGGATGGATACTACTGGATATTTGTGCCTGACTTTTCCAGAGTTGCGGCACCCTTGTCAGGATTGACAATGAAGGGGCATCCCTTCATATGGACAAATAGATTCCATCATAGTTTTCCGGAGCTGAGGTAGAGACTGACGAGTTCCCCCATCATGAGGCTACCAAGAAGATGGTGGTTGGCGTGTAGTCTAATGTGACAAATCAGGGACCAGACGTGGATGTGTGCTGATGTAGGAGCGAGTAGTGATAACTTATGGTTCACGATCGCTATGATATCATGAGAAAAAATACACTACCCATGACCTGGAGTTCATAGTAGTGATCTTCTCCATGAAGACATGGAGACATTACTTGATGGGAAAACGTTTTATAGACTACTTTTATTACAAGAGTCTCAATTATATCTTCTCCCAGAAGGACCTAAACCTGAGATTGCTGTGTAGGTTGGACTTTCTCCTGGAATATGACTTTGAGATAGTCTATACTCTTGTGAAGGGGAACACATTAGTATATGAACTCAGTATTTGGTTTTTTCTGCAGTTGTTGAGTGAGGAGAAAGAGAAGCTAGCCGCATTACAGATATCCTTTGTGAATAGAAATGAAGAAGCTTACCTTCAGTCAATGATAGTTACTCTCCCACTCCTTCAGTAAGTTAGGGAGGCGAATCTCAATGAAATTGACTGTGAGGCTCTGTGCGCACATATATCTATAGGAAAGACACCTAAAAGATTATCTAATTTTGGTGAGCACGTTATCCTCTGCGGATGACGTACCATAGTACCAATGGCGCTACAGGATGAGGTGTTGAAGGAGTTCCATACGTCCCCTCTGGTGGTACATCCTAGTGTGCCAAATGTGTACCAAGACCTCCGGCATCCACACTGGTGGCTAGGGATAAATAAATAATTTACAGAGTTTGTTTCTACATTCCTCACTTTTCAGCAAAGTGAAGGTCGAACATCATATTTCAGCAGGCTTAGCATGTCTACTAGAGGTGCCAGAGTTAATGTGGGATGGAATTTCCCTAGACATTGTGACAAGTCTTCCACGTACATCCATGGGACATGATTCCATCTGGGTGATCATTGACTGACTCACCATGTTGGCCCACATCCAACATATCCGATAGCAGAGATCAGTACAGGGCTAGGGACGCCTCTACATATAGAAGATTGCGTGACTTCATGGGGTTTCATTGATGATCATTTCTGACCATGATGCATGTTTCATATCCAAGTTGGGGTAGGGATTACATGAGGAATTTGGGACTTAGCTACATTTGAGAACAACCTTTCATCCGCATAAGGATGGTCAGACATTGTGGAAAAAACCGACAATTCAGGACAAGATTTGTTCTTGCGTCCAAGATTTTGGATGCTGTTGAGAGGATCACTTGACCTTGGTGGAGTTCTCATACAAAAAAATTTATCACTCCACCATTGGTATGAAACCATTCAAGGACCTATACAGTCGAACTTGCAGATCACCTATATGTTGTACAGACCCAGGGGAGTCTGCACTTATGGGTCCAGATTTTGTACAGGAAACCACTTAGAAGTTGCAGATCATCCAAGAGTAGATGATGACTACACAGAGCAGAATAAGTCCTATGCTGAGAGAAGGTGGAGACCTTTGGAGTTTGAGGAGGGAGACCATGTGTTCCTATGTGTCTAAAATCAATGAGGTTAATGGAGATGTATCCAATGCAGCAAGATATCACTGAGGATTATCAAACCATTTCTGATACTTCATAGGATAGGCGAGGTGGAATTCCACTTGTCAATTCCACTACAGTTGGAGAGGGGGCATGAATTCATCTATGTATCCTAGATGATATGATATGTGCATGACTCATCTCACATCATCGAGCATGGCGAGCTGGACTTTGATTATGGGGCGACGTTTACGGTGGGTCCAATAGAGATTAAGGATCGATAGGTGCGAGTCCTTCATGGGTGGTCGATCACTCTATTCCAAGTTCACTAGCAACATGAGAACCTCAAGGAGAGAACCTGGGAGTGGGAGGCTTAGATTAATTATTAGTACCCCGATTTGTTTCATTATCCTATATTGTGGCATTCGGGGATGAAAATCTCTAAGGTGGGGAGAATGTAAAGACCCATATTTTTTCATGTAATTTTTTTTTAATTATATAGAATTTTTACAAGTCTGAAAAAATTGAAAGCTTGTGATTCTGAGGCCCAGTGTGCGCGGAATGAATTTATGAAAATTTCAAGGTATGTTCTATAAACACGAGAGTGTATTTTACTATCTTTTGAATCAGTGCTTAGATTAAAAATTATAGGGCACCATTGAATCTGTAATGTCGAGATTCACTAAGCGGAGGATTCACTTCGAACATAGTAGGTCTAGAGAAAAAATATGATTTGGGTCTTTTAAAATAATAATAAAAAACATAGTTATTTTTATTTTCTTTCATTTCCCCCATAGAAAAGTGGAAATGTGGGACTAGCGATGTGTCAAGCCAAAAATTTCCTTGAACATTCAATCATAAATAACAGATTTTTTGTGGAATTATGAGGGTTACATTTTAATGATCCCCCATTAATTTTCAATGTCGTTACATACCCTACCCCTCTCTTATTTATATCGATCAAGGGGAGAGGTATCAAAAAATATTCACCAATTATGGGAGTGCTGGTAATGTTATGAGATTCCAAACACTTGGATAACATAGTTGGTTCCCGCGGTAGGTGATGGGAGACACCGAACCACGAACCAAAGGGAAACGTACGAGCGGTGTTGTTGGAATCTAGTTGGTGAGGATGGTGAACATTGACCCACTTTCTCAACCACATGCATTTCTCCATCTTTCTTGAGGTAGGTTTTAATCTTGATTTGTTTTTCAAGAGTTATTTAAATCCTACTTACCCTCTTCCTATCCACCTAATGCAAAGGGAACGGGTAAAATGAACAAGGACCGGTACCTCCTCCCTTTTGTTGAATGTTTTAGTGTCTTTCGTTAGCTCTACCATAGGGTTGGACGAGCCTCGACATGAGAAATGATGGCGGTAAATGACACCGACTGGCTACAGATGAGGTGTGGTGTGAATTTGTGTGTCACCATTGTGTATGGTGCCACGATCGAATCAGTGGAAGGAGTGGGAGTAGGAGGCTCACCTCTGCCGCCATATGAACCAGCTGCGGCTCATCGGCCACAATAGTCAGAGGAGGCAGCAGGCACATCAGCAGTCTGTGAATGGGAAGGGCGATCTGACCAACACACTACTGGAGATAAAGGGGCCCAGGATGAAGCATCGGTGGAGGAGGAACCCGCCATGTGTGTCCTGCGGTGAATGGGAGGTGCCTATATGGTTCCACTATTTCACAAGATGAATGACCTCTGAGCCATTAAGTATACTGGGGGTCTCAACCCCCGCACCGGCTAGAGTGGACCCCACACTAGCTCGGACCACCCAACCCTTCCACATGCGGAACATGATCCATCTCGGGCCAGGCTCCGCCGCAGACCGTGCTTCAGCATGGGCCAGGCCGCTTGCCCAGAAGGCTGCATGCCTGGTGGGCCACGCCCCTAAGTCAGCCGGACTGGCGGGTTGGCCTCCCCCCTTTTGCGTCAGGCCTCCCCTTAGCTGGCTAAGCCGCCCCCTTGTGGGTCGAGCATAACCTCAGCCCAGTGAGCATAGCCCACCACAGGCCGGTCGAGCCAGGTCAACCAGAAGCAAGTCAGCGTGGCCGAAACCGGGTATGTCAGATTGGGTCGGACCAGACCTAGGCCCAACTGGACCCAAAAACACTTAAAGGGCCATATCTTGAGAACCATACATTTTTTTGACAAACCATCAATGGAGTTGGGATCCTCGGATTAATACGACACTCTTGGATTACTACACATGAGTTCTTCAGAATGTTGGAGTACATCTGGGTTGGAATGATCCTGAATTCAACCGAGCCCTCAAATCTAAAATGCTTATAACTCACTGACTGGGTGTCTAATTGACGCGACTTCTGTCACGTTGGAACTCTTACAACATGTCGGTCCATTGGGTGAATCCTCTGTGGATCTTAGAGGAGGTCAAAGTATGACCTAAATCATGAGGGGAAGATTCTACGGAACTCGAGCGCACTGGGAGCGTGTAATCTTGTGGTCGGCTGTAACATTAATAAAGAACATTGATCCTATGTGGGTCAGCATATATCTATCATACGTGGGTCAGCTTCTATCAGATCTTGTGTGGGTCAGCACTCAGCTATCCTGTGCATTCTAGTGCATGCCGATCAAATGTGGGTCAGATTCTGTGTGGGTCTATGAGGGTTAGTTAACTATCATTCTTGTGTGGGTCAAAAGTAGTTCCTATTAATAGAATAAGATGATATAGCTTAAAAATAATCATATATACTTCTTTACCTAATTTATAACATGTTTTTGATGAATCATTTACCTTCGTGGTGTTGTCTTTGTGGTGTTACCTATTTGGAAATTCTATGTTCATGGGTTAGTCTATTTGGAGTTACCCATGTGCTACTTCTACCTTCGATGTGTTGTCTTCATGGTGTTAATTGTGTTGTATGTCTATCTTCATGGTGTTACCCGTGTGGTACATATATCTTCATGTTGTTACAGGTGTGGTACATCTACCTTCTTGGTGTTACCTTTGTGGTTTTCATTCCTCACATGTGAGAGGTGTATATCTAGACAACTTACGTATATTTTTGGGATTATACCTAAGCTGTGATGATGTATATCACTTGGTTCATGATATTGGGGTCATTAGTTTTTGTATTTACTTCATGTAAATCTAGGAGACCTACATGGTATTGCAGTCCCTACTGAGTATCGTAATACACAACCATGCATGGGCTACGCCCGCACCTTGTTGTGTATTGGGCAGTTGATATACACCATTGATCGAGGCTGAAAGATCCAGGAATGGATGGTACTCGAAGGTGGAGTATTTGGTGTGACATGACGCAGGGACTAATTATCGTGATCTATACCAACCCATCAGTTAGGATCCTTAATGGATGATCCAAGAGCTATTTTTTCACTTTTCAGTTGTCTTTTTACTTTTCAGTTTCACTTTTACTTTTCATTTTGAGTTTTATTCTAGCCCCCTTTACTTTCAACACACTTTTACTACATCAATTTACTTTGTGGTTGATTCTTTTTATGTTCCTAGGCTATGTTTCTATACAGATTAAATAGTAAATGTCTTCTCAATTTAGGGATATGCCTTTCAGGTTCCAGATGCCAGCCCCTAGCCTATAGAATGCAGGATTGGGGTAGTCAGGGCACAAGCCCTAGGAGACTGGTCATGACAAAGTGGTATACGTGGGTCTGTTATTCTGAAGAAATATGACTCTGATATTTTATATGTGGAAATGAAGTTAATTGTTTTGAGTGTGGTTTTTAGTTTGGGGAATCCAGTGTTTGTGCGGTAGCCGATGTATCCATACACCAGGATGCTGAATTCTGATCTCTGACTCTATGCATGGAAACACCGAATTCATGTGTTTTTTAAAAGTTTTTCTTGTTAAATATTAAAGTCAGATCACTAGTAATAACATATTAACCATGGAATACCTGTCTTCTGTCAGGATTCCACCACATAGATAGCCAGACAAGAGACCTGAGAGAGTACACAATGACAGTCCATTGAGCGATGTGGCCTCAATGCAGGGCCCTCTTATGGTGTTATCACCTTCAGGTGGTGTACCATCAACAAAAATACCTATTGGGAAGTTGTTTCCACCATCCCCACCAGGGAGGGTGCACATCGACCCATCATATTTCATGAGATTTGGCAGTAGAGGCCTCTGAGGTTATGAGGAAAGAAGGATCTGTAGGCGGCGTAGGACTGGCTGGAGGCTATGGATAGAGTTTTCCGCTTAGTTGGGACATGATCTGATGTAATGGAGATCCTAACAACGAGTTTTTTTTCAGGAAGTAGAATGTAGATGGTAGAGCATGATTCTCTAGATACACGATGAGATGACCCTCATCTGGATGGACTTTGAGAGCCTTTCAGGGTAGAGTTTGTCCCATCGACCTTATGCTCTGTGCGTATATATGAGCTTCTACACTTATAGCAGGGAAGCGTGACTATGGCCTAGTACTCAGCGAGGTTCATTGATCTCTACCGCTACTCCACTGAGAAGGTATAAGACCAAATCATTAGGTACCATACCTTTTAACCGGGTAACCTAAGTGATATAATAGCATCGATGACATCACTTAATATACCGACACAAGATGGGTGCAAGAGTGAGCAGTTTTGGTGGAGATATTTCTAGGTGAGAAGGAACTGATAGTGAGATCCAACAATATATGTTAGGTAGCAGATTCATCCACAACATGTAGTAGATAGATGAAGCAGGGGCCCAAGTGGTCCATATCTTCTAGTGGAAGAACTCAGGATATAGGGTTTGTGGTGCGGGGATCATGTGATATAGGATGCCAGTTTAAGAAAAGGAATTGTTACTCGTGTGGTGGGTTGGGTCACATGGCTTTCTACTGCCCGACCCACCATACATGCGACCAGCAGATGGTCAGGGTACCACCGAGGCAGAGGCAATGATTCGATCAGGGAGGTCTGCAGGCAGTACATGGATGTGGCAGAGGAGCTAGTCGTGTGATAGGTAGTGGGCAGAGATTTGAGGGTCTACTGCCACCATCACCTAGAGGTCCACCTCAACCACAGTGAGCATGTGGATTAAGAGGATCTTGAATCCAGGTAGCTGAGGCCTATGAACATGGTTCACTAGAGATGATTAGAGGTATGATCTGTGTCAACTCCACCTTAGCTACAATACTTATAGAAAAAAGTTCCAATCACTCTTTTATTTCCATGTCCCTCGTTCAGAGCTCAGAGATTCTGGTGGAGCCGTTGGATCGATCCTTACAGCTAGAGACTCATACGGGAGGGGATTCGACAATTACACACTAGTGATAGAAGTGTGAGCTTACTCAAGTAGGTGATAGCTTCAATTGGGATATTCTAGTAGTGGTGTCGATGCCTTAAGACTTCATCTTTGGTATGGACAAGTTATCCACAGTCCACGAAGAGATTAACTATATTAGGTTCAAAATGTGGTGTTTCTTTAAGGATGGGATTAGGTTTTCCTTCACCAGTGAGAAGGGAACCTTTGCAGCAGAGCATGGGCATACCCGGATGAGGGTTCTGCCAATCACCCACTAGTGGGATAGCCTTACCCTTGGAGCAGTAGATGTTGACAGTCTGAGCTATCCTATAGTGGTGTACTAGTATGTCAATGCCTTTCATAATGATGTTCCAAGAATACCTACACAAAAAGGGTAGAAATTTACATTTACTTGTATTCTAGAACAACAAAAATATCAACACCCACATATCGGATAGCTCTTGCTAATCTCCATGTGTTACGAGTATAATTGGAGGAATTGTAGAGAAAGTGGTTAAGAAGTCCCACTATTTCTCCATGGGCAGCCCCAATTTTGTTCTCTAAGAAGGCATATGGGAGTTTGAGACTCTGTCTGGACTATTTTCACCTGAAACATATGTTTGTTAAGAACAAGTATCAACTTTAGAGGATTGAGGATATTTTTGATCATCTTAAGGAAGCTCGATGGTTTTAGAATATAGTCCTTAGATCAGGTTATCATCATCATAGAGTACGAGATGAAAAAGTGAAAAGGTCAACATTCAGATGTCTGTATAACCACTATGATTTGTTGTTTATGCCATTTTGGATGACCAAAACCCTAGTAGTGTTCATGGGACTCATGAATAGGATCATGAAGCCAAACCATGATTGCATTGTGCTGGTCTTCATTGATGACATCTTGATATAGTCAACAACAGAGGAGGAGCATTCATATCATCTACAGATAGTTCTGGATGCACATAGAGAGCACCAGGTTTATCGTAATCTCTAAAAGATCCAGTTTTGGATATGAGAGGTTGATTTTTTAGTAGAGGTTATCTTGGAGGCTAGAGTTGCAGTTGATCCACCGAATATATATTCTTTTGTTTCTTGGGAGCCACCCAAGTGTGTTACTAAGGTGCAGAGTTTCTTGTTGTTGGATGGATACTACCAGAGATTTGTTCTGGAAATTTCCAGAGTTGTGGCACCCTTTTCAGCATTTAAGAATATGGGAAAGCTCCTCATATGGAATGATAGATGCAAGAAATGTTTTTAGGAGATGAGGTAGAGACTGATGAGTGCCCCCATCATGAGGCTACAAGAAGAAGGAATTGGGAATTAAGTATACTGCAATGCATTAGAGACCATAATTGGATGTGTCTTGATTCAGTAGAGAGTAGTGATCATTTATGTTTCGCAATATCCATTTCAGCCAGAGTTGAACTAAGCTACCCATGACATAGAGTCTGCAGCAGTGGTCTTCGCCCATATGATGTGATGAAATTACTTGATGGGTGAACATTTTATAGTATACTCTGATCATAAGAGTCTCATGTATATATTCTCACAGAAGGAAATGGACCTGAGATAGCGGTGATGGCTGGAGTTCCTCCATGAATATGACTTTGAGATAGTCTATACTCATAGGAAGGGGAAAGTGCCAGAAGATGCACTTAGAAGGAGGTCTACTCTACAATTGCTGACTAAGGTGACATATCAACTAGCCTGATTGCAGATATCCTTTGTGGATTGACATGGAATGGCTTACCTCCAGTCTATGATAGTCACTCCCCACTCCTTTAGCAAGTCAGGGTGGTGCAGATTTAGGACATTGAATATGAGGCTCTACGTCCTCATATATCCTCAGGACATGAACCAAAAGGATTTTCTGAAGGTGGGAAGCACATCATCCCCTTCAAAGGATGTACAATGGTACATGTGGCTATACAAGAGGAATTGTTGAGGAAGTTACATATGTCCTCTATGGAGGTACATCTAGGTGTATAAAAAATGTTATAGGACATTTGTTGTCGGCACTTGTGGCAAGAGATGAAGAAAGTAGTTGCCAAGTTTATTTATTTATTCCTCACTTGTCAGCAAGTGTAGGTCAAACATCAGGTTATAGTAGACTTAGAACAACCACTAGAGGTTTTGTAAGGGATTTGGGATGGAATATTCATGGAAATTATGATAGGGCTTCCACGTATGTCCAGGGGACATGATTCCATCTGGGTTATCATTGACCGACTCACCAAGTTGGCACAATTCCGAACTATCTGGGAGTACGGATCAGAAGAGGGATTGAGAGACCTCTACATACCAAAGATTTTACGACTTCATGGGTTTCCATAGATGATCATCTATGACCATGAAACATGTTTCACATCCCGGTTGTGGAAGTGATTACATGAGGAGTTCGGGACACAGCTATGTTTGAGCACCGCCTTTCATCATCAGACAAATTTCCAGACATAGTAGACTATAAAGACACAGGAGGACATGATTCTTGCTTGCATCCTAGATTTTGTCCGTAGTTTTGGGGATCAATTTTCCTTAGTGGAGTTCACATAAAACAACAGTAATAAATCTAGCATTGTTATTCCAACATTAGATGCCCTATACAGTCAACATTGCAGATCACCACTATACTGGACAGACCCAGGAGAGTCAGCACTAATGGGTCTAGAGTTGGTACAGGAAACCACTAAGAAGGTGTAGACCATCCTAGTGCAGATGAAGACTATACAGAGAAAACAAATGTCTTATGCTGACATAATGCTGAGGCCGTTGGAATTTGAGGAGGGATACCATGTATTCATATATGCCTCACCTTGATGAGGTTTATGGAGATTTGGTCGAGGTGAAAAGTTATCACCAAGGATTATTGAACCATTTTTGATACTTCGGAGCATAGTTGAGGTAGAATACCTCTTGTCACATCCACCTTTGTTGGAGAGGGTGCACGCCATCTTCTATATATTCTAGGTGAGGAGATATGTGCATGGACTATCTCACATCATCGACCATGATGATCTTGACATTGATGATTGGGCGAGGTTCATATAGGTTTCATTAGAGATTGAGGATAGATAAGAGAGAGTCCTTTGTGGGTGGTCGATACCTCTGGTGCCTATTCGCTGGCAGTACGGGATCCTCTAGAAGGGCACTTGGGAGAGGGATTCTCAGACTCTTCTTAAGTACCCCCATTTGTTTTTAGTCTATGCTATGGATTTCAATAATAAAAATCCATATGGTGGCAATAATTTAAAGACCTAGATTATTCAAAGTAGTTTTTTTATTATATGGAATTAATACAAGTCTGAGAAAATAGACAACGCATGATTCTGAGGCCCGTTGTACCCAAAAATAATTTTCGAACTTTTAAGGGAGGTGCAGAAAAAGTGCAAGTGGAATTTTATATCATTTGAACATGTTCTTGGATTAAAAATCTGATGGCACCATTAAATCTACAGTGCTGGGATTATCTTAGGGGATCCTTCACTTAGACCATAGTAGGTCTGGAGAAAAAGTTACATTTTGGGAATTTTAAAAGAATAATAAAAATAAATTACTTAATTTTTATTTTCTTTCTTTTACTCCAACGGACAAGAGGAAACATGGAACCGAAAACATGTCAAGCCTATTAACGGCTTTAGAATTCAATCCAATGTAACATATTTGTGAGGGAAATAGGAATGTTCCAAATTAATGAGCCCCCATTAATTCCTATCATAGTTACTTAACCCCACTCTCCTATTTATATGGAGCTTGGGAAGATGTATTAGAAAATATTCACCAATAATTGAAGTGATGATAATGTTCCAAGAAACAAAACCCTTGGAGGACAGAGCATTTTCTAGTGTGAGGTGATAAGAGACACTGAACCACAAACCGATGGGCGATGTACAAGAAGCGTAGTTGGAAACTAGTTGTAGAGGATGAGGAACACCAAACCACTTCCCCCACCACAGGCTTTTCTCGATCATTCTTGAGGTAGGGTTTGATATTGGTTTCTTTTCAAGAATTATTTGAATCCTTACATCCCTATTGTTATCCAAATAACGTGGAGGGTGTGGTCTAAACAAACAAGCCCTGGTCCATCCACCCTTTTTCTGAAAGTATATGCGTTCATCGCTAGCTCTACCATCGGGTTGGAGAAGCTCAGAGGTGAAAAATGATAGAGGCATCTGACACCGACCGACCTCAGATGAGGTGTCGCATGCTGTAACGCACTGACAATGAGTAAGGAGTCATGGATGAAGCCACATAAGAGAGGGAGGAGGTACTACACCCAGGCCTCCAGATGAACTAGGTGTGTCTCATCATCCATAGTGGTCAGAGGAGGAACCCAACACAACAACCAACTGCGAAAGGGAAGGGAAGAACAACCAAAAGTCCACCTGTGAGAAAGGGACCATAGCTAAAGCTGCGGAAGAGGAGGAACCCACAAAGCTTGTTCTGCTGCTACCAGGTGGCGCCTATGTGGAACTGCTATTTCACAAGTTGAACTGCCTACGGGCCTTTCGAGATACCAGGGCTCTCTCCTCCCGTGCCTGGTAGGATGGACCCTACCGTGGGCTGGACCCCTAGGTCGCGCCGCCTACGGACCATGCCCCACTACATGCTGTGCTCCAGCATGGGCTGTGCCACATGTCGGGCTGGTAGTTCCCTTGCGGTAAGGGCCTCCCCCATGCATATTGGGCTAGACCTCAGCCTAGTGGTTCGGTATCACCGTGGGCCAACCCATCTGGGTCAGACCCAGATTGAACCGGGTCGGTGCGACTGGGTCGGACTGGAACCATTCCCAACCGGACCCAGAAGAACATAAAGGGAAATATCTCTAGAACTAGACATCCTTTTAAAAAATCATCTATGGAATTGGGATCCGTTGATTGAGATAGTGATTTTGGTATACTCCAAATGTGTTATAGGAAATGTTAGAGCATGACCAGGTTGGATTAAACATGAATCCAACTGGGACATCGGAAATAAAATTCTTATAACTCATATATTGGTCGTCCGATTGACACACCATTGGTCACATTAGAACCCATATGACATGGTGGTCCTTTGGGTTACTTTTTTTTGAGCTTAGTGCCAGTCGAGTTAGAACTGATATCTCACAGAAAATATTCTACAAAACTCAAGCACACAGGGTATAAGGAATTCTAGGGGAGGCTGCAATGTGATGAAAGAACATCGATCCTATGTGGTTCAGCATCTGTTCATCCTGTGTGGGTCAACTTCTCTTATATTCTATATGTGTCAACACTCAGTGAACATGTGTGGGTTAGTGCATACTGATATTGACTGGGTCAGATCCTATGTGGGTCAGTAGGGGTAAGTTACCTATCGATCTTGTGTGGTTCATATGTAGAGCCTCTTAATAGAAGAATATAATCTTTATTACATCTAATCATTTATACTTATGTACTTAAGTTATACCAAGTGTGAGATAATTCATTTACCATTGTGGTTTTGTCATCATGGTTTTAGTTGTGTGGTACTTCTATCTGCTTGGTGTTACCTGTGTGATATTTTTATCATCGTGGTGTTACCTATGTGGTACTTCAACATTCATGTTGTTGTCTTCATGGTGTTAACAAAGTGGTACTTCTATCTTAATGGTGTTGTATTTGTGGTGTTACCTATGTGGTAATTCTATCTTCTTGGGGTTACCTATGTGGTACTTCTATCTCCGTGTTGTTACCTGTGTGGTACATCTACTTTCGTGGTGTTTCCTTTGTGGTATTATTTATTTATGTGTGAGATGAGTACATCTTGATAACATAGGTATATGTATTGGAATATACCTATGTAGTGTTGATGTATATCACTTCGTTCTTGAGATTGGGGTCTTTCATTATGTTATTTCATTTGTGGAACTCTGGGAGACCTATGGGGTCTCAGGGTCCCTACTGTGTATCTTTATATTCACCACCGCACAGTCTATGCCTGCACCTTTGGTGTCTCTTGTAGACGATAGGTAGCATTGATTGAGTTTGAGGGAGCCATGACTAGATGGTACTCAGATGTGGACCATTCGGTATGATATGATGCAGGGACTACTGATTGTGAGTTGTACCTACCATTCAGGTAGGATCCTCGGTGGACAATCCAACAACTATTTTTTTACTTTTCAATTGTATTTTTACTTTTCAGTTGCACTTTTAGTTTCCTTTTGACCTTGTTTTCTGACCCCCTTTACCGTCAACACACTATTATTATGGATGTTTACATTTTGGTTTCTTCTTATTGTGATCCCAGACAATGTGTCTTTACCGGTTAAAAAGGAAATGCCTTCCTGTTTTAGGGATATTCCTTTCTGATGCTAGTCTCTAGCCCCAGGACTATGGAAGGCGGGCATGGGGTAGTCATGGCATGGACCCCGAGGGATGGGTCATGGCATAAAAGAAAAGCACATGAAATGAAATTAAAATGAAAAGGAAGAAGATTTTACCTATTGAATACTCCTCCAAGCGAACCTCATTATGATGATTGGTTTTGGTCTTTTATGAGACCAAGAGCTCATAGACGTGGGTGAGAGGCTTAGGAAGAGTATTTGGAGAAACAATTTGATGGTTAAAATATTGTATAGTGTGATAGGAAGTGGGAGTGAGGGGTGGTATTTATAGTTGAGGAGTGGGTTGATTTCTCAATATTTTATTTGTTATTTTGTAATTTTTCTAAATACAACAAAAAATGATGGCTCAAGAAACTATATATTGTAATAAGCGAATATGAGTTCGAAACATGGGTGATTATAACATCCAAACATCACCTATGAAAAAATATTATATTATGAATAAATCTATATGAATATATTTTTAAAATCATTTGGTTAATTATAAAATTTTAATTTAATTTTTATGCCTATCAAAAATAAAAACACTAAATTAAGCTAATTTTAAAAATATTTATTTACTTAGTCTATTATATAATTTAAATACACCATCATTAATAAGGTTCCAAAATTTTATTTATATGTTCATGGGTGATGTTACTATTCCTTAGTCTTATTTACTATTCATAAAGGCTATATTACTATTTTTAATTTCCGGTTACTATTTTCATCGATATGGGTTACTTAATGTCTAGAAATACCTATTATATAATTCATTATTCATTTATGAATTTTTTATTGTGTTCTATAAGTTATTTTATGTGATATATGATATATGAAATGATCATAAGAAAGAAAATTTCATGGATAGTGTTCTGGGTCGTCACATCAACATAATGAATCTATTTTATTTATTTTTCTCATATATTTGGTGCTTACTACCATTAATTTAACAGATAAATGTTTTCAAGATATTCCCTTAAAAATGAATGGAAAAAATCATATTCAGGTTTCTAGATTTGACATTGAGCAGCAACAAGGGTTGTGTTTATAATTTCATGTTATATCCTAAAAATCAGGGAATATTTTTGTATAGTGACGACCAATAAATACAAGGGAGTAATACATTAAATCCTCATGTAATTAAGGTGGTATAAAAGGGGCTATTTTAGAGATACTATCAAACATCCTTACCAATTATATTATGTCATTTGTTTTATACATTGTCATTTATTTATCACCTTTAAACATTTATTTATTCATATTTTAACACAAAAATCAATTATTAAAGGCTTAATTGTATTTCAAATTTTAACATCTTATAAATTTTTCATTGAATCATTTAATTGGATCATTATTTTTTTAGTTATTATAATTATATTATTATATTTATAAATTTCATTATCAATTAACATTGAATATTTTTTAAAATATTCAATCATACATTGAGATGTCTTTAAAAATGTATTATTTCCATTAATTTTTCAATGTTCAATTAACCCCCCCTTCCATTTAATATATTCTTCAACATAAATTTCCTATTTTTTCTTACATAGATGGAATGGTTTATTTTGATCATCAGTGGTTTATTTATGGTATTAATTTCTATGATATTTACTCATATAATGGTTTTTAATAACAAAATATGTTAATAAATATTTGGTGAAACATTTATAGTTTCCCAGAACTATGGTTTTACTAATTTTTCCATCAGTACTTGATTGAGGTTATTTTTTTATAATTGTATGAAGATGATATATTAAAAATGTGTTAGTGTCCTTTGAAAAAATTAGAAGTTAATATTTGGTGATATATGAATGGCCCACCTAATGTAAAATTCATAATGGTGTTGGGAGAGTGTAAATACCACAATGAACCTTGTGATATATGTGTGTTCATTGAAACATTTCATTATTTATTGTGAATTATTAAGCGTGATAACATTATTTGAATAAATATTTCATTATATTTAATTAAAATTTACATTGAATATGTTTGGGGGTATGGATTAAAAAAATATAGGATTAATATAATATTGGGTGTAGTGCCTAAATTGAAAAGTTATGTGATTATGTTAGGTGTAATTATAATAATGTACAGATCAAATAATTTTAATATATGTAATGAAAACATTGTATTTATTTTATAAGTGTATTAAGTGAAATTCCAACCATGATCATACTTGAGACATGGGTTACGTGTAATAAAAATCACATACAGGTATGTAAATCTGGTAGGGTGTAATGCCAACTCTAAATTGATATAATGATTTAAATTGTGTGTTCTTCAAAATAGGGACTTATTGGGTGGATGAGTTTTGTGTACTGACAATCATTCCTTGATGGGATCCATAATGTTGTGTTCTATGAATCAGATGATTTGGAAATATGAGATAAAATAATTAGTGAACATCTTATTGATCCTTGATTAAGAAATGTGAGATATTTAGAATCAAAATTATCACTAATTGAAGTAGGTATGATATATCATGTGTTTCATGATAGAACTAATGGAAATGATATGTATTCATTAATTTTATATTCATTTATATTATATTGTAACACCATCATGAACTTCTGTTTAATGGATATGTTTGGGAACACTATTGGTAGTGAATGACTTTGTTATACTGATAACATGAATAAATATACTAGTAACCAATTATAATTCTCTTATTGTAACCAATGTAATATAAATATCCCAAGTTTTATATACGGATGAGGTTTTTAATTTTTAGATGATGTATAGAGAAGGGATATGGAAGAGACATTGGTCATGGATTTGTAGAAGTCTCCCATAATATTTGAATTTATTCCCTATGAATTATTTGGCTAGTCCACATATGGTTATGAATGTACTCATACGATTCACATGTAATGGATAATAAATAATTATTTTATAGTCTGTGATATTTTTCTTACTCAGATTTGAATTAAGATGTAATATCAACCACTTTTTTTACTCATTACTTTCATGATCATTTCAATTTATTTATTCCATTTAAATGTATTCTTATCTACAGCTAGGATGTTATAGTATAGTAACAAACCATCCCTGATCACCCATCAATCATGAAACTCAAACAAACTCACAATAACTCTTGAAGGGCATACACAATACCCATGAAAATAAAATAAGTTCATGGGAATCAACAAACACCTTTATGAATTATGAATACTATAAAATAAAATTAATATAAATCGACTTTGAAACCTAAAATATATCCATGATGAAACAACACTATGGATTCCAAAAAACTTATGTTTAGAAATTGAGAAGTAAAAGAACAAAATATGATCTAGTGAGATACCCAGTAATACAAACCAAAATTTCAACTCTGCATGACATGATGATCTGAATCTCACCCCACAACTTCTAATATCTCATAGCCTCCAGATAGCAAACCCACCATCCCTGAGAAACACGTTTTCAATATATATTAATGAAAAAGGTTATATTACACCCCATTGTACACGATAACTATGATGAATAGAATTCAAGTAGGATACCACCAAGTATTTCATAAGAACACATTAATAAAATAACAAATATATCCATATATTTATGAAATAAATAGAAGGAATGCATAATTTTTATTATTTTATATATAAAATGTAGAAAAAAAATATTTTTATATCATTTAGAGAAATGTGTATCAAAGAAAAATTTCAGAAACCAAAAATGTGTAAATAATTAAAAAAATTTATAATGCTCCACATTTCAGAGTTAAAATGTATAACTAGTTTTGAAAATAATAAATTGATAAGTATTTTATTAAGGTATCTCCATGGATAAAGGAATTAGGTCTGTTAGGTCTTATGAATTTAGGATCCTAACAACTATGTGATTGGTGACATATAATTTTCATGTGAAATCCTCATAGGGTAAGAAATGATAAGGAATAGGGAATGATACTAACATGGGTTAGTGTCTCCCCACCATGACTGACAATTCTTTATTCAATTTGGTAAAATAAATACATTTATATGTAGATATAATCCTTCCTAGTTTGTTTTCCATTACCATCTAACAAAAATAACTGGGGTCACATGTTTTATGAACTCACATATTAAAATAATTCATTTGGGACATTTCAACAATCCAATGAAGTTTATAAATTAAAAAACAACTACTCTAAAACAATTCCCATTTCAATTACCTATCAATTTAAAATCACTATATATGAAATTTTGATTACTTATTGTCAACATTAAATACCAATTTCATGAAACTAAAACATTAATCAAAATTAATTTATGAATAACAAGTTAAACATGTATAAGAATTATTGGTTTTTATAAGAAATATATCTTGTGAAATCACCTATCTAAATGGTCACATTCTTAACGAAAACACAACTGATGCAATAATAAATGGATAGTATGTCCCCTTAATTTGATCAATACACCAAAATTTCTATTATATCATAGAAAAAATAGATTATCTAGAAACAAAAAAATCCAAATCTATCATTTATTAATAAGTGAAAAGGGGGGATATAAACGAAAGAATAATAACATGAAAAGAAATGTCATACCCAAATAATTTTATAGATCATCCAACCTTAGAATCAATGAAATAACTCTTATAATAAGAAAACATCATCAATTTTTTAATGAGAGAGCCTTAGGTTCAAAAACGTATGAAAAATTATGATTAATGGGGGCTTTCACTGTAAATATGTATTAAAAATATATTTTTTTAATTATTAAAACTTGCTAGTTTGGTTCCACTACATAATTAATCAAACAGTATTCCAGCAGTGTGATCCATACTGTGTATATAGACTCCCAAATGATTTGGTATCACTATTATATGATACATACTAAAACCAAGTAATAAAACTCATTATTAATTCACACACATTTCTAGATAAGGATGTAAAATTATGAAAAACCATGTGCTACTTGTGCAACCCATCTTGAAAACCTCATATTGTAACATAATTTCTATTGAAAGACCCATGATTTTTAGTAACTGTGATCCAACTATAAGCATCCCCAAAAACTCCAAAAACCCCCAAAACTACCCAAAATTTACTGAAGAATTTCCCCAAAAAATTTATTGTTAACAAAAAATCATATTTACGAGAATTTTACAACTATTTATGACGTTTCTCTCAACTATATCACTTTATACCAAAAACATATATCCAATAATTTATAATATTGACAAGATAAAACCACTGAACCCTTACCATTAATTTTCATTCTCAAATCACATATAAATATATGCTTTGTTCTTAATGAAATCGAGCCAATTTTATAAGCTTCCCCTATAATATTCTCTTATGATGATAAATTATTGAAATATTATTCAAAATCAGCAGTAAATATGGTTCTAACTCACGGTCCTCCAAACTCAAAAAAAGAGAGGGGTATAAATTATACTTCATGAGATGAGATAAATAAAATACATCATGAATTGATTTCAAATGTGATTTCATCACTATAAAATAGTTCACCATCTCAATCATATCAATGATATAATAATCACCCACGTGTCTGGATCAAATATTCTTTATATTCCCAATCGTCGATGTCCCAATTGAGGTGAAACTTTTTAAAAGACATTCTTTCCAATTAAGAACTCTAAAATTCAATACTAATTATATCTATTGGATTTATGCCACCACTAAACAATATACATTCATCAATTTATGATATATAGCTTTATCGACATATCAAGAATGTTTCACAACCATATTAAAGAGGTTTCAACCTTCTATGGCCAACAATGTGGTGTTTCTCATGGGTTTTCAATAAAGTATTGAAGGCTACCATTGTTATTATTTATAGGTGAATATTATTTTGTATAAAATAAAATAATAAAAAATCGATATCCCAAGATACTGCAAAATGAAGGAAAAGATCTAATTTCATGTCCTAAAAATCTAAATATCTTTATTTTTCATCACATCCATGTAGGGATGATAAGTTAATATTATTATAACCAGAGATATAACCACCTATTAAAGGTCCTTATATAATAGGGAAATATAATAATGATCATTGTCTGGAATGATAAGCTTTTGTTACTCGATAAAACCTCATGATCTATTAAACATCAAATTTACTTATATCTTTAGCACGAGTGGTTCCCAAGTTCTGTAACACCCCAATCTTCTACGATACTCTTCTCTTTGAATAATGTGATAGCGTGTGTTGTACGCAACATCGAGTTCTAACACACCACAACCAATCAAACTAGCCGTTATGAATAGTAATATTTACTTTTTGAAATTATATATATTTTATATTTCAAAACGGACTTCATTTTTGGATTCATAATATCGAAATTAGCATAATTTTAATTTTTGGTATTTTTCTGAGAACTTCAAATTTTTATGAATAGTGAAAAATACATAAATACAAAATTTTCAATAAAAATAATTTATAATGATAAATTAAATTATTAAGTTTTTTTAAAGTATAATTAGAATATTTTTTTACCATTTTATCCAATGGTGTTCATTAGAATTAATTTCACTTTGAAATTGGACATAAACAATTGTCAATCTTTTGATATATATTGTTTCCTAAAAACACGCTATTTGTTGTAACAGCAGGAATTAATTATAAAATTAATTAATGCAACATATATGTTTGGAATTTTGTAAAATAGACATCATTTTTGAATTTGGAATATTAATTATAGCTTAGGGTGAAATTTTGGCATTGTTCTGAAAAACGTCAATTTTTGATGAATAGTGAATCCACTAAGTGGTAGTTAAAAAATTGAATTTTTCATAAAACATAATTTTATAGCTTATATGAATAGAAATTCAAAAATCTGAGAGACACAGTTAATATCAACTAGTAAAATCTAGTTCAATGAGATGAAAATAATTTTTGGTGAATAGTAACTTTTTACTTTTATTTACCACGGTTAAAAGTAAATAGGGTAATTAAGGGTAAAAATGATATTAATATTACCCTAAAACATGTCATAATTCTATTGGAAAAGTGTATCTTGACCAAAAACAAACTTAAGGAATAAAATATTATTATTTAGGTCCACTTGGATTAGATTAGGACATTTATTATTATTTAATTCAAAGAAGAGTTATAAGAGTTAAAATCAATGTTTATTTACTAAAACATTTTTAATATAGGGTTATACATAAGATAAATTCGATTGTAAATATTAATTAGAAATATAAAAAGATTTAATACATAATGATATTTTATTTATAATTTTTAGACATTATATAATTTAATTTATTTATGACACAATTATGATTCAATAATTACCATAATAGTGAAAAATTTAAATAATTGAAATTATAAATACTCAAATAAATATAATTTGAAACTTTATATGAATTACACTAATTTTATTGTTTAATATGACATGTTAGTATTGACTTAAGTAACTTTTTTCTAATTAATAAGTCTGTTATGATTTTCACAAAAATCAATTCTTGAATAGTGTCAAAATTGACATAAAAGTGTTTTTAAAACAAATATTATATTATTAATTGATATTAAATTCCTAAAAATCTAAGGTTCAGCCAAGAGACTTATATAATGATAGGTGTATAATTAATGGACCAGTTGGGTGTCTCTTGGATGTATATAGTATGTTTATTAACCATATAATATAAAAATACAAAGAGACATTGTAAAAGTAAAACTAATTAACCAAGAGTCAGTACTTAAAGATAAGGTTAATATAGTAACCCAAACCTGTATAAATTCTATTGGTTGAGTGGTTTTAGACCCATACCCACCTTAACCTATAAATAATCCACTTTGGAGACATTAGAAACCAAATATGAATTTATTATAAAATAATATTTCTAGCTTTTCAAAAGGTTCCCCTCACCCCTCTTATAAAAGAGCACTCCTCCTTCTCCTTAATTCACACCTTCAAAGCCTTTTGGTTCGGCCAAACTCTTCCACAATAATCTGTAAAATTCCCTCAATTAATTCTAGAGGCCTTACTTTATTCATAAATCCAACCTATGGATCCCTTTTGATCAAATCAAAAGGAAGAACCCGAAGAAGAGGTAATGTTTTCACCACCATTTTTCAAATTCATTTCTTCTTCAACTTCTTCTTTCTTTTGTTATTATCATTAAAAAATAATGAATATAGTATCTCTTATATACTGTAATATTATTATAAATTTGGTACAACCATATTCAGTATTCTATACATCCTTTGAATGACATGTCACCATACGTGCGTACGTACGGCTTACCGTCTCCACGTCGTGGTGTAATTGTTATTCAATATATTATTATTTGGATGGGTATAATAATGATTTTTAATTCATTTAAATAATAAATATAACATGATAATGATTCTGTATATAAGATATACCATCCAATTAAATATTATTTTAATATCAAAAGAATGATATTGTCGCTCGTGCGTACGTACGAACTACCGTCTCCACGAACGCGATGAGATTCATTCTCCATCGTATCCATTCAAGAATAATTATCATTTTATGATTTAAAAATAATTTTTAAGGACTTTATATCATTCTGGATATTAATAAGATACAACCTATCCATGAAAAACATGACTTACGTAACAAAACATATAAAAGAAAATGAGTAAGTTAACACCTTCAACAACAATAATACTAAGATATTATTAAAAAATCAATGTTAAAACATCATATATGATATCATATTTATATATAAGATTCTTGTATAATTTAATAAAAATTATTTCACCATTATATAGGAGGTTAACCTACCCCTAACCAAGGAAAAGTACAAGGTAAGAGTTTATTTCGCAATCTCTTCATTATCTGAGGATGTTTATACGTAATAATCTACTGGGACTTCTTTATCATCAACATCCATGTTTCTTAAAAATGTATTTCAAAAAAATTTAACTATTTACTATAATATGGGTTAAGTTCGTTTATACCCTTGTTTGACTTTTTATAAGAGGTTTATAAAAGAATCTTTTCGTCGTCTTCCAAACAAGGTGCTTTTTAACCGTTTCGACAGAATTAAGGTAAGAATGTTTTTTAACATATACGGCGGGTGCGGCTATTTTCCATAGTTATAAAATCGTCAAATATTACCTTACAATCTTATAAGAATATTTTCATTGAAAATGTTTTATTTTATATGACTCTTAACTGATTTCAAAATAAAAAGAGATATTTCTCTAAAAAGAGTTTTGATTTCATCTATGTCAACATCATTTGATGGGTTCTAAGCTTATTTGAAGCTGATTTATTATGAAACAAAACTTACATATTATATTGAAGGTTTTGTGATAAGTTTGAAAATGGATATGTTATTTTTATACCCTTCATGGTTTATGGGGAATTATTGACATTTCGTATTCTAGTTTTAATATGAATGTTTATGTTATGTTTAAACCTTTTCATATGGGATTGCATTGGACTTAATATGTGATGGGTGGAGCTCGATATTGCTCGTCGATGCATCGGTAGGTCTTGTGAGACAAACTAGTGTCTTGACATAAGGCCTTGACAAAATCTTATTTGTAGTCTTGGAACGAGGCCTTGGCTTTGTGGTTATGATAGTCTGGCAATATGCATTCCATCATTATGAAAGTGGTTATTGATATTTCATTTGATTATTTGATTAGTAGAATATCCATGTGAATAAGTAAATGGAATTATTTCATTTTATTTTTTCCATACTATGTTTATGTTCAAGTTTAAATTCTTTTGTTTTAGTTATACATTACCTTAAATGTCTATTATTATTTATGAAAGTTTCCTCTATATTGTTATCCTTACTGGGCATTTGATCTCACCCCTTTTCTATGTTTTATTTTTCCCAAGATGTGAAAAATTAATATATGAATGAGCTACAGGGATAATATGAGGCGATAAGAATGTGGAATATGGAGACTATATTGTTCTAGTTTTCATTTTATGATGTAATGTAAACTTTATTAATATATCTAGTGTTACCAAGGATACTAAACCAATCGGTCGTTTGAGATTTGATCTTTATTGTGATCATGCTAATGTTATGTAATAATGCACTGATTCTGGGTAACTGGGGCCAGGGCATTACAGTTGATATCAGAGGAAGTTTAGTACAAGCCTTGGAAGCTAGATTTAGATAAACTCTGATCAGAGCACATAGATTTAAGATGGACTTTCAGGATTAGTATAGAAGAACTCTTAAGAATTTTGGTATTGTAGAGATTTTGTGAGTTTTATGAGAAATACATCCTTGTCTGGATACGAGCAGGTAGAGGCGGCTCTGGCACAGATGTACCAAGGGGTAAAACTCGAAAACACCACTTTGAGCTAGGCTCGAACGGGAACTAGTGCACGACAACGGGCCTTGCTGCACTCTTGGTTACGACACTCCCGGGGGATATGCTTAGGATAACTCTCATTTTCATTACAAATCATTATGATTGATTTATGAGTATATACTTCCTCAAAGAATTTTTTTATGATTATGGATTATATCCATAAATAGTTCAATTTATGTTAAGTGTTTTATAAGTATGGAATTATGTATTTTGATTCATAAACTGATCTAGTTTATGCCATTGTTTAGAAATGGTGCCTAGTGGAAGAAATGGAAACCGTATCAATTCACACACTCCATGTAGGGATTTCCCTCCTGCTCAAGATAATTATAGTGGAGCTGATGATGCAATTGGTGTCGATCAGCTAATTACCATACTGGGACAACTCACTCAGGTTATGAATAATAACCTTACCCGTATGGAGCACCCTGATCCACAGCGTGGAGGATCAATGTTAGATTGATTCATGAGGCAACATCCACCAACATTCAATGGGAGTACAAATCCCTTCGTATCTGAGCAATAGATAAATTACCTAGAGAAAATATTTCAGGCTTTGGGGAGTAGTGAAAGGGAAAAAGTTATCATGGCAGTTTACCGCCTCACTGAAGATGCTGATCAATGGTGGTCAATGATTCAAAACGTGAAGGAAGATGATGAAGTATCAAATATGGAATAGAGGGAGTTCACAGATCTATTTTTAGAAAAATACTTTCCTCGTGACCATCGAGTAGATATGGAAATGCAATTTCTGAGTCTGCGACAAAAGGAGGATGAGAATTTCGCAAAGTATGAGGCTAACTTTACAAGGTTAGCAAGGTATGCTGGAGATTATATATGTAACATAAGAAGTAATATTGATCGTTTCTTTGATGGGATAAAACCATTTAACCATCGAGCATTAGTCTCACAATCCTTTTCATCGTACGAAGACATTGTCTCATGTGCTATCAAGACTGAAAAGGAATTCTCTAAGTCTTATGACTTTAAATCAAAGCAAGAGAAGAAGAGATCTTCTGATCAATATGGGAATGGAAATAAGGGTAAGAAGGTAAAGGTTGAATATCCATCCTGTGGTAAATGTGGGAAGAAACACCCCGATACTTTGTTGAAGGGAATGGGTGTCTATTACAAGTGTGGTGAAAAAGGCCACCAAGCTCATGATTGCAAAGGGAAGAATGAAGCTACCAATGTTCAATGCTACAATTGAAGGGAGATGGGACATGATGCAAATGAATTTCCTAAGCGTGAAGGGAACTTACCTTAGAAAAGGACAAGGGATCAAAGCCATGCTTATGCTATCACTACTGCTGAGGTATAAGCTCCGAAAGATGTGGTGGGTGGTAATTTAATGGTTTCCTCAAGTTTATCAAATGCATTATTTGATTATGGATCATTGCATTGTTTCATATCTTCCCAGTTTTCTAAGAAAAGTAGATATTTCTAATTTGAGTTAACAAGGGAGTTGTGAGTTAAAACTCCTAAGGGAAGTATCATTGCAACAATGTTATGTGAATCATTCCCCATTTGAGCACATAAATATTCTTTATCCACTGATCTCATCGTCATACCTATGATTGAGTTTGATATAATCCTTGGTATGGATTGGCTTTCGGACCATGATGCGAAGATTTATTGTAAGAAGAAGGAGGTTACAATTTTTGATGACGATGATAAGGAACACCTTATCTTTAGAGCAGAATCGTCACCACCTAATTCTTATCTAGATCCACCCCCAGTAGCTCAACTAAATTCAATTATTGGGGAGGAAGAGGATGATATTACAGTGGGTGAGGAAAGGAATGTTCAAATAGAGGATGTACCTGTTTTGAAATAATATGTAGATGTGTTTCCAGAAGATTTACCTGGACATCCTCTAGAACGAGAAGTTGAGTTTTCCATTGACTTAATTCCTGGATCAAGGCCTATATCGAAGACCCCTTATAAAATGAACACTGTGGAATTAGTCGAACTACAGAAACAACTAGAGGAATTGAGTAATAAGGGATTTATTTTCCCTAGTGTATCTCCATGGGGAGCCCCTGTTCTTTTTGTAAAAAAGAAAGATGGATCTATGAGGTTATGTATAGACTGCCGGGAGATCAATGCTATAACAATAAAGAACAAGTATCCCATACCTCGCATTGATGATTTATTTGACCAACTGCATGGAGCTCAATACTTTTCAAAGATTGACCTTCGATATGGATACCATCAGTTGTGTGTGAAGAAGGAAGAAATTCGGAAGACAACATTTCAAACCAGGTACGAGCATTACGAGTTTACAGTAATGACTTTTGGATTGACTAATGCACCCTCTGTATTCATGGATATGATTAATAGAGTTTTCAAGGAGTATCTCAATGAATTTTTGGTGGTATTTATTGATGATATCTTGGTATACTCCAAAAGCTACGATGATCATGAAAATCACATGCGCATTATCATGAAGACTCTGAGAAGACATGAATTATATGAGAAGTTTAGAAAATGTGAATTATTTCTTCATGAGATTCCTTTTTTTGGCCATATTTTCTCTAAAGTTGGAATCTCTATTGATCCCTCTAAGACCAAGGCAATCCAAGAATTAATAGAACCTACGAGTATAACTGAGGTACATATTTTTATTGGTTTAGCAGGTTATTATCGACATCTCGTCCAGAATTTTTCCCGATTGGCTAACCCATTAATGAAGCTCACACGTAAAGGGGTTAAATTTGTATGGACAAAAGTGTGTGAAAAATGTTTTTATGAACTAAAGAGAAGATTAGTCAATGCTCCTATATTGACTCTACCATCTAGGAATGATGGGTTCGTTATTTATAGTGATGCATCGAAGAATGTACTTGGTTGTGTCATTATGCAAAATGATACGGTTATTGCCTATGCATCACGACAGTTGAAAACTCATGAAAAAATCTATCCTACTCATGATCTCGAGTTAGCAGTTGTGATCTTTTCTTTGAAGATATGGAGGCACTAACTCTATGGTGAAAAATGTGATATTTATATTGATCACAAGAGTTTGATGTATATTTTCTCACAAAAAGAACTCAACATGAGGCAAAGGAGATGGCTTGAATTAATCAAGGATTATGATTGTACGATACACTACCACCCGGGGAAAGAAAAAAATGTGGCAGATGCTTTGAGCAGAATAGATCATGGAGTTTTGAACAATATGAGAATTGAAAGGGATCCAATTTCCATGGATCTAGTGAAGATAGACATGGGAATAACTAGGGAAGTTGAAACATCAATGATTTTTCAAATGGTTGCCAAACCTTATTTACTAGAAAGGATTAAGGATTCTCAGACTGATGACGAAGAATTTCAAAAGAAGATTAAAGCTGTGAATGATGGGATATTGAGAGACTTTGTGTATGAAGAAGGAATTTTGAAATTTGGGAAGAGTCTTTGTGTTCCCAATATACCTGATATAAAAAGGAAATTGCTGGATGATGCTCATAGTTCCAATTTCTCAATACACCCTGGGAGTACAAAAATGTATATATATTTGAAGGAACATTTTTTTGGTGGGACAACATGAAGAGGGAAATTGCTGATTTTCTGTCATGATGTATTGTTTGTCAAAAAGTGAAAGCTGGAAGGCAACAGCCTGGAGGAGTCATTGAACCTCTTCTCATACTGGAGTGGAAATGGGACCAATATTACGATGGACTTTGACATGGGGCTACCAAAGAATCCTAGAAGGAACGATGCAATATGGGTCATTGTTGATCGTCTTACCAAGTCAACACATTTTCTTGCTATAAGAGAAGATCTACCACTGGAACGTCTAGAAAGACAATATATTGATGATTTTGTGAGACTTCATGGAGTACGCCTATCGATTGTTTCTGATCGTGATCCCCATTTTACTTCAAGATTTTGGAAAAGTCTTCAGAAAGACTTGGATACTGAACATCATTTGAGCACTGCCTCCCACCCTCAAACTGATGGACAATCAGAACGAACTATTCAAACCTTAGAAGACATGTTGAGATCCTTCTCACTTGACTTTCAGGGTATGTTGGATCAATATTTACCTCTGGTAGAATTTTTCTATAACAATAGCTTCAATTCAAGTATTCAGATGGCACCATATAAAGTGTTATACGGAAAGAGATGTCGAACACCAACCTGTTGGGATGATGTTGGTGAAAGAAAACATGTAGGTCTAGAACTGGTGGAGGAAATGATGGAAAAGGTGAAGGTAATCCAAAATCACATCAAAGAAGCTCAAAGTAGGCAGAAGAGATATGACGATAATTGAAGGAAGGATTTGGAATTTCAAGTCGGTGATCATGTTTTCTTGAAGGTATCTCCATGGAAGGGAGTCATACATTTTGGTAAGAAAGGTAAATTGAGTCCCAGGTACATCGGACCTTTCGAAATTCTAGAAAGAATTGGGGTTGTAGCTTAACGATTGTCAATGCCGCCAAGTCTCTCCAAAGTTCACGATGTATTCCACGTATCTCTATTGAGGAAATACATGCCTGACCCAACGCATGTACTCACCTATGAGGAATTAGAACTGGAACCCGATCTATCTTATTGTGAAGAGCCCGTCAGGATTCTTGATACGAGAGAACAAGTATTGAGAAACCGGACGACTCGTCTGGTAAAAGTCTTGTGGAGAAACAATAAGATGGAAGAGGAAACGTGGGAACCCGAGGAACTTATGATGAATAACCACCAGATTCTTTTCATGCCATAGTATTCTATAAATTTCTAGGACAAAATTATTTGAAGGAGGGGAGAATGTAACACCCCGAGCTTCTACGGTACGCTTCTCTTTGAATAATGTGATTGCGTGTGTTGTACGCAACATCGAGATCTAACACACCACGACCAATCAAACTAGCTGTTATGAATAGTAATAACTACCTTTTGAAATTATATATATTTTATATTTCAAAATGGACTTCATTTTTGGATTCAGAATATCGAAATTATCCTAAGTTGAATTTTTGGTATTTTCTGAGAACTTCCAATTTTTATGAATAGGGAAAAATACTTAAAAAAAACTTTTTTAATAAAAATAATTTGTAGTGATAAATTATATTATTGAGTGGTTTTAAAGTATAATTAGAATATATTTTTACCATTTTATCCAATGGTGTTCATTAGAATTAATTTCACTTTGAAATTGGACATAAACAATTGTACATCTTTTGATATATATTGTTTCTTAAAAACATGGTATTTGTTGTAACAGTGGGAATAAATTATAAATTTAATTAATGCAACTTATATGTTTGTAATTTTGTAAAATAGACATCAGTTTTGAATTCGGAATAACAATTATAGCTTAGGGTGAAATTTTGGCATTGTTCAGAAAAACTTCAATTTTTTATGAATAGTGAAACCACTAAGTGGTAGTTAAAATACTGATTTTTTCATAAAACTTAATTTTACCGCTTTTATGAATGGAATTTTGAAAATCTGAGAGATGCGGTTAATATCAAGTAGTAAAATTTAGTTGAATGAGATGGAAATAATTTTTGGTGAATAGTAACTTTTTACTTTTATTTACCTCGGTTAAAAGTAAATAGGGTAATTAAGGGTAAAAATGATATTAATATTACCCAAAAACATGTCCTAATTCTATTGGACAAGTTTATTTCGACCAAAAACAACCTTAGGAATAAAATATTATCATTTAGGTCCACTTGGATTAGATTAGGACATTTATTATTATTTAATTCAAAGAAGAGTTAATTGAGTTAAAATCAAAGTTTATTTACTAAAACATTTTTAATATAGGGTTATACATAAGATAAATTCAATTGTAAATATTAATTATAAAGAAAAAAATATTTCCTACATAATTATATTTTATTTATAATTTTTACACATTATATAATTTAATTTATATATGACACAATTATGATGTAGTAATTACCATAATAGTGAAAAATTAAAATAATTGATATTATAAATACCCAAATAAATTTAAATCGAGACTTTTTATAAATTGAAATAATTTTCTAGGTTAATATGACATGTTAGTATTTATTTAAGTAACTTTTTATGAATTAATCATTCTATTATGATTTTAACAAAAATCAACTATTGAATAGTGTCAAAATTGACATAAAAGAGTTTTTAAAAAAAATATTATATTATTAAATGATATTAAATTCCTAAAAATCTATGGTTCAACCAAGAGACTTATAGAATAATATGTGTATCATTAATGGACCACTTGGGGGTCTCCTGGATGTATATAGTATGTTTATTAACCATATCATATAAAAATACAATGAGACATTGTAAAAGTGAAACTAATTAACTAAGAGTTAATACTTAAAGATAAGGTTAATATAGTAACCCAAACCTGTCTAAATTCTATTGGTTGAGTAGATTTCGACCCATCACCACCTTAATCTTTAAATAATTCACTTTGGAGCCATTATAAACTGAATATGATTTTATTATAAAATAATATTTCTAGCTTTTCCAAAGGTGCCCCTCACCCCTCTTATAAAAGGGCACTCTTCCTTATCATTAATTAACACCTTCATAGCCTTTTAGTTCGGCAAAAAACTGCCCAAATACTTTTTCAACTTCCCTCACTTCATCCTAGAGGCCTTACTTTAGTTAGAAAGCCAACCTAAGGAGCCCTTTTGATCAAATCAAAAGGAAGAACCCGAAGAAGTGGTAATGTTTTCACCACCCTTTTTCAAATTCATTTCTTCTTCAACTTATTCTTTCTTTGTTGTTATCATTCTAAAATAATGAATCCAGTATCTCCTATATACTGTAATATTATTATAAATATGGTACAACCATATTCAGTATTCTATCCTTCCTTTCAAAGACATGTCACCATACATGCGTACGTACGGCTTACCGTCTCCACGTCGTGGTGTAATTGTTATACAATATATTAGTATTTGGGTGGGGATAATAATAATGTGTAATTAATCTAAATAATAAATATAACATGATAATTATTTTTATATAAGATATACCATCCAATTAAATATTATTTTAATATCAAAAGAATGATATTGTCCCTCGTGCGTACGTACGGACTACCGTCTACACGAACGCGATGAGATTCATTCTCCATCATATCCATTCAAGTATAATTATCATTTGATGATATAAAAATAATTTTTAAGGACTTTATATCATTATGGATATGAATAATATACAACCTATCCATGAAAAACATATCTTACGTAACAAAACATATAAAAGAAAACGAGTAAGTTAACACCTGAAACAACAATAATACTAAGATATTATTAACAAATCAATGTTAAAAGATCATATATGATATCATATTAATATATATGATACTTTTAAAATTTAATAACAATTATTTCACCATTATACAGGAGGTTAACCTACCCCCAACCAAGGAAATGTACAAGGTAAGGTTTTATTTCGCAATCTCTTCATTATCTGAGGTTGTTTATACGTAATAATCTATTGGGACTTCTTTATCATCCACATCCATGTTTCTTAAAAATGTATTTCAATTTTTTTACTATTTACTATAATATGGGTTAAATTCATTTATACCCTTGTTTTACTTTTTATAAGAGGTTTATAAAAGAATATTTCCGTCGTTTTCCAAACAAGGTGCTTTTTAACCTTTTCGACAGAATTAAGGTAAGAATGTTTTTTAACTTATACGGCGGGTGCGGCTATTTTCCACCATTATAAAATTGTCGAATCTTCTCTTACAAGATTATAAGAATATTTTCAATGAAAATGTTTTATTTTATATGAATCTTAAATGATTTCAAAATAAAAATAGATATTTCTCTAAAAATAGTTTTGATTTCATCTATGTCAACATCCTTTGATGGATTTTAAGCTTATTTGAAGCTGATTTATTATGAAACAAAAATTCCATATTGTATTGAAGGTTTTGAGATATGTTTGACTATGGATATGTTATTTTTATACCCTTCATTGTTTATGGTGAATGTATTGACATTTCGTATGCTAGTTTTAATACGAATGTTTATGTTATGTTTAAACCTTTTCATATGAGAATGCATTGGACTTAATATGCGACGGGTGGAGCCCGATATAGCTCCTTGATTCATAGGTAGGTCTCATGAGACAAACAAGTGTCTTGGCACAAGGCCTTGACAAAATCTTATTTGTAGTCTTGGCATGAGGCCTTGGCTATGTGGTTATGATAGTCTGGCATTATGCATTCCATCATTATGATAGTGGTTATTGATATTTCATGTGATTATTCGATTAGTAGAATATCAAAGTGAATAAGTAAAAATAATTATTTCATTTTATTTTCTCCATAGTATGTTGTGGTTCATGTTTAAAAGGCTTTTGTTTTAGTTATACATTTCCTTAAATGTTTATTCTTATTTATGAAAGTTTCTGCTATATTGTTATCCTTACTAGGCATTTGAGCTCACCCATTTTCTATGTTTTATTTTTCCCAGGATGTGAAAAGTAATTTATGAATGACCTGCAGTGATAATATGAGGGGATAAGAATGTGGAATATAGAGACTATATTGTTGTAGTTTTCATTTTATGATGTAATGTAAACTTAATTAATATATCTAGTGTTACCAAGGCTACTAAACCAATCAGTTTTTCGAGATTTGATCTTTCTTGTGATCATGCCAATGTTATGTAATAATGCACCGACACTAGGTAACTGGGGAAAGGGCGTTACAAGTTCAATGGAAGTGAAATAAAATATTGAGTTGGTAAATCAACCCACATTTAATATTTTTTCCTCAGGGATTCCGTGAATGTACAATGAAAAAATATATGGACTCCTCATCTCATTTTTATAATGTAATAGGTATGAGTTTATGTGTTATTTATAGTCCCTGGTGTTCATAAAAAATTGGTTCATGGAAATAGAAATAAAAAAATCTCTTATTTATATCATCTCAAAATTTTCCACTAATAATGACACATCATATCATTGAACGTCTTCATTGTACCTAGATGAAAATTTCTCTAGAGGTAATGGTATTATTATAACATGGTCATTCTCTTTGATGATGGGTCATTACACCAATACATTTTTCATCTTTTAGGAATAAAAATCTAGGTTATTTGGTTTCATATTAATTCTAAAAAAATATTTGTTCCTTCCTAATTTTAATATAAGTGAATTATATAAAATACACTCATGATATAAAATAGCTCTATGAAATAATTAGAATCATGATAGGGTCACTTCATACTTAGAGAATATATAACAACATTCCTATACTATAGTTTATAGGAGATGTCGAAATCCAATGAACGAAGGTACTCCATCCATTTGATCTGCTTGTGATTAAGTTATTTCATAGAAATAACATAACAAAATCTCATATTATATGAGTAAATAATAATCCATTCACTAGAAATTCCATGTCTCCCACACTTGAGGTCATGCATAATATATACAAGTTATAAATTATGAGTTGGGTAATTCTTATCTTTCCGTAGATATTGAAAAGAACCATTAAACACTATTTTAAATCCATAAATAATAACACTACACAAACATGTACTATAATCATTAAAATATGTAAAATTTAATTGAAAATACTAGGGAGAAATAAATACTAGTTATGAGGTCTGGTGTCATTTCAATAAATAAAAATATGCCCAACACTTGGATCCCCACATGAAAATTATACCCTTCTAGGTCTGAGATTTCAAAAAATACCCAATTTTAGAAAAATCATTCAAAAACTACTGATATTATCCTACCATGTCCATGTAGCTTTTAATCTCAATGATATTCTATCGATTCTAACATTAAAAGAAAAATATAAATTTCTATGGGTTGACTGACATTCCACCTTCTATGACCATTTATCCCATGAAATTGACTTCATCAATAGATAACTAAAATTTTAATGGTTTTTTATAACGGAAAATTTCCATTAATATTGCAAAAATAGACCAATGGGGAAAGTCATGCTCTTCCTTAGTTATCTATTATTATATAATATAATCTTAAAATAAGATAAAGTCAGAATCGATGGATTGATTGAATATCTAGATCATCAAATCCATGAAAAATATAGGATCATGATTCTGGAAAAAAGTCATGTCAAGATATTCAAAATGGAAATACCTTCTCTGTATAGCTATCTAAGGGATGTTGGTTCCTAAAATTTAATATGGTGATACCCAGATCAATCATATATTTTTAGGAACATTTTTTCCATTAACTAATTGAATAAATTATTGATATGGGGCCAAGGTTTATTATTCATAATCATCATGTTATAAAGAATCTAATACACTGAAAATAAAATAAACCTATAACCTTCTTAGTGAAAATGAATGAGGAAAAAAAAGTCAAAAATCAATGATAGATAATTCCACTATCTTATAAATCGACAAATTTAATATTCAAATACATTAACTCAATAAGTTTTATTAATTAATATGGAAAAAATATATGTAGGTTTCATAGTATCAGATATATTAAAAACCATGCATCCCTATCATGGATAGAAAAAATCTATCACATTGAAAAACAATATAGTCTGACATTGAATGATAAAAACAGAAAGGATATACTTCACAGAAAATTTAGAAAGAAGATATCAATTTCCCAATCTCTATAAATTATTTCCCAAATTTTAAAACAATAAATATCATTCCCCTTGAAACAATAGAGATCTTATATAAGGTGAAAAAATGTACACTGATATATGGTAAGAATGGATTCAAGACTTACTATAAACTAACCAATCTATCCCATGGAAGAAATTATAATGTTATAGAAGACTACGAAACCCAATAATATCTATACATTAAATATTAATGAGTTAAAAAATTCTTATTACAATCCTCGTTCCTTCATTTTTTCATGTGGGTTTGGATGGTCTAAAACATAATGAATGAACATCATGATGAAGTTCAAGGAATTTTTGAAATATATATATATATATATATAACTATATGAGGAACCATTATAAAATTAAGTAATTATTATACATGAATTAATTAAAATAATAATTCTAATATTTCTAGAACCTTCCTCCACTCCCTCATAGGGGTTTTCAACTGTAGGAAGTTGAGTCATCCCAATGGTTTTATATTTTTAATGAAACATTTGTGGCTAATTGACTTCTATCATAAAGGTTTCAAGATGTATAGTAGGCCATTTAGGTTATAATGGAATTATCATTATACATGTATCTCGTAGATCCAAATAGAATATCTATATGAAATATAATTTTCAGGGGTTTCATGCATTACTGATTCACATGATCTATCTTTACACATTGTTTCAATGTAATTAGTCATCTACCTAGTAAATATGTGAGATAAGATAGATATTGGTCACTATATCCACTTCATTTATCAAACTCACTACCACTCATTTTCATTTCATAAATTCCACTAGAATTCAAAAAAAATATACGTAAAAAAGTTGAAAAATTATTCCTAATTGAAAATTATATACCATCATCACCCTATATAATATCATAGTAGAAATGGAAATCATCATCTGGAAGACATCACAATGAATGTATTGTCATACTCGAATCAAAAAAAATTAGGATTCAATTTTTCTTTTAATGGAACCACTAGTGATAAATATATATGTTTAATAAATCACTTATTATATTACAACACCATCAAATCACTTTGTGAAGGGTGAGGAAATTCATTGAAATTTCCCACTTCTATGTCTTATGGAAAATATATTGATAGAATGGACTTGATGAATTTATACTCTAATCCATCATGTTTATACAAAAATATATTATCCAACCATATATGGCTAAATGGATCATGTTTAATAAGAACACATTTTACCTTAATTGAGTATGTATATTCAAATAAAAAAATATCATTTCAACCTTTTCCATCCAATACACAACTTCATTAGGATCATTCAAACTGAATTAATATGATGTTTCATAAGGAAGAAACTCTTGGGATTGATCTCTTCCTTCTCCATCATCTCGTTTTTCTTCTCAAGATAGAATTGGAAAGCCTTTTTTCACAATGTTCCATTGAACAAAACACATTCACTATATCCCCAACAAGATTTCCAATTATTGGGGTATTACTCCATCAATCATTTTCCAAAACGCCCTATTAGAAATTTGCAGGACATTTTCTTGGTGGCATTATACTTAACGACATAAGAAAGTAAAGTTAGACCCAAAAATTGACAATGTCCATTGAATTAAACATTAATATTAAATATGGATTTTAAAAATAACTAAATTGAAGCCATGTCATGATAAGATTAAATGATCCCTTTTTTTGACACCACATTGTAAATGAAGGCTTTTTTAATTAATAAATATTAAGAGAATTAGTCATAACCTACACATTATGTCCTAAAAAAATTTATTTAATGTATACCTATAATAAATAAAAAATATCAATTAAATAATATTTCTGAAAAAAAAATTAACGAACCAACCTCTATCATACATAATATTGGAAACTCGATCCATGTCATAACAATCCCTCGTGAGTATCATCAATCCCCACATGTTAGAAATTAATGTCTGGTCATTAATGAACAACATTAGAAATGAAATTTTCAATATAATAGAATATATATAAATTATTAACGACACATAAAATATAACCATGAAGAAAAAAATCATTTGTATGCTACAAGAAATATTCACGGTATGAAAACACATAAAGCTAATGATGATCCATTGAGTATCCCAACAAGGAAAAAAAAATCCCAACTCCTTGTGAAATTAAGACATTATTCCCACTATGACACAAAAAATATCTCACAACCTCAAGATCACATAAAAACTTCACTAAATATAACCTTTCCATTACTTGTTCCTGACTAAAAAATATATGTTTATAATAGAAAATATATTCATGTTGTGAGAATAATAATTAAATAGGATCACTTTATGTGTCCCATAAGAATACATTAATAATTAATCCACATCTACCCATTTTTGGTTAATTAATACGAGGAAACAGGCTTTGCGGTGTTTTATATAAGAAATGGTGGAATATAAATATTCATATCATATAGAGAAATATGTGTAAATTAATTATTTCATAATAAATGAATCAATAAATAGTTTAAATAATATATTCATGTTCCACATTCCAAATAAAAAATCCATAAATAGTTTTAAAAGAAAAAATAGAAAATAATTTAATTAAACTAGGACCATGGGGAAAATATTTCAGGTATCTTTGGAATAATTCAAAAAGTCTACTCAAAACTCAATGATCATAAACACATTGTTGTACCCCTTGTTTCGGGTACATAATCCGTTTTCCTCACATTTTTTAATTGGTGTGTCTTTGATTATTTTCCATAAAATAGAGAGTTTCCATAAAATATGGATTTTCCATAATATAAATAGATTCCCTAAAATTGAGATTTTCCATAAAGTCAACTATTTCTCTAATGTGGGGTGTTTCCATAAAGTGAGGTGTTTACATAAAGTGGGTTGTTTCCATAAAGTGGGGTGTTTCCATAAATCAGGATATTTCCATAAAATGGGGTAAATGTAAAGGATGGATCAATTGGGGGGGGGGGGGTTTCCGGGAGTGTTGGGACCAAAAAGAAGGTTTCATGATCCACACACGGTTGGCACAAATCGTGTGGTCAACTATAGCACAGAGGTCAAATCGAGATCCAATTTTCTAGAAGCTTACTCATTTTAGCTCTATTTAATTCGTTTTGGTTTCAAGACACTCATAATTATAGAATACTCTTCCTAGAAGGATGAAGAACCCTCCCCACATGAGTTGAAGCCATTATGGATCCTTCCCTTGGTGATTTCAAGTCCGATTGTTGAGGAATGTCACTATTCATTACGAATTTGTAATGTTTTCTTAGATCTAATTAGATCTACATCTCTGATCTCCATTCTTTCTCAGATCTGATCCTATAGTGGGTAGATCTACGTTTTTGGATGCCAAAAATTTCAATGTTGAATCGTGATATTTCTAGGATAATAAATCTAAGGACGCTCTTGGATAATCGTCCCACTTCCTTGTGCATTCTTCGTTTGTTGTTATCGTTTCATCAAAACATTCGAGGTATGGGGATTCTCTCTAAACTCCTCTTTATAGAATTTTTTGGCTTAGATTCAAATTGTTTTATTGATTGTGAAACTCATATAAAAATATTCATTTGTGATGATTTATTGTTTTTGTGAAATTGCGTGATCTTGGTGAATAGTTATTCAAAAGGGGGTTTAATTTAATATATTATTTTAAATAATGGATTTTCTAGAATTTATAAATGGTTAATGAAAAAGTGGTTTCAATAAAAATGGTTTTAAAAAAATGGTGTTTTATTAAAATGGTTTGGATTTGAAATGGTTTGGAGTTGAAATTGTTTGGTATTGAAATTGTTTTGACAGAAATAGATTTCAATAAAAATGTGTTTTTATTATAAGGTTTATTTTGGCTGGATCGTTGGGAATATGTGTTGTGGGTTCATATTGCATATCTAGGGCTTGGTTGAAATATGAACTTGTGCTCAGTGCCAAAGGATTAATGGCACATTTTAATTTCATATATGGGGCTTGGTTGAAATATGACTTTGTTCTCGGTGCCAAAGGATTAAGGGTACATGGGAAAAAATTACCTTGTGATGACTTCATAGATCGATGAGAAACTATTCATGAGTATGGAACTGTCATAACGTAGAATGCATGGTCAGTTGCATGGATTTGTGTAATGGTTGGGTATGCCAATATAGGGATGTTGGTAAATTGTTGAAAGATTGTTTGGTTATTTTTCTGGAAAAATATCTTGCTCGAATAGTCTGTTTCAATTGCACTTTTATTGTTTTGGTAATGATTTGTTTTGGAATCTTGTTTATATTTAGTTATAAACTGATTTTGAATTTTTTTATATAATCCATTTTATATAATTGTTTCTAACTCATATATCCTAGTGGTATGAGTAGGAAAGTCATTGGGGAAAACCTACTGAGTTTTATATTCACTATTTCTTTGGCACTTTGGTGCTTTTGCAGATGCTATCTTCCGGGACCGGGGAAAAGGTAATGTTTCACATGTGTTTAGAACTACCACGTGTTGTGAGGATATTCAGTGATTTTGGAGCTTGGATCATGTGGATCATGGAGTCTTGAGGTATTTGGAGAGTCTTGTGTATTTTATCTGATGTGTACTCAGATACTTGGTTATCCTTTTGTTTTTTCTTACTTTGAAGTGGTTTTGAGTGTATTATGTTGTTGAGTTTCCTTTCATTTGTTCATGCATAATATATTGAATTATTGGTTGTGGTTAGTAGCTTTATTGGTTTGTTTCCTAAAGGGTAAATCTTTCCCCACTTGTATTTGAAACCCTTCGGAATTTATTTCCAACCTTTGGCGTCTAGGGGATGTCACTTAAGGCCTAGTAGTTACTCGTTGTACTGTCAAGCCTATGATAAGTGGAAGGTCATTAGAAATGGTATAAACCTCTTCAGTCCTTTCCTAACATGTAGTCATTGATGTTCCTAGTTTTGGAGATGAAATACCTTCTTGTCTATTCCTTGGGTGGGAATCATGGAAAGGAGTAGGATTGTCAGAACCTGAAATATATACAATAAAACGACATTGCTATCCCTTTTATGCCGAACATCGTGTTACTTGGGAGTTGGGTAAATGAGTTTTTGGAGTCACTTCTAGGATTTTGAAATCTCATTGTCATGAGTTTAGCCAATGCTACGAGCATGAAATTCATTATAGGGGAATGACTTCCAACAAGGAGTGCATACATCATTTCGAGAAATGATCATTTTTTAAAAGTATGTAATTGGTTTTCAAATGAATGATTTTGAAAAAGAAAATGATTATCGTATTTTGAAAATGGTTAAATTTTTAAAAGCATGTTATTTTGTTTCAAAAATAGTTTAACATGGATAAAAGTACGATTTGGAACACAATTTTGTGATAGTTGATGTGATATAATTATAAATTCTAGCCAACAGTTTCTAGAGAGTGAGATTAACAATGTCTTTTGTTAGTTTCGAAAATGGAACCTGGTTGGTGTCGTCTAAACCTACCTGAAGAAGCTTTGGAGAATGTGGTTGAACTTGAACCATGTGTGAACCAATAACTGGTTCAGTGTATTGTCCATGATTTTCAATCTGTGGAAACAGGGACCCAGAGAAATGAGCCATGACATGTGGATCATACCATTCAGTTCATGATGTAGAATCCACCTAATTTACAAGGTGATTCTAAACCCGAGAAGTTGGAGGTGTGCTTATGTAGGATGAATCATATCTTCGACATCATCGGTACACCAGTAGAGCTAATGGTCGATGTGGTGACATAAATAATGGAGGATCTTCCATGTCAAGGGTGGGATGTAGCGGTGCAGGCTAAATTTGATAAAGGACTTACATGGGAGAATTTTGATGTATTGTCCAACAAACAATTTTATCATCATACTTCATGATAATGAAAATGAAAGAATTCTTCAGCCTGAAGCAAGAGAGTCACTCTATCACAAAGTATGTGGCAATATTCATGAACTTCGTATGATTTTCACCTGAAGTCACAGCAAGAGACACTTTGAAGGCACACATCATCGAATCAGGGATACGACAGGATATTCGGTCAACAATTGTAGTACTTTGTATTACAGACTATAGAGAGATGGTTAACAGAGCAATTGTGGCAGAACGTGTTATCACAGGATCTATGGGAAGAGGCATGATGATACCTATAGGAAATGGTGTGAACTCAACTATTGGGAAAAAGATGAAAAGGGAAACATATTTCCATGGTGCAAGTGGAAATCATAACCCGACAACTAGATCAGTAAACCATCCTCCCCGACCCTAGGGAAAATCAGGTTGTGGTTAATGTAGTTCTCTTGACTACATAATGAATGTTTTTATGGCACAACCTGGAGAGTTTCATAATTGTAACAAGATGGGATATCTTCAGCGCTATTGTTGCAGTGGTCCATTGTAATGTGGTTGATACACTTCTCAGCTATTGAGAGAATTGTATTCTATAACTGGACGAGGAATGTAGAATTAGTCTTGTCAGTAGAGCAGATCTAGCCATGGTGATTCTAGAAATACCATGACACCTTAACCAGGGAAACCATAGTAAGGGAAAAAGGAGAATAGTATTATGATGAAACAATTTATGGATCTATGCAAATGATTTTCGATGACTAGGTTGAACCATATATAGTGAGAGGAGCAATTCTATTGAATTTTACCTTTGTAAAAGTGTTGTTTGAAATTGGTACATCACATTCCTTCATTGCTTCTCATGCTATTGACTTGCTATGTTTTAAATTCGAAATGATTCCTTCTGTTTTGAAATTTCAAACTCCTCTTGGGTAAAGAGAATGTCAAGACATTGTGTGTAGAGAATGTGCTATTACTATTTATAGAGATGATCTAAAATGGGACTTCTCAATATTGGATATGGATGTCTATGATGTAATCCTGTGTCTTGATTGGCTGAAAATGTTCAATGCTCAATCGATTGTTAAAGGAAAAGAGATAGTTTCATGACTGAGGACAGCATAGAGCATCTCTTTAGCGGAGAGAGGATTATAAATAAAGGTGCCAAGAGTGTATTGGAATCAATGGTGGGAATGATATATTAATAATTGGAAGCGTTGAATTTGGTATCATTGGAATAGATCGAGAAAATTAGTTTTCCAACTATTGTGGATAAATTTGCAGATGTATTTCCCAAGAACCTCTCAGGGTTAACATCTCTAAGGGAAGTGGAGTTTATGATTGATCTCCTTCTAGGGACTAGTACTATTTCCCAACCATCTTATAGGGTGGCACCAATAGAGTTATGAGAATTTAATATTCAGTCAGAAGATTTGGAAAGCAAGGGTTTAATTCGACCATGTACGTCTATATGGGAAACCCAATTTTTGTTCATAAAAAAGGCATAACGAACTCTTTGGAAGTGTGTTTATTATCATAAGATTATCCATGTTATGTTAAAAAATTTATGTACACTTCCATGCATTGATGATCTATTCAGTCAATTTAGGATAGCTTACTGGTTCTCTAGGACTGACATGCGATTATGATATCCCTAATTGAGTGTTTGGAAAGAAGATATTCCAAAGGCAGTTTTTATAAGTAGATATGGACACTATGAATATGTATTAACGCCTTTCGTTATAACGAATTCACCAACAATCTTCATGGAATTGACGAATCAGATATTTCAAAAATATCTGGATTCTTTTGATACAATGTTTGTGGATGACATTTTGGTCTTTTCAAAGACAATGGTTGATCATGAGGTACACCTGCAAATAGTGTTACAAATCATTAGAGATCATCATTTTTATGAGAAATTATCAATGCGTGATTGTTGGATACATAAAGTACGTTTCCTTGGCCATGTCATCTCTGATAAAGGCGTTTCTATTGATTCTGAAAACATATAATCTATTATCTCTTGGCAACCATCGAATAATGTGTTTGAGATAAAATGATTTCATGGTCTAGATTGTTATGACCGATTCTTTGTGTATGATTTATCACGACTAGATTATCCAATGAATGCTCTAACATAGAGGAATTCTCCATTCCAATGAATGGAGGAATATCAGAAGTCTTTCCAGGAACTAAATGTTCAGATTACATCAGCACATATCTTGATATTTCCAGAATTAGGACAGGGGTATGTGGTGTATTGTGATGCTTCAAGATCAAGGTTGGGATGTGTTCTCATGCAATGAGATCACGTTGTTTCTTATGCTTCAAGTCAGTTGATGGTGCGTGAGAAAAATTACCCATCAGAAGATTTGGAGTTAGCTACAATTGTCCATTCTTTTAAAACACGAAGACATTTTCTCTTTGGTAATAAATTTAATGTGGTTACAGATCAAAAAATCATCAAAGACATTTTCTCATAGTGAGATTTGAATCTGAGGAAAAGGATATGGATGGAGTATCTAAAAATATTTGACTTTGACATTATGTACACACCAGATAATGCAAATTTTGTAGCGGATACGTTGGCAAGAAATTCATATGCTCAGTTGGAGAAAGATGCATTGGATAAATAGAAGTTGTTTTCGGTCTTGGCCAATATGCATATGGAATGTGAAGACCAAGGTGGTTTTGGGTTTTTATTTTATGCTACACTTGTTTAAATTTTGTAAAAATTATCAAAGTGGCACAATCATCAGATGCAGAATGTCTAATTGTAAGTTCAAAACCCAATGGTGGAAAGACCATTCAGAGCTAGAAACATGATGTGTGATCCGTTTTGTGTATCATAGATAGGATGGTTGTACCTATGGTTTGTCAGGAAAAACATATTCATGATTAAAACCATTCATTATGGGTTTTACATCCTGGTACACATAAGTTGTGTAAGGCATTGAAGGTGCAGTTTTTCTAGAGAAGCATGAATAGGAAGGTGACTGAGTTCGTCTTGCAGTGCTTAACGTGTCATCACGTTAAAGAAAAGAATTAGAGACTAGCTGATATTTTATAATCTTTTCCCATCCCAATGTGTAAATGGATTCAAATAGCAATGGAATTTGTTATAGGTATTCCAAGAATGGTTTGGAAACATGATTCTATTTGGGTGATGGTGGATCGTCTAACCAAGTCAGCCCATTTCATCCCTATTCATGAAACTCATATGGTGGTGGATCATTAAAAAATCAGTATCCATGATGTGGTAAAGAGGCATGGTGTACCAGTTTCAATAGTACAAGATAGAGATCTGAGTTTCACATTTCACTTCTGGAAATCATTACAACAAGCCCAAAGAAACCAGTTGACTGTGAGCACCGTGTATCATCCCCAAAATGATGGGAAATCTGAGCGGATGATATAAACATTGGAAGACATGTTGCGATCTTGTGTAGGGAATTTGGTGGATCATGGGAGGAGCATATACCTTTAGTGGAGTTCACATACAATAATAACTATCAAACCTCGATACGCATGGCTCTGTTTGAAGCATTGTCTGGGCGTTTTGGTCATTCTCCACTATGTTGGGTGGAAACGGTTGAAACATCTCTAGTCGGGCCAAGCCTTGTCCATAAAATAGCAGAGAATATCCAGTTGATTAGAGAGAGTATGGAGACATCTCAGATTCATTAGAAATATTATGCAGATCACCAGCGAAGACCATTATCATTCAATTTAGGTGATCATGTCTTCTTGAGGATCTCTGTATTTCTTGGACATCATTGTTTCACGAAGTAGGTAAAGTTACCCCCTAGATACATTAGGCCTTTTGAGATACTCAAACTGCTTTTACTGGTGGGATATCAGTTGGCATTACAACCAAGGTTTAGGTCGGTGCATAATGTGTTCCATGTATCTCTGTTGAAAAAGTATCACCCTGATCATGGCCACGTGAATACATAGGATCACATTGAGAAAGAATCAGATGCATCACTGGTATATATTCCAGTATAGATCGTTGATATACATGAGAAAGTCTTCTATGGGGAAATCATCGGCCTAGTGTGGGTTTTATAGAATCATGGTAAGATTAAGGAAGCGATTTGGGAATGTGAGAAGGAAATGAATGAGCAGTGGCCAGAACTCTTTTTGGCCAACAAGGGATTTATACTTTTTTAGGATGGAAAGACCAATGGTGGGGAGAATATAGTACCCCTGGTTTCAGATACATAACCCCATTTCCTAACATTTTTTAATTTGTGCGTCTTTGAAAGGGTTTCCATAAAATATAGTGTGTCTATAAAATATATAGATTCCATAAAATAGATAGTTTTCATAAATAGAGAGTTTCCATAAAGTGGGGTGTTTTTATAATGTGGGGTGCTTCCATAATGTGGGGTGTTTCAATTAAGTGGTTATCTAGATAAGGTGGGGTCTTTCTATAAATTGGGATGTTTCCATTAAATGGGGGAAAGGTGAAGGATGGATGAATGGGGGTGGGGGTTATGGATTATTGGGATCAAAAGTAAGGTTGCATGATCCATACACGGTTGGCACAAACTGTGTGGTCAAATATTCCGAAATGGTCAAATCAAGATCCTATTTTTTAGGACCGTACTCATTTTTTACCTATTTATTTCGTTTATTCTTTAAAACACCCCTAATTCTAGATAACTCTCCCTTGAAGGCTGGAGAACCCTCCCCACATGATTTAAATCCATTCAAGAGCCTTTCCCTTTGTGATTTCGAGTCTAATTCTTAAGGCTTGTCACTATTCTTTACGAATTTGTCATGTTTTCTTAGATCTGCTTAGATCTACATCTCAAATATCCATTCTCTCTTAGATATGAACCTATAGTGGGTAAATCTATGTTTTTGGATGAAAAATATTTCAATGTTAAGTCTTGGTCTTTCTAGGATAATATATTTGAGGCTGCTCAGGGAGAATCAACCCACTTCCTTGTGCATTCTTCGTATGTTGTTAATGTTTCATTAAAACCATCGAGGTTGGTGGCTCATCTCTCAAATCCTCTTGATAGAATTGTTTTTATTAGATTAAAATTAGTTTAGTGATTGTGAAATGAATTGAAAATTATTCATTTGTAATGATTTATGGTTTTTTAGAAATTGGGTGATCTTGGTGAATATTTGTACAAAAGGGGGTTAAATTTAATGTGATGATTTTAAATTATCATTTTTTTGGAATTGTTAAATGGATTCTGAAAAAATGGTTTTCAATTCAAATGTTTTTAAAAAAATGTATTTTTATTGAAATGGGTTGGAGTTGAAATCATATTGCATTGAAATGGTTTTGACAAAAATAGTTATCCATATTAAGGTGTTTTTATTGAAAGGTTTATTTTAGTTTGATCGTTGGGAATATGTGTTGTGTGTTCATATTGCATATACGAGGAAGGTTAAAATATGACCTTATACATGGTTCCAATGTTTTAAGGGAACATAGTAATTTCATATATGGGGCTTGTGTGAAATATGACCTTTTTGTCGGTGCCAAGGATTAATGGAATATTGGAAATAAATAACTTGTGATGACTTGGTAGATCGATAATAAACCACTCATGAGTATGGGACTGTCTTAACATAGAATGCATGGATGGTTTCATGGGTTCGATTAATGGTTTGTTTTGCCGATATAGGTATATTGTAAAATGGTTGTAAAGATTGTTTTTTTGTTTTTCTAGAAAAATATCTTGTTTGAAAAATTTGTTTCAAATGCACTTGTATGGTTTATGGTAATGAATAGTTCTGAAAACATGTTTATATTTAGTTATAATGTACTTTTGAGTAATTGTTTTATATAATCCATTTTATATAATTGTTTCTAACTCTTCTATCCTAGTGACGTGAGTAGGGAAGTCATTGGGGAAAACCTACTGAGTTTTATACCACCCCTAATTTGGCACTTCAGTGATTTTGCAGATGTATCTTCTAAGATAGGGGAAAAGGTAATGATTCACATGTGTTTATGAATACCTCGTGATGTTGGTCTGTTCCGATATTTTGGATCTTGGAGAATGTGTATCATGTATTCTTGACGTCATTGAAGAGTCTTGTGTAGTTTATCCATTGTGTACTCTAAAACATGGTTATCCTTCCGTTGTTGCTTACATTGATGTGGTTTTCAGTTCATGATGTTATTGAGTTGTCTCTCAATTATTCATACATCATATAGTGAATGTTTTGTTATGGTTAGTAGGTTTATTGGTTTATTTCATAAAGAGTAAATTTTCCCCCACTTGTTTTTGAAACCATTTGGAATTTATTGCCAGCCTTTGGCGTCTTCGGGATGTCACATAAGGCCTAGTAGTGACTTGTTATACTCTCAAGTCAATGAGAATTGGCGGGTCATTACACACATGTACTGAATTCACAATCCAAGAATGGTTAGAATTGTCAAGAGTTGGGGAAGGATAACACATAGTCTTGTGGCTCCCCATCATGTATATCAATTGGTTTTCAATGTTGAATCATAAATAAATTTTTAGTATCCATAAATAATACTATGGTTTTTTTGTTATCCTGATAATAAAAAAACCAGGTTCCCCTTCTTTATAATCGTTACATATTAAAATATTTTATCTTGGTCATTTAAAAAAGAATAAGTTATTCATTAATCATAAATCAACATCCCCAAAACTATTTTAGACTGTGTTTCCATTTAAATTTTAATTTTTTATCAGTGAATGATTCTTCAAAATTTTTCATCATTTAAAATCAATTTCATTGTACAATAACAGGCTTCAAACAAAATTTATTAAAATAAAATAAAATATGCACAATCATCATATGTGTTTAGGGAAAACAAAACATATGAACGAACCTACATCCATAGTCACCTTCCTGGAGAAAACATAACAACTCAAAGAATTCATTATTTTTCTCACCATATCCATCAAACAGAATACAATAATTGCGCTTATAGAAAACCCAAAACCATAGATATAGATATGGTAGTCATGATCTATCATTACTTTCATGGAGATAATATGATATTTATGTGTGATAATAATAACATAAAATGAATAGAAGCAAACAATTAATTTCATATATGAAACATCCTTGGAATTAATGGAATCAATCATCAGAGAGGAATAACTCACCAACATCCCCAAGGTATAGCCATAGTTTTTAGACAGTTGGAGTCCAAAATAAATGTTATTTGGTTCCCCATGGTCCATGGACATTGGTATTTGGGGTCCCATGGTTTGTCATATTGGTGTCATGTTGAGATATATATTTCCCTAAACCACATTGAATACTTTTGGGGTTTTGGGAATTGTTTATAAGTCCCAACCATTCTATCACAGTCATAAGTAATTTTCATATTGGTATGAGTAGTGGGACACTATGGTGGGAAGGAAACCCTACTGATGAGATAGTCTATGTTGTACTGGACCAAAGTGGACAATATTGTGATAGAGGGTCCTACAACCCTAATATAGATCATAAAATTATATTTTTATGAGATATTAAGCCTGCATTTCACAAGGAATTCACATATAGTTCGTTTTTGGAGTCCTAAATAAATTATAGTGTGTTTCTCTAGGGGTCATGGTTGCGGGTTGTAGGGCCGTCACTACATCACATATTTGTGTGAATTCCGAAAACCTCAATCCATATACCACATTGAAAACTAGGGGGTTGTTGGGAATCATTTATAATCATCATCCATACTATCCCAATCACACGTACTTTTTAGAGGTTGATGAGAAATAATCATCCCTAGTGGGTAGTGGTCCCTATTGAAGAAAAAAGATATGAGGTATTTGACCAAATATGATATTTTGTGATGGATGGGCATGTTGACCCATTTTAGATCCAATAGAAACCCTATAAAATATGATATTGAATGAGATATTTTGGAGGAAGTTGATTTCAAAAACTAATTTTTTGCATTTTTTAAACCCATTAGTAATATTTTTCAACACAGTATAACAATTCTTGTTCCATCCATGTGAGGTATATTGTCCATATAGAGTCTTATGTGGATTGGTCACACTTTTAGATGAACCATGAACTAACCATTAAATACACCACTATATCTAGTTGAATTAATTTATAAGTAATGATTCATATTTTTCACAAACTATGTTCCCCTTGAAATCGCATCTTGTCACACCTTATTTTGAGAAAGGCACATGCATTTCTAGTAAGTATGTGCCAACTATTGAAATCATCAAACACTGCCAACAACACATAAATACACCTATAATGGCTCACAAAAAATATATTATTATATGGTCCTCATTAATAATTGTCATGAGTTCCTAAAAGTGACATCTGGGTGTGAGATAATCCAATTGATATAATTAAAACATCACCAATAGTTGGCCTCCTATTTCATATAAAGATGGATTATTGTGGTATGCAACACTTTAATTCATGCATATAAAATGAAAACATGTATATGGACATTATGTTGACATTAATGTATCTATTAATTTGAAATTATAGTATTATTTATAGTTAATATAGTGTAAAGTGATATAGTTTTACCGCCAAAATAGGGGTATGTCTATCTTATTGTTTTTTCATCTCTTTCATACAAATTTTAAATTTTTATAATAATATTATTTTTTCTTTTGGGTAGCTCTATTATAGATATCACACTCTAGGGATTTTCAAATATAGATTTTTCATTATCAAATGCATATATAATTTGGGGTCATATTCTTCTGATAATTTAGTTTATGGAGTTTAGGAAACATAAAATCATGGAAAAGAAGGCTCATAATAATACTTGAGTATCCTACAATCTATCATAAGATTCAATGATGATACCAAATATGAATGAAATGACTAAATTAAATGGAATAGAATGAAAATGGGATAGTAATAAATAGTATGTTGTATTGTGATAATTCTATATCTACTTGATAAGATGGCTTTAAGGGGATAGGCATAGAAGAGTTTATATATTGTAAACATGATTTGAGTTTGAGTTTTTTCTTATGTGATTCAAAATTCAATTTATAGGTCGATACTTTTTGGTTTTGATATTTTATCCTGGATGAAAAAATTAGTTCAACCATTTCATTATTTTCCCTTATGAATATTTCCTCTAATAATAAAAATAATAGCTTTAATGTAAAGTTGTTATTTTGGATTATAAGATATCTCTATTCTGTTTCAATTGTACTAATTGATTCAATGATTATTACTTTGTAAAAAATATTCTCAGATGGTTTCATTTAACTTTCATAAACTAATAAATTATAAGGATCCCTTGATTATTTTTCGTTTCATATTGCCTCGTGTGTTTTGATTTATTTTTATAATTTCTCATTTTTATTTATGTTAGTGTCTATTTAATCAAATTATTTGAGAATAAGTTCAATATATTATTCTTTAGAAAAGAAGAAAACAACTATAATAACATTCTATCTTCAATATCCACTAGAATTTTTTTTTAAATACTACATTAGGACAAGTCATTAAAACAAATCATCATAATAATTATTTGTTCATTGTAATGTTGTTCCAAAAAAATAAAAATATTATGTAAAAAAATTATTAACATCCAATTTTCTCCCATTTATCAAAAATAATAATAATTCTTTTTATTGGATGTAATAGAAATTTTCATCCACAACATTTTCATAAATTTCACAAATTTATAAAATTGTACCATGATAAAATAGAAGGATTGATAAAAGGATAAAAAATAAATAAAAATACTAAATAATAAAATAAATCTGTAATTTAATATTATGTTCCTCTTAAGAATAATATTGTAGGGTTACACAACATGATGTTCTCTAAAATTAACATTAACATATACTCACTTACATCATCAATTATAATTTTGTATTTTTTTGAGTTTCTTGTTCTATATTTTTGAAAATCATCCAAAAAAATATATTTATGGGATTAATATCAAAATATCAAATTCTAGGTGGTGTGTATAATTTTTAACATAATGATATATTTTGAATAATTCTATATTATTATATAAATTATTTGTTTACGCCAATTTGTTCTCTCTATTTTTATTATTTTGTGGTTGTGTGACTATGAGTTAGAAATTAATTTTTACTTATTGATTAAATTTAATACTTAATACAAATGATATAGGTATTTATTTTGTGATTTTTATGTCTTCATATCATATTACTTCCTTTTCATCATTTTTTAGATTATGATCTATGTGTATCCATGCTTGCTTATCCCTTGGTGTTGTGTGTATTTAGTAGTAGTTATATACCACTACATCATAAATAATCATGTTCCTATTAACCTCATGTGTGTTCCAAATGACATGTTTACCTTATATATAAAACTTATTTTAGGGGATTCATTGATAAGATACTTTTAAATCAGTTTTTTGTTTTAATGGAATATATTTTAGGCTACATCCTCTCTGCAACCCGATCCATTACATGAGATTCCATTTTTATGGTGATACGATTTGGCCGATGAGAGAATGATAACAATATAGATTGAATTGTGATTTTTTAAATTGAAGGAGGATGAACAAATCATGGATTTTATTATTGTATATCCTCAAAAGAATTGGTTTTAGATAACATGTACAATGAACTCATTGATGGATCTTGATTGATGTGAGTTTATGCTTACGTTTTCTATACTCGAGGATAAAAAAATATAGAGGCAATAATATTATTTAATCTATAAAATGAGGAAATATATATGGAGTTTTATTCAAGGATTATAAATTAACACCTCCCCAGACCATTAATCATTTTCCAAACTGGTTTTTCTATAGTACCAAAGACATGTGTATCCATAAGCCAGAGGCTACTAATAAATAGTGAGGGACTATGTGGTAAAAATGGGGGGATTATGAAAACATAATCAATGTGAGAAAAATATAATTAAATATGATTAATTATATAAAACATCATAGATGATCATAAAAACTAGGGAGAGTGCTGATAAAATAAATACCACATCAAATTTATTACAAATGAATGTGTCAAGAACAGTAAACCAAATCCAACATATATAGATCATAAATAAACAATACTAAAATATAGAAATAACACATTATATAAATTTTTATCCCATATTATCCCAGTTACTACCCATTACCTTCATTCAAACTCATTCCTAGTGAATAAATCAATGGTTCGTCAGTATTAAACATTTCTCTAAAAAAACAAGTACACTATAAAACTGTGTTTTAATGGGTACCCTACTATTATGGTAGCACAAGAATGGGTTGAGTATAACTAATATACCACCACAAATGTAATCCATATTTTTATCTTGTTTATATAATGTGCATGATGAATTTATCAAGGAAACTAATATTATAGTTTAAGATCAATAATAAAACACAAAAGGACCACTAATTGAATGGTTTAATAGGGGCACATGAGGATGGATACATGATTATTTCCCCTTGGTTCATGAACTCGACCAACCGTACCCAAATCGTATAGTGTTGTGGTGTGTAGAGACCATCTATATGAAATTTCATTAAACATTATAGATCTAATTAAGTAAAAATTTATTAATGAAATTTCCCTTATAAATATATAATTGTATCATATTTAGTAATATGATATTATATAATAGACATTCACAACAATATGAAACTAGAAAAATTTTATTATGAAAATTTGATGATTGAATTATTAGAATAAGAAAATCTCTAAGAGTTTAATGTGTTATAATGTATCAAAAATATAAAATATCATAATAATAATATGAAATTTTGATCCACTTGATCCCCCAGAATAATCTCACACATAAAGAACACTATAGGAATGATGAAAAATATTAGTAATACAAAATTTGAATATAATTTACAATCATGAAATAGAATAGAATTTAATTATGAATGAATGAAATATGAAAAATTTATAGATTCTATAGAGTTCATATGATTTTTCCAAATCTGAACATCAGAATAGTAATCCTATCATTGAAATAGTAATATGGACATTAAATTTGTAATAAGTCCATTAACAATTGTGAATTGATTGTTAGAAATGTATCCTCACCAATGGAAGTGTAAAATAAAATTAATTATCTTATAATGTGATGGTATAATATTTTTTTACTATTATTCAAGTAAATAAAAGTTTTACATATGATAACATAAGTGTTTGTATTTTTATAAAACAAAAATAACTGATGATTTAGAAGAAATATAACAATTTAAAATAATTATTATTTTATGAAAAAATATTTTTTTATTAATTTATAGTTTTTTATAATTATATGATAATTTTTTTAAACATTATCAAAATTTTACTAATGATAGAAAATTTATTATAAGATCAAAATGAGAATATGTCAACTAAAAGAATATTTTATTTGAAAATTAAATATATCATATTAGGAAAATTATATTTTTAAAATTTATATAATTTTTGGAATATAAAAATAAAAAAATTTAGATTTAAAATTTTGTATTTTTCTAAAATCATTGAATCATTGGATTATTGTGACATATGGTCAAACACAATGTTTATCATTTTAAGATAAATACATGAATTTATTAAATATGGATGATGTATGAACAAATTATTTTTAAATAAAATGAACCATTTACTAAATTTAGTCTCAAAAATCAATACCATTTAGAGTGTAGATCCATAATGAAGAAATAATGAATATAATAATCAAAAAATCGCCTGTCACCCCATTTTAAATACCACGTCTCACCACAACGTATCCTCCCATATTATAAACCATATATATATCTATATATATATGAAAATAAAATCCCAATCCACTAACCCAAATCACTAATCTTATGTTATCCTCAAAATATAAATCATGGTACCTTATGTTGAAGCTCAAGACAATACATTCAATAGAAAATATAATACCCCCGGCCAAGTCATTTATTTTTCTCTTCATACTCATACTCAATCACAATTCAACTATAAATGTAATAATAACTCAACATAAATATATTTTTATGAATATAATTTTTTAAATGTAATATATATCTACCATCACATTCTCTTCTCCTCTTAGTCTATAAATGAAAACATCATCTCTATAATATCATTTCACCACATCCCTAGATGACGATTTTTTTTACGATTATCCACATCATGGTTTGTTTAAATTAACTTATAATTATTAATAATTACATAAATATGTGTATAATATATTTTCCACATTCTATAAATAATATATAGAAATAATATTTAATTAACATGACTTATTTCATGGTGGTCAAGAAACATGTAAAAATAAACTATCAATAAAACATTAATGTTTTACAAAATGAATTCTTTATATGTCAGAAATTATTTATATACATGGGACAATTTTAATTTATAAAATAACATTAATACCATTCCAATTCACTTTCAGGGGTTTAATACCATTTAATGTGAACTTATAAAATTATCCACAAGTTATCCGACCTTGGATCCATGATAAATTCACCCACAATATACAGAAATTAAACATTCTATATTTTAGTAATGTTAATAAATGTATATATTGAAATTAGAATAATTAAAAAATTTAAGGTATAGGTTATAAATTATGTAAATAATGAATATAATTTTTTATTCTAGATTCTATTCAAACTATTATAGTGATTCGAGAACTTATGTTATGGGATCTCCCAAAACCATCCTTTTTTTCGTTATGACCATTTTCTATCGATCTAACATTCTCTCTAATTATTATTATTTAATTCACTAAAAAAATATATTATTATATAATATATACCAAGAATAATCTCCCATAATTTAAAGGATTAATAAATTATTTATATTCATTTCTCAAATAAATTTATTATGAAATCTCACATAATTGAAATATGAGGCCAGATTATGCTACCCCTTTATTTCCAATTGTAATTATTATGTATTTCACTTATTATTGATTTCCATTTATTTAACATTTAATCATATATATGTTATCTTTGATATTCCAACATATCCCTTAAATTTATTCGGTAATGTTTTCATCTCATGAGATGATTTGTGTGGGAATAACGATGGAACATAATCTTTGATAGGAATTTTTCCACCGTGTGATTTTGTGTTTGTAATTTTCCTTAAATTAATATTATTTCATGTTTTATTTTTCTTTCATATTCCTATTTTTCCATGATTACATGAACCAATTTTTTTAGGTTAATACCCCTATTAATTATTTAAGGTTTATTATTTTTTCTTATCTTGTTATGCTATCTTAATCATATTTTACGATTCATTACCAAAGTTATTACCTCAAGTTGATTTATAGCTCCCCCACCTTATTTAAAGAACTCTTGAGGATATCCTATCTTGTTTTAGAATAATAAATGAATTTTGAAAATCATTAAAAAGATTAAAATGTAGACATTTGATTTTATTATATTGTTGATATTTTATATACCTATTATTTAAAATAAAATAAGACACTAGATACTTTAGTTGTATTTATTGGATATTTATATTATAATTCATATAATAATATATCTAATATGAATGGGTCACTATTAGTGGTATCATAGGATAATATAGTTTTTATGGGGTTATGATGTCAATACTCGAGAACCCGAATGATAAGTCTATTCATATGAAAATATCATGGAATATTGGTGATATACAGAGTGAGTGGTTTCCAATAAATAACATCCCTCATTGTGTAACTAAATTTTATAGGGCTCTATCAAAGTAGTTCCTTTGGGTAATAACCCTAAATATAGTGTTTTGGGTATTAACTAAATACTCACATGTTATAAAAAAGAACATTTCTACACACATGGTTTTACCCACATAGGGGATATGTTAGGGAAAATTTACATACTCTATATTGGACATAATATAGGACATGAATATATTGTCATATTAGAAAATATAACTGGGAATATTATAATGGATTAAATATATTGAAACCATAAATCTAATATGTTTTTATATTGTTTTCATTTATATGTTATCCCCTATATATCCATGGTTTCCCTTAATACATAATTTATAGTTTATGTATTATCATCCATATTTTTACTTTTTTAGTTAATGGAATGAATTTGGATGAACCATGCCACCATCCAACAACAAATTAATAATGAATATTTACTTAATTATTTGTCTATATTTATATTAGGGGAATCTAAAACAATTATTGTAGTACTGGTTCAAATTAATCTTGTTAGGAATAATAACACGAATCATATTTAATTCACAACGTCTCAAAAGAAATATAATTTTATGGTCATTCCCATTATGTGAAAAATACATCATATCTTTAGTGGATATTCTAATCCCCACATCCGGTAACAATATATTAGTTACATTGAGTTGATATTATGTATCCCTAATGCTTGAAATATTAGAATTTTTAACTGGTCATTTTTTTTCATGGAGGGGGTTGTTAATTTTTGGTTCACAGTGATCAAGAAATCCAAGAGAAATATGAAAATAAATTCCATGTAATGGTAAGGATTCAAGAAGTTTTTTTTCAATAATATTATAAAGAAACACTATATCATCAAATTGTGATGGAGTTCATCAGAATGAAGAAAAAATAAAATATGTCTATTGGGTATTAAGATGTATAATTCAAATGGAATCATGGTACACCAATAGATTAATCATCTATATATAAATTAAGGTAATCCACTTCACTAATTGCTTAAATATGAATCTATAAAAATATTATTTAATTGGAGAGTCTGATGGATGTAAATATATTATTTATTTTACCCTAAATTATAATAATAATATTGTAGACTATCAATTTTTATTTGGAGATAAAATAAATGAAATCATGTTTTCATTTGGGGGATTAGTGGATAAATAATAGAGTAGAAAGAATCACCAACTTCCCACATGATAAAAATACAGTAAAAAGCATCCTATAAAGTGTCATAAGGTATATTATAGATGATTTAGGTCTCTAAAATTATTTTTCCATGCTAAAACATCTTAAAGGGATATGAAGAAGCTCAATAATTGAGAATAGTAAAATAAGGTTAAATTAAACACTTCACATACAATACAATGTTTCAAAAATAAGGAATATTTGAATTATGTGATCCAGTTCCCTAATATAATAGTAATCAATGAAAATAAATGATAATAACCTCAACATATTATAGAGAAATTAATGGAATATCCTCTAAAAACTTCTAAGTGGGACCCAAATAATCTTATGGATACAAGTATGTAAGTTATTCATTCAATAATATAGTACATACTATTTTGTTCTAGATATTTGCAATATGTAATATCCTGAATGAATATTATAGCTATTAAAAAACACCTAAAAACAGGGTGGTTGATAAATATATGATAAAAGAAATTAGAAAATTTAATTAATCCCAATTAGATATGTCCACTCTGATCAATGTTTATGGTTTGAATCTCTCACTAAATCATTTCATACATATACATGTGGGGGAAGACACTATATTTTTTATATAATGGTAGACCTAATAAAAATCTGAAATCAACTTTTGGGAGAGGTTAATCACTCTTCATGTCTTGATTCATCCTCTGATTCTTTACATATGTATAGAGGATGATCAATATCCATAAAAATATTCATATCAGTTAGTGATATAATTATAATATAAGAAAAATATCTATCTCAAATTATTAAATCATGAAACAGAATCAATCTATAGACCTGCCCATTGTTACAGATTATATGGATGTATTTGCTGAACAATTTTCTTATCTTCATCTTTGATTAGTTGTTGAGTTCATAATCGAACTTATACATGGTAATCTAGTTAAATCATTTATACCTTATATAATGACCACTATTTTTGTAGGATTTAAGAACAAGTAGTTACACGATAATCATGAAAACAGTTTTAGAAATTAATGTACTTCACTCTGGGGTGTGACAATACTCTTCATAAATATGAAAGATGGACCATTACACCTCTCCATTAATTAGAACAAACATAATAATAAGTGGATAAATAAAAACTATCCTCTTCCCTAGATAGATTACTTGTTCGATTAACTATGTGGAGACTATTATTTCTATAAGGTCGACCATAGTTCAGGATGTCACTAATTATAGGTGAGGAAGAAATATTTTCCTAATACTGCCCATCAAACAAGTTAGACATTTTGAGTTAATATAAAAGCTCATTAGTCTTAATAATTCTCTAAAACTCTTCATTGACATATGAATAAAGCCTTTAGAAATTACACTAATTATTTTTGGGGATCATTAAAATTTACTATCTAAAATAACCCAAAATCATGGAGGATCATGATGTGAATTTAAATATATAGAAAGTAACTTTATATAAGGACAGGTCGTATGAAAATTATAGTAAATGTGAGTTACTGGTAGAATAAGTATCATTCTTGTGGATTATTATCACTAGAGAAAGGACATCTATGGACCCTTTTAATATAAATGAAATTTATAAGTGTTTATTAACAATATCAATAATAAATATTCATATCATCCAGGCACTAGATATCTATTATTAATGAATTGTTATAAACATCTCATGATTTTGAAACCCACTAACCATTTGGACATGGAATAGTCTAATGTTTTTATGGATTAATAAATGTGATAAGAGATTCATGTAATTGAAAAAAGGCTATTCAATATAGTGATACATACACAAACCAAAATATGGGAAATTCTGGTCATATATAGTGTTTATTAAAAATAGATTTTAATGATTTCTACCAAAAAAAACTAATAGAATCTTCCTCAATGTAGTTGAATGTTCATGAGTATAATAGCCCATACCATGATATTAAATTGAATGTGGTAATCTCCATGTTGAAAATCTAGTGTCATTATCTCTAAGAGGTGAAGTTTGAGATATATATGGATAATATGTGCCCCAAGTATATACATACACAGAACGTTTGAAATATGAGCTAGCGAAGATGATTATAGATGATCTAAAAATATGGTTGTTCTATTCACTACCATTGCAGGAAATAAAACATTGAGAAAGATTATATGAGTATAAGTGAACTAGAAACATTATCAATAATCATAATTTTTAACGATCAAATATTATAAGACTATAAGAGGATGTATAATGGAATCATAAAGAAAGGTACATCATTAGTACATTCTGTAATGGTTTTTCAGTTATCCAATCTATAGAAAATAAAATATTCTAAAATAGTTTATGTGAAAAAAATGAGAGAGTAAAAGATATAAGTAGATTTAAATACTCAATGTTCATAATTGAAAATGAAAGAGTTCTAATATTTGGGTCAATGTCTATGTGTTATATCAAATACATACATAAGGGATTTATCGAATAACAAAGATAGGTCGGCCTTCTTAATCATCATAGGATGAATAACGATGTATCTAGATCTACAATAGCACTATTGTTGGGAAATAATGAAGTAAGAGATTAAAAAATATACATCAAAATGTTTATCATGTCACCATATAAATAATTAATGGAAAAATGATTATGGGGAGGGTGAAACCATTACCAATACATATTTAAAAACTGGAAAACATCACCATGGACTTTTCCAGGTTCTTCTAAAGAAGTATAGTGGATATAATTCTACATGTGTTTTTTTATCTTGTTCATAATACTATTAAATTCATTGAAAATTTATAGGGCTTCTCACATAATAAACATGAGTGGATATATATCCAAGAAGTGGTGATTCTCCATCGAACACCACATTAAATTGTATTATATAATGATTATATAATTTCACCTATATCTAGAATATTATATGATAGTATATAAATATTTAGTTAAAAAATAGTACAATTTATGACCCCCATACTGATTTCATATTGTGTTGACTATCTATACACTAGAAGACATGTTGTGAGAATGTTCAATGGACATCAAATCATGATAAGGTCAACATATTCGTCAGTATCAGTTCTATGTCAATTAATTGTTTTACGCAAGCTTCCAAGTGGATCCAATTAACCACATATATGAAAAATAAATAACACATGGGTGCTGGGATGAAGCAGCTGAATGCAATATGATCAGACCTGAAATGGTTAAAAAATTATAAAAATGTTAAATACTGTTCAACAGTACATTGTGGAAGATCATAGTCAAAAAAGTTCTATACTGAAAAGAATTAATGAGATATAGAGTTTGGGGATTGAGATAATGTATTCATCCACATATCTACATGGAAAATAGTTGTGAGAGTTACTATGAAGTTAAGTTATGTCCATGGTACATTAGCCCCTTTATGATTCATGATCCCTTCGAATCCTTAGATTATTGACTATCACAACCACTAACCCTATCTCAATTGCATGATGTATTCCAAAAATCCATATTCAAGAATTTCGTACCATATCCCTCACATGTACTACATTCAGAGGTGGTATATCTAAGAAATGATAACTCTTACAATGATCAATTGATGAGAATCATGGACTGTAGAGACAATGTTCTTTGTCATAATGCTACTCAACATGTGAGAGAATAATAGGGAAGAAATAAGTAATAGGAAGTGACTTGTGAACATGAGAAAGAAATGAAGAAAACTACACTGTCCTATTTTCCCCATATTTTTTAATATGAAATATTGAGGTTGAATCTTCGTAAGGCAGCAGAATGTAAATTCACAAAAATTAATCAATGAAATTTCTCTTATGAATATATTATTGTATTATCATAATTAATATAATATTATATATTTCACAGACACCACATGATGAAACTAAGGATATTTTGTTATAGTGATTTGAAAATTCAATTTAGTTAATACAAAGGGATATAATATTTAAAATTATTACATTGATAAAAAAAATAAAAAATATCATAACAAAAATAGTAAAATTTATCCTTTCATGATCCCCCTGAATAATTCCACTCATGAAATTCAATGTATAAATGAAGTAGAATATAAGAAATGAAATATGAATTTTGAAAATGAAAAAATATCATCTTGAGAGAGAATTGATGTTATTGAGTAATGAATGAAATATGGTGAAATTTGTGAACAGTGGGATCCTATACGACTATTACAATTCATAGAGTTAGAATATTTATTTGACCAATACAACAATAAAATAGCAATTAAAATAGTAATCATACAATTGGGAATTGTAACCTTACTAATAGAAAAATATCCACACCTATTAAAGTGTAATATAATAATTTTTATTCATATAAAATGATGATATTATATATTTATACTATTTTACAATTTAATAAATATTTTAATAAAAAAAATTAGGTGTCTTTATTTTTTATATCATTCCAATTTTAATTACACATTTATTATAAATAAGAAGATTTATAACAAATTTTGTTTTCATAACATTAATAAATATATTAAAATGAATATTTATTATAAGGATAATAGTTGTTTATTACACCATATGTAATGTTTAAACATTTTAAAATTTTTATCTAAATATTAGGATTTATATTTTTCAAATAAAAACAAATTTTAATTTAAAATTAAATTTAACCTATTTAGTGAATTATTTTATTAGAATAGATTAAATTTTATTTATATACCCATTGAATAATGGTTGTTGTGAATTCTTATAATTTATTTACCATCATTTGATTTTTAGATAATAGTGATGTATAGTAAAATGAAGCAATTAACATTTTAAGATAAATACATAAATGTTTTAGTCTTTGATGATGTATCACCCACTATTTAAAAATATAATTCACTAGTTACTATATATTGTAATAATAATCAATAATAATTATTGTCTTGAGATAAAATAAAAAAATAAATATAATATTCAAAGACACCCCTCCTCGAATTATAAATACCACCCATTCTATTCAGAACTTATAATCCTTATACCATTCAAATGTTTTATCAACTATCTTACCAATAATCTCCACTATTTAAAAATACTTCTTGCGTCTTCAAAACAACCAATATAATGTGCCTTATGTGAAATACCATGATGTTAAATCCAATGAAGAATATAATACTATCAACTAATTCTTTTATTTTTCCCTTCATCCTTATCCTCTAAAATAATTCTAATAATCATGGATTAATAACTCTAGTATCATATATATACTTGAATTTTATTTTTGTAATGGAATATATTTCATTCATCATATTTTTTTCTTTTGTTATTCTAAAATTTAATACATTTTCCATATTATATCTGGATTTTTCCGCTAGGAATGATGAATTTTTGTATCCCATTTCCAAAATCCTGGAAGGTTTAATTTATATTATAATTGTTTAAAATGAATTAAATATAGATATTTTATATTAAATCACATTCTAGAATGAATATATCAACATATTATTAAATCTAACAATACTAATTCTTTATGGTTGTCAAAACCACCAAATAAACAAACAATATAAGATATTTTTTTTGATAATTGTGTCATCCATAGGTCTGAATACCTATGTTCAGTAAAAACATTTCAATTGTTTTAATGTCAAGAATACCATTTCATTTCACTTCATGATTTTTATTCCCATTTGGATAATAATTTCAATAAATATCTGCATGTGATCCGACCATTGAACGATGAAAGAGTGGTCCTCAGAACAATTCAATATAACATTATATATCATGGAATATTTATTTATTTAACACAATAAAATTATCTTAAATTAAATATAGATGTAAAATTTTATTATTTATGTAATAAAAAATATCTAATTTTATCATTACTTAGAATATGTGAAATTGATGAGAGATTTTGTATATATGTCTCACTAATATATACCAATTTTATTGTCTCTTCGTTTTATAAGTTAATACAGTCCATAATTTTATTTCTAAAATTCATTCTTTATGAAATATCATTTGATAATGGTATGGGAAAAGATTATTCAACTCATTTAATTATGATGGAAAATATTATGTTTATGACTTTTGATTCACTTCGTTTTGTGAAACACATAAGCATATAAATTTTATGATTATTTAACCTATATAGAACAATAATTCATTGTGTTATTTTCTTGTCTAATGGGATTGTGGGTAATGGATTATATAGTGAACAAAATCCAGGATGATACATTTTACACCATGTGTTTTTGTCTTAGCGGTTATCCTTAACATATAACATTTAATATTATATTTTTTTCCACATTCCTATGTTTCCATGATTATATCACTCCATGTTCATTATATTTCTCATCTATGTAATAATTCACATGCATTGTTTTTTATATTATCATTTTATTATTTATAACGCATATGTTATGAATTATTTCTATGTGTATTATATTTCTCAACCTTATAGATATCTATACACTATTTTTCATTTCCTAGGATGTCATATACATTGTTATGATACCAAATGGATATATTTACTCATTATGACGATTAGAATAAATATTTTTTATTTTAGTATCATTTTCATGATTTTTGTGCCTAGTATTATAATTACACTAGGCCCATCAATCCATTGGTTGTATTAAATGGATATTTACTTTAAACAACATGATATAATATGTTTAAAAGGATTTAGTTTCTATTAAAATATTCCTTATCATTTTTATAAATACCAAGTATCATGGACAAACAATTTGAAAATGTTATCAATAAATGTAATCGATTATATGTATCAAGAAAATCCCATATGAGAATTTTCACTTTCCATATATAGATACACAAACCTCCCATAGAGGTGTTTTATCATCCTATATATAATTAAAAATGTAACAATTACAACACCTTCTATGTATTTCATAGAAAAAACAAAAATTAATGATTTTCAATTCTTAGGGGTTCTAATTTATATATATATATATATTTAATTTATAAATACATCAAAACAAAAGAAACCATCATCATTGTACACTATATAAAAAAAATTAAAACAAATATCATTGCACCATTTAACATTTTCATTCCAATGTACAATGTTATTAAGAATTTCAAATTCCATTTCAAGTGCTAATATCAAAATACCATTATTCAAATTACTATTATAATAACCAAATCTATTTAGATTATCGATTATTTTGAAATTTCATTTCACCATACAAGATTTTAATAATTAATAATAATTTAATAATAGTTAACATATTATACATTTAGGAAACTCATTCCAAACAAGATTAACATTACAACTAGAATCATCACATTTTTTAGTACCTCCTTAATTTTCATAATTATATTTATCCCTCTCACTAACCAATTAAAATGTTGATTCATTACTATGGAAATCTACATGGTTCATAACATTACAAGGTTCAATCATGTATAAGGGAATTTTATTAAGAAAAAATAATCTAAAAACATTTGATTTGTTGTTATGGTCATCACTCATAAAATAGGGGAGATGTATAACATAAACACATAAGAAATGAGATACCATGGGAAAAAAATTATGAACCAATTACCATTAAATATTCATTCCACATATTCTACTAGCTTGATGTTTCTCACTAGGATCACTATCCTCATCAAATTCAAACCCATGATATCACCTATAACTCACACCATGAAATAACTTATAATTATTTATAAAATTATATTATTAATTATATCTTTATTTGTGAATTTAATAAATTAATAATAATCTATATATTATCTTAATCCACTATAACTATTATAATCAACCTCTTGGATGCTTGTATCAACCCCATGGAACTACATATGACTAAATCCATAAGATGTTTCACTATTTTCACAATATATTACAAACAAATTTAATGACAGTCCTAAGTAAAATCTTTTAAAATTTCATACAAACAAATTTTAGTATACATTAGGAAAATTCATCCACATTATATAATTGATCAAGTATGAATAAAATCATAAATAAAATAGTTTGATTTATATTTCATCAGGTGTAATCAATATTGAAAACCAATATAGAGAAGGAGAAATTTAGAATAATGGAATAAGAGAATCAATGTGGGATAACATAGTTAATGGTATATCATGAATTAGTGTAAAACATTTCAATATATAGAAAAAGATATTATTGGTTAAAGGGATAAAAATTTGTAATCAGATGCCCCTAGTGCGCACAAATTGGAAGAGAAATGGGTTCCCATATCTAAAATCCTAAATAGAAATATATGTAACTTTTATCTCTTAAAAATACCAGTATTGTTATGGTGTCCAGAGGATGTGGATATTTCCACATCTAGACACCATTGTCTAGTGAGTTCCATCCCACCTACTATCTAATAGACACCTATATTTTGTATATTACACTGTCCATGCCATTGATTATCTAGTGGCTGTAGAATACAACCCTTAATGGCCCCGTATTCCCTAATTACCTCACGCTTCTCTCTTGATCTCTACATCCACACAAAAAACTACATTCTATGCATAAAAAACATGTTTTAATTTGTTTATCCTCTTGTATTTTAATTACATAGTTTTGATGAAAATCTAACCAACACACCATAAGAAGAAAATTAAAATATTAAAATCCTAATGATAGTATAGACATTGGAAATTAAAAACTCCACACCATAACACTTCTCATCCCAAAGAATTCCAAGAGGTCTGATACCCTAATCTCTAGAACATATTTAGAAACTAATTCAAATCCAAATAGGTTTATTCCATTTTTTTAATTTCCAACTAATATCTATCATATGACCTCTAATTTTAGGTTCTCAAAATTATAAAAATTGAGTTAAAACAAGTTTTAATTATGGAAAAACAGTTATGTATGTTCCTTGATCCCATATATTATAATATATTATTGGTTTCACATTCAATTTCCCACTATTAAAATGGTAATCCTCATCATTATCATAATTTTTCTACTGCCAATTTGGATTTTATGGTTTCTCAAACATAATAAATTATTATTCCAACTCCGTTACCATGTTCTAATGATGTTACTCACACGGTTCCCAAAATACTCCGCTTGATCATACTTGTGAGACTAAGTAGAATATCAAGACCCTGTATTGTTTCCAAATTCCATCTTTGATGGATTCATAAGTGTTATTCATAAAAATTATTTTAATATACCATAATTTTATTTAAATGTATGGTTTTATTCATAAAATGATTATTTAATCTCCAAAAGTATTTATTAAATGTGTTTTTTAATTTTCTAACTCTAATTCAATACATGACCACATGTTAAACCTTCTTTGGATGACTCATCTCAGAATTACTAATCTATAATTGATAATGTTCTTACAACATACCTGAATATGATTCCTTCCTACATTGATTCATCGTATAATCAACCTAAAACTCTTGTTATAGTTTATACATGACTCTTCATGAGGTTTCATGGTTGGATTATCTGTTTAAAAAACCCATCATTGTGTTCTTCCATACACACCAAAAAAAACTATTATCCAATAACTATTTAAAATAAATATTTCTTCCCATGAATGATTATAACAATAGGTCTAGAATAAAAAATATATCTAATTAAATTTTTTGATTTCCCTAGGGAAAATAAGAACAAAAAAAAAACTCCTCACCAAACACCCTATTCCACCCTTGTCAATCTATTGTCTCTTTCACACTCTCATGACCCTTCTAGCACATGGACGATGTTTCTATAACAGATAATTCACTCTCTAATATTTTAGTTTTATTATCATCACTTTACCAGAGTAACATAAAACCACCATGTACCATGTTTTATTAACTATCCAACAGAAATATAATTTTTCATAATCTCAATATCACCTGATAAAAAAGTAGAATGTAAAATAACACATGTTCTGGACTTCTATGAAAAAAGTCCCACAACATTCACCAATAATTGTTCTATATTAAGGGAATTACCATCCTATGGATTATGTTTCATCCACACCATATGGATTTCCTTATAATACATTGTTGGAGTATGTCAACATGATCCCTCCCCATTACATGCATGCCTATCATACATATCCATTCTCATCACTATCAGCTTTTCACATCATGATGTTCTCAGAGTCATCCCAATACAGAGACCACCATTCTTATTTTATCCAATTATCTAGGGCACCATGGACTCAATAATCTAATCATAATTTCATGACTCAAAAAACAACCAATATCCATCAAAAAATTTAAATTCTATGGATCCATAATCCCATAATGTGTACGTAAAAATATCATAGAAGAATAATGGGTGTTTTCTCTTACACCACCTAAACTCCCAATTCAATTCATGTTACCCAGAGTCTTATATCACTAAAATGAAGATAATGTGAATATAAAATGACCATCCCCTCAGAAATGATATTTGTATGATGCTAGGATTTTTCAAGGAACACTATTATATGATTAGCCATCACACCATGCCAATGATCACCATATGTTCACCAACAATATGGGAGCCATTAAAAATTGTATATATTTTACCATTATAAAATAACCTTATATCATTACCCAAGGTCTGTATCAACCATATTATTTGAAAAAACATAAAAAACAATAAGATTAAGAATCCATGAAACCATATCGGTTAAAAACCAATATGAATCCAGAACATTGTTAATTATACTGATTCACTTATAAAATATCAATTTCATATCTATTCCTTAACTAAAATGATTATAATGCACTATGTGATTTTATTACCCATGTGAAATTATTTACCCCTTATTACACATCTAAATAATCATTGATACCAAGAAAATCCCTCTCATTATTACCCTCAACCACCAACTCATTGACCTGAAGCTGTTATGTGACACATGATATAAATAAATATGCTCTCACATCAAGTTCTTTGGTCATCAATTAGAGAAGACACTACTAATATAAAGTAATCCTCCCTTGTTCTATAATAAATTTATTCTTACATTCCAAATCTAATAGCTTGCTCTTAGTATTAGACCCTGATGGATACCCAACCATAATCAACGACACCACTTTCCAAGACACCTACTATGGGGTCTAACACATATATTGGTTAAAAAATAAACAAATTAGAACAATTTTATAGTTTTTATGAATCTCTATGTGTTACAAAAAATAGGGATCATCCCCAAATATTATGAATGAAAAAATGAATTCACGAATCTAAAAAACTATGGTGCTCCAAAAATCCACGACAACCAACATCTTTATTTTGTTCATACAAACAAAATGACAGATATTTCCTTGTTCCTGATGGGTACCATCATCTCTAATTAAACATTAATTATGAACATATAAATTTAAGTATAATTTTATCTTAAATCAACACCATGAATTTATATTCCAGATGCTCCATCGATACCCATTCCAATAAAAGATTATATATAATTTTTCCAAAAATTATTCACATTTTAAATACTTTCCCCACTCATAATGATTTAAAAAATTAAAAATTAATTAATTATATATAATCCACATTCCTGATATAGATAGATTGGATTTCAATCTCATATAAAAAAGGAAAAAAATTTATATGATTTATTCATGAAACAAATTTAACCAAAACCATCACTTTTCTATGTCATTTATATGTATCCATTTTACAAGAAATTACCAGATGAGTTGATCATGTAGAATTCCACAACAATTGTATATTTTAATCCCCAATTTATATCACTTCCTACAATTTGAATTAGAACCCCAATAAATTATTTAAAACTATAGGTTATATAAATTTACCAAAGATATAGAATACAAAAATAAATAATGCACCAATGTATTTGAATCCTAGTAGTATATCAATAACTTTAAAACATATAGATTACACATTAATCATGTATTCATATACTTATTCATGAATTTGGAAAATATATTATCATTATGTACTATATACAATCTCACATTGATCAGAAAAATAACACCCATGTGAACTACATAATGTCGAAATAAATCAACCTTAAAATAAAAAAGAATGATAAAAAATTCATATCTCTATCAACATAGATATTCCCATATATTTTGGTCTGAATTTCAAAATAATTATCTCATTACAAAATTGTGACAATAACTTTTTTTCATGACTACCATTCCCAAATAGTAAGACAAAACAAGAATGCTCTAATACACCTTTCTAATGTTTATCCACTCAAAAGAAATAATTAATTTCCATGCCAATAGTCACTATAGTACCTCATGAATTCCTCTCTATATATGATAAGACTCTTAAAAGAAGTGATGGAACATTACAAAACTATTAAGAGACTATTCCATTATTATCAGAGTGAAAAACATAGAAGTAAATTGTATGTATAAGAAGAATCATCACAAATGGGCATCACATCTAGGGGGTGTAAATGTAAAATAGAAAACAATATCACATATGATAAAAACTGGATATGTCATTCATAACAAATGGTACCCACAAGGGAGAATAATTAACATATTGTACTGGAATAATAAAATATAATTGAGTTTAATAACTTTTCTACAATAATAAAGAGTTTATCCCAGTACAATCCTTCAAACTCAAATCATGGAAGCCAAACTAGTGGTCATCAATATTGAGGCTTTCCCCAAACAAGTACATGTAGTAAATAATGTTGTTTACACATGTACTGATATCCCATTTAGTCTTGATTCTGTTGTGAGTAAGATGATTTATCCCACCACTAAAAGAAATACATTATATAAATAGTGTTACTGAGTAAATTCATAATCTCTAAAGAAAAATAGTTTAGAAGTTAATTTTTTATGATAACTATAAAAAAAGATTACATTGGAATTTTTGGACACAATAGGATATATATATATATACATTGATTTATCTTATATTTTTTTGGCCCCGATTGACTGTATATAATTCTAGAATGTGATGAGTGGTATCATAACAAGTTGTGATGGTCATTCATACAATGGTACTATGTTTTGTCTTGTTAGTATATGAATCAAGTAACACATACCTACCCTATTAGAGTTTACTCAACCAGTGGAATAACCCATAAGTATAAAAGACATCCCCAATATGAGTTATTTCACACAATATATATTAACATATACAACCCATATGTTTGTTTTCTTAGATAAGAAATATGATAATAAGTATTACGGTCAACCCCTCCTGGTGTTCTCTCAGAAAAAGAATCAATAATAAATTACCATTTCATAGAGTTTTTAATTTATATATTTAATAATAACAAGGAAAAAAATGCATCACATCGTAAAATACAACTTCAAATTTTTTTTATCAAACTATTTAAATTATTAAAATAAAAATTTAAATAATCAATTATTAGTAAACATTTCTTTCACCACACTCAAAATTATATTTTCTATAGAATCAGTCTATCAACCAATTCCATTTAAAATTAAAATGGTTGTGATATTCTATTTAAAAATCCATTATCTAAATCATAAATAAACTTTCGAAAATAATTGATATATTATAAATTTAAGGATATCATGAAAAACAAGTAAAATGTTCCAACTAAATTAACACCATTCATTATTATCTAGTTACATATCCTAATAAAATTCTCATCCTCACACTAGAATATTTTGATGTCAATTAATTTAGATAGAACATATCTAGGGTTCCCTTTTTCTAATTTTGAAGAATATAAAAATGATATTAACTATAGAAAATGATACTTAAGTCATTTAAATAATTTTTCTGTCATCAATAAGTAAAATGGTGAGACAAGAAGAACATGAACCTGAAAAATGATAGAATATAGGAAAATGTTAAGGACAATATAACATTAAATAAGATTTTAATAATTTTTTCCATAACCAGAATGTTTCCTCTCAGGCGCTGAAAACCTCATCGATGTCTGTACCAGGATAACAATGATTGTCAATCCTTTAAATCACACCACAAAATCAAAAGTAATTAATTATAATCAATAATAATTATTAAAACCATTTATTATAAATATGTACAAATGATTAATAATGATAAAACTCTCTCACACCCATAGATACATTCCTATTTAGATATAGGGATGCTATAAAATGATGAATACCAATAAAAATTGCATGATAATTTAGTGGTTAATTCCTATTCCATTAAACAATATATTTAATAAATTTTAAGGTCATGTTTATTTTCATATTATGTGAATTCCACATCATGCGTTTTGGTTATGTTCAATTAATAATGGTAAAATGTCTTTGGTAGGTTAAAGAAGTTAAAATGGAAGATATTTAATCATCCCAAAAATATTATTCGTGATATAATTATAATTTTTATAAATAAAATTCAATTTTATGGTTAGTCATTATAGTGGATGATGAAAAATAAAATATGAAATCTCATGAGGTGGTAGTTTTCATGTACACACGCCCAAAATTTTCATTTTTCTAGTTGTTGGTAAATAAAGATACTAAATAAAAGATTATTTTTACATATTCATTACATTGTTATAAATATAAAATAAATTAAATAAATATGTCCCATTGATGATCCATGACCGGTGTTATTTAAAAAGGGTGCATCACTACGTAGAGATAGTAGGTTATGTGTAAAAAACTGTGATGATTCATTTTTTTTATTACTATTAGAATGGTATGATGTTATATTACATATTAATTTTTCAATGTCATTATTATTTAATAAATTTAATATGAATTGATTAAATCCATATTAATAACTTCCATGAAATGTGATGATGAGGAATGAGATACATTTATTTATAAGGCGGTAGTCTGTACATGCATGTGAATTATGGTTTCATTTATCAATATTAATAATGTTATATAATTACAAAAATATAATATTTGTATATTTTGTATACTAATGTTATTATATTTGATTTATAAGAATATAATTTAATGAGATAGAATAATAAGTAAAATGATATCTTTTTAATTAATATTATTAGATCCTCTTTGAGAAACCTCATTAGTATATCTCTTTATGGACCCTAGAGATGATATTCTGAGAAGGCATAATACCAAAAAAATTTATATAAGGGAGTTAATAAGATATTTTGTAGGGTTTTGTTGAGTTAAGTACCTTAGTATGTGTGAGGATGAAGGATGGGTGGTTCACTTTTAAATGAGAGGGGAGGGTCACCCATAGAGATTTTTAATGTATTAAATTAATTAAAATTCATTTTCATTTTCAACTAAAACCAAATTTATATTATTTTAATATAAGATGATTATTAGTCAAAATAGTAGCTTATTATAAAATTTATATATGTTTAGGTAATTTATTAATCTGTATAACATAATTTTAACTCCCATTAAACCTTTAAAAGATTAACTCAATTTCCATTTTTTATTCATTAGCAGTCAAGTAAGATAGTATAAAAGGAAAATTGAATAATAAGTTGTTATTTTTTAAAATTTTATACCTTATATCACTCAATTGGTAAAATTTCATATTTTGTAAAATTTAAATCCTTTTATAAAATATTATATAGCATAACATATCAGAAAATACAATTTTAGGGCCTATTCATATATATTTAATTTAAATCCTTCAAAACGGTAATGTAATTTGAAGATAAAATTTTTGCACATCAATATTTTGTAACATTTTTGTATAAAGTTTTTGAAATAAAATATTAAATAAAAATTTTATTAATTATAATGTAATTAAACTCATTTTCATGTTGTTTATATTACTAGAATATGAATTATGTCCTCATTTCTTAAGAATTTAATCTAATTATTCCATTATAAAAAAGTTAAAAATAGATTAAAATGATGAAAACCCATTGATCTTTTAAATAAATATTTATAACTAAGATAAATATTTTTATAAATAACTAAAAAATTAATAGATTTATTAAAACAATTTTAGATACATATTTTATTAATTAATTATCTAAAATATAATTAATGTTATTTTTAGCGGAATGTGGAAAATTTTCCAAATTTTAAAATTTTGGATGATTTTGGTAAAAAATAATAAAATTGAATAATAATTTTTTTGTGTTTTTGAATTCATATCCCATATTTTATATCGTGTCTTACTCATTTTACCCATTCCAGGGTGAATTTTTTTCCAAGGTTACAATTCCTAATAAAAAAGAAATAAATTTAAAATATTGGTACATAATAATTCAAAATATGAAATAAATTTTATCAAATTGAATTCCTATAATTAAAATAATTTTAATTTAAAATAAAGTCAAAAAAATTTGAGGCAAAATGGGTTTTTATAAAAATGAATTTTTTGTATAAAATTTTTTATATATAAAAATTATTCTTAATTTTGATTACAATTAAATAAATTAGATTATTTTTTATAAAAATGAATTAAATAAATTTCAAAACCAATTCATAAAGTTGGAGTTTGTAATTATGTGAAATCCAAAGAGAGTTTATTATAAATTATTTTTTTCTACTATTCACTAAAAAATCATTCAGTTTATCAAAACCACAACGTTTGGCAATAATATAATGTTGATATTATAATTTAAAAAACTATATACTATATATCAAATAATATTCCTAAATATTTCAAAAATTAAATATAGAATTCATTGAAAAAGTCAATTAAAATTATGTTTGGAGATAACATATTCATAAAGCATAAAATAAATTTAACAACAAAATTAATACGCATTTCTTATGAAAGGATGAGTAAATTTTTATTGTGTGTGACTATTTATATATATTTAATATAAATGTTACTACTATTTTTACAATCCAATTCAATGACTATGGTATAATGATCATATTAACAAAATATTCTAAGGTCAATAAAGAATTTTGTTTCATGTCATGTACTCTATGGAACACAGTCTTCATATAAAATTAAAATATATTACACACCCGAATAATTTTTTCCATTAAATTTGATCATTTTTTTAATTTAGCGGTTTAATATTTTGAAATCACATTATTGAATGTCCTAATCATATAAATAGTTAATAGAAATTCATTTTGATAATAAGTAAATGGAAATATACAGCTTTTATGAAATACAACATAAAAAGGATTTAAAATAAAAAACCATTAGTTGAAATCTAAAATATGTATGTTTAGGAAAAAATTAAATTTTAAATAATAATGGGGAGTGATAAAAATGTGATCACTATAAAGTTAATTACAAAAAAATCATGAATTAATGAAATTGAATGTAACACATCAATTCAATAGAAATGATTGTAAAAAAAAATTTTTTTTTCGAGAGATTAAATTTTACCCTAACTATTTACATGATAAATTATAATTACATCATTATCTTCAAATCCATAAATTCAATTTTATTCTTTTATATCATTTTAAACATTTTTTTCCCTATATATCATCCCATATTTTGTTTGATGAGTTTCTATGATGATTATTTCTTATGCATAATGAATTTAATTTTAATAGATCTTTGGATATTGATATTGAATAAATTATAATCCTATTTTATTTAGTAATTATAAAAAAAAGTTTTCAAAATGCAGGACATTACCTAAAATGATTAAACCATCATATATTATTATTTTATATTTATCTGAAAATTTTCTATTGTAACATATGAGATTCAACATAGATAACTCCACAAATAAGTAACCCTATATCCAAATTGGCACAAATATACACAAAGTATATTTATATTTTTCATCAATGTTTGTCTCTTATATTTTTTGTTATATTCCAAGAAATATAATATGTTTATTTCAAAACAATCCTTCACATTTCACCTAGGGGATACATATTTCATATCCTAATAAAACAACTTCCAAAAAATCAATAGCCACTATAATGAATGATCACTTAAAACATAAAATATGTCCTATAAGTCATTTAATTTATTATAAAACTTATTGGTATACACCAATAATTATATACATAACTCTTAAGTTAAACTCACATAGAAACATCATAATCTCCAAATTATTCTAAACCATCCTTTGATACCTACTATAACATCCCAAAATATGTATCTCTAGATCTGGTTATAAACGTAAATTATTTTCATTTATGGATTTGATACCATGAAATGAGACCCATCATTATCCATATAAATTCATAACACATCAAAAAGATATATTGGATCACTTACATACCCATGAACCATTTATTCTTAGAGAGTTAGACTATTAGCAAAAACTAATTTTTAACATTGACATGAAATTATGTGTGGGTTGATCAGCACTACAATTTTTTTCTTACTTAATGAAAAGTATCCATCATCTATTACATAAAACCCTTATTGAAATATCTTATATAACATATTCTCTTATAATCTGGGGAAAATAAACATAATATGGGTGAGATAAAATACATACTATATTCGAAAATATGTATTAAAAATTGAATATATTTTATGAGAAAAATATGAGAATTATGGTTTCAGAATATATTCATTGTTGGAGAATAAAAAAAGAAAATTCATACACCTAAAAAACATTATGATAAATTATAATAAATTTAATGTATACATTTACTCTACAATGATTCATATGAGTTAAAAATCATTAGCAATGTGAAAAATATACTTGATAAATAAAAAAATATTACCCATTATAATCATTGAAATATTTTTTTGGTTTTATGGAATATCAAATATTAATAATTTACTCACCATAAATATTATAGTTTAAATATATCTTAGGACTAAAATATAATAATTAACTCGTTAAATTGTCTCAATGCATCAGGGGGCTATAATGGAGTCCCCCATCCTAGGATTATAATTTATCCACCATTACCTAGTTTAAAACTTAAAAACATATATTTATCTTATAAAGAATCCACCCATAAATCATCAATATATATATCCAAGTACTACATTAAAAATAAAAAATTAGAATCTTACACATTTCAAAATAACTCTGTTGAGAAAACAATTCTAATTAATTTTTATTACTATTAATTTGAGGAAAAATAAATGTATCCCATGACAATATATTTTCGAAATAATCAGGAATTTCGATAAGTTATAATGGAGTTATCATTGGAAAATATCCCGTTCAAAAAATATGAAGATAATATGGGATATTTTCACATATGAAAAGCATGTTTTAAAGATGAATTATGACATTTATTTGAAAATTGGGAAAATAACATTTTCTTTTGATAAATTATTAAATAAGAAATAAAATAATATTTAGAAAATTAATTTATTTAAAAACAACCATGGAAACATTAAAATTAAACATCTATTATAAGAATAGTTATGATGGTTGGAAATCTAATTAGTTTGAGAAATGTTAAAACAAAGATCCATTTTACAGATTAAAAAAAACCAAAAGTGCCATGTTTGGGAAATGGGAAAAAATATTTGTAGACTATTATAAATATTGTAAAATATAGTTTATAATGACATTAAACAGTCATATCATCATTGAAGAAATAATTCTTCTTTAAATTTTAATGAGAACATATATATATATATAAAAGAGATATTATTTATTTCTAAAAAGGGAAATGTGGTAGGTTTTTTCTTAAAAACAATTTTTGGGAATTTTATGTTCCAAATTGGGTAAAATTAAAAGAAATAATTAAAAAATAAGAAATAAATTTAGTATGGTGACAACAATGTGGTTAAATATATTATGATATATCAATTTCCCCTAAAGTAATCTTTTACATAGACCACCATGAAAAGAAATGATATTTTAGTATAAATCATTTACCACATTGGTAATATTTGAATCAAAATTCATTGAAATAAAAATTATGATATTTAAATATAAATAAATTTATGTACATGAGTGTGTATATAATGTCACGACCCGTCCTCGGGGCCCGTGCCGTGACTACCCCAAGCCCGCCTTCCATAGGCTAGGGGCTGGCGACTAGCACCAAGGTGTAAATCCCGGTAAAAAGGGAAGGCATTGCCTTTGTAAAGTAAACAAGCACCACAGAGTAAGCAAGCAGAAAGAAAACACTAAGTGAAAGCAGAGTACAACTATAAGTGCGGAAAAGTAAATGGGCCAGTATACAAACCCCAAATGAAAGTAAAGTACAACTCGAAAGGGAAAACAGTAACTGAAAAAGTAAAAGCAGCTACGCCGAGTCGTCCTCTGGAAATCCCACCTGAAGGGTGGGTACAGATAGCTCCACAGCTCCTCGGGTCCCACCGTCCGCTCCGAGTACGTCCCGGCCAGTAGTCCACCTCAAGGTACCGTCCTGCTCTGCAAGCCTCAACCACGATCAATGCTGTCCGTTGTCTGCAACAAACACAACGAGGTGCGGGCATAGCCCGTGAAGGGGTGAGTATAACGATACTCAGTAGGGACCCCGAGACCCTCAAGGTCTCACTAAACCAACAAGGATAACCACAAGAAGATCTCAACATATAACCTCTACTTAGATATATGCCCATACATATACCTAAGTTATCAAGTAACCCATCTCAATCATGAGGAAACACAAGGATTGTGAAATCAACAGATAACCACTACCCAGGTATATGCCCATACATATACCTAAGTTATCAAGTGACCCATCTCAATCATGAGGTAAACACAAAGGTCAAAAGTCTTAGCTCAAACCAGGATTTTCATTATCGAAACCGTAACTGCTGAAGAGCCCCGTCTCTGAAGTGCACAACGGTCCTGTCATGACTCCGAGGTACTGCTCACTGACCCAAGACTGCTGAGGTACTCCTCCTGTCGAGTACCGCGGGTCTGCGGCCAACTACCAGGTGCTCCGTCCGCTGTGGGTCTATCGCCAAATACCGGGCGCTCCCCCCAATAGCCTACAGAGGTACTCCTCCTTTCGAGTACCGTGGGTTTGCGGCCAACTACCGGGCACTCCATCCGCCGTGGGTCAATCGCCAAATACCAGGCGCTCCGTCCACTAGGCTAGTCGACTCACTCAAAGTCGAGTCGGTCAAGCAGTCGTCAGGTCTCAGCCGGCTACACGGTCTCCGTACTCCGCACGCACGTCTCAGGGAGGGTCTGCTCCACGAGCTACTGGTCGATACTCCAAGTATCACAAAGTCCCACAAAGAAGTATCTCAAAGGACCGCCTCGTCATAGGGGTCTCAATGCAACAGACAGCGCGTCAATCGGACGCCCGGTCTGTGAGTTATTAGCCTTTTCTTCCCAGGGGCCCGGTTGGTTTCGTGTGCAAACCAATCCGACTGTAACTCAACTATACCCCGAACACTCATAGGGTATACTCATAGGGACCGTTTCTCAACAAGATCACCAATTCCACTGACGGTTCGTCAAACGGACGTTCTGTCAGAAAGGTATCAGCTTTTCCGTTCCAGGGGCCCGGTTGGATTTCGGTACGATCCAACCCGGCCAAAATCCAACTGCATCCAAAACTCGGGCGGAGTATGCCAAAAGATCCGTATCATCTACAGGAACTCAACGTAACAGACGACACGTCAATCGGACGCCCGGTCTGGAAGTTATTGGCCTTTTCGTTCCAAGGGCCCGGTTAGTTTCATGTGCGAACCAACCCGATCGCACTCCGACGACATCAAAACCTCGAGCGGAGTAAGCCAAAAGATCTGTTTCACTTAGAGGAAACCATCAAAGTCGACGATACGTCAATCAGACGTCCGGAGCTCAAGATATGAGCGTTTCCGCTCCGGGGGCCTGGTTGGCTTCGTGTACGAACCAACCCGGCCGAACCCAAAGTTCTCCGAAACCTTGAGTGCGATATACCGAAACGACTGTATCGATCCAAGGATCGCGTTGCCGCTGACGGCAAGTCGTTTGGAGCCCCGTAGCCCAAGATGTGGGCATTTGAACGAAAGTGGTCCGAAACTGGGGAGTCGGGGCCCGGGCCGACCCGGCCCGACCCGGGCGGCGACCAGGCCCGGCTCGGAAAATCCGGCCCGGCCGGCGGCGCGGTCCGGCGCGGCGGCGCGGGCTGGCAAAACGGCGCGGCCTGGGCGCCGCATGCGTGCCGCGCGCGGGGGGCAAAGCCCCCGTTTTTTTTAAAAAGGCGGCGCGACAATCTTCCGCGCCTTGAAGAGTCGCCCCCCCCTCACGTGGGGGGCCTGCCTTTGTAAACGAAGGGGGCATGAGCCCCCTTCTTCAGAACATAACGGCGCGGCATTTAAGCCGCGCCTTTGAAGGAAACGGCCCCCACATGGGGGCCCGACCAAATATTACCCGGGGTTAAAACCCCCGGAAATAAGGAGACACGGCCGGCCCTCAGCTGACCGTTTTTAATTAAAACAAATCGGACCCGAGGGGTCCCGTTTTCTTCGTAAACTGGCGGCCCGAACTGACGGTCGTCTTCTCCCTTTCGCCGCGGCCCGGCGCGGCTCTCTATGATCGCCGACGGCCGGCGAGGCCGGCCGCCTCCGGTTGCTCCGCCACGGCTCCTCGGCCGTGGTTCTTCCTCATCCGTCGGCTGCCGGTTTTTCGGCCGCCCCTTCAAGTTCAACCGTGGCTCCTCCACACCACCGCGGCCAATGGCCGCAGGTCTTTGGTTACGGCGCGGCGTGACGGCGCCACGCCTCTTTGCCGCGGCCCGTTCCGACCGCGGTTTACTCCCGCGTGGTGTGACGCCTCTGCGTGACCCCGCTTCAAACCGCATTAAACTGAACCATGATGGGAGGAGGTCTGACCGTGTTCATGCGGTTCGACCTCCTGTCGTTAGTTTAATATCAAGTGGCTTAGTAATTAATTAAGATTGTCAAAGGAAAGATAACACGAACTCAAGTAAACCCCTACAACCTCTTAAATAAAAGAAGCATACAAATAATCTCAACCCGCAATTAAAATAAAACATTCGTGGATCAACTTAAGGATGAGTTGATCCGGTTCTTTGTTTTAGAAGAACAACCAAGTGAGAAATATCATTCTCAAAATAATCCCCTACCTTGATTTAAGAGGTGACAAGATTCAGCGTCGTGAAAAGAGATGTCGCGGAAGAAGACGTCGTCGGTGTCGCGGGTTTGGCGTCGCGGAAGACGGTTCCCGAGAACGTGGCGTTCTTTGTCGATGTCCGATTGTTCTTCGCGTTCTTCGTCAAGAGGATGAAGAAACTTCAAGACTTCTAAGCCTTTTCTTCCAAAAACTCTCAAACAACACAACCCAACCAAATAAAATAAGTTCTCCACTTATTTTATTAACTTCACATGGCTTTTGAAATTCAAGTGTTTGAAATTCAAAAGACTCACACAACTCACCACATTAAATTCAACTCATTTAAGACATAAGTTATAACTAAGTTAAATTCATTTAAGTGGGCGTTGAGGGGTTTTAGAGGATTTGAAGAGGTGGGGTTTGTGTGGGCCCCACCACCCTCATAACCTCCCAAGGGAGGTTGGGTGGTTACCCAACTTCCACCGTGAGCTAACACTTAGAGTAAGTTAATAAAAATTTTAGTGTATTTATAAAATAAACTTCCACAATTTTTATTATCAACACTCGTGTAAACGCAACTCCGGAACAGGAGTTCCTAATCAAAAACCGGCACTGCGATTTCATCGGTGCCCTCGGAATTCGATTCCGTGCACCGGTTCAAAATTTCGAAATTCCCGCTCGTTCGTTCACTGAACGTACCCGAGCGAAACTTCGGAAATTAATTCCGGGAACACCGGGCCTCGGAATCAGGCGTCGTCAGAAACTTCGTTTTTGTAAAATTCCAAAGAAAATAAAGAAAAAATTTTCCTTGAAATTTCCGGGTCTTTACATTACTCCCACCTCAGGGCTTTACGTCCCCTTAAAGCTTCAACACAAACTAGGGTCACAAAAGCAGTACAGAGCACGCATCAGAGCCTTCCGCTCCCATGTGATCACCTGGAGGTTCCCGTACTGCCAGAGAAAGTGCACCCAAGGAATCGATCATCCTTGTAGGATCTGCTCCTGTCTATCCTCGATCCCCACTGTAACCTCCGTGAAAGACACCACATCGCCATCGTCCAGCTCCTCATGGTCGATGATATGCAGAGGGTCGAGCACGTATCTCCTCAGTTGAGATACGTGGAAAACGTCGTGCACCTAGTGCAACTGAAGTGGATGGGTCAAGCGGTAAACCACCTCACCTACCCAGCTGATAACTTAGAAAGGTCCGTTGAACCTCGGAGATAACTTGCCTCCCTGGCCACATCTCTGTAAACCTCGTCGAGGTGAGACTCGTATAAGGACGTGATGGTCATCCTTGAACTCTAGAGGCCTCCAAGTCCTGTCATCATAAGGCTTTTGTCGGCCCTGTGCCGTCCTCATCCGCTCTTGGATGACCTGGACCTTCTCTAGTCTCACAAGAGTTGCTATGATTTCTTATTTTTCGATAAGAGAAATCCGGTCTCATCCCCTGGATGAACCACATTCGTTGCCAAATACAGTCAATCCTGACATGAATGATGCATTAATGCCAAGGATGACGTCGTAAGGACTCGACGTAACTACCAAGAGATCCAACTGTCACTCTCGCCTCCAATGGTCGAGTCACACTGTCGGCATCAGTGTGAGGTCACTGGGTCTCCTCCAGTAGAAATCTCGAAAGTGAGGGTCAAGTCAACAGTCTTAACCGGGACGACCACTCAGTATCAACCAAACAAAAAGGACAGTAAGGAAAATTTTACGAAGATAAGTGTCTTTTCATTATTGCAGCTCATAGTAATGAAGACACAAAGAAAAAATAGACAAACATCAACAAAACTAGAAGAAACAGGATCAATAGCCTCCAGGTCGGAAGCTAGTCCCGCTCCTGTCCATCTGCTCCCGGAGCTCCATGACCATAGATCTCAGCATCCAGAAGCTGAGCTCTCCTAGGTCCTCCTGTACCCTACGGTCGGGGTGGGCCTCCTGGTGGTGGTGGTGGCAACATCCTGAAGCGTCGCCCACCTACAGCTGGTCGGCCAGCTCCTTGCGGTCCGCCCTGATCGAACCTCTGCCTCTGCCTCAGAGGTTCTTCATTTAACTGCTGGTCATCTGCATGGCGGGTCGGACAGTCACGTGCCATGTGACCCATTCTACCACAGGAGTAACACTGTCCACTCTCGGCACATCTGGCTCTGACTCCACCCCGGTTTCCCCACACAACTGAACCTGAGTCATGCAGTTGGCCACCGGTAGGTCTGGTCCTCTTGGACCTCTGCGTCATCTGTCTACTGTCTGCTGCAGAAGACTCTGCCACAAGTCGTCTAGTGGTGGGTCCTGCTGCTGGAGACTGCTCAGCAAGGAAACTCTCCACTATGAGGGCTCTCTCCAAAAACCCTGTCTGCGTCGGAAAGCTGTGAGAAACAATATAAGCTCTAATCTCTCGCCTGAGCCCCTGCTCGAAGGTTCGGGCCCTGAAGAATGGGTCCCGTACCATATCTGTGGAGTAGCGCGAGAGGTCTGTGAACCTCGCTGAATACTGCGCCACTGACATGCTACCCTGCCACAGCTGAAGTAGCTCCTGTATACGCACCGCTCGAAGGGTGGCTGGTACAAACTCTGCCTGGAACAGGCTCTCGAAGTCTGCCCATAGAAGTGTCGCCTCGTCATGCATCTGAAGCATCAGGATCCACCATCTGCCTGCTTCTTCCTGAAGAAGGCTGGCAGCAAGGATCACCATGAAGTTTTCGGCATCCCCACTAGCCTGAAGACTCTCACCACAGCCTCCATCCAATCCTCAGCCGCCTGCAGGTCCGTCTCTCCCCGGAACCTGGGTGGCCTCTGGCGCTGGAACTCATGTAGCGCGCTCAAGCGTCATGCATCGCCTACTGCTGGGGCTGGTGGCATCGGTAGCCCAACGGGTAGTAGTACCGCTGGTGCCTCAACTGCAAGAGGGCCCTGTACCGAAGCCTCGTCGCTCGACAGGCTGTCAGCACGCACATCCCTCTGGTCTCTAGCTGGTCGTTCGAGAAAAGGAATCCTGAAAGAAACAACGTGACACGGTCAAACAATTATACCTGGTGAGATGACCTGGTTTGAGATAATATTTAAATAAAACTTCTGGAAACACACACTCAATCAGTGTTTTCGTGCACAAAGTCTGAAATCAGTTGTCAGTGTCCTGGTGTATGGATACGTCAGCCGCCCGCACCAACACTGGACTCCCTGAACTGAAAACCACACTCGGTACTCTTAACACTATTGCTTCACAGAAAGAAAACACCAGATTTACAAGTTCTGCAGTAGAACCGAACTCCTTTGATACCAATTTGTCACGACCCGTCCTTGGGACCCATGCCGTGACTACCCCAAGCCTGCCTTCCATAGGCCAGGGGCTGGCGACTAGCACCAAGGCGTAAATCCCGGTAAAAAGGGAAGGCATTTCCTTTGTAAAGTAAAAAAGCACCACAGAGTAAGAAAGCCGAAAGAAAAAACTAAGTGAAAGCAGAGTAAAACTATAAGTTCGGAAAAGTAAATGGGCCAGTATACAAACCCCAACTGAAAGTAAAGTACAACTCGAAAGGGAAAACAACAAATGAAAAAGTAAAAGAAGCTACGCCGAGTCGTCCTCTGGAAATCCCACCTGAAGGGTGGGTACAGATAGCTCCACAGCTCCTCGGGTCCCGCCGTCCGCTCCGAGTACGTCCCGCCCAATGGTCCACCTCAAGGTACCGTCCTGCTCTGCAAGCCTCAACCACAATCAACGCTGTCCGTCGTCTGCAACCAACACAACGAGGTGCGGGCATAGCCCGTGCAGGGGTGAGTATAATGATACTCAGTAGGGACCCTGAGACCCTCAAGGTCTCACTAAACCAACAAGGATAACCACAAGAAGATCTCAACAGATAACCTCTACTTAGATATATTCCCATACATATACCTAAGTTATCAAGTAACCCATCTCAATCATGAGGAAACACAAGGATTGTGAAATCAACAGATAACCACTACCTAGGTATATGACCATACATATACCTAATTTATCAAGTGACCCATCTCAATCATGAGGTAAAGACAAAGGTCAAAAGTCTCAGCAGAAACCAGAATTTTCATTATCGAAACCGTAACTGCTGAAGAGCCCCGTCTCTGAAGTGTACAGTGGTCCTGTCACAACTCTGAGGTACTGCTCACTAACCTAAGACTGTTGAGGTACTCCTCCTGTCGAGTACCGCGGGTCTACGGCCAACTACCAGGCGCTCCGTCCGCTGTGGGTCTGTCGCCAAATACCGTGTCACGACCCGTCCTCGGGACCCATGCCGTGACTACCCCAAGCCCGCCTTCCATAGGCCAGGGGCTGGCGACTAGCACCAAGGTGTAAATCCCAACAAAAAGGGAAGGCATTGCCTTTGAAAAGTAAACAAGCACTACAGAGTAAGCAAGCGGAAAAGTAAACACTGAGTAAAAACTGTACAAGCTGTGCTGAAAGTAAAAGGGGCCGGAAATACAAGCCCAACTGTAAAGTACAACTGAAAGGAAAAACAACAACTAAAAAGGGAAAATTGCAGCGTCGAGCTGTCCTCCGGAAGTCCCACCTGAAGGGTGGGTACTGATTGCCTCCACTGCTCCTCGAGTCCACCTAACCGCTCCGAGTACGTCCTGCCCAGTGGTCCACCTCCAGGTACTGTCCTGCTCCGCACGCCTCCTCCACGATCAGTGCTGTCCGTCGTCTGCAACCAACACCACGAAGTGCGGGGATAGCCCGTGCAGGGGTGAGTATAAGCTACTCAGTAGGGACCCCGAGACCCCCGAAGGTCTCCCGAAATCCACAAAGGATAATCCACAAAGGAAAGATACAATCACGAAGTAAAATCTGACACGGCTTAGGTATATGCCCATACATACACCTAAGTCTTCAGTTCCCGTTCGGATCCAACGTCCGAGCCCAAGCACAACGTCCGGTTGGTCTCGTGTACGAACCAACCCGGCCGAACTCAAAGTATTCCGAAACCTTGAGTGAGATATACCGAAACGACCGTCTCGATCCAAGGATCGCGTTGCCGCTGACAGCGGGTCGTTTAGAGGCACGAAGCTCAAGTTACGGGCGTTTGAACGAAAACGTCCGAAGATGGGGGGGACGGGCCCGGGCCGACCCGGCCCGACCAGGGCCGGTCCGGCGCGGCCGGCTCGGCCGGCTCGGCTTGGCCGAGCCGCGCGGGTGGAAGCCGCGGGCGCTGACCCGTGACTTGAGGGAGAACCGCGGCCCGCGTGCGGGCCGCGCTGGCGAGCCGCGGACGCGCTGAGCCGCGTCCGCCTGGACGAACCGGACCCGCTGCCGCGGGTCCGTTGGCCGCCGCCGCCGCGGCTGAAGCCGCGGCGGATCTCGTCCGGCGGCGCGCCGGGGCGCCGCCGCCTCCGGTCGCCGGCGCCGCCGTGCCGGTGACCCGCGCCGCCAGCAACTTCCGCGGGCTGCCGACGTCGCTCCGGTGGCCCGTTTTCCTTCCCGTCTGCGCCGTTGCTCCTCCCGGGATCCGTCCTTCACTGCGGGATCGAAAAACCTCTGCTGCGGCACATTCCGTCGTCGTTCGCCAAATCCGCACAAAACGAAGAACGACGGAGGGTCGTCGGGCCGTGTTCGTTTGGCCCAATCCCTCCGCGTTAGAGATAAACATCCGGGAGAAATTATTCCACACAGGAAACAACAATTTTTAAGAAGATTAAATTTTTTTCACCAAAACGGTTCTTTAATTTCTTTAAAGAAACATTGACGGAATTTAAAGAAAAGGGGTAAATCCATAATAAAATCCCTACCTTGATGATCGTCGTGTGCGGGCGTTCCTCACGGAAGAGATCGTCGCGGAAGAGATCGATCGTCGCGTCGTCGCGGGGAGGCGTCGTGTCGCCGCGGAAACCGGCGTTGAGTCGGCGAACTCAACGAACCAAGAACAACAGATTTAAATTAAAATTAAATCTGTGTTTAAACCCAAGAAAAGAACCTTGAACGGAAATCCAAAATCACTCACCTCAAATGGTCGGTGATCGGAGATCGGAGATCGGAGATCGGAGATCGGAGATCGGAAGATCGTCTCGGACGAAAGCGTCGTCGATTTCCGGGTTCGGCGTTCTTCGCGTTCTTCGCGTTCTTCGCGTTCTTCGCGTTCTTCGCGTTCTTCGCGTTCTTCGCGTTCTTCGCGTTCTTCGCGTTCTTCGCGAGGGAGAAGAAGTCACGAGGGTTCTCTCAAATCTTCTCCAGCGCAAATAACCAGAGGTCGAGCGTTGACCTTATTTTATTATTACGCCAACGAATTTGAAAAACTGGTTAAGAAACGATCCATCAATTCGTTGAATTAATTCAACAAAAGAAACGACCCATTTAATTCACGAAAGAAACAGCCCATTTAATTCACGAAATAAACCGCCCAATTAAATAGTCTGTTAAGAATTTAGAAAACGCGTCGGTTGACTTTCATTAAGACGGGTTTTCACGGGTGCGTTTCTTAGCGGAAAGAAACGGTGGGGCTCGTGCGGGCCCCACCTCACAAATATCCTACCAAGGGGGTAGGATATTTCTGGATTGCATCCTATCCAGTTCAACTCAGTTCAAGCCGCCTTTAAGTGGCTTCAAGTGGCTTCCAAGTGGCTTAAGTGAAATAAAATAAAGTTGTCGCAAAATTATTTTATTTCTTAACTTTAAGCCCGAAAATTAAAAACCACACCCGAGCAAACGCAACTCCGGAAGAGGCGTTTCTAAGCGAATACCAGCGCTGCGATTTCATCGGTGCCCTCAGAATTCGATTCCGGGCACCGGTTCAAAAGTTATAAAAACCCGCTCGTCCGTTCACTGAACGTACCCGAGCCAAACTTCGGAAAATGATTCCGGGCACACCGGGCCTCGGAATCAGGCGCCGTCAGAAACTGCGTTCTTGTAAAATTCCAATGAAAATTATGAAAAAAATTTCCTTGAAATTTACGGGTCTTTACATTACTCCCACCTCAGGACTTTACGTCCCCGTAAAGATACATCAAAAACTAGGGAAAAAAATGTGGGTACTGAGCACGCATCTGAGCCTCCCGCTCCCAAGTGCTCTCCTGGAGGTTCCCGTGCTGCCATATGATGCGCACAAGAGGAATCGATCACCCACGTAGGACCCGCTCCTGTCGATCCTCTATCTCCACTGGGACCTCCGCAAAAGTCGCTCCATCATCCACGTCTAGCTCCCCATAGTCAATGATGTGCGTCGGGTCGTGCACGTATCTCCTCAGCTGGGATACATGGAAGACGTCGTGCACCCGGTGCAACTGAGGTGGCAGAGCCAGGCGATAAGCCACCTCGTCAACCCTGCTGAGGACCTGGAAGGGTCCGATGAAGCGTGGAGACAACTTGCCGCCTCGGCCAAATCTCCTCAAACCACGTCAAGGTGAGACCCACAAGAAGACGTGGTCGCCATTCTCGAACTCTAGTGGCCTCCGCCTCCTGTCAGCATATGACTTCTGCCGGCTCTGTGCTGTCTTCATCCGCTCCTGGATGACCTGGACCTTCTCTTTCGTGGCCCGGACCATCTCTGGTCCCACAAGTGCTGACTCTCCAGGGTCTGTCCAGCACAAAGGAGATCTGCAAGGCCTGCCGTACAATGCCTCGTAGGGTGCCATCCCGATGGTGGAGTGGTAGCTGTTGTTGTACGCGAACTCCACCAAGGGTAGGTGGTCCTCCCAGCTGCGACCAAAGTTGAGGACACATGCGCGGAGCATGTCCTCGAGAGTCTGAATGGTCCTCTCCGTCTGACCATCCGTCTGAGGGTGAAAGGCGTTGCTCAGACGTAGTCACGTGTCAAACGCCTCCTGCAACCCCTTCCAAGGTCGGGAAGTAAAACGAGCGTCCCGATCGGAGACGATAGTCGATGGCACACCGTGAAGTCGTACAATCTTCTGAACGTAGAGACGCCCCAAACTCTCCACTATGCCCTGCTCTCGGATGGGTAAGAAGTGTGCCGACTTGGTGAGTCGGTCAACAATCACCCAAATGGAGTCGTGACCTCTGGAAGTGCGTGGAAGTCCAGTCACAAAGTCCATAGATATCCCATCCCACTTCCACTCCGGGACCTCCAAGGGCTGTACCAAACCTGCTGGTACCTGATGCTCTGCCTTCACCTGCTGGTAGGTGAGGCACCGTGAAACGAACTCTGCCACAGCCTTCTTCATGCCCGGCCACCAGTGCTGTCGTCTGAGATCCTGGTACATCTTCGCCACTCCAGGATGTACCGCCAAAGGAGAAGTGTGAAACTCTCTCAGCACCTCCTCTCGTAAAGCGACTGGTACCAAGGTACGTCCTCTAAAAAGGACATCGTGCTCTGCTCCAAGGGAGAAACCATCAGGTGCCTGTCCCAAGGATATCTGTGTACGCCGTGTCTCACAGTCAACGTCCCCATGCTGTGCCTCTCTGACCCGCTGAAGAAGTGGAGGAGAGACTGTGAGAGACTGGAGGAAGGCTGCTCCGTCTCTATCCACGAAGGATATCTGCAAAGCGGCTAGCTGCTCTGTCGCCTCCTCAAGTAGCTGGATGCCCGTCCTCCTGCTGAGGGCATCAGCCACCACGTTCCCCTTCCCAGGAGTATAGACTATCTCAAAGTCATAGTCCTGGAGGAACTCGAGCCATCGCTGCTGTCTCAGGCTCAGGTCCTTCTGAGAGAAGATGTACCTGAGACTCTGGTGGTCAGAAAAGACTGTGAAGCGCTCGCCCATCAGATAGTGTCGCCATGTCTTCAGGGCGAAGACCACTGCTGCCAACTCCAAGTCATGGGTAGCGTAGTTCTGCTCATGAGGCCTCAACTGACGTGATCCGTAGGCAATCACGGCCCATTCCTGCATCAGGACACACCCGAGTCCGGTCCCTGATGCATCGCAGTAGACTACGAATCCAACTCCCTCCTCAGGCAACCTCAAGATAGGTGCGCTAGTCAACCTCTGCCTCAGCTCCTGGAAGCTCTGCTGACATCTGTCTGACCACACGAAGGGTTTCCCCTTCTTTATCAAAGCTGAGAGTGGGGCCACAACTCTGGAGAAGTCTGGCACAAATCTCCGATAGTATCCGGCTAGGCCCAAGAAACTCCGTACCTCTGTCACGCTCTTGGGTGGCTCCCAAGCTAGCACTGCCTCGATCTTCACGGGATCCACTGCAACTCCCGCCTCAGAAATGATGTGCCCCAAGAAGTGGAACTCACGTAACCAGAACTGACACTTCGAGAGCTTGCCATAAAGCTGGTGCTCTCGGAGTGTGTCTAGTACAACACGCAGGTGGCAGGCGTGCTCCTCCTCCGTCATCGAGTACACCAAAATGTCGTCGATGAAGACCACGACAAATCGATCGAGGTATGGCTGGAAGATCCTGTTCATGAGGCTCATGAACACTGCTGGAGCGTTGGTCACGCCGAAAGGCATAACCAATAACTCATAGTGGCCATACCGACACCTGAAGGCCGTCTTCTACACATCCTCGTCTCGAACTCTGAGCTGATGATAGCCTGACCTGAGGTCTATCTTCGAGAACCACCGTGCTCCCTTGAGCTGGTCTAAGAGATCGTCAATCCTGGGTAGCGGATACTTGTTCCTCACTGTCACCTGATTCAGGCGACGATAATCGACACACAGTCGCAAGCTCCCGTCCGCCTTCTTGGCGAACAAAATCGGGGAAGCCCAGGGCGAAACACTGGGTCGGATGAACCCCTTGCCCTGCAAGTCCTCCAACTGTACCCGCAGCTCTCGAAGCTCAGCGGGGGCCATCCGATATGCTGGAGTGGATATCGGGGCTGTCCCGGGGTATAGGTCAATATAAAAGTCTACCTCTCTGCGAGGAGGTAGTCCTGGAACGTCGTCGGGAAAGACGTCCGCATACTGATCCACCACTGCAGGAAAACTGGGACTCCGCACGTCAACTACTCCCAGGATGAGGCTAGCCAACTGATGAGTGATGGGATGACCTCTCCTCTGCGTGAGTCCATCCTGTGCTGCTAAGGCTCCCTTCTCGCCGGTGAAGGTGAACCTGCTCCCGTCGGTGCGCACACATCGCACCTTGCGCCTAATGCAGTCAATCTGAGCATGGACCAAAGATAACCAATCCATGCCCAAGATGACGTCGTAAGGCCTCAACGCTGCTACAAGAAGATCCCAGCCGAAGCTCTCGCCTCCTAGAGTAAGCTCACACTGCCGGCACCAGTGCGTAATCGTTGAGTCTGCTCCCGTAGGAGTCTCTAGCCGTAAGGATCGAGCCAACGGCTCTGTCGGAATCTCCGAGCTCCAAACAAGGGCAGTGGCTATGAAAGAGTGACTCACTCCTGTGTCTATCAGAACTGCAGCAAGGGTGGAATAAACACAGATCGTACCTCGAATCATCTCTGGCGCACCGTGGTCGTAGGCCTCCGCCGCCTGGAGCTGAGCCTGTCTCTGCCCGCCAGCTCCCTATGGTCGGGGCGGGCCTCCTGGTGGTGGTGGTGGCAGAGCCTCAAAGCGTCGCCCACCACCTGCTGCTCGGCCAGCTCCTCTGCCTCGTCCGCCTCCTCCCTGCGGACCGCCACGGTCGACCCTCTGCCTCTGCCTGGGTGGCCCCTCCACCGTCTGCTGCCCCTCGGTATGACGGGTCGGGCAGTCACGAGCCATGTGGCCCTGCCCGCCGCACTCGTAGCACTGTCTGCCTCTCGGAAGGCTGGCTCCGGGCCGGGTGCCCTGCACTGCTGAGCCAGCGTCCCGAGGTCGCCTGCCGGAAGGTCTGGTCCGCCTGGAACCCTGAGTCATCCGCCGGCTACCGGCTGCCGAAGACTCCGCTATCTGCCGCCCTGCGGTGGGTCTCGCTGTGGACTCAGCCAGGAAGCTCTCGATCAGGAGGGCTCGCTCCAGTACTCCTGCCTGGGTCGGGATGCTGAGGGAGATCAGCGATGCCCTGATCTCGTGTCTCAAACCCTGCTCGAAGGTCCGGGCCCGGAAGAAGGGGTCCCGTACCATGTCTGTCGAGTACCGAGAAAGGTCTGTGAACCTCGCCGCGTACTGAGCGACCGTCAAGCTGCCCTGCTGCAGCTGAAGAAGCTCCTGGATGCGCACCGCTCGGAGGGTGGCTGGGACGAACTCTGAGTGGAAGAGGCTCTCGAAGTCCGTCCAGATGAGGGTGGCCTCATCGTGTACCTGGAGCATCAGGCTCCACCAGCGTCCGGCTGCGGCGTGCAGTAGGCTCGCCGCGAGGATCACCATGAGGTCTGCTGGCGTCCTCACTAGCCTGAAAACTCGGACGACCGCCTCCAGCCAGTCCTCGGCTGCCTGGGGGTCCGACTCCCCACGGAACCGGGGTGGTCGCTGGTGCTGGAACTCGTGCAGAGCTCCAAGGCGTCGTGCGTCATCAGCTGCCAGTGCTGGAAGCATCGGGGGCTCGGCGGTTAAAAGTACCGCCGGTGCCTCTGCTGTCAACGAGCCCTGTACCGAGGCCTCGTCGCTCGGCGGGCTGTCGTCGCGCCCTACTCTGGGAACCCTAGCTGGCTGCTGTCGGCGTGCCATCCTGAAAAGGAAACAAGTATGCCACGGTCAGAACAGTATACCTGGTGAGCTGACACAAGTAATCATAAAGAAAACTTGAAACACACATGCAATCAATGTTTTCGTGCATTAAGTCGGAAATCAGAAGTCAGGGTCCTGGTGTATGGATACGTCGGCCGCCGCACCAACACTGGACTCCCTGGACTGATAACCACACTCAATACACTAAACACTATTGCTTCACATAGAAGAAAGGTCAGAGTCTGCGGTAGAACAGACCACCTCTAATACCAATTTGTCACGACCCGTCCTCGGGACCCGTGCCGTGACTACCCCAAGCCCGCCTTCCATAGGCCAGGGGCTGGCGACTAGCACCAAGGCGTAAATCCCAACAAAAAGGGAAGGCATTGCCTTTGAAAAGTAAACAAGCACTACAGAGTAAGCAAGCGGAAAAGTAAACACTGAGTAAAAACTGTACAAGCTGTGCTGAAAGTAAAAGGGGCCGGAAATACAAGCCCAACTGTAAAGTACAACTGAAAGGAAAAACAACAACTGAAAAGGGAAAACTGCAGCGTCGAGCCGTCCTCCAGAAGTCCCACATGAAGGGTGGGTACTGATAGCCTCCACTGCTCCTCGGGTCCACCTAACCGCTCCGAGTACGTCCCGCCCAGTGGTCCACCTCCAGGTACTGTCCTGCTCTGCACGCCTCCTCCACGATCAGCGCTGTTCGTCGTCTGCAACCAACACCACGAAGTGCGGGGATAGCCCGTGCAGGGGTGAGTATAAGCTACTCAGTAGGGACCCCGAGACCCCCGAAGGTCTCCCGAAATCCACAAAGGATAATCCACAAAAGAAAGATACAATCACGAAGTAACATCTGACACGGCTTAGGTATATGCCCATACATACACCTAAGTCTTCAGTTCCCGTTCGGCTCCAACGTCCGAGCCCAAGCACAACCCAGTCCACACAGGAAAGCAAAACGCATACCCACGCAGGATAGAACAACACAATCCACAAAGGAGAGTAAACAGTAAATCCACACAGGATAGCTCAACACAATCCACAAAGGAGAGTAACACAAGATTCAGCTCACACAGGTATACTTCTTCGGATGACGATAAAGATGATCGTTGAACCATCTAAGTCGTCGGACCCACGAAGGATCGATAGGTACTAACCTTGCAGTGACCCACACAGGATCGGGCCCACGCAGGACCTGTAGGAGTTGGCTCACACAGAACCGCTAAGAGATGACCCACACAGGATCGGGCCCACACAGGACCGGGCCCACGCAGGACCTGTATGCGCTGGCTCACACAGAACCGCTGAGCGCTGACCCACGCAGGATCGGACCCACACAGGATCGGGCCCACACAGGACCGGTAGCACTGATCCACGTAGGATCGCTGAGTGCAGTAGTCGTCGCAGTCCGCTGAGGATCTCTGCACAGTCGTCGCCGCAGTCCACTGAGGATCTCTGCACGGTCGTCGTCGGAGTCCATGGAGGATCTCTGCACAGTCGTCGCCGCAGTCCACTGAGGATCTCTGCACGGTCGTCGCTGTCGAAGTAGCAGTCGTAGCCAGCCTAGGGTTCCCGCACACAGCAAGCTCGTTTGGGAGGGTCCGCTCCACGAGCCGAGAGGCTGATACATCAACTGACACGAAGTCCGAAGTTGATGTATCCAAAAGTTTCCGTATCGTCAACAGGAACTCAACGTCGCAGACGGCGCGTCAATCGGACGCCCGGTCTGAGAGATATTGGCATTTTCGTCCCAGGGGCCCGGTTGGTTTTTAAGGCAAAACCAACCCGACCGCACTCCACCTGCGTCCAAACCTCGGGCGGAGTATGTCAAAAGATCCGTCTCACTTAGAGGAAAACATCAAAGCTGACGGCACATCAATCGAACGTCCGTAGCTCAAGATATGAGCGTTTCCGCTCCGAGGGCCCGGTTGGTCTCGTGTACGAACCAACCCGGCCGAACTCAAAGTATTCCGAAACCTTGAGTGCGATATACCTAAACGACCGTCTCGATCCAAGGATCGCGTTGCCGCTGATGGCGGGTCGTACTCGGAGCGGTTAGGTGGACCCGAGGAGCAGTGGAGGCTATCAGTACCCACCCTTCAGGTGGGACTTTCGGAGGACGGCTCGACGCTGCAGTTTTCCCTTTTCAGTTGCTGTTTTTCCTTTCAGTTGTACTTTACAGTTGGGCTTGTATTTCCGGCCCCTTTTACTTTCAGCACAGCTTGTACAGTTTTTACTCAGTGTTTACTTTTCCGCTTGCTTACTCTGTAGTGCTTGTTTACTTTTCAAAGGCAATGCCTTCCCTTTTTGTTGGGATTTACGCCTTGGTGCTAGTCGCCAGCCCCTGGCCTATGGAAGGCGGGCTTGGGGTAGTCACGGCACGGGTCCCAAGGACGGGTCGTGACATACCGGGCGCTCCCCCCAATAGCCTATAGAGGTACTCCTCCTGTCGAGTACCGCGGGTTTGCGGCCAACAACCGGGCGCTCCGTCCGCCGTGGGTCTATTGCCAAATACCGGGCGCTCAGTCCACTGGGCTAGTCGACTCACTCCAAGTCGAGTCGGTCAAGTAGTCGTCAGGTCTCAGCCGGCTACACGGTCTCTGTACTCCGCACGCTCGTCTCCGGGAGGTTCCGCTCCACGAGCTACTGGTCGATACTCCAAGTATCACAAAGTCCCACAAAGAAGTATCTCAAAGGACCGCCTCGTCATAGGGGTCTCAATGCAACAGACGGCGCGTCAATCGGACGCCCGGTCTGTGAGTTATTAGCCTTTTCGTCCCAGGGGCCCGGTTGGTTTCGTGTGCGAACCAATCTGGCCGTAACTCAACTATACCCCGAACACTCCTAGGGTATACTCATAGGGACCGTTTCTCAACGAGATCACCAACGCCGTTGACGGTTCGTCAAACGGACGTTCTGTCAGAAAGGTATCAGCTTTTCCGTTCCAGGGGCCCGGTTGGATTTCGGTACGATCCTACCCGGCCAAAATCCAACTGCATCCAAAACTCGGGCGGAGTATGCCAAAAGTTCCGTATCGTCAACAGGAACTCAACGTAACAGACGACACATCAATCGGACGCCCGGTCTGGAAGTAATTGGCTTTTTCGTTCCAAAGGCCCGGTTGGTTTCGTGTGCAAACCAACCCGATTGCACTCCGACGGCATCCAAAACTCGAGCGGAGTAAGCCAAAAGATCCGTCTCGCTTAGAGGAAACCATCAAAGTCGGCGGCACGTCAATCGGACGTCCGGAGCTCAAGATATGAGTGTTTCCGCTCCGAGGGCCCGGTTGGCTTCGTGTACGAACCAACCCGGCCAAACCCAAAGTTCTCCGAAACCTTGAGTGCGATATACCGAAACGACCGTCTCGATCCAAGGATCGCGTTGCCGCTGTCAGCGAGTCGTTTGGAGTCCCTTAGCCTAAGATACGGGCATTTGAACGAAAGTTGTCCGAAACTGGGGAGTCGGGGCCCGGGCCGACCCGGCCCGGCGACCCGGCCCGGCTCGGAAAATCCGGCCTGGCCGGCGGCGCGGGCTGGGGCGGTGGCGCGGCCCGGCGTGGCGGCGCGGTCCGGCACGGCAGCGCGGCCTGGGCGCCGCATGCGTGCCGCACCCGGGGGGCAAAGCCCCCGTTTTTTTTAAAAAGACGGCCTGGCAATCTGCCGCGCCTTGAAGAGTCGCCCCCCCCTCAAGTGGGGGGCCTGCCGTTGTAAACGAAGGGGGTATGAGCCCCCTTCTTCAGAACATAACGGCGCGGCATTTAAGACACGCCTTTGAAGGAAACAGCCCCCACATGGGGGCCCGACCAAATATTACCCGGGGTTAAAACCCTCGGAAATAAGGAGACACGGCCGGCCCTCAGCCGACCGTTTTTAATTAAAACAAATCGGACCCTAGGGGTCCCGTTTTCTTCGTAAACTGGCGTCCCGAACTGCCGGTCATCTTCTCCCTTTCGCCGCGGCCCGGCGCGGCTCTCTATGATCGCCGACGGCCGGCAAGGTCGTCCGCCTCCATTTGCTCCGCCACGGCCCCTCGGCCATGGTTCTTCCTCGTCCGTCGGTGGCCGGTTTTTCGGCCTCCCCTTCAAGTTCCGCCATGGCTCCTCCGCACCACCGCGGAAAATGGCCGCAGGTCTTTGGTTACGGCGTGGCGTGACGGCGCCGCGCCTCTTTGCCGCGGTCCGTTTCGACCGCGGTTTACTCCCGCGTGGTGTGACGTCTCTGCGTGACCCTGCTTCAAACCGCATTAAACTGAACCACGATGGGAGGAGGGCCGACCGTGTTCGTGCGGTTCGGCCTCCTCTCGTTAGTTTGATATCAAGTGGCTTAGTAATTAATGAAGATCATCAAAGGAAAGATAACACGAACTCAAGTAAACCCCTAAAACCTCTTAAATAAAAGAAAGCATACAAATAATCTCAACCCGCAATTAAAATAAAACATTCTCGGATCAACTTAAGGATGAGTTGATCGGGTTCTTTGTTTTAGGAGAACAACCAAGTGAGAAATATCATTCTCAAAATAATCCCCTACGTTTATTTAAGAGGTGACGAGATTCAGCGTCACGAAAAGAGATGTTGCGGAAGAAGATGTCGTCGCTGTCGCGGGTATGGCGTCGCGGAAGACGGTTCCCGAGAACGTGGTGTTCTTCGTCGATGTCCGATTGTTCTTCGTGTTCTTCGTCAAGAGGATGAAGAAACTTCAAGACTTCTAAGACTTTTATTCCAAAAACTCTCAAACAACACAACCCAACCAAATAAAATAAGTTCTCCACTTATTTTATTAACTTCACATGGATTTTGAAATTCAAGTGTTTGAAATTCAAAAGACTCACACAACTCACCACATTAAATTCAACTCATTTAAGACATAATTTATAACTAAGTTAAATTCATTTAAGTGGGAGTTGAGGGGTTTTAGAGGATATGAAGAGGTGGGGTTCGTGTGGGCCCCACCACCCTCATAACCTCCCAAGGGAGGTTGGGTGGTTACCCAACTTCCACCATGAGCTAACACTTAGAGTAAGTTAATAAAAATTGTAGTGTAGTTATAAAATAAACTTCCATAATTTTTATTATCAACACTTGTGTAAACGCAACTCCAAAACAGGAGTTCCTAAGCAAAAACCGGCACTGCGAGTTCATCGGTGCCCTCGGAATTCGATTCCGAGCAACAGTTAAAAAGTTAGAAATTCCCGCTCGTTCGTTCACTGAACGTACCCGAGCCAAACTTCGGAAATTAATTCCGGGCACACCGGGCCTCGGAATCAGGCGCCGTCAGAAACTGCGTTCTTGTAAAATTTCAAAGAAAATTAAGAAAATTGTTTCCATGAAATCTCCGGGTCTTTACATATAAAAAATTACTCATGGGTCATAAATTTCATCATACAATGTAATCTTTTCCCACAACAAAAAAACATGTATCATGAAAACGATATTTTGAAAAACAAAAAAATAAAAAGTTTATAACATTTCAAGTGATAATTAATCTATGAAGTGATTATGAAAGATTATTTAAAACCACATAAAATATTATAATTTCAAAAAAAAATTATATTTCAATTCACACATAATTATTCTATAACAATTCCAATGTAGGTGTGTAATAACCCTATAAAATGAAATTAGGATATGAAAACCCTTAACTCGAGTCCCAAAAGTCTATATAATACCATTAACTATTTTATAACAAAATTATATTAATAATTTCTCATTTAATAAAATTTAACAGGACTATTAATTTAATATTAAACCATTTTTTTAAATACATATTTAATTATATAATCCATTAAGTAGACTTCGTGTGATTTATGTATGGTGGGTTTATGATTGAAAAAGGATTTTTGAAGTTTGACCATGGTTAAAGGATTCATGTTTCCATCATCTGGAGAAAATTATTAAAGAAATAATTATCAATTCTATTCATCAAAAAAATATTATTTTAAAACATGAATATTAATCAAAAAAATTTAATACGTTGGTTCGAGACACAGTATTTTGTGTGTACACTGAAATAAAATTTTAATTTATTAATGGATAAATAATAATAAATGAAAATAAAATACTTTATTTAAAAAATAATTAACATTTTATAATCAAAAATAAAAAATAAAATTTTAAATTCATATGAATTGTGATCTATGAGAGGTGATATTAAAAAATTAAAACATTTATATATTGATGGGGTTTACAATAGAGGTTTCTTTACTGGGAATATATACAATGAGATATAATAAATAGAGAGATTAGAATTGATGTTCAATTTTATAAGATAAAATTAAAAAAAGAATAAATATCTATGAGATATGATACAAACAAAATGAAACTCAAGAATAGTCATAAAAAATAGAAATATGGATCTATTATGAACTACTATAAAACTTGAATCTTATTTTCCTTCTTGGAATAAAACGAATGGAAGCACAATGAAAGCATCAGGAGTAAGAGATGATGGTGTACGTTCCCTATTCATTACATTATAGTCATGATAATATTTATAATATATCATGAAAATTTTCTCATTTAATCATTGATAGTCGTATCCAAAAAATATGATATTTTAATGAAAATCCACACATCCTTTTCCTGGAAATTAGTCAAAAAAAATATTTACCATTGAATTATTTGTGTGATTATTTCATTTAGTAGTAATAAAAAACATTTCATAATTATTCTTACCAAAAATATGTAATAAAATATTTAACTGTTTCATGAATTCATTAAATTCAACAAAAATTACACCCATGGAAATAAATGATAGTTTTCAATATAAAAATATTTATTCTGGATCACCATGTAGCCAAATTTCATAGAAATAAATTCATATAATAGTTTGATCCATGTAATCATAATTAATGTATAAAATTTATATACATAGTAGAATTTTATAGGAATTCATTACACTGTCAAGTTTATTAATGTAGTTTTCTTCTTCATGTATCCATATTTGATGTAGCTCAATTATGAATGAAGCAATTTTGAACCAAATAGAAATTTTAAATGTATATTCAAATTAGATATCCAATTAATCCATGTAATTGCTTCACCAATTAAAATTATTGATTATTATGAATAATCACATTATAGATTTTTCATTGTTGGAGACTAACATAGAAAATTATTTGACATATCTATTTCTCGATGTATATTTATCCCACATGTTTATAGGGTTACATAATTATGATTTTTTTCAGTCATAATCCATATTTTCATATTCAACATAATGAACTATAAAATTTCATCACAAAAATATGATTAATTTTACAAAAAAATGACTAATAACATTTGAATTCTATTATATATCAAAAAGCCTAAAATATAACCGATATGTATGAACAAAATTAGTAGTCCAACTATATCATCCATTTTTGTTATCAAAAAACCCATTAAACATTAAAAAAATATTAAATTCTTTTGAATGATTTTAAATAAAACTAAATAATATATACATATATATTACATTTAAAATTATTTTTTATATCCATTTCAACCCCATCATGATTTGGTAGTTCTCCAATTTAATTGAATTCACTATTTATATGAATGGTCCAAAATTGGGTAAAATTCAACCATTTTTTATAACATCCAAAAGTAATTGTAACGATAGTAAAAACACTTTTATTTTAGCACTTATAGTTATTATCTAATTAACTCTAGAGCATATGATGGATGAGAATCATGGAATGAATAAAATTTAATTTAATGGAAGAAATCATGTCATTACAATAAAATTATGTAATCAATTAATTAGTAATTCAAAAAACTCACTAATATAAACAAAAAAAATTGATATATAAAAATGTTGTCAATCATCAATAATTTTCAAAAAGGAATTCCATTAAAAATCCAAAAAATTTCATTTATATAACAATAGTAAGAAGACCCAACTTCTAGATAGGGTCAAATTGAGAATATGGATTGGATGAAGGTTTCATAAAGTTGGGATATGGTAGAGTTGTTTTAGTAGTTTTCATCGATGGAGGTAACATTTCTTGATCAAAATCCATATTATAATACTTATTAGATACAACTTCTAAAATATCTCTTCGATTCTGAGCACGTATGTTTAGAACTCCATCAGGATATTTTGAATCTATAATGAAATCATAGGAACAAATATGATTAAAATAAAATATATTTATATGTATTAAAGATGATGATTCTTCTCTTGATCATTCAACAAACAAGAAAACATCTACATTGAATTTGACATTCTAACAAATTATGGATGAATCGTAAATAGTATCAACTATACTTCTAGTAACTGTAAAGTAATATAAGGGAACTGTTTTGTGCCATATTTTACCACTATGATTATATAGAGAAACCTTACACATCTATAAACTTTTAATGACATATGACTTATGTAAATTCAGAACAGTAGAATTTTTTTTTCTGTAAATCAATGTTGTTTTTGAGAGAACATTGATTATAATTACATTTAAAGTTTCAATATGACCCAATGAATAAAAATAAGGTGAATAGAATATTGTATTAGGATATGAAAATGATAAAGAAACTATAATCTCTAAAACTAAATTCTATAGAGTTTGAACAAAGGATACTTCTAAATGAATTAGTATTCCAATCAAATGTTGTAGTTTATTCTGTATATCAGATATATTCTCTTCTGAAACATGATTCTCCTCTTGAAAATAACTGGAATGTTCTAAAATAACAAAGATATTAAAAATTAAAATAGGTACAAAAATAATATCTATAGTAGGTAGTTGCATGGAAGTAATATTCATGTGAGTAATTTTTGTATCAAGATCTATTATTATAGGAGAAAATATAATAGTTTGTGTTTCCTCAGACTGTAAAAAACTATAATTCTCTTTTGAAGGTTCATCTAGTGGGCCTTCAACTTTATATTAAATCATCACCATAAATTATGTAATTTAATTGAACTAGATATCATATTACAAACATTTTAAAACATTTCTATGTGTTGTTATAGATTAATACCAATGCATTCCTCAATATAGACCCCTGATTTTATATAAATACATTTCAGTTGAATATCTTAGTATTCTAATAGATTCTCAGGTGACCTCAAATTAGGAAAAAACATCTTTCTTGAGACATTCCCTTACATTAGGGGTGAACATGTCACAATGAAGTGGTAGAATCCTAGAATTCACTAAAATGAGGTCATAAGACACCATATTAAACAAATTTTTGTTGAATTAATCCATATACGATATAGATGATGATGTTGTAAAATTCTTTTGAATCATCACAATGAAATAAAATTTACATTCTACTATACACATCAAGGTGTACTGACACTAATTTATTTCATAACTAAAACATTGAATCTCATCAACTACATATAGGGACATGTGAGATTGAATCATTGGATATTTGAGATGAAGAAAGAAAAAAAATTTCCTTCACCTCTATCTTGGAAGAATAAGAAATTTCCCACCAACTCACATGTGATTTAATATCCTCAATATCTTTTATATTTAAATCAGAAACAACTTGTGGAATATATGATATTTTATAAAGATTATTCGAAAAAATTATTATTTTTTAAATAAAACCAAATTAATTTCCAAAATAATATATTGATACAAAACATTCATTGATAAAACTCATCTCATCCTTAGAGCACATTAACTATTTATTAATATCATTAAATTCACTTATGAGATTATCGAACACCGTTATGATATTATATGAATAGTTTAACATATCAGGAATATTTAACATCTTACTGAAAAATGGTGAATCCTCTTTCCCATTATGAGGTGATTTAATATGTGGTAGAGTTTGAGATAGATTATCCTACCCTATAATAATATATCTACTATTATCACCATTTCATTCCACTCTAACATCATATTCTACACTTCCAAAAATTGATTTCACATTATAAACAATATCAAATGGCCTATCTACATCAGCTAAAAATGTTGTCTGAATGACTGGATCATCATTATTAACATTTTTAGAAACTCTAAGGACACCTTATTTAATGATCTAGACTATATATTCCCAATAGGTTTTTTTCTTAATTATTTGACTCTGGTATTATATCTACTGACTACTACTCATCACTAAAAGGAATTTTATTTACAAGAGTTTCATCCCAAGGTGATGAGGATTGGGATATCTCCCCCAAATCTATAATATTATGTCCACTATTTATTTGATAATTTTAATAAATATCCCAAAATTGTACAATAGTTTTCAAGAGAATGGCCAAAAAGGTATTAATTTTAGTAAATTTCATATCCCCTCCTTTATTATTATCCACCTATTTCTTCTTTAATACCTTGGAGATAATACTTGAGAAATAATTTAAATTTCATTTTTTTATACTTTGGTGACACTTAAATTGAATTATATACCTAATAATATTCAGCATAAAACATTTAATCATGACATATAAGAGGCACATGCCCATAAATAACATGTTTTCAATCTTGACATCTATCTCAAAATCCTAGTCTTAACAAACATAAAAATAACATTCAATCCATGATCTGGGTCCTTTAATGAATATTTCTACAAAGAAAAGGATTAATAAATAAACATGAATACCAATTTTAGATACACTAAACATGAACCAAATAAATTTTGGAAAAACCTGAAAAACACTTCATTATAAAAGTTAATGATTTTGACCATATATATTAATGAATCAAGGAAGTAATTTCCATTGAAAATTGATGATATAATGTTATCATATTCAATGAATGGAAAATATACATTCCTCGGGATCACATTATATTCTTCATCAAAAATAAATCTTGATATATTTTCATCAAAAAGGAACTTCCGACCTTTAAACTGAAATAATTTCTAAATAAAACTTTTATTATGTTTAATACAAGCTATATCCATAGCCTTTCGTACTAGTATTATGTGCACTACAAAACTTAAAATAGATTTCATGGAAGTTTCATAACATACATCATCTCAAAACATATAATTTCAAATAATATAATACCATTATAATGTTGGAATATTGAAACAAGAAATCTTAATGAAGTATTGTGTGGTGGTCCGACATCAAGAGGAAGAAACAATGGTAAATAGAGAAATAGTCAAGTACTAAATATTTGACATAAAATAAAATAAAAAGAGACCGAAAAGAACTCTTTTTTTAAAAAATTATTAAATGAATTTAAACCAAGATTCATAAATAATTATTGGAGTAAAAATAAATGCATTTTAAATGAGTTTAATTTCATTATGAATAAAACATACTGTAGGAATTGAAATTAAATGAGATAATATAAGATTAAATCATAAAAATTAATGAAAAATCAATTCTAATTTGATAAAATAAATATGATCAAAATAAATGTTCTTAGTAAATATTTCTTTTAAATGGTGCTCATAAGAACTAAATTCAACAAAGATATCATATTTTTAATCATGAACACTTAATTAATGATTTATTAAAATTATGTTATTATTTTATAAGGATTTTTCATATTCCTGGAAATGTAGATACAACTAGTGTCATCATATTTGATTGAAACTTTATTACAATTGAATCCAAAATCCAATATGTTGTGTGTCATAGGCAGCACATCTCCACAACAACAAGAAATAACTATATATTATACATTATCCATTGATAATTCAATTGATTTTGGTTTATTACTTGACCAAGATACAAGGTATTTACCAGGAAAGAGGAAGGTTCCTAAGGTAATCTTAACATCCAGTTCTCAACCACCAATTGTTTCATCTGAATATGATGTGGAATTGGAAATTATGTTTTCGGATAAGGTAAAGAACGATAAATTTTCACGTTTAGAACCCTTAAAAACATTGGTGGATTTAAATGAGATCCATTGGTATTTTCCTCCAATATAGTATAATGAAAATATATATCCATATTTTATAGTCCACTAGTAGTAAAATACAATTTTATCCCCATAATTCATACGTATAACGTATTATCAACAATTTCCCTACATCATCCCTTCCTATCATTTAATTAGAACTCTTAGGAGTTTTATCTACATTACAAATTTCATGTAAAAACCTTTTATGCATGTTATGTATGTATTTACAATAATTTAGAAAATTCTATAAGTAATTTAAAGAAATCTAAAATTCCAAAAAAAATAATTTAACTCACCCTTCAAACTCATTTTAAATTTTTTTGGCATGAGTTTTTAAAATTGTATACCAAATTTTTCTATAGAACCAAATATCACTTCATCATAATATATTTCACATAAAAATTATGAACATAATGTTTTTAGTTAAATTTAATGATCTATGACTCCTTATGAAATTCCATTTGATAAATTAATCTACAAAAACATTCATACCAAGACCTAGGTGATTTTTAAGTATATAAAGAGCTTCGGTGTGTTTGAAAAATAATTTTGGAAAATATAGATTTTCAAAACATGGGTGTTTTTCAACATAAATACCCTCTATAAGTAAACCATCCATAAAATATAAATTTTACATCCATATGATATAATATGAAATTTACGTGTGATTCATATTCCAAAAGAATCTTATAGGCTTCTACTCTAGCGGTGGGTGAAATAGTCTCTTCATAATCTATAAAATTCAGTTGATTAATCCATTTAACCAATATACTAACATTACTCAATGTAAACAAATCATGATCATCCAATTTATTCCTTTATGTCTATTTTTTCCTATAATAGTATTTCCGTTGTGTTTATCAACTAATTAAATTTTTTTGTTCCTATTTGACATGATTAATTCTTATAGCATTACTAAAATCCATATCTCACATAATATATCTTCTTATATAGTTTTAGATTCATTTAGATATAATAAGAAATATGAAAATACATTATTAATTACAATTATATTTGTCATAATAAATTAACACAATATTCCGATAAATATTTCTATAGTATGTTTCTTTTGATTTCTAGGATCTCTATATAACTCAAATTCTGGTACTGTAGTATCCAACTTTTATGATTTGGTTCACCAGAATAATCTTCCAAATCATCAACATTTTTATTTTCATTGAAATTTTTAGATATCATTTTTTCAAAATAATATATTCTCTTATCAAAATGATTACTATTTTGATTAAAAGGACCACCATTGTCAAATTTTACGTGATTTGATTCTTTAAAAATATATTATAATTTTTTGAAACTTTATATGAAATAGATGTAGTGTAATAATGATGAAATATACCCATATAAAAAAATGAATAATATTTTAAATGATTAACGAGAAAATTTAGAATGTAAACATCACATCTTCATGCTTTGATTTATTCTTATTTATGTTTTATATTATAAAAATTGTTTGATGTTTTTTCTTCAATGATAGGATAACTATAAGATATTTATCACATAAATTATTTTCTTTATTTATTCTACCAAAAATATATGGGTTAGTAATATTCACATAACATTATTGATGTTTTTTCAAACAAAGTACTATTCATCCTTTCAGCAACACCATTTTTTTAGGTTGATAAGTGGCATTAAACATAGGTTTTATAACATGTTTCAATCAAAATTAATTAAACTCAATGTTATAAAATATTTTTCCACCCTCTTTTCTCAATGAAATAATTCTATTTAATTGTATTATTGAACCAATTTATAAAAATTTATAAAAACCAAACACGATTCACTGTTAAAATCAAAAATAAAAACCCAAGTAAATCTAGAGGAAACAACTAATATGTAATAAAAACATTTTCCACTTAGGAATAAAGTTTTATATGGAAAAAACCCATATAAATATATTATAGGGTTATATATATGGCAAACTATTTATATGGTTTAAAATATACTTGTGTTTCTTACCAATTTGGAATGCATCAAATATATTGATTTCATTAAATTTATGTTGAAGTAAATCAGAAAATAAATACCATTTGAACAATTTTCATAAATAATTGACATTGAAATATCATATTCTTATATTCCAAATACACTATTCATTTATTTCAAATTTTAAAGACATAATTTTTTATCAATTCAATGAAATGAAATCATGACCATTGAAATTTTTACTTCCGGGATCCTTAAATTTATTAATTTTAATCTTGAGAATATAGCATGAATTATTTTAAAAATATAAAAATTATCCTTGAAAAAAGTTTGTTGAATTAATTGTCATATTCTTATTTAATCATTATATGTAAATTGGATTTGGTTACGGGGACTAATTTTATATTATAAACACATCCAAATCAAATAATTTTTCCATTGAAAATATTATAAAAGGTGAAATAGCCTCAATCAAATACTAATATGGATTTGAATGAATAGAAACCCCCAATAATATGTCCTTAGAAAAAATTTCCATACAAAAATTCTTATCATTGTTTTTTATCCATTTTACCTACATGTGTGAATTTAAATAAGAATTTTTTTGGGATCCCATATAATATTGGATCTTGCAAGGTTAGCAACTAATAATATTGGAACCAAAAAATTTTATGTTATCTAAAAAACGTAGAAATAAATTTGGGAAAACATTTTTAAATAAAGGATTGTTTAACTAAAAATTAATACTGGTTTCAAAAACTACATTTTTAAATATAGTCACATAACAATCGACAGTGAAAAAATTAACTATTGAGATGTTTTTAGTCATATAATTAAGGGTAAAATAGTTCATTAAAATCTAAGGTTTATCAAATTCTCTTCCTACTCTAGATTTATTTTTCATAACATTATTATTTGACATAATTTTATCTAAATGTTTTCTCCATTTCTGAGTAAACTTGTAGCACCTTTGATATACTGATCATAATTTTGAATAATTTTAATTTTTATACCATGATCAATAGAATATGCATATGATTTTTCCATTTTCTTATCAAATTTAAATTATCTATATATATATATATAAAATTTTTCAGTAATTATGTTATAATTAGATTTCATAGATATTTAATTTTCATTTTTATATCCAATATTTCTTTTCTATCCTGGTACAATATTCATTTTAATCATCAAAAGTTTAGTTTTCATTTTTATAGTTATAATAATTTCAAGAAGAATAATATATATGTACATCATCCCAGTGTGACTTAAGGCACATATAAATATTTTTATTATAACTTTTATCTTTTTAATTTTATGATGTATCTCAATTGGAATCATGAGAATCACTTTATGGTGTATTCATGTCTTTCATCGATTTATTAATATAACTACCCTACTAGAAAAAAACATTTCCACAAATATTTTATTTTATTGTAATTGAGGGATTTCTAGATTGATGTGCATGATTTTATTACACTCACAAAATATAAATTCATTAGAATTAACATCATATATCTTTTACATATTGATTGTTTTTAGGAAATTTCTTCTCTAATTATGGAAATTTTTCATATTTCATTACAAATATAAAAGGTCCATATTTAAAGAATAATTTTTTTATTTAATTAAAAACTATATAACTTTATTTATTTTCTATTATTATCATCTTTATAATGGGAATTCCTCAAAATATGTATCAAAAAACACTTTATAGAGATCATGTATTCTAAGAACTCATTCTAATAAACTCAACATTGAATCCAAGTTTCCTATGGAGATAAATCATTTTATTAACAATCAGAAGCATTTATTTAATGGGGAGCATGAGTACCAACCACCATTAAATGGGGAGTGAATAAATATGGGGAATTATATTACTGACTATTGGGTCATTCAAATATAGGTTAAAATTAATACTGTGGATAAACCAAAATCTTGGAAAGAGGCGATAAAAAACTATGAAAGGAAATTCTAAAATTATGGGAAAGGGAGAAAACTAGGGTAAAATATCCATGTATATTTTTAGATTGATAATAATAATACCCTTTTCTTATTTTATGAGATAGAAAAGGATATCAGAATGTATTTGGGGGCTTCAGTTGGGATTGGGCCTTGGTTGAGAGAATCTGTGGAAGATTTTTCTAACACAATGACTGAAAATGCTCTTGAGGGATAACAACAATTTCTTGTAGGGAGAGAGATATCAGGTTTTCTAGATAAACCATATACTAATTTCCCAGTGTTGGATAATTAGAATGATTTAATTTATATGAATATGGATAACTCTTCTTGGTCATTATATATTAAAATATATGGATAAAAAACTATTGAAACTAATATAACCGAGTTTCAATATGTTCTTGATAATAAGAATATACCACATGATTCTATTGATGATATTTCATAATAAATTGAGGATTTATAGTCAATGAAAAAGATGTTATGAAATAGAGTGTTATAAAAAATTGATGAAATTGATCACATCTTTTCAATGGGTGCCCATAGTGCCTTATATTAGATCTACTGGTATATGGGTTAAGTATCTGATAAAATTGTAGCCAATATAAAAAAATCATTAGTTGAAGGTGATATGATTGTTAATGGATATATAAATTTACTTTATAATATTATTCTTATAAGGATAAATTTTTGTTAAATGAAAATCACTTCAAAAAAATTAGTAATGAGTATGAATAGGGAAAAGAAATAAAATTATCGTGTCCAAAATAAATGCTATATTTTGTAATTTTCTTGGATTGGAAAAATTTTAAACATACAGATCCTTTTATAATAAATACCATGTTAATAATTTCATTTTTTTGTGAATTATTAAAAAAACCATTCACATAGTTTAGTTAGGCTCAATATTATTGGTTATCAATTTTATTGTTCAAATATATGTTCAACACAGGTAGATGAACTATGAGTATTTTCTCAAAATTCATTTGTACATGTCTTCACCTTCAACATATAGGAGTATATGGTCAATTTCATGACTCAGTATTATAATATGAAGATGTTATTATATTTTATTTATGCCAATATTTGGTACTAGGATAATATGATGTAATATAACATTATTTGATGGTTGAAGTACTGCATATGTCATCCTTGGATTCTCTTTAGAGACTATTACATCATTATATGATCCCAAGAGAATATTGGAGTTATAAACTCTTATATTACACTTAGGGATTTTAGGGATTGTATTAATGGAAAAGATCTTCAAGGGATAAATCCTATTAGTGAAAAATAAACTTATTATAGGAGATAGCTTAGCTGAGTGGTCACTATTAATATTGATCATGACATCCAAAATTATCACGATCTAGATAAATGAAAATCAATAACAATAATTTCCCCTACTAAGATCAATTATGATATTAAACCAACACATTTGAGCATCATTAGTTAGTAACTGAAACATAATTTTCATTTTAGACATACAAATTCATGGTTTGGTGATCCCAAATACGATAGTATTATTTGAGGGATTTATAGTACTATATATTTGTTCATGAATGTTCCTTTTTTTATATTAAGGTAAAAAACAATAAAATATAATCTAAATTTATGGAGAAAGGAAACATTCAGTGTGATGGATAAAAAAATAGCATCTTTGTTGGAATCCCTACAGAATGTTCATGAATCACAAATTAAGGCACATTTCAACTTGAATAAATCACATGGGGTTGAAATTTCATTCATGTTTAACACAATTGTAATTTTTAAAGGAAACATGAAAAAGGAATCTATAAAAATCAAATGGATAATATGGGTATAGAAAAAAAAAATTATTACACACTGCAAGGAGTTCAAAAGTAGATGATACATCATTCGTTCTTATAATTGGATAATAAACTTATTCATGATAGTGATATAATTTCACAGTACATTTACCCCTACTATAATAATATATTTAATGATCTTAGAATGTTGGGGGAGTTTATGGAATGTATTATTCCAAAATCCTTCCACTCTATGTATAACACAATTATTATAAGTATCCATATCCAATGTGAAATAAATGATATCATGTATATCCTTAGCATATGTTCTTCACCTGGCCTAGATGGTTTCCCAAATAAATTTTTACAAAAATATTTGGATATTATACATGTGGATGTTTGTAAACTGGTCTCTTCATTTTTTATTTTAGGAATTATTCCTTAAGGTATCTATTCTTAGTTATTCACTTTGATCCCAATGGTGTAAAATTATTATGATATTTATCTCTTTTGGCCTATTTCAAAGTGAATTAAATTTAAAAGGTGATTTAAAAAATTATAAATAAAATTTCTAGAATATATAATAAAATTATCACAGGGAATACATTTGGTTTTGTTAAATGAATATTCATTCAAGATTACATTCAAAATACATCTGATTGTGTCAATTTATACATTAAATCAATATGGGAAGGAATTATTTCCCTTAAACTCGATATTGAAATAGAATTTAACACAATGGATTAGAATTTCATATATAACGTGTTACTAATATTTCAATTTTGTAGCACATTTGTTAGTTGGGTAACAAATACCTTTGGCTCCGTTGACATATTTGTTCCCATAAATGGTTGTCCAATTGGGATAATTAAGTGATATAGAGTATTATGTGATGTTAATCCACATTTATATATTCTTTTTGTTATTACTAAATATTACCTTTGAATATTTATTTCTCAAAATGGTTGAACAAGGTAGAGTCAAACTGATTCAAAATTGTGGGTCTCTTATTACCCCAATAGATTTTCATGAAGCTAATGAAATTATTATTTTTCATCATGGTTGAAAATGGAATATGTAGTTCCCTAAAAATTCTCCACACCACTATGAATATATTTATGTAAAAACCATTGGTTAGGAAAAGTAATTCATTTTATTTGGGCACAGTTTCTCCCAAGTCAAAAATATGAATATTTTATTTGAAATTGGTATTGTGGAGGGATCCATGCCATTTAACTAAATTGGGGTTCTATTAATCTTGGGGAGTCTAATGTCCACTAATTTCAACTGTATTTATTATAATATCAAAAACCATTTTTTATCTTGGAGTTGCAAGTTATTTTTATGGATTATAGATTTTGATTGTTTATGCTCACAATAGTGTCCATGATGGTTGATTCTTTTATGATATATTAATAGTTTATGGGATTACTGAAGAAGTCATATTATTTTTAAAACATTATTTGGGGTGGCAACATTTAATAATGGAAAATTATTATTTCCCCAAAGAAAAAAAATTCAACCTATTAAAAATGGAATATTGGGACTCAAGAACATACATTATTTTAATGAAGACCTCTTGGAAACTTTTACATAGAATTTCTTAAATAGTAATTATAGATCTCTAAAATTTCATAGAAATAGTTTTATTGGAGTTGATGGTTGAAAATTATGCTTACATATACTCTTCAATTTGGATATATGTCAATGCATACTATTATAGTTTTTTTGGCACTATCAAGATTGATAGTTACCATGAATTCCAATCTCATATTTGGGACTGATAATTTGACTGGTCATCATATCTATGAGAATTTGAAACCTCAGGGTTCTTTCTATAATTATTAGTTATCTAAAAGAGTGTCCATTGAGACCTCCCATCATAAAAAAATGGTTGATATGAAGTGAACCATCAGATCTTACAACGTTATATAATGTTTACAATTCAAGTTTGGGAACCTATAAGGAACGCCAGGCTAACATTTATGCTCTTCTACCTGTAAAATACTAGTTGATAATATTGTGACCTAGAAAATATTTCATTATTGAATAATTCATGAATAATTACCTATTATTTCAAACTTATATGGTTAATATTCCAAAATAAAATTCACATTTATTCATGTCTATAAGTTATCAAAATTTATCTTTTATTTAGTTTTACTTTATTTAATCAACATAGGATGATGTAGAACACATTTTCCTCAGTTGTGAAAAATTATATGAATTTTTAAATTATATATTCATCAACATGATGTTAAGAAAAACTTTAATGGACTCTTGAACATATTTATTTGTGAATTTAATTTGCCTTAACTTCACTCATAATCTTAAACCGCAGTTACTAATGGTAGTTTCTGAACTTCAATATGCCTTCTAATTTTTCAACCACATTGTCATACGATATAGAATTATTTTCTACCTTAAATTGTCACTAGTTATGATTTTGGTTTCTATTATGAAATAAAATATCTTAATTCAAGATTATTTTGACAATTGTTTTCATGATTTCATGGTTAGTAGATGACACATTGTTTTTTAAAATTATGATTCACCAACTGGACCTATTTAGCTATTCTATCATTCTCCCTTGATCATCTAGATTAATATTAACTAAAACAATACTTAAGAATTAATTCATGGTCCCTTGAGTTATGGTGCAGTTTTTTGTTATTATAATGATGGGATATTTGATTGTTTATATACCTATTATGGTATATTATCATCTCATTATGTTAAGTTCAATGTGGTATCAATTATATTAGATTCATAAGGGAGAATGGGTGGAACAACATAAAGCTAGAAAATGATTCCAAAATTATTTTGAAATCTATAAGGATATGTATCTACCCCCTTTAATAGAGACTCACTGCTTACTGGATAGAATTTATGGAGCCTCTAATGAGCTTAAATATCATTATTTATCATTTCAACTAGAAATTGAATATGGTGGAATATGGGATTTATAGAATTGTATTATTGAGGGATATCACAAGATTAGATGTGATATTTTCAGTGTTGGAATCACATTATGAAAGATATTGTAATAAAATTCCATTATTCACTATTTTTTATCATCACTTTTTATCCATAAATTATTTTTCCATTCCTATCGAGGAAAAAATTTTAAATAAAAAAATTTCTTCCAATAAACATATTTATCATCATTAGACAATGAATCACTAATCGCTGACATAAATTTAATATTTCCAGTCATATAATAATTTTTGAAGATTTTTTTAAACCTCATCCTTTTAAATATGAAAACTCGTTGGTCAAAACCTCCAAAAATAATTCTTGGGTCAATGAGAAAATGCACTAAGACTAAAAAGGGGAATGAATTGAATTCATGAAATTTTATTCTCTTATAAAAATAATATTTCTATGGAATGATAATTTTTTTCCTTTATTGACACTAGAAATAGTATAAGTACATGAAAAATACTCAAACTTATACAATATATTAATTATGGTTTAGGAAATAGAAAATCTTTTTGATTTTCACATGATTTCTACATTTTCAAGGTACTTATAATAATAATTTAAGGGGTTGTATGAATGAGGTAATTTCATTAATAATTCATAAAATTTAGTGAATGTTTATCAATCTAACAAAAGGGATTTAAAAACAGTTGCCTCTATTTTTCTTCTACCAAGAACATTTACATTAAGTTATAATAAAGAGAGTTTACAAAATATATTAACAATTTTATGTTATAACTGATAGAAGATATGTAATCTAAAGGATATGTGATTAAAATAAAATTTATCTCGATGATATTATTATAAAATATAAATATTGATCTTTTATAGAGTCATAAAATATGAATCTACTTTTTCTTATTTACATAATAAACGATGTTTTTCCCTAATATCATTTAGAGTTATATATTATAGTGCAAGTGTGTATGTCCTTGATTAAATTATCTTCTTCACACATCATAAAAATTATGATAAATATATCTTTTAATAAAAAAACATATGATCCATAAAATTGGGTTTTAGAGTTAAATTACTCAATTCTGTTCTTAGAAATATGTCATTAATATTACATACCATTAAATTACCCTGATACTTCATTATTTTCTCATTATGTGTAGACATTATATAATAAATTATGTCATTAATATGTAATATAATATTTAATGTATTTCAGGATGCATTGATTTACATTGAAGGTAATCAAATGTTAATAAATAGTTGGGTTCCAAATGTTTTTTTTGATTTTTTATCACTACATAACATAATTATAGATTTTTTTTGAAATAGTTCATTGATCCAGATAGATATAAAATTTACCCTTGTTTCTAAATTACAGAAGCTTTCATTATGTTTCAATGTTTCTAAAAATATACTTCTTGATAACATACCAAATTTAATTTAGTTGAATGAATTTTGTATCCACTTAGAAAAAAGTATCCATCATCACCATATATCCCAATTTATTAGTTTACTGCTATACATAACTGATTCACAAAGCATATTGATCAACATAGACAACCAATCATATCTGTGATTCTTCTATTTTAGTGATTGATGTATTCAATTGATCAATATAATTATATATACACATATCTCAATTCCTTAAGTAGCGGATGATCAATACATTGGAAAATTTTCAGCAAATATCTATATTTTCATATTTCAACATAATGAATTATAAATATACCTAAAAACTCAGTGAAATATCATGTGGACCAAATAATTTGTAATATATGAAGGTTATTTTACAATATGAAAACTAAAAAATGCATGTTATATTTGGTAATACCATTAGTTTTCCAAACAAATAATACGTTTTTGTAGGGTTTGATTTTGTTTAGAAGATATATAAATATGGGAAGATATATGGGTGGTTTCCTATCATAATTAATCAGAGGGGAAGCCTTGGAATTTCCTAAATTATTTAATTATTATGAAATAGATTTAATTTTATGTGGAAAAATGTTTTATATTAAGCATAAAGGATGATTTTGAGTCAATATTACCTCATTAATTAAAATTTAGGCAGGTTTAAGTAATTTTAATCCATTAACGTTATGTTTTACAATCAAATTAACCCTTTTTATGAATAATATGATATAAGATGATTTTAAAATTTAGGGGTCAAGAAAGATACTATAAAATGAAAAACTAATCACATATTTATAATTGTCGAAATTTTTAACCATATCCTATTCACCTTGATAATGATAATTTTTTAGGATTGTTAATTAATTTAATAAAATATTATTTAACATGACATACTGTTAATGTGATTTTTAGATATACTCACATAGTTTTATTTTAAAGACATTCATATATCAATGGAATTAGAATATAACCATTTAACACAAAACAAACAAGTTATATTTATCTAATTATTTATGGATCATAATAATGAATCCAAATAGTATTTTGTTTTAAGTTTTGAATTAATATACTAGATATTTTCTATTACATGAACAAACACTATATTGGCATTGCATAAGAAATAACAACATTTTTTCCATCACCAAATATTAATAAAAATCTTTTTAAATTTTGTTTATTCAAATAAAAAATTAAAATAAAACATTACCTTGTTTATCCTTATGATCAAATATTTTTTTTCTTAATTAATAGAGACTGACATTTGGTGTTTGTTTTTTACATAAACATATATTAATTTCATTATCAATGTAATGAAGAAAATAATTTCCACACTTTTAAATGTTGGATTAATATGGTCGAAAATCACCTAAACAATGAAATAAAGACATGTTTTAAATTGATTTTAATTTTTTTAATGGTTGGGGATGAATCCTAATTGATATTAATGTCTCATCATGTTCTTTTTATATCATATTAAATTTCTTACCCTTTTCGTAATGACAACAATATTAGTAAGGATTATGTTCATAATGATGATTAATAAATAAAGGATCTTATTTAAAAAATTTTAAAATCTTGATTCCAAATAGTTATTCGATATTATTAAATTCAATTCCTATAAATGGTACAAATTACTTTTAAAATAATCCAAAAAATGAGGGAAGAAACCCTCTTCTATAAAAATTCATTTTTGTTATAAAAATTTATTTTTGTCAAAATATTATTTTAGGTTTACATTAATAATTGTAATTATAATTTTTTAATTTATATTAATCAATTGAATTTAAAAAAAAATCAACACCAAATTAGATTAAAATAAATAATTTAATATAAAAATTGTTTTATATCAAAACTAATATTTTCCCTATTCACTTAAATATCAATATTATAATAAAAACCTCTAAATTCAACCTTAATATAATTATTATTTTATTTTTTTAAAAATATATTATTTTTATGAACAATTTTTTTAAACTTATATAAATTAATTATAATATTCTATCATAAATAGTTATAAATACCATTTTTGATGAAAACATTTTTTTGAAGAATAAAATGACATTACTAAAATTTGAAATCTTATTTCCCAAGAATTAATCTATAAAATTTAATTGAGTAAGACTTATATATATATATATATTAATAATTTGGTTCCTCTTATTCTTATAATCTAATAAAATTATTTTGTTATAATGGTCATATATAAATAATAATATTTTTCAATTGTTAAACATAAATGTTGAACATTATATACACTATAAAACATATCTTTATTTTAAAATATCAATTTATTATATTATATTCCAATTTCATGTTACGTTATTTGTTAATTTTTAATTCCTTCACATGTTGCTTATTTTCCATTTTGAGTGTCTTATTTCTATCCTAGGTCATGCCTTTGTTTTGTTTTTATTTCTCTTATAAGTATTTTATTTTATTATAATTGATATGATGATCATTACCCATGCACATTGGATAATTCTATGAATCACATAAATAAATCTTTGTATTTGTTATATGTTTCATTCTTGTGTACTTTATTGAATGTGTAATGCTTCTTCTATAATTAATTGAATTTTTTTTGGATATTTATTTGTTGATTTTGACATTGTTCGAGCCACATTTTTTTCACAGTTTTCATTTATACCAATTTAATTCTTTATTATATCTTATTATTTGAATATTTATATTTCAATTTTTTTATTGAAGATTTGAATATTTGATTTTATATATATTTAAATTCTCAGGTACCTATTTAGGAATTTTAGTAGATTTACCAAGTATAAATTTTTTATGGTTTTGAGAATTATTGTGACATTAAATTTTTTTACTTTACTCTTGTTTGTTAATTATATAATTATACCATTATATATTGTCTTTTTTTATAGTTTTTACACATTTAATGTTCATTGTTATTCTATTGGAATGTGAATATTTTATATATTTATTAGATTGGGATTTTATAAGACTAAATTATAAACATGTTGTAATAATTACCATTTTGAGTATTTTAAAATCAATATTATAATCTTGATATCCTTTTTTGAACATTGAATATTTATTTATCAACAATAAACCCCCAAACAATGATGAATACGATGTCCCATAAATGTATTTTTATCCAATAATAACATGGATTTTCTTAATGATTCATTTATGATGGATGATGAAATATTGATTTATAATATTTGTCATGATGATTTTTTGTCCTGGAAACATTAGTCATTGATATAAAATTAATTCCCATCAAATATACATGATGAAACCATATTTAAGATGGTGGTAAAACAAACTAAAATTTAATAGTGATTTTCATTTCAAATGAGTTGAACATGTGATGATAAAGGTATCCCTTGTGAATCTGTTATGATGGTATATTATTTTTCATCATAAATAGAAACATATGAAAAAATATTTAAATAATATGGAAGTATATTTTGAATATTTATATTATTGAGTATCATCGAATGGATTTTTTTAATTGTATTTTATTTTTATATTTATTTATTTATTTTTATGTTTTTTGAATATATGATAATATATTTAAAACAATTATTAAAATATAATTGTAATAATAATAATAAACATGAAATTATTATGATGATTACTAAAGAGCTTGATGCATGTGTGGAAGATAGTGGTATTAATGGGTTGTCTTCCATTTTGAGAAATTCTCATTGTGAATTGAATATAAATTTTGGTGGATTAATAAATATACAATAAATTCACATTATAGGAAATCAGTGGGTGAAGAGCATCATAAAACTACCACATTATTGGGGATATCTAGTTATCAAATATCAAGGTAGCATCCCAAAGAAGACGGAGTGATTAGAAATTAATGAAAAATAAAAAAAATAAATTTAGTCAAGAAAAACAGTTTTGTGATGATATGGGGTACACGCCAAAATCTATTGAGTTTTTTATTGGAGAAATATATTTGTTTACTTGAGAAATAAATTTTCAAAAAAAAAACATCTAGTAATGATAATAGAGAGATTAATGGGATCAACCCTTTCCCCAGAGGATTGTCTTCTATATGTTTAAAATGTTATTCATTGGGAAGAATTAAATCGAGATAGCTTGACCAAATATATTATCTATTTAGTCCATAATGAAGACACAATAGAGAAAATCACTTATTTAAAAACCTAAACATAAATATGGAAATACATTGGTAAGGAATTAAAAAGTTTTTACAAATTGATTCAGAGATGACTTCACTGTCTATAAGGAGATTTAAAATCCATTTCTATGAAATCAATCGAAAGCATTTTTGAGAATCATTCTCAAATAATGGTAGTAGTGAACGTAATATAAACAAATAATGAAAATTTGGGCAACAATAAAATATGAGGGGATTTTTTTGTTCATCTATAATTTTTTTATATATTTATTTCCCTATAAGAAACTAATTTCTTGGAGAAAATTTCTTATAAATAACTCTTTGTATCCCTTAAATCTCATGAATTATAGGTGAATCAATTGTTTAATAAAAATAGAGTGGGTTATGGTATGGTATCAGTTTTTTTTATGATGAGTGTCATATATAAATTTTTCTCCATTATTTTAAATAAACCAACAGGTCAAAACAGTCCAAAAGAAGGAAAATTACATTTGTCCCTCTCAAATATAGTAATTAAATCCAAAGGATTATGATCAGTCCAAGGTAGGTTCATCCCATCATCAACTTTGTAGAAAAGTGTATAATACAAATAATTTACCTCTCTAAAAACATTATTTATTTTGTAATTAATGGGATAGAGAAACTTCAAACAATTAATCCCTATATGAACAAGTCTCCAATGTATTTGAATAGATCCAGTTCTTATATCCTGAAAAAATAGAAGAATCACCTTCCAACCATAAATTTCTCCAACCCCTCTGTTTATCATTTTTCATTTCAATGATAACCCCGAGAATCTATGCATCCATGGTCGAGACATTGACACATGTACCTTATAAACAAACTTATATGTCTCCAAGACTATTCCTAATTACTACCCAATAAAATTAAAGACACTGGTGAGCACATGATGTACAATATGTATTGATTGTAATCCAACCACTAAAAGGGGGTTTTAAACGAACAACTATTATACCCATAGGAGGATGAAAATTGCATTTAGTGGGTATATTTCTGAGAAAATAATGGTAATTAACTGAGTTTTGGTATAAATATATTCATGTTATATATTATGGTATCATATTTTTCTCTAAAACAACTAAAAAAATAAACGGTTATTATAAAGTTTTAATGATAGAAAATATCATGGATTAGAAAATAACTCAAAATTTAGAGGATGGATTTAAAATAATCCTAAATCAAAGAGGATGAGTATATTAAAATTTCAAAACACGAGGAAAAGGATAAGGATTCATGGGAGGATTCATCGATCAACATCCAATAGAAAATAAAAATTTTCATTGATATAATTTTCCGAAATATGGAAATTATATTCGAGAATATTAGAGTATTAATAATGAGAATAATTTTATTGTAGAGGTTAATATTGATGGAGTGGGATTTTTTAGTGAATAATACCTTATAGTAATGGCCCAAGCATCAACAAGAAATCATGGTATGTGGTTTATTGAATTTAGAGATGGAAATAACAGTACAAGATTCAAGAACTTTTTTTAACCAAGATGAGAAATTTTGAGGGTATATTTCATTATATGATTACTCAATAATATCTATATAATGATTATTAGATTTCTTAATAAACTAATTTTATTCAAATCATTTTTTATTTATGATGTTTATTATTTAGTTTATATAAATACAAATATATTAATACTCAAAAATTAGTTAATTTTTTTAATATAATTTAATAATAAAATAAAATTGTTTATTATTATGTAAATAATATAAAAAAAGTTCCCATGTATTAGAACAAAATATTTTTAAAGACTATCAACACTTACTTACCTTAATAATTATATATTCTAATTTATTATAAATACTTGCTATTGAATATCAAGTTAAAACATTATATAGTTGAATTTTTTTTTTCATATACAAGTAGATGTCTAATGGTATTCATAACATTATAAATCTCCATAAAACATGTAATAGTTTTGTTATATGTAACATAGAAATAATGGTCAAATAAATGAACTTTAGGGTGTTTTTTTAAAAGAGAGTTAGTCTACACTGATGTATGTGGTCAATTGAATTAAAATATAATGAAAAAAATGGGATTAGTATTAACATTATACATGATTATATAAGGAAAAATGGATATACATTCTAAAGATGATGTCAAAAGTGTTTGATATATTAAAATAATTTAATGCGCTGGAGAAAAATATGTGAAACTATAAAAAAACTTTTTTTGATCTAACCGATTTCGGTTGTACACCATTGATACTATTCAAGAGTATTTCAGAAAAAATTTAATTTAACACTACATAACAATGGATTACGAACATGAACTCCTTATACTTACTAGAAGAAAAATTTTACACATTCAAAATATGCCAAGATGCTTTCTTAAGGATAAAGGAGTTATCACGACTCTCTAGTTTGAAATGGATTTATGTGTTGCATATTTTCTAAATAGATTTATAGTATGAAAAACATAATTATAAAATTATTCCACAAGAATCATAGATTACTCATTATTCATGTGTAAGTCATCTTAGAGTTTTATTTTCTATTGACTATTTCTGGATTGCAATGGGAAAATGTAAAAATCTCTATGATAAACTAGTGATGCTTGTACTTATGGGGTATTGAGATCGTGAAATAGGACATGGATTCAATAATTGCATCATTTTTTTTATTGCATTCAATAATTATTTTATATTTATATAATGAAATTCATGGAAATGGGATCAGGTTACCAATTCTTGAGTGGTACAACTCATATTCGAAAAAGATGAAAATGGATAAATAAATACCAATAGAAGAACAATGGTTTGAAGAAACCTTGTTTAAATCAAGAAAGAAATTTAAATTATATGTAATTAATATTACATTTCATTTATAAACCCATTAATATTTTAAATTATTAATGAAATATATGAATTTCATGAACTAATATAAGAGTTTGTAAATTTTTATTACCTCTTGGACACTTCTAATTCATCAAGAATTAATGATATTATATCTGATAAAAGATATAGGAATGTGATGAATAAATAAATACTAGCCATTGAGAAGAAGAAGACATAGTAAATAACACACCACCCAAAAGGTTCTAATCAATTTTTCAGAAGTGGGTGTTCAAAACCGTGAATAATATGTATTGAGAAATCAAATGGAATGATGAACAATTTTCCGATAAAGTCTATAGATGAATGAATTAAATGACTAAGGTAAAGATATTTCACCCGTAGAAATGATTTTGATTATTATATAATAAATAAAAATATCTTAACAACAGAAATGGAAGATCCATTAGTCAAATTTAAAATCAATGATACTAAATGGATTTTTTAAGAGGATATCTATTTAGGTCAACCATCAGAATATATGAAGAATGTAAGAGAAAAAAATGATTAAATGTTAAACAATGTTATAGATTTAATAATGTAATAACTATTTCTTCAGATCACTGTTATTTATTACTATCGTCAACCCATTATATTTTAGAAGTTTTCATTCAAATATTAACTCTATGTTATGAAGTAAAATAATGGAATCCTAATATTGGATTTCATATATGATAAAATTTTTAATTTCATAGGATATAATCTAGTTATGTTCTCATCCATTGAACATAGAATGGTAATGGAAATTTAAATGACTAATATTATAGATATTTATAACATTCTATGCATAAAATTTGTTAATGTTGATTATGGAAGATTCATTTTTCAAGGAAATTATGTATCGCATTTTTTTGGTAAAGATCAATTTAGAAAATTATAATCCTTTTACAACCTTGTCTAATATAGGATTAGAATAATGGATAAAATATATTATAGATATTAATCCTCTATTTTTATGGTCAATTTGGATGCTTTAGATTTATAATGTGAACCATTATAGATATTCTCTTTCTGGTTGGAATTTTGAAATTATATATGGGGGATCCTGGTCATACCTAGTTTAATTCCATAAACATGAATTTTTAGGTATATTAAAGGTACTATAAATGAATTTATGGTCTATACACTCCAAAAATAAGTAAAGAGTTTCGGATATTTAGAAAGTGGCTAGTGAAATGACCATGATGAAAGGAATATTACAATTCATTTCAAATAATTTATGTATGAGTCAACATTAATATTTTCATGTAAGAAATGATCCATTTTGAAATTATCTTCATGTGAAACAAAGTACATTAAAATTGATGTTTTTGTTTTTCTTTCCATATCTTTAATAAATTTTGAACTATATTTAAGATATACATAAGAAAAAACTAATAAAATTTTTCTTGGATGTAGTTTTGTAATTTCATTAAATAATTCATTAGTTATTAATTTATGAAGAAAAAACATTGATATGGTGAATCATTTATTTATATAGCATGTGAGGAATATTGAATATGAAATTTTTCCTTAATAATTATTAAAAAATACACATATATCTTCACGAAACAATTTAATCATTATTTTTTAAATATAATACTAATTCATGGAATGCAAAGAATATAGTTTTAATGGGGGTTTTAAAAACTGAAATTTATTTAATCTATAAATACAAAATATAATATTGAATTTACATGTGGACCAATCAGAAATCTATATTCACTTTTATAAGAGAAGTAAATTTTATGAGCAGATAGAATCATTTTTTAACAATGAATTTAGTGGAATCAAATAATAATAGTGGATAAATTCAATCCATTGACAATTTCATTGTAGATTGCAAAAAAATAGATTTATATTATCATGAATTATAAATTGCATCCTCTTATCCATTTATCCAAGGTAATAAGTTAAATTTTTATTTTTTTATGTCCACATTATATCCCCCCCATCAATCACCACAAGGGATATATGTATTACAATTTTTTTCAAATACACCCTTCATAAATTCTTGTGGTGAATAAAAATGTGGATTAAAACAGAAATTCAAAATATAAATGGTGAGTATTGTGATGATTAATAAGGGGTGGTAATTCTTTGGTTAGTTTCTTGGAGAACATTCAAGAAATTACAATAATCGAATTTTCATATCATCACTACTATAGATCATGATTTATTCAATGGTTTCCTTTATCATCCCTAAAAATCCTACCAAAGATATAAGGACCCAGCCTTAATCCTTACATAATCATGAGTTACTACGAGATTACACATTGAGGATCTTTTCAGGTTTAGAGTTTTAGAGAATTAGATCATAAAACTTGCATTACATTCCACATTTAAATAAAGTGGTTACATAAAAGATAGTATTCATTTTTCCCATCAATGGAAACATATTTAAAATAAAACATGGATTCTTTCTTGACACATCCTTGACACTATCATCACATCATGTACCTTTCCATTGACCAGTGAAAAACATTTCAAAAACTTGGGATGAGCATAAAAATCTCAGTAAGGGTTATAAAAATATGGAAAGGAAACATGAGTTCATATATACATAAGAATTAAATCATACATTACCCATAAAACATAGGCACTTTAACATACCTCATAAAATCATGAATAAATCATAGAAATCATAAGACATAAAAGGTAACTTAAGGCATTCATAACATTCTTACGTAGGGAGTAACCCTCTTGGTTACGTTTGGAATACCCACCACAGTATATTCCCTAAATCTCTTTAGAGAAAACTTAATGTTTCACTCCTTCGCGTTACCCAATGCATTGGAGAGCTATATCGGGCTCACCCGCCCTTAGTTTATTACGGAACCACCTGTCTTCATAACAATTCCCAAGAACCATAACATAATCGTACCACATAATACATGCATAAAGGAAACATAACATTTCCACATTTTAATCACAAGATATCAATAAAACACCTTGATATTAAAAAAAATTATGAAAACCATTTTTAATAACAAAATAAAAGAAAATTAAAACATGGTATTTATTTTTCTTTTAAAAAGAAGGTATGGCTTGTAGAAGAAGCCGAAAATCAAATAATGGTCACGGCGGCGGAGAAGTCATTGTCGCCACATAGGTATGAAAAAAACATTCCCTTTTGTCATTTTATAAAACGCTTCATATAAAAAGATTCCTTTTGGATAAATGTAAAAGTCAAAGGTGTTTAAACACCATATAAAAGAAAGTTCTGTATAAAACAAAATATGCCTCAATGAATAAAGATTGAGACAAAGTCCCTTACAAAGACGATATCCTTGGTTTAAGGATAAATCAATTACATAATTATGTGTGAAAAACGAATACACCAAATATAAGTGGATATTAAGTTTAAAATAATCAAAGGTAATTCACACATATTCAAAGGATGACATATTCAATAACTACATGTTGAACCCAAAGAAATCGAAATTGGGTTAAGAAGTTCCCTTGACAGCCTAACGACGTCACATCAAAATGAGTTGATTAGAGATAAAAAAAGGTATCTCATCACTTGGAAATAAAATTTACATCAATAAGGATATATGATAACATATCCCAATATAACAATATGTAAATTAAAAGACCCAACAAAAGATGTCTTTTAAAAAAGGAGGCCGAAAGGTTCCCTTACCGACATGGGTATCTTTCGAAACATACACCTCGTGAAAGAAGGACAATACAACATTGATGTAAATACTCATAAAAGAAATTATATTACACAATGAGTAAAATAATGGGAAGTACATACACCACTAAAAGGAAATTTTGGCAAATGTAGCATAAATCTCACGGGAATAAAAGTGAGATGAAAAATCCCTTATGAAAACTCGGCAGCCTAACGGTGCCACTTAAAACATCCAAAAATGGATTGATGAGATCAAATAGGGTCTCTCATCATATTAACATAAAGTTTACAGAAAGAGGAATATAAAAGAACATCCCCCAACATAAAAAAGAAGAGCTTAAAAGAAGTGACATAAAAGAGAGTACTTTAAAAGAAAGAGAGAGGTTTGATCTCTTACGAAAATTCGGCAGCCTAACGGCGCCACTCAAAACTTCCAAAATGGATTGATGAGAAAGAATAGGGTCTCTCATTATATGAACATAAAAATTAAAGTAAGAGTAATATAAAATAACATCCCAATAACATGAAAGATGATCTTAGAAGGAATGACATAAAAGAGTGTACTTAAAGAGAAAGAGAGGAGTAGGATCCCTTACCTCGGGTCCGACTTGACACGATCGTTCTTTAACGTCCTGAATAATAAACTTGAGTTAATTTCCACATTATTAAGAACCTTTTTCTAGTACATTATTTTTTTTATATCACTTATTTCCATGTTATAAACATTATGTAATCATTTAAGATAATAATGTTTGTTTTGTTGATATTTGGTTCTTAAGTCGAAAGTGGACTTCTTACAATTACATGTTGTTCGTGTGGTCAAATGTTCATTATATCCAGAATTATATTCAGGATTTGGATATAATATATATCATATATATCCAAAATATACATGTATTTATAATATTACATAATCATTTAGTGGTAATAAATGAAATGCACCGTTCATGGAGACGGTAAGCCGTACATACGCATGAACGCTACTTTCATTTCTATGTCATATTAATGAAATTAAAACCAAATGAGAGTTATGTATATTTTAATTCTAGAATTGTATTCATCATTTATATGTAACATAAATCATATATAATAACTTTAAATCCATCCTTTATACATCCCATATATGGCATTAACGAATCAAATCACTTTGAGGGGCCGGTAGTCCGCACTTCCTAAAATGAAATTATCATGTTTACCCACAGTGGAAACCATAAAGGTATGCCACAAAAGAAAAATACAGAAACATAAACATATTATATATCATATATAAATATATTGACATCTTAATGTCCACCTTTTAAGGTGTTATATGAGTGTTGAACAATCATCGTTTCGTGAGGCAGAAATTCACCATCCACTGAAACAATATTTTCTTTAACCATTTGATGTAGGTGTGTGTAAGTGTAGATCGAATGCTTCTTATAAAAACATCCTTGTATATTGAAGATACTGTAGTTTTTACAAAATAAATGAATAAAAAGAGTTTAGGGGGTTGGAGAAGAAAAATAAAACAAAAGAACACAAGTGAAGACATTACCTTAAAATCGGGTAACTCCCTTTGGTTTGAGCTCAAAGGCTTCCTTGGGAAGACTTCTGCCCAAAGTGAGGCTTCAAGAAGTTAGATAGGGATGTGGAGAGACATAATGGGCAGGGTTGGCCGATCCAAAGGCTTTGGAAGTGTGGGTAAGGAGGTTGAGGTGGGGTCTTTTATAAGAGGAGAGGAGGGGCACTCTTGGAAAGGTATAAAATGTAACTTTATTTTCAAATGAGTTTCGGATTTTAATGTTCCCACATTGATGTGTTTCGAGGATAAGGTGATAAGGGTTCTAAATCAACCGATCCAATAGGTTTTTGACATGTTTAGGTCTTAGAGTTTACATTATCTTTCCATTTTATTGAAATCGTTAAATAATGAGGTCATCGCTGCATCATCATGATGCCATAAATAATTTAATTTATTTAATGTCTAAAAATTATAAAAAAATACTATGATGTAGGAAATCTTTTTAGATTTCCAATGAATATTTATATTCCAAAAGATAATTTATGTAGACAAAATTTAAAATATTTTACTTAGGTGATACATTCTTTGTTACATTTAACATTCTTTAAAAATAAAAAGATAAAAAGTTTCGTTCTCACAAAATTGATTCCATGGGGCCCCCAAGTTTGGAACAAGGCATCCCATGGTCGGACATGAGACAAATAGTAGCCTTAGGACACATTTTGTGGTCATTTTTTATTATTATGATATTATCTTATTTTCTTTAACTACCCGATTACTCATTAATCAAGATAATAAAAGATAATTACCATCGTTACTATTCATAATGTCCAAAAACAAAAGAGTCTTAATTAAATAATTTAGACCTTATGATTCCAAATATTTAATTCATTTTACCAAATTCCAAACACATAAATTGAAATAATTAATTTAAAAAAACTTCCCATTGTCAAAGCAAATAGCGGGTTTTTTGAAACAATATTTATGAAAAGTTTGGTACTTGTTTATGCCTAATTCCAAAGTGAAATTAATAAAAATGACCATCATTGAATTACATGTTAAAAATATATTCTAATTACACTTAAAAAAATTAAAAAGATAATTAAACCATATAATTAAATTATATAAAAAATAAGTTTTGATGTAAAATGCTGTATTTTTCACTATTCAATGAAAAATGAACATTGTCAGAAAAACAATAAAAATTATCCCAAGGTAAATTTCAATGTACCAATAATAAATAATATGTTTAGTTTGAAAAATAAAGCTTCTAAAATTTTCAAAAAGTGGATTTAAAAGGGGTTCACCATCAAATGGAGGTTAATCGACCTTTTAAAGAATATTAGAATGTTTATGCTTAAAAACCGGATTCATTTGCATTTTTAATCCTCTAACATTTATTGTAAAGAGTAAAAATATTTGAAAAACATATACAATAATTTTTTAGTTAGTTCTGTTCATTCCAGCCATTACAGCAGCTAGGCGTTAACTACCATTTAAAATAATATTATTTTATTATTAGAGTGCAACGTAAGATTCCCAAGAAACTCGTTGTTGTGTATTGGGTACGCCATCGAGCATAGCATCCCCTTTAAAGTAATATTAATATTTTATTCACAAATATGGATAAATATAAAGATGTCATATTCTTTATTTACCTGGGTTGTTACATCCTTCCCCCCTTTTGGGAATTGCGTCCTCGCAATTTTAAAATTGAGCTTCGAAACATCCTTGAAAGTCCCACATCAGAACAAGAGTCAGTAAAACAATCACTTTAAAATAAAGAAAGATAAGTACAATGGTCACCCGAGTTATCCCATACTAGGATTCCAAGTATGAAAATATGGACATGGAGGAAAAAAACAAAGGGTCATGTTCTGATGGAGAGTGATAGAAAACATGTTTAGGAGAAAGTTAACCACAAGAAAATCACAAACTTGTGATGGGTTAAATGGTATTCGATTCCCCAGTAGGAAAAGTTAGTAGACAACATTTTTGTTTTAAGTTACTTTTTATTGAGGAATTTATTCATAAGGAAACATAATCACTTATCATGTTGACTTTCATCTTTTATTAGATTCCTTACACAAACTCATATTTTCTTCAAAAAACGAGTATTTAGGAAGACTTGTTCACATTAAGAGTACTATAATAAAATTCTAGAGAATCACCTAATCCACAAAAGAGAACTATATACTTCCCATGTCTTAAGAATTTAACCAAAACCAAAACCAAAAAGGTTAGTACAAGATCAGATAATCTAGAAAAGGATAACCCTTTATAAAAAGAAAATCTATTCTTAATCTCCAAATTTTTTCCAACAAAACCCAAAGTTCAACGAGGACCATTCTATAATCAATTTGTCCATAAAATTATTCAAAGTAAACCAAAATAAGATTGAAACTCAAATATTTGAAGGATTTAGTCACATAGTCTTCCAAGTTAAATCGTAACATTTATCTCCAAACAACATCAGTTGCTCTTAATGTCTCGTATTGAAAAGTAATTAACCTAATCACTTATCCTCCATGATAGGTTAATAAGTATCCATAGATACCCCAAAATCAACTAACTCTTAATTCATAAAATAATCTAACTAAAAAGAATCAGTCAAACTAACCAGGGACTTCACGTAGTCCAGTGGTAGGTGATAAATACCAGTTGCACTTTGGTTGTGGGTTCGATTCCCGCAGCTCTGTCCGACGCAATGGGTTGTCACAAGATCTGCGTGTTGTCCTTTTTCCAAAACTATATAATTCTCAAATCATTCCCCAAAAAGAGATAAAATCATAAAAAATAACCATAACATAATTTAACCTCAATTTTATCTCAAGCCTTTCACTTCCATCATAACATATAGTAACCCATAATTACCTCAAAAGTAAGGATCATATAAACCCAAATGGTTCTTTATAACTATGTCCACAAAAGAACAGATAACTATTCGTTGAATAAAATTTTCATATATTAAACATCAGGGTTACACAAACTATAAAAAGTCTTCTAATGTAACCCCATCATCAAAAGAGACTTAATACTCTTAAGAATTTCACCATAACTCTTGAAGCCCTTATATGTTGACATCTTACTCATTCAACATTCTTCATGACCCGTTAACCATTACTTTCCAACTTATTATGAAATACTTATTTCCTACAAATAAAATCATGAATCATATCCTAAGATTCCAAAATTGGAAAACAATAGTTATGAAATAATCCATAACTTTGATTGGTTATTTTCAGTTTCTTCAACCTCAATCGGAATGGAATTAGTTATTGGTAAACGAACATTTGTAGGATCTTGGTGATCCCATTCACGAAAATTCTTCATAGGACATGTGTTTGCATAATGACCATGCACACCACATTTAAAACATTCAATTGATCCCTCAGAAAGATCTTCTTTCCCTTTACTCGAGTCAACTGGATGCTTCCTTTTTCCATGGCAGGTTCTTGCTTTATGACCTTCATTTCCACATCTATAGCATATTTCTGTCCCTTTGAAACATTTTACTAGGTGTTTCTTTCCACATTTTTGACATATAGGTTTTTGAACACACTTACCTTTATGATTAATACCTGTAGTTCCGTAGGGATTTGTTTCTCTCATATATGATGCCTTAGAGAAATCACCAAGGTTTAGGTGGTCAATCATGACTCAAGATAGTTGGTTTAGGATAATCACAAGAGTTCTCATTGCAGCTCCCATATAATTCAGTTTCTTGCTCAAAAAACTGTCAAAGTTTCCTTCACATCCACTGTTACTTTGGTGCCTTCTTGATCCAGCCATTTACTAAAACCAAAAAGGTCAGTGTGAGTATATCAACAAAACCATCATGTACTAATGAGGAAGATAAACACTAATATATACTTACTCATTCACTTTATCTAAAACTAGGACTCTTTTTGAAATCTTAACCATTATGGTAATTTCACTTACTCTTAAAGAATACCCTAGCCTCTAAAGTAATCTAAACCGACCTTTGATACAAACTATAAGGCCCCAGCCTTAAACCTTACTTAATCTTGAGTTACTACAAGATTACACATTGAGGATCTTTTCAGGTTTAGAGTTTTATAGAATTAGATCATAAAACTTGCATTGCATTCCACATTTAAACAAAGTGGTTACATAAAAGATAATATTCATTTTTACCATCAATGGAAACATATTTAAAATAAAACATGGATTCTTTCTTGACACATCCTTGACACTATTATCACCTCATGTACCTTTCCCTTGACCTATGAAAAACATTTCAAAAACTTGGGATGAGCATAAAAAGCTCAGTAAGGTTTCTAAAAATATGGAAAGGAAACATGAGTTCATATATACATAAGAATTAAATCATATATTACCCATAAAACATAGGTACTTTAACATAGCTCATAAAATCATGAATAAATCATAGAAATCATAATACATAAAAGGTAACTTGAGGCATCCATAACATTCTTACGTAGGGAGTAACCGTCTTGGTTACGTTTTAAATAACCACCATAGTATATTCCCTAAATCTCTTCGGAGAAACCTTAACGTTTCACTCCATCGCATTACCCAATGCATTGGAGAGCTATATCGGGCTCACCTGCCCTTAGTTTATCCCGGAACCACCCGTCTTCATAACAATGCCCAAGAACCATACCATAATTGTACCACATAATACATGCATAAAGGAAACATAACATTTCCACATTTCAATCACAAGATATCAATAAAACACCTTGATATTAAAAAAAATTATGAAAACCATTTTCAATACCAAAATAAAAGAAAATTAAAATCTTGTATTTATTTTTCTTTTAAAAAAAGGTATGGCTTGTAGAGGAAGCCGAAACTCAAATAATGGTCACAGCGGCGGAGAAGTCGTTGTCACCGAATACGTATGACAGAAACATTCCCTTTTGTCATTTTGTAAAATGCTTCGTATAAAAAGATTCCTTTTGGATAAACGTAAAAGTCAAAGGGGTTTATACACCGTATAAAAGAAGGTTGTGTATAAAACAAAATATGCCTCAACGAATGGAGATTAAGACGAAGTCCCTTACAAAGATGGTATCCTTGGTTTAAGGATAAATCAATTTCATAATTATGTGTGAAAAACGAATACACCAAATATAAGTGGATATTAAGTGTAAAATAATCAAAGGTCATTCACACATATTCAAAGGATGACATATTCAATAACTACATGTTGAACCCAATGAAATCGAAATTGGGTTAAGAAGTTCCCTTGACAGCCTAACGACGTCACATCAAAATGAGTTGATGAGAGATAAAAAAGGTATCTCATCACTTGGAAATAAAATTTACATCAATAAGGATATATGAGAACATATCCCAACATAACAATACATAAATTAAAAGACCCAACAAAAGAAGTCTTTTAAAAAGAGGAGGGTGAAAGGTTCCATTACCGACATGGGTATCTTTCGAAACATACACCTCGTGAAAGAAGGACTATACAACATTGATGTAAATAATCATAAAAGAAAGTATATTACACAATGAGTAAAATAATGGTAAGTAAATACACCACTCAAAGGAAATTGTGGCAAATGTAGCATAAATCTCATGGGAATAAAAGTGAGATGAAAAATCCATTATGAAAACTCGGCAGCCTAACAGCGCCACTTAAAACTTCCAAAAATGGAATGATGATATCAAATAGGGACTCTCATAATATTAAAATAAAGTTTACAGAAAGAGTAATATAAAAGAACATCCCCCAACATAACAAATAAGAGATTAAAATAAGTGACATAAAAGAGAGTACTTTAAAAGAAAGAGAGAGTTTATATCTCTTATGAAAATTCGGCAGCCTAACGACGCCACTCAAAACTTCCAAAATGGATTGATGAGAGAGAATAGGGTCTCTAATCATATTAACATAAAAATTACAGTAATATTAATATAAAAGAACATCACAATAACAAGAAATACGAGCTTAGAAGGAATGACATAAAAAGTGTACTTAAAGAGAAAGAGAGGAGTAGGATCCCTTACCTCGGGTCCGACTTGACTCGATCGTTCTTTAACGTCCTGAATAATAAACTTGAGTTAATTTAAACTTTATTAAGAACATTTTTCTAGTTCATTATTACTTTTATATCACTTATTTCCATGTTATAAACATTATGTAATCATTTAAGTTAATAATGTTTGTTTTGTCGATATTTGGTTCTTAAGTCGAAAGTGGACTTCTTACAATTACATGTTGTTCGTGTGGTCAAATGTTCATTATATCCAGAATTATATTCATGATTTGGATATCATATAAATCATATATATCCAGAATATACATGTATTTGTAATATTACATAATCATTTATAGGTAAGAAATGAAATGCACCGTTCATGGAGACGGTAAGCCGTACGTATGCATGAACGCTACTTTCATTTCTATGTCATATTAATGAAATTAAAACAAAATGAGAGGTATGTATATTTTAATTCCATAATTATATTCATCATTTATATGTAACATACATCATATATAATAACTTTAAATCCATCCTTTATACATCCCACATATGGAATTAACGAATCAAATCACATTGAGGGGGCGGTAGTCCGCACTTCCTAAAATGAAATTATCGTGTTTAACTACAATGGAAACCATAAAGGTATGCCAAAAAAGAAAAATACAGAAACATAAACATATTATATATCATATATAAATATAGTGACATCTTAATGACCACATTTTAAGGTGTTATATGAGTGTTGAACAGTCATCGTTTCGTGAGGCAGAAATTCGCCATCCACAGAATCAGTATGTTCTTTAACCATTTGATGTAGGTGTGTGTAAGTGTAGCTCGAATTATTCTTATAGAAAAATCCTAGTATATTTAACATAATTGAGTTGTTACAAAATAAATTAATAAAAAGAGTTTAGGGGGTTGGAGAAGAAAAATAAAACAAAAGAACACAAGTGAAGACATTACCTTAAAATCGGGTAACTCCCTTTGGTTTGAGCTCAAAGGCTTCCTTGGGAAGACTTCTGCCAAAAGTGAGGCTTCAAGGAGTTATATAGGGATGTGGAGAGACATAATGGTCAGGTTTCGGTCGAGCCAAAGGCTTTGGAAGTGTGGTTAAGGAGGTAGAGGTGGGGGCCTTTTATAAGAGGAGAGGAGGGGCACTCTTGGAAAGGTATAAAATGTAACTTTATTTTCAAATGAGTTTCGGATTTTAATGGTCCCACATTGATGTGTTTCGAGGATAAGGTGGTAAGGGTTCTAAATCCACCCATCCAATAGGTTTTGGACATGTGTAGTTTTTAGATTTTACATTATCTTTCCATTTTATTTAAATCATTAAATAATGAGGTCATCGCTGCATCATCATGATGTCATAAATACTTTAATTTATTTAATTTCTAAAAATTATAAAAAAAATACTATGATGTAGGAACTATTTTTAGATTTCCAATGAATATTTATAGTACAAATTATCATTTATGTATACAAAAGTAAAAATATTTTACTTAGGTGATACATTCTTTGTTACATTTAACATTCTTTAAAAATAAAAAGATAAAAAGACACTTTCTCACAAAAGTGATTCCATGGGGCCCCCAAGTTTGGCACAAGGCATCCCATGGTCGGACATAAGACAAACAGTAGACTTAGGACACATTTTGTGGTCATTTTTTATTATTATGATATTATCTTATTTTCTTTAACTACCCGATTACTCATTAATCAAGATAATTAAAGATAATTACCGTCATTACTATTCATAATGTCCAAAAAAAGAGTCTTAATTACATAATTTGGACCTTATGATTCCAAATATGTAATTAATTTTACCAAATTCCAAACACATAAATTTCAATAATTAATTTAAAAAAACTTCCCGTTTTCAAAGCAAATAGCGGGTTTTTTTGAAACAATATTTATGAAACGTTTGGTAATTGTTTATGCCTAATTCCAAAGTGAAATTAATCTCAATGACATAATTGAATTACATGGTAAAAATATATTCTAATTACACTTTAAAACAAATTAAAAAGATAATAAAACCATATAATTAAATTACATGAAAAAGCAGTTTTGATGTAAAATGCAGTATTTTTCACTATTCATTGAAAAATGAACATTGTCAGAAAAATACCAAAAATTAACCCAAGGTAAGTTTCAATGTCCCAGTCATAAATAATATGTTTATTTTGAAAAATAGAGCTTATAAAATTGTCAAAAAGTGGATTTAAAAGGGGGTCGCCATCAAAAGGCGGTTAATCGACCTTTTAAAGAATATTAGAATGTTTACGCTTAAAAACTGGATTCATTTTCATTTTTAATCCTCTAACATTTATTGTAAAGAGTAAAAATATTTGACAAACATATATAATCATTTTGTAGTTAGTTCTGTTCATTCTCGCCATTACAACATCTAGGCGTTAACTACCATTTAAAATAATATTATTTTATTATTAGAGTGCAACGTAAGATTCCAAAGAAACTCGTTGTTGCGTATTGGGTACGCCATCAAGCATAGCATCCCCTTTAAAGTAATATTAATATTTTATTCACAAATATGGATAAATATAAAGATGTCATATTCTTAATTTACCTGGGGTGTTACAAAAGAGGAGCATATTTTAGTGAAAAGTAAATTATTTGATAAATCATTCCATTATATATACTTTTCCTTAATGAGGATAAGGGTTCTATTTTTCAGCGATTGAATTAGCTCTAATAAAAACCTAACCTTTAACGATGTCGATAAATTAAACTATGAGTAATTTAATTTTCATATATATTTTTATATATTATTACAAATTATTAATATAAAAAAGTATATGTATGTTAATATAATATATTAGTTTTTTATATAACTATATTATAAAAAATTAATTATCAATCAAATTATCATAATTTTAAATATAAATTATTTACAAAATTATATTAATCAAATAAAATATATACTAATATATTTACATACATTAACTAAAAAAAGTAATATATAAATATAATATAATAATATATTATAAAAGATTAATTTAAATATATAAATGAGTATATATATATTTTAAAAACAGTTCATATTTGAATTAATATGTGTATATATATATATGTTAAATACTGTAAAAAATATAGCTATTGTTTTATTTTGGTGTATACATGTCCATAGATGTTGATATATGTATATGTTTGTATGTACATGTATGCATATGTATGTTTGTGAAATTATGTGTATGCATTTTTTTGTATTTGTATATATACATATACAGGTGTATGTAGGTTTATATATATGTTGTATGTGTACATATGTTTTGTGTGTATGTCTGTGTATGTTTATGTGTATGTATGTATATATATGTGTTGTGGATGTATATGTTTATGTCTATGTGTATATATTCATGTATGTATATGTATGTATGTGCATGTATCTGTATGTGAGAGTGTTAATGTATGTATATGTGTATGTCTATGTCTATGTGCATTTGTATATTTATGTGTATGTTTGTGTATGTGTATGTGTACGTGTATGTGTATGTGTATGTGTATGTGTATGTTTGTGTGTTTGTGTGTGTGTGTATGTGTGTGTGTGTGTATGAGTATGAGTATGTGTTTGTGTGTATGGGTATCTTTATGTATGTGGATGTGTATGTATATATGAATAAGTGGGTATATGTGTATTTTTTGTAATAAAGGTATTTACCTGTGCATAGGTGTATGTAATTATATGCTTGTGTATGTGTATATATATATATATGTATGTATATGTATATTTATATATGAATGAATATGTAAGTGTGTGTGTGTGTGACTGTGTATGTGTGTGTGTGTCTTTGTTTATGTATGTGTATGTATGTTTGAATGAATGTCTTATGTATGTAATGTGTATTCTTGTGTATATTTTATATGAATATATATTATTTTTTTGTATGTAATGTTCCTGTATGTATATATGAATACAAATATATCAGTATATTACAAGAAAATAAATATTCTTCAATTTTACATACTGCGTTATAGTATATATGTATATATATACACATGTACAAAATTGTTGGAAATTTAGTTTTTCATATGAAATAAATGTAATGTTATATGGAAATGTATATATATATATATACAATTATTTTTTTTATAATTTTTTTTAATTCAATTAAGTATTTTTTTTAAATAATTAAAAATTACTAGTTTTAATACCATTTTAATTTATATAATTCCATTTTCTTCATTTTTATTTTAATTCCTTCAAAATATAAATCAATAAACATTAATTATGAATTAACCATTCATCATTAGTTTATTGATAATATATTGTATTTGAATGTCCATTTAATATTTAGTCAGTTTTATTTTAATATATATTCATTTTTTATATTTTTGTAAATGCTATAATTATAATTAATTATTAATTTTATTATATTTTTATTTATTTAATTTAAATTATTATAGTAAATTCATTTTTATCATTTATTCAATTTATATTATTTTGTCACTTGTAATTGTTTATTACTTACCAAACGAATATTTTTTATTCAATTGTCATTATATTAATAAAATAATTAAATATACTACAATTATCACAATATTATATGATTTATTAATACAACTAATGAAAATAGAATTGTTTATTTTTTTGTAATAGGTTTTGTAATTTTTTTAATATTAATTTATTGTTGATATCAATAAATTTTTAATAATAAGTTTTATATAATTTCTAAATCCTCATAATTTTTAAATTTAAATTTCATATTTACTTTCCACTAGTATTTAACAATGATATATTTACAAATGTTAAATTATACATTTATTAGTGCTTATTAGTTAGAATTCATAGAGGTATGATTTATCCCATTAGTTTTTATATTTATAAATATATGACTTTTCAGAGAAAAAAATACTGTAAATACAAATATTTATCATCTCTTTGAATTATCACACTAGTAAATGTATACATTATATGTGTTATTTTAGTAGTGCCAATGAAACCTCTCCATGCTTATTAAATGAACTATATTTGAGGCCACCCTATGTGCATCATCCATGATCATGTGGAAGCTGAATCCTGGTGTCACCTTCTTTGAATCATTAAAATTAATCTACCATTAAATAAAATGTATGTAAATCATTAAACATTTTTAAACAATCATTAATTTTTTTAACTTTTTTTTTCTTTTCATCATCTTGAAGTTTTATTCCCTATTTTAATGATTTCTGGCTCTTTTAGTTCGTTCTTCTCTTCTAGTCAATTTTTATAGCCACATGATTTTCATGACCTCAAAAAAATAATCTCTTAATCTATTCTATGTTCCACTATTCATTTTCAACATAATTTTTTTTATTTAATTTCAAAATTAACCTATAAAATTTCATTACATATTTTAATTATACTGTCTTATTTTCATAATAATTTTAAAAAATCATTCTATGAATTTAAAAAAACACTCATTGTCATTTTTTATTTATAATGGTTTTTCCATAGACTCACAGACATTTTGCGGGGGATTAAGATTTATATTATTTAAAGTTATTTTAATTTGAGAAATTAAAAATTTTCTCAAAATTTGTTATATTAATTTTATTATTCTCATTGGTAATTAATTAAAAAAATTATTGAAAATTAAATTAAGATATTTATAAATAACCCTATAAATTTTATTTTTCCCATTATAATTAAACATATTCACCTAATATTTGTAAAATTCATTTTATAAAAATTCATTTTGTTCAATATTAAATGAATCCGAATTTAAAAATTCCAAAATTTTTATAGAATTGAAATTTCCAAATCATTAATTTTTTAATTTTATTAATAATTTTGTTAATTTCATGAATTTAATTACTCATTATAATTATTATTTTATATTAAATACATCCTTTTCATGCTTTTGAAATTTCAAAATTTGGGATATTTTCATTAAATCATTCATTTTTTTTAAAACTATACACAATCATAATTATAATTAAAATTTCATGGAATATTGGAATTTTTATTTTGATTTTTACCAAATGAAGAAACTAAATATTCTATCTCTCATAAATTTACAAATATAATACCAATAATGGATGTGGTTTCCTTTATTCTAGAACAATTAAAACATTGATAAAAATAAGTAATTTTCATTGTTAAATTTTTATAGGGAAATGTTATTACATATACACTATTACTTATTAAAATATCTAAATTCATAGGTTTATTTTGAATATTGTCACAGACAGAGGGTGAATTATATACCTCAATGAGTCCACTTCAAAAAAATAGAATAAATTATGATATCTAACTTCGCATAAAAAAGAGTTATAATAGTTTATATTCATATACTTTTATAATTTATATATGTTCTAAAAAGAATAGATGTATTGAAAATTTATGTCAAATATGATAACTGTTTGTGTCTGTGTGTAACAACCATTTAATATTCTATGTTAATTCCCAATGGGTATTAATATAATTTGTTAAATATTACGATTATAAAATCACAAATGATAGATATTAATCAACAATTTGCGGATGTCAATTTAATAATAAAATACTATAAAGATGGTGTTAAATATTTAATTGAGTTTGAAACATATAATGCATATGAATGTTCATAAATACATTTTGTATGTTTACATTATTTTTATTCAATAACAATTAGACCATTGATGTTTGAATAACTCTTGATCTATCACAAAATAGATCAATTTTTTAAATTTTTGAATAAAAAAGAGGATGAAATAAATTTTTTATACTGACTAGAAAAACAAAACATTTTTATATCATCATTTGTGATTTCAATTTTTAATATTGACGATGATTGTATGGAGTATATTATTACATGAGTAAGGGATAATGAAGAATGTACAAAATAAATGACAAAGAATGTTTCAAATAAACTTCTTGTCTGTATAAGGATATTTTTTGTGTTATATAGTTATGTAGAGGCACTAATTTATAGTAGTTGTACTAAATATAAAACATTATAAACCACACAAAATATATATTACTAAAAATATGGAAATAGTTTGTGTGTAATTATATTTATTGATCTTCATTCTCTCTTGAATGATTTTATACTATAATATAATGAGACTCATGTGTCAATATATGACGCTAAATGAATGTTACATACAATGGGTATGATCTGTAATTGAATACACCCTTTCTTAATTGATGGTATATTTTCTTACAATGACCATTAGTCCCATAAAATTCTTAGAGTATGGTTGGTCTTAATGCAATAAAGACGAATCATGTAAAAACCCGGCTTGGTTTTACATTGCATGACACCCAATATGGATTTGTAAAATGTGTAGATCAACAAAAGAACAAAAATATAATTCATATAATATATAAAATATATAAAATGTAAGAGAACATCGTGGATGAAAATGTATCATAATATTGAGACTAAAAACTAAGTAAAAATTCTAAACCCAAAAAATGAAACAAAGTCTAGACAAAATACAAAACCATATCTCCATGTGAGCATTCATCACTAATATCCCAACCCAAGATTAATTAAACAATATAAAATATAATATAGCTATATAGAGGATTCAACTCCCTTTAAATATATCCTTAAAACAGAAGTGTCTATATGCCTAATGGAATATGTAATGGTTGATACAAATACAAAGAAAGTTTCCACCATGAATTAATAAAATTTTTGTCAATATGAATCATTTAGTTATATATTTTAATTTTTTTATAAATAAGTTTGTATATAAATAATTCATCGATGGAATTATAAATAGAAACCACATCATAGAAGATAACAAAGTGATAATTTATGTCACTATACATAAGTTGAATAAAAATGAAAGAAACATAATTGTTATTTAGAGTATGGAAAAATGAAACAATTAAATGAAAGGAAAAATAATGAGACATAATGTGATTCATAAAAATATTTATTCCTTCTAGAGTCTATCGATATCACAACCATTTTTCATCACTAAAGGATCGCAATTGATCCTATGTTACATGTTCTCAAAAAAACATATAATAAAACATGATAAAAATGTAAACAATAATTCCAGATGTGAAGAATCACCATTACCATGCTTGAAAATTCATTTTAGAGTCAAAATAATCTTTGAGTTATTTTATCAAGCACATTTCATGCTAATTATTTTTTAATAACACCCCATGTAAACCCCATTAAGAAAAACATTGTTTCATACCATAGAATAAACCATGTAATCTTAAAATAAAATAAATCACATATAAAAATAAATTAAATTTAATATAAAACAAGGTAAATCAAGGGATAGAAAATATATTGGTAGTCATACCTTCAAATTGATTAAAAACCATGTCAATACTGAGAAAGAAAACTAGAATCAGATAGATCAGGTTCAAATGAGCCTAGATCCATATATAAATTATTTGATTCCACATTATAACCTATATATATATATACAATAAAATCCATTTTTTTCCAATGACATATGGGATGAGACTTCATAGATATATGAAAATAATATAGGATAAATTAAAAGGATATATAGATTTACCTTGATGAGATTCCCCCAAATCAATCTAGATTTAAAAAGGCACCAAGGAGAGAACCCTTTGGAGAGTCAATGAGTGGATGGTTCGAGCTACAACAAGATTTGTAAATGTTTATGAAACAATATATAAGTAATCTATTTATTTTTACAATTTTAATAATTTTGAATTCGGAAGCATTGTTTTTGTACATTGGTAGACAAACCATGCATGAACCTTGTGGTTTCTTTTGTCCCTTAAAAACAAATAGAATAGTTTTCTAGGAATAATAACATGGTTAAAAAATTATTCTCATGATGTGTGATATCCAATAGATAAAACCTATCATCATTAATTATTCACATTGATACTCACAAGGTAGTTAAAACCACACTCAAACCTTTAAAATAACCACCAAACCCCATATAACTAATTAAAATAGTTTCAACATAGTTAATTCAAAAGGTTTATAGATAGTGTACCTATCCTATTTTATAAATACTCTACATTTTATACCATTAAATCCCAAAAGCCTCTCAATCCATCATATTTTAAATGTAATCTCAAAAACAAATATTCATGTATAATGGAGGGCATCACAACTCTCCCCATCATTGAACTATCTTCCCCAAGAAAGAACTCTTATTTTTAAAAATTTCAAAAAAAAACATCCATTGACACCCCATCATTGATTCCAACTATCATTTATCATGGATTCCCAAACCAAAATTGAATATTATATATATATAATCAATTATTTTGTTATGCATCAACTTATCTAGAAGATCCAACATCTATAATGCTTACTCAACCAATGAGTTGTCGGGTTCAAGATCAATATCATCCCATTACTTTCATGGGTGGGATTTTGTTGATACCTACTAAATTAGGAATAATGAACATAATCTTGAATATATGTTATGTGAGATAGAAATTCAAAATGATAATCCCCTTTTACACATTTTTTGTTGATCTAAAAAGGGTAATGAAATATTAGTTATAACATATCTTACTTACACAAATAGTGATGGCCCAACCAAAATAGAAATTTCCAAGAAACCCAAATATCATAGTTGTAACTCGGATAGAAGATGGAGATAGTCCGTATAAAAATTGGAGTGACTATTTGATACCACTAACCACTTTTGGATCAACTCTACCCTATATGTCATCTCTTGAATAATATTCATTCAAACTAAAGACTATTCTCTCAATCCCTCACAACACAAAAGAGATTGGGTTGGCCTCCCATACAATGCTTTTATAGAGTTATATTGAAAAATAATACAAATAAATAATTTTTTATATAATTGAACTCAAGGAATATGATTTTCCCAATTAAACCAAAAGAAATCACACATTCTTAGACTAAATAACCATGAATATGAATTGATCTCTTAGTCTTCCTATCATTTTGAGGGTGATATGTCGTGTTAAATATCAATTAGATATGCATAACCAATATTAAACCTTTATAAAAATGGACTAAAAACCTTTGTAACCAATCTAAAATAATATAAAAAGGAACACAAAAAACCTTTATGATATCCTTAACAATGAGTTGATCTAGATCATGTACTTTGATCTATCTTTAATAGGATAGAAATGATATGATTATACATGTCATAAAATTATTATAAAAATAATATATGTTCAAATATTATTCCATCATATAAAATTATTATATATATGGATACATAATCCCACATAAAAATCATAATTGGTAATTCTTTCATTAAACTACTAGGTCTATGGTGTTGAAACGTAATCCTCTAATAAGTTATGCATACTGATATGGCATCTATAATCAACCACCTAATCCCCAACCACTAATATAAATGTATAAAGTCATGATATATCATCATAGTAATATGGGATCATTATCTAACTGAATTTGTGTCTATTATAAATAAACATATAATTTAGAGATATCATAACATAAAACCTTCTTTGTAAGCATAATACTTCATAATTTGACTGAGACCATTCACCAACGATCACCCTTCCATTAATGATTTTACTAATGTGAAAAAATTTATGTTTTTAACTTTACAAATAAGAATCCAACCATAAATTGTCGAATCATCTGGCACACAATTAAAAACACATTTTAATCATCCTTGTCTACCACATATATCTTTTTCATAGACAAATCAATCAAATACCACTCCTCAAATATCTCTATCAAGGATTTTTTCAGTATCATCATGATCATCACATTGGAAACCAAATTTATTTCCCCAAGTGTACATGAAATATTCATATAAAAATTATAATGATAATCATCCTAGAGTCTCCATTGTTTTTTATAGCCTCTCAGGGTGAAAAATACAATTTATAATAATGTGATTGTAATACATAATAAGACGCTGATGAATGATATATTGGTACAATGTCTTGAGGGAATGCATCATTGCAGCTAAATCAATATCGTGAATAGGGTAATTATTTTAATGGGGACATTGTTGGATATATACATAGGCCAAAAATTACTTATCCATCATCATAAAAAATTATCATCCACAAACCACCAAAAAAATGTACAAAAATTTATATGAGATATGATTCATCCAAACTATAAACATCGAAGAATCACTAGTGAGAAAAAATGAAACAAAAAAACTACTCATAATGTTAATAAATTCCCCTAAATGATGTTTTGGTAATATATTCCTCTTGTTGTAACAACTGATGGAACCAAAAATAATGGTTAATAATATAGAACAATACAGTTTCCCTAATTTTATCAAATAGTTCATCAATCTATGGAAAAGGATGTTGATTCATGAAAATGGATTCTATTTTATAATAATAACATGATTTAAATTTCATTAATAAATATATAGTTGGAAGCTTCAGTATTAAATTTTTAGAAAGTGATATTCTGAAGCCCAAGCTCACACATTATTATAAATAAAACCATTCACCTCAAGATTTTGATATGAAATATAAGTTCTTTATATCTACAGGTTGCATAAGATATATTTTAATAGAGATGATATTCATCCCAATTTATATGTTGATAAAAAACTAAACATTCATTTGGGGTGATTACCCAATTTAATAAACTGGGGGAACCTTGAGGTACACATCCACAACAGTAATAAGGGACCCTTTACAACATTTATTGAACATGATAAAAAATATCTCACAAAACAATAATGTGATTAATATTTCTTTAGAAACTATTGGACCCAAGCATCTAGAACTAGGATCATATTAATTCGGAAAATGTGCATATCCCCACCATAATATAGAAACTAAACTTGTTGATGATAAAATATATGTTCTTAAAATATATCTTCCCATTCCATTTCAATATTTAGTAGAAATACATTAGTATCAACAACTAAAAAACAAAACATTGCTTTTAGATCAATAACCATGAAATGGAACACAAAATATTTGAACCCTTGTTCTTTACAACTTGTATAGGGAGTGGAATGAACCATCCTAAATTGAATAAGCTCTGATCACATGCCAAAAGTTTCAATCTAATGAGAAGATAGAATTATCTGATTCAGTGGTATCTAACAATATATAAATAAGGAGGACAAATTGAATATGATAACTCTTGCAATGGTTATCCCTCTTTCAATCCCATTTGGTGCATACTCTGCTATATAGAGACATCCAACCTCATCATTACCTAACCACTATTCACATCATAAGAATCCCCCATTTTCATGTGAATTAATTCCACCACCCATTAATTAATTATATTAATATTTAGATCTATTAATAAAAGAGGATCTAGATCTAATACCCTATGGTAATCTTTTTCCAAAATGGTGATGATGGGTAGAATGTCAAAAATTATTGAATTTTTACTCTGTCACCATATATTGAGGCTTAATATGTGAAGTCATCAAGATCGATACCATAATAGAGAGTGTTTCGCTATGGATTCCCCTAAAACTACCACAGAATTGAACTGATAACCTTTGTTGTACATAATTATTTTGATAGATGACTCATTTTAGATACCCCCTATATAATATACACTCTAACTAAAATCATCTTCCAAACTAATTATACCTAAAATATTTTAATTATCAGACACCATAGTCAGTTTTAGTGGGAACATTATAATTTTAATTTACTAAATAATCTCTAAAACCTAGAATTGTGCATTGAAAATTAAGCTAGACTTTACAACCATGCTTGGTTGATAGATGAAATAACTATATGAATAGGGTATCATAATCCATAATGGATCTCTCTAAAATACCAAAGGTAAAACATTTTCCATATTTCAATAATCACAACATTGTAGAATAAAACTATTTATTTATGATATTCTTGAATCTGAACAAGGTAAGGTCCTTATGTGACTTAAATTGCATGATGAATTCCCCCAATTGTTTTCTGAGTACATAAATTTTATTTGTGGTAACAAACATTTTTGATTCATTTGGAGTCGTTATGAAATGGATGATCCTTAAAATAAATTAGATTAAATCATTATTATTCAAGGGTTACCCAATCACCATTGAAGATAGGTGGATTCTATTTTGGAAAGTCAGAATAATGGACTATCATCTATCCTTGGTTTCTAAAAAACCATATATCAAAGATTATTGATTATTAGTATAACTAAATTCACCAATGAAATTTCTATTAGATGATTTTCCTACGAAACATTTCATTCATATTCCTGCCTAATATTTGGATGAGTTATCCTAGGTAAAATTATATATCAATCACAACAAATAATGAAATATTAGAGAAAATATCAAGAAAGCATATATAATTTCCTAAAATTTAAAGAATTTATATAGTCTACATATTCATGAGAGGAAATGGAATATAATTAAATGATCATATATTTAATCCCCAAGAATTTGAATCATCAAAATAAATCAATGAAATTATAAATATTAATGAAATATCCCTAACTACCCATGGTAAATCTGATTTATATAGAAAAGTGAGCGGGTTAGGCACCCATATATATTATCAACCTGAATTCCAATGGATCAAACTCATGTATAATTTTTTTAAGTTTGGTGTTGAATCCTCATTTATTATTTAATGCAAAGACATATTTAAAAGTCATGTATAAAATTAAGTATAAAATAAACCAATTATGTTTTATCAAACATCAATCTTGGTATTTATATTCATACCATTTTTTAATAAAATAAACTTGATCGACCTAACACAAACCCCCATATAGATTACCACAATATCGAGATAAAAAAACCCATTCTTTATTTAAAACAAAAAAAATTTTAAACATTAAAATAATTCTTCAAATGAAAATTGAATATAAGAAATAGATATAAAAACTATTAAGAAATTTTAATCCATGAAAATAAAAAAATTTCAAGAAAAATCCAATATAATATTTCTATGTGAACATATCTAACCACTTTCACAACCCACTATAAAGTAAATAAACCCATGGTAAGTTAGGGAGATACATGAAGACCTTCCCCAAACATGTTCCATATAAATCATGTTTGCATATTACCACTGGAATATTTGGAGTAAGATAAATTTTACCATTTGTATACAACAATGAATGAATATAATAATTATCATTAACTATCATTTATTTCTAGAATTTAAAAAAATAATTTTGATAATAAGTATTATAGAAACATTTTTACATAAATAATATTTTTCTATTCTTTTCAAAATAAATATAAACTTAAATCAACAAGAATATGGAAAGAAACATGATTGAAATTATTATTTAAATTAGGCAACAAAAACACAGACAAACAGATAACCAAGTGACTATTTAAATAATTATATGTAACTGATACAAAAATTCATTGAAAATAATTAAGATATAGACTATTGAATTAATAAACTATGAGGAAGGAACACTATGACTCTATAAAGTGATTCCTAATAATATAGAGTCCAAAAAATGTCTCTATATATCAAAACTATATTTTGACACCAAATAATTTCAAATGTTCCCATGATCACTATATTCTTAAGAAACCATTCAATAGACCATCCTCAAAATTTTATAATAATATTTTGCAACAAAATAATCATTATTACATTTCTTTAATGTCTATTTTTGAGTAAAAATTATATTTGGAGAAATTCATTGAGTGCATTGTGCTTCACAAACACTATTTAAAGTAAACCCATTTTTATAGAATTTTCAAAAACAAAGAAACATTAATTTTGTAAAAAGCCCTCATATATATATGATAAAATAATTTTATAAAAAAAACCGAACTAAATTTAAAATAAAATAAGGTAAATAAAGCTATAGAAAAATTTTATAGAGACACCTACCATAAAATTGATGGAAACATAGGTGCCTATGAAAATAGTGTTTGGAATCGAATATATCTGGTCTTCATGAGCCAAGATCCATATGAAATAGCATCAATTCCCCCTTGAAACCCTATCTAATAAATAATAAGCAATAATTTGGGATTAAACAATAAAAGGGGACGAGTGATCGAGGATAGATTAGGGGAAAATAGTATAAATTGGGAGGTGATCCAAATATAACCTAAAGTGGACAACCCATGTCTTTCATGAATAACCAAGGAACCATGGGGAGAAACCTCTAAATCATAAAAGAGAATTTTCATTAATATACTGATGGAATTTGAGAGGAATAGAAAAAAACCATTATATTACTATGAATGTTTCAATTTTATGATTTTTTCATCAGGGTTCACTATTAGGATACACTATTAAAAAACTATTTGATAACCATGTGGTACTCATTTCCCTTGAAATCAAAATTTCATGGTTTCTTAGCAATATTAAAACTATTAAAAATTTGATCACCATATATGACATCAAATTTTCAAAACCAATCATTGTTGATGGTCCTTTTCGTCACAAATTCTAACGAATGAAAAAGGGGAATACCTTAGAACAAAGAGATCCAACCTTTGAAGAAACATAAAAAATTGACAAATTCATGAACAAGGATCACTTTAAACAAGGTTCGCTCAAGTTCCAAGCTGGTCGTGCATGTATACCGGCGCGCCACATTTTGAGTGTGCAGGTGACTTTCACCCCTATTTGATTTTCTCCCATGGTATTTAGTAGCCAATAAATACCCGTTGTGGGCACCCCATTTCGGGGACAGAATGATCCAAAAGTCACATTTATGCTCTCAGTGCCCTAGTATCTACTTGAAGTCTTTCGAACACTTATATGGTAATTTCTTACCAATAATGGAAGATCTAAAGATAATGATTATGGTCTAAGTGTTGGAATTCATCAACACATGCACACCTAAGTGTTTAACCCTTAATGGAAAATGGCCACACATGCGTGCTACCTTATCCCTTCAACAGAACTTGTGTTCCACTCTTTTGGAAGCTTCTAGGGATAATAATAAGGGCTTGAGGAAATCCTCACCCATGTATTACCCTATGGGTTGACCGTTGCGCATGTATACATGAGTCGTGCAAGTATACTTGTGCGACCAGGACTTGTGCGCCCAAACAAGACTTGTGAACCTGCCTCTTTTTGGGTGCCCCTCCTATCTCTTCAAATCCTTTCTTCAAAACCACCTCTCCTCTTCAAGATTTAGGCATCAAAACCCTCTTCAAAGTCATTTATGGCATGATTCCTTTGATGGATTACTTATTTGAAAGAAATTTTGTGGATAATCTTGCAAAACCTAGTGATTTAAATAACTATAGGTCACTAAGGTTAGATATTTCATTCATTCAAACCACATCCTTTATGATAAGTATATCATTAATTTGTGCATCCTCCATAGGAGTATTCCCCATGTCTTAAATTATTTTGATAAGGGACTCCTTTTTAGATGTAAGCCCCAGATCACAAGTCCCCTAACATGGGCCTCCTTTTCAAGAGTAAGCCCCAGTCCATGTTCCCAAATATGGGAATCATCCTCAGGAGTAAGCACCAAATTCCAAATTCCCTTAACCTGGGCCTCCTTTTTGGGAGTAAGCCCCATTCATAATTCCCCTCATCCTGGGCCTCCTATTCAGGAGTAAACCCTAGGCTTAATTTCTTTTTACTTGGGAGTCCTTCTCATGAATAAAACCCAATCATTAATCCCTCTCTAATTTGGCATCCTCTTTAGGAGTAAGCCCCAGTATTAATCTCTTTAACATTGAGCCTCATTCTTAGGAGTAATTCCAAAGTTATAAGTCCCATTTAACTTTGGTACTCCTTCTCATGAGTAAACCCCAAGATACATATATTTTTAACTCTGGGCCTCCTTTTGAAGAGTATGTCCCATGTTATAAGTCCCTTTAATTTTGGGCCTCCTTCTCAGGAATAATACCCAATCATAATCCCCCCTAATTCAGGCATCCTCCTAAGGAGTAAGCCCAATGTTAGAGTATACAAATCTCTATAAAGCACAAATAACATTATGGACACTGTTCTGAGGTTTCTTTTGAGAAGTAAATCCTTGTCTCTATCTACATGGGTGGTCACACATAAATAATCCCTATATCATTCCTTGTGACCATATATTTTGTGGCACAAATTTCCAGGTTTACAGATACCTCTTGTTTCTCACACTAAGCATTAATCATGTGATCTTAGAGTGTAAAAGTCACCACAACACATCTCTTTGGGCCGTTAATCATACGTAAGCCCCCAAATTTCATAATAGAACTATGTGTACTTTGATATTTTCCATAAAATTAGAGTACGTACGAAGCCTTTCTAAGGTTCAATCCCATCACCCATTAATTCACATCTGTCCCATATGAAGTTAAACTATATCTTAATTCTTGAACTATGTGGGTTCTGATTCTGTTCTTAATATGGATTCGTAGGTATCCCATCTGCGGGTATGATCCCAACTCTAAAATAATCCATGTCCTTTTGAATGACAATAAACTTCAAGTACCCCACTGAGTGGCTTTAAAACCAGTATGGTCATCCTAATGACCATGATATTTCTATATAATGTATTGAATAATACCATTGACTAAGAATCTCCAATGCATAGAGATGATTTTCAGTCAATGAAGAACCTCAAATACATATAAAAGATTCTTTAAATCTCATACATATCAACCATTGATTTCCAAATCGAAAGGAAAACACATTTTCAAGCATGTTAAATTAATATGGATTCATGAACATAATTTAAATCTATAAGAGAGTCCTGGAGTAGAAAATAATTCCCCCCAAAAGGTGTGACAAGTCCGAACTCCCATCCTCTCGACCAATGGAAATTCTTAAACCTCATCCGTCCACCACTAATGAGCACTACCTTTGGAAAGTAGGTCCAAATGGATATAGAATCATTGGATGTTTCTAGTTCTACGAATAAAACTATTAGAAACCGATTGGAAAAGTTTGAACTTTAAACAAAAAGAGGTCATACCCATTTCTAGGAAGAAACCAAAATGATGAACCCGACGTGAATCCTTAACCAAGTGAAATGATGTTTTACTTATTTTTTATTCCCCTATTTAACTCAATGTGAGGGCAAACAAAGAAATCAATAATCATTTGTTCTCATCCAAAAGATATAGTGGCCGAACTTATCATTATTATGTCTGTTATATCAAACAAGCACTCATTTTAATGATCTTTTTGCGTTATATAAATGTCTTCTCTAAAGTTCACACCTGTGAATGCATCTACTGCTACTCCTGTTGGATCCTCATCCGTTCTGAGGATGACATCACCTACACTGCATCCTTAACGCTGCGGCTCAAATGCACTGGTTAGGTAATACCATCAACATGGTTCCATTCCTACACTGGAGGCCGCTCTACAGGCCGTCCAATTCAATAATTAAACTTCATTCTCTGGACAGCACCGACCTACGATCAAGAAGCAGGTGGTGCTAACCACCATAATCAACTGTTTTGGGTCATTATCCCCAGAGCACAATCACCATTCCCTCTCATATTATGAGGAGATTAATGAGAAGGTCACTCAAGGCCTTATTTTAAGGAGACATGAGTCCTTCTAGAAGGATCCCATTAATAATCCCTGCCAGATTAGTGCCGTAGTGCACCCTCAACATGATGAGAGTATAGCCTTTATAGGTTCAGGTGAGGTCCCTCAGACCCGAGTCCACAAGACGAACCGTCAGAGGGAAAATACAGTTAACAGGGAGAAGGTTCTTACATCTTCCCCCTCTTAAGAAGTCCATCATGACAACTTGATGGCAAGAAATGAACGGGCACATAAACCCGTCCGTTCTAATTCCGCTGTCCAGAAGACTCGTCTGGAAGCAACCCACCAATCCCACCAAGAAATTCTAGTAGAGTATTATAAGTAGGCACATAAAACTGTTTATAAATCATCAACTAGTCAGCAGGTTCATCTGAATACAACCAAAGAACCTCGCTAATCTAATATGGTGGAAACTGATAAGCAAGAACATACACGTTCTTACAATCCCCAATTCTGATAGCAGCATCGTCTGCTAGTATTGAAAGAAATCCGTCAACCATACTTTACGGGAAACATCCAGCAGGTATATACACCTACCAATGTTCATCAAGTCTGCCAATAGTCTCTTTTGGTAGCACCTGGAGAAGTCAGTCGGAAAGCTCTGATGACAAATTTGGAGCAGAATCAACTCTCTTCCCCAATGCATAAGTACTTTCAGAATTCAATGACAAGAAGAGGAGGACATTATAAGGCACATACACCAACTCCAGATATGAAATGGATTTATATTCCAGTTCTGGTAGCTGAAGTCACCAATCACATTCTGAGAATGGTGAAGGAGTAGAAGAAAATCCCTTCCAATATTCTGGATTCCTGTTAGAATATAATAACAAATTCAGTAGCATCATGTGGAAAGAAAAAGAAATCTATCCCTATCAGTGGAGTGACACATCAACATATCACTTCGGAAATGATACACACATATGTTCCAAACTAAGTGGGTTGTGGGGCATACTCCCCATATCATACAGACAATCAAGTCAGGCACATACACTTGATTTGAATGGAGATAATCAGCCTAACATAATCATTTCTCCTGGCACATACACCTTCCCATAATAACTGCTTCTTTCAAAAAGTGGTTCCCAAAGTGAGTAAGAAGGAATCTATGAAAAAAACCCATTTAACACAGTCAAGAAATCAAGAGCTAATCTACAATAAGGATTTGCTTGATGCTGGTGTTCTTGATGCACTCAGATAATTATCTGTTTCAACTCAAGATTATTCTCTCTTATTTCCCAATAATGGGAACATTAATTTTGAAGGTCTTCATTAGAAACTTACTCATAAAGGATTTATTCATGAAATTTTGGTCGATATCAATTTATCATCTTCATATGAGAGCCACGATAACCCTCTACATGGCCATAAGATAAAGGAGAAAAATGTTCCATCTTTTGTTGTATCCCACCATGGTGGTCCTCCCCATGATGTTGAATTTATCTGTGAAAGTCCTTCCACAGTAGTAATTCTCATTTCCAAGAAAATTGTTCAATGGAAAATGCAGTAACGAGAAAGCCCTCTTATCTTGAGGAACATTCAAATGTGAAGCCAGTCATGTCTGATGTTTTACCGCTAGTAGGTGAAATACTCTCTCAATAAGAATATACCCGGGATGTAGGTCATTCTCCGAACCACCCCTGATTCATGGATTTTCTAATTTGATAAATGAATTCTCTAGAAATATTGTTGAATCTGATGAAGAAAAAAAGAAGCACCAGCTCTGGTCTAATCAGGTTGATGAATATTCATCGAATGATAAGGAGGAAGTACTAAATATGTTAAAGAAACTAGCGAAAGGTGATGTACCAGTCATGTTTTTACTTTTGGCTAACTCTAAGTATGATATTCCATAAATGTTGACGGAATATTGTATTCATGATATTCGTCTCAACATGTGGAAAACTCTTTCTCAATTTAAAATGAAATTATTATCTTATGATGAATATAAAAATCATTTCATGATAATATAAGGGTTAAAACGCCAAATTGATTTGGCATATATCTTAGTTTTCTTATATCCAAATGTTGAAAAGCGGTATAGATCCCTTCAGCGTTCATGAATTGGTGCATTAAGAGATTGTGCAAGTTAATTTCCAATTCCCAATCTAGTACTCATATTAGGGGATGGGGTGGTCACGGAGAATTGAATTTCACCATACTCTTCAGTCAACAAAGCCCACCAAAAGTGGTCTCATGCAATATTATAGCCCATGGCCGGCCACAACCAAATGGTTTTGTGTGTAATCAGAAGATTTCTCTGGAACATGCCTCAACTAGTTCTTCCAAAATTCAGGCATACAGATAAAAATTTGTCGAATTACTCTTGCATCAAAAAAATGAGAATATCGAACATGCTTCTCGTTTAGAGCGTGAATATCAGCAAGTTACTTTAGTGTCAGAAATCATCCAACGGTCATCTAAGCCATGTGATTTGAGTGGATGTCGGATGATGAATCTGGGATATTTCCAAACTAAAGTCCACAAAATCATGAGAGACATTAAGAAGGCCTCAGATGTAGCATCTCAAGAGCTACCATAGGATTCTAGGATTGGGACTCTTTTTTCCCATCTCTCGGAATCAGTAAATCGGATTCGAGGAGTTGAGCAGGAAATGAAGCAACAGTCCCAGTCCACCAGACTGGGGAATTTTTCAAATCCTCAATCTATTCCTCAGTGAAAGTCAGTCTTCTATTGATTAGGTAAGAAGCCAAAAGTAGAACACAAAGCTGAATTATCATGGGATTCCCTCCAAATTACTATTCATCAAGAAGTTCGGAAATGCCTCATAAAGGACATGGAATAAGATAGTATCACAAAAATGATGATAGAAGAGATGCAATTCATTATGCATCGATCAATGTCATCAATGTTGTTTTCACGAATCCCCCAGAACATGAGGCTCACTCAGTGGAATCAGATGAAGAAGTTCCTGCTCAAGAGGCTGTACACACAGAGGCAAATGAAGATGGTTTGTGTACATAAAATCAAAGGCTTACTTAGAATCTAGTTATTGCTTCAAACAACCAACTTCCCCCTCTCTGAAAGGAATCCAACAAGGGGAAAGAAAAAAGTCAGGTTCTGTCCCACCCTACCTCTAGAGGAGGACAATCACTCTCATTAGAGAAAAGGTTCCCACAATAAGAGGTAAAAATGAAGGAGTTAAGGAGGTCGATGGAAAGACTACTTCAAGGTAGTCTTCCTCCTAAGCGTGCTGGAGTTATTAAGTCAAGGGAATTTGTTGCAGGTACTAGGATGGATCAAGAATATCCTACTTTCCCAGTACACCCTCACAGGTCCAATCCTATGGGTTATGCGCAACAACAACCAGAAGTACTACCAAGAGTGGCAGTTCCGGTCACCACACCTGTTCAAGCTCCTGTTATTGCACCTGTAGAGGTCCAAGATCAACCTGATTTTTCTCAAAATTTAATGACTGCCATTGAGTCATTAACATCTTGGTTGGAAGATATGGAAGGATAGTGTGCACCTGTTCAATTGGAGAAGAGAGTTTACCCTGAATGGGTGGATGGAATTACTCCCCCATAAAAATTTTCAAGTACCACACCCCCAAATTTTAATGGTTCAGGAGATCCAAAACAATAATTAACACATTTTATTTCTCGTTGCGATCCTATGATGGGAACTCTAACACAATAATAAGCAGTTAAGATTTGGTGTTTTATACAGTAATTACAAGGTCCTAGTTTTTTCTGGTATACAAGCTTCCAATCCCGATCAATTACTGGATGGGAATATCTCCGTCAATGATTACTTCTTCAATTCAACTCAACTTTGTTGAAGACAATAATTTTTTATCTTACAAATTGTAAGAAAAGGGATATTTAAAGTGTTTCGGATTTCACTTCTCACTGGAAGGGATTAATATATTCACTAAGCTTAGAACTCCCTAATGAATATTTGTTTTGAATCTATGTGGAAAATTTGTGTGATGAATTACACCCACCATTGATCCCTGTGATATACATAGGATGGTATCGAGACCGTACTTCGATCGTTCAGAAGATCGAAGACTCTCTTACAATGACTAAGGATAAAACTCTTGTAATTCCATCAGCTCTAGGAAGTAGAATGGGTAAAGCATAGACTACTACAGTTACGGTTAAACAAGCACCTGTACCTGCTTCTAATTTAAAACCTTTATCTTATCGAAGGGCTACACCTCCGGAGCGTCAACAACAGAGGTCGTTTCGTCAAGATGATCAAAGAGATCAATGACAGAAAGAATTTGAGGAGTTAAAGAGAAATTTTTATTCTTTCCGAAATGAACAATGATACTGGTTACTTCATTTTGGCTCTGGAAAATAATTTGGTTCAGTTTCCAAGGCCCAAAAGGCTAAACAAGGAAGGAGATGAAGACCATCACAACTACTTCCCATTTCATCAAATTTTTGGGCAACCCATTCAAAAGTGTTTTGTCTTCAAATACCTCCTACAAAAGATGGTGGATTCAGGACAGGTAAAACATAATGGTCCTTTAGCTCAGGTAGCATGTGTTAGTGCTACAAATCTAGAGGAAGAAGGCTAGGGGAAAGAAGTCAAAAGCAAAAATACGAAGAAATAGGATGGTTGGATGGTCTGAAAAATGATCGAACAAACTCATCCCATTTTATAAGTACAATTTAAGAATCCAATTTTGTCTTCTACAATGAATGCCACTGAAAAACCCTATTCATATGAGGGAAAATCCTCCACGAAGCAGTATAATTAAAAAAAGGAGAGCAGTCAGATGAATATGAGCTCATGTAAATGCCCATGTTGTCTTTGACTATGGAAGATTTTATGCCATCTAGTTCAAAACTAGGGGCACCCTCGCACCAAATGGCACAGTCTAAACTGGATAGTCAGGCATAATCTTCATCAGATGAAGAGTTGAACTTTGGTTCTGTTAATAAGATTCAATGAACAGATCCTTATGCCAATCAGGGTTTCGAACTTGATGAGCATAAATTATATGTACCAAATAGAGGAGTTAGAGGGAGTTCCATAGGTCTAGGATATAGAGGAAGGCGTGGATATCCCAGAAGCCACTATTTCTATCCTACCCCTACTAGAATTGTATATGAAGCTAAAACTCGTGGCAGAGCCCTTCAGCGGGATCAACAAGAACAAGAAAGTTCTTCCACGTAAGGAAGATTCAGTCCTGGTACAATTATTTTGGAAGATCGGTTGGAGGATACATCGTCTTCCTCTAAGAAAATAAATAGTCCTAGGCGGTCTATTCTTCCAAATCCAAGAGTATTTCCAAATCCTATCACGATACAATATTCATCTACTTCTAAAGCATCAACTTCTAAGGTACCTGCGAAACCAAATGTTCCTGTTGGGAAACACAGACCTTTAGACCAAAAGTATGATGTCTTCAAACATTTGGCCCAAATACCAGCCATGTTATCAATTCTGGATGCCTTGAACCTATCAAAGGATCTTCAAGAGGAACTCATTGAGGCTTTGTCATGTCCTCAAGAATTTGAAACTGAAATTGATGTAGTTGATGTTTACCATATAGAGAATGTTCATGCAGAATGCAATGCAGTAATAACATTTACAGAAGAAGATTAAGATGATGTTTTTCATAGACATATCAGAAATTTTTATTAATCTGGAAAGTTCAATGATGTAGACATCTGATGAGATTTCATTGATAATGGCTCAAGAGTTAATCTCATTCCTATTTGTACATTGTGTCAATTTTGATTCATCGAATCTGATTTATCTACTTCTAATTTGATGTTTCAAGGATATGATAAAAATGAACAAGAACCTCTGGGTGAGATCACACTCAGAACTCAGTTTGGAGATCTTCTATCCAATTCATATTTCATTGTTGTTCGTAATGACATAGCCTTCAACATTTTTCTTGGAAGACCTTGGCTCCATCAACATGTCGTTGTACCTTCTTCATACCATTAGTGTCTCAAATATTATTTCAATGGTCAAATTGGGACATTTTATGTTGATAAAGCCCAATTTAAAACATGTGAATCTGACTATATTGAGGTAGAATTCTATCACATGGAAGGGAAGGAAAAATCCATGAAGAAGGACATCACCAAAATTAATGCTCCATATGGTTTGGAAAAGATTCCAGAAAACCCATTCATACATTTGAGTACAGATTATGTGTTGTCTATTAGTCAAATTGATGGGATAGACCCAAATCTAAATACTCTTATGGAAACTTCCATAATTTCAATTATGACAACCAAGCCAGACTGTATGGGAGAAATTTTTGACTCACCAAGGAATGATGAAATCTCAAATGGAGATGTCTTCATTTCATCTGTGAAAATCCAAAAATTCTATACTTTATCATCCAAGACAGAAGAATTTATAGAAATGTTATAGTTGAATAATGATGTTGACATTCAATCCATAATCTCCTCTTTATTACTCAAGGATGACCATTTATCATTAATAGGGTCAGAAATTGTAGCCTCTTATTTAGGATATTCAGGTTTTTACTTCTATCCTGATCATGGAAATTATGATTAACCATCTACTATTCAAGTTGAAACAGAAGAAATAACACATATTGAAGAAGAAGGGGAAGATCTCAGAGATTCTCCTCTAGCATTCGATGAGGGTATCTCTACCACTGTGGATGAACTCAAAGAAATCAATCTGGGTACAAAAAAAAGATCCACACCCTTCTTTAATTTGTTCTTCCATTACTCTTGAAGAGAAAGAAATGTATAATTACTTTTTAAAGAAAAATAGAGATGTATTTTCTTGGAACTATACAGAAATTCCTGGTCTTGATCTCGATGTATCCACTCATCATTTGGGTCTTCCACAAGAACATCGAGGATTCAAGCAGCTAGCAAGATGAACACAACCAACTTATGCTTCCAAAATTTAAGCTGATGTGGATAATCTTATCAAAGATAACTTCATTAGAGAAGTTCAATATCCCAAATGGCTATAAAATATTGTCCCTATAAAAAATAATAATGAGAAAATTAGAGTTTTCATTGATTTCAGAGATCTTAATTGGCATTTCCCCAAGGTTGATTTTCCAGTTCAGATCACAGAACTCTTAATTGATGTAGTAGCTGGCTATGAAGCAGTTTCCATAATGGATGGATATTCTGGGTATGATAAAATCTGAATGGCTCTAGATGATGAATAATCTAAAGCCTTATAATCCCCTCAGGGTTTGTTTTGCTATCAAGTAATGCCCTTTGGCTTGAAGAATGCAGGCACAACATATCAATGTTCCATGCACCATATCTTCAAACCCTTTTTAGGAATATATGTTGATTGTTATGTGGATGATTTTGTGGTTAAATCCAGACAATGTTCTAAACACTTGGCTGATTTGGAAATCATATTGCACAAACATCGACAACACAATTTGAACATGAACCCCTTGAAATATGCTTTTGGGGTTACCTCAGGAAAATTTCTCAGAATTATTTCACGCCATCATGGTATCGAAGTTGATCCTAAGAAGAAAAAAATCAATCCTTGGTATGTCACCTCCTCGAAATTTAAATGAATTAAGAGGACTTCAAGGAAAATTGGCCTATATTCAGCGTTTCATAGCCAATTTGGTAGACATGTGTTTACCATTCCGCAGATTAATGAAGAAGGGAGTCACCTACCAAAGGACCGAAGGTTTCCAAGAAGCATTTGATGTACTCCAGAAATATCTCTTGTTTCCACCAGTATTAATGACTACTATTTAAGGAAGACCACTTATCCTCTACGTGACAGCTTTACAGTGGTCATTGGTTGCCTTCATTGCCCAAAAGAATGAAGCTGTGAATGAAAACAGCCTTTACTATCACAATCGGACTATACATGAAGCAGAAACCCGATACTCAAGTATTGAAAAGTATTGCCCTGCATTAATATTTGATGTTCTGAAATTGAGACACAACCTGCAACATCCTGAGTTCCACTTGGTATCTCACAATAACCCTCTCAAATTCATCCTTAGTCATCCGATGCTTACAGGAAATCTGGAAAGGTGGGTAGTTATTTTGCAACAATTTGATATCCATCACATGTCTCAAAAGTCAATAAAGTGTCAAGCTCTAGCTGATTTCCTTTCTGAACACCTTCAGTAGATGATACATCTTTAGATACTGTAGTTCTTGATGAGGAAGTGTTCCCTATTAAAGATAATCTTCATACATGGGTAATGTACTTTGATGGTGCTTCCAGAAGTCCTAATAGAAGAAAATGGAAGATATGAAATTCAATAAGGTTGGGTTAGGAATTGTGCTTACTTCCCTAGAAAAGGCAGTGCTACCATATTCCTTCTTATTTTTGAAAGGAGGTACAAATAATTAAGCATCATACAAAGCTCTCACCACAGGCTTGGAATTGGTGCGTCAGGAAAAAGGGAATCACATAAAATTTAAAGGTGATTCAGACCAGGTAATCAGAAAAGTCAATGGGGATTATGCCATCAGAAAAGAAGCATTAATCCCTTTGTATTATTACGTCAGAGTGTTGATGGTGGAATTTACTTTAGAACCAACATTTTATTATGTCCCACGAACACAAAAGGCTAATACTGATGCATTGGATAATATAGCCACAGCTCTGGCAGATCCAAATTGGGATGAGAAAGTCATCAGTATTGCCCACCGTTGTTAAATTTCACCTTATGATCAAACCATAATATAGTAAATCAAGGAAACTAGTCACATTTCTAAACCATAAGGTCATACTACAGTATAGATGACACCTATCTTGGAATACCTTCAAAATTGAACAATTCCTCATGATAGAGCCAGGAAAAAACAAATCCAGAGACGTGTGGTCAATTTTACTCTTTATGATGGCCCAAATCACCTAGAAAAAGTTCTCTACAAAAGAGGATTTGATGAAATTCTCTTCAGATGTATTGATGGTGAAGAGATAATAGTTTCAATTAAAGAAGTACATGCAAGAGTCTTTGGTGCCCACCAGTCTGGACATAGACTATCTGATCAAATTTGAAGCCTTGGATACTTTTGTCCTTCAGTGATACATGATTGTGTTGATTTCACATAGAAGTGTCATTCATTCCATGTACATGCCAAATTAATTCATCAACCCCCCATAGTTGCTTCATAAAGCTAAATACTCATGGCCATTTGCCAAATGGAGAATGGATGTAGTAGGACCTTATCTTTCGGCTACATCCAAGCAGTTTATGTATATTCTTACTACTACTGAAATCTTTTCCAAATGGGCAGAGGAAATACCTCTAAAATATGACAGTTCTAAAATCAATGTTAGCTTCATCAAGTCTAACATCATTACCAGATTTGGTGTCTCTCATACCATATTGATGGAAAATGGCAACAAATTCTATTCTTCTGGGGTAAGGATGTTGTATCAAGAGTACAACATCAAATCCAACCATTCATCATGGAATCATGCTGCATCCAATGGAAAAATAGAATCCTTCAACTAGACTCTTTCAAACATACTAAAAATTCTCATAGATATAGATAAGAAGTCCTGGCCTGATAAACTTTTTATGCTTTATGGGCTTATCGGACCACCACCCGCTCTGCAATGCGGTCAACTCCTTATTCATTGTAGTATGGAACAGAAGTAGTATTTCCCATTGAGGATCAGTTAGCCTCACTCAGAATAGCTATTTGTGATCAGTTATCTATAGATGAACAATCTCAAAAGAAATTGGATGAATTGGAATGATTAGATGAAATAAGATTGTGCACCTTGCACCATTTGGAAGACTATCAAAATCGAATAGCACGAGCTTTTAACAAAAAAGTTTGTCTTCATTCATTAATTCATGGATAATTGGAATTCATCCTCAGAACTCCAATGATACTAGGATAGTGGCCTCCAAATCTTGATCCAATGTGGGAAGGAACGTACTCAATACATATGGTCTACTCCAACGGAGCTTATTCTTTAATCTCAATGGATGAGAACTCATTATAACTCCAACCAATGCCAGATTCATGAAAAAATATTTTGTTTAACAAAAATACATATTTCCAGCAAGACGTTAAATTGAAAAATATGTCCTAGCTAATTGATGCTAAATTTTACATCACCCTTTTGTCCAATATGACATTAAACTATATTGTCCCCACGTCCTAGCTACATGAAATTAGAGTCACCATTTGTGATAAGTCATCTACAGATGAACAATATCAAAAGCTATTTGATGAATTGGAATGATTAGATGAAAAAATATTGTTCACCCTACACCACTTAGATGTCTATCAGAATCAAATAGTATGAGATTTAAACAAAAAAGTTCATCTTCATTCATTCATTGAAGGAGAATTGGTATTGGTCCTCATAACTCCAATGATACTAGGAATGAAACCTCCAAAACATGAGTCAAAGTGGGAAGGACCTTATTCAATACATAAGGTCTACTCTAATGGAGATTAATCATTAATCTCAGTGGATGTAGAACTCATCACGACTCCAACCAATTCCAGATTTCTGATGAAGTATTTTGTGTAACACAAATCTTTAGTCCGTACTGCAAGACTTTAAACTGCACAACCCCATAGTCCTTACTACAAGACTTTAAACTGCATAGTCCCTCCATTGTCCAACATGACATTAAACTATTTCCAGTCCCATATATATCCTACATGTCACTAAACTGTGCATCATTAGGGTTGTTGCTACCACTTGTTTCTCACACTGAGTATGACTCACGTGAGATTAGAGTAAAACTCAACTATAACACCTTCTCTGGGCTGTTAACCATGTGTAAGTCCCAACACCATTTCTAGGCCATTGTCCTCAATTACAACTCAATCACTAATTCATTCCTCAATCAAACTACACAGACTTTGATCCTTGCCTTCAAGGATGGGTACATAGGTAACCTCTTGAGGTTCAAGCCCAAAACCAATATCTTCACATCGATTTACCTCCATCTCATACTATTTTGATTTGTGAAGCCACCCCCAATACCAATATCTTTACATTGGTTCACCATCGTCCTTACTATATGACATTAAACTATATAATCCCCCATTTTTCTTACTGCAAGACATTAAACTACATAGTCCCCTCCATTTTCCTCACTACAAGACATTAAAATGCCTAGAAATACGTCCTAGTTACATGACGCTAAACTGTGCATCATCGGTCCATGCATATGACCTTAAAATATTCGTACTTTTTTCCTGTATGACAATAAACTACCACATTCTTTGATACCCTCACCTGAGAGAGAATCATCATTAACATTGATCTCCAATCATGTAATATTCCAAATACTACATGCATACATGGTAATAAACAAACCTTTTATCTTGGGTCAAACCATCATTGCACTAAAGTCCCCTTTTACCCTTCACTTGTATGAACCAAATTCGTATAGAGGGTATTTCAAGAACTATGTATTTCTTGATTCCCATCCTTATGGGATATATAGAAATGTTCGAGCATCCCTCAAATCTGGACCCAAGTCTTTGGGCCTAACCCCAAATTCCACTTTCAGTCCCTTGGCTGAAAATTCACCCTGTGAAAACATGAATGTGGTATGAAAACCCTAGTCTTCATTCACATCAAGTTTGTAAAACACACAATGTGTATTCCTCATTATGGTCCGTGCTCTATGACCCTAAACTAAGATCTCCTACACTCTAATCCCACATGATGTTAAATTGTATTTCAATAACTACGTATGGCTTGATTCCCATCCTTATGGGATACGTAGTGAAGTCTAGCACCTCAATTCAGGACCCAGCCACAACATGATTATGGTTATCATTGTTCTGTGTATCTTTACATGCATTGGAAAATGCCCTTTTTGATGTGTCGTACTCCAAACCTTAAATACTTCAAGATACCCATAACCCTTTTCTTATCTTCTGGTCACAAAATTCCTGATACCCATGAATTCTTTTGTCTGACCATGCAGCATGTGCCCTTAGGTGGCCTTGCATAAACAGTCTACATAATGGACATGTCAGCCAAAAGATGCTATTATTTGACTATAGATCCAATCTCTTTAGGCGTGCCTACATAATTCAACCCCCTAACGGGTTTGTTAAATAGTGGTAACTTCATTCTTGGTAGTAAAACCTCTTTTGTCTTTATTTGTCTTTATGAAAATATGTAGGGATCCGCCAAAATAGCCATCCTTAACATATTTGTCCCATACTCTTTTTCATGATTTTAACGTTTTCATGTCTATGGTTTATTTTTCCCTTCCCTATGTTTGGTTCAGACCTTCGTAGGAATGAAATTCATCAAATTATCTGATAATCTTTATTGGAAATATATTTTCTATATTCATGTACCTCTCTTTATACAGCAGACTTTGTGCTTTGGAAAATTTGAATCTCCATAAATATTCACTATCTTTTTAGCAATAGAAAAGTAAAATTTTTGAGTGATCTTTTTCCTGAATATGCACCACGTGCCCTCAGGAAGCCTTGCATAAGTAGTCTACATAACGGACCTGTCAGCCAAACAATGCTATTATTTGACTATAAAACCAATGCCCTTAAGTGTCCCTGTATAATTCAACCCCCTAAATGGTTTGTTAAATAGGTGTAACTTCATTCTTGGGAAATACTTATTCTAATTCATTTTTTCCATTTTTTTCATATCATTCATTAGATTCAAAATTTTTTAAGTCATAGTTTATATATTTTCCCTCATTTATGAGTATGGTAATATGTTTGCAGATAAATTATCATGGAACTGATTCAATTTTAATCCATTCGGCCAATGTTATTTTCACCTTAAACATTAACCTTTTTATGTCCAACATGTTTGACTTTAAACTACCAAAAAATGACAAGGGAACATTGAACAAAATTCAATACCCAGCTTCTAGAAATTTCCCTTTTAAAATATCATTTATGTTGGATAGACATTTATCACTCCACCCATTTCTTTCGTTAATGTTAACTAATCTCAAAAAGACTGATAATACAATACATTTTATATAACTTGGGAATAATGGTTTCTTGGAATGACTATAAAATCATTAAGAATTCTATTTTTTCGATAGTTTCCACACGACAATCATGAATTAAATCTTCAATATGATCATATGCCTCTTTATTAATAATGTCATCAACATTAGATATTGAATATTTAGATATTTCACCATGCTAGATCCAACATGTATAATTATGGATAAAACTATAGTAAATTAGTTTATCCTTTATTTCTCTAGAGTTTATCAATTTTATATTCAAACCCTTTAAACATGCACAAAAAATAAAATCATTGCCTTTAAGATTTTGTTTTCAAAATTACATTAATTAATCAATTACTTTTCATATTCTATTAGGTCCATTAGGCTAGATAACCTTAAAGGTGGGTGAAGCAGGGTATGACAGATTAAAAAACCTGCCGATTTTTTATCTTGTTTTACTGTTAGAAAAAAATCTCCTCTCTCTCCTTCCCAATGTAGAGTATGAATAAACCTTAAAGCATGTATAGGGTACATCGATTTTTATTTGGTTCACCCTCACTAGGACATGTACAAGAAGCATACACCAGTAGTTTATTGATGTACCAACTCCATAATAAGTGCTCTGCTATTTACATGTTCGAAGCGGACTCACTATCTCTCATGGTTTACAACCACTTCAAATTTGAGAACTCACTGCACATTCTACTGAAGTGAGCTCACTGCTTCTTCAGAAGATCCACTCACAGTTTATAGACCTGTAGGTCTCTTCATTACCACTAATGAATGCATCCTCTATTGTATGTAGATGCTCTATTAAGGTCTAAATTTCATCTACTAATGAATACCACTTTTCCGCTGAACACTATGAAATTATTTTGAAAAACCTTCGCAAAGCATCCTACTTCGTGAGGCTCCCAATTTCATGAATCTAAAACAGGCCTTCACGTAGCTCCTGCCTTTTCGCGAAGAACTCTCATGTAGATCAATCCTTCGCAATGCATAGGTCATCACGAAAATCATGTCATTATAGAGTGACTTCCCTTGTGAAGCTCACTGAGCCAACGTAGAGCACATAACTTTCATGGAGCAAGATTATCCACTACGAAGCTCTTCTTTCGTGAAGAACACTACCTTCACGAACCACCTTCGTGAACTGAGTGGAAAATATTTTCATTGAAAACTCTCTACTTCACACGAGGGGGTCGAGTTAGATTTAAAAGCATTTCCACTGACCCTCAAACCTTCCATGCGAAGTCAACACCACATCATATCTAATCAGAAAGTTCCGAAGTTCCTTCCAAAATTCTCTCAAAATTGCGAAGCCCCACATAAAATTTTTGATCACAGAGTCTATCTTAATCTTGGAGCATCTCGTAAATTCCTTCATGCCTTCACCATGGAGCCTCCTACCAAATTCCTTCACCGTTATTACACGTTTCAACCTCTACCGTTCGTGAAGATCCTTGTAATCATGAAGAATCTCTGTCAACATTCTTCTGGTCTTCGTGAAATCCAAACCATAAAACCTATATTGGCGAAACACATGCCTTTTCCATATTTAAATAAGGTCTTCATGGAAATCTTATTTCCCCAAAGCTCACCAAACTCCAAATCGTCCATTCCTTTGTCATGCTTCTTTGTCAACATCTTCTGTCAACAAAATTTCTGAAACATGAAAATTCACCATGGAAATCTGATTTGTCATCAAGCACAATAAACACAAAAAAGTTGGAATGTTACCTTAATGGGTTTTTTCCCAACATATTCAATAGTGGTTCTTAAAAAATTTATCCAATTACGATCAATATAATACTGATATTTCAATATGATCAGTGAGTATATGAAAACATTTAAACACACACACACATATATATATATGAATGGATAAATTTACAAAAAATAATTAATAAGGATTGGTAATCAAATTATAAAATATTTCTTTTTAAAACATCACCAATTGCAGATAAAAAAACCTCTAGGCATACGAAATGCCTTCATACCACAAAAATATCAAAATATAACATCAAAGTTATTGAACACAAAAATTATATCAATAATATATAATGTAGTGATATCTTTCATATAAGAACATAAATTATTTCCAAAACATTTTCTAGCATCTCATCATAATAAATCAATATTAACAACTTTAGTGTAAATTTTTCATGAAAAAATTAATCAATATTTAACAGACATCCTAATGTAAAAATAAAAATATCAAAGAAATATATTTTACAAATCAATGATGTATAAATTAATTAATCAATATATATCATCAAGTTTTTTATTTCATCAATATTAGATTTCAAATTAAGTTCTCTTTAAGAAAAAAAATTCTAAATGGGAATCAGCTGCATAAAAATATGTGAAAAAATAACTCAATAGTAAAATTAAATGATAAATAATATTACATCAAAATTTTAAAAAAAATATAAAATTTTGATTTCACCATAGGAAATGGAGACCAAATTTGAATTCGAACCCTCAATTTTTTTGTAATAATAAAAAGTGCAATAACTAACAATAATGTTTGTAAAAATTAAAAATAAACAAGAACAAACAATGAATATAGAACCTGGGATGAATGTCAGATGGAAAATAGTTTTCAAAGAGAAATGCATCTATAGATAACAAGATAATTACTAATTATGAAGAATCAAACAACAAATCATGAAATAATTATAAAAACATAAGAAAATAATGAACAATAGATATTGGGATCACGGGTCACTATCAATGAGTTTGTCGCGAGGGGGATATAGGGTTTCAACATTCCAATAAATAAGGGATTCATGATATAGTATAATTTTGTATAACTTTTCGAGATTGGTTATTAGGAAAACTGATGCGGAATTAGTATTTTTCTGATTTCCCATGTCAGTTTTACTTAAAATGATTTATGATTTTTAAGCAAAATTTATAGTGTTAGTTTTCTATAGTATCCAATTCTGTAAATAAAACACTAAAATTATCCTCATGCCTTTTTTTAAAAGAAATGATGTAAATATACAAAAAATTAAACTTTACCGCCAGTTGATGTTAAATTTGTTGGAAAAATTTCCTAAACCTATCTTGGCATTGTTTTAATTAAAACTGATGGCATTACATCGATGATAAAGTATCTATATATATTATTTTATATTACATGTTAGAAAAACAATATTTCAATGATATATTAATGGATTCAGAATAATAAACATGGAAAATGAGTCATGATGTAGCATGATAGAATAAAGTCAACATGAAAATGTAGCAACAACTTTAAACATGAAATCATAATCATATGTCATGGTTAAAAAAATATATCATAAAATTATATGATTAGTATAACCTCCCATGCACAGTACATATAATCTCAAGGGACTAAAACATTACCCAATTTATTGGAGGGCTATCTAATAAAAACCCATCATAATCATATCATGTACATGCATAAGTGTCACAAATATATTGTATAATATAAGAACTAATTTCATCACATTTAAAACCATGATTAAATATTTAGGGTAAAATACATGGAATTAACAAATAAAAAATTTATAGGTACATTTTTTTGAAATCCCATGAGTTGTAATGTGTATGGGTTTACACCTCACTACTGTTTGGTAGGGAAAATTACAGTGACATTTCAATAGCATAATGACAATGCATGAGGATTCATAAAATTTCTTGATGATAGATAATATTGGTATCTATTAGAATAAAATTTAGATTAAATGTATTAGGGATATATAAAAACATAATTAGAATGAAATTTTTGATTTATTTGTCATAATATAAGGAGAGTTAAAGAATAAAACCCAAAAATGTAAAATCACGAGATAATTTTTCCTACATAAAGGGGTGACATAATGACTGATGAGAGGTATTAATTAGATTAAAAAGGATCAATAATGAATTTTAAATAATATTTTATTTCATAAGGATGTAAAACATCATATCCCATTAATTGGAATTGGAAGACATGGTGAATTTCCAAAACAGGGTACATTAATAGAGAAGAGGAAGATAGAATAACTTACCCTGAGAGGGATATTACAAAATCATGGAAGGAGATTCTTGAATCATTGGGGAAACCTTTTCCGAATCTAGAGAGGTAAGGGAAGAGATATTAAATTCTGAACGTTTTTTTAGGGAAGAGTAATCAGATATTTTGTTGGATTATATAGTAAAATAAATGGGAATTATTTATTATTTCCCAAACATTGGATTTGGATTATATATAATATTTTTATAAAAAAACACAAAATATACCATAAATTTTTCCAACAGTTGTTCCAAATTGGAGTTTTTTAAACTATTTTATACATCTTATGTGTAAAAATAATAAAATATTACTTATGGTGATATGTAAGTTATTCATGATTATAATGAAGTGATTCTATAACTGTAAAATATAGTTTTGTTTTTGGAGGATTCAAAAAGCCATTATGAATTTACTAAAATAACATAAAAACATAAATTTTGACAGGAAAAAATATATTTGTTACTTGATACCTTTTATAGAAATTTTTAAATGAATATTTGGTCATTATGTTGTCATAATACCCATGATATATTTTTACAGCACTAAATTTTTATTGGAAAATTTGATTGTCTTCTAACATTATGAAATTTTACTATTCGATTATTTCATTATGAAGATTTTAAATAATTATGTAATTTTATAAAAATAATATTCCTAATGATTGAATTTTCAATTTTAAAATAAGAATTAACATTTTTTGTGAAATGATGGTTTTTTCAACAATAATAGTTTTCCAACCATTTTAAAAAAACATTTTTCTACATAAAATTTATATTTTCATTTATAAACATTGAAATACTTTTTAAAAATATCATTCACTTTTTATAATTTGTGAATTAATCAGAAATATATGACTCAATTAAAATATCATATTACCCAAAAATAATTTTTTTTGTTTTGCTGTAATAAAATTAAAATCATTTACTATACAATTAAAATATTAAGTAAATATAACCATTATTATTTTTAAACAAATATATTTTTATATAAATATGTATATATTATTATGGTCATTTGATACACACCCCTTTTTTAAACAAAAATGTCATCTGATTGTAAGATGCGTGATGGTGAGACTTTCTTGGGCTGGTGTCGGTACAAGGCTAGTATTGTGATGTCATTGGTCTTAAACTTCCCCCATAAACAATTTTCATCATGATTTAGTTAATAGATTTTATCATGGGATTGGTAATGGTAAATTACTAGAGATGTTATCTCCCTATGAGTCTCTGCTGAATGGGATTCAGAGGGCATGGTCCTACTGGTTGATGTTGTCACATTCTTTTACCATGTCAATTGGATTTATCAAAACCATATATTTATTATATTCAAATGATTTCAATTTCATGGATATATATTCAATGATAATTATTTTTAATGGTATTTTTAACTCTATAGGATAAAATCAAAGAAGTTCATTTGTTATTATAAATATAACAGGGCATTTAATTCAGTCAAAAAAGGAATTGTATTTATAAATGTTCAGGTCAAAACACATTGTTAGTGTTGAAGAACAATTTCTTGGTTTCGATAGATATTATTGTAACTTTGTGGATATTTTTTAGAGAATATTTAATCAAATAAAAAATAACTAGAATGTATTCATTCTTACTTTTTTGGATGATTGTGAGGAATTTTTTAAAGAACATTAGTGAAGGCTAGTCAATTCACATTTTCTTACACTTTTTGGTAGTGGGGAATGGTTTGTAAATTATAATTATGCATCCAATGAATTGATTGAGATTAATTATAATGTAGAAATAAATCGTTATAGCTTTTACCATATGGAAATAAGCGGTTGAATGAAAAATTTACCAACTCATGATTTGGAGTTACCTATGGTAATTTTTTCTCTAATGATATAATGATGTTTTCTCAATAGACAAAAGTGTGATATAAATAAAGATCCCAAAATTTAAATGTATATTTTTTCTCAAAAATAGATCAAAAAATTATAGAAATGATGGATGTATATGATTAATGATTATAACTTCTTAATACAAAATCCCTTTATTAACTAAAAAGTTGGAATATGCCTTGAGTCAAAAGGATCATGCATTCATATTTATGATAATGATCACTGGGTATAAAATATTTATTGATTTTAAAATAATGTCTCTTGAAATATTTATTTTAGGAGAGAGTTATTGTCTTTATAAAACAAGTCTTCAACCATATATTCATGTAATGAATAGATTAGAAGAAAAGGTTGATATAAATCAACAAAACATAGTAAGAAATGTTCCAAACATCAACTATGTTTTTATTGGAATAATAATGATTTGTAACATTTTATGTGTCCCTTAAATAAAATATTTGAATAATGGGATAATTATTGATGTTAATTTTTCTTCATATTATATCTATCAGAGATGTACAAATATTTATAATGATTTGAAAGTGTATTTTTTGTAGGATGGAATGCAGATTGATATTGCTGAGTATATTTCTATGTGATTGGTATGTCTATATGTTATGTCTATGATACATAATTCTAATGGGATGTTATATCTATTACCCATAATAGAATAAAAATGGGAAAACATCACCATAATTTTTTCTTAAGACTCCCCAAAAATCTAAAGGGAAATATTTTGTTTGGTTTATAGTCTATCACATTACAATTTCACCACACTTCATTTTTATTAGAGAATAATAGAATTTTGAACAAATTACTTTGTTATACATTAAATAAAGTGTAATATATCATGTAGTAACACTATTAAATGTATATAATTATAATCTATAGTTTACTAGAATGTTTCAGAGATGTCTTTTGTTGGATCTCTATATAGTGTAATGTTTATGCCCTGGTTATCATCCATAGAAATGTGTAGAGTCTAAGAGACCCATTAAAATATCAGAATACATATATTGTGATTTCTATATGGATTTAAAATGTGTTAGGTATTAACAGTATACCTTAATAGATTTTTCATACAATAAATTCATTCAATCCAGTATTCATATGACTCCCAATGAATCATTATATGGTTGGAAATGTGGAAGTCCAAAATTTTCGAATGAAGATGGAGAGAAAAATATATTTTTACAGAATTAGAATGATAAAATGTTAAATAATGTAATATCCATTCGACAACACATATAGGAAGAAAAAATATGATAAAATTTTGTGATTAAATTAGTTGGAGGGATATTGAGTTTGTATATGGAGATAATAGGTACCTATAAATATCTATGTCGAAGGGGGTGATGATATTTGAAAATAATGGAAAAAATACATAGTAATATTGATCCTTGTTTTATGTTCTTGATCATATATATATAATATCTAGTCGAATGGAATTTCCACTGAATCTCTCTCACCATCACGAAGTGTTCCATGTATCTCTTCCAAGGAGAAACATACCTGATCATTCACATGTACTGAGCATAGTGTTCATACTACATGAAAAAAAAATTTCTTATGGGAAACAACTTGTATATATTCTTGATCATATAGATAATGTTGTAAGAATAAATACCACACATTAGGTCAAATTTTTGTGGAAGACCCACCAGTTGGAGTAAGATATAAAGGGAAAATAAGGATTTGATGAGGTAGAAGTATCCTCATATATTTGTTTCAATTTTATGAAACTTACAGATGAAATAATTTTATAGGGGTAAGATCAAAATCCATTATATTTTTATTGAATATTTATCTTTAAATAATCTGGTTTCATATATATATGTTGCATGAAACTAAACAATTAGTTTAGAGGAACTATGTAACATTATTAAAATATATTGATCCCATTATCTCCAAGCCATTCAATTAGAGGGTATGAAGATAAAAAATATAATTATTTAATATATATAGTCTACACATTTATAAAATTGATTGATTATTTTTTAAATGATTATAATTAAAAGTAGAAAAAAATTACGTGAAAATAATACTAATGGTTTTAAAAATTGAGTACATTTAAGTGTTCAATTTTTTTGTTATTCTAATAAATTATTATAATCACTTTTTGTAGGCTATATTATTTAAATATAATATTTCTTGATCACATTTTTACACATTCAAATATTATTTTCACATGCATTTCTTAATAATAAACCCAGTTTGATGCTTAAAATGTTTTCTTTTTCTGAATTTAGATTTTATCACATTAGGAAACAATCTATTAAAATTTATTTCATCCATTTCAAGGTATTTAATTATATAAAAGGAATTACATATTTGAAATTATGGTATTAAAATTTGATAAATACACCCATTTTTTCAATAATATGAACAGTAATGATGGAAAACTTTGTCACCTCAATAACGTCTGCCCCAAGTTAATCTAGGTTATAAATAAATTATCAGGGAATAATTTTCCATCTAAATTTATATTGGTGGAATCAAATTCTATCCCTATCACATAAGGATGTGAGTTTTTTTAATTTTCACATTCCAATAATAATGAATTCTATATTATTTAAATAAAAGAATGTTATAACGTGTTACTCTTTTTTTTATAAATACATTTCTTCAATAAAATTGATTTTTTTTATAAATTATAATTTATTGTCAAATTTATCATAATGAAATTATTTTAATTGAAAAAATGCTTATTTATATTGAAGTAATTATATAATGACTTAAAAATATTATGCAACACCAATGCATTATTTCTCAAATTAACAAAAACTTTAGTAAATTAATTTAAAAATAATAAGAGAAAAATAGTTTGAATGATTTATGGATTTGAAATCATATTTCATATTGTTATAATATTTTTGTGTATATTAAAAAAATTATATTATGAATCCTACATTTTTAACATGTATTTTAAAACAAATTAAATAAATAGTGTTATAATTTACATTAATCATTTTGTATTCAAATAATATTGTATTTAATTATTTCAAAATAATTAAAAGCCTTAAAATTGGAATGGGGTATAATAGTTAATCTATTATGTCAGACCCTATATATTTCTAGTCTTTTGATAACCACTTTTCTTGAGAATGACATTATTTTATTATAATCTTTTATGAAATTACTAGTGTTCTCTTCCCCTCCCTTATAAAATAACACCCCTTCATTCTATTATTCACATAAATTTGAGAATTATATCTCAATAACACCTAAAAATATACTAATGAATTTTCCAATAAACATTCTAGATGGTCTAGTTTTCTAAAAATACCATCCATAGAGCCCTTAAGATAATGTATAAATGAGTTTTTTCAAAAAAATATTAACCAACTCAATTGATTACTTTTTTATTCTTATGTTATCTCCTATGAATAATTTTTAATCACAATAATAAAAGAAAATAAATATACTAAATATAATTAAACATTATTATTATCCTGAAATTACAATTATTCACCCTCATTACATCAAATGGTATGTAAAAGTATTGATACTGCATACATACTGATTAACATAACCACATCCGGATACAAGTCATTTCTCATTAACATGTGTCATGGATTGTTATTCCGACGGTTTGATGATTAATGAATTATATAAATGAAATAATTATTATAAGGTATTTATGGAATGAAATCTTTTTTCTGGCCATCAAAACTATTGGAAAATAATAACCTCATTCATATAAAAGTGTGGACTACTGTAACGCCCCGACCCTAGTTACCCAGAGTCGGTGCATTATTACATAACATTGGCATGATCACAAGAAAGATCAAATCTCGAAAGACCGATTGGTTTAGTAGCCTTGGAAACACTAGATATATTCATAAGTTTTACATTACATCATTAAACGAAAAACTACTACAACAACATATTGTCTCCATAATCCACACTCATATCCGCACATAATATCCCTGCAGGTCATTCATAACTTACATCTTCACTTCCTGGGACAAATAAAACATAGAAAAGGGGTGATCTCAAATGCCCAGTAAGGATAACAATATAGCGGAAACTTTCATAAATAAGAATAAACTTTTAAGGAAATGTATAACTAAAACAAAAGCCTTCCAAACATGAACTTTCAACATGGTATGGCATAAATAAAATGAAATAATGCCATTTACTTATTCACATGGATATTCTACTAATCGAATAATCACATGCAACAATCAATAACCACTTTCATAATGTTGGAATGCATAATGCCAGACTATCATAACCACATAGTCAAGGCCTCGTGCCAAGACTACAAATAAGATTTTGTCAAGGCCTTGTGCCAAGACACTAGTTTGTCTCATGAGACCTACCGATGCATCGAGGAGCTATAGCGGGCTCCACCCGTCACATATTAAGTCCAATGCATTCCATATGAAAAGGTTTAAACATAACATAAACATTCGTATTAAAACTAGCATACGAAATGTAAATACTTTCACCATAAACTATGAATGGTATAAAAATAGCACATCCACAGTCAAACATATCACAAAACCTTCAATACAATATAGAAGTGTTGTATCATAATAAATCAACTTCAAATAATCTTAAAATCCATCAAAGGATGTTGACATAGATGAAATCAAAATTCTTTTTAAAGAAATATCTCCTTTTATTTTGAAATAATTTAAGATACATATAAAACATTTTCTTTGAAAATATTCTTATAAGCTTGTAAGGGAAGCTTTGAAGATTTTATAACGGCGGAAAATAGCCGCACCCGCCGTATAAGTTAAAAAAAACATTCTTACCTTAATTCTGTCGAAAAGGTTAAAAAGGACCTTGTTTTGAAAATGACCGAAAGATTCCTTTATAAACCACTTATAAAAGTCAAAAAGGGTATAAATGACTTTAACTCATATTCTAGTAAATAGTAAAAATGTTTTGAAATACATTTTTAAGAAACATGGATGTGGATGATAAAGAGATCCCAGTAGATTATTACGTATAAACAACCTCGGATAATGAAGAGATTGTGAAATAACCTTTACCTTGTACTTTTCCTTGGTTGGGGTAGGTTAAACTCCTGTATAATGGTGAAATAATTGTTATTAAATTATACAAGAATCATATTATATCATATATTATCTTTTAACATTGATTTGTTAATAATATCTTAGAATTATCGTCGTTTCGGGTGTTAACTTACTCATTTTCTTTTATATGTTTTGTTACATAAGCCATGTTTTTTGTATCTTATTCATATCCAGAATGATATAAAGTCCTTAAACATTATTTTTAAATCATCAAATGATAATTATACTTGAATGGATACGATGGAGAATGAATCTCATCGCGTTCGTGGAGACGGTAGTCCGTACGTACGCACGAGCGACAATATCATTCTTTTGTTATTAAAATAATATATAAATATTTGTTATATCATATATACAGAATCATTAACATGTTATATTTATTATTTACATGATTTACACATCATTATTATACCCATCCAAATAATAATATATTGAATAACAATTACACCACGACGTGGAGACGATAAGCCGTACGTATGCACGTAGGGTGACATGTTATTCAAAGGGTGGATAGAATACTTAATATGGTTGTACCATATTTATAATAACATCACAGTATATGTAAGATACTGGAGTTATTATTTTATAATGGTAAGAACAAAGAAAGAGGAAGTGGAAGAAGAAATGAACTTGGAAAAGGGTGGTGAAATCATTACCTCTTCTTCGGGTTCTTCCTTTTGATTTGATCAAAAGGGCTCCTTAGGTTGGCTCTATGATCAAACTAAGGCCTCTAGGTTGTAGTGAGGGAAGTTGGGAGAGTATTTGGGCAGAGTTTGGCTGAACCAAAAGGCTTTAAAGGTGTGAAGAAATGAGAAGGAGGAGTGCCTTTTTATAAGAGGGGTGAGGGGCACCTTTGGAAAAGCTAGAAATATTAATTTATAATAAATTCATATTCGGTTTCTAATGGCTCCAAAGTTGAATATTCATAGGATAAGGTGGGGATGGGTCGAAAAAAACTCAACCAATAGAATTTAGACAGGTTTGGGTACTTATATTAACCTTATCTTTAAGTATTAACTCTAAGTTAATTAGTTTCACTTTTACAATGTCTCTTTCTATTTTTATATTATATGGTTAATAAACTTACTATATACATCCAAGAGACCCCCAAGTAGTCCATTAATTATGAACCTATCATGATATAAGTCTCTTGGCCGAAACTTAGATTTTTAGGAATTTAATATCAATTAATAATATAATATTTGTTTTAAGAACTCTTTTATGTCAATTTTGACACTATTCAATAGTTGATTTTTGTGAATCTCATAACAGATTTATTACTTCGAAAAAAGTCAATTAAATCAATCCTAATATATCATAGTATCCTAGAAAATTAGTTTAATTCATTAAAAGTTTAATATTATATTTATTTGGGTATTTATAATATCAATTATTTTAATTTTTTACTATTATAGTAATTACTGCATCATCATTGTGTCATAAATAAAATAAATTATTTAATGTCTAAAAATTATAAATAAAATATCATTATGTAGGAAATCTTGTTATCTTTCTAATGAATATTTATAATCTAAAATCCAACATATATAACCCTATGTAACAATTGTTTTTCTAAACGATATATGCTTGTGTCATTTTTGTATTCATTTTGACTTAATTAAAATAAAGTGTCATTATCACTTACAAGTGGATCCATGGGGTCCAAAAATAGACCCAAAGATGCTCATGGTCGACCATTTATCAACCAATAGGGTTAAGACACGTTTTAGGGTAATTTAGTATTATTATAATATTATTTGTTTAACCCTTATTTACCGGATTTACCCTTAACCATGGTAAATAAAATATTTACCGCAGTAATTATTCAAAATGTCTAAAAATAAAAGTTACCTATTTACAAAATTTGAACATCATGATTCCAAATATGGAATCCATTTTCCTAAATTCAAAACACAGAAGTGGCAGAAATTAATTTAAAATTAATTCTCGCTGTCAAAACAAAAAGCGTGTTTTTAAGAGATAATAACTATCAAAAGATTGACACTTGTTTATGTTCGGTTTAATTGTAAAATTATGTCCAATGACCAACATTATATTAAATGGTAAAAATATATTCTAAATATACTTTAAAACCACTCAAATTTATAATTTATCACTATTAATTATTTTGATTGAAAAAGTTGTTTTTAATTAAAATTTAGTAACTTTCACTGTTCATCAAATTATGAAAGTTATCCGAAAAGTACCAAAATTTCACCTTAGGCTAAATTTGATATTTTGAATACAAAAATGAAGCCCATTTTAAAATATAAATATATATAACTTCAAAAAGTTGGTATTACTATTCATAATAGCTAGTTTGATTGGTTACGGTGTGTTAGAACTCGGTGTTGCGTACAACACACGCTAGCGTACCGTGGAAGCTTGGGATGTTTCATTTTAAAATTTTGATGTCCCCATTTAGTCAAAAAGTTTAAAATATAGTATCTAAAAAGGGTTCACTATTAAAATTTGTTAAAAGTGCAATACTGAAAATGAATTTGTTCTTACATTATGTCTAAGAAACTCATAATATGGATTCTAAAATTATAAGGATTATATAAAGTTTAAAATTTAGTTAACACTATTCATAACCTCTTTTTAACAGCTTGTTTGGTAAGTCATGGTGCGATTGAACTTGGTGTTGCGTGTAGTGAAAGTTATTGAATTATTTTGAAGAAATAACACACTATAAAATCTTGGGGTGTTACATTCTCCCCTCCTTCAATAAATTGCGTCCTCGCAATTTGAAATTGTTCTTCGAAAATAAAAGGTTGAAAATAGAAAATATCTTAGTGGGAAAACCCACATCGGAAATTGGGTTACTAAAATTTAGTCTTAATATGAGGAAAAGATAAATGAAAGGATCACCACCAAATTATGATCTCTATTAGGAGAACATTGGTGGAAATTAGAGACATATAATTGGATGAAAACGTAAATATTTATAGGTAGTGATTGAGGTCATAAATCACAAAAAAGTATAAAATTGAGGTCCTTAAAATCATCAATCTATGATTATTTGAAATACCATCGGTTCAACAAAACATAGGGTATTGGGATAACACATTTTTGACATTTCAAAATATCTTAGTTGAAATCCCACATCGAAAAATGAATTAATGAGGCCTCTATTTTAAATAAAGAGTGGAAAGTATGAAGATTAACGAAAATAAAACATACTAGGGTTCCATGTAGGAAAATATGGATATGGAAGAAAAATATAACCATCAATTATCTGATGGAGAGTGGTAGAGAACATGGCTATGAAAAGGACAACAATCCCAAAGCCATAAATTAGTGATGATTTAAGGTACAATCTAGGACAACATTTTTGTTCTAAGTTCCTTTTCTTAATGATGAGGAATTTATTTATGAGATTGGCTAGTATCATAAGGAGATATACTTACTTTAAAAATAGAGTTTTATCCCTTCATAAATTTCTACCAAAAAACTCATCATTCACTCGTAAAAAAAAAATTCTATTTATACTATTCATAGAGGGTTCCAAAATAAACGAATTTATAATTCATCTACCAAATATTTTTAAAAAAACTACTTTATTTAATCCAGGACATCTCGTGGGATAGTGGTAGGTGATACACCCTTGTCGCCCTTCGGTTGCGGGTTCAAGTCTTGCGGCCTTGCCGGACGCGACGGGTTGCCGCCCGACCTCCGGGTTGTCCTTTTATGGAAATCCAAAATAATACAAACTTGAATTATCCAAAATACTTCTATCCAAACTCACAGTCCAACATTTATAAGGAAGTTAAACATAATGTATATCCTTTTTACCCCGTAATAGCATATGAATACCTTCATCATGAATTCTTTTAAAACACTGAAACATCCTAAATTACCATAATACTTATTGGTTACATTCATGATCCCTTATTCCATATAGAATGCTAGATATACTTCATCAATCAAAAAAATGTTTTAAACCCCAAACATGATGGAATATACAAATCATTAATCTGTTTCAAGGTAGTCAAGAATATCCAATATAATTTATCCAAATCAATCATGTATTATTCTAATATCACTACCTCGGTATCAGAACCATATTATGGTTTATCTTTCTCTCAACCATATATTTTCCATATATTTAACCTGCTATTGAGTCACTTTTCTTTTTTCCACACAATCTCAAGTCCTTAATGAAACAGTACTGCAGTACAATCCTTATATACTCCATAATTATTATAACAAGTACATTATTGATACAACACTCAATTGACATAATCAACATAAGAACTCTAATCATTCCTCTTCATCTGTGGTAGTATCATAACTTGATTATTATCCAATAGCATCATTTGCGTCATAGTCTGATGACTGGGACATAGGTTCGCGTAGTGTCCAAACTCCTTGAAAATGAAGCATTGTACATTTGAAACCATTTTCTTACCCTTGCAGTCACGTACTTTGTGCCCTTTTCCTCCACACTTATAACAAACTCCCATTCCTTTCAGGCAAGTTCCAGGGTGTTTCTTTCCACAGTTACCACATATGGGAAAATTCTTCTTTTCCCTCTTCCCTTTATCCATCTTTCTCTCTTCTATCCTTTTCTTCTCTTGCTTCCCTTCAAAGCCATAGGAATCAGTAAACTCTTTACTTATCTTATCAATACATGATATTATTTCTTCATATGATGATAATACATGGGAGACTATTTATCTTATAAATTCTAGCTTAAGACCATGAAAGATATGATCCTTCCTTCTCTTTGGATCATGTGCATTTCCGGAGTTCTCATTCCTTTTACTGGGCACCATTTCTAAACAATGGTATAAACTAGATCAGTTTATGAATCAAAATACATAATCCCATACTTATAAAATACTTAACATAAATTGAACTATTTATGGATATAATCCATAATCATAAGAATGTTTTCTTTGAGGAAGTATATACTCATAATCCCTTCAAAATGATTTGTAAAGAAAATGAGAGTTATCCTAAGCATATCCCTCGGGAGTGTCGTAACCAAGAGTGCAGCAAGGCCCATTGTCGTGCACCAGTTCCCGTTCGAGTCTATCTCAAATCGGTGTTTTCGGGTTTTACCCCTAGGTACATCTGTGCCAGATCCGCCTCTACCTGCTCGTATCCAGACAGGGATGTATTGCTCGGAAAACTCACAAAATCTCTACAATACCAAAATTCTAGGAAGTTCTTCTATACTAATCCTCAATGTTCATCTTAGGTTTACGTGCTCTAATCAGAGTTTATCTAAATCTAGCTTCCAAGGTTTGTACTAAACTTCCTCTGATACCAACTGTAACGCCCCGACCCTAGTTACCCAGAGTCGGTGCATTATTACATAACATTGGCATGATCACAAGAAAGATCAAATCTCGAAAGACCGATTGGTTTAGTAGCCTTGGAAACACTAGATATATTCATAAGTTTTACATTACATCATTAAACGAAAAACTACTACAACAACATATTGTCTCCATAATCCACACTCATATCCGCACATAATATCCCTGCAGGTCATTCATAACTTACATCTTCACTTCCTGGGAAAAATAAAACATAGAAAAGGGGTGAGCTCAAATGCCCAGTAAGGATAACAATATAGCGGAAACTTTCATAAATAAGAATAAACTTTTAAGGCAATGTATAACTAAAACAAAAGCCTTTCAAACATGAACTTTCAACATGGTATAGCATAAATAAAATGAAATAATGCCATTTACTTATTCACATGGATATTCTACTAATAGAATAATCACATGCAACAATCAATAACCACTTTCATAATGTTGGAATGCATAATGCCAGACTATCATAACCACATAGTCAAGGCCTCGTGCCAAGACTACAAATAAGATTTTTTCAAGGCCTTGTGCCAAGACACTAGTTTGTCTCATGAGACCTACCGATGCATCGAGGAGCTATAGCGGGCTCCACCCGTCACATATTAAGTCCAATGCATTCCCATATGAAAAGGTTTAAACATAACATAAACATTCGTATTAAAAATAGCATACGAAATATCAATACTTTCACCATAAACTATGAATGGTATAAAAATAGCACATCCACAGTCAAACATATCACAAAACCTTCAATACAATATAGAAGTTTTGTATCATAATAAATCAACTTCAAATAATCTTAAAATCCATCAAAGGATGTTGACATAGATGAAATCAAAATTCTTTTTAAAGAAATATCTCCTTTTATTTTGAAATAATTTAAGATCCATATAAAACATTTTCTTTGAAAATATTCTTATAAGCTTGTAAGGGAAGCTTTGAAGATTTTATAACGGCGGAAAATAGCCGCACCCGCCGTATAAGTTAAAAAAAACATTCTTACCTTAATTCTGTCGAAAAGGTTAAAAAGGACCTTATTTTGAAAACTACCGAAAGATTCCTTTATAAACCACTTATAAAAGTCAAAAAGGGTATAAATGACTTTAACTCATATTCTAGTAAATAGTAAAAATGTTTTGAAATACATTTTTAAGAAACATGGATGTGGATGATAAAGAGATCCCAGTAGATTATTACGTATAAACAACCTCGGATAATGAAAAGATTGTGAAATAACCCTTACCTTGTACTTTTCCTTGGTTGGGGTAGGTTAAACTCCTGTATAATGGTGAAATAATTGTTATTAAATTATACAAGAATCATATTATATCATATATGATCTTTTAACATTGATTTGTTAATAATATCTTAGAATTATCGTCGTTTCGGGTGTTAACTTACTCATTTTCTTTTATATGTTTTGTTACATAAGCCATGTTTTTTGTATCTTATTCATATCCAGAATGATATAAAGTCCTTAAACATCATTTTTAAATCATCAAATGATAATTATACTTGAATGGATACGATGGAGAATGAATCTCATCGCGTTCGTGGAGACGGTAGTCCGTACGTACGCATGAGCGACAATATCATTCTTTTGTTATTAAAATAATATATAAATGGTTGTTATATCATATATACAGAATCATTAACATGTTATATTTATTATTTACATGAGTTACACATCATTATTATACCCATCCAAATAATAATATATTGAATAACAATTACACCACGACGTGGAGACGGTAAGCCGTACGTATGCACGTATGGTGACATGTTATTCAAAGGGTGGATAGAATACTGAATATGGTTGTACCATATTTATAATAACATCACAGTATATGTAAGATACTGGAGTTATTATTTTATAATGGTAAGAACAAAGAAAGAGGAAGTGGAAGAAGAAATGAACTTGGAAAAGGGTGGTGAAATCATTACCTCTTCTTCGGGTTCTTCCTTTTGATTTGATCAAAAGGGATCCATAGGTTGGCTTTATGATCAAACTAAGGCCTCTAGGTTGTATTGAGGGAAGTTGGGAGAGTATTTGGGCAGAGTTTGGCCGAACCAAAAGGCTTTAAATGTGTGAAGAAATGAGAAGGAGGAGTGCCTTTTTATAAGAGGGGTGAGGGGCACCTTTGGAAAAGCTAGAAATATTAATTTATAATAAATTCATATTCGGTTTCTAATGGCTCCAAAGTTGACTATTCATAGGATAAGGTGGGGATGGGTCGAAAACAACTCAACCAATAGAATTTAGACAGGTTTGGGTACTTATATTAACCTTATCTTTAAGTATTAACTCTAAGTTAATTAGTTTCACTTTTACAATGTCTCTTTGTATTTTTATATTATATGGTTAATAAACTTACTATATACATCCAAGCGACCCCCAAGTGGTCCATTAATTATGAACCTATCATGATATAAGTCTCTTGGCCGAAACTTAGATTTTTAGGAATTTAATATCAATTAATAATATAATATTTGTTTTAAGAACTCTTTTATGTCAATTTTGACACTATTCAATAGTTGATTTTTGTGAAACTCATAACAGATTTATTACTTCGAAAAAAGTCAATTAAATCAATCCTAATATATCATATTATCCTAGAAAATTAGTTTAATTCATTAAAAGTTTAATATTATATTTATTTGGGTATTTATAATATCAATTATTTTAATTTTTCACTATTATAGTAATTACTGCATCATCATTGTGTCATAAATAAAATAAATTATTTAATGTATAAAAATTATAAATAAAATATCATTATGTAGGAAATCTTGTTATCTTTCTAATGAATATTTAAAATCTAAAATCCAACATATATAACCCTATGTAACAATTGTTTTGCTAAAAGTTATATGCTTGTGTCATTTTTGTATTCATTTTGACTTAATTAAAATAAAGTGTCATTATCACTTACAAGTGGATCCATGGGGTCCAAAAATAGACCCAAAGATGCTCATGGTCGACCATTTATCAACCAATAGGGTTAAGACACGTTTTAGGGTAATTTAGTATTATTATAATATTATTTTTTTAACCCTTATTTACCGGATTTACCCTTAACCATGGTAAATAAAATATTTACCGCAGTAATTATTCAAAATGTCTAAAAATAAAAGTTACCTATTTACACAATTTGAACATCCTGATTCCAAATATGGAATCCATTTTCCTAAATTCAAAACACAGAAGTGGCAGAAATTAATTTAAAATTAATTCCCGCTGTCAAAACAAAAAGCGTGTTTTTAAGAGATAATAACTATCAAAAGATTGACACTTGTTTATGTTCGGTTTAATTGTAAAATTATGTCCAATGACCAACATTATATTAAATGGTAAAAATATATTCTAAATATACTTTAAAACCACTCAAATTCATAATTTATCACTATTAATTATTTTGATTGAAAAAGTTGTTTTTAATTAAAATTTAGTAATTTTCACTATTCATCAAAATATGAAAGTTATCCGAAAAGTACCAAAATTTCACCTTAGGCTAAATTTGATATTTTGAATACAAAAATGAAGTCCATTTTAAAATATAAATATATATAACTTCAAAAAGTAGGTATTACTATTCATAGTAGCTAGTTTGATTGGTTACGGTGTGTTAGAACTCGGTGTTGCGTACAACACACGCTAGCGTACCGTGGAAGCTTGGGATGTTTCATTTTAAAATTTTGATGTCCCCATTTAGTAAAAAAGTTTAAAATATAGTATCTAAAAAGGGTTCACTATTAAAATTTGGTAAAAGTGAAATACTGAAAATGAATTTGTTCTTACATTATGTCTAAGAAACTCATAATATGGATTCTAAAATTATAAGGATTATATAAAGTTTAAAATTTAGTTAACACTATTCATAACCTCTTTTTAATAGCTTGTTTGGTAAGTCATGGTGCGATTGAACTTGGTGTTGTGTGTAGTGAAAGTTATTGAATTATTTTGAAGAAACAACACACTATAAAATCTTGGGGTGTTACAACTACCACCACTATAATTCATGTGTCTTTTTCCAATTATATTTTCTTTGGATTTTAATAAGGATGTATATGATGATTATAGTTATTTATATGATATAATTATGATTTTATAGTTAGGAATTATTATTTTCCATTTTTTGGTTCCATCTATCAGAAAAATGAATTCAACATTCATGGGTAGGTACAACATACCATCTCCACGAATGGTGTAATTCATATTCTATATCTATTATTCTATTTGACTCAATATATATATATATATATATATATATAAATAATACATATTATATAATAAAAATCACATGACTATGAAATATAATTATAATGAAGTTTAATTTAATTTACAGGTGATTAGATATCCTTCTAAATAGGTCGAACTAATGAAGCCGGATTTCAGTCTCACATTTTTTGTGAGACACATGCCATATTTACTACTTGTTTTTTATATAGTATATACAAACCTCAAGAATTTTTTTATGATGTAACTTATTAATTTCATAGAGATCCAAATATACATTTAATTTAATTTAATTCAAGGTCATTTCAATTTAAAAAATAAAAAATTATAATGTTTTTACTTCAAAATCTCATCAACATTCAGCACTGTGTAATTTTAAGATCCCACTACGGAATATTTATCTTCCTTATAAATTTTTTCTAGATATGTTTTAATATATTTTTAATTCTGTTATTGTTTTTTAAAATTCACATTAACCTATGTGTTAATTTAAAGAAAAATTTCAATGGAATCTTTTTGTCATTTTCCAAACATGGTATTAGGTCACTTTTCTATCAAATGAATGTCACAAATATTTTTTTAGCTCATATGTAATGAATATATTTCACCTCCATCATGAATAATTGATCATTGAATATTACTTTATAATTTTATAACATTATTTTCAAAGAAAATATTTTCTTTATTATTTCTCATTTTCTTTTAATGAAGTGATATAAAATTGGGAAGGCTATTTTCCTCAAGATTTATGTAATGTGATATTTAAAATTAATTTTACATATAATGTGTCATCCTTTCAGGTTCTATAATATTTAATTTTAATATTATCCAAGGATATTATCCCAATTATTTATCTAGATGGTTTATGGTTATGATGAAAAGATATAGATGAAGTTGATCCGCATTCTTATAAGTTATTCATTGATGAAATATTTCGGAAATTAGTTTCCCTTAATGAGTTATATAATAATGAATGTTTTATATTATTATGAAGCGCATATTTATTGTTTTATTAATGTGATAGTTGGGACCTATATCTCCCTCAAATGAATTTGGTTTTATGGATAACTCATTAGGTAAAAATGTTATGCGTAAACCTGATTTTTTGTTCACAATTTATTTTGTGGACCTTGTTTTCATGTTCATATGTTTGTGTGTGGTCCTAATTTTCATGTTCATATGTTTATTCATGAAAATATCATCCATTTCTAGATTATTATACATGGACATATATTCTTGTCTATATGTTTATTAATTGTTCAGATTTCATGTCCTCGTATAAATGACGGAAACATTTTCTAATAATACATGTTCAAAAAGTAATAATTTTATATTTATTACATTATTTTATATATTATGCTAATATTTTTCTATCATGGAACATGTTATTTAATTTTGTTTTGTTAATTTCTTATCATCCTAAAAAATATTTAATGACTTATGATTATTTTCATTGATGTGAAGGATTTGGGTGTCAAATATTAAATTAATATTTGTATATCCATATGCTCATGTTATGCATATATATTCATTGATATCTCTCATGTTTAACCTTAATGAGTTTCTGAACTCACCCACCGCATAGTTTCCTTTTCATAGGTTATAAAAAAAGTTACCATGTATGATGCACCTAATAATTGTTCTATTTATGATGGAATAGGTTAGAAATGATATAGATCATTTTTGACCAACTAATTTTGTTTCTTAGTTTTCACTAATACTTGACCTATATGATTCAGTCATGAATATTAATGTTATTTGATGAGTTTTAGTCGAATTATATATAATATTTATGTATAAAAATTATGGATGACTATAGAAAGGAAAAAATTACATCATACATGGCTCGTTACTAAGATTCATTGAAATATCATACTGTAGATTCTTAATAAACTGGTGTTTTGACCCTTGAAATTATTGATCAATTGTTACCATATTGATATCATTTTTAATTTCTATAACTAATGGAAAGATTCTATTTTTTTCTATTATTATGTTATGGGATGATTTATATTGGAAAACGGGGTTTAAATATCGTTACTTGTTTCCTTATTTCATTTTTTATCTATATTCCTTTGATATCTCTTTCATCTATTATTTCTTAATTTTAAATGGGGAGAAGATTTTCTTTTTATAAATTTTATAGTATATCATTTTATAACATAATTTTCTCATACATTTCAAAATTATTTTCTCCTCAACATTTTCCTTTTCAAACATTTTATTCAAAATTATTTTAAAAATTATTTTTTTAATATTTAGATTAATTATTTTTAGTTAAATTGTAAATAATTAGATGTTAAACTATGATTTCTATGTTATATTTATTATATATAAGAAGATTTGTTTTAGAGATTTATTCTTCTTTACTCCCTTATCAAATAATGTTTATAATGATATATGTTTTTCTATGAATGTTCATTTACAATCTTAATTTTTAAAATTTGTTTTCCCCTCCTTGTTTTCCTTTTCTTAATCACGTTGTTAGACATTTGTTTAGTTCTTTAATATATGAGTTGTTTTAGGTATATTTTATATCAATGTGTGTAATGTTTTTATTTGGAAAATTGTATATTTTGTGAAAACATTGGAAGAACATGTTTTATTTCTAAAGTGGGTACATTTCATCTATTTTTTAGAGATATTAGTTTTTGTTTAGAGAATGTTTAATATATTTTTAACTCTTGAGTATATTTAATATATTATTATCTAATAATAATGTTTAATACCATAAAAAATTAATTTCTTTCAATTATTATTTCTTTCTCTTGAATTAGAATTACATTAAATTTTTATCTACACTATTGTTTATCATTAAAATTTTATCACTCTCTCATGTGTCAAATTATTTTATTTATGTATTTCTCAAAGTCCTCTTTTTAACATTATGTCAAATCTTCAATTGTTCTAGAGGAGCTCATTCAGTCAATTTCAATGGGTTTTATTGATCTTAATGAAGTACTATAAATATATATTATTCAGTTTTACATACATGGAATAATTTTTCAAAAACCATATATTGAATTTGAAGGAAGTTAAAGAGATCCATTTTTAATGTGAAAAACTATAGGTTTCCTCAGATAGCTAGTGATAAATGACTAAATGTATTATTCTCTAGGTAGTCCCCTAGATAAATGTTGGACACTACTAGTTATCCTATTTCCCAATGAAATTCTATCTAGAGATGAATTGAATGTATACAAAATACATATATTGTAATCTTATCCTTGTTTAAAGGACCTTGTGAATTATAGAAGGATATCATCTATTTTAAAGCCTATAAATAAAGGCCATGGGTTCTTGAATCACAATAATTAATAAATTACTGCAAGATCCCGATAGAATTGAAAATGAATATATAGAATTATCCAATCTCTATTCTTAAAGTGAAATTCATAATATATATATCTCAAAGGATCAAAACACTTTCCTTCCACCTCTATCTCTAAAATTTTATCGATATTTCTTGAGTGATAGAGTACCAAAATTTTATTTTATTTGAGCTAGTATATCCCTTTTTTCTCACCACTTATTCTTATTGGTTCTCATAACTAAAATTTAGTGAACTTTTATTGAAACTACCAAAGTGAGGGATATGTTTCATAGGTTTATATTAAATATAATGTATTTTTAATCATCAGTCTCCTTTAAACCCAAATGATGTTGATTCTTGGTTATCCATTAAGACCAATGGAATTTAGTTTTTGGTTTACCATTAAGAACAATAGAAGTGGTTATAAGGTATCATTTAAAATCAAGGTAATGTATAAGTAAATCAATTGCATTGAATAAAGGTGTAGTGATTTAGAGTAACCTTCAATGTTATTTCTGAACTCTTTAAAAATTGTTTTTGTATTCTATTTTTTAATGCATTTCATCATTCTAAAACTCGTTCACATGAATCGAAATAAATAAATTCATCCAAATTTTTTTCCTTAATCCTTTTTATAACATTTATATTAACTTATTTATTAGTATAATTGTAATTAAAATTGATATATTTATCAATTTTATAAATTACATTTCTTCATCATCTTAATATCATTTAAAATAAGAATTTTCCTTTTAATTTAATCATTACATTTTTTAAAATAAAATCAACCCACATTACCTTTTACCCAATCTTATAAATTAATTCATCATTACAACACAATATTTTTTATAAAAAAAATTCAACAGAAAACAGTCAAAATCGTAATCATGATATTTTCATACACTAAAGAACATATTCTAAAAACACGCCTTTTTAATTTTAAAGGGAATAATAATTTCTTTGAAAGAATATAATTATATAAAATTATGAAATTAATAAATTTTAATAAAAAATATTTAATAATAATAGTAAATTTATACAAGTTTCATTCGAAATCATCTTTATAGTACCCTTACACAAACCATTTCAATTAGAATAATATACTTAGGTAATTCTATCATTATTACCTCATGTATATAATTGTTACCAAATAAACAAAGGAACTATATCAGGAACACTCAACATCATAAAAAATTAATGAGGTCTATAACATACCTGAAGTATTAAAAATACACCATTTTCAACATCAAACACATAAAAATAATCTTTTGAACCCATGAGGAAAACATTTTTTTAATGTATCCATATTCAAATCTAAATAACAAATAACAAAAGGAAGATGGGTTATTACTTGAATAAAAAATACTATTTTTAATGGAATTAAAATATCAAAAAATGATTTTAGTGGTGAGAAATTTCTTGGATTTAATATATAAGAAAACAATATATTTATTTTTCCCTTCTATAATGAAAGTCAATACATTCTATAACAAATAAGTAAACGGGTTCCTCTTTAAAACACCAGAAAGAATTAAAAATGTGACATAATTTTTCTTTTATAATTTATTTATATATATATAAATACACTTATAGAAGTTTATTAATAAAATTAACATGGAGGAAAAATATTTTGAAAATAAATCATAAAATTATTTAAGATGAGGTTTTTTGTTAATGTGTCATTTTAATCAACTCTGAATTGTAAATACTATTATTTATATTCATGATTAAAAGTATAATTATATTTATTTACTTTATCATTTAAAATTTTTAGGTTTATAAATCCTTTTATTTCCCTTATATCAATTTTATACCTAATTATATAATCTATTAATTTCACATTATTCATTTAGAAAATATTCTACCTTTTGGTTAGAAATCGCTTGGGTAAATTGAATATGGCCAAAAAAATCATAATTATTTCATTTCAAAAATATTAATCATGTTTTTAATATAGTTTTAATAAATTATTTTCTATTTTTTAACTATAAATTTAATATGGTTATGAATAATGAATCATGATACAACATGGAGACAGTAGTCGATATGTATGCATGAGAAACATTTTACTTTTTTTTTAAAATGAAAAAAAGATAGAAATTATTATTTTAACACTAAAAAATTAATATTTTATCAAAAATATCATATTATATATTAAAATATCTACTTTTATTCACTAAATTTTATCTGGCGATGAAATATAATGTACCTCGGTTCACAAGGTGGTAGTCTCTTGGTGCACAAAAACAAAGTTTCTATTTTTTAGATATGATATAATAACACAAAATTTATATTTTCAATTATATAATTCCATTTATATAATATATATATATATAATTATTTTATTTTTATACATAATTATGTCCAACTATATGATTTGGATATGAAAACTGAAATATGTCCTCTCGTGAGGCTATAATCAGTATGTAAAACGAGCAATGTTTTTATTTTTTATTATATTTTTATTTAAATTAAAAAATTATTTATAAAAAAAATAAAAAATTTAATTATATATAAGATACTATTATTAATATATTAATATAGTTATGAAATGTTTTATGGTGTAAGAAATTAAATAAAATTGAAATGTTTATTTATGAACTATACATCTTTTTCAGGAAACAACCTTATGTTTATATCTAAACCCTTCCTATGAAGGTATTAAGATAAATTCAAGGCCACTATGACATGAGGAAGGATGTTAGGAAGGTTTTTGGATTAGTATTGGGTGATAAAACTGTATCGTGAAGCGTGGATAAAAGAGTAGACTGGGTATCATTTTATAATTGAGGTAGAGGACATGCTTGTATATTTATGTATGATTATAATATCTTAAGGTATTAATCAATACAAATGGATCCAAAATGACTCAAATTATAATAATATATAATATCCTATATAAAAATGAGAATAAATAGAATTTCTACTTGTATTTAGGTCATTTTAAACATATGATTTCCAGTTTTAAACCATTAACCATGTTTAACTTCTACTGTGGTAACTAACTTTTTTAAAAAAGTTAATATTCAAGATAACAAAAAATTAATATGTTCTCATTAAAATATTTCTTATATTGTGATTCTAAATATTTATTCCAAATAATCATGTTAATTTCCTATAAATGGTTGAAATTAATATTAAATTGAACCTACAACATGCAATGAAAAAATTATTTTCAACAAAAATTCATTTTAATTAAAAAAGTTATTATAAAAAATTCATGTACAATGATGATTTAAAAGAGATTTAATGAATTATTTATAATAAAATTTTCCAAATAAAATTTTGAGACCAATAAAATAAAATATGTTACCATATAAATAAATTAAATTAAAATATTTTAGTTTTGAAAATATTTTTTTATGATATTTACACAAAAATCATAATTGTTAAAAAATTATGAAAATATAACTCAAATATATTTTTGAATTTTTGATATATAAAATTAATTTAATTTTGTAAAATTTAAAAACTAAAATTTTTAAATATATATTTTAAATAATACCATATAATATATGTTAAAGAAAATAATGAATAAAACTATATAAATTTTGTTTTAAATTTAATTATTAATTTTATTTTGAATATATATCTATAAAATTTAATTCATGAATATTAATAAGGCACAAAATTTATTTATTATTATCATTATCTAGGTTGCTACATTCTTCCCCATTTGGTAAATTACATATTTTCAATTTTATTTATTAAATAAAAAAGTATAGATATTTTTCATTTATAGAATTTTTTGATTCCCATGATGCTTCATCAAAAATTTGATAATTTTAAAAAACAATAACCTGGTTAATCACTATATTACATAAATTCGTCTATCTTAATTCATGAATGTGAATAGTTTTTTCTTTATAATAAAGGCACTCTTCTTACCCAACTAGTTCATGGATCAAAACATGAGATGAAACAGGTATATTCTTCCTTATAAATTAAACATGAAACACATAATGTACCTATAATAAACTCAGTGTCATAGCTACTCGATAACAATATATATAATTATTTTTTATAATTTCATATGTTTTAAATGACTATTTATTACCCATTCGCTTTTTATAAATGTTTGTAATTATTTTTATAGAGATTATTTAAAAAAATCAACACTTAACCTGAATGACATATCATTCCTTCAATTATCTATGTATCTTTTCATCCTAGTTAGAGCCATCACCTTTTCTTGATGAAGTATCATTACCTTCCAAATAATTTATTCTACTAATTGTAGTCCCAAAAAATCCATTCAAAATTTCCTTACCAACAATATCGAGTCTAACACCTCTTTTAAAATTATTCCTCACAATTTTAGATATGTATAATAGAATGAAAACTTCTATTATAAGAAAATTTATATATTGAGGGATGATGATCCCAACGTCCCTAATAATCCATTGAACAATCTCTATGAATTTATTACAAAGTCTATATCATTCACTATAACTGTCCATCGTAATTTTTATGAATGATTAGACATTAATTTAATTCAATAAACAAAGAATAATAAAGTTTTTTTTTCTGAAATTACAAGTAATCCAATTAACATTAATAGATATAATTGAGAGGGGACGCCAATATAACCCAATTCTATCCTTGATATATAGTCTACAATGTCTATCTAAATACATATTGTCTTGAAAAATAATTAAATGTGTAGATTTATTCAATAAATTGATAACAATAAAAATCGAATTATTACCTATAGAGATATTTGGTAATCTCACAAAAAACCCAAAGATATATTATATTATTTCTTTTTTAGTGTTTCGAACGTATTAATCATCCACTTCGGTAATTTTAATTCTTCATTAAACTATTGAAAATTCCAAAATTCCATGGTAAGGTCGTAGATATCAATTTTCATTGCATCCTATAAGAAATTGTATTTAGGGTATTTATATACCGTAGTTCTACTATGATGAATATAAAATAGTGAGGTATGATAATTGTTCAATAATTACCTCCTTAACTGGAAATACCATTGCACATGCAACTAATTTCCAAAAATAAGAAAACCTTTTATATCTACATTACACTCAATAAGAATTCTCTTATTGAATAATTCTACACTTTCTTCTATACAAAAATCTTGTTTTTGAGCATGGATAATTCTATCTATAAATGGTGACTGCACTAACACCTAGAAAAAATGGTGGCAAGTTTGTGCATAAAAATTTTATATTCCAAATTTTTTATATAATTTAACAAATATTAATCTTAAAAAATCAAAATATTTAATATTTATATATCATTTTGAATTAATGAGTTTTCTGCAATGTGTTCTTTTTCGGGATTATAATAAATAGTGAAGTCGTAATCCTTCATCAATTACAACTGTCTTTTTTACCTCATGATCAAATCATTATATGTGAATATAAAATCCAATATTTTGTAATCATAATATATTTCATACTTTACTAAATATAAATTATTTATCTATTTTTCAAAATAAAAATACAAAAAAATCATTTCATGGTCATGTGTAGGATAATTTATCCCATGGGTTTTCCATTAACGTTATTTATAAACAATTATCCAATAAATCAATGTAAAAAAATAACCAAGTCTCTTTACAGAATCCTTATTATTGATAAAAAATATATACATTGCAAGATAGTAGAAAAAAATGGATCATTCATTAATATTATTTCCAATTACAAAAAAACAACATGACATTCTTTCAACAGACTGAATTCTACATCATTCTGAGTTATCTTAGTCAGTGGGGTAGATAATTCATAATTGTTTTCAAAAAAACTATTTTTATTGACCCATTAATCCAATAAAATTATCAATCATTGAAATAATTTATAGGCCATATTCACTCTTCAACCACATTTTTTTATATGGTTAAATAGTTATAACATCATTATAGAAAATATATCAAAATAATGATATATATTACAACCTAAATTAACATTTACAAAATTTTATAGATTAATTATCTCCATTCAAGGTTTGTAGAATAACCCTGAAATGTTTCTCATTATGATTATAATTTTAGAAAATATAAAAATTTCCTAAAAAATAAATCCTATTTTTTCATTCAAAATCATTGAAATATTTATATTTATATCCAGAGTTAGGTGCTAAGATGATGTGAAGTTCCGACGCATGGTGTGCCCAAAATTATTTTTTTTAACAAAATATAAAATTTAATTTATATTATGGATTCATAATTAATAAAGAAAACTAGATGTATGTTTAAAAAATGCTCATATGATAAGTTCAAGAAAAAAATTAAGTTCAAAACATGTTTTTTACCCTAGGTGAAACATAAAATTGGACTACATGGGATGTTCAAAATCCCCACATATTAGCGGAATATTCTGAAAAATATTTAATAATTAAATTATTTATTTATTTCATTTTGACATAGTGAAATATTCATTAAGAATATCTCTATTGAAAATAATACAGTTACAATCATATAAACAATAGGAGGATTCTAGAGCTCCTTTTTAATCCTTTGTTAGAGATTCACATCCGAAGAAAATGAAATTGTCGATCAAAATAGATTAAAACAAAGTACATGAAACAACATCCTTAAATCATTAATTTTTGTGTTATTCAATACAAAAAAACCTATATCGATATAGTAATCAATAATTTGGTGATTTATTCCATTTTTATTGAATTGTTTGAGAAGAACAATACCTTATATTGATCTAAACCAATTTTTGATTGAGAATATTAAAATTTATTGAAATCTAAATTGATTTATTCATTGTTTTAAAACCCTATATTCATGTTCCTCATCATTGGAAATGAATTCTTGTAGAATGATAATTAAAATGTTTTTTTGGTTTTTTTCTAAATCTTCTTCAAATTTAATCTCGGTAGGACCCCTTGGTCCGAGTTTGACATTTTCAGAGGTATGAAGCCAAATAAGGCCCACTAAACCAAGTCATATTTGTTAGAAAAATACTGATCGATGAAATTAGGTATTATCTGAGATCATTGCATGGAATGGTTTTTCATTTGAATTATTTGAGATCAATTCATCAATGATTGATGCCTTATAGGAATGATGATCATTTTACGGACCCCTGACAAACTATGCATGAAAATTTCAAGAGAACGATTGCCAGAAATTGAGATGTATGACCATATCTACAAGATTCATACGGATATAGGGTTAGATCTAAATCAGTGACACTATATTTTAGGCACCAAAAATAGATTTTACGATATGTAAATTTTGTATTAAACCAAAATACACAGCATGTAGTTTGATAAACACATGGTGTGTTTCACCTCACTAGTGGTGGTAATGGTTCTTTTAAAAATGTTAAATACTACATGGTGTGTACACTTCTACACCCCATGTACCCCTTCCCCAATTGGGGAAAACATGATGATGATCTCATTGGTGGGAACCCATATGGAATTAAATAGTCATGTACCCAGGTATATGGTCATGGTGTCAACTATATTGAATAGGTCAAATGGACCGTACCCTATCCTGGTTGACGTATACATTTCGGGTAGTCCACCAACACAACATTTACATTTCCTTAAATGTGATTGGTGTAGACCCCCCCCATCGGGGATAGGGCCAAGAAGTGGTGTAGGACTAGACACCATGAGGGGCCCCTCACACACTATGTACCCCTTTTCCTATTTTGAAGAGACTTCAATCATCCAAATCTACTTTTCCAAAACATACTTTCTTACCAAATATTTACCTATTCATAGTGTTTCTTCACATAGAACATGATGGATTCCATGATTTTGGAATTAGAGATATGATGTGGAAATGTACGATGAATGATGGCTAGTTAGTAAAGTCCCAATGATTAAAGTGATCACGTCAGATTAGAAGACCCTTTCTGAGTGGTACCCTCTCGTCGGACTGGGAAGTGGAGCTCATTAGTTATCATTTTGAGTTTTACCCTACAATAGGATTGGGAAGTGTATTTTCTCAATGAAATTTCATAGTAAACCCCACAAAATTATAAGGTAGTGGTTTTCGTTGATGACATTTCGATTGGCTCCCACCAGTTAGACTAGGAAGTGGGTTTCCTCGTTCACTATCAAGCAATACCCTTCAATAAGGATTACCATTAGAGTTCCTCATAAATTTTATATTGATACCATCTAGTACAGATATACATTTATGTTCCTCTATGACTACCGTGTAGACTCTCTAGTGGAGCAAGGCATTGGAATCCTCAACGATTAGTATAGTAGACTCCCCCACCCCATCAGCATGGGTGCATGGCCTGAATGGATACATTCCATGTTACACACATCAGTAGATCTAGGTAGTGTTTTACGGAGATTACAATCATAGTGAGACTCTCTTGTAGTACAGGGGTATTGATTTCATGTACATAGTTTGTGGCCCCTTTACTTTGAGGCATAGTGATGAGGCGTGGCTCAACAAGGATGGTTACTTTTTTGGAAGGCGTGTGAGATGTTCATCATCATTGATGGACTTTGATCTATTAGAGACTCTTATTGGGTCTATCCGTGACAAAATAATATTAGAATTGGTTCAATCATTTGTAATTTTATTGTAATTTTCCCATTATAAGGATTTTGTGGTGTTGAACGAATAAATGTCATTGTGTCTCAAGTGTTGTTCTTGGGACAACGAATCGAGTAATGGTATGGGAAACTAAAATATCTATTCACAAGGAACATGAACACCATCTTGTAACCTCGGTATTCCGAGACATTGGTTTCATATATCAATGTCACATGAAACAAATATGATTGAGTATTTTATTGTCCATCTTTATTTTTCCCCCATTATTGTTATATATATACTCATCTATCCATTTTAAATATTGATAAATGTTAGGCTTCCTCTATGAAGAGTGAATTCTATGATATTATTTGTATTTTGTTGCTAATCATAAGAGTTATAAAGCCTTAGATCAGGGTCCTTCACTTGACTTCTTTCCTCCAGGTGGGTAGGTAAAAGCACCTCCACCTGTCAAGAAGCAAGCCATCCCATCCGAGTATGCTGAGGATGCATGTATGATGATCATGCTCTATATGATATAGGGAAATATTCCACTGTTGTTCCCTACTATGGCAGATCGTTAGGTAATAAAGGACTGGTTTGGGTCATTGGTCTATATTATTAGGTATTTCCTATCCTCGATGGATTTTGATGATGCACTAAAAACTAGATTCTACATGGAGCATCAAGATTCTACTGGATCCACAATTTATAGATGCATGATTAGAAAACACTCTCTAGAATGAATTACAATGGTTATTCGATGAAAAGTACTACTCATACTACTTTTTCTTAGTCAAGATATAAGATCAACTTGAGCTATTGCAGGGAGGGATGGTTTTGGTTGAGTACCTTGTGCGGCTTACAAACCTCTCACGGTACTCCCTTATCATGATCTGTGATGGCTATATCTTAACACATAATATTGAACATGGAATCAATAGAGAAATTGGTACTAAAATAGTGACATTGTGCATCATCACCAACACCGAGTAATCAAGAGGGAACCTGTGGGAGATATATTTATTTCTGAGGTATATCCTGAATCTTGAAATGATAATGGGAATCATAGAGCTATGTTCTCTGTAATAGGTAGAAGGTTCTGATCTATGGGAAATTGGAATATGAAACCATTTCTTGATAACACATAGGCACTCAGTCTTAGAGTACAATGGAACTAAAAATAAAAGTGGAATTTGTTTCATCTAGAATTGGGGATGACCTCGTTGATTAAAGGTTCAAACATTCCAATCAGTTTTTAATGGGTTTGTTCATAGAACTGGAAACATCCAATGATTACATATCCATTTGGACCTAATTTTCCAAGGTAGGCGCTCAATAGTTGTGGACTAACGAGGTTTAGGAATTTTCATTGGTCGAGAGGATGGGAGGTCGGACTCATTAGTCCTTTTTAGGGGAATTATTGTCTACTTCGGGACTCTCTTTATAGATTTAAGCTATGTTCTTGAATCCTTATTACATTACCAAGTATAAAATGATATTTTCATTAGATATGACAAATAATGATTAATATGTATGAGATTTAGAGAATATTTTATATGTATTCGAGGATCTTCATTGATAGAGAATCATCTATATTTGTTTAGAGATTCTTAGCCAATGGTATCCTTTAATACATTATATAAAAGTCTCTTGGTAATTATGATAACCATACTGGTTTTAACGCCACTCAGCAGGGCACTTGATGTTTATTGTCAGTCAGAAGGACATTAATTATTTCATAGATGGGATCGTACCTGCAGATGAGCTACCTATGTATCCTTTGCTTTGAAAAATGAATCAAAACCCATGAAGTTTTAGTAAAAAAGTATGAGGTTTATACATGATTAATGGCCCAATGAATGATGTCATGATTAATTTTACACTCTAAGATTACATGAGTCATGCTCGGTGTTAGAAAATAGAGTTATTGGTGAAACTATACAATTATTCCACGAGAGATGAAATGATGTGGGGCTTATGTATGTATGTCCTACCAAATAGATGAAGATTAGGATTTAATTCAGGGAAGAAACCCCATATCAAGGTCTATAAAGGTATATGTACATCATGGATATTTGGATACTCTAACTTGGGCCTTACTCTTGAGGAAGATGCCCAAATTAGGAGGGGACATTATGATTGAGTTTTACTCCTGAGAAGAAAACCCATATCAAAAGTAAATTAAGACTGATATAAAGAAATTAAGACTGGGGATTACTCCTGAGAAGGAGGCCTAGGTGAAAGGGATTTAAAAAATTAAAGGACTTTGGGCTTACTCTTAAGGAGGATGCCCATATTTGAGAGTAGGGATTATTCCTGAAAAGGAAGCCCAGAAAAAAGGAATTATGGTTGGGGATTACTCCTAAGGAGGATGCCTATATTTTGGGAACATTGAGACTGGGGCTTACTCTTGAAAAGGAAGCCCATATTTGGAAAATTATGACTGGGGATTACTCTTGAGGAGGATGCCCAGATTAGGGGACTTGGGGCTTACTCCCGAAAAGGAAGCCCAGGTTAAGGAACATGGGTCATACGCCTAAGAAGGATGCCCAAATTAATGAGAACATGGACTGTGTCTTACTCCTGAAAAGGAGGCCCAGGATAAGGGTATTATAACTGGGGCTTACTCCTAAGGAGGATGCCCCATATTAATGGGGACTAGAGGATTACTTTAAAAGAGGATGCCCAATATTAATGAGGACTTAGGGATTACTCCAAAGGAGGATTCCCAATATTAATGAGAACATGGGACATACTCCTAAGGAGGATGACCAATATTAATGAGGACTTGGACTGGGGATTAATCCTGAAAAGGAGGCCCAGGTTAAGGATTCTCTCATCTTAATGGATGAGTTTGAATGAATGAAATCTCAGACCTTTGTGACATGAGTATATGTAAATCACTATGTTTTAAGATATGTTCCACAAAATTCATTTCAGATAAAGAAGAAAACAAATAAATCAATCCATGAATGATTTTGGAGGGAGTTATGAAGGCTTAATCTTGAAAAGGATAGGTGGATAAACATATGAGAGGTGAAATAGGTAGGAGGGGCACCCAAAAAGAAGGTGGTGCGCAAGTCCTGCATGGGCGTGCAGTCCTAGTCGCGCAGGTGAACCTGCGCGACACAAGGGTACTTGCACGACAATCAATCTTTATGGTAGAACCTGGGCGAGACTTGGCTCAATCCTCTAATAATACCCCTATATACTTCCAGAAGAGAGGCGCACAAGTTATGTTGAAGAGGTAAGGCGGCGCGCAAGTATGGCCTTTTCCCTTAAGGGTTGGCCACCTAGGCATGCATGTTTTGATGAGTTTCAACACATAGGCCTCCCCCCCTCTTATGATCTTCCGTTCTAGGTAATAAATTACCTTAGATGTGTTTGGAAGCTTTGAGAATAGACTAGGGTTCCAGGAGATCAAATCTAAGGTTCTGGAATTTTTCATCCTCTGAAATGGGGGCCCACAGGGGGTATTTATAGGCTGGAGAAGACCCTGGGAGAATTTTCAATGAAGGCGCACAAGTCACTTGCGCGACCAATAGGTGGCGTGCATGTATACTTGCATGACCATAGTGGAACATGCGCGACCCAAGTGCATTTGAAAATTGGTTCATGAATTTGTCAATTTTTTATTTTTATTCGAAGGTTGAATCATTTTGGGTTCAACGTATTTCCATTTACATTCCTTTAGACTCTATGATGGAAAGGAGCGTCAATAAAATTACCCTCTCAGAGTCAGATCCAAAAGAAGTGAGGATGTGACTCTGAGGAAAAGAGGAAAACCAAGGAACCTACGGCACGTAAGTATTGATTGCGCAGAAGGCGACATGCAAGTGTTTAACCGCACATGCGTCACCACGCAAGGGTACGGTCTGGCCTATAAATACACGGTCATTCTCCTAAAAAACAACCAGATCTCGAATTTCATGCTCTCATCACACAAGTTGGTCTCGTCATGCTAGTTTACTTGTTTTCCACTATTTCACTATTACCGCACTGCTGTATAGGTAATAGGACTTGTGCGGTGATACATGTGTGCCAAAAACATGGGTGACACATCCATACTTGTGCCCCAAAATGAGACTTCCGCACCTTAATGCGTTTTCCATTTTTTCGAATTTCATCACATGATTTTTGAAAAATAAACCCATATAAGAGTTAATTTATTCAACTTTTGTGCAGATTCAATGTCTCCCAAGAGAATTAGAACGACTAATGAACTGGAAAGCAATCGACTTGATGATATGATGAGAATTATTGGCCATGATTAATATATCGTCTAGGAAAGCACTCTCCTATATTTGGCTAAGTATTTGAATAAGTATCATCGTGACATACCCTAGAGAATTTATTTGAATTTGTATGTCTATGGTCATCTGTGAGAAGTTACCATTCCAGAAGCAAAGAAATATCTTCCAATTTCTTGGTTTCAGAACTACACTAACATTGCTGCAAAAAATATCTCATGTGGAGGAGTATTTCTAAATGCTGAAACAGTGGAGAAGGACCATATGAGGAATCATAGCCCGTGTACGCCAGATCTGAAACTTCATAATCCTGAGCTGCAACCACATTGTTATCCCTCAATCTTTGTAAATTCTCAGTTGGATGAATCCAAAGGTTGGAAGAAGAACTGGTACATCTGTCCTAGAGGAGGTGTGAAGCCACCCTAGATGTGGGCATACTTGGTGCGAAAAACCTGTGCAGATTTTGTCAAGGATTTGAAAGGGGTTGCGATATATGAAGCTGTCTAGGCTGGTCAAACATATGTTTACAGGCATGATAACTTCATGTCGGAGATACTCAACCATTAGAGCCCAGAAACCTATTCTTTCCATCTGACTCATGGAGAAGTATGAACCAGTTTGTGGGATGTCCACAAGATCTCAGGGGATCCAATTATGGGTGATATGTATGATGAATTCCTCCCTCCCAATGTGACTTGGAATGATTCGGATAAGTCCCCAGCTTTAGCTCAGGAATTATTGAAAATATTCCACAAGATCAAGAGTTTAGAGACCTCCTTGACTCATACTAGAAAGGATATTCATCCATATTAATGGATGAATATATTTCTTATCGATAAGCAGGAGAAGGAGAAGAAGGAAAATGGATCAAAGTAGAAGGGATCCAAGAAGAAGGGGCCTAAGGAGAAGAGGCCCACTTGTCCTACCACGTGACCCAAAAAAGAGAAAAGGGGTTCTCCTGACACATTTTGGCCGACACTAGAGGCAGGGGAATTTGAGAAGTGGGGATTTGAGGTGAATTTGAGAATCCCAAAGAAGAATCGTCTGGTGGTATTTTTGGCCTTGTGGCTCAGTGATTATCTGTAGAGACCCGAAGCTTGACGTACATGGACATTACATTACTTTTCCGGAATACTTAGTACATAAAAAAACACACACACAAGGATCGTAATAGTTTAGTGTCTTTGGAAACTCGGAATATAATCTTCTAATCGTGGTGAATGATCTTTAACATCTCCCATAAATATCTTCCTTTTTTTTACCTAATACCTTTCTTTATATCCTGGGGAAAATAAAACATAAAATGGTGAGCTCAAATGCTCAGTAAGGGTAAACAAAAGAAATATCAATCACTTCATTTTCATAAGAACATAACATTTTGGAAATCTTAACCTACAAAAGAGAGCATAATTTCATAACATGGGATAAATCATAGTTGTGAAATGAAATACCAATAATCATAACTTAAAACATGAATCTTTGTGGCATACACGTATAATCATAGATAATCGTATCTTATTAGTCAAGACTCATTTCCAAGACTATCTTAGTGGAAAAAGTCCATTTCTGAACCGAGTCACCCTCGTTTTAGTCCTATTTCACTGAACCAGTATAACCTACCGTTCCAGCCATTTCTATCTCATGAGATATAAAATCTTTACCCAATGAATTGGAGGGAGATATAGGGCCCACCCATCTCATAATGATACCATTCTTATGTGTGCCACAAAATCATAAATCATACATCATTGCATAAACCATGTAGTAAAAATGGGATTCTTAAAAAACATGACATCATAAAACAATTCATATAAGATAAAGGAATTAATAAATATAATTCTATCACAACATAATCAAATCAATGTATAAATAGGGATAGAAACAGAACCCTATATTATCTTAGATGGAAAATAATTTTGATAAAACACTTGAACTCCATTCTTGAGGAAAATATCCTTTCTACTTCAAAAACATTTTCTTTACTTAACATGTCATACAATTTAAAACTAAAAGAAGTTTATTTAAAATAAACTTGAAAACTTTTAAAGGAAGATTCATGGAATTAATGTTTTAAAAATCCATTCATGCCGTATAAGTTAAAAAAACATTCTTCGTACTTTTTTCAGAAATGTCAAAAAGTAACTCGTACGAAAAATGACAAAAGATTCTATTCATATCAGTTACTAAAAACTTACCGAAGGGTAAAATTGGATTTAAAAAATTTTATATGGATCGAAATAATATTACATATTGAGGAAACATGGATGTGGATGATAAAAAACACCCCAGTAAATGCCAAAGTATAAACAATCTCGGATAAAAATGAGATTGTGATATTTCCCTTACCTTAGGTCCGATATGCTTTGTACGTTTCTGGACCTCCTGTATAATGATTTAAATAATGTTATTGACTTATTATATAATCATAATTATTTTTACGATATCATATATGGTCATATTCGTAGATTCTTAGTAGTAATATTTCATTGCTACTTGTTATTCGGGTGTTTATAACTTTTTGTTCTTATGCGTGTTTTGTTGAATAAATTCTTATTCTTCTCCTAAGGTTATAGATACCTCATTTCAACAATGGTATTAGTGTAATATATATCATATTCATTAATTCAATTCATTTATATAATCAATATGAAATGAAGATCATGTAGAACGAGTTGCATCACATCGTGGAGACGGTATTCCGTACGTACGCACGAGTGATGATATTGTTCCTATGATCGTGGAATTGTATTGGAGTGTATGTATACTATTTATGAATCAATATCACTTTATAATAGTCATATATAGTCATTATTTACACCAATATACCAATCCAAGTAAGGTGGTGGTGGAAAATAGATTACACCACGACGTGGAGACGGTATTCCGTACGTACGCACGTGCGGTGATTTTGTTTTCCGTAGGATGGATAGACGGTGAAATAAGGTTGTTTCATAATTATAATAACATATCATTATATAAGTGATACTGATGTTATTACTTCATAATTAAACAAACTAAGAAGAAGAAGTGGAAGAAGAAATAAAGATGAAATAATCGGTAACGGGCATTACCTCTTCTTTAAGCGCCTCTTTGAGAACTCCTTTTGGGGCACTAAAATTGGTCTTTGAGGAAGACCAGAACCTCTAGGATGTTTCTAGGGAATTGGAGAAGGGAATTTGGTTGGGGTTGGCCGATCATGAAGGCTCAAAGTGGTGTGAGGAAGAGGGGGGGGGGGGGGGGAGGTTCCCTTTTATAAGGGAGGAGAGGGGCACCTTTGGAATAACTAAAAATATTATTTTATTATAAAGCCAAATTCATTTTTAAATATCTCCAAATTGATTTATTTAGAATATTTGGTGGGTATGGGTATAAATAATCTCATCCAATAGAATTTAGACAAGTTTAGGTCATTATATTAACCTTATCTTTTAGTTTTAACTCTTAGTTAATTAGATTTACATTTACCATGTCACTTTGTATTTTTATATTATATAGTTAATAAACATACCATATACATTCAAGAGACCACCAAGTTGTGTTTCATTAATATATATAACATTATCTAAGTCATTTGGCCGAACCTTAGATTTTTAAGAATAACATAACAATTAATAATATAATATTTGTTTTAAAAACTATTTTATGTCAATTTTGACACTATTCAATAGTTGATTTTTTTGAAACTCATAACAGAATTATTACTTCTACACAAGTTAAGTAAATCAATCCTAACATGTCATATTAACCTATAAAATTAGTTAAATTTATAAAAAGTCTCAAATTATACTTATTTAGGAATTTATAATATCAATTATGTCAGTATTTCATTAATAAGATAATTACTGTATCATCGTTGTGTCATAAATAAATTAAATTATTTAATGTCTAAAAATTAAAAATAAAATACCATTATGTAGGAACTCCATTTATATTTCTAATGAATATTTATAGTCGAATTTATCTTATGTATAGCCTCATATTAAAAATGTTTTAGTAAATATACTTTGATTTTAACTTTTTTAACTCTTCTTTGAATTAAATAATAATAAATGTCCTAATCTAATCCAAGTGGGCATAAATGGTCATATTTTATTCCTAAGGTTGTTTTTGGTCGAATTAAACTTGTCCAATAGAATTAGGACATGTGTTAGGATAATAATAATATCATTTTTACCCTTAATTACCCTCTTTACTTTTAATTGTGGTAAAAAAAGTAAAAAGTTACTATTCACCAAAAAATTATTTTCATCTCATTGAACCAAATTTTACTTACTAACATCAACCGTGTCTCTCAGATTTTTGAAATTCCACTCACAAAAGCGGTAAAATTAAGTTTTATGAAAAATTCATTTTTTTAACTACCACTTATTGGTTTCACTATTTATCAAAAAAAATGAAAGTTTCCAGAAAAATACCAAAAATTAGGCCTAAGATATATTTGATATTATGAACTCAAAAATGATGTCTATTTTACCCAATTCAAAACATATTAGTTTCATTAATTAATTTAAAAATTAATTCCCGTCCTCAAAACAAATAGCGTGTTTTTAAGAGATAATAACCATCAAAAGATTGACACTTGTTTATGACTGGTTTAAATGTGAAATTACATCCAATGACCAACATTGTATTAAATTGTAAAAATATATTCTAAATATAATTTAAAACCACTCAAATTAATAATTTATCACTATTAATTATTTCAATTAAAAAAGTTGATTTTAATTATAATTTAGTAATTTTCACTATTCATTAGAATATGAAAGTTATCCGAAAAGCACCAAAATTTCTCCTTAGGCTAAATTCGATACTCCGAATCCAAAAATGAAGTCCATTTTGAGAGCTAAAATTTCTAAAATTTTAAAAGGTGGTTATTACTATTCATAACGGCTAGTTTTAATAATAGTATATCATTGTTTAGTGAAACTCGGTATTGCGTACTACACACGCTATCGAGAAAGGTCGCGATTGCGTGTAATGCAGAGAAAGTCAAGGATGCATGTTGTGCAAGCTCCTTTTGGTGTAGAGTACAACAGAAGACATTAATGAAATTAAAAAGAATATTTTTCATAAAATTTCAGGGTGTTACATTCTACCCCCCTTAAAATGAATTTCACCCTCGAAATTCATCGGGGTTATAAATGGTTTACTCCTCAAAAGTTTCTTTAATAGAAACCCACATCGTAAAAAGGAATACCAAAACCAATATTTAAAAAAAAAGTATGAAACGTGACAGTTACCCAAATAAACTAATCACTGGGTTTCAACAAAGATGAAAATATGTATATGGAAGAGAAATCTAACCATCATGTTCTGATGGAGAGTGGTAGAGAACATGGCTATGGAAAAGCTCGCAATCACAAATCCATAGATTTGTGATGATCCAAGGTACCATCTGATTCATCGGATATAAGGGAACCAGGAAAACATTTTTGGTTTTCAATATCATTTCCCTAAAGTTGAAAAATTTGAATTAGAAGAAATACTTACATTATTTTGGTACAATATCACTGTTGTTTGTGCCTTAAACAATTTCCACTTCATCTCTTAAAGAAGTGAAGTTGAATTTGTCATTCGTGATGTGTTAGCAGATCATGTGATAGAATGATGGGTCATTCCATCTGTCTCAAACAAAAGGTTAGAAAAGTTATCAAAAAAATACATAAGTCCATCTATAGTGAGATTAATCATATATAGTTCCTAAAATGGACTTATACTTCATATATCATACTGCTTAATATAATAAAACTAGTTTCTACTAAACAGGGACTTCCTGTAGGCCAGTGGTAGGCGATAAAGGCCAGTCGCACTTCGGTTGTGGGCTCGATTCCCATAGCCTTGTCCGACGCGATGGGCTGTTGCCCGTCCTACAGGTTGTCCTTTTTCTAAAACTACATTACTATATCATCCCATCAATAATATTGAAAAAACTTTTATCCTTAAACAATACTAACTTATGTCCAACATATTCCATTCCAATCTTTAGGCTTTTCCATAATACTGTTGTCCAATCTCATATTATAGTGAAAACGATTACCAAAGAGTTCATATAACAAGCATGTTAATACCATCGTTGATCCCCGTATATCATGAGATATGTCTTATTGGTCACTTTCCAAACATTCAAAGGCCTTAATCATGTATTCTCTTGAAAAATAAATACCCATTGAACCTTAGTGAAAACATTAATGCAGTTAAAAGTTAACACTTTCCATATACCAAAATCCTCAAAATTCTATAAACTCAAACCATGATTTCACTTAGTCCTTATATCAATCATGAGCTCATGAATACTGTCAAATATGTCATTTTCTCGTTTTACCTTTATTATGCGCATATCATCTTTTTTCCAAAAATATCTCAATCACATTCCATGGTTACCGGTATAAAATTATTGAAGACCACAATAGACCAATACATAAATATTCCAATACTCAACATTATTTTTGGAATCCCATTACATAAACACTTAATCATTCCACCACATCGTTGTCATATTCAACATCACTAATGGTGATCGCATGTGACTTCCCTTTGTCCTTTTCCTTAAGTGGTTTCTCAAGTCGATCATCACTAACCCTTGGATTAGGGCATTTATTGGCATAATGTCCCATCTCTTTGCACTTGAAACATTGAAGTGTAGTAGGTTCATTCTGTGTATCCCTTCCTTTTTTTGCATCATTGGACATCTTCTTCCCATTATTGCGGCATTCAAACGCCCTATGACCTTCCTTTCCACATTTGAAACATTTACTTGTCCCTTTAAGACAATCTCCACCATGATTCTTTCCACACTTTGAGCATAAGGAAACATTCATCTTCTTTTCACCATTATTCTGAGATTTCTCCATGAACTCCATCTTTTGTTTCTTGTAAAAACTACTAGATGGATAAGTAACACCAACTTCCATTTCTACAATGCACAATTTCTTCATAGCTACTGAAGTCTCTTATAGCTAATGCCCTTCGATGATTTGGTTTTAAGCCACTAAAGAATCGATCAACTTTAATTTCAGTTTGGATGATAAAGCCAGATGCATACCTTGCAAGCCTTGTAAAATTCGCTTCGTATACACCAACAGATTTATCATCCTTTTGCTTCAGTTCAAGAAAATCCTTCTCCATATTTTTTCGAATAATACGAGGGAAGTACTTATTGAAAAATAAGTTCTTGAACTCGTCCCATTCCATGGACTCAATTTCATCTCTTTGCCTCGTATTCTTGGTAAGATTCCAGCATTGATCAGCTTCACCTTCCAAAAAATATACTGCTAAGATGACTTTATCATGTTCAGAACATTGAATAACTGAAAATATAATTTCAATGGTACTGATCCATTGTTCAGAAACAAGTGGATCAGAAGACCCACTGAAAGAAGGTGGACGTTGCCTCATGAAGGAATCAATAGAATATTGTTCCCTTCTCTGCTCATTTAGATGTCCATAATGATTCATTGCTTGTGTAAGTATAGCAATAAGACTTTGCACTCCATCTCCCATAACATTTGTTTGTTCAGGAGGAAAATCATTGCATTGTCCATTGCATTGATCAACACGGTTCTTTCGGGTTCCAGCCATCGTCTAAAACCAAAAAAGAATAGTGTGAGAGGCAAAAATCATGCTAGGGAAAACAACATAATAAAGGGGGAGTACCCTCAATATCTAACATCTTAGGATAAATTCTAAGATCATTAGTGCAATTCTAGGACTATAACCTATATGTATACTTAACCTTAGAGACATCCCTAGACATACCTTAGAAATATCTCTAGGGATCTCACTAACGTTTTCGCATCCTAGTTTCCAAAGGTTGACTAAACTTTTCCTCTGATACCAACTGTAGAGACCCGAAACTTGACGTACATGAACATTACATTACTTTTTCGGAATACTTAGTACATAACAAAAACACACACACAAGGATCGTAATAGTTTAGTGTCTTTGGAAACTCGAAATATAATCTTCTAATCGTGGTGAAAGATCTTCAACATCTCCCATAAAGATCTTCCTTTTTTTACCTAAAACCGTTCTTTATATCCTGGAGAAAAGAAAACATAAAAGGGTGAGCTCAAATGGTCAGTAAGGGTAAACAAAAGAAATATCAATCAATTCATTTTCATAAGAACATAACATTTTGGAAATATTAACCTGAAAAAGAGAGCATAATTTCATAACATGGGATAAATCATTTTAGTGAAATGAAATCCCAATAATCATAACTTAAAACATGAAACTTTGTGGCATTCACACATAATCATAGAGAATCATATCTTATTAGTCAAGACTCATTTCCAAGACTATCTTAGTGGACAAAGTCCATTTCTGAACCGAGTCACCCTCGTTTCAGTCCTGTTTCACTAAACCAGTATAACCTACCGTTCCAGCCATGTCTATCTCATGAGATATAAAATCTTTACCCAATGCATTGGAGGGAGATATAGGTCCCATCCATCTCATAATGATACCATTCTTATGTGTTCCATAAAATCATATATCATACATCATTGCATAACCCATGTAGTAAAAATGGGATTCTTAAACAACATAACATCATAATGCAATTCATATAAGAAAAAGGAATTCATAAAAATAATTCTATCACAACATAATCAAATCAATGTAAGAATAGGGATAGAAACAGAACCCTACATTATATTAGATGGAAAATAATTTTGATAAAACAATTGAACTCCATTCTTGAGGAAAATATCCTTTCTACTTCAAAAACATTTTCTTTTCTTAACATGTCATACAATTTAAAACTAAAAGAATTTTAATAAAAATAAACTTGAAAACTTGTAAAGAATGCTTCTTGGAAATAATGTTTTAAAAATCCATTCATGCCGTATAAGTTAAAAAAACATTCTTCGTACTTTTGTCGGAAAAGTCAAAAAGTACCTCGTACGAAAAATGACAAAAGATTCCTTTCATATCCTTTACTAAAAACTCACCGAAGGGTAAAATTGGATTTAAAAAATTGTAGGTGGATGGAAATAATATTACATATTGAGGAAACATGGATGTGGATGATAAAATACACCCCAGTAAATGCCAAAGTATAAACAATCTCGGATAAAAATGAGATTGTGATATTTCCCTTAGCTTAGTTCCAATATGCTTTGTACGTGTCCGAACCTCCTGTATAATGATTTAAATAATGTTATTGACTTATTCTAGAATCATAATTATTTTTATGATATCATATATGGTCATATTCTTAACTTCTTAGTAGTAATATTTCATTGCTACTTGTTATTCAGGTGTTTATAACTTTTTGTTCTTATGCGTGTTTTGTCGAATAAATTCTTATTCTTCTTTTTAGGTTATAGAAACCTCATATCCAGAATTGTATTAGTGTAATATATATCATATTCATTCATTAAATTCATTTATATAATCATTATGAAATGAATATCATGTAGAACGAGTCGCATCACATCGTGGAGACGGTATTCCGTACGTACGCACGAGTGATGATATCGTTCCTATGATCGTGGAATTGTATTGGAGTGTATGTATACTATTTCAGAATCAATATAACTTTATAATAGTCATATATAGTCATTATTTACACCATTATACCCATCCAAGTAAGGTGGTGGTGGAAAATAGATTACACCACGGCGTGGAGACGGTATTCTGTACGTACGCACGTGCGGTGATTTCGTTTTCTGTAGGATGGATAGATGGTGAAATAAGTTTGTTTCATAATTATAATAAAATATCATTATATAAGTGATCCTGATGTTATTACTTCATAATGAAACAAACTAAGAAGAAGAATTGGAAGAAGAAATAAAGATGAAAGAATCGGTAACAGGCATTACCTCTTCTTTGAAGCGCCTCTTTGAGAACTCATTTTAGGTAACTAAAATTTGTCTTTCAGGAAGACCAAAAACTCTAGGATGTTTCTAGGGAAGTGGAGAAGGGAATTTTTCAGGTTTTGGCCAATATTGAAGGCTCAAAGTAGTGTGAGGAAGAGGGGGAGGAGGTTCGCTTTTATAAGGGAGGAGAGGGGCACCTTTGGAATAACTAAAAATATTATTTTATTATAAATCCAAATTCGGTTTTAAATAGATACAAATAGATTTATTTCGAAAATAAGGTGGGGATGGGTCTAAATACTCTCATCCAATAGAATTTAGACAAGTTTAGGTTATTATATTAACCTTATCTTTTAGTTTTAACTCTTAGTTAATTAGATTGACATTTACCATGTCACTTTGTATTTTTGTATTATATAGTTAATAAACTTACCATATACATCCAAGCAACCCCCAAGTTGTTTTTTATTAAAATATAAAACCTTATCTAAGTCATTTGGCCGAACCTTAGATTTTTAGAAATAACATAACAATTAATAATATAATATTTGTTTTAAAAACTATTTTATGTCAATTTTGACACTATTCAATAGTTGATTTTTTTGAAACTCATAACAGTATGATTATTTCGACCCAAGTTAATTAAATCACTCTTAAAATGTCATATTAAACTAAAAAATTAGTTCAATTCATAAAAAGTCTCAAATTATACTTATTAAGTTTTTTATAATATCAATTATGTCAGTATTTCATTAATAAGATAATTACTGTATCATCTTTGTGTCATAAATAAATTAAATTATTTAATGTCTAAAAATTACAAATAAAATACCATTATGTAGGAAATATTTTTAACTTTCTAATGAATATTTATAGTCGAATTTATCTTATGTATAGCCTCATATTAAAAATGTATTAGTAAATAAACGTTGATTTTAACTCTTTTAACTCTTCTTTGAATTAAATAATAATAAATGTCCTAATCTAATCCAAGTGGGCCTAAATGGTAATATTTTATTCCTAAGGTTGTTTTTGGTCGAATTACACTTGTCCAATAGAATTAGGACATGTGTTAGGATAATAATAATATCATTTTTACCCTTAATTACCATATTTACTTTTAACCGTGGTAAAAAAAGTAAAAAGTTACTATTCACCAAAAAATTATTTTCATCTCATTGAACCACATTTTACTTACTAACATCAACCGTGTCTCTTGGAATTTTTAAATTCCACTCACAGAAGCGGTAAAATTATGTTTTATGAAAAATTCATTTTTTTAACAACCACTTAGTGGTTTCACTATTCATAAAAAAATGAAAGTTTCCAGAAAAATACAAAAAATTAAGCCGAAGCTATATTTGATATTATGAACTGAAAAATGATGTCTATTTTACCAAATTCAAAACATATTAGTTACATTATTTAATTTAAAAATTAATTCTCGTCCTCAAAACAAATAGCGTGTTTTTAGGAGATAATAACCATCAAAAGATTGACACTTGTTTATGACTGGTTTAAATGTGAAATTACATCCAATGACCAACATTGTATTAAATTGTAAAAATATATTCTAAATATACTTTAAAACCACTCAAATTAATAATTTATCACTATTAATTATTTTGATTAAAAAAGTTGATTTTAATTATAATTTAGTAATTTTCACTATTCATCAAAATATGAAAGTTATCCGAAAAGTACCAAAATTTCACCTTAGGCTAAATTCGATACTCCGAATCCAAAAATGAAGTCCATTTTGAGAGCTAAAATTTCTAAAATTTTAATAGGTGGTTATTACTATTCATAACGGCTAGTTTTAATAATAGCATATCGTTGTTTAGTGAAACTCGGTATTGCGTACTACACACGCTATCGAGGAAGGTCGTGATTGCGTGTAATGCATGGAAAGTCAAGGATGCATGTTGTGGAAGCTCCTTTTGGTGTAGCGTACAACACAAGACATTAATGAAATTAAAGAGAATATTTTTCATAAAATTTTAGGGTGTTACATTATCTTCTACCAGTCAGGGACTCGAAGGGAGGCGTTAGGCTAGGGACATTCGTTATCACAGTTAAGATGGCTGAGGGAAAAATGGTTGGGTTGGCTACCCCCATTTTAGAAAAGATTCACAGGAGCTTACTCCATGTTTTCATGGGTAAGTCTCCTTTAATAATAGTGGAACCATTCCATGTTTATGGGGATGGATCGCCACTCACATTATGACGTAAAATGTACAGAATGGAGTACAAATCCCCAGAAGTTCTTTTAGGGAATCATCCTACGAATTCTCTGGAATTTCTCCACTAGCTATCAATTCATATGACATAAAGGTGAGTCTGAGCATGTATAAGGTATTTAATTTCATTCCTTATAGAAATCTGCCAACTGGGCGGTTTGTTGATGATGGAACAACCATCCTAGATTTGAGGGCATACATGCTGGCCTGCAGAGATGGTGTGTCGGTCGCTAGAATTGACGAAGAGATTATATGCAAGGGATATGCTCCATATAGATTTTCACGTCAATTATAGTGTTTATAGTAGACCGTTGTATCTCCCCCCTGCATGTCAGATCATATCAGCATCTGATGGTTTCCAGGAAACTATGGTTGCTGACATCTGGGGAGAAGACCGGGGCAATGTTTGAGCTATTAGTTGAAAAAGTGTCATATAAAATGACTACATGGTATGCAGTGCACTGGATAAAATAATACCATAGAGGGGTGCTAAATCACCCGATATATCAGTTGGCGAAAAGGAAGAGGACTATAGAGAAAGAAACTCCTCCTCAGGCAGGTGATGCTTCCTCACCTGAAGCTGATTCTCCAGATTCCTCATCTAGGACTGACTCACCGAATTCCAAAGATGGGGATGATGAGGCACAACAAGCGGCAAAGCGGCCTCATGCCCAATATAATCCTCCAGTTAGAATCAAGAGACACACTCCATCAACTCCTGGTAAGTTACTTCATTGTGGAAATTTAATAACCATTACATTATAGAGGAACAAGTCTAATTTTATTGTTCTCTATCAGTAGTTTCAAGAGATGGGAAGAAGCTAAAGTCGAAGATTGTAGGAACTTCCTCGTAGCCATCTGGTACACATACTGAATATCTATGACCAGAGGCTGTCCAGACATGGTAGGGATTATACTGTGGTACTGAAACTGCCTGGGTAGATTTATGCGAGGGGACGCACCTCCCTAGAATAAGGAATCTTGTGGCTTCTACAGATATCCATTACAAGGATAACTCTGATGAAGTGTGGTCTTATATTAGAGAGCTGTATATGATCATATATGATACTATGTATTCCATTCCAATCACCAAGAGGGTGAAGGAAATGATTGATTGTGGTGCCACTGAGGGGACTGGTGGTTCTAGAGATGAGGAGTGGCACGATTACATGGCTCCTTAAGATGTAAGTTTTCTTTCCTTATTTTCATTGCATATTGATTTGTCAATGCTTTGTTACTCAAGGAAATTATTTTCTTCATCCTATAGCTCACAAAGAAAGGAACTACTGAGGTTCCTTCGCCACAATATATCCCTGGTGGTACTACCATTGGGGATGCTACTGAATCTTTTCGCGAATCGAGCGAGATATCTCCAGGCCTGTAGGCCATGAATGAGGAGTTGGACATGGCCTTCCATTCTCCAATTCAAGTTCATGTAAGGGAGACTTCCGATACCCCCACAAAACTAAATAAGTAAAGGCAACAAAGGAGAAAGTCCATAGCTAAACGCTTCATTAGTAGCAGTACGTTCTTCAGAAAATCATGAGTCTATACCCATGAAAAGGTTGCTCATATTTATGGTGATTGCATGGGCTTCTTCAATTTCTCTTATGAGAGAGAGGACCGACCCACATTTGAGGACCACAGAGGGTACTTGTGAACATTCACAAGTTCAGGCTAACTTAGATTCTCCTTGAGAACAACCAACGTCTGTTCCCCGTATCCCTCCAACTGCTGTTGCAAGAAGAGAAGAACCTACTTCGGGTAAGTTAACAATGCTTCATAAAATGTTAAATGAAACATCGACTGAATTCCATTCTGTAATACTTTAGGTTCAACCCCTGCACTCTAGCTTTTGGCGGCTATAGCAATTGATGCCGTGATTTTATCTGAAGATGTTTACCAGGGTCAGGGACCACAGGATGAAGGTCACCAAGAAGACACATAAAATGCCCCCACTGGTGAGATTAACCAGGATTATGATATGAAATTACACGAAATGATGTAACGTGGTGCATATTTCGAATATTTTATAAGTCATGTTAAATTACCATGTAATTTAGAAGATTATGGAAAAGATTGTTATACTTCTTCCTGTTAAAAAATAACTTCTTATTACATGCCTAATCATGATCGGTTCAAATGTGTAGTTCTGTATGAGGAAGCTTCTAAACTACCCATGCCAGAAGGGGGTATAGAAAACCCTACTATTGTAGAGACATTATCACAAATGGAGCTGAACCCAGTAGAGATTCCTCAAACTCATCCTGAAAATCCTGTCGATGCTAGGAAAAATGGGGAGGAGCCTTCTCAGGTTACTGATCTATCTTTGATTAAGGGATAACAATATTTGAGACTTTACTTAATTTGTAAGATAACCAATTAACTTTGGTTTTCCTTTGGAACAAGAAAAATCTTTCAATTGATTATGCAGGACCATCAATTTCAGTGTCTATATCTGAAGGTGAAGCCTCAGCCTCCGCCCCAACAGGAATTGAATGTGAAGAATCACAGGTCAGGGGGAAGGAGAAGATCAAGGCATTTCTCTAAGTGCATTAATCCCAGATTCTATTTCCCCCTACGACAGTGATGCTGAGTCAGATCCATAAGTACAAAATGCGCTCCAATTTTCACGACGCAAGGCATGGAAAAACATTTGGAAAATCATTTCTTAAGATCCTCTTGAAGATATATAATCAAAGATCCCGCGATTGTCATCCATGCTTGTTATGCTGGGACTTGGTGATTTTGGATATCAAAAGATCCATGAAGTGGTAAAACAAGTCATCTTAAGGAGGGAGTAGGAGAAAAAGTGTTGTGAAGATCTGACCAGGGTGAAGCTGTCAGCCAATATCAGTGAATTTGAGGTTGCGGTATCCCGAGCTGAGGCCGACTATGCTACCACCATGAAGGAGCTGAAGCATAAAATCAATGATAATGTTGTCCATTATATTCACCTTCATCAACAGTTAGATTCTGTTACTGGGGATCTTGACCAACTCAACAATTCACTAGAGGGATCTCAAGAAAATGGAATGAAAGCCATCACAGATGCTATGAAAGCACTCCATCAGGCTGAATAGAGTAAATTTGGACGAGTGCATGAGCTTCAAGTGGATTCTAATGAAGCTCAGGATGTTGTACATCAAGTGAAAACTTATGTTTACAGCCTCTTGTAATTCCTGGAAAAGGGAAGAGAATTCAATCTATGGATTTCCTTCTAATTCTTGTGCATCAAATGGAAAAAACGCTTTCATTTCCAATCATCTGTGCATGCATTTTCCCACTACCATCTTTAGATTTTTATCTACGCTGTTGGGAATAGTAGGCATAGTTTTATTTTTACTAGGATTCTTATGAATAACCCTAAAAAATGAATATATTAATTACATAATATTACCTAAATCATACAAAAGTTTATGTTTTAGTGAGTTGGGACAAGACTTTTATTCAGAGTTCCCATGTATTTTGTGGGCAGTTTAAAGTCATGAACACCAGATATAAATAGGCTAATGTTTAAGGCCGAAATAGCTTTGACCGAATGTGTTAAAATTGACTCAATTCCTTGAAAACTTATCTGAATTTTTTTTACCACACTCAAGTATGAAGGAAAACATGTAAACTATGACTTAAAAAATTTTGAATCTGGGGAATGATACGAAAAATGGCTAAAAGGAATTAGAAGAATTAGATACCAATAATGAAGTTACCATTATTTAACAAACCCGTTAGGGGGTTGATTTATGTAGGTCCACCTAAGTGCATTAGCTGCATAGTCAAATAATAGCATCTTTCGGCTAAGAAGTCTGTTATGTAGATTGTTTATGCAAGGCCACCTATGGGCACATGTTGCATAGTTAGGCAAAAAAACTATAAAAAATTTACTTCTCTACTACTAAAAATCCAGTGGAAGTTTATGGGGATTCAAATTTTCCAAAGAATAGAGTTTGCAGTATGGAGAGAGGTACTTGAATATGGAAAAGACATTTCCAAAAAATATTTTCATAGAACTGGATAAATTTCACTCCTACGAAGGTCTGACCCAAACATAGGGGGGGAAAATATAAACCATAGACTTGAATACTTTCAGATCATGAAAAAGATTATGAGACAGATATGTTAAGGACGATTTTTTTTTGCAGATCCCTACATAGTGTTATTAAGATAACTAAGGAAAAAAGGGATTTTCTTCCCAATAATGAAGTTACCAATATTTGAAAAACTTGTTATGGGGTTGAATTATACAGGGCCGCCTAAGGGAATTGGCTGCATAGTAAAATAATAGCATCTTTTGGATGACACGTCTATTATGTAGACTATTTATGCAAGACCACCTAAGGGAACGTGCTGACTGGTAAGGAAAAAGAACTCTAAAAAATTGATCATTTTGTGACCATAAGTCAAGAAAAGTGTTATGGAGATCTGGAAATATTCAAGTTTAGGATTATGACACATAAAAATGGGTATTGTCCAATGTATGAATAGATACATAGGTCAATGCTAACTGTAATCATGTTGTGGCTGGTCCTGAATTGAAACGTTGGACTTCACTACATATCCCACAAGGATGGGAATCAAGCCATATGTAGTTCTTGAAATAAAGTTTAACATCATGTGGGAAAAAAGTATAGGAAATCTTAGTTTAGGGTCATAGAGCTCAGACCATAATAATGAATACACAGTGTGTGTTTTCCTTGGGACTTTTCAGACAGAGGATTGAAAATGGATCTTGGGGTTAGGCCCAAAGACATGGGGCTAGATTTGAGGGATGCTCAAACATTCCTACGTATCCCATAAGGATGGGAATCAAGCTTCATGTAATTATTGATATACCCTCTATACATATTGGTTTGTACAAGTGAATGGTGAAAGGGGACTTTAGTGCAATGATGGATTGTACCAAGATAAAAGGTTCAGGAATTACTATGTATGCATGTAGTCTTTGAAATATAACATGATTGGAAATCAATGTAAATAATGATTCCCTCTCATTTGAGGGTATCAAAGAATGTTTTAGTTTATTGTCATACAAGAAAAAATTGTTGTACAATTTAACATCATTTAGCAAGGTCAAAGGTGAACCAATGTGAAGAGATTGGTTTTGGACCTGAACCTTGGGAGGTTTCCTACGTACCTATCCTCGAAGGCAAGGATCAATGTCCTCATAGTTCAATTAGTGAATGAATTATTGATCAAGTTGTTCTTGGGGAAAACGACCTAAAAAAATGGTGTCGGGACTTATGCATGATTAGCGGCCCAGACACGGTGTTATGGTTGAAGTTTTCTCTAAGTTCACGTGAGTCATACTTGGTGTGAGAAACAAGTGGTGGCAACAACATTAACGATGCACAGTTTAATGTCATGTAGGACATATGAAGGGACTATGAATTTTAAATTCTTGCAGTTAGGACTATTGGTGCTGCACAATTTAGTGTCATATAGAAGGGACAAAATAATGTTTTACGTCATGTATAACATATTAGGGTAGTGTACAATTTATCTTCTAGTAGCTAAGATGATGGGGACAATATAGTTTAACTTCATGTTGAATGAAATGGGGACTGTGTTGTTTGATGTCATGTAGTAAGGACAAAAGAGGACATAGTTTAACGTCATGTTGGACGTATTAGGGAATTTTTCACAGTATAACGTCATGTTGGATGAAAAAGGGACGATACAATTTAGTGTCATGTTGGTCGATGGTGTGAATAGTTTAAGGTCATATACATGGACCAATTATGATGATGTAGTCTAATGTCTTGTTGGATGAGAAAAATTCCAATAGTTTAAGGTCGTATGCATGGACCGTTGATTATTCAATTTAATGTCTTGCTGGATGAAAGGGACTTCTGTATAGTTTAACGTCATGTAGTTAGGATGTCACAGTTTAACGTCATGTTGGACGTAAGTGACAATAGTTTAAAGTCATATGGATGGACCCTTCATGTATTTTGTGTTCATAAAAAATATTTCTTTAGAAATCTGGCATTGATTGTAGTAGTGATGAGTTCTCCATCCATTGAGATTAAAGAATAAGCTCCATTGGAGTAGTCCTTGTGTATTGAATAAGGGACTTCACATTTTGGATCAAGCATGGGAGGTTTCTTTCTTGGTATCATTGGAGTTCTGAGAACTAATACCAATTCTCCCTGAACGAATGAACTAAGACGAACTTTTTTATTGAAATCTCATGCTATTCGATTCTAATAGACTTCTAAGTGGTGTAGGGTGCACAAACTTTTCTCATCTTACCTCTCCAATTCATCCAATCTCTTTTGAGATTTTTCATCTGTAGATGACTGATCACAAATGGATATTCAGAGCGAGGGTAGTTGAACCTCAATTGGAAATTTTGCTTCCGTTCCATATACCAATGAATATGGAGTTGATCGCGTTGTATTTAATGTGGTGGTCAAATAATCCCATAATTCATGAAAGAGTTTATCATGCCATGATTTCTTATATTTATCCACCACCTTTTGCAGTATGTTTGAAAGAGTATTATTGAAAGATTCTATCTGTACATTGGCCTCTCCATGATACTGAGAGGAATTATTGGATTTAATTTTGTATTCTTGATACAACTTCCTCACCTCAGATGAAAAGAAGTTGGCGCCATTTTCCTTAAATATAGTATGAGGGACACCAAATCTGGTAATGATGTTAGACTTGATGAAGCTAACAATGCAGTTAGAATTGGAATCTTGGAGGGGTATTGCCTCTAACCATATGGAAAAGAGGTCAGTAGAAGTAAGAATATACTTCAACTGCTTGGTTGTAGCTGAATGATAAGGTCCCACTACATCCATTCCCCATGTTGAAAATTGCCACGAGTATTTAGTTGTATGAAGCAACTCTGGGGGTTGATGAATGAAGTTGTAATGTACTTGGAATGAATGACACTTCTGGGTGAAATCAACAAAATCTTGTATCATTGAAGGCCAAAATTATTCAAGCCTTCAAATTTGATCAGATAGTATTTGTCCAGATTGATGGACTCCACAAAATCCTGCATGCACTTCTTTCATGACAGCCATTGTCTTTTCACAATCAATGCATCTAAAGAAGACACCATCAAAACTCCTTTTGTAGAGAATCTTTTTTGAGTGATCTGGGCTATCATAAAGAGTGAAATTGACCACACGTCTCTAGACATGTTCTTTCCCAGTTCTATCAGGTGGAAGTGTTCCATTTTGAAGGTATTCCCTGATAGGTGTCATCCATCCTGTAGTATGACCGTATGGTTTAGAGATGGGACTAATTTCATTGATTTCCTTTGTTCTGGCTTGAACATAAGGTGAAATTGTATGACATTGGGAAATACTGATGGTTGTCTCGTCCTAATTTGGATCTTCCAGAGCTATGGGTATATTAGCCAGTGCATCAGCTTGGGTATTTTGTGATCTTGGGACATAAGAAAATGTCAGTTCTGAAGGAAACTCTACCATTAACTCTCTAAAATAATCAAAGGGATTAATTCTACTTTTCTTATTCCGTAATCCCCATTGACTTGTTTTATTACCAGGTCTGAATAACCTTTCACCATTAAGTGATTCACTTGTTCTTGAAGTTCCAACTCCAAGCCTGTGATGAGAGCTTGGTATTCCGCTTTATTTTTTGTACCGCCTCCCAATAATGAAAATAAATTGGGTAACACCGCCTTTTCTACGGAAATGAGTACAACTCCTAACCCAAATTTATTGAACTTAGGATCTTCCATTTTACTCCCTGTTTAACTTCTGGAAGCATCATTAATGTACATTTCCCATGTTTGAAGACTTTATTGAATAGAGAAGACTTCCTCATCAGAGAGTTCAATAACTAAAGATGTGGCTTCCACTGAAGGATGTTTAGCAATGAAATCAGATAGATCTTGGCCCTTTATTTCCTTTTGAGACACATAGTCAATGTCAAATTTCTGCAAAATAACTTCCCACCTTTCCAGTTATCTTGTAAGCATTGGACGACTAAGGATGAATTTGAGAGGGTTATTACGAGATACCAATTGGACCTTGTGATGTTGTAGGTATTGTCTCAACAACTAAACTGCAATGATTAATGCTAGGAAGAAATTCTCAATACATGAATATCGGGTTTTTGCTTCAAGAATAGTCTGACTGAGATAGTAGAGGCTGTTTTCACTCCCATCATCATTCTTCTAAGCAAGAAAGGTACCCAATGATCACTCTAGAGTTGTCACATAGAGGATAATTGGTCTTCCTTCAACAGATTGAATTAACACCGGTGGACTCAAGAGTTACTTCTTAAGAATATAGAATGCTTCTTGGAATTCTTCAGTCCACTTGTAAGTGACTCCCTTCATCATCAATTTGGTAAAGGGTAAACGTTTGCCTGCAAATTTGGTGATGAAATTCCGAATAAAGGACAAGTGTCGTTTAAGTCCTCTCAATTCCATTAAATTTTGAGGAGGTGTCATAACAAGGATTGACTTTGTCTTCTCAGGATTGACTTCGATACCATGATGGAATACAACAAAGCCAAGAAATTTTCCTGAGGTTACCCTAAAATCGCATTTTAAGGGGTTCATCTTCAAATTATGTTGCCGAAGTTCGTGGAATATGATTTCCAAATCATCAATGTGATTAGAACATTGTTTGGATTTATCCACCAAATCTTCCACATAACATTCAACAAACATCCCTAAAAAGGTTTTAATGATACGATGCATTGAACATTGATATGTTGCGCCTTCATTTTGTAGGCCAAAGGGAATTAATCGATAGAAAAATACACCCTGAGGGGCTCTGAAAGCTATAGATTCCTCATCTTCTAGATCTATTCAGGTTTGTTTATATCCAGAATATCCATCAATGAAGGAATGTGCTTCATAGCCAGCTTTTTCATCAATTAAGAGTTCTGTAATTGGTATTGGAAAATAATCCTTAGGACAATTCTGATTAAGATCTCTGAAATAAATGAAAACGTTAATTTTCCCATTCTTCTTTTTCACTGGGAAAATATTATCCAATAACTTGGGACATTGAACTTTTATGAATAAGTTAGAATTGATGATATTATCCACTTCATCTTCAATTTTGGAAGCGTAGGTTGGGTGTGTTCTTCTAGAGGCTTGTTTGAATCATCGATGTTCTTCTAGAAAACCCAAATGATGAGTGGAAACATCTGGATCAAGCCCTGTCATCTTTGTATAGTTCCAAGAAAATATATATCGATTTTTCTTTAGAAAGGAAATATACATCTCTTGATCTTCAAGAGTAATGGCCACACTAATTAAAGTGGGGTGTGGATCTTCTTTTGTACCCAGATTTATTTCTCTAAGTTCATCCACGGTTGTAGAGATACCATCTTCAAATGCTTGAGGAGCATCCCTAAGATCTTCTTATTCTTCTTCAACATGTGTTATTTCTTTTATTTCTACTTGCATAGTAGATGAAGAAGTAGAATTTTCATGATCAGAAGAGATGTTAAAATTTGAACATCTTGAAGAAGAAGCTTCCATTTCTGACCCGATTGATGATAGATGGTCATTTTTGGGTAATAAATAGGAGATGATGGATTGAGAATCGACATCATCATTTACCTCTTACATTTCTATAACTTACTCTGAACTGATTGGTGAAATATAGACTTTCTTAATTTCAGTAGAGGAAATGAAGATGTCCCCATTTGAGCTTTCATCATTGCTTAGTGAATCGCCAATTTACCCCAAGTTGTCTGGATTGATTGCTATAATTGACATTATGGAAGTTTCCATAAGAGTAGTTTTATTTGAGTCTATCCTATCATTTTGACTGATAGGAAACACATAATCTGTACCCACATGTGTAAATGGGTTTACTAGAATATTTTCCTAACCAAATGGTGCATTAAATTTGGTAATCTCCCTTGTTGTGGATTCCTCCTTTCCCTTCATGTGATAAAATTCCGCCTCAATGTATTGAGATTCACATGTCTTGAATGGTAATTTATCACCATACAATGTCCAAATTTGACCATAAAAACAATATCTAAGACATTGATGGTATGATGAAAGGATAGCTGCATGTTGATGTAGTCAGGGACTTCCAAGCAAGATGTTGAAGGCTGAGTCTAGATCAACAACCATGAAATCCGAATCGGATATAAGATCTCCAAACTGGGTTTTGAGTGTAATCTCTCCCAGTGGTTCTTATTCATTTTTTCCATCTCCTTGTAACATCAATGTAGAATGAGATAAATCAGATTCTGTGAGGTCCAATTGATGAACTGTACAAATGGGGATGAGGTTGACTCCTGAACCATTATCAATGAAAACTCTTTGGACGTCCATACCATTGAACTTTCTAGATAAGTACAAAGGTCTAATATGTCCATACATGACATCATCTTCATTTTCATCTGTGAATTATATCACTGCATGGCATTCTACGGGATTATTCTCTATATGGTAGACATCAGCTACAACAATTTCAGTTTCAAACTCCTGAGGACTCGACAAAGCCTCAATGAGTGCATCTCGAAGATCATTCGATAAATTTAAAGCAACCAAAATTGATAACGTGGCCAGTATTTGGGCTTAATGTTTCAATACATCGTACTTTTGATCCAATGGTCTTTGTTTTCCAATAGGAACATGTGGTTTAGTAGGTGCCTTGGACGTTGATGCTTTGGAAGTTTATGCATCTTGTACCGGGATAGGAGTTGGTAATACTCCTGAATTTGGAAGATTATCTTGATTAGGTCTATTTACTTGCTGAGAGGAAGAATACGGAACCTTCAACCGATCGTCCAGAATAATTGTGCCAGGGCTGAGTCTGCCTTGTGTGGATGAACTTTCTTTTTCTTGTTGAGCTTGTTGAAGGGCTCTGCCACTATTTTCTGCTGCATACACAGTTCTAGAAGGGGTAGAATTGGAATAATGGCCTCTTAATGATCCACGTCTTCCCGTATATCCTGAGCCTATGGATAATCCTTTGATTCCTCTATTTGATACATGGAACTCAGGCAAATAAAAATTGAAACTGCGATTGGCATATAGATCTGTTAATTGAATCATATTAACAGAATAGAAGATCAACTCTTCATCTGATAAAGACTATGCCTGATTAGCCTATTTAGCTTATTCCATATGGTGGGGTGGTGCCTGTTTAGGCTTTTAAGTAGATGGCATAAAATCTTACAGAGTAAAAGACAACTTAGGATTTGACATGATTTCATCTTATTCTGATTGTTCCTCTTTTTATGAATTATGTCTTCCTTTTGAGGATTTTCCCTCTGATGAAGAGGGCATTACTTTAACATTCATAGATGAAGACACAATTGGATTCTTCAATTGCGTTCTCAAAATGCCATGAGTTCGGTTGATCGTTTTTCTAACCATCCAATCATCATATTTTTGTGCATTTTTGTTCTTGACTTCATGACATTCACCCTCCTCCTCTGGATCTGTAGCAGTAACACATCATACCTGAGCTAAAGAACCTTTCTGTTTAACTTGTTCCAAGTTGACAATTTTTTATAGGAGGTCCTTAAAAACAAAACACTCATGAATGGGATACCCCAACATATGATGAAATGGGCAATAGTTGGGATAGTCTTCATCTCCTTCCTTGTTTGGCCTCATGGGGCTTGACAATTGAACCAAATTATTTTCCAGAGCTGAAATAAAATAACTAGGGACTTGTTCATTTCGGATAGAGTAAAATTTACTCTTCAAATCCTTAAAATTTTTTCATCTTTGATCTCTTTGAATATATTGACGAAAAGACCTCTGTTTTTGATGCTCAAGAGGTGGATACCTTCGCGAAGATGAAGGTCTTGAAGTAGAAGCAGGTACAGGTGCTTGTTTAAGCATAACTGTAGTTTTCTTTGCTTTAACCATTCTCTTTCCTAGAGCTGATGGAATCACACAAGCTTTATCCTTAGTCTTCATAAGAGAATATTCAATCCGTTGAGTGATTGAAGTAAGGTCTCGAAACCTTCCTGTGTATTTCACAGGGATCAGCGGTGTGCCCAACTCATCATGTAAATTCGGCACACAGATTGGAAAAAATTCATCTTGAGGGTGTGCTAAGCTTGGGGAAAATATTAATCCCTTCCAGAGAGAAATGAAATATGAGACCCTTTCATTCTCCCTTTTCTTATTGTTTTTAAGATCAAAAAATGTTGTCTTTTGAAACGTTGAGCTAAAATGAAGAAGAAATCTTTGGCGGAGATCCTCCCACCCTTGTAATGACTGTACAAAACACCAGAGCTTTACTGCTTCCTGTTGCTGAGGGGTTCCCATCAAAGGATTGCAATGAGAAACAAAATGTGTTATGTGTTTCTTTGGGTCTCCCGAACCATTAAATATTTGGAATGTGGTACTTGAAAAATTTGACGGGGGAGGAATTGCATCAACCCACTCAGGGTATACTCCCTTTTCTGGTTGAATTTGAGCACACTTTCTCTACATAGCTTCCAACCGAGCTGTTAATGACTCTATAGTAGTTATTAACTTTTGTGAAACATTCATTTGGGCTTGGACCTGAATAGCTGCAATGACTGGAGCTGGTATAGATGTGTTGGATGTTACTACAACTGATTGTAGTACCTCCAATTGTTGTTGCAATTGGACCGTAAGATTAGACATGTGAGGGTGTACTGGTAGATGAGGATATTCTTGATTCATCTATGTACCTACAAAAAATTCCATTGGCTGACTGACTCTAGCACGCTTAGTAGGAAGACTAACCTAAAGTAGTTCTGCATTCAACCTCCTTAATTCCTTCATTTACTTCTCTTGTTTTGAAAATCTTTTCTCTAGTGAGATCGATTGGCCTTCTCCATAGGAAGGGTATGTAACCTGATTCTTTCCTTCCCATTGTTGGATCGATTTTGGAGAGGGGTAAGTGGGTTACTTGAAGGATTACTGAAATTCTGGGTAAACCATAGATTTTGTGTATGCACACCATCTTTATTTGTGTCTATGTGTACAACATCTTGAGCAGGAACCTCTTCATATGATCCCTCTGAGTGAACCTCATCTGGTGGATCAGAAACTATGGCATTGATTATATTGATTGATGCATAATGCATTGCATCTCTTCTATTGGAATTTCTGTAATAATTCCTTTTTCCATGTCCTTGATGAGTCATTGACTTCTATCGATTTGATCCCTCAGGAACATCCTAACGAACTATAATTTGGAGTTAATCTCCTGATATTTTGTCTCTTTCATTCCTCCTGTGGAATCATACCTAATTGAGAGAAGACTGACTTTCTCGGTGGGAGGGATTGATGATTTGAAAAATCCCCCATTCCAGTGGATTGGGGTTGTTCCTGCTTGACTCCACGAATCCTATTTTTTGATTCTGAGGGTTGGGTTAAAAGAGTTTCCAGTCTGGAAATATGGGGTGGTTCTTAACATGCTATATTTGAGACCTTTGGAAATCTATCCCGATCTTGCGGACTTTAGTCCAGAAATTAGCTGGAAGCATTAACCTACATAGACTTTTATCACCCGGCTCAAAATATCATTGGATGATTTCTGAAACTTATGTCACTTGATGATGTGCTTTCTCCAAACGAGAGGCCTGTTCAATATTCTTGTTTGCTTGATGTAGGATTAATTCAACAACTTGTTCTTTGTATTCTTGATTTTGAGAGGAACTAGTTGATGCATGTTCTTGGGAAAGGTTTTGATTACAAACAAAACCCATTGATTGTGGCTGGCCATGAGCAATAACATTTCATGAGACCATTTTAGGCGGGCTTTGATGATTGGAGAGTATAGTTAAATGTAGCTCTCCATGAACACCCCATCCCCTAACATGAATACCAGATGGGGCATTGGAAATTAACTGGCACAATATTCTTATTGCACCAATTCATGAATGCAGAAGGGCTCTCTACTGTTTTTCAGCCTTTAGATATTGAGAAACTGAGAGAGATGCCAAATCAATTTGGTTTTGTAAACCTTCTATTATCTTGACATGATTTTCATATTCATCATAAGATTATATTTTCTTTTTCAACTGAAAAAGAGTTTTCCATATGTTGAGACGAATATCACGAATTCCATCTTCCGTCAACATTTCTGGAATGTCATACTGAGAATCCACCAAAGGCCAAAACATATCTGGAACTTCAACTTTCGCCAGTTGTTTTCTTATATTCATTAAATCCTATTTATCATTCAATGAAGATTCTTTTACCTGATTAGACTAGAGCTGGTGCTTTCTTGCTGCTTCATCGGATTCAACAAGATTGGTAGAGAATTCATTGATCAAACTGGAATATGCATGACTTAGTGGTGGTTCAGAGAATGACCAACACCTTGGGCTACCTTCTGATTGAGAAAGTGTTTCACCTGAAAATGGTAAAGCAGTAGACATGAATGGATTCAAATTTTCAAGTGGCTCAAGATAAGAGGGATTTCTCGTCACTACATTGTCTATTAAAGAATTTTCCAGGAAATGTGAATCAAAACATCGGAGAGGACTTTAGCAGCTAAATTCATCATCATGGGGAGGACCACCTGGGTGGGTTACAACAAAAGATGAAACATTTTTTTCCTTGAATTTCTGACCACACAGAGGGTTCTTGTGGATCTTATCTGAAGATGAAACTTTGAGATCGACCGAATTGTCATGAAGCAAGCCTTCATGAGGAAGTGTCTGAGGCAGACCTTCAAAATTAATGTTCCCACTGTAACATATAATGTAATTAAAGAATAAAACATTTTCATATTTATTAATATTTATGAATTAAATATTAAATTTACTTTAATGGGGTCGCTATGTTCGATAGCGTACCCGATACGCAACAAAAATTTTCTTTGAAATCTTATATTGAACACTAGTAAAAAAATAATATTATTTTAAATGGTAGTTAACACATAGCCATTGTATTAGAGGGAATGAATAGAAATAACTAAAATATGATTATATATGTTTGTTAAATGTTTTTAAATTTATCCAATAAAGGATAAAGGCTTAAAATACAAATAGAATTCAATTTTATCCATATATATTCTAATATTCACTAAAGGTCCACTTTTCGCCTTTTGATGGAGAACCATCATTAAATATAGTTTTGATCACACTTATATATTCTATTGGACCAAATAATGCTCTTCTTTAGAATCAGGACATAAAAATTTCATTTGTGAAATTTTTTTGTATTTTTCTGATAAAGTTCAATTTTTAATGAATAGTGAAAAATGTTGTATTTTAATTCAAAACCTATTTTTAATCTAATTTATTTATATGATTAGATTGTATTCTGAATTGGTTTTGAAGTTTAATTATAATATATTTTTACCATTTAAACCAATTGTGGTCATTGAAATTCATTTCACATTGAAATTGGACTTAAACTAGTGTCAATCTTTTGATACATTTTTTTTAATAAAAACACGCTATTTGTTTTAACAGCGGGGATTAATTATTAAATTAATTAATTCAACTTATAGTTTTTGAATTTTGTAAAATAGACATCATTTTTCAATTCGGAGTATCAAATATATCTTAGGGTGAAGTTTTCGTATTTTTTTTAAAAACATCATTTTTTGATAAATAGTGAAACCACTAAGTGGTACTTAAAAAACGGATTTTTCGTTTAAATGAAATTTTACCACCTCAGTGTTTTTAATTTCAAAAATCTGAAATATTTGGTTGTAAATAAGAATATAAATTTGGTTCAGTGAGATTTAAATAATTTTTTGATGAATAGTAACATTTATGTTTTTAATCGCGGTTAGAGGTAATTAGTGTAGTTTAAGGTAAAAATAATATTTTAATAACATGAAATGACCTTGAAACATGTCCTACCCTTATTGGATGTGTCATGGCCGACCAATACAATCAATGGGTCTACATGGGGACCCCATGGATCCAATTTGGTAGGAAAATGTCATTAATAACTTTTTATTTAAAGTTAAAATAAAAATGTTACAAACATGAGTTGTTTTACTAAAACAATTCTTAAATGGGGTTATTCAAGTCAGATTTTTACTATAAATATTAAATAGAAAGATAAAAAGATTTCCTACATCATGATATCTTTTTTATAATTTTTAGACATTAAATAAATTAAATTATTTATGACACCATGATGATGTAGCGATTACCTCATTATTTAACGATTTAAATAAAATGAAAGGATAATGTAAAATCTAAGACCTAAACTTGTGAAAAACCTATTGGATGGGTGGATTTCTAACTCTTATCATCTTATCCTAGAAATATATAATTTTGGGACCTTTTAAATTCGAAAATCATATTATAATAAAGTAACCTTTTATAACTTTCCATGAGTACCCCTCCTCTCCTCTTATAAAAGACCCCCACCTCTACCACCTTACCCACACCTCTCAAGCCTTTTTCTTGGCCAAACTCTGACAATTTTTTCTCTCCACATCCCTTTATTACTCCTTGAATCATCAATTTGGGAAGAAGTCTTTTTCAAGGAATCCTTTGAGCTCAAATCAAAAAGAGTTACCCGATTTACCGGTAGTGTCTTCTCTTGTGTTGTTATGTTTTATTTTTCTTCTCCAACCCCATAAACTCTTTTTATTACTTTATTTTGTAACAAAACCAGTATCTTAAATATACTAGGATGTTTTTATGAGAATAATTAGATCTAAACCTACACACACCTTCGTCTAATGGTTAAACAATATACTGTTTTTGTGGTTGGCGATTTTCAGCCTCATGAAACGATGATTGTTCAATCTTCTTTTAACACCTTTCATGGTGGCCATTAAGATGTCACTATATTTATATATGATTTATATTATGTTTATTTTTTCCTTATTCTTATGTATTTTTCATTTATGGAATACCTTTATGGTTTCCATTATGGGTAAACACGATAATTTCATTTTAGGAAGTGCGGACTACCGCCCCCTCAAAGTGATTTGATTCGTTAATGCCATATGTGGGACGTATAAAGGATGGAGTTAATGATATTATATATTATATTATACTGGAATTATAATATACCTTTATATAAATGTTATTTCATTCCATTAAATATGAAATAGAAATGAAAGTAGCGTTCATACGTACGTACAACTTACCATCTCCATGAATAGTGCATTTCATTTCTTACCACTAAATGTTATATACTATTGTAAATACATGTATATACTTGATATATATGATATATATGAAATCCAAATCATGAATATCATTCTGGATAGAATGAACCTTTGACCACATGAACAACATGTAATTGTAAGAAGTCCACTTTCGACTTAAGAACCAAATATCGACAAAACAAACATTTTTAACTTAAATGATTAAATAATGTTTATAACCTGAAAATAAGTGATATAAAAGGAATAATAAGCTTGAAAATGGTTCTTAAGAAAGTAGAAATTAACTTTAGTTTTTTATTCAGGAGATTAAAGAGCAATCGAGTCACGTTAGACACGAGGTAAGGGACATCGTCTCAATCTCCTTTCTTTGAGGTATATTTTGTTCTAATGCAAGACTTTCTTTTATACACTGTATAAAACACCTTTGAATTTTCATTTAATTCAAAGGGAATATTTTTCTACTAAGCATTTTACAAAATGACAAAAAGGAATGTTTCTTCTAACGTACGTGGTGACAATGACCTTTTTCGCCACCGCGAGTATTATTTGGTCTTTGGCTTCCTCAACAAGCCGTACTGTTTTTAAAATGAAATAAATACCATATAATATTTTATGTATATTGGTATTGAATATGGTTTTGATAATGGATTTGTTATTTCAATTTATTTATGTGATATATTTTGATCAAAGTGTGGAATTTTTATCTTTACATTATATGTGTTTTATGTCTTATGATTTTATAATGGCACTTGGACATTTGATGGGTGGTTATGTGACAAACCATATGACGGGTGGTGTCGTGAATACTAGGATGGGTGGTTACGTTATAACCTCCAATGCATTGGATATGGAATTCGGCCTTATGGCTATTCCATTAAGTGATATGTGTGGAAGTCGACCGGATGGTTATTCCACTTAAGTATGTTTATGTCCCAAGTTATCTTTATATGTTATGTGTTCTCTATATGGGTTTTATGGTAATATTTTTGTTACAAAAGGGTAAGTAATGATATTCTATTCTGTGAATAGTTTTTACTACTTCATAATGGTTAAAGGTATTACTTTGATAAAGTATACATGGTTTACTTGTTGTTTGAAAAACTAACAGTTTTAATTATTTGTGTATCCCTTACTGAGCTTTTTATGCTCACCCCAAGTTTTCTTGGAATGTTTTTCACATGACATAATGTGGAATAGGGTCAAGAATGGGATCAAGGGAAAGTCATGCTATCTAAAACTTGGAACTAGATATGTTTCTTTTTAAGAGTTTTTATTTTATGGAAACTTAGTAGATGTGTCTACTTTCTAATATTTTGAGATGGAATAGTTATGATCTAATTCTTTAAAACTCTAAACCTGAAAATATCCTCAATTGGAATTATTCATTTAATTCAATATTAAGTAATTTTTAAGGTCAGGGACTTATAGTTGGTATCAGAGGTCGGTTTAGAAAACTTTATGAGTTAGAAAATTGTTAAATTATAAATTAATTTATTGTATGATTGAAATCATATAGAATTTACATATTACCATGTCGCTTCTTCTAAGATATGTCTTTGTTAAGAATTATTTTTCATAAAGGAAACAATGCAGCTTTTCTAGGAAGGCATACAGAAGAGAATGACCTTCTGAATCAGCAACCAATGATGGTCGGAATTAGAATGTAGTAGTTTACTACAGTGATGGCTCAGCTGAATTAGGTGATAAATGGTGGTTGTGTATATTGATGATATTTTGGTTTATTACAAAAGTAATGAGGAACAAGAAAGTCATTTAAGTGTTGTATTGAAAACATTTAAAGAAAAGAAACTATTTGGGAATTTCAGCAAGTGTGATTTTTGGATACAACAAATTTCATTCCTTGGTCACATTATTTCAAAAAATGGCATAACTGTTGATCCTGCTAAAACAAAAGTTGTTGAAGAATGGCCAAGACCCACAAATGTAACCGAGATCCATAGTTTTCTTGGTTTGGTAGGTTACTACAGAAGGTTTATTGAAAATTTTTCACGGTTATCTAGTCCAATTACTAGGCTAACTCGAAAGGGTGTTAAGTTTATCTAGACAAAATAATGTGATGATTGTTTTCAGGAGTTGAAAAGAAGATTGGTGAATGCTCCAGTTTTGGAACTTTTTTCCAAGAATGGTGAGTTTGTTATATAAAGTGATGCTTCGTTGAAGGGACTTGGCTATGTCCTTATGCAGAATGATCAGGTAATTGCTTATGCATCACGTCAGTTGAAAATTTATTAGGTAAATTACCCTACACATGATTTGGAATTAACTGATGTTGTTTTTGCTTTAAAAATTTGGAGGCATCATTTTTATGGAGTAAAGTGTGAAATATATACTGATTACAAAAGTTTAAAGTATATATTCACTCAGAAAGAATTGAAAATGAGACAGAGCAGATGGCTAGAATTAATCAAGGATTATGATTGTACAATTCTTTACCATTTGGGAAAATAATATAAATGGCTGATGCTTTGAGTCAAAAAATTAATGCTTCATTAATCATGCTACATTTGGAATGAGATCCCTTGCTTTATGATTTGATGAAATTTGGCATAGAAGTTGTTGGTGTAGGAAGTTCTTCTTTTTTGTTTCAGGTATCAGTGAGATCATCCCTATCAGGCAGAATTTTGAAAACGCAGAAGAAAGACAGTGGGTTATTGAAAAAGGTAGAGCTGTTCAGAAGGGTAAGTTGCCTGAATTTAATATTGATAATGATTTTGTTTTGATGTTTGGGAAGAGATTATGTGTGCCTGGTGATTCATAGTTAAAGATTGAGTTTTTATGTGAGGCTCATAGTTCCTTGTTTTTAGTTCATCCTGGTAGTACTAATATGTACATAGATCTGTGGGAGTGTTACTGGTGGGATGGAATGAAAAGAGATATTTCTGATTTTACTATGAAGTGGTTGACTTTTCAGTAGGTTAAATCAGAGCGGCAGTTACCAAAAGAGATTCTTCAGCCTTTACCAGTGCCAGAGTGGAAGTGAGAAAATATATCCATGGACTTTGTCGTGGGATTACCGAGGACATCTCGAGGTAATAATGTAATCTGGGTTATTGTTGATCGATTGACTAAATCATCTCTTTTCCTTCCTATTCAAGATACATTGTCTCTAGATCAACATTCTCGGTTGTATCATAAATAGATAGTCATGTTTCATGGAGTTCTGCTCTCCATTGTATTTGATCGTGATCCCAGGTTTACTTCTAACTTTTGGAAAGGCCTTCAGAAGTCGTTGGTTACTGAATTAAATTTTAGTACAACATTTCAACCTCAATCAGATGGACAGTCAGAATGAAAAATTCAGACTTTGGAGGATATGCTACGTGCTTTTTCGATGGATTATCAGGTAAGTTGGGACCAACATAATTCTTTGGTTGAACTTTCATATAATAATAGTTTTCATTCCATTATACAGATGGCTCTGTTTGAAGCATTATATGGTAAATGATGTCGAACTCTAGCATTTTGGGATGAAGTAGGTGAAAGGAAGCTGATGGGACCAGAATTTGTAGAAGAGATGGCATAAAAAGTTCAGTTGATTCAGAAACACATGTGAACAGCTCAGAGTAGACAGAAAAGTTATGCAGACAACAGGAGGAAGAATCTCTCTTTCGAGGTGGGTGACCATGTTTTTCTCAAAGTGTCACTGTGGAAAAGTGTGATACGATTTGGTAAGAAAGGAAATTTGAGTCCAAGGTTCATTGGACCATATGAAATTCTGGAGAGAGTTGGATCAGTTTCATACTGAGTGTCTTTACCTCCGAGTTTATATCAGGTACACAATGTTTTTCATGTTTCAATGTTGAGAAAATATATTCCAAATCCATCTCATGTTTTGAGCCCTGAGGTAGTTCAGTTGGAAAAAAATCTCTCTTATGAAGAACAAACAGTCAAGATTCATGACCGAAGAAATAATGTGTTGCGAAATAAGGTAATTCACCAGGTAAAGGTTTTCTGAAAAAACCATATGGTTGAAGAGGCAACGTGGGAATATGAAAATGCTATCAGGGATAAATACCCCCACTTATTTTGATAAGTGAATAAAATTGCGAGGACCCAATCCACAAAAGGTGGGAAGGATGTAACATCTCAGGTAATTAAAGAATAAAACATTTTCAAATTTATTAATATTTATGAATTAAATATTAATTTTACTTTAAAGGGGTTTCAATGTTCGATAGCGTACCCGATACACAACAAAGAGTTTCTTTGAAATCTTATGTTGCACACTAGTAATAAAATAATATTATTTTAAATGGTAGTTAACACGTAGTCGTTTTATTGGAGGGAATGAATAGAAGTAACTAAAATATTAATATATATGTTTGTTAAATGTTTTTACATTTATCCAATAAATGATAAAGGCTTAAAATATGAATAGAATTCAATTTTAGGCATATATAGTCTAATATTCACTAAAGGCCCACTTATCGCCTTTTAATGGAGAACCGTCATTAAATATAGTTTCTTTCACTCTTATACATTCTATTGTACCAAATAAAACTCTTCTTTGGAATCGGGACATCAAAATTTACTTTGTGTAAATTTTAGGTATTTTTCCAATAAAGTTCAATTTTTAATGAACAGTGAAAAATGTTGTATTTTAATTCAAAACCACTTTTTAATATAATTAATTTATATTATTAGATTTTATTTTTAATTGGTTTTAAAGTTCAATTAGAATATATATTTACCATTTAATCCAATTGTGGTCATTGGAATTAATTTCATATTAAAATTGGACTTAAACTAGTGTCAATATTTTGATACATTTTGTTTCATAAAAACACGCTATTTGTTTTGACAGTGGGAATTAATTATTAAATTAATTAATGGAACTTATATTTTTTTAATTTTGTAAAATAGACATCATTTTTGAATTTGGAATATCAAATATAGATTAGGGTGAAGTTTTGGTATTTTTCTGAAAAGCTTCAATTTTCGATGAATAGTGAAACAACAATGTGGTACTTACAAAACTGATTTTTCGTTTAAATGAAAATTTACCACCTCTATGTTTTGAATTTCCAAAAATCCGACATACATGGTTTTCATTAAGAAGTAAAATGTGGTTCAATGGGATTAAAATAATTTTTTTGTGAATAGTAACTTTTATGTTTTTAACCGGGATTAGAGGTAATTAGTGTAGTTTAAGGTAAAAATAATGTTTTAATAATATGAAATGACCTTGACACATGTCCTACCCTTATTGGATGTGTCATGTACGACCATCAAAATCCATGTGTCAACTTGGGGGCCTCATGTAGCCACAATGGTAGGAAAATGACATTAATAACTTTTTATTTAAAGTTAAAATAAAAATGTTACAAACATGAGTTGTTTTACTAAAAAATTTTTAAATGGGGTTATACAAGTCATATTTTTGACTATATATATTCATTATAAATCTATAAATATTTCCTAAATCGTGATATTATTTTATAATTTTTAGAAATTATATAAATTAAATTATTTATGACACCATGATGATGCAGTGATTACCTCATTATTTAACGATTTAGATAAAATGAAAAGATGATGTAACATATAAGCCCTAAATTTGTCAAAAACATATTGTATGGGTGGATTTTGGACTCATATCACCTTATCCTCGAAATATATAATTTTGGGACCTTTAAAATCCAAAAACCATTTTATAACAATGTAACCTTTTATAACATTCCAATAGTGCCACTCCTCTCCTCTTATAAAAGGCCCCACCTCTACCACCTTACCCACACCTATCAAGCCTTTTTCTCGGAAAAACTCTGCCCATTTTGTCTCTACACATCCCTATATTACTCCTAGAAGCCTCCCTTTGGGATGAAGTCTTTCCATGGAATCCTTTGAGCTCAAATCAAAAAGAGTTACCCGATTTACAGGTAGTGTGTTCTCTTGTGTTCTTATGTTTTATTTTGCTTCTCCATCCCCCTAAACTCTTTTTATTCCTTTACTTTGTAACAAAAACAGTATCTTAAATATACTAGGATGTTTTTATGAGTATTATTACAGCTACACCTACACACACCTTCATCTAATGGTTAAAGAACATATTATTTATGTGGTTGGCGATTTTCTGCCTCATGAAACGATGATTATTCAATCTTCTTTTAACACCTTTAATGGTGGCCATTAAGATGTCACTATATTTATATATGACTTATATTATGTTTATGTTTTCTTTATGCTTCTGTATTTTTCATTTATGGCATACCTTTATGGTTTCCATTATGGGTAAACGTGATAATTTCATTTTAGGAAGTGCGGACTACCGCCCCCTCAAAGTGATTTGATTCGTTAATGCCATATGTGGGACGTATAAAGGATGGATTTGATGATATTATATATGATATTATAATGGAATTATAATATACCTTTATATCATTATGATTTCACTCCATTAAATATGAAATATAAATGAATGTAGCGTTCATGTGTACGTACAGCTTACCGTCTACATGAACGGTGCGTTTCATTTCTTAACACTAAAAGTTATATACTATTGTAAATACATATAAATTCTGGATATATATGATATATATGATATCCAAATCATGAATATCATTCTATATATAATGAACCTTTGACCACATGAACAACATGTAATTGTAAGAAGTCCACTTTCGACTTAAGAACCAAATATCGAGAAAACAAACATTTTTAACTTAAATGATTACATAATGTTTATAACATGGAAATAAGTGATATAAAAGGAATAATAAGATTGAAAAAGGTTCTTATGCAAGTATAATTTAACTTTAGTTTATTATTCAGGAGATTAAAGAGCAATCAAGTCCCGTCAGACATGAGGTAAATGACTTCGTCTCAATCTCCGTTCATTGAGGCATATTTTGTTCTAATATGAGACATTCTTTTATACACTGTACAAAATACTTTTGAATTTTCATTTCATTCAAAGGTAGTATTTTTCTACTAATTGTTTTACAAGACGACAAAAAGGAATGTTTCTTTTAACGTACGTGGTGACAATGACCTTTTCCGCCACTGCGAGTATTATTTGGTCTTTGGCTTCCTCAACAAGTTGTAATGTTTTTAAAATGAAATAAATACCAAATACTATTTTATGTATTTTGGTATTGAAAATGGTTTTTATAATGGATTTGTTATGTCAATATATTTAAGTGATATATTGTGATCAAATTGTGGAATTATTATATTTCCATTATATGTGTTTTATTTCTTATGATTTTATAATGGTACTTAGACATTTGACGGGTGGTTACGTGATAAACCATATGAAGGGTGGTGTCTTGAATACCAGGATGAGTGGTTACGTTATAACCTCCAATGCATTGGGTATGGAAGTCTGCTGTATGGCTATTCCATTAAGTGATATGTGTGGAAGTCGACCGGATGGTTATTCCACTTAAGAATGTTTATGTACCAAGTTACCTTTATATGTTATATGTTCTTTATATGGGTTTATGGTAATCTTTTGGTTACAAAAGCGTATTTAATGATTTTTATTTAGTGAAGAGTGTTCACTACTTCATAAAGGTGAAACGTATTACTTTGATAAACTATGCATGGTTTACTTGTTCTTTGAAAAACTAATAGTTTTCATTCTTTGTGTATCCCTTACTGAGCTTTCTAAGCTCACCCCAAGTTTTTTTGAAATTTTTTTCATAGGACTTAATGTGTAATAAGGTCAACAATGGGATCAAGGAAAATTCATTCTATCTAAAACATGGAACTAGACATGTTTCTTTTTAACAGTTTTTATTTTATGGAAACTTAGTATAAGTTTCTACTTTTTAATCTTTTGAGATGTAATAGTTATGATATAATTATCTAAAAATCTAAACCTGAAAATATCTTCAATGGTAATTATTCATTTAATTCTATATTAAGTAATGTTTAAGGCTGGGACTTATACCCACTATTGGGAACTGAGAGAGTAGAATCTTTAGTTGCAACAGATAGTTGTCTGAGTGCATCAAGAACTCCAGCATCAAGTAAGGAATTATTATAGATTGGCCATTGATTTCTTTACTGTATTGGGTATGTCCTCTTCTTAGAAACATTCTTACTAAATTTAGGAACCACTTTTTGATGAAAGTGGTCATTATGGGTTGGTGTATGTGCCTGCCCAGGAGAAATGATCTGGTTAGGATGATTATCTCCACTCAAATCAGGTGTATGTGCCTGACCTGGCTGTCCCTATGATATGGGGGAGTATGCACCACAACCCTCTTATACTGGAACATGTGTGTGTCTATTCTGGAGTGAACTATTGATGTGTCACTCCATTGGCAGAGATAGATTTATGGGTCTTTCATTGAGATGCTTCTGAATATGTTATAATATCCTGGCAGGCATCCAGAATATGAGAAGGGATTTTCTTCTGCTCTTTCAACATTGACAGAATGTTCTTGGTGACATCAGTGGCCGAAACAGGGATATACGTCTATCTCGTGCTTGAAGTAGGTGTATGTGCCTGCTCTTGTCCTCTTTTTCCTATCACAGAATTCTGACAGTACTCATGTGTGGGGGCAGAGAGTTGAGTATTCCTCCTATTTTTCCCTAGAGATTTCCGACTGACTTCTATGAATGTCACCAAACGAGACTGTTGGTTGGATTGATCAATACAAGTAAGTGTATGTGCATACTGATTTCACTCTACCGAATGTGGTTGACGAGCTTACTTCAATACTGACAGACGAGGCTGCTGGAAGGACTGATTAGAGTAAGCAGGGGTATGTGCATGTTTACCAGTTTTCATCACATTGGGTTAGCAGGCTCCATCATATGTAGTCAGACTAGCCTGCTGACTAGCCGATGATTTATAAATAGGTGTATGTTTCTACCTATAGTACTCCGCCGAAATTTCCTGGAGGGATTGGCGTGCTGCTGCCAGACGAGTCTGCTGGACAGCGTAATTAAAACAGACGGGTGTGTGTTCCCGCTCATTTATTTCCACCATGTTATGTTGGTGTACTTCTTCGGAAATGGAAGATATGAGAACTTTCTCACTGTTAACCAGTTTTCGCCTCTGGTGGTTCGTCTTGCCTGCTCGGGTTCGAGGAAGGTGAGACGAACGCCTAGAGATGACACCCTCATCATGTTGAGGGCACATTTCTGCACGATTCTGGTGGCGATTATTGATAGGAGCCCTTAGAAATGACTCTCTTCTCTTTGAGTTAAGGCCCTGAGGGACCTACTCATTCACTTCCCCAGAATACGGGATGGAATGTTGATTGCGTTCTGGGGATAACGACCCGAAATGGTTGGAGACAGTAATTAGCACCGCCTGCTTCTTGATCCATAGTCCTCTCTGTCCGGATCACCAGGGTGAGTTTTTCACTTAGAGGGCTTGTCTAGAGGCTTCCAAAGTTGGAATAGTACTGTTATGATGGTACTCCTTAACTAGAACATTTGATACCCAGCATTGAAGATGCTGAGTAGGTGATGTTGTCCTCAGAGTGGAAGACGATCCAGCAGGAGTAGCAGCAGATGCATTCATAGCAGAGGTTTTCACAGAAGAAGTATTCACAGCAGTGAACTTCGGAAAATCCATTCTTTTAATGGATAAGATCTTGGAAAAGAGTTCCTATTTGATATAACAAACATAATCAAGATAAATTCAGCCGATAAATCTTTTGGATGAGCACATATGTTATTCACTTTCTTATTTGTCCTCTCATTGAGTTTAAATTGGGGCCTAAAAAATAAGTAAAACATCATTTTAAATTGGTTAAGGATTCACGTCGAGTTCAAACAAATTTTCCCTCTGTAATTGGGGATGACCTCGATGATTAAAGGTTCAAACATTCCAATCGGTTTCTAACGGGTTTGTTCGTTGAACCAGAAACATCCAATGATTCCATATCCATTTGGACCTACATTCCAAAGGTAGGAATTCATTAGTTGTGGACTAATGAGGCTTAGGAATTTTCATTGGTCGAGAGGTTGGGAGGTCGGACTCATTAAACCTTTTTAGAGGAATTATTGTCTACTCCAGGACTCTCTTTATAGATTTATGTTATCTTCTTGAATCCTTATTACATTACCAGGTATAAAATGAGGTTTTCTTTAGATCTTCCAATCAATGATTAAAATGTATGAAATTTAGTTATTCATTTATATGTATTCGAGGTTCTTCGTTGATAGAGAACCATTTGTATTTGTTTAGATATTCATATTCAATGGTATACTTTAATACATTATATAAATGTCTTTTGGTTATTATGATAACCATACTTGTTTTAAAGCCACATACCGAGGAACTTGAAGTTTATTTTCATTCAGAAGGACATGAATTATTTAATAGTTTGGATCGTACCCGCAGATGGGATACCTATGTATCCTTTGCTATAAAAAAGGAATCAAAACCCACATAGTTCGAGTAAAGAAGTATGAGGTTTATGCATGATTGATGGCTCAAATAAAGATGTCATGATTACTTTTACACTCTAAGCACTTGTGAGTCATGCTCGGTGTGAGAAACAAGAGGTATTGGTGACACCAGACAATTGTTCCACGAAAGATGCAATAATGTGGGGATTATGTATGTATGAATTACCAAATAGATGAAGATTAGGATTTACTTCAGGGAAGAAACCCAGGAACAAGGTCCATAAATGTATATGTACTTCATGGAGATTTGGAAACTCTAACTTGGCGATTACACCTGAAGAAGATTCCCAAATTAAGAGGGGAAATTGTGATTGGGTTTTACTCCTGATAAGGAAACCCAGATCAAAAGTCAATTAAGACTGGTTAAGAGAAATTAATACTGGGTCTTACTCCCAAGAGGGAGGCCCAGGTGAAAGGGATTTAAAAAATTAATGGACTTCAAGATTACTCATAAGGAGGATGCCCATATTTGAGAGTGGGGATTATTCTTGAAAATGAAGCCAAGATTAAGGGAATTATGGTTGGGGCTTACACCTGAGGAGGATGTCCATATTTTGGGAACATTGAGACTTGAGCTTACCTCTGAAAAGGAAGCCCAGATTTGGAAAATTATGACTGGGGCTTACTCCTGGGGAGGATGCCCAGATTAGGGGGCCTGGGGATTACTCTGAAAAAGGAAGCCCAGGTTAAGGAACATGGAGCTTAATCCTAAGGAGGATGCTAAAATTAATGAGAACTTGGACTGGGGCTTACTCCTGAAAAAGAGGCCCAGGTTAAGGGAATTATAACTGGGGCTTACTCCTAAGAATGATGCACAATATTAATGGGGACTTGGAGCTTACTCATAAGGAAGATTCCCAATATTTATGAGGAATTGGGGCTTACTCCTAAGGAGGATGCCAAATATTAATGAGAACTTGAGGCCTACTACTAAGGAGGATGCCTAATATTAATGAGGACTTGGACTGGGGCATACTCCTGAAAAGGAGACACAGGTTAAGGATTCTCTCATCTTAAATTATGATGTAGAAAGTATGAAATCTTTGACCTTAGTGACATGAGGATATGTAAATCACTATGTTTTAAGAGATGTTCCACATAATTCCTTTCAGATAAGGAATACAACAAAGATATCATCCATGAATGATTTTGGAGAGAGTTTTGAAGGCTTAATCATTAAAAGGATATGTGGATAAACATATGAGATGTGAAGTAGGTAGGAGGGGCACCCAAAAAGAAGGTGGAGTGCAAGTCCTGCATGGGCACACAAGTCCTGGTTGCGCAGGTGTACCTACGCGACATATGGGTACTTGCACGATGGTCAATCCATAGGGTAGAACACGGGAGAGACTTGGCTCAAGAATTTAATGATATCCCTAGAGACTTCAAGATGAGAGGAACACAAGTTATGTTAAAGGGTAAGGCAGAGCGCAAGTATGGCCATTTCCCTTAAGGGATGGCCACCTAGCCGCGCAAATGTTGATGAGTTTCCACACTTAGGCCTCCCCCCTATTATGATTTTTTGTTCTAGGAAATAAATTTCCTTATAAGTGTTCGAATGCTTTGAAAAGAGACTCGGGCGCCGGGAGCACAAGTATGAGGTTTTGAAATTTTTTGTCCTCTGAAATGGGGGACCCACAGGGTGTATTTATAGGCTGCAGAAAACCCTTGGTGAATTTTACAGGAAGGTGCGCATGTCACCTGCATGACCAATAGGCAGCGCGCATGTATACTTGCACGACCATAGTGGAACTTGCGCGACCCAAGTGCATTTGAATCTTGGTTCATGCCTTTGTCAATTTTTTATGTTTCTTCAAAGGATGAATCATTTTGGGTTCAAGGTATTTCCCTTTAGATTCCTTTAGACTCTGTGATGGAAAGGAGTGTCAACAATATCGTAGATATGGGAATTTATTCTTTTATGATGGGGGAGTTCACATGACTTGTGGTTTCCCCACAAAAAATTCCGACCAGTGTAGGAATGTGGCATATGGATGATTGTGGCAAAGTTAGCATCGTCATTAGGGATCTTCTAGCAGAGGAATTGGTGTTCCCTAGGGATACCGATCTTGAATAAAAGAAGAAGGATATTTATGTGGTGTATTATATGATGATATCCTTCCACAAACCCCAAAAGCCATCCCATGTCAGTCTTAGGGAGCTGGAGGTCGAGGCTGTAGATAGTTTCATGGTTTGGATGCTTAGAATCCCTACAAAAACAAGATGATTAGAGGAATTATCTTTTATTAGTATAAACTTTATTCATTATTGGTATATGAGGTTTCTATTCATTCATTCATATATGTACTCCTTGTTTGACTGCTAGAGCTCCAAGTTGAGGCCCTATCCCACCAGCTTCATCTTCAGGTTATTATAGTGAATGCTTCTTCTATATCTTTTATCTGCATGCACTATAATCGATTTCTCAGTGGAGAGAGGTTAACGTTGGGCCTTTTGGTCATCATGATAGAACCCTATGACATAATCATGGTTATGTATTTGTTTTCCCTGGTTTGAGGACATATTTAATCACTTTTGAGACAAGTCTGATACCTACACATTGATGGGATGAGAATCTCAGTTTCGGGAGAGAGATATCTTTTCAGGGTACAATCGGGTTTTGTGAGAAGGATCCGGCAGAAAATCACCCATTTATTTTGGCGTATATCCCTTTGTAAAACAAGAACTTCAGAAATCTATATTTCGTCTTTTTTGGATGATTATATGGATTCTTTACCCTGGATGTTCAATGAGTATATTTATTGGGGGAAATTTTTTTTCATCCAATGACATCCTAAGACTATTTTGATATCTTATTTGGAATATCAAATAACCCCTACCAAGATCAAGGATACGATATTTCATTACAGGGAAATTTTGAATAAGGCATTCTTTAGGATGCATGTGTCCCCCTAGGAAGCTCTAAGTTTGATCATGAAAAATAATACTGACAGATTTCAGCTTGGTGGGGATTATCATTTCTAAAACTAGTAAAATAAAATGAAAAATTACAAATTTTTGAGGATTGGTGACATCTTCGACCAATTTCATTGAGAGAGATGGTCCATGAAGATCAATCTCAGGAAATTGTACCACCAGTTGATATTTTGTGATGATGATATAAAAAATAAGGAATCCTTATTTTTTTTATTGACAATAGGATTTTCATGTGATTAAATTTTATATGACGTATTACTGTCCACTATTTAAGGATTTTATGAATCATTTTTTCCATCCATACATAAACCAGTTTATTGTTTTCTCCTTTGTTGACATAATCATCTACTCCATTTCAGAAGAGGATCATACTGATCACTTAAGGATGGTCTGAGATTTTCTTCGATAGATCCATTTTTACAAGAAACTCTAAACGTGCCATTTCTAGAAACATAGTCATCCCTTTTAGGGGGATTGTGATTTATGGAAAATGATTATCCATTGAACTATTGATCATAGATTCTATAATCTCTTAGGAGCCACCCAAAATAGTTTCATTGGTCGTGAGATTTATTGGTTGGGTAGGGTACTATAAAAGTTTTGATGAAAACATCTCTAGAGTTTTGGTACCTTTGACTTCCAGTTCACATAAAGGAATACTTTTTACATTGTATTAGATTGTCTAGTAGACATTTTGATTTTAGGTATAGGATAAAGACTGGTCCATTATTGATACTACCAGAGGAAGGTTTGGATTTCCTAGTGTATTGTGATGCATACAACGATAGGTTCGGTTGTGTGTAGATGCAGAAGAAAGAATTTATCACATATTTGATGAGGTTGCAGGTAACCCAATATAAGAACTACACAACTCATGGCTTAGAGTTGTAAGTGATACCCATTTACCTTAGGTTATGTATACACTACCTTCATGGAGAGTACTTTGTTGTTTACTCAGACCATTAGGGTCTCAAGTACATCTACATGTAGAGAGACCATCACATGAGAAAGTTGTGGTTGTTTCAAATCATGAAGGACTATAACTTAGAGATAGTTTATACTGTATGGAATTGAATAATTATAGAATATTACATTAACATGATTTCCTATGATTTCCTGGTGGAGGTGTCTTCATAGTAGTTGGCCACACTGAAGCAAACCATGGTGGAGCGGGAGGATAAAACGTTTCTTCAATAAATAGTGTTGGAACCTCCATTTGACGAGAATTTGATAGAATCTGAGTTGGGAGACAGTGATTGTAAAGCATTGTTTGACTATATATCAACAATGTACTCACTATATGTATTTCATAAATTATGGAATCATTTAATGTTTTATATAGTTAGAAGGTGGTTCCAGTCATGATATGGGAGTTAGAGATGTGAGAGTTCCATACTTCTTCACTAGTTGAACATCCTTGTGTGGGGAAGATGTACATAGAACATTATAAGTAATGATGTTGTTTGAACATGAAATTAATAATAACATTTTTCATATCATAGTGAATCACCTTTCTGTATGTGAAGGTTGTGCACGAATTTCCATCAGGTATGTTGTAGCCCATTCAGATCGAAAAGTTGATGTGGGATATAATATCGATAGACATTATAACAGGGAATCTATACACAACAGATGGGCATGATTCTCTCTGGGTGAAAATTATCCAAATCATTAATTTGTCACACTTCATTGTAATCAAGTAGGACTGTTCAATATAAATTTTTAGGGATTGTATGTACTAGAGATCATTCGATTTCTTAGGGTGACTACAATGATTATCCCTTATCGTGATGTTTGGTTTATGCCAGGATTGTGTAGTGTCCTAAAAAAGGCCTCCATAACCCAAATGGGATTGAGTATATCCTATGAACAATATAATGATGGATATATTTCTCTCAATATCCATGTATTCTGGATATTCTGAGAGCTTTCATGGTAAAATATATCTGAACCATGGAGGCCCACATTCCCTTTCTAGAGTTTGTGTAAAACAATAGCTAACACTCTACTATTAGCATTCATAATTTTTGAGGCCTTGTACGTGAGACCTTTCATGTCACCCTTGTATTATAAAAATATTTTTGAAACATATCTTATGGGCCTACAAATGGAGTAGGTGATCATAGAGATGGATCGATTCATTTAATAGAAGATGAATTTCACACAGAGCAGGTAAAAATATTATGAAGATCACTATCAAAGGCATTCAGATTTCATGTAGTGAGAATATGTTTTTATAAGCATCTCCACATGATGTAGGTTATAGGGTACTTTTGTGGTAATTTTTCCCCAATGTTCATCCAACCATTCGAGAGATAGAAAAGGGTTAGAAAGGTTGTTTACCACCTCGCCCTACCCCCACAACTTGAGTGGGATCAAGACATATTCTGCAAGTCACAGATGAAGAGATACATATAATAACCCATGATCATTATCCACTAGGGATAACTAGATATCAAGGATCAGTAGTAGGAAAAACTAAATTGATGGAAAATCCCCATGATATCCTTCTTTTGGAAGACTGATAATATGTAAGAGTACTTGGGAGTGGGAGTTCAAAGTGCAGGATAATTATCCCAATTTGTTTTATTAGTTTTTCATTTTCAGGCATGAAAATATTTAGGATGGAATAGTGTGGAATCCTTTTTTTCCCTCACTATACATTGAAATATTTCTACATATATTTCCAGAGTTAGGTGTTAAGATGGTATTAAATTCTAAGGTTGAATGTACATTAAATTAATATGTAAATTTTTTTTAAATAAATTCAATATTATGTGTGCATGTTTTTTAAAGACTTGGGAATAACTCATAAATAGAATCTCAAATAAAAAAGTTGAGACTTTGGTCAAGTCTAGGATATAGTGCGTACCCCATTTTTAACACAACAAGATTTCATAGTATGTTATTTCATCAAATTAATTCAATAACTTTTACTACACGCAATATGGAGTTCATGCAAACCACAACATACCAAACTAGTCGTTCAAAGGAGGTTATGAATTGTATTAACTAAATTTTTATCTTTATATAATTATTATAATTTTAGAATGCATATTATGAGTTTCTCAGATATAAAGAAAAAACAAATTCATTTCTTTCTAATAAAAGAAGTATTTTTTTTAAAATAAATTTTACCGCCTTTTAATAGAAAACCCTTTAGAAATAAAATATCTGAAACTTTTGTATGTTAAATTTTACAAAATAAACTACTTCTTTAGAATCAGGACACAAGAATTTAGTTTCAATAAATTTTTTTGTGTTTTTCTGATGACTTTCATTTTTGGGTGAAGAGTGAAATACACTATGTTATAGATTAAAACCACATTTTTATTTAAATAAATAATTATTTTATTTAAATTTACTTTAGATGAAAATAGATACATAATACTTCTATATGTTCAATTTAATTAATTGGAGTCATTTTTTAATAATATAAGATATATAAAATTTTATTGAACTTTTCGCCCTCTTTTATCCACCTCCTAGGCGCATTTGAAAATTTACATAAATATTAATATTAACATTTCTATGAGTTTAATCTCAAAAATTTGAGAGACACGGTTGATATCAATACGTAATATGAGGTTCAATATGATGAAAATAATTTTTGGTGAATAGTAATGTTTTCTTTTTTACCATAATAAAAAGTAAATATGGTAATTATGGGTAAAAATGATATTATTATTAACCTCAAACATGTCTTAATTCAATTGGATAAGTGTAATTCGACCAAGAACAACCTTAGGAATAACATATGAACCTCTTTGGTTCACATGGATTAGATGGGGACATTTATTATTATTTAATTCAAAGAAGACTTAAAAGTGTTAAATTTAAAGTTTAATAACTAAACCATTTTAATATATGGTTATACAAAAGATAAAATAGAATATAAATATTCATTAGAAATATAAAAAGATTTCATAAATAATGGTATTTTATTTATAATTTTTAGAAATTAAAAAATTAAATTTATTTATGAAACAATGACGATACAATAATTACTGAATTAATGAATGATTAAAATAATTGATATTATAAATTAACAAATAAATTAAATTTGAGACATTTTATGAATTAAAATAATTCTCTAGGTTAATATAACATTTTATGGTGGGTTAGATGATTTTTTTGGATGTAATAATTCTATTATGAATTTAGTAAAAACAAAATACCAAATATTGTCAAAAATGACCTAAATGATTTATTAAAACAAATATTATATTATTAATTGATATTATATTCATAAAAATATATAGTTTCTCCAAAAGACTTATATAATGATATATGTGTCATTAATTAACCACTTTTGGTTCTCTTGGAAGTATATAGTATGTTTATTAACCATATAATATAAAAATACAAAGAGACGTGATAACTGTCAAACTATTTAACTAAGAGTTAAATATAAAGGATAAAGTTAATATAGTGACCCAAACCTATCTAAAACATACTGGTTGAGTGGTCTTCGACCCATCCCCACCTTATAATTTAAATAATTAATTTTTTATCCATTAGAAACCTAAAATTTGTTTATTATAAAATAATATTTCTAGCTTTTCCTAAGGTGCCCCTCACCACTCTTATAAATGGGCACTCCCCCTTCTCTATAATTCACACCTTAAGATCCATTTGTCTCAACCAAACTCTAACCAAATATCGTATTGACTGTCATCCCTTCATACTAGAGGCCTTACTTTTTCCCAAAAGAAAACCTATGGAGCCCTTTTGATCAAATCAAAACGAAGAACCCAAAGAAGAGGTAAATATTTCATCACCTCTTTCAAGTTCCTTTCTTCTTCAACTTCCTATTTCTTTTTGTTTCCATAATAAAATAATAACTCATGTATATTATATATATTTTTATGTTATTATAATTATGGTACAACCATATTCATTGGTCTATCATTCATTAGAATGACATGTCGTCATACGTGCATACGTATGGCTTACCGTGTCTACGTCGTGGTGTGATTGTTATTCAATACATTTTTATATGGATGTGTATAATAATGATGTGTTGATGTAAATAATAAATATAACATGATAATTAGTCTATATATATGATATAAAATCCAATTATATATTATTTTAATATCAAATGAATGATATTGTCACCCGTGTATACATACGAATTACAGTCTCCATGAACGCAATGAGATTCAATCCCCATCATATCCATTCAATACTAATTTTCATTAGATGATTAAAAATAATATGTAATGACATAATATCTTTCTGAATATGAATATTATACATCCTATCCATAACAAACATTACTTAAGTAACAAATCATATAATGGAAAACGAATCATTTAACAACCAGAACGACCATAATACTAAGATATTATTAACAAATAAATGTTAAATGATCATATATGATATCATATTAATATATATAATTATTGATTAATTTAATAAAAATTATTTTACCATTATATGGGAGGTTAACCTAACCTTGACCAATGAAAAGTACAAGGTAAGGGTTTATTTCACAATCTCTTATTATCCGAAGTTGTTTTAACGTAAGTATCTACTGGGACATATTTATCATCAACATCCATGTTTCATAAAAATATATTTCAAAACAATATTAATATTTACTAGAATATGGGTTAAAATCATTTATACCCTTAATTGACTTTTTATGAAATGGGTTGAATAGAGTCTTTCCATCATTTTCCAAACAAAGTACTTTATGAACTTTTTGACAAAAATATTGTAAGAATGTTTTTTTAACTTATATGGAAAGTGCTGCTATTTCCCACCATTACAACATCTTCAAAACATCCATTACATTTTTATGGGAATATTTTCAAAATAAATGTTCTATTAAATAATTTCAAAATAGAAAGACATATTTCTCTAAAAATGTTTTAATTTCATCTTTTTAAATATCCTTTGAAGGATTTTATGCTTATTTGAAGTTTTTATATTATGATACAAAACATCCATATTGTATTGAAGGTTTTGTGATATGTTTAACAGTGGATGTTTTATTTTAATACCATTCATGGTTTATGGATAAAGTATCGACAATTCTTATTTCAGTTTTAACACAAATGTTTATGTTATGTTTAAACATTTTCATATGAGGAATACATTGGACTTATTAAGTGACAGGTGGAGCCTGCTATAGCTCCTTGATGCATCGGTAGGTCTCATGAGACAAACTAGTCTTTTGGCACAACGCCTTGAAAAAATATTATTTGTATTCCTCACACAAGGCCATGACTATGTGGTTAGGAATGTCTGGCGTTATGCATTCCATCATTCTGAAAGAGGCTATTGATAATTAATGTGATTGATCAAATAGTAGAATATCCATGTGAGTATTTAAATGGAATTATTTTGATTTATATTTTCCATATTATGATGATGTTTATGTTTAAAAGGGGTTTTTGTCTTATACATTTCCTTTAATGTTTAAGGTTATTTATTAATGTTTCTGATATATTGTTATCTTTATTGAGAATTTGAGATCACCCCTTTCTATGTATTATTTTTCCTAGGATGTGAAGAAGTATATTATGACTGACCTGAAAGGAAAGTCTATGGGATCTTAGTATTGTCTATAGAAACAATACAGTTATAGTTTTCCATTTTATGATGTAATATAAACCTTATGAATATATCTAGTACTTCCAAGGCTTCTAAATTAATAATTCATTCGAGACTTGATATTTTTTTATCATGCCAATGATACATAATAATGCACTGACTCTGGGCTTCTAGGGTCAGTGAGTTATAGTTGGTATCAGAGGAAGTTTAGTACAATCCTTGGAAACTAGATTTAGATAAACTTTGATTAGAGCACATAGCCCTACGATAGACTTTGAGGATTAATATAGAAAACCATTTTAGAATTTTAGTATTGTATATATTTTGTGAGTTTTCCACAAAATACATCCCTATCTGGATACAAGAAGGTAGAGGTGGATCTAGCACAGATGTACCTAGGGTTAAAACCCGAAAACACCGCTTTGAGCTAGACTTAAACGAAAACTAGTGCACGACAACATTCTTTTCTGCACTCTTGGATACGACACTCTCGAGGGATATGCTTAGGATAATTCTTATTTTATTTACAAACCCATATAAAGGGTTTATGAATATATACCACCTCATGGAAAACATTTTTTATGATTATGGATTATGTCCATAAACTGTTCAATTTATGTTTGGTATTTTATAAGTTTGGAATTATTCATTGCAATTCATAAACTGACCTAGTGTATTTCACTGTATAGAAATGGTTCCCTGTATAAGGAATGTGAACTCCAGTATTACGTATGATCCAAAGAGTAAGAGGGATTATATCTTTCATGGTATTAAGCAATCATTTAAATGGGAAATAGTCTCCCATGTATTCTCAACATAGAAATAAATAATATCATGTGTTAATAAGATAAGTAAAGTATTATCTGAGTCCAATGTCTATGAAGGGAAGTAAGAGAGGAAAAGGATGGTAGAGAGAGATTGATAAAGATAATTGGGTAAAGAAGGATTTTCCAATATGTGATAAATGTGTAAAGAATCACCTTGGTAAATTAATGAAGGGAATTGTAATTTTTTTATAAGTGTGGAGAAAATAGGACACCTGTTTTGTGATTTCAAGGAAAAGAAAAAGGTTTCAAATGTAAAATTCTTCATTTACAAACCATTAGGACACTACGGGAATTAATGTCCAAATCATCAGAGTATAACCCAAATGCTGCTATTCGATAATAATAATGTTATGATACTACTGAATATGAAGTGGAATGATTATATTTCCTATATTGTTATTAAAGTATTGTATCATTTAGTATTCTATTAATGATGTACATGTTATAAGAATTATATATTATATAATGATTGTGCTGTAGTACTATTTCATTAAAGACTTGAGATTGTGTGGAGCCAAGAAAAGTGACTCGATATCAGGTTAAATTTTTGGAAAATATATGCTTGAGAGAAAGATAAACCATAATATGGGTTTGATACTGAGGTAGTGATTTTGTAATAATACATTATTTATTTGGATAAATTATATTGGAAATTCTTGGAAACCTTGAAACTGATTAATGATATGTATATTCCATCATTGTTGAAGTTCACAACATTTTTGGATAGAATGAGTATATCCCGTATTATATAAAGAATAAGCGAGCATGAATGTAATCAATAAGGTTTTATGGTAATTAAAGATGTTACATTGTTTTAAAAGAATACATGATAAATGTGTTCACATGTTATTACTTGGAAAAAAGGATCTTCATTTTTTCTACCTTCCAAATAAATTTTGGACTGTGAGTTTTGACAGAAGTATTTTGGATAAGTTTAGTTTGAGATTATATTTTGATTTCCATAAAAAGGACCACCCGGATATTGGGCAGCAACCCCTCACATCCGGAAAGGTCGTGAGACTTGAACCCGTAACCGAATGAAGACAGGGGTGAATAACCTACCACTATCCAACATGATGTCTTAGATTTAATAATGTAGTTTTTTAAGGTTTGGTAGATGAATTATAAATTAATTTTTTTTGGAACACTATACAAATAGGATAAATGGAATATTTTTTTACGTTCTATTATCTTTTAGAGTGAAATATGATTCTGTGATAGAAATTAGTAAAATGATGGAACTCTACATGTCAAGTATATATTTTTTTCTTCACTTATTCTAAGAAGAAATTAATTCATAAACATTAGGAAAGGGGTCTTAAAACTAAAAATGATTTATCCGAATTCCTTATGTTTTGTTGAACCAATGATATTTTAAATCATCATAGATTGATATCTTTGAGGCCCTCAATTCTAAATTTTTTTGCGATTGATGACCTCAATCACTCCCAATAAATATTTATGTTTTTCTTCAAATTATGTGTCTCAAATACCCACCAATGTTCTTCTAATATAGATCATAATTTTGTGGTGACTTTTTCATTCCACTTTTCATCTTATTAAGACAAAATTTTATTTACCCAATTTGCGATGTGGGTTTTTCCACAAAGTTATTCTCTATTTTCATCCTTTTATTTTGAATGAACAATTTCAAATAGGGAGGATTAAATTTATTAAAGGAGGGAAGAATTTAACACCCCAATATTTCATAGTATGTTATTTTTTCAATGTAATTCAATAACTTGCACTACACGCAACACCGCGTTCATGCACACCATGGCTTACCATACTAGCTGTTCAAAAGAGGTTATGAATATATTAGCTAAATTTTGAACTTTATATAATCCATATAATTTTAGAATTTATATTTTGAGTTTCTTAAACAAAATGAAAAAACAAATTAATTTTTTTCAGATAAAAGAAGTATTTGTTTACAAAAATGCAATTTTACAGCCATTTAATGGAGAAACCTTTATAAATCCAATGTTTAAAACATTTATATATTAAATTTGAGAAAATGAAATTCTATTTTAGAATCAGGACATAAGAATTTAGTTTCAATAAATTTTTGGTGCTTTTCTCATAACTTTCATATTTGGGTGAATAGTAAAAACACTGAATTATAGTTTAAAATACAATTTTCATATAAATAATTAATTATTTTATTTAAATTTATTTTAGGTCAAAATAGAAACATAATACCTATATTTTTTCAATGAAATTCATTAGATTCATTTTTTTATAATATTATATATATAAATTTTTATTGATCTTTTCAGCGTCTTTTACCCACCTCCTAGGAGCATTTTCAAATATATATAAAACATAATTTTACTACTTCTGTAATATGAATTTAAAAAATTCAAGAGACATGGATGATATCAGTAAGTAAAATGTGGTTTAAAAAGATGAAAATAATCTTTGGTGAATAGTAACATTTTACTTTTATTTACCACAAATACAAGTAAATAAGGTGTTTAAGGGTATAAATGATATTATTATTACCCTAACACATGTCATATTCTATTGGATAAGTGTAATTAGACCAAAAAAACATTAGAAATAAAATATGAACCTTTTTTTTCTACATGGATTAGATTAGTACATTTATTGTTATTTAATTCAAAGAAGAGTTAAAAGTGTTAAATTCATGGTTTAATAATTAAACCATTTTTAATATAGGTTTATACATAAGTGAAATTCAACTATACATAATACTTACATAGATAATAATATTTATTACATAATGGTATTTTATTTAAAAATTTTAAACATTAAATAATAAAATTTATTTATGATACAAAGATGATGCAGAAATTAACGTATTAATGAAGGATTAAAAGAAATGATATTATAAATATCCTAATAAATTTAATACGAGAATTTTTCTGAATTACACTAATTTTAAAGGTTAATATGACATTTTAAGGTTTCTAGATGAATTTTTTCCTAATTAATAATGCTGTAATAAATTTAGTAAAAACAAAATACAAAATACTGTCAAAATTGACATAAGAGTTTTTAAAACAAATATTATATTATTAATTGATATTATATTCCTAAAAATCTAATTTTCGTCCAAAGGAAACATATATTGATAGTTCTATAATTAATGAACCACATGGGGTTAGTTTGGATGTATATAGTATGTTTATTAACATTATAATATAAAAATACAAGGAGACATGGTAAATGTGAAACTATTTAACTAAGAGCTAAATCTAAATTATAAAGTTAATTAAGTGATCCAAACCTATATAAAACCAATTATTTGAGTGGTTTTCGACCCATATGCACCTTCAACTTTAAATAATATATTTTTTATTTATTTGAAACCTTATATGAGTTTATTATAAAATAATATTTCTAATTTTTCATAAGGTGCCCCTCACCCATCTTATAAAATGGAACTCCCCCTTCTCTCAAATTCACACAATAAAATCCATTTGGCTCAGCCAAACTCTCCCCAAATACATTCTAAACTGTACTCCCTTCATCTTAGAGGCATTTGTTTATTTAGATTGACAACCTCAGGATCCCTTTTGACCAAATCAAAAGGAAGAACCCGAAGAAGTGGTAAATATTTAATCACCTCTTTCATGTTCCTTTCTTCATCCACTTCCTATTTCATTGTTTTTTCCATTATAAAATAATATCTCCAGTATCTTATATATATTGTGATGTTATTTTAAATATGGTACTACCATATTCATTATTCTATCCATCCTTTGAATGACATGTCACCATATGTGTGTAGGTACGACTTACCGTCTCCATGTCGGGGTGTAATTGTTATTCAATAAAATTTTTTGATGGGTATAATAATGATGGGCAATTGACCTAAATAATAAATATAACATGATAATTATTCTTTATATATGATATAACATCCAATTATATATTATTTAATATCAAAAAAATGATATTGTCGCTCATGCAAACGTACAGATTACCGTCTCCACGAACGTGTTGAGATTCATTCCCCATCGTATCCATTCAAGACTAATTTTCATTAGATGATTAAAAATAATATTTAAAGACATAATATAATTCATAATATGAATAAGATACATTTTATCCATAAAAATCTTTAATTACGTAACAATGTATATAAAGGAAAATGAATCAGTTAACACCCGAAACGATGATAATATTAATAAATTATTAACAAAGCAATGATAAAAGATCATATATGATATCATATTAATGTATATGATTCTTCTAAAATTTAATAAAAATTATTTAACCATTATATAGGAGGATATCCTACCCTCGATCCTGGAAAATTACAAGGTAAGGGTTTATTTCACAATCTCTTTATTATCCGAGGTTGTTTTTACGTAAGTATCTACTAGGACATATTTATCATCCACATCAATGTTTCTTAAAGATGTATTTAAAAAAAATTCTATTTACAAGACTATGGTTTAATGACATTTATACCCATATTTGAATTTTTATAAAATGGTATGACAGGAATATTTCCGTCGTTTTCCAAACATGTTACTTTATGATCTTTTCGACAAAATTAAGGTAAGAATGTTTTTTATGTTATACTGTGGGTTCGGCTATTTTCCACCATTATAACATCGTTGAAGCTTACCATTCAAGTTTATAAGAATATTTTCAAAATAAATATTTCTTCATATGATTTAAAAATTGAATGTTATATTTCTCTAAATTTTTTTTTATTTCATCTATGTCCACATCCTTTGATGGATTTTAAGATTTTTTTAAGTATATATATTCTGATACAAAACTTTCATATTTTATTGAAGGTTTGGTGATATTTTTGACTATGGATGTGTTATTTTCATACCATTTATGGTTTATTGTAATGGCCCGGACCTCTCCGGCCCATTCCTTTGTCAAAAAGAAGGAAAAAAAGTGTTCTGGAGGGTAAAATGGACATTTCCACACATTCCAGAATTTTGAAACTACATGCCGTGTAGTTTGGGTACACGTCGTGTACCCCCTTACCAGGTATACCCCGTGTTGCAGACCGTGTCCTTGTTGTGTGGAATAATGGGGGCACGCCGTGTGTCCAGTTCTACACGTCATGTAGTCCTTCCCCGCGTACGCGTTACCAGTAAAGGGTCATGTACCCTGTTGGAGTCGTGTCCTTTCCATGTGCAATAAATAAGTACACGCCATGTGTCTAAACTACATGCTGTGTAGTCCTTCCCCGCGTATGTGTTACCCTCAAACCGTGTGTTGACCATTCAACGGTCGCAGAGCCGTGTTGGAAGCTGCGTGGAGACCATGTGAAAGAACCGAGTTGATGATGTGTACCATAAAGAACACGCCATGTACATTTTCTTTTCATGCCTATAAAAGGAGGGTTCCCCTCCTCCTTTCAACTCACCCCTCTCCTCTCCTCTCCTCTCCTTTGAGCAGAGCTCTCTCGAGAGACTCTAAGGCTCTTCTTCCAATAACTTCTTCGTCCGAGCTCCGATTTATGATCCGTCAGTGGCCACAGGATTGTAATGATGAGGAGGAGCTTCCGAGCTTGGATACTTTGTCTTTACTTTAGCCTTTCCTTTCCGAATTCCACCCGAGGAGGTTTTTCCGGGACCGACAGAAGTGACGGACGCCGACGGACGTCTTCCAAGGTTGATCCGGGGGAGATTGCGATTAGGAACCTGTTGAGGTAGGGATCTTACCTTTGTCTCTCAAATTTTGTGCATCATGTGGGGTGGGTGTCTTCTAGTTTATGTGATACACTTTTGAATCTGTTTTAATAAAGATAATAACTGGATTATATAATGGGGATGGTAAGTTGTGATTGTTGTTACTTTATATCCTGTGATATTATGTTGTGAATTGAATGAGCTTCTACCTACTAAGAATCACGGTCGTTGGGGGACATTTCTTACGCAATTAAATGTTGCCCTCTCCTTCTGTATTTTCTTATGGATGAAAGATTGTGGAATGTGGAAATTGGATAATCACATAAATTTGGCCGATTAAATGAAAATTTGGAACCCTTGTGTGATCACCCTTGTTAAACAAAATGGGATAATAAATATGTTGGTGTTGTCTTGGTTACGTGGCATGTGATGGGGGTGTTTTGTGGGTTGTTGTGGATAGGGTGAGCAGCGGGGCTGCTGTTGACTTTGTAGTGGGTTGGTGTGAATGTTGTATTGGTAATGGGCAGTGGGGCTGCAATAAATGGTATTAAAGGGATGGGGATGTGTGGCTTCGGTGTGGTTGTGGTTATGGTGGTTGGCAGCGAGGCTGCAGGGATGGGCTTGTTTGTGAATGAATAGTGGGTTGTGAATAATAAATGGTATTAAAGTGGAAGATTTAATGAATGGTGGGGAGTGGTAATGGAATGGGTTTAATAATCAATGGGATAGTTGGTTGATAAGAAGGGCTTGGTTGTGTTGCTTGTGTTTTCCTAACATGATTTGTGGATGACAGGGATATGTTTTACGAACGATTGGTGTGGTTAGTTGTGGATAGTTTCCCAGTAGTTAAGGAACTAAATAACTATTTTCTACTGAAATGTGAAAACCTAAAGGAGGTTGGGTTTGTTTGTTTTATGCATGCTTCGTAGTAGCAGTTCTGAGGCACGTGCTCAGTTTCTCTTTTTAAAAGACATAGGTTAGGCTGTGTGGTTGGTATATATATATATATATTTGTATCTTTTGTGTTTTTATCACACCCCACCCATGATGATCACATAGTTCCGAACACTCCCATTTTATGGGAGAGGGTGTTTTTCCATTAGTTACTATCTCCTTCCTACTCCTTCTCCCCAAGGATGTGCTTGCTTGAGGCATCCTTACACCTAAGACTCTTCAGGTAGGTTTCGATTGGGGTCGTTTTATCCCAAGACTCTTCGGCCAGGTTCTACTATTTCCCAAGAATCTTCAGGATGAGGCCCAGGTGTGTGCGGGTGGGTTACATGGTTGTGAGGCCCAGGTGTGTGCGGGCGGGATACGTGGTTGTGAGGACCAGGTGTGTACGGGTGGGATACGTGGTTGTGAGGCCTAGGTGTGTGAGGGCGGGATACGTGGTTGTGAGGCCCAGGTGTGTGCGGGCAGGATACGTGGTTGTGAGGCCTAGGTGTGTGCGGGCAGGATACGTGGTTGTGAGGCCCAGGTGTGTGTGGGCGGGGAGAGTGTGGAAGCGTTAGGACGTTAGTCGTTAGGAAGAGCATCTAACTAAAGGGAAATGGTGCGGGGTACCCAATTCTCTTGTCCTTATATACTACTACTAACTGTTTTGCTTGTGTTTTGGGGAGTGTGGCTGGTGAGGTTAGGTGGATAGAATTCCTTGGTAGGTTTCTTCTGTTGTTCTCACGAGACATTAGGATGTCTCCCCACTTGTGCACGAGAGCTTTATGTTTCCCTACTGAGTATACTTGTATGCTCACCCTACGTCTACTCTCAGGTTTCTAGGAGGACTACCAGGGCCGTGTGAGACACTACTAGTCAGACAGTTGGAGTTGTTGCTGTTGATGTACCTTTGTTTTCTTTTGGTATTTTACTTTGAGCTTTCCTGTACTTGTACCTAGTTATAAAATTGTTTAAACATGCATGTGGGCTTGGTTTGGGTTTATTTCTATACACTTGTTCTTTTTCCTTTTTTTGTGGTTGTCTTGGCCTATTTCCCGATCATAAACAATAAAAAGGGTAATGCCTCCCATATTTGTGAAAACTCATACCCTTGGTGCTAGTCGCCACCCCGGGGCCTATTGAAGGTGGGACTCAGGGGTCATTATCTCCCTTTCACCATTTCCAGCTCAGGAGGGGCATCTTTGGTGGGAGGGGGTCGTGAAAGAATAGTATCAGAGATGATGGTTGAGTGATAGGAAGGATTCTGCAGTTAGGCACAGTGAGGATTGCATGGGATGGTTGGGCAACAGTGCTAGTCAATCTTGGTGCGTGACATAGGCCAGGGAAGACTGGCTAGGACACGAGATTTTAGGTCCACCCGTGATCCGATGCAAGGACTCTGAGCCTACCGAACGACCATGTAAGACTACATTGATTGCAGGGTAGAGACACTAGGAAAGGTATATGCATCATCATGATTGTGTTTTACTTCATTTGGGTGTTCTGGGAAAGAATTTGAAATTAAATGATGAAATAAAACCATGAGTTTTTCCTTACTACTTGGGCTTAGGAAAACCTTGTTTACCGTACAGCTATGGCACCTGGACGTCGTCCCCAGGTGGTTCAGACGACCGAGGCACAGAAGATCCAGGCGGTTGATCAGTTGAGGATTGACCAAGAGGAGGAATATAGCCAGTGGCAGATGACTCTCCATTCTTTCCACCGGTAAACCCTCAAGAAGTACGAGGGTAGTACTTCGGATATTGAGATGGAGGGGTGGCTTGAAGAGCTAGGGATCGCTTTTACCTTGATCCATGCTCCGAGGGAGTATTGGGATTCCATAGTAGTCAGTCATCTAAGAGGTGCGGTGTGACAGTGGTGGATGCTCTACCTCGGAGAGAGGAAAGAGGCAGAGGTTCCATGGGATGACTTTGAGAAGGAATTCCGAGAGGAATTCCTTTCTCCCATGATCAAGGTGGAGAAGCGGCATGAGTGACTCTCCCTTCAGAAGGGGAGTATGTCAGTATGAGAGTTGGGGATCAAGTTCAAGGATCTCCTGCGCTTTTATCTGGAACTCTTTCTGGATGAGGAGTCTCGGGTGAGACGTTTGGAGGAGGCACTTCATCCTTCGCTCCAGTATGTTGTCATCCCCTTCACCCTTCCGACATACTTGGAAGTACAGAAGAAGGCATAGGTTGTAGAAAGTATGCACTCGTAGGGAGGTTCACCACATGAGGGGATCCAGCCATGTTCGTTGAAGGGGAAGGTAGTCAGCAGCAGGTGTCCTGTGAAGGGACCTTCTAGTTTCAGGCCAGTAGGGAGCAGGCCCCAGTAGTCACAGTTCAGATCATCGGGTCCTCGTCCCTTTTTCACAAGTCCAGGACCAAAGTGTTTTTCTTGTGGAGGTTTTGGGCACGTTCAAAGTCGGTGCCCGACCCAAGCTCAGTACAGTGGAGATGGACAGGTTCAGCGCCCACCTCAGCAGCACTAGTCATCAGCAAGACCCTTCCAGCCGCAACAGGCACCAGTCCCTCTGAGGGGAGATGGAGAAGGTGGTGGCCACCCACAAGGAGTTCCTCAAGGATCCCAATTGGGACATGGTCGAGGAGGCATATGTCAACAGAGAGGCAGAGGAGCTGGGCGCGGATAGTTGCATGCATCAGAGGCAGCATATCTAGAAGGACCAGGGATCAGTAGATATGTGTTTGGGTTCTCTTTAATGATCTCCTTTATGTTTTGTTTGGATCATTACACTCCATTTTTGAAACTCTTTTGCTCATTCTTTGGGCCTGGAACTTGTTTTTGTGAGTTTTAATGCTATGTCGTTTCCTGCTTTTCTTTAAATGTATGAGAAGATCCCTATCATGTGGGGAGGGGAAAACCTGACGCTTAATCAAGACGCATTAATGCAGATGCGATTGAACCCGTGCGGGTGAGTCAGTGCCGCCTAAAGAAGATAATATCTCGACATAGGTAAAGGAATTTCCCAAACCTATGTGTTCGGGCAGTGTGTTGGTTGTGTGGTGTTGGGGTTAGTGCGAGTTGAAAAATCCTAACGTATGAAATTAGGAAGACCCAATTATTAATCGAGACACATTAATGAGGATGCGATTAAACCCGTTCAGGTGAGTTAGTGCCGCCTAAATCGGATAATATCTCGACATAGGAGATGGAATTCCTAACACATATGATTAGGGTTGTTGGTTGGGTTACTTTTATAACGAGAACTCTAAGAGGTATCTTGTTGGGTTCCTCTGGGTTGGTTTTTGAATTCTTGGGGACAAAAATGTTTTAAGAGGTATCTGATGTAATGGCCCGGACCTCTCTGGCCCATTCCTTTTTCAAAAATATGGTCAAGAAGTGTTCTGGAGGGTAAAATGGATTTTTCCACACTTTCCATAATTTTGAAACTACACGCCGTGTAGTTTGAGTACACACCGTGTACCCCCTTCCCAGGTATACCCCGTGTTGCAGACCATGTCCTTGCTGTGTGGAATAATGTGTGCACGCCGTGTGTCCAGTTCTACACGCCATGTAGTCCTTCACCGTGTACGCGTTACCAGTCAACGACCGTGTACCGTGTTGGAGTCGTTTCCTTGCCGTGTGCAATAAATGAGTACACGCCGTGTGTCTAAACTACATGTTGTGTAGTCCTTCCCCGTGTATGCGTTACCATCAAACCGTGTGTTGACCAGTCAATGGCCGCATAGCCGTGTTGGAAGCCGCGTGGAGACCGTGTGAAGGAACCAAGTACACGCTGTGTACTATAAAGTACACACCGTGTACTTTTTCTTTTCACTCCTATAAAATTAGGGTTCCCCTATTCGTTTCAACTCACCCCTCTCCTCTCCTCTCCTCTCCTCTGAGCAGAGCTCTCTCAAGAGACTCGAAGGCTCTTCCTTCCATAACTTCTTCGTTCGAGCTCCGATTTATGATCCATCAGCGGCCACGAGATTGTATCGATGAGGCGGAGCTTCTGAGCTTGGATCCATTGTCTTTCCTTCAGCCTTTCCTTTCCAAATTCCACCTGATGAGGTTTCTCCGAGACCGACAGAAGTGACGGACGCCGACGGATGACTTCCAAGGTTGATCTGGGGGAGCATTGAGATCAAGAACCTGTTGAGGTAGGGATCTTACCTTTGTATCTCAAATTTTTTGAATCACGCGGGGTGGGTGCCTTCTGGTTTACTTGAAACACTTTTGAATATATTTTAATAAAGATAATAAATGTCTTATATAACGGGGATGGGAAGTTGTGATTGTTGTTACTTTATATCCCGTGATATTATGTTGTTAATTGAATGAGCTTCTACCTACTATGAATCATGATCGTTGGAGGCCATTGCATACGCAATTAAATGTTTCCCCCTCCTTCTGTATTTTCTTATGGATGGAAGCTTGTGGAATGTGGAAATTGGATAATCATGTAATGATGGCTGATTAAATGAAAATCTAGATCTCTTGTGTGATCTCCCCGGTTATACAAAATCGGATAATAAACATGTGGGTGTTGGATTGGTTACGTGGCATGTGATGGGGGTGTTTTGTGGGTTTTTGTGGATAGGGTTAGCAGAGGGGTTGCAGTTGACTTGGTTGTGGGTTGGTGTGAATGTTTTATTGGTAATGGGCAGCGGGGATGCAATAAATGGTATTAAAGGGATGGGGATGTGTGTCTTCGGTGTGGTTGCGGTTATGGTGGTTGGAAGCGGGGCTACAGGGATGGGCTTTTTTGTGAATGAATAGTGGGTTGTGAATAATAAATGGTATTAAAGTGGAAGAGTTAACGAATGGTGGGGCGTGGTAATGGAATGGGTTTAATAATCAATGGGTTGGTTGGTTGATAAGAAGGGCTTGGTTGTGTTGCTTGTGTTTTCCTAACTTGATTTGTGGATGACAGGGATATGTTTTACGAACGATTGGGGTGGTTAGTTGTGGATAGTTTCCCAGTAGTTAAGGAACTAAATAACTATTTTCTACTGAAATGTGAAAACCTAAAGGGGTTGGGATTGTTTGTTGTATGCATGCTTCGTAGTAGCAGTGCTGGGGCACGTGCTCTGTTTCACTTTTTAGAAGACATGGGTTGGGTTGTGTGTTTGGTATATATATATATATATATATATCTGTATCTTTTGTGTTTTTATCACACCCCACCCATGATGAGCACTTAGTGCCGAACACTCCCATTTTATGGGATAGGGTGTTTTTTCCTTAGTTACTAGCTCTTTCCTGCTCCTTCTCCCCTAGGTTGTGATAGCTTGAGGCAACCTTACACCTAAGACTCATCGGGTAGGTTTCGATTGTGGTAGTTTTAGCCCAAGACTCTTCAGGAAGGTTCTAGTGTTTCCCAAGAATCTTCGGGATGAGGCCCAGGTGTGTGCGGACGGGATACGTGGTTGTGAGGCCCAGGTGTGTGCGGGCGGGATACGTGGTTGTGAGGCCCAGGTGTGTGTGGGCGGGGAGAGTGTGGCAGCGTCAGGACGTTCGACGTTAGGAAAAGTATCTAACTAAAGGGAAATGGTGTGGGGTACCCAAATACTCTTGTTCTTATATACTACTACTACCTGTTGTGCTTGTGTTTTGGGGAGTGTGGCTGGTGAGGTTGGGTGGATAAAATTCCTAGCAAGGTTTCTTCTATTGTTCTAATGGGACATTAGGATGTCTCCCCACTTGTGAATGAGAGCTTTAGGTTTCCCTACTGAGTATACTTGTATGGTCACCCTACGTTTACTTTCAGGTTTCCAGGAGCACTACCAGGGCCATGCGGGACCCTACTAGTCAGACAGTTGGAGTTTTTGTTGTTTCTGTACCATTTTTTTCTTTTGGTATTTTACTTTGAGCATTCATGTACTTGTACCTTGTTATAAAATTGTTTAAACATGCACGTGGGCTTGGTTTGGGTTTATTTCTATACACTTGTTCTTTTTCCTTTTTGGTGGTTGACTTGTCTTATTTCCCGATCCTAAATAATAAAGAGGGTAATGCCTCCCATATTTGAGAAAACTCATACCCTTGGTGCTAGTCGCCACCCCGGGGCCTACTGGAGGTGGGACTCGGGGGTCATTATCTCCATTTCACCATTGCCAGCTCAGGAGGGGCATCTTTGGTGGGAGGGGGTCGTGAAAATTATTGATAATGTATTGACATTTTGTATGCCATTTTTAATACGAATTTCTATGTTATGTTTAAATTTTTTTATATGATGAATACATTGGACATAGTAAGTGAAGTTTGGATCCCTCTATATCTCCTCAATGCATCAGTATGTCTCATGAGAAAAATTGGTGTCTTGGAAAAAGGCCTTCAAAGAATCTTATTTGTAGCCTTGGACCAAAGCCTTGACTGTGTAGTTATGAAAGTCTGTCATTATGCATTCCATCATTATGAATGTTTCTATTGATATTTCATGTGATTGATATACTAGTAGAATATCCATGTGAGTAGGTAAATAAAATTATTTTGATTTATATTTTAAAATGCTATGATGAATTTTATGTTTAAAAGGCTTTTGTTATTGTTTTACACACTTCCATAAATTTTTATACTTATTTATGAAAGTTTATGCTATATTTTTATCCTCATTAAGAATAATAGGTCCCCCCCTGTAGCAGGTACTGTTGCAGGTATTGTAGCAGTACTGTAGCGGGTACTGTAGCAGGCATTGTTTGACACTGTATTCGGCAATGTTCGGCACTATAGCAGGTACTGTAGCATGTACTGTAGCAGGAACCATGCAGCTTTGTACGGGGAAATGCTAGCCGATCAGCAATGTAGGTGGGGAGCTAAAGGAAATCAATGATGCAGAAGCTGTGGAGGGGCAGTTCTTGTGGGTTGGGCCTACGTGTCATGTATTGGGCATAGTATTCCACTGGTCTTTCGGGTCATGTGTTTTGGATCATGTCGGGCCTTGTGCCTTGGGCCTAAGGGTCATGTTCAGCTTCCCCTACAACCCTTAAAAGGGGGATTATCTATAATAAAAAAAGAAGGCCTTCGGGACAATTGGGCTATACCATCACTCTAAAATAATTGGAAAAGATGTTCCACTAAATTAATGGTGATGTTATTTTGTGAAATACTATATAATGCACCTGCTTTTTTGTGGTTTATCATTTACATTGATACAAATATATTTCATACAATATGTAAACTAATTTATCATAGAAAACAAATATTATCTTATAATGACACCGATTCTAGGATGTTCATTTGGAAGGATATTTTCCTTGTGGATCCTTCTTACTTCACATAACCATTTACGACATGAATAACTATTCAAAATAGACATTGTTTATATAAATCCAAATTATTATATATCATTTCAAAATAACCATAAATTATAATATCTAAATTTTAACTTATTAATATTATTGAAATCTCATAATTTATCTAAATCCGAATTCGATACCAACTCTAAAGACTTGATCTGTATTCATCCCATATTTTCATTTTAAACAATAATTCATGTTCATAAATTATTAAACAACTATTCATAATTATATATTTTTGAAAAATGGATCAAAAAACCAATGTATCAAACCTATACATTATAAAGTGTAAACATCCACTCGATATCTATTTTTTGAAAATATAATTGTCCAATAAATAAAACAAGTTATCTTTTGATAAAAAATCTCTATGATTTCCAACATAACTTCTTAATTTTACTTAATCATCCTTAAAACCTAAAAAAAATAATTTAAAGAATAATATGTTAAACAAAATCATAGAAATATCTGTTAAAAAAATGATGAAAAATCATTAGTCTTTTTCAAATCCATGATATCATATTTGAGTATTTAACATTAACATAATAAAAATTAAAATCAATTAATTATTAAAATTCACATGATATTTTCCTTCCCTCGAATATTTATTCATTAATTACTATAGAAGAAATCATAATGGACAATTTATAATCATATTTATTTCATAGAAAACATGTGAACCCGTCAAAGTCATTTTCTAAAGAACATACATTTTTACACATACATGGAATAATAACTCATTTCAAAAATGGTCATTATCTTAAAATATGAAATTAAACGACTTCCATTTATACTCTCTAGAAAGTTAAAAAGATTTATATATATTCCTTGGTACATCGTCTTTATTAAAACCTTTCATTAACCCATATAAATTTAATAACATTCTTGGTTATTTCTATCATAATTCTTTGTAGAACAGAATTATTACATAATGGATTTGAATTTTAGATTAGGATCAATCATCATTTTAAAAAAATATTACGAATATAAAATTCATGAAATAGTTAAATTATTTAATTTTTTTCATCAAACTCTTACAAATATACTCATTAACCCATAAGTAAAATATTTTTTGATATTATTTGTCATTTTCATTTGAAATAAAATTTTCTTCTCTAAAATACAAAAAACCATTGGAGGAAGGGTTTTTCATTGAAGAAAACATTGATTATTATAAATGTAGAAAAAATATTAGCTTGAAAATCCATTTTCATTATAAAAATTAAAATATGACATGCATTTTTCCTTTTTTTATTGAATGATAGAACATTCTGTAAAAATATGAGAAAAAAATCCTTTGAAAATGTAGTTTAAAATAAAAAAAACTTAATATTTCATTTATATGTTATTTATTTCAGTATAAATACATCTATAATATGATTTTAGGAATATATATTTTAGTAAATATATTTAGAAAATAAGTCTTAAAAACATTTGAAATGTGGTTTTACGGAAACTACCTCTTACCATGACTCTAACTTATCACATACAATCATTATCATCCCAGATAATAAAACTACGAATATTATTTAATTTATTATTAAAAATTTAATGTATTGTAATTCCTTTTATTTCACATCTATACTATTTATACAAAATTAAATAATCGATTATGTTCGAGTCATATATTTTGAGAAAAATCTACTTTTGTGTCCGTAGTAGTTTGGGTATATTGAAAATGGAAAGATGGATTATTATATTATAACATAAATAATATTAATACTGTTATAATTATCATTTTTTTACATCATTAATACTATTAGATCCTATAAATTATTATTCTTATGAAAAATGATTTATATTACATCATTGAGAAGTTATATCATACGTATATATGAGTAGCATTTAATATTTCAATAAACATATAGTAAATAGGTTTCTATTAATTTATCTTTCAAAAATTATAATTATATAATAAATATAATATTATTTCCTTAAATCCACATATATATAGAAACCATGTGAGGTGTTATATGATTCAATGGAGAAAAATATAGTGTGTTGTTTCGTGAGGTGATAATCCATACGTAAACAGGAGTGATGGTATTATTTTTAATTATATATTTTAGTCGAAGAAAAATGGATATAAAAAATAATAATAAAATTTATGTATATGGGATAAAATTATCTTATTATATTATAAGGGATAATATTGTTATGGTGGAATTAAAATATGAAATTAAATGAAAATACATGGTTAGGAACTAATATCTTCTTCATAAAACATTCTATAATTTATAAAAAAACCCATCATAGTATTGTATTCTAATCATAACAAGACATATTTAATATGATTATGTAATTTAGGAACAAATTTTTTTTTATGATCAAATATAATAGTCTATTTATATCTATAAAAAATATGAGAGTGGGTTCCCTTTTATATTTAAGGTAGAGGGAAAATATTGATTTTTTTCAAAAGAAAAAAATATTTTAATTTTTTAGTCAGTAAAAATTGTTACAAAATGATCAATATTAGAATAATAAATAAGATATGGTATACATATGACATCCAATAGGATTTATTTAATTTTTAGGTCATTTCAACCATTATCATTTTAGTTTAAACCAATTTAACCCATTTAATTTCTTACTATGCTAAATTTTTAATAATTTTAATATTACTTATGACTAAAATTAAAACTAGAATAATTAAAAAAATTGGATATTATAATTAATATTATGGAATATATTTTACTAAATTATGTTTTAATGAGTATATTAAATTATATTTTAAATAAACATGGAAAATGAGATGAAAAACAATTTTTTGAAATATCCATTGAAATAAGATAATGTTTTTTTAACTAATTGAAGAATAATAATCATTCTAATGAAAATTATTGGATACATTTTATTAAATAAAATATAATGAAATTTTAATTCAAATCCAAAAATATAAAACTATGAAAATACTTGAAAATAATAAATGATATACCTAAAAAAGTTTTTACATTCTTTCACAATGAAATAAAATTTCCTAAAATAATCATAATAATAACTCTAAGATGATTTTTACATTATTATATAAAAAATAATGTTAAATGTCTTAGATTAAAATTCAGAAAAATCAAATAATTATTTTAAATAAAACCATGTAATACATCTAAAAAAATTTATTAAGAATAAAACTATTTATATTTTGACTAAAAAATTACACAATATTATTATTATGAATACAAGTCTTTAAAATGACATTAATTAGTATTAATAAGTAAGAAATAATATTAACTAATAATATTACCTAATTATTTAATATTAATGTTAAATTGAATATTAATATTATTCTTATTATAAATGTTGGGTCAAAATTTTTTATAGGCTTATCTCAGTGGAAAATCTACCAATGGTTCGTCAAAAAATTTGTATAAGTTATGCGAATGATTGGGGGCCAATATCTTGCTTATAAATCAATAGTATGAAATGTTTTATCAGTAGTATTGAATTTGGTGAAACCAAATATTCCATCATATAAAACCTTACTTACATCTAATTGAAGACCAAATTGGCTTCCACAAGCTATATTTTGGCCACAATAAAAAATTTATATAATATCCCATTTCAAAAATCATCTTATTATTAATTGAACATTTTAAATTTCACAATGAGATAGATCATCCCAAATGTAAAATACGGATTCATATTTTTTTTTGAATTTGGCGGGAATTTAATTATTATTGGACCAAATATATTCCCAAATAATTACCAATTTTAGAATAAAATGGAGCTTCTCCATTAATGAAGTATAAATTCCCTCCTATAATGAGATCATTCCTTGAATGATGGTCAAGAATTTCTACTTTTTTATTTTTTAAAATCCTACTCAAGTGATCAGACATGTGGGACTTAGTTACTTTAATTATTTTTTATTTCTATAATAAATTCTTATTTTAACATCATCCATCTATGTAGCCTTAGTTTAACTTCATCCATCATCATTAAGTACATTAATGTTGTATGATCAGAAAAAATTTATCATTTAATCAAAGAAGGCAGGATATGAAATTTTCGAAACTAAATAAACATGAAATAAATTCTTTCGATTTTTTTAAATTAATCATAATATCATATATAGTTTTGGAGGTGTAGGATTTGTATTATATTCACTCCTCAATTAACTTTGAAATGTCTATACCATGTTCATGGTTAAAATAATATCATGTTTTCCTTAAGTGTTTTTTTATTACTGTTGTTTCATCGCAACTTGAGTTATATGTATCATCTTTAACTAATATAATGATTCCTTGCACTAATAATTTAAATGTAAATTATAATAATTATATATAAATCTTGAGAGGGATAGAAAAATCATACTAAAATATTTTTTTTACATATTATAGAATCATTTATATACAAAAACTAATCTAAAATGTTTCAAATAAGGTGTGTAAGGATATAAATTTTTTACATAAAATTTTAACTAATAAACATAAATTCCTTATTGTGAAATTTCAAGCTCAAATATAGCTATTTTTCTACTATAAAATAACACTATTTTAAATTCATGTTTGGGTTTATTTCAATATAGGTTTACAAAAAAAATATAATATTATTAATGAAATATTCAAAATAATCTCAATAATATATAAATCATTCAAAAATAATATCTATGTATCTATGATGGTGATTAAAAAAATACATACCATAAAATAATGAATATTTTCAAGGGAATTAAAATATAAAAATTTCAACCTTTGGTAAGAAAATACATCAAATAGATAAGTGAATTTAGTCTTCTCTTGATCCATGGGAGAAATCAGCACCTAAAATTAAAAATAAAACCTTATAAAAAATTAATAATTATATGCCGCTTCCATTATATATAGCACTGTGTAAATGAAGGAGATAGTGGAATTATCTGCTTATGAAACGTATATTAATTTTATACCATTTTTAAATACATTGTTTTTGTTTTAATTTATCAATGGTATTAATTAATAATTTTTAGAACTCAACATCTTTATACTAGTTTTCATGGGAACATAATAGATAGTTATTTCCCATTTTTAATATAAAATTTTATAAATGATTTTTTATTCCTGGATATTTTCTATATCCTTATTCACTACATTGATCAATATTTTTTTTATCCTCTTCTAGGGTTTCCTATGTGTTTTGTAATCCCCATAAAAAGAAATTTAATATTAGAATTGGTTTTGGTTTATTCCTAGGTTATCACCTAATACCAACCCCTATTTCATTGAAATTAGGTATTAAAAGATCAATAAATATTTTTTCATGGGATGTATATTATTTTTTAGAAATTATAACTAGTAATTCTATTTTCCTTACATAATGTATAAATATTTAAAATCAATGGGATGTGGTGTTTGTTAGGAATATGGTTGTTTTCAAGAGGTGAAATTAAATTTGTGTTCCTCACTCGAAAGGATTAAATTTCCTACACAAAGGGAAACATATCAACATCTTCATCATTAAATAAATCATTAAAATAATTATACAATATAGATATTAACTTATATTTTATAGTGATGTTTTTTCTGAATATATAAAATTTTGCTTAGTCTCATATTAAATAGTATTTTAAATAAAAAATTACACTACTAAGTATAGAATCTCATGAAACATAACTGGTTATTCAATAAGTTAAACCTATTCAATATAATAGATGGTAAAAATTGAATTTTCATCTTAATGGTTCCACCTGATTTCAAAAATATTAAATTGTAAAATGTTCTCTCTAAACTCCATAGTGATTTTTCATTTAATGGAATGTTTGATGGTATATTCCAAATATTTTTGATCAGTATTCTTGTTCTCAAGATTCTCCATTTTGGACATATATAAGTCATCCAAGAATAACATATTTTTGATATTACAATGGAATTATTATAAAAAATATAATAAAATATAGAAGTTTTATTTTAATGATGTAAGACAAATATAGTCCAATTCATTTATCCCATTATAATGAAGTAAAACTCATGTGAGGTAATGGATTAGAATAAGCACCCAGATCCCATAATAAATTAGAGAAAATTAATGTGCATATTTTTATTAGAGAATAAAATTTGACCCTGGATCTTGAATTTTTTTTTGACACAATGATGTGAAAAATGATGATACACTTTTTTATATGATGATAATATTATTCCCTTTAAGTATTCAATTTATTTTGTAAATATTGTTCCAAAATTTTTCAGACCAAGGGACTATTTCAGATTGATTATTGTGAGGGAATATTAATTTAAAAATTTTATAAATCATCTGTAATTTATTTTTAATGTTATTACCATGAACTTTTATTTGATAGTTTCATCCTTTACAGAAATAAAAGGGTAATCATTTCGTCTACATTTATTTTCATTGGAAAGGGTGTTTTTATCTCTTACTCAATTTAATATACTTATTCTATTTTTATTTTTTCATATTATTATATAATTTTGATATAATTTTAATAACTTCCAATGTCATTCCCCTCCAATTTTTTTGGAATTGGATTTGTAATAGGAGTGATTATTGGTGTGAGTTATCTGAAATTTATAACTTTTTTTATTATGAAATTATCCTTGTGGTTCACTAAAATTTCGGGATTATATATTTATATTGTTTTTTGATATAATTTCATCAATATGTTTATATATTTCTTTAAATTTTATACTATATTACTCTACTCCAAAACCTCGCATACTTTTTGTTTCTACACATGAGGTTTTGTATTGGTGGATAGCTATTCATAGGGTCTCTTTTCCATGAAAGGGGTTGGTTATCAATGGTATAAATTCTAAATATAAGATTTATTTTTTTGGAATATTACTTGGTTTTTTAGTAGATGTTGGAATGGTGATTCGTTTTGATACTGATTCTCGTAGGGGTTCTAGAACAATTATAAAAATAATCAAATACATATTATATGTATTTAGGCTCTATAAATACTTGGTTTTTTAGAACTATATCATCTAAAACGATAAAACAAAATATTCCATTCCCTTTATATCTGTATACTATTCAGTAAAATGGTTAAGAGATGAGGATACACAACATACCATGGTTGGTTCATGTTATTCTATGACTTGATTCAAGTCCATCAGCCTAAAAAACTCATCAACACTTCAAAAATAGTTTTTAATAATGTTACTGCATGAGATTTTCTTACCACATCAATACCTATTGTGTTTGTACATATTATAAAATATTAATTTGAGTTTGTGGAAATACATGCAGTCATTATCTTGGATTCTACCATTGACTTTTAAATCAACGATACTCTATATGACATGTCAATTAGGTTTCAATGATTTTATATTAATCATTAGTTGAATTAAAATGAACTAATTCTACTTGATTTTTTGTGGGTATATGGAATATAGCTTCTTGACCCTCTCTCAGTACTCACAGAAGGGCTCACTATATTCATTTTCGGTTAAATATATATATTTTTATGATGTTTGTTCCTTAGTAGGTTGGGAAAATATTTTAAAATGCATTTTTGTATGATATCCCAATCATTTTACTCATCTGGTTACATATTTTAAAACCATTCATCCATATATTTTTCAACTCAAAAGGGTAATTCTTCCTACATTACCTTTTTCCCTTAGATTACCCTAGATTTATAAAAGTTGAGAAATTATAGGTGAAAAAATTAATATATATTTTTATATCCTACTATGATATGGATTTTTGAAATCAATTGGGATATGTTTGTTTTCATTTAATGTTTATTTTTAGTAATTCAAACATAACCAGTTAATTATTTTTACTAATGAATTATGGAACATAGATATATCGAAGGGTTTTTTTGGGATACACCACCATGATAAGGGAATCAGAGTAAAAAATTAAAATTTTCACTTTATTTTGAATGATTTTTTCCCTCAAATTCATATTCATAAAAATGTTTCTATGTTCAGTCAACAAAATTATATCAATTTCAATATCTAATGGGTATGGATTAATGTTAGTAATTTCAGTTTTGAAATGTAATAATTATATTATTTTCACTTCCTCCCTTGAAACAACACATGGATGTGATGAAAACATGATATAAGCTCTCAAAATATATTGTAAAAGAAAGTAATAGTGTTATGGGTTCATTTCATTTTACAATTTAACCATTTAATTAATTTTACCTCTCTTCTAATTGACTGATAAACAACTAACACCCCGATAAAGTTGTCAATGACCCTTAGATAATGAAAATAATGGAAATGACTCATGTTTCCAGGAATATCAATAAATTATTACTCAACCACCATGTAAAATCTCAATCAATAATTACATCTCCTTAAAAATCATGAAATAACTCACTTCATTCATATATGTGTCAGTAATCACTAAAAAGTCAGGACCCAGCAAAATCTTCTCAACCGATAAAATTAGCATGATGTGGAGGGAGTTTGGAGAAATTTTAACCATGTTCTTAATAATTAATAATACAAAAAGAATAAATTAAATCAAATTAAATATATTTTCAGCATTGAAAATGGAGACAATTTAATAGAAATGGATAATTTTAAACTACATTACCAAACTCTATCGTTAAAAATAAGCATATCATACCCTCCAGAATCACTAATAAATTACAAATTTATTTGAGGGGATGTAAATAAGAAGGGAAAAGTGAGATATTTTTAAAATTAAAAATTGAATGAAGAATCACATTAGTGTGTTAATAATATATAATAGCGTGTCCTCTCATTATAACTCTTGTGAATGGATTTTGAGATTCAAATATATATAGAGAAGTGGTGTGGCATATTTTGTTCAAATTTATTTATTCTAAAATATTAACAATATTTTTCAAAGTAAATGTCCAAATCAGGGAAATATTTTTTCAATAAATATTTTTTTCATCAATTTTTATTTGTTATGACAAATTATATATCCCTATAAAACATGTACAAAAATTAATCATCAATAAACTGAAGTGATTTTTTTTATTTGAAATCATTATTTTTTCTACTCCAGTTTGACATATGATTAATTATCATAATAAAAATATTTTCCCAATGGTATTCAAATTTTCTGAATAGTAATATTTCTATTTCATTACAATATGGAATAATCACATTTTGAGTTATGTAGCTCATTATTTGAATCAATTAAGTAATTGTTTTCAATTATATCATCTAAACATATGTTCCACATTTCATGATATTTATTCCTAATACAAATTTATTTATTAATTATCATAGTCAAACGAAATGAATCCCAGAGCCTAGGTAACCTTATAATAATGAAATCCAACAATTTAGATTTTTTTAATAAAATATATGGTTGAAAAATTATTGTGACAAAACAAGTTAAAATTAATGGAAGATTAAATTTTCCTAATAATTCAAAAAATTATAAAAAATGGAAATGTTATATAATTCCACAAAAAAAATAATTTTTTTGGATTAGTTTATTTAAATACTAGTGAAAAATAATGATAATTTTAGTTTCATCACATATTATTCGTAATATAACCATGAATTATTTTTGCACTCCTGTTTTATACACAATTGATTTTTACAAAACTAAAGGAACAAAATTACATATATTTCATGTTGGTTATACTACTGAAAAATACATTCTTTTATGGTGATCATCATTATCCATGAGACTTAATGAATATATAAACATTACATTGCATCTCACTTCTTGAAACACAAACTATTTATAGACCCCAATATTTACATTGTAGTTTTAAACACTATCCTCAAATCAATGGACCATTTTTGTGAAGTATCTGTAGGATGTGAATTGAAAACATGAATTAGATGCATAGATCAAATTTTAGGTACTCAAGTGTCCTTAAGGATTAACTATACGAAAAATCAATATGATCAACCACATATTATTCAACTATCCTTGATGGTTATCTACATGTAAAATCCCTCGAGAAAATGAAAAATACATTAATACTAAGGATTAAGCTTGATGATTAAATATGTTAAGTAACCATTTATACAATTTATACATAAAATAAATAACATTCCTACAAGTAAAATTATTAATAATTATATGAAATCATAACTATAAATCGTATCATGTTTATACTCAAATTTATGAAATAATAACATTTCATTTGAAAAATTCACATCCTTCCGTTATAGAATAATTCCTGTTCTTAAAACATATCTACAAAATTATAATCTCATTATTTTCCTTATTTTATAACACTTATAATCTTGCGTGGAGTCACTATATAAGTTTTAGAGCATCAATATAAATTATATAAGTTCATGTTGAGTACACTATTTCATTAATGGTGGAACATTGCATGAATATAATTAACTCATCATATAGCGGTGATGGGAGGTGATGAAAACGTAAATAAATGAATCTTGGGGGAGATTGATAACTCATATAATTCAAATATTGTTTATTAACCATTTATAATGTAAAAAATCAAAAAATTATACTACATGTTATTCCTCAAAAACAGATTTCCTCATCAATAACTCATTGAAATCATAATGAAGGTGGTTCTCCCTAAGGGTATGTTATCCCGAACCATAATGTTTTTTTTCTATAACTCATTATATAAACCCATTACTTGAACACTAATTTTTTTTGGTGTTTTCCAATAATATTATACTCAAGTCTAGTTTCCTCGCCTATAATCATGGATTGGAGGTACCTTTGGGATTTTAATGCTTCTCGAGTGTTTTGGTGAACTTGAGATGGACTTATCCATTTTCAATTATTTTCATAAATTACTTTTCAATATAAATTTTTTTTTTAAAAACGCATGAACTGGGTGTGTTGTCACGATCACACAATTAATGAATTAAACGAGCATTCAATATGGAACTAAAATAAAAATGGCCTACACGTAAATATTATCTTAGATATGGTTAATCACCTAAGTATATCTCACTTAATAATAAGAAGCATGTAATCAAAGATAATAAAATGGTAATTTATGTATAAGGATAAAATCCCTCAATAGAAATATAAAGATGGTATAGCCTTCCATAATCTTGGTTAGAATCGAACCATAGTTTAAAATTCTTGACCAACCCTAGTTGGGGTGCTTTCAATTATCGGGGAATTCTAATTCAAGGTTTTGGTTTGACTTGAATTGGTTCACATCAAGGATTGACTGCCACAACAGGACTTTGTGTGAACATGAGGAAAATGTTGAGGAAATCCTAAATAAAAGGATTTCAGGATTGGGGAGTCCACTCAACGGATTAAGGATCTACGCGTTAATGCAGTTGGAATTTGGAATTCCTACCTAAAACCATTCAAGTTTCATGAGAAACCCTAGTTAGGGTAATGCGAAGGGCAATATGGACCCTTGCCACTAGAATATTCAGGCAACAGAATATTCCGAAATCAATAGCGAGGGCTATTTGATTTCGATAAAATAGTGGGAGACTAATAAGTATTAATTTATTTCTTCGTCTCAGTTTGGTAATAAAGTAATAAACCATTTCTGATCTTATTTTGTATAAAAGACAAGAATATGACTTCAAACATATCATTACGAACCATACTCAATAAGGAAAACCTTCTCACCAGCACCAATTTCCAAGAGTGGTAGGGGTGTTTATGCGTTATCCATCACCACAAGAGGAAATTGTATGTGCTGGAAGAGCCTGTTCCAGTTGCTCCTAGATCGGAACTTCTACCCTTAACTCACCAGGTAGATAAGGACATGGGGCGTGACAAACCCACAGTCCTTATGGTGAATAATAAAAGGAAGGACAAAGAAAAGGGACCAAAGACTTATAAACTGTCTGAAGCCCCGAGAACCATCCCTCCAAGAAAGGGAAGATCCAATGGCAGGGCGAGGAATGGGAGGCAATGTGTTTTTCATGTGGCAAGCAAAGCCACTGGAAGAGGAACTGCAACCAGAAGCATCGGGATGCTAATGGTGTGTTCGTTATCGAGTGTAATCATTCTATTTCTACACATTTGTTATTAGATACATCATTTTGGGCTCAAATCTATATTAAAATGAAATAACCAAGTAGATATTGAAGGATTTTTAGAGGGGAGGTCGATTTTCGAGCTGCGAATGGCATAAGGCTGGCTGCATTGTCTATTGGTGACTACCACCTCCCTTTGCCGACTGGGATTATCATGGTTTTACAATACTATAATTATGTTCCTAGTGTTTCCAAAAACATAATTTCTGTATCTTGTTTGGATATGGATGAATTTATTTTCATGTTCGGAAATAAGTGTTGTCTCTTTTATAAGAACAATATATGTTATGATATTTCATATTTAAATAATGGTTTGTACGTATTTAATTATGAAAACCATGTGTTGGCAATCGATAATGAAACAAACTCACATGACTCATACATCACCCAGTTGTGGCATCACCATCTCGGTAATGTAAACGAGAAGCGCTTGACAAAGCTCTACCTAGATGGAAATTTAGACTCTACTGAGCTAAAAACACTTGATAGATGTCATGCTTGTTTACAAGGTTAAATGACCAAGCCGCCTTTCGGTGGATAGGGTGAAAGGGACACAAAGCTTCTAGGATTGGTACACACTGATGTATGTGGACCATTTACAGTACAAGCTAGAGGTGGATATTCTTACTTCATTATATTTACTGATGATTTGTGTATATACGGATTTATCTACTTAATGAGGTATAAGTAAGAAGCCTTAGAGGAATTTAAGGAATTCAAGAATGAAATAGAGAATCAGATTGGTAAGAAGATAAAGAAACTTTGATCAGATCAAGGTGGAGAATATATGAACGAATAGTCCATCGATCGTCTACAGGAGTCTATGATTCTATCTCAACTCACTCCTCCTTATACACCATAGTGGAACGGTTTTAGTGAAAGGAGGAACCACACCTTGTTTGACATGGTGAGGTCAAGGATGAGTCATGCAGATCATCCATCATCCTTTTGGGGATATGCATTACAAACTGCATCATACACATTAAACCGAGTACCAACTAAGGTGAAAAATAGAATTCCCTCCGAGTTATTGAGTGGAAAGAAACCCATTTTGTTGCATATATGTGTATTGGGATTCTAGGTGTTGTTAAGGCCATCTCAGGAAACAAACTAGCACCCCAGGGCACGAAGTGTATCTTTATAGGATATCCCAAGGAAACGAAAGGATATTACCTATATAACCCTCAAGACAAGAAATTGATTGTCTCGAGACAAGCCATCTTTCTTGAGAGGGATCACATCATCATGATGGATAGTGGGAGAAAGATTGACTTCGACAAAGTTGATGCTCAAGATACACATTAGTTGGTATAGGAACAAGTTCCACAGGTCCCTATGGAAGAGGTTCTAGAAACACAAGTTCTATGCAGGATCTCAAGAGAGGTAAGGGAACCAGAGATATTTGGTTTCCTAGCCACCAGGGATGGTGACTCATTATTGTTGGACAATGATGAGCCTCTCTCCTACAAGGAAGTAGTATAAATCTCAGAATCTACAAGATAGCTTGAAGCTATGAATTCTGATATGGATTCCATGTATCAAAACCAAGTTTGTGTTCTGGTCGATGAGCCAGTTGGTTTAAAGCATGTTGGATGGAAATGGGTATTCAAGAGAAAGATGGACATGGACGGTCAAGTTAGCAACTATAAAGCAAGGCTAGTGGCTAAAGGATTTAGGCAACGTCTTGGAATTGACTATGATGAAACCTTCTCGCTAGTTTCCATGTTTAAATCCATAAGAATCATACATGAAATAACAGCTTACCATGACTACGAGATTTGGAAGATTGATGTAAAAACAGAATTCCATAACGGGAACCTTCAAGAAGATGTCTATATGACAAAACCAGAAGGGTTTGTTACACCAGGTGAAGCCAAATGGGTTTTAAAGTTGCAGAAATCCATTTATGGATTGATGCAAAATTCCAGGTATGGAACATTTGATTTGATGAAGCCATAAATGAAGTTGGTTTCATTATGAACGAATGTGAGCCATGTGTTTATAATAGGTTTAATAGGAATGTGGTCATTATCTTAGTAGTATATGTTGATGACATATTGCTTATTGGAAACGGCGTACCAGCCTTACAGTCAGTTATGGACTGGTTGAATAAGTGTTTCTCCCTGAAGGACTTAGGAGAAGTAGCCTATAATATAGGGATCAAGATCATTTGTGATAGATCCAATAGGATACTTTGACTAAGTCAGAGTACATAAATTGACCAGATGCTAAAGATATTTAGTATGGAACAATCCAAGAGGAGATTGGTTCCAGTGTCTCATGGCCTACATCTTTCTAAGAAAATGTGTCCCCAGACACAACAAGAAAATGATAGAATGAGTAAGATCCTATATGCTTCAGCTATAGGATCCATCATGTATTCCATGTTATGTACCAGGCTTGATGTTTCATATGCACTGGTCATGGTAGGTAGATATCAAGAAGATCAAGGGGAACATCATTGTACAGCTGTTAAGAATATCCTTAAGTATATGAGAAGAACTAAGGATATGTTCCTGGTGTATGGAGTAGACTAGGAGCTTGTCATCAGAGGGTATGATGATGCTGGTTTTCAGATAGATCAGAATGATATAAAGTCGCAATCTGGATATGTTTTATGTCTCAATGGAGCAGCTATGAGCTGGAAGAGTTCAAAATAGCCAATTGTCTCTGATTCTATAGTGGAGTCCGAGAATATAGAGGCTTATGAGGTAGCCAAGGAAGCTGTCTAGATTCAAGACATTGTCCAAGATCTTGATGTGGTGCCTGGCAATAAATATCCCATTACATTGTATTGTGATAATACTACAACAGTGGCTCATGCAAAAGAACCAAGGTCACATCAATGGACAAATCACATACTCTAGATGTATCACCTCATGAGGTATTTCTATCAGAGGGGTGAAGTTGAAGTGAGAAGAGTGTCCACAAAAGAGAACATAGCAGACACCAAGACTAAAGTCCTATCTCAGTAGAAGCATGAATATCATGTGAGAGATGGCGGGTGAAATGTTGTTAGAAGTTAGCTCTAGTCCAGGTGGGAGTCTGTTGGAGTCGGTGGCCTAGAACCAACTAATTTGTATGTTATTCATTAATAAAAGCCTTATCACATCTTGATTTTTCTACTGCATGAAAATGAATGTGGTAATGTCCTCAGGATAACTGTTTCTTTAAAGGGTCATAGCGGATCCCTACAATGATGAGAACCCAGAAGTTCCATAACACTGTTCTTGAATAAATTTTCTATGGCCGGATGATATTATATTCAGAACACAAATAATATAGGTCATTAGGGGTGAGGACTCATAAAACATTGAGGCACCTTCTCTTTGTTTGCACCCATGTTAATATCCATTAGGATATTATGAGAATGAGAACCGCCAGTAGGAAATCAACATTTCATAATGTCATTGAATGTTCATATCTACGAACATGTGTATTGGTCCTTAAACTTTAAGATTATTATTAATGGGTATTACAACACGCGAACTTAGATGTATTTACGAAAACTATGACAACACACTGTTCGCAGTGAGGTAGGATACGTTGGGTTCGTCACAAGTAAAACTGAATTAATAGATAATGCGAGAAAGGATTTGTCCCTTCTGTTCCACAATGAAAAAAGATATCTCAGGCCCTTTGATGGAATTGATATAGCCTAAATAAATCCATGTCCATGGTAATGTATGGGAAAGTTCAATTCTGGGAAGTCAAAGAAAAAATAATTGAGAACATGTGTTGATGGCACTAGCATGCAACCCACTTGATTAGAGATATCGATACAAAGGGATTATATTACACAGTAAACATTCGTAGGATGTGACACATCATTGCGGATTTAACTTATTTCTCAATGGGTGCCTTGGCATCTTTCTAGATGATATCCATGGACTTTAGGCAGGATCCGCCTAATGCCACTGAGAAAGTGGCCTAGAAGGTCACAGAATAAGTGTGTCCATGTATCTCAGTTAAATATTAATGTTACAAGTTAAATAAATATTATTTCTGACTGTGTTTTAATAATTATTTAAGGATGCCTGATCACATTTATTTCGACACTAGTTATTCGAGAGAATATATTATGGGAGAAATAACATATTTAATAATGAGTAATGAAATTACATTTACTTATGAAATAAATATACATTATTCAAGGTCTAATAAATTTAGTGGAGAAAAATGGAAAATAAAAGTACACGCCTTGTATATTAAATATATATGTCGTGTAGTTTTATAGAAAACAAGTACACATCATGCATTAATTATTACACGCAGTGTAGTTTTCCAGTCAGGATTTTGAGGATATAATATTGTTTTATTAAATGATAATAATTATAATCAGTGTGGGCGCATGTCAAGGAAGTAATAATTCAACATGGGGGTTTTCAATAAGAGTTAATGAAATAAAAAAACGCGTAACGCATTTATTTATTGTCATAACTCTATTAACCTCAAACCTGATTATTAATACCGTCACAACCCAAAAACTTTTTCCATAAGAGTCATTGTTGTGGAAAATAGATTTGGAAATACTCTCAAGGCAAGAGAGAATTCCCTTTCCACCAATAACGCCATCAAGTTATGAGAGCGAGAACCTCCATCGGATCAAGGTGTTCAAAGGCAGACATCGTAAGCGAAGGTTCTTCTGCGCAAGCACCCAGAGATCCCTTCGACGATGTCCAGAGATATGTGGATCACGTGTGGATCATCGCTCGAGGAATCCTATACTTGGATTCTATGATGCAACGACGGATCACAGGATCATGACCAGAGACATCGATGAAGAAAGAATTGCACTGAGGTAATTCTTGTGAATTAATTAAATTAATTATAACCAACATATGATGATCCTATCTCAATGGTTTTGGGACTCTTATTTTCTTTTTCATTCTTCATTCCATTCCGAATATATGGCGTTTTATATCGTGATGGATCTCATATTGAACGTTGTTGAATGCTAAAAGTAAAGTGGGGAAAATCCACCAACGCGCTTCCGTTGTGCCCAGAACCTAAAATCGTACCAAAAGAATTAATCTCCTTATATAAAAGAAATCACCTGACATGGAAGCAATATTTTCTTGAAGAAAACAATTACTATGGTCCCATTTACTGATCATGCTATCATGGATCACCTATCCTATGTCCAAAAATTCCAATATCATAGTGTTTCATCTGTGTGCATTTACATTGGTTATTTCCCATTATCATCTTACAAAAGGACATTAATTATTAATGTCCGGTTCTTGTTTTTTTATTCATATATGATACATTATGATGTAATGATTTTCAATACCTCTCTTTTTGATAATTTTATGTGTTTGTTCCATAGTGTTGGTACCATTCTCAATTCTCACCAAGTTTTCATATTTTCACATCACATCAAGGAACAAAAATATTATTTGTAAATTATATAGATCCATCTAGGTAACAAATGATCTAATTTGAAAACTTGTCCCCCACAACAGTTTCCAAAGTAAGTTGAAAGTATTTCATTCTATGCACGAGTCAATTATACAAACAAATTCTTATACATGGGTCCTTAGTGTACAATATTAAAGTAAAGAACACCTGATACCTTATCACATGACATTAAATAGAATGATATTTGGTCTTGTTAACATGATCATATAATATAGATAACATTAATTATTATCATATGTAGTTAAAATGCATAAATTTTTTTCCACCCAACATCACTATAAACTAATCTAAGTTATTTTATCATATGACATGGCTACCATACATAGAATCTGAATCTATTTTGTTGATCAAAATATTTAAAACCTCATTCTAGAATAATATTACTTCTCATATTCAAAAAAATACTGTTTGAGAAACCTATAAATAGGTTAGTGATATGAACCATAAATTTTAACTAAACTCAACAATGGACCCCCTTTTAGTTCAACTCCAATATCAGGATAGACGTTATCCATCGTATATAATAATTAGATCATTTATAGAGACTTTAAAATAACTATGTTTTCATTGATTATTGTTATTTCATGATATGTGGTGGTCTTTAGATCACATATTCTAGACCCAGCCATAGTACATCATTCATCAGCACTCATTTTACATGGGATCACCAAAATCATAAACATGGTATTCTCAAACACAAAATTCCTCCAATCCCATTCATGGACATCCCTTTTCCATAAATCAATATTCCATCCCTGGGTATATCAAATTGACAAGAAAAATCTATGGTTGGTGGTAAAAAGTTAATCTAGATCCAATGGAAACTTCTTCTAGGATATATATATATATTCCCCAAATATGGATCTATATACATGCCCCCGATATGGGGCATTAACCAAATACATATTTTCATTCAAATTATGAGGTCCTTTAATCGTTATATACAATGGATGTATCAAAATGGAAATTTTTATTCCAATTTTATCTATATACATCTGATTTATAACTATCAAATTTCATCATTCTTGATCCAAGAACATTGAATAACAATTTACAATGTCACCATTCCACGTTCTATACTTGTTGAGGTGAATATTTCCATGGATCCCTATTTTGGTATTCATTTTCCATATTCCCTTTACAATTATCCAAATAATATGACATTATACTATGGTCACTCACATGTGGGATTAATTATAATGAAATATGGTACTTCATTATTATTGTGTTTCTTGGCATCCATTCTAGATAAATTATCTAACTGTTTATTCGAGAATCATTACATTAAAATATGTCAACCCCTTTGTTGAGATAATCTATTTTAGGAATAGTGTATCATTCATATAGGGTCAAACATTAACTTACCTCTATGTAGAATGTCATACATTTTTTAGAATGATGCACTGTGTCAATCATCAATAGTGGCTTTTCAAATATATAAGATCTTAATATCTATCTCATTGTATGTTTAAATTTCATAACATTAAACAAAAAATGATATATATGAAAAATTCATCTAGTATAAATTCTATAATTGGTGCTCATTAAAAAAATGATTTTTCTTCTCACTGATTTACTCTTCTATATGAAATGTTAAAAAGTTAGATCCAAAAAATGAAAACACACAATGCCTGTTGGGTCCACCATATGGCCATATATAAATTCATGGCATTCTCACAAAACACTAAGGTTCTATGAAAGAGTTTGAGTTGATATTTTTAACCCCATTTAAGTGGGATCATGTTGTACCATTGGAATGTACGCATTCATGAAAATACCTCCACTTCATGTTTAGTTAATAACTACTATAAGTGAGTGTATAGCAGATAATTTATTGTTATATCCCTTCACCTTGAGATTTTGTTCAATAAATTATGGATAAATTTTATGAGTACTTGATCCAAACTAGAATTTTAAATTCACAATGAAACCACTTTATTTCATTAATTTATAAATAATCACCAACCCAATTCCTTGATTTCAAATACACCACTTGGAATCTTTTTACCTAAATTTTATTAGTCTTCATGGATGCAATTTTTTATAAGAATATTAGAAACATAGATTGACCGATATAACTGGATCCATCATTGAATTATGATATACATACATGAATTTTATCTTATAAAGTAAAAATTTCAAGATGTTTTACCCCAAAGGAAACTCCCCCTTAACTCCATGAGTTATTTCCTGAAGACATAGAGTTAGTTTCTCAAAATTTCTAAGGGCTAACCTACAAAAAACTGATCTCCATTCGCACTAATTTCTATATTTTAATGTTATGATTCAAAAATATTGTAAAAAAAAATAATATATTGATTAAAATACCCTCAATGTTATACCTTATTAAATCATACCCACTCCAAAAAAGATATTTTGACATCTTATAATTGTTTAAATTCAAGTCTAAGTTCACATATCCTATGAAGATCTAACATAGACTATCTAAATCAATGATTTCTTTCTTCTCCTCAATACCTTCATTTTAATGATTCTTTTGAATCCCACATGTTCTCCATTATATTATTGAAAATATAATGGCAATTTTAATTTTTAAAACCCCCATTTAATATCTAGGCATTGTTACATTCATTATACTATTTAATAATGATATTTTCTAGGGAGTATCGTAGCATAAAATTTAATGGAACATGTGGGTAATTTATTCTCTAATAAGAATAAATATGGATCATCCCCATTCTACTATTCATGGATAATTCACTTAACAAAATTACAGATAATCAATTATTTTAATCCCCAACATCCAAAAAATTATTTGAATCTGACATAGATTTATGCTTAGATCCACAATGTGAGTATCTAAGATCAACATTCATATAATCTATATTAATATTAAAAGGTGAAAAAGGATTCATGATTGTGTTGGCGGACCATTTCTGGTGACGGGTTAGAGAGATGGGAGACCATCTCTCTCTAAAATCGCGAGCCGACTGGGGTTTGTGCTACCTTGATCCACGCTCGCATGGCGGATTTTCTTTTTCCCGGACGATTTCACTCTCATCACTATGATTCTACTCGGATGAGACAAGGATCCCACTTGCCCCTTCCTCCTTCAAAGACAAGTATTGACGATGCGCCTCGAGATATCGCTCACAGTCGTCTTTCTGGTCAATTCCAAGGGATCTCGTTCCTTGATGCGCTGAAGTCTTCTGATCATACTGCTAATCCAATGAAACCTCTACTGGTCAAGAAGCTGGATGATGGAGGATTCCTGGTCGAAGCGGACCCAGACGCAGTTCAGCAACGTACGTAATTATGCAGGTTCTCCATTATGGCCTGCATCTCCTATCTCAAAGGAAATCGACCTTGGCCACTCTCTGAATTACATGCTCGTATCTCACAATGTTGGAAGACTGTTAACTGGAAACTAATTCCAGTCGGAAAAGGATACTTTCATATTCTGTTAAACTCTCAAGAAGATTTTGATCGTATCTGGAAATTAGGAAATCTTAACCTCAAACCTGGTTTGCTTCGCCTATCTAATTGGGACTCCAATTTCAACCCACACACTCACCGAAACACATTAGCACAGGTCTGGGTCAAGCTTCATGGCCTCAATTGGTTTTTATGGCACCCCAAAATACTGAAGGACATCTCTTCATGCATAGGCACACCCCTCAAAATCGATCAACGAACATTGAATGCTGATTTAGGAATCTTTGCTAGAATCATGGTAGAAATTAATCTGGAATCAAAGCTTCCCAACACTATCAACTTCACTACCAAGGACTACAAAGTTGAAATTAATATTGAGTATGAGAGGCTCCCCCCTTTTTGTGAGCATTGTAAGATCATTGGTCATAACATCTATAATTGTCGATTGATTAGGAAGCATCCAATTCAACTACGTGACAATGACTGGAAAGAAATAAGGAGGAATAAAAAGGAAAAAGCTCCCATGGTGAGTGCTCCTGAAACATATAAATCTGCAACCTGGGTTAAAAAACCCATAATTTCATCTCATTTAGGGGAGACCTCGGGCACCAAATGGGCTGACCTTGTTGAGGAGGAAGAAAACAACAAAGCCCTCACAAACAACTTGGAATTTTCTATTTTAGATATCCTTAAGCAGGATACTAAAATTGTGAATTCTGGTTCATGTACTGCTGATCTGAATAAGGAAGCTTCCACTCCACACCCTTCTTCCAATATCACTTTAATCACGGATGTGCAGAATGCTCCTCAAGAAAACTTGAATATTACTTTGCAGGAGCCTCTCTCTTTGGTGAAAAACTCCACTAACATGCAGGTTTCTAGCTTTGACCTGCCAGAGGTGCAGTGTCCTTTGGAGCAGATCAGTGAAGAGCATACCTCGGTTGTTCCGCAGCAGGTCCAGGAGCATGCTTCCCCGGTTACAGAGGCCTCTTCTGCTCTCATCGTTGGGCAAAGCTGTGCTTCTCACCTCAGAAAGCTAAGTCCTCTTGCTGCTCCCCATTCTGATCCGGAAATCTCAACAGGTACTTGCAGCATTTTTGTCCAGCAGGATAGTTTACACTTGAATAGTGTTGCGGCTGATAACAACAATGACCTCATTTCTATTTTGCCGACACTCAACAATAACAACTCCCATGTTATTGACACCCAAAATAATTCTTTAGATGATTCTGCTACCATTACTGTCCCTATCAAAGGCAAGAAATTACCTAACTCAAGCCCCAACATGTCAAAAAATTTCAGAAGATCAAATAGACATAAAGGCTCGGATAGTAAGAAAAAAGGGAGTTCTAACTCCAAACGTAGATTTAAATGAAGATTCTTTATTGGAATTGTCAAGGTATTGCAAACTTTGATACATTTAATTTTTTACAAAGAATGGTAAATGTTCAGAAGCCTCTAATTTTTGCCATTGCTGAACCTAAAACAATCTTTTCTACTGATCTTGTGCATTTTTGTCGCTTTGGATACACCTTCATTGGTGCTTGTCAAAACAACAACAATTTTGAATCTCTTTGGATCTTTGCTCATCCCTCCTTGTCTAAGGTTAATGTCTTCCATGTTTCTGATCAAAGTTTCACTTGTGATTTTATAATCGATAATGCCCATCTATTTTGTTCCTTTATCTATGCTAAGAACAAATATCAAGATAGGAGATCTCTCTGGCAAGACCTCTCCTCTCTAAACACAAAAATTCATTCCCCCTGGATCGTTGCTGGTGATTTTAATGCTATTACTTCACCTGGTGAAAAAATTGGTCCTCTTCATTCTAGTTTGTCTATGAGGGAGTTTAAGGCTGCTATCGAAACCTCTAATCTTACTGATATTACTTTAAAAGGCGCCAAATACACTTGGTATAGGAATCATTACAATAGAGTGGTTGCGAGCAAACTTGATAGAGCCTTTACTAATGACCATGCTTTAGATTCTTGGGACTCCATTTCCAGTACCACCCTTCCTAAGATTCATTCTGATCACCATCCTATTTTAGTCATCATATCTCCCAATACTAGGAAGCCCTCTTTCCCCTTTAGATTCAACAACGCTTGGTTCTCTGATCCTGACTGTTGTAATCTCATAAAGCATTGTTGGTCCTCTTTGAACCATCCCGATGATGATTTCCCTTGTCCCCTTAAATTAAAATATCTCAAAAGCAAGCTCAAAAGTTGGTGCAGAACTAAGGCGGTTCAAATTGATAATGACATTCTCTCTCTTGAGAATGAGTTGCATCAAATTCAAAGCAATATTACCCACTCTGACTTCGCTTCTGAGCACCATCACGAAGCTCACATTACTATGAACCTAAATATGCTCCTTGCTTTCAAATACAACATCCGCAAACATACTTTTAAACTCAAATGGCTTACTGATGGTGATCGTAATACCAAGTTCTATAATGCTTTACAAAGAATTCGAAAAGCTAGTAGACCCCTTGCCTCCCTAAAAAATGGAGACAACCTTTTGGATAATGAAGAAGATATTGCCAATCATGTTGTGTCTTACTTTGAATCGTTATTCAATGGGCCTTGTATGAATAAAGACCTCATTAATGACATCATCCCTACAATTGTTACTGATGTTGATAACAGTTTTCTCCTGAGTGTTCCCCTTGATCATGAAATTAGAGACACTGTTTTTGGTTTGAATCCTGACAGTGCCCCTGGGCCCGATGGGTTCAATAACGGTTTCTATCAAAATTATTGGGACATCATTCATGCTGATGTTTGTAAGATTGTCAAAGCCTTCTTTGCTAGCGGCTTCTTACCTCATGGTTTAAATGCCCAATTCCTTGCTTTGATTCCCAAAGTGGATAATGCCTCTAAAATCCACCTCTTTCGCCCTATTGCTCTGATCAACTCCCTTTATAAAATTATCACCAAGCTAATTGCTAACAGGCTTAACACTATCACTGATAAAATTATCTCCTGTAATCAATTTGGCTTTATCAAGGGGAGATCTATCCAAGACTGTATCTGTCTTGCTTCGGAATGTACTAACATGTTAAATAATAAGAATAGAGGCGGAAACATTGCCATTCAACTTGACATTTGCAAAGCCTTTGACACTATGGATTGGAACTTCATTTTCAAAGTTCTACATGGTTTTGGATTCAATGACATTTTCATTTCTAGAATTAAAACCCTCTTCCATTCAGCTAATGTTTCCATCCTGGTTAATGGTTCTCCTAGAGGTTTTTTCAAATGCTCTAAAGGGGTACGACAAGGTGACCCCCTTTATGAAATTCTTTTCTCCATTGCAGAATACTATTTTAGCCGTATGCTCACCCAGCTGGTTGAGAAAAACAAGCTCAAACCAATTCATGCTTATAGAAACATGAATGCACCCTCCCACCTCCTTTACACTGATGACATCATTCTGTTTTTAAAGGGTGACATAAAAAACATTAGAACACTTAAATCTGCTCTCAAGCATTACGAGGAGGTCTCGGGTCAAGTCATTGGATGGAATAAATCTTTCATTTACTTTGGGAAAAACATCCCTCCTTCAAGGAAAAATAATATCATCAATGAACTTAACATCAAAGAAGGCTCTTTCCCCTTCAAATACCTTGGTGTTCCCATTTTCTGGGGTAGACCTAAAGCTTGCTACTTTTCTAACATTGTTGACCAGGTTCTTAATCAGCTTTCCTCCTGGAAAGGAAAATCTCTCTCCATGGCGGGGAGAATCTGCCTTGTCAAGTCTGTTATTGTTTCCAAACTTGTTTATTCTATGATGGTCTATAAATGGCCCATTAGTCTCATAAAAAAAATAAATGTTCACATAAAAAACTTTGTCTGGACTGGTAGCACCTTGGACAGGAAACTTGTGACTATCCCCTGGGCTAAATGCTGCAAACCTCTAAACATTGGTGGTCTTGGCATTAAAAACATTAAACACTTCAATGAAGCTCTTCAAGCCAGATTAACTTGGAACCTGATACACAATGACACCCACCCCATTGCTTTCATCAAAAATAGGTTCATGGATAGATTGAAAAGAAATAATAGGAGTTCCATGAATTCCTCCATTTGGCCCTCTGTTAGAGACACGTTTGACACTATTATGCACAACGCTAGATGGATGGTCTCGAGAAACTCTTCCATGAGATTCTGGTTGGACAACTGGAATGGCACTCCTCTTATCTCTTTTATCCCCCTTGATGATATCTCTGATGACATCAACTCATCCATTTGTAATGTGCTTACTTCTCAAACTGATAATCTTCCTGAAAACATTGTTCAAATTATTGTTTCTTACCACTTTTCTACCTCGTGTGACTTCTTTATTTGGGAACCTTCTCATAATGGGATTCTTAACTCCAAAAAGTTTTATAATAATTCCTTACACAACGCTGATAATGATTTGAACTGGATAAAATTTTTTGACAAGCCCTGGATTAAGCCTTCCAGACTTACTCTCATTTCGCGTCTTGCCTACAATAGGGTCCCCACTGATGCTTGTCTTCAAAGTTTTGGCATTCAACTTTGTTCAAAATGTCGTTTTTTCAATCATCATAGAGAAGATACTAACCACCTATTTCTATCTTGTGCTACTGCCACTGCTCTTTGGAAATATATTTTTGATGCTTTTGATTGCAGATGGCCAATTTCTAACTCTATTGATGATCAGATTAAACGTTGCGTTGCTATGGACTCCTCTCACCAAATTAGAAATTTGTTCCTAGCTGGGGTTGCTAAGCTGATTCATGTGATCTGGTATGATAGAAACTCTATTCTTCATAATAATTGCTCACACAACACTAATGCAGGTAAAATGAGAATTCTCATTGCTATTCGGGAAGCCGCTTTGATCCAGAATGGTCCCTGCAACAATTCGGTGGCGGACTTTATGATCCTTCGCCGTCTTCAAGTTGAAGCCATTTTCTTGAAACCGTTGCGCACCCTTGAGGTTTTCTGGAGACCCCCATTTCCAGGTTGGATTAAAATCAATGTGGATGGCGCCTCTAAAGGAAATCCAGGTCCTGCGGGATGTGGAGCTGTCTTCAGAAATCATCACGGTCACATCGTGGGATGCTTTTTTGGAGGCTGTGGTACTGCATACTCACTAGAAGCTGATATGCTAAGTATTATTCATGCCACTGATTTTTCTCTTCGTCATGGGTGGAACAACTTATGGATTGAGAGCGACTCTACCACTATTGTTCAAGCCATTTGGAAGGGAGATTTTCATCTTGCTTGGCCGCTCACTACACGCTGGATGAATTGCCTCCAATCTCTCCATGACATCAATTACATTGCAACTCATACTTATCATGAAGCGAATAGGGCTGCGGATGCTCTCGCTAACAAAGGCATTAATCAGGCAATAACTTGGATGGAAGAGCTTCCAGAAAACCTGATTCCTTTGCAAGTCAAAGATTGTAATTTGATCCCGTCTTTTAGACTCTTGTAATCTTTCTTTTTGCTAATAAATTTGCTTTGGTCTCTTGACCAAAGCGCCACCTTCTTAAAAAAAAAATAAAAGGTGAAAAATATGATTTTCATTGTAACTTGGTTTGTTTTATAGTCACTCCAAAATACTATTACATAATCCGGATGAAAATCACATAGGAAAAAGTTTATGTCTTTCTATTTTAATCAAATTGGCTCCAAGATAGACCTGACCTCTCTATGCTTTAGGTTCTAGTGTATGAGAGTAGAAATTGTAAAATAGAAGAAATTATTTACAAAAATAAATATATGAATGATTTGAGATGTGTATTTTCATTATTTTTTCCCATAATAAATATAGGGTATTATAGATCCACACCCCTCTATATTGATATGTTAATCACAATATCAAGAGTTTCTCTGATTGGTAGAGATATGTCAGCACCCAATCCAAAAGATAAATCCTCATCAATAGATAAAAGATTTGGATTCATCAAAATGATATCAATATTAGTTTCGATTGGATAATTCCCATACTCTATTGGATCTTAACATACCTCTATGATGAAACACATTTAGCATGATTGGAACATGTGATTAGGTGAGGCATTTCTTTGGATAGATATTCATGGTCCACCGTAGAAAATCGTAGTGGGATTGATATTTATAATGTTTGGGTTGTCGATGCTTCAACACAATAAATAGGTTTATAAGTGGACATGAATATGTTAAAATGATCAAACAACGAAATGAAATTTTCATCATTATGATTCATTTTTTATGTTTTCAAACTCATACATGGATATAGGGATGTTGATTCTTGAGAATATATCATCTTTCGTCATCATAGACTCAGAGATCCCAACATACCAAGATAAAAGATTTATAGGTCAACATGTTTTGTATAAAATCGTAGCTACATTCAGTTTACATACCTAAACTATCTCCTCATACACTAGTAGGAGTGGTTGGAATAATTATTGCAAGTGTTTCCACCATTGGGGATACATCAATCACAATGGAATAAGTATCATCAAGACTTCCATGTACACAAAATTATCTCCACCCATTTCATATAAAAATTTAAATTACTTTTAGGGTTAATAGTATATGTATATATTTCATAGTTTAGAAACAAATAACTATGATATTGAAAATATATCACACACTCGAGTGGATTGATTAATAACCCGTCTAATAGTTCCCTGACCCATTATCTATATCACTTGTCTTATAGTGAGAATTTACAATTTTAGTTAAAATGATGAGAATATCTAGATATTGAATTCATTTCCCCAACTTCGTATGTTTGGTATTATTTCATTAAATATTAGTATATTATAACATCCCTAGGTTGTTTAATATGAAAATTGTCTTAAAGGAACACTAAGAAGTCTATGGTGTAGTAGACGAGGGACTATTTGTCTAGAATTATGGAGGCCTTAAGGTGTATATATATTAATTATTTTTCCAAAACTAGTATTGACCATTATTAATAAATTTTTTCCTAATATTTAAGATATTTTCAAAGACTTTACCCCCTTAATTAAATACTATATATATTGAGCGAATATATCTCCAAGAAGATGGTGAATGGATTATCACATCCCATTCATAGTTATTATTAGATCCTAAATTCCGAGTCACCATAAATATCATTATTAGAGATTGATTTATTACTATATATCCTCATAACTATAATGCTCATGATGGTATCATCTGACTTTTCTACAGTCTTTTCGCTGTGTTTCTTCAATGTTAAACCTTAAGATGCTACCCTAAGTTATTCCCCAAGGGAATGAATAGATGAAGAAATTATTATATCAAACTGTTAATATAATATGATAACCCTAGGTAGAATAAATGATTTATTTTTCATTGGATTCAAGTTCCATAATTACCCAGAGTTTTTGAGCTAGTATTGGATTTTTCTCTACATAAATGTTTATTGGTGGTTATGCAGATAGATGTTACAGGCATCAAAATTTTAAAATAGTGATTTATTGAACATAACACTCATATATAACTACTCCATCCACCCATGTCAAATTGGAATAGTTTTTCAAATCCATCATATATGATTGACCTTCACACTCAATATTATAATAATCAACTATAGTTATGGTAATTTGTTAATTGTATTGAATAGTTTACTTTTTGATTATAAATCCAAAATACTTGTCATTCCAAAATTTGGTGAAATAGTCCATATACCAAATAAATATTGAATTAAATGGTTGAATTACAACTCTATGGTGTTGAATTTTACATGGATTTTGTATTTATGGATGATTACTATCATCTATCCCCACAATACTATAAATAGTAAAAAAATGTGAATGTGGGAACATTCTCATGTAAACACACAATGAGCACCAGTTAAAATAAAATGTCATAAATTCTTCCAATCCAATGTTCTATCCTTATTACGATTTTTCTATCATTAAAAATAAACCTAGTATAAAATCGCTGAGGGAATAAAAAAGTAAAATTAGGTAGGTTCTCTACCACATCAAAAATCCTACCAGTTGGGTCTGAGAAATGATGTTGAGGTTAAAATAATTTCCACAAACTCTATAGAGGACATACACTAGTACTGAAAAATATATTCATGAGGAACATGATTATTAACTAAAACCATCAAATGATATTTTTTTATGTTCTAATATTCATGTGAATTATTTTTCATCAACATTGATATTATTGCTTTTTTTATTTTGGACTCCATTTATCATCATAGATTCTTTTTTTGATTAAATTCACTTATAATTGACATATTTTTCATCACCATGTTGAAAAACACATGTTTATAATCTTTAATTTTATAGTAATTTAATGTTAGCCATGTAATGATTAATATTTTCCCTTTATGATAAATAAGTTATTCATTAGAAAAGAAAATAGTCTTAGGCCTTGGATCTAGAAAATTAAGGGTGAAGTGAATTGTATTACATCATAGTAAAATGAATTTAGTATCCATCATCAAATATTAATGAATAAAAACATTAATATGTTAATATATGAATCCTAGATAAAATTTCGTTAAACTAAAACCTAAAATAATTCACTGGTTTAATTGGTCATCTAGGCATACCAATTTATAAATGAAATTCTAGTTTAGATTTAGTTCTCTATATTGGATGTCCACCATTTGGATCATAACATAGATAACAAAAATATAGATGGGTTGAAATTTCTATACCTAGGGTCCAATTAACTTTTTCATTGAGTCGGTGGGTCATAAGGCCTCAAGTGTGCCTCGCCGTACACATGAGGCTACCGACTAGAAGCAAGGTTATAAAGGAGGTTTAGTTGGGAGACTGTACCATTATACTAGAGTATGAAAATTGATACAGATAGACACAATCAATTATATAAGAGTAATATAAAAAATCAGAATAAAGACACGCAAAATCATAAACAGATATCAAAATATTTAAGTAATAGAAGAAATATATAACTGATTATATAAATCAAAATCCTCTAAGGTCATATTTGATAAATGATGCATGGAATGTTGAAATAAAAAAATAAATAGAAAGATACATGAATTCTCTATAGAAGTACAAAATGGAAAAAAGGTCAAAAACAATAGCATAAGAATCTCAATTATATACCTGATCCTCTTCTCCAGAGCACCAACTAGGTTAAAAATCAAAACGCAATAGAACGTCCTTTAACCTTCTCAATACCTATTGTAAGAAAGTCTTACAAGGTAAAAATTATAGAACAAGTAGTTTTTGATATTAAAAATCTCTGTAGGACATCATCGATGATGTATATGTTTAATCCAAGTAGTGATCATAACTAAGCAGAGCTAAGGTAATAGAATAATAGTGAAACAATGTAGAAATAAATAACCAAGACACTCGGGATTGAAAGGAAGATTTGATGGATCTGCATACTTCATATAATGGATGGAAAGTATGTCTGAATAGGTACTATATATGTGAAACCTATATATAGTATATTTATATATTGCGTGCACCACTATTATCCATGTTTTGGAGGATGCTAAATTTCCATATACCTAAAATAATAGTTCTAGACGGGTTGGATTGTAACTCAAATATCAATACCAATCTAACAAGACTCTAAGTCAATTCCAAAGAGTACATACCTTATGTCATAATAAGAGTGTAAGATGTCAGGAATCATCACTAGACATGGCGAGTGAGCCATAACGTCAACACTCTAATAATGGAATGTGGCGACTCATAAAAATGTCCATAGAGTATCACTAGTGTGAGACACCATGATCACAACCCCGTTTTTAAGGAGTATTATTATCCTATATGTTCAACACCTAATACCATTATATCATAACCTCTATAAAGGAACATTATAATTATAATTCGTATGGGAAATAATATCACATCCCTCTCATTTATATATTCCATTTACATAGAAGAGAGATAATAATTTATAATATATTACATAAGAAAATACATCTTCTTAATTTCAATTAACCAATTTTAATTGTAATTTATTCATTTATATTCACAATGAGCATTCATGTATGTTCAAACAAGTGAATGTTCATAGAATTCCATAAATCATTAATTGTTCCATTTAAAACAGCCTATTCAAATTACAAAAAGATTACAAATACATTTAATGGATCAAGATTCAATTGATAAGTGCCATGTAAAATTAATTTATAGGATACCAACACCTTTATTAATCCAACCTATAAAATCCATTCACCCATACCCAATATATTATATTTATTAAGACATTAAGATTCCATTTAATACGTAAAGGTTATTTAGAGGCTGACATGTTCATTTAGAAAATTTCTCACAAGGGAAATTGTATTTATATGAGTTCCATGAAACTAATTTGTGTATTGGGTCACATGTAATAGTCATATACAAATGGAAATTAAATTTAGAAACCAAACGAAAAGCTAAGTGGAGTTTGGGGCATTTTGCACCAATTAACCAAAATAGGCAATATCAATTGGCACATCCATGGGGTGACCACACATGTTATGTACAAACTATAATTCTCCAATAAAGGATAAATAGGTATTGAATATGATAAAATAGTGGAATAGATGAGAAAAAATCAATATAATAGTTTTTCTCATCCACCGATGGCATTTGGAACGATAACCTAATTACAAAATGATTGAAACTCAATAATAAAACAATGTTCCACCTACCTAAAGGTCATAGAAGTATACTCACTATATATTGAATTATGATTTTAATAAATAAGGAGGATATATGAGAGATAATACAAATCCATTAATATTGGGAAAATTGTCATGTATTTTAATATTGTAATAGATTGTGAGATTAACATTGATAAGAGGTGAGAGACAAGGGAAGCATAATGTGATGGTTTAATATCTCTTGAAAGATCATGAAATGGATACGAGAGGTGATAATTACTTCAAATAATAATTTAGGTTTAATTCATCTTAAAAGAGAGGATATGATATTATTGTATCCACTGTAGGATGAATTTAAATGCAAAAAAATATTAAAACCTTATGTGTGGAAAAATAAGATTTCACTCTAAGATTTCAAAGTAAATGGTTCTGGAACCAATTTTGTATATCATGTTCCCATCATGTGTGGTTAGATATATGGAAGGAACACACCATGTGGTTTTGGGTATGTTTTGTCTAATGATGGGCATACCATGAAAATGGGATCTCTGCAATGTCTTCTACTAGCCACATGATTATGCACCAAGGGTCTCACTATAGCCGAAAAAACCCTATGGACCAGTATTGTTTTTTCATATGTAAAGGGATTTTGTTCTAGAAAAGACATGTACACTCTCATGTACTCCATGGCATTAATATAAATCTTTATTTGGTGGACTTTTTTCATTCAAATAGAACACCTAATGACACATACATTTTTAAAAAAGATGTCTTGTTACAACCTCCCTTTATTAATGTTACTCATCCCCGAGTTGGCCTTCGAAGGGAAAAAGAGTATCTTAAGAAATGATTTTCACCCACTGAACACATATAACATATTCCCACTCCCAGGACTCATTTGTACTAGACCATGCTTCTATAGAACCTGTACCATTAGAACAGACCTTTCTCAGAGTATATTCATGCATTGATCCACTATACACATTAGATACTCCTCGACGGAACAATCCATATTTAATTCAATATCATCAGGATAAATGTCGTATATTAGGTCTTGATAGTACTAGTGAAGCTGATATACATGAATGAAATCATTTATAGACAATTATCTCTGAGGATCTTTAAATTGGTAATCCACTGGTTCGATCTATTTCACAACATCAAAGGGTCCAACAAACTTCACTGAAAGCATGCCCTAATTTTGAATATGTCTATGTCCAAACCAAGGTGAGACTTTGAAGAAAAACATATCTCGTACCTTGAACTCTAGATTTCACCAGCTTTTATTAGAATATGACAATGTTCTAGATTAGGCTGTCAACGTGCACTTTCATATGATCTAAAAAAACTCTATAGTCTCTTATACAATACATGGTCCCAACATATCTTCTTTACTCACCTCTATCCAAAACAGAGGTGAGATGCAAGGCCTATCATATAAGGCTTCATAAGGATCCTTCTTGATGGCCACCAAAAATCTATTATTATAAGAAATAAATGAGGGGAATGTGTTTCTATAATGAATCCACAAATTCATGGACTCATATATTGACTATGTCCAATAGAACCTAAATTGTACACTTTACTTATCCATTTGTCTATGGGTGATTGTCTATGCTCCGAAGTATCAACTTACCAAAATCCTTCTACAACCCCTAACAGATCCTTGACATGAAGAAATCATTATTAAAAATAATGATTGAACTAGGAGATCCATGAAAAAATTCAACATATCTAATGTAAAAACATCTTAAATACACTACCATGAAGGACTCTCACAGTGGTAAGAAGTGGGTGATATTATTCCAATGGTCAATGATTACTAGAAATGTATCATTGTCACATGGTGATATTGTTAAACCAATCATGAATCAATCGAAACATCATCCCATTTATTCTTGGGAATGAAAAGTGGTTGTAGATGTTGTGTTTGTCTCTAATATTGTTCATTCACATGGTTTAAAGTGTAACATTAAGCGATGAAGCTTGAAATCCTATGCTCTATACTAGACCACCAACATTTCCATTATAGTTATTGATAGATTTTGTTTAAAACAGGGTGAACCACCCATGATGAGGCAAGAAATTCCCACATCATCTCCTCTCTGATATCCCCTGGGAAACATACATTGCTATGAAATAATATGTTATCATCCCCATCCATAGTTTAACCTAAATATGTATCATCCTAAGAAAATATATCCCTTAGTAAAAGGCCCTAGAGATCAGACACCTACCTCATTCATACCTATTCTTGGAGAGTAGAAGTAACTTCTAACGCACATAGGATATTCTATTCATGATCCTGCTGAATAATTATTTTCATCACTGAGAATATGGACACAAGAATTCATTGACCAATTTATTCCTAAAATACCTTTGTTTGAGTCTTTTGGTTTAGACAAATGGCCATATAATTTCATTTACCAATCATGTAGGCAAGATTTTAGTTCAATTGTTATAGGTACTAAACCTACTTGTGTTTCCTAAGATTCTGATAACACTATATATTGATTTGTTTGAGGATTTTGTGATATGTGAATATTACAAAATAATCTCCATGATAATAGAGTCTCCAAAAGTGTATGTAATGAACTATAATAGTGATCTTGATATCATGAGTTAGGTAATTCTACTTGTGAGGCCTCAACTAACGAGACCCGTACATGATTAATCACTCATACCAAATCAAAATAGATCAAATATCAATATTTGAAGAATCATAGTATATAGTATGGATCCTATTTGGATCCATAAGAATAAGTATTGGTGTTAAAATTAATGACCATTCATCTACCAAAATATTTCATCACAAGTTTTATACCAAACTATTTTTCACACCTGTTATTGTCAATACCATTTTCAGTGCTTCAAGGCATGATAAATCCAGATGGAGTTCTTGTAATAGCCAATCAGTCCCAATGAAACTCAAAATTAAAAATATGTTCATGTGATTCTCCCAAGAAACAATAGCTCTCACCTTCCCTGAGTCTACTGAAACTTCTGACTCTAGGATAATATGACCTAGAATGTAATATTTTTTCTACGAAATTGGATTTTATTAAGCATAGAATTGGCTAGGTCCTCCCTTGGTGTATTCCACATGATTACAAGGTGGGGTGTATTGTCATTTCTAGAGTGAAAATACAATAATATTTCGTAAAATAATACTACAATGAATGAATACAAATATGGGTGGAAAACAATATTTGTAATTGATGTGAAGACTGTTGGGGAATTATTATGTTTTAACAGAATAACTAGGTACTCAAAGGGACTATTATTCATCTTAAAAGTTGTGTGAGGTATGTCTAAAGTCCTGACATGCACCTTCTGATAACCCAAACTCATATATAGCATTTAAAATCATTTCCCTCTTAGAGTTAACCAAATAGATCGTCTATTCTGGGGATTGCATATCGATTGTTCATAGTGAGATGATTCAAATAATGATAATCCACCCATAGCCTGAGGGATCCATATTCCTTCTTTGAAAAAAAGACTTTTGAACCCCATTGGAATGTACTGGTTCTCCTGAATCCATTTTCCTCTAGATCATCTTAGCATTTCATGAGTTCTAGAGTTTCCCCAGGATCCAACCATTAAGATGGAATTTTCACAAGTGATTCTACTAAAACAAGATCAATAGTAAACTCTACATATCACACCATAGGTAAAACCAAATATATCGTCTAGAAATAAATATCTAAAATAATCCACTATAGAAGGAAATATTGTTGGTTGTAACCTATAGTCAGTGAAGAAAACACAGAAAATCTGTGATGTAACGTTACCCAACCTTTGATACTAGGGTCCTGATCATGTAGTATGCACATCCAATTCAACAATATGAATATATGTACCATCCTACGATGATGTATAGAACACCCTAAAATTACTGGAGTAGTTACGGGCCTGATAGGGAACTAACTAGTCCATCTGGATGATGACATCAAATCCCTTCATGTTGAGATCGTAGAGATTCCATTAAAAAATGTAACTAACTATCTCAATGGGTACAATGGAAAATAACCTCTTAAGAGATACCCAATGGAGTTTCTAGAATTATAGAACCTATAAAGTTCTCAAAATCATGACCTAGACTTCCCATAATAGTATTAGATAAGAAATATTTGGATATTCTTAAGACAAATAATTTAGAAACTAATTTAGAGACAATCAGAATTGTTCCACGGACTATAAAAGGTACAACTCTTTACTGTTATAGTGTAAATTTTACTATATATAAATAGCTAGTAACACATCACTTATCATTACATATGATCCAAAAGAAACATAACTGTACTAGACCTAAGTATCAAAAGTCTTACTGCCTCTCCCTTGACCGCCATCTCACCCTCATTGGTCGGTTGTATTCCAACTGCATGCATGTCATGATCATTTTGGACCTACCCCAGACCATGGATTATATGAATATCCCTACTCTACTTTCACTAGAGGGATGTTTTTTCAAAAGAACTGTAGATATTCAATCCATCCACAACTTATACACTAGACTAGATCTCATTATCATCAAGACATGATGTGTCCAGGATTCCCACACCAGTGACAGCAAAGAAATTATTTTGTGTATAGAGGCTGACAACTGATACATTTGTGTGGAGTATCAATATGAATATTTTAAACCTAATAAGAACCATTGGAATAAATACCTTCAAAACAAAAACAAAATGAACCTTCATCATCCCTCAAATTTGGTTTGGTTATTTCGACATTGTTGAAAATTTCAGAAATTAAAGTCTACCTAAACATGTTTCCCTACAATTGGATGGCATAGACCTTCCTATACTGAAATCACCTAGAAGAAATTAGATCAACAACATCTACAGTAGGACAAAATCAATAAATATCTATGAAACATGTAGACTATTCCTGTAATGTCTCAAATTTTACTATGTTTTATTTTAATATTATATGGGAATTTTTTCGAGACCAGGCTTCAAAACGACGTGCAGTTCTGAGGCCTGATGAGCCCATGAAAAATATTTGAATTAAATTAAATAATTTAATATACACCCATGTGGGGTCTTCCTGAAAAAGAAGAATAACTTCTGGATGGGTGCTTGGATCGGAAATCTGAGGGCACTGTTGCTTCCAGAGCAGCAGGTTTACCCTAGAATTGACCTAACATCGGGTGGCGCAGACCGGTGGTGGAATCTGGTTTTTGGATGTAACCATAATAAAATATTTATTAATAATATTTTATTAAAATCATTTCTATATAGAAATATTTATCTATTTTCCTTTTAAATAAAGGTTAATGTAGGGGTTCAGGGTTACAAACATCATAACTCTAAAACCCTTGTAGGCTCAGAAGGCTCTGAAGAAAACCTCCCGACGCAGCGACGATGATGCAACAACTGAATCTCCGCTGACGAATGCCACGAATCCAGGTAGGGTGTTTGATCTCTTTGAGATTTCTTTTCCCCGTTCATTATTTCTTCGATGAGCTCGGGCTAATCCATAATCATATTTTCCTACAGATCGATCATAACTGTGGGATGGGCTTTTACGGGGATTTTGGGAAATTGATCCATCTTGATTTATTATCATTTATTTCTACTTCGTTTAAGCCTATTATTGGGAGGGGATCAACGCTAGGACAAACATCAGTAGAGGTTCATTCCTCAATTTTGTTTCATTGGTTTTTATTCCATTTTCAATCGCGCGTTCTTCGCATTCTTTACGGGGCGATGAACAACGGATCTTTGCGCATCCGTTCGAAAACACAACGATCCCAAATAGAATAATCGACACAGCAGTGGTCTTGAGGAGGTGTGACAACGATTTTGGTAGATGGGTCGAAGCATATTAGAAGATATCGTTCTTCAAATTATTTCCACACAGGTGGACCGAATCATATTTTGGAGCCGATCGAAGGCCTAAAACCCATGGATTCGGCATCACGATGATAAGGCAACCCCGCGTATTGAGTTTTGTGGAAAACGAACATCAGAATCAGAAACCGTATGATCATCCGAAATGTGAGGAGGAAGATGGTGTTTCTGGAAAAATCCTCACTACATGGCATGCAGTATGGGCTACACAGCGTGTGTTCATCGGGGATGACCTAGCATGTACTCTAGGAATACACGGACACAGGTTGGGTACATGGCCAAGGACACGGAGTGTGTACCCCTCCCTAGCCAGACCCGGCCAGATACACGGGATACCCCATGTAATGGTACCCAGGAAGGAAACATAGACATACACCATGTACGGGCATACAGACAAGGTAAACTAGTGTTTTCCAGTTGAAAGGACACGACATGTGCTTTGACTTACATGTCGTGTATATGCTATCATACACGACTCCGACTTCTGACATGGGCTGTTTACACAGGCAGCACCCAGATTTAGGGAAAACGGCGTGTAACCCTACTACACGTCGTGTAGTTACGTTTTACATAGCTTGGATGGATGACATGGGCTGTTACATGGGCAGTACTCGGGGTCAAGGAACACAACATGTAACCCTACTACATGCCATGTAAACTATTTTTACATGGCTTGGGCCAGTTTCCTTATGTTACTTGGACTAGTTTCCTTAGGGTTCATCCCCTTGGACATTCTCATGAAAGTTTTCGGTATCATTTCCTACATACAGTAGTATGATCCCATCAGCTGGACATCCTGAATAGAGTTGTTGGAATCCCCTCTGTGAGACTTATAGCCAGATCTTCTATTCACTTATGGAAGCCTAGGTAGAGCTCTTGGTATCGACTTGGACAACTTTACCTGGGTGATGATCCTCTTCTTAGCGGATTAGTTTAGACTGAGTTATTGGAATCACCCCATAGATATTGGTTGTGATCCTCATCTCATCATCGTGTTCACAAGTACTTGTGGAGTGTGTTCTCCCATAACGAGAACTTCCACTCTCTCTCTTCATACTAAGGAGTGTTTTCTCCTTGTTACGTTCTTAGTAGAATCTTCAAGCTTGATCACAGGGGTGGTATCGCGATAGTCGATTTTTTATGAGTATATCTAGATATTCTTGTTATATGCACTGTAGACATATACTGTGTGGAGCTAACTGTATCTTTACTTTATGGTATTTAACTTGTTGTATTTCCATTAATGTTTCACGGTGTCCTACTGGGTGTTTTTATACTCACAGATGCATGGGATTTTCCCACACGTTTCAAGTCTTGTGCAGACGAGCGACCATTGATGGGATTCTAGGTGGACCAGTACCGGATGGTGCACAGTGAGATCAGACAGGACGAGGTCTGTTCCTACAGCTACAGATTTCAGTCCCAGTACCTTTCCATATAGGTTAGACATTGTTACAGACATTATTTTGGTGGGATTGTACTTTTGGTGTAATGGCCCGGACCTCTCTGGTCAATTACTTTGTAAAATTTGATGTGGTCAAACACGAATTGTGTTATAATAATAATTTTTGATATTAATAATTGATAATGGTGGCATGAAAATATTTCGTGTTAATTAGATTAAATGGCTTTAATTTATTCATTGTGAAAGAAAATAAATTTTAATGTATTTAATTCAATGAGGGGAGGTGCATGGTTTCTTTATGATTTATTTAAATTTTTAATAAATAATAAATTATGTGTGTAATCAGAGGCTGCTCGGCATTGACGAAATGATGGTCGGACATCGTCAATGCGGTGAACGTCAATAATAATAATAATAATTATTATCAATTGGTGATAAGTTAATAAATTTTAATTTGGGATTTGTTATTATTATTATGCTGACTTATTATAATTTTAATGTTGGCTTAAATTTTGAAAGATCTGTTAATAATGATTTAATGAGATTTAAATTTTGAATTCAATGCAATGAGAATTGAGATATGAGGATAGATTAGAGATGTTATTATTTATGATAATTGTTTTATAAAATAATGATAAAGGATTAAAATGGAGGTTTTGGTGTGCCACATAGATTAAAGGAATGGAAGGCACCACTTTTGGGGAGTGAGTGAAAATTGAGGGAGAATAAATGAGATTGGAGAGAGAAACAGTTAAAGGAAATAATGATTTAAAATTTAATGCAATAAAAAAAGGAAATCAATCAAGGGAGTGAGATTCCCCAAATTGGAGAGAGGGTGGTGTGTGTATTTTGGTATTTGAAATAAATAAATTAAAAATAATAATATAATAATCGTGTTATTTTTTTGGTTGATAAAACACTTTTTCAACCGTAACTTATTCGTGAAACCTCGGTTTCATGAACCGTTTGCGGCATTGCAACCCAGCTTCCGAGATGGACATTTCAAGGCCAATATTGGATTTCTCTTTTTGGATTTTTGTATCAGGTACCTGAAGCACTCAAAAAATAATAGATTTAATATTATTATTAAATCTTTCACCCGCCATAACTCTTGAGTTCAACGTCTGATTGGCTTCTCGTCAGTGGCGATGTGATCCTGTAATTAATACGGTCGATTCAAGTCTAATGTTGGATATTACATTATGGTTTGTATCTCGGGTCCACGAGACACCCAATAATAATAATATCAGTATTATTATGGGATCATGTATCGAACATATCTCCCTCATACGGTATCAGATTGGCGATCTGTATATGATGTTGCAGCCCTGAAATTATTATGGTCATTTTAAGACCTATTATGAATACCTTTTTATGACTCATGTATCAGTTCAATAAGACACCTATCATTAATTGAAGTTATTATTATCATTAACCGTATAGAGACTGCGTGAAGTGTTGTGTGTTGACAAGTAAAACAATGTAACAATTGTACGGTCACATCGTGTACTCATTAATACAAGTTTTATACCGTTTTACCTTCTCTTTGCCTATATAATAGAGGTTCATGTGTTATTTACGTACCCCTCTTCTTCTCTGCACAGCGACACTCCCAGATGACATAAAATACTTCCTCCTATTTTCTTCATCTAGACTCTTATTTTTAATCTCTCAGTGGCTGTGGGATCGTGTCGACGAGGCAAACATCCTGCACCTCGTTCCATTCCATCTTCTTCAACTTCCTCTTTGCAGTTTCTTACCAAGGAGATTGCTGATATTTGACGGGAATGACTTTCATTAACGAACATCATCTTAATGGTACATTCTACCCCATTCTTATTCCTTCCTCGATCTCCTCTTTTTGTTCCTCCTTTCCATGCTATGACATGTGACACCATAACCCTTAATGGAGTCTCTCTTGGTTGTTAGTGAGGTTGTGCCGCAGCGTCCACGGGAGGACGTAGTCATCGGGAGGAGTGATCAAAATCCTCGTGGTGGTTGTTCTCGTGGAAGGACATAAAAACCTGTTTAGGTAGGGATCTTACCTTCATCTCTCTCTCTCTTTTGTGCATCATGTGGGGTGGGTATCCTCTTGTTATCGTGAGATATGGTTGAACCAGTAAATAAAGATAATAACCTAATAAAGAATGGGTTTGGGGAAAATTTGTTGATATTTTTGTTTTATTTCCATCAATGATTATCCTTTGACTATGTTGTGAATTGAATAGGCTTATTCCTACTAACAATTACAGTCATTGGGGGTCTTTTCTTCCTCAATTAAATGTTTCCATGTTTTTTTGGATTGTTTTGTGGATATAATTTCATAGAATGTGGAAATTGGTTAATCATGTAAAGTTGGATGATTAAATGAATACCTGGTACCCTTGTATGATCACCCTGGTTAATCTAAATAAAAGAATGAATTCGTGGGTGTTTTATGGGGTTTAATTATGTGAAGGGGTGTTTCGTGGGTTGTTGTGGAACTGGTGATTAATGGGGCTACGGTTGGCTTGGTTGTGTGTTGGCATGTATGATATAGTTGTGATGGGTAGCAGAACTGCAGAAAATGGTACCAAAGGGATGATGATGTGGTATGGGTATTGTTTCTGATGTGTTTGTTGTTATGGTGGTTGGAAACAGGGCTACAGGGATGGGTTGTGCATATGACTAAAAGTGGAAGAGTTAACTAATGAATTGTGGGTCATGGTAGTTGATTAAATTTGGAAAATCAATGGAATTGATTGGCTGATAAACAAAAATGGTATTGTGTTTCTTGTGTTTTCCATAACATTATTTGGGGTTGGCAGGGATATATTTTACGAACGATTGATCTGTTTTGGTTGTTGTTAGTAACATTGTAGTTAGGGAACTGATAAACTAAAATTAGTGAAAGATAAAATTATTAATGTGGTTTGGGGCTATTTATTGTGTGCGTACTTTTAAGGTTACAATGTCGAGGCATGCGCTCATATCTTTTGTGTAGAAGCCTTTCGATGGGCCGAGTGGTTGATATAATTTAATAAATCTGTATGTTTTATGTTTCATTATGCACCCTACCCATGTTGAGAACTACCTGCCGAACACCCATGGGAAGGGGGTGAGATTCCCAAACATCTAAAGGATGGCTGGTTACTATTCTTCCCTGTGCTCCCTCTTCTTGGTTCAACAGCCCAAGATCCTTCGGATAGGTTACGACAGATGTTTCCCTCGAGACTTCGGGATGAGGATGTGATATGTTCCCAGGTTTCTTCAGGATGAGATGTGATGTGGTTATCAGGTGTCATCAGGGTGAGATGTGGTTTTGGCTGAGGATTGAGTGCCGGTGGGATACTATGATGGACGAGGATTGAGTGTCGGCGGGATACTATGAGCTTCGTATAGCCAGGTTGCGGCACTAGCTCGAGCTTCGTATGGCCAGGTTGCGGCACTACCTCAGAAAGAGGGGGAATCATCAGAGCATTATGTGTGAGGTCTTGAGAAGTATTCAGTAGGAAGGTGGTGTTGGGTACACATACATTGATAATATTTCTATACAACTCTGTTGACTTTTGATATTTGGTGAGTTTGGATTGTAAGGTTGGGCGGATAGATTCCTTTCTAGGATTTGGTTCCTTCCGTTTTCTCACGGGGCATTAGGATTTTTCCCCACATGTGCATGAGTGATTTATGTTTTCCAACTGAGTTTACTTGTCTTCTCACCCTACGTTTACTTTCAGGTTTTCATCAAGACTTGAGGGACCGTGCGGGACCTTGCTAGTTGGGTGTTGGTGTTTTGATGGTTGCAGTTTTTTTCTTTCTTTTCTTTTGGTATCATACTTTGGAGATTTTCTTGTACTTCTAATTTTGTTTGAGTATTTTATAAAACATGCATATGGGTTTGGTTTTGGGTTTATTTTCATATAATTGTTCCTTTTTATTTTGGTGCTTGATTCATTTTATTTCTCGATCTTAAATAATAAAAGGGTAATGCCTCCAATATTTGAGAAAACTCATACCCTTGGTGCTAGTCGCCTTCCCGGGGCCTACTGGAGGTCGGAATCGCGGGTCATTATCTCCCTTTCACCATTTCCAGCTCAGGAGGGGCATCTTTGGTAGGAGGGGGTCGTTATAGAATGGTATCAGAGGGAGTATGTTTAGAGATAGGATAGAGTATGATGTTTGGAAGAGTGGTGATTTCATGTGATGGTAGGGAAAAAGTGTTGGCTGATCTTGGTGCGTGACATAGGCCAGGGAAGACCGCCTCGGATACAGGATTTTAGGGGCCCCCGTGATCCGATGCAATGACTCTGAGCTTACCGAATGACCATGTAAGACTACTATTGTAAAGGCCCGTAAATTTCAAGTAATTTTTTTCTTAATTTTCTTTTGAATTTTACAAGAACACAGTTTCAGACGGCACCTGATTCCGAGGCCCGGTGTGCCCAGAATCATTTTCTGAAGTTTGGCTTAGGTACGTTCACTGAATGAACGAGCGGGTTTTTCTAACTTTTGAACCGGTGCTCGGAATCGAATTCTGAGGGCACCGATGATATCGCAGCACCGGTAATTTCTTAGAAACGCCTCTTTCGGAGTTGCGTTTTCTTGGGTGTGGTTTTTAATTTTTGGGCTTTAAGTAGACAAATAAAATAAAGTGGTGCCAAAACTTTATTTTTATTTAACATAAGCCACTTAAAAGCCACTTAAAGCTACTTAAGCTAAGTTAAAGCGGATATGGTGCTATCCAAAAATATCCTACCCTATTGGTAGGATATTTGTGAGGTGGGACCCACACGTTCCCCACCGTTTCTTTTCCGTTAAGTAACGCACCCGCGAAAACCCGTCATTATGAAAGTCAACTGACGCGTTTTCTTAAATTCTTAACGCACCAATTAATTGGGCGGTTTTCTTCCTTAAATTAATTCTATGAATTAATTTAATCGTTTCTTAACCTGTTTACAATCCGTTGGTGTAATAATAAAATAAGACCAATGCATGACTTCTAGAGAATTGTTCGTTGAGAGGTTTTGACAAATTTTGTGCCTTCATCCTCCTTCGCGAAGAACGCGAAGAACGTCGTCACCCTCAGAGATTGACGATGCTTCTTTCGAGACGTTCTTCCCCGCAATGATCTCCGATCACCAACTGCTTGAGGTAGGAGATTTCAGGTTTCTTCTTTTAAATCTCATTGTGGGTTATAACAAAATCATGGATTTAATTAATATAATTAAATCTACATGTTGTTGAACCTCGGAGTTCGTCGACGCGACACCGTATTCCGCGATGACGTAACGCCCTTCCATGACGACGTGACGCTCTTCCGCGACGACGCGACTCCCTTCCATGACGCGACGATCACCTCCTTTCGCGATGATCAATTCTGCAAAGAATGCGCGCTCGACGACTACGGCGAGGTAGGGATTTTTATTTGAGAACAATCATTAATTCCCGTGATTGTTTCTTTTAAAAACAGAGAGCCCGGATCAAGTTCAATTTTAATTCTATTAAAATTGTTCCTTTCTTGTTATTCATGTTTTGAATATTTTTATTCCCGATTGTTATCACCTAACGCGGAGGGTGCAGGCCAAACAAACACGGCCCGACAACCCTCCGCAGTTCTTCGTTGATGTGCGGATTGGCGGGCGACGACAAAACATGCCGCAGGGGTGATTCGTTGTTTCCTAAGTGAAGTACGGGACCCAGGAGGAGCTACGGCACAGACGGAAACGAAATCGGACCACCGAAGCAACTTCGGTGGCCCGTGGATCCCACTGGCGGCACGGGTTGCTGGCGCGGTGGCACCCCGGCGCGCCGCCAGACAGGGCTGCCGCGGCTAAAGCAGCACGGGTCCGGAACACACGGGACGCGGCTTTGCCGCGTTTGCTGATCCATCACGGCCCCACGTGGGGCCGAAACACCTTCATCCCGCAGGGGCAGTGCCCCGTGGCTCCCTCGCTCGGCCGCTCGGCCGAGCCGAGCCGGGCCGACCCGACCGGCCAGGTCGCGCCCTGGCCGGGCCGGGCCGCGCCGAACTGGGTCGAACCCGGACCCGGGTCGAGACAACTCGGTTCGGGCCGACCCAAGGGGGTTGGGCCCGGTCGGTCCGGGCCCAGACCCCCCGTCTTCGGACCATCTTCGGTCTATTGCCCGCAACTTGATCTACGAGCCTCCAAACGATGCGCCGTCAGCGGTGATGCGATCCTTGGATCACGACGGTCATTTTGGTATATTGCACTCAAGGTTTTGGAATACTTTGGGTTCGGCCAGGTTGGTTTGTACACGAAACCAACTGGGCCCTTAGAGCGGAAACACTCATATCTTGAGCTTCGGACGTCTGAACAACGTGTCGTTGAATTTGTTGAATTCATCTATATGATACAGATCTTTTCGCATACTCCGCCCGAGGTTTGGACGCAGGTGGATTACGGTCGGGTTGGTTTTTCCTTTAAAACCAACCGGGCCCCTGGGACGAAAAATCCAATAACACTCAGACCGGGCGTCCGATTGATGCGCCGTCTACGACATTGAGTTCCTGTTGACGATACGGAACTTTTGGATACATCAACTCTGGACTAGGTGTCAGTTGATGTATCAGCATCTCGGCTCGTGGAGTGGACCCTCCCGAGTGAGCTTGCTGTGTGCGGGAACCCTAGAGCTGGCTGCGACTGCTACATCGACGACGATGAAGACAATCGTACTGGAATCCTATGTGGGTTCGACGATGAAGACAATCGTACTGGAATCCTATGTGGGTTTGACGATGAAGAAAATCGTACTGGAATCCTATGTGGGTTCGACGATGAAGAAAATCGTACTGGAATCCTATGTGGGTTCGACGATGAAGACAATCATACTGGAATCCTATGTGGGTTCGACGATGAAGACTATCGTACTAGAATCCTATGTGGGTTTGAAGATGAAGACAATCGTAATGGAATCCTATGTGGGTTCGACAATGAAGACTATCGTACTGGAATCCTATGTGGGTTCGACGATGAAGAAAATTGTATCAAAATCCTCTATGGGTTCGACGACGATGTCAACAATGCTTGTATCCTACGTGGGTCCTTGTAAGATGAATCAGTGACTACATCTGATCATCTCTCTTGGTTTGCAAGTGATGTGTACCTGTGTGAGCTGAAACCCTGTTATACATTCCTTTGTGGATTGTGTTAAGCTATCCTATGTGGATTTACGTTTTACATTCCATTGTGGATTGTTTTGAGCTATCCTGTGTGGATTTACGTTTTACTTTCCTTTGTGGATTGTGTTGAGCTATCCTATGTGGATTTTACGTTTTGCTTTCATGCGTGGTCTGGGTTGTACATGAGCTTGGATGTTGGATCCGAGCGAGAATTGATGACTTAGGTATATGTATGGGAATATACCTAAGCAGTGTCGGATGTTACTTCGTGATTGTATCATTCCTTTGTGGATTATCCTTAGTGGATTCTGGGAGACCTTCGGGGGTCTCGGGGTCCCTACTGAGTAGCTTATACTCACCCCTGCACGGGCTATGCCCGCACTACGTTGTGTTGGTTGCAGACGACGGACAACGCTGATCGTGGTGGAGGCTTGCGGAGTAGGACGGTACCTGGAGGTGGACCACTGGGTGGGACTTTCTCGGAGCAGTCGACTAGACTCGAGGAGCAGTGGAGGCTTTCTGTACCCACCCTTCAGGTGGGGCTCCCAGAGGACGGCTCGACACTGCGACTTTTCTTTCAGTTGCTATTTTTCCCCTTTTAGTTGTACTTTACAGTTGGGCTTGTATTTCCGGCCCTCTTTACTTTTCCGCACTTACTGTTGTATCTACTTTTACTTAGTGTTTACCTTTTTTTTCCGCTTTCTTACTCTATGGTGCTTGTTTACATTACAAAGGCAATGACTTCCCTTTTTACTGGGATTTACGCCTTGGTGCTAGTCACCATCCCCTGGCCTATGGAAGGCGGGCTTGGGGTAGTCACGACACGGGCCCCGAGGACAGGTCCTGAAAACAATGATTGCAGGGTAGAGACCCTAGGAAAGGTACATGAATCATCATGATTTTTGTTTTACTTGATTTGGGTTTTCTCGGAATGAAATTGAAATAAAATGATTAAATGGAACCTTGAGGAAATTTCCTTGCTACTTGGGCTTAAGCGTTCCTTGTTTACCGAATAGTTATAGAACCTGGACATCAAAAGAATGGCAGAGGAGTGAGATGCAGATAGTTGCATGCAATAGAAGTGGAAACCCTAGCAAGGCCAGAGATTGAGAGAGATGTTTTCGGGTTTACTTAAATTCTCTCGTTTATGTTTTGTTTAAATTCAAGAGCATCACACTCCATTGTTGAAACTCATTATCGCCCATTCATGGGCCTGGACCTTGTTTTTTATGAGTCTATAATGCTACGTTTTCCCTCATTCCTTTAAATGTGTATGATGATTCCTCACATATGGGGAGAGGAGGACCTGATCTCTAATCAAGACTCATTAATGTGGATGTGATTAAGCCCGTGCAGGTGAGTCAGTGCCGCCCAAAGCATCTTGTATCGTGTTTCTTGTTTTGTTTGGTGTTGGGGGCAGTGTGTGTATGAGAAATCTTAAATTATGGGTGTGGAGGACCTAATCCCTAATTGAGATGAATTAATGTGGATGCGATTAAGCCCATGTGGGCGAGTCAGTGCCGCCTAAAGAGGAAAATATCTTGACATGGGGGAAGTAATTCCCTTACTCATATAATTAGGGTAGTGGTTGGATTCATGTTATGACGAGAGCCCTGAGAGGTATCTTTCAGGGTGGTTGTTCGTACCTTTCCTCTTTTTATGGGTTGGTTTTTAATTCTCGAGGCCGAGAATGTTTTGGGAGATATATGATGTAATGGATCGGACCTCTCCGGTCCATTACTTTGTAAAATTTGATGTGGTCCAACACGATGCGCATTATAATAATAATTTTTGATAATAATAATTGATAATGGTGGCGTGATATATATTTGGTGTTAATTAGATTAAATGGTTTTAATTTATTCATTTTGAAATAATATAAATAAAATTTAATTTATTTAATTCAATGAAGGGAGGTGCATGGTTTCTTTTTTGTTTTATTTTAATATTTAATAAATAATAAATTATGTGTGTAATGGGAGGCTGCTCGGCGTTGACATAATGGTGGTCAGACATGGTTAACGCAACGAATGTCAATAATAATAATAATTATTTATAATAATTGATGACAAGTTAATAATTTGTAATTGTGGATTTGTTATTATTATTATACTGACTAATTATAATTATAATTTTGGCTTAAATTTTGAAATATCCGTTAATAAAGATTTAATGAGATTTAAATTTTGAATATAATGCAATGAGATTTGAGATATGAGGATATATGGAAGATATTATAATTTACGATAAATGTGTTAATAAAAATAATGATAAAGGTTTAAAATAGATTTTGGGGTGTGGCACATTGAGTAAAGTAAGGGTAGGTGCCACTTATGGGGAGTTAGTGAAAATTGTGGAAGAATAAATGAGATTGGAGAGAGAAAGATTTAAAGGAAATAAAGATTTAAAATTTAATGCAATAAAAAAAGGAAATCAATCAAGGGAGTGAGGTGCACAAAATTGGAGAGAGGGTGGTGTGTGGCTTGGGGTTTTTGAAATAAATTAATTAAAAATAATAGTATAATAATCATGTTATTGTTTTTGTTGATAAAACACTTTTTCGACCGTAACTTATTCTTGCGACCTCAGTTTCATGAACCGTTTGTGGTAGTGCAAACCAGATTCTGAGACAGACATTTCAAGTCCAATATTGGATTTCTTTTTTTGTGTTTTTGGATCGGGTACCCGAAGTGCTCGGAAAATAATATATTTAATATAATTATTAAATCTTTGACCCGCCATAACTCCCGCGTGTAACGTCCAATTAGCTTCTCATTAGTGGCGATGTGATCTTGTAATTAATATAGTCAATTCATGTCTAATGTTGGATATTAAATTATGGTTTGTGGTTTGGGTCCATGAGACACCCAATAATAATAATATCTTTATTATTACGGGATCTTATATCTAATGAATCTCCCTCATACGGTATTGGATTGGCGAACCTTCTGTGATGTGGCAACCCTGAAATTATGACGGTCATTTTATGTCCAATGATGAATACCTTTTAATGACTCGTGTCTTGGTTCTATGAATGACCTATTATTAAGTGAAGATATTATTGTCATTAAACGCATGGAGACCGTGTGACGTGTCATGTGTTGACTAGTAAAACAACGTAACAATTGTACGGTCACATCGTGTATTCATTAATACACATTGTGTTCCGTTTTACCATTTTGTTTCCTATATAAGAGAGGGTAATATATTATTTATGGAATCCTTTTCTTATATGAAAAAGGACACTCCCAGATGACACAGAATCCATCCTCCTATATTCTTCATCTAGACTCTGATCGTTGATCTGTCAGTGGATGTGGGATCGTGCTGACGAGGCGAACATCCTACACCTCATTCTTTTACCTCTTCTTCGACCTCCTATTCACAGTTTCTTACCGAGGAGATTTCATATATTTGACGGGAATGACGGTCTTCGACGAACATCATCTTAATGGTGTGTTCTACCTCCTTCTTATTCCTTCCCTCATCTCCACATTTTGTTCCCCTTGTCAATCTATGACAAGTGACACCTTAACCCTTAATGGAGTCTCTCTTGGTTGTTAGTACGGTTGTGCCGCAGTGTCCACAGGAGGACGTAGTTGTCGGGAGGAGTGATTGATATCCTTGTGGTGGTTGTTCTCGCAGAAAGACATCAAAATCTATTTAGGTAGGTATCTTACCTTCATCTCTCTCTCTTTTCTGGATCATGCATGGTGGTTATCCTCTTGATTTATTGAGATAAGGTTGAACCAGTAAATAAATATAATAACCAGTTAAAGAACAGGTTTGGGGAAATTTTGTATATATTTTTGTTTTATTTCCATCAATTCTTATCCTTTGATTATGTTGTGGATTTAATAGGCTTATTCCTATAGAAAATCACAGTTGATGGGGGCCTTTTCCTGTTTAATTAAATGTTTCCAATTTTTTCTGGATTTTTTTGTATATGGAATTTCATAGAATGTTCAAATTGGTTAATCATGAAAAGATGGATGATTAAATGAATACTGAGAACCCTTGTATGATAAACCCAGTTAAACTAAATGAATGAATGAATTCGTGGGTGCCGGTTGGGGTTTAATTATGTGAAGGGGTGTTTCGTGGGTTGATGTGGAATGGGTGAGCAGTGGTTCTACGGTTGGCTTGGTTGTGGGTTGGCATGTATGATATGGTTCTGATGGGCAGTGGAGAAGTGGAAAATTGTACCAAAGGGATGATGATGTGGTAAGGGTATTATTTCTTATGTGTTTTCAGTTATGGTGGTTGGAAACCGGGCAATAGGGATGGGTTGTGCATATGAATAATTGTGTAAGAGTTAACTAATTATTTGTGGGTTATGGTAGTTCATTAAATATGGAAAATCAATGTAATTGATTGGCTGATAAAATAAAATGGTATTGTGTTTCTTGTGTTTTCCCTAACTTTATTTGTGGTTGGCAGGGATATGTTTTACGAATGATTGATTTGGTTGGGTTGTTGTTAGTTTCTTGGTAGTTAAGGAAGTGATAAACTGAAACTGTTAAAACATGAAAATCTTAATGGGGTTTGGGGATGTTTATTGTGTGCATACTTTCGAGGTAGCAGTGCCGAGGCTTGTGCTCAGATCTTTTGTGTAGAAGCCTTAGGATGGGCTGAGTGGTTGATATAATTATATAAATCTGTACGTTTTATGTTTCTTTACGCACCCCAACAATGTTGAGCACTACGTGCTGAACAATCGTGGGATGGTGGGTGATATTCTCAAACATCTAAAGGTTGGCTGGTTACTATTCTTCCCTGTGATCTCTCTTCAAGGTTTTATAGCTCAAGATCCTTCGGGCGGGTTATGACAGAGGTTTCCCAAGAGTCTTCGGTATGAGGATGTGATATGTTCCCAAGTGTCTTCGGGAGGAGATGTGATGTGGTTCCTAGGTGTCTTCATGATGAGATGTGGTTATGGCTGAGGATTGAGTTTCGGTGATATACTATGATGTTCGAGGATTGAGTGTCGGTGAAATACTATGAGCTCCATATGGCCAGGTTAAGGCACTAGCTTGAGCTTCGTATGGCCAGGATGCGGCACTAGCTTAGGAAGAGGGGGATGAATTAGAGCATTAGGCATGAGGTCTTGAGTAGTATTCAGTTGGAAGGTGGTGTGGGGTACCCATACCTTGATAATATTAATATACTACTCTATTGACAAGTGATATTTGGTGATTGTGGATTGTAAGGTTGGGTGGATAGATTCATTGCTAGGATTTGGTTCCTTCTATTTTCTAACGGGGAATCAGGATGTCTCTCCACCTGTGCATGAGAACATTAGGTTTTCATACTGAGTATACTTGTTTTCTCACCCAACGTTTACTTTCAGGTTTTCAGGAGGACTTCGGGGACCATGCGGGACCTTTCTAGTTGGGTGTTGGAGTTTTGGTGGTTGATGTTTTTGCTTTATTTTCTTTTGGTATCATACATTGGGGCTTTTCTTGTACTTGTACTTTTGTTTGAGTATTGTATAAAACATGCATATAGGTTTGGTTTTGGGTTTATTTTCATTTAAATTTTCCTTTTTCTTTTGGTGTTTGATTCATCCTTTTTCCCAATAATAAATAAGAAAAGGGTTATGCCTCCCATATTTGTAAAAACTCATACCCTTGGTGCTAGTTGCCACTCCAGGTCCTACTGGAGGCGAGACTCGGGGGGTCATTATCTCCCTCTCACCATTTCAAGCTTAGGAGGGTCATATTTGGTTGGATGGGGGCATGAAATTTGGCCCAAGGTTTTACACTAACTATACTTTACATTCCTATCATACTCTATTGGTAGGGATTTTAGTGTATGCATGCATTTCCATTTTTAGTAGATTTTACTTTTCAGCTTTGTGGGCTTGGGGAGTTGCAACTCGAGCACCACCGGGATGGGTCGTGACAGGTTGGTATCAGAGGTGGTCGGTTCTACCTTAGGTCTGAGAGTCTATGAGTTAGTTTGGGGAAACAATGTTAAGTGTTTCGAGTTCGGATTTCAGGACAGTGACCCCAGTGTTGGTGTGGGCGGCCGACATATCCATACATCAGAACTCTGATAAGATTCTTTTCAACTTGGAACCTGAGGACAGTTGTTGCAGGGGAAAAAATTAATTGTATATGAATCATATAGGAACGGGTTCTTGTTTCCATGTCTTTCTTGAGTCATATCTCCAGATATTCTCATTGACTGAGATACATCTTGTTTCTATACAGGAAGCCTCCACGATAATTACCCGCTAGGATCCAACAGATCGATCACGAGGATGACCCCTCAGTGATGAAGATTCGATACAGGGACCAGATCCCCCAGCTTTACCTTCAGGAGGTGTGCCAGTTGTTCCACCACCTATAGTGCAGTGTTTAGTTCCTACTGTACTAATGGAGGAGGAGCGCAGGTTGAGCACACTCTATGAGTTTTAGAGATAGAGACCCCTCTGGTTTTGAGGTGAGACTATCCCTTAGGAAGTAGAGGACTAGCTTGAGGTAGTGGCAAGAGTCTTCTGTTTGGTCCAGACACCTGTAGACCAGATGGTGATCCATGCAGCGAGTCTTCTGTAGGGATCAACAGGACGATGGTGGAGTTTGGTTTTCCAGACCCATGATGAGGCGACTCTTGCATGGTCAGAGCTTGAGAGACTCTTCAGAGAAGAGTTTTCCCCGGTTACCCTTAGAGCAGTATGTATACAGGAGCTTCTTCAGCTTCAGTAGGGGACCATGACGGTGGCTGACTATTCATCAAGTTTTACCGACCTCTCATGGTACTTGATGGATATGGTTAGGGATTAGTACATCAGAGATATGACTTTTGTACGGGGCATGCGGTGAGACATCCGAGCTAGCATCGTCCATAGGAGCACTCCCACTTATGTTGGGTTGTTCGAGCGGGTATTGGTGGTCGAGAGTTTCATGGATGAGTAGAGAGAGCCAACAGTTGTTAGTGGCGAGCGAGCTGGAGCAAAGACCTCGGCAGTAGGGAGCCGATGTCAGGGACCTAGGCGTGGAAGACATTTCTAGAGTATATCCCAGGATAGGGGATATGCTATGTAGGGATCACAGGGTGCATCTAGCAAGCCTCGAGAGAGGTGATGCTACTCATGTTATGGTAATGGACATATCACTCGAGATTGTCTGATCCGTAGTACTACGTACACGGATGCGGTTTATGGAACACCGAGGTTGAGGAAACGTGTGGAGAAGACAGATCCATAGGGAGATGGACGTGGTATTGGAGCTGGGAGAGAAGCTGGATGTGGTCGGCACTTTGACCATTTTCCACCACCACCCCTAGGAGGTCCACCCCAGGCTCAGGGAGCTGGTAGACAAAGGCAGGGACAACTATAGGAAGCAGTGTCATATGACACAGGTACTCCTGGAATGATTAGAGGTACGATCTGTGTATTTTCTACTTTTTCTACCGCACTGATAGACACAAGTGCTAGTCATTATTTTTTTCTTGCTTATCTTGATCAATACCTTCAGATTCCTGTTTTTCCATTGACTCAACCCTTACGCATAGAAACACCGACTAGAGAAGATTCAGAGATCACACACCTTTGCAGATAGTGTGACCTGACCCTTGGAGGTGAGAGTTTCGGTTGGAACCACTTGGTGGTAGCATAGAGGCCTTACGATGTCATTCTTGGTATGGATTGTGTATACAAAGTTCCTCTCCAGATTGATTGTTTTAGGAGAAGGGTGTGGTGTGTCCATAGTGATGGGATGAGGTTCTCCATCGTCGATGAAATGGAGACCCAGGCATCACAAGATGTACTCATGCGTAAGAGGGAACAACTGATTTCACATCAGTTGGATAGCCTAGCCCTCGGCGCAACATGTCAACATTGGGAAACCCCATTTGATTTGATGAAGACATTGGACTTGAACTTGTGACTGAATGGAGACATTAGAGCACACCTACCACGAAATGGCGTATTTTCCTACTACTTTAAGATTTAATTTTTTGATCTATATTTTTTCCTTATTTTTTGTATATATGTATGAAAATATATTTATTTAAGTTTTAAATCTTTTCAATTGTTTTTTCTTATTCTTTGTATTGGTCTTCTCTGATCTAAAATAATCATATACATTATTTTATTCATTTGTTTTTATTTTACATTAATTCAAACCTATGGGTTATCCATTTTCTTCTAAATAGATTTTTGTTAAAGACTTAAGGGATTACTATTTTTGAGGCATTTTTTGTTAAGTCACATGAACGCTGAAGTGTACAACAATATTTTAATTTTATACATTTATAATTTAATGTCATGGGGATTGAATGTGTAATGTTTTGTAGAATATAATTCATTTTAAAACCACCCGTGAATATTATTCCATAAATTCATTTTAAAATTATATTATTTAACACTTACACTATATTTTATACAATGATCTAATTTTTTTATATGCTGGGGACAATCTCATTTAATGTTGGGTGTGAAACGAATGAAAACAATTGCTTCATTGAAAAAAATGGTGGAATAAATTAACCATTTCATTAACCATGAATTTCAAAATGATCATTGAAAATAATACAAAAGAAAACTAAATAATATATCATACCTTGATTCTTTTTTTAGTTTATGTTTATGTTCATAAGTGTAAATATTTCTAATTTATTATTGTCTAGTGTATCTTTTCATTGTCTACCTTTTAAACCATTTTATAAAAATATCAATTTTCACTTCCTTTAAATTGTGTGTTATTAGTATCATTTCTATGAATACCAAATAAATATTTTTGTTTTGTGAAATTTTTTTATCATTAGTATTTAAAAAAATAAAAAAAATCTATCAAATAAATGTAAATAAAAAATAATTGGTTTATTAATAGAGAAATGAATTGACCTAATGGTTGAATTCAACACTTTTAGTCCACAAATAAAGAGACATATATCCCAAATATGGGCATTATTTACCTATTTTTTATTTAATATTTTTTATAAATTTATTAACTCTGATATGTAATAAGAATTTTTTTCTTGATGGCCATTATAACAACCCTTCTATTTATTACATAGTAATTCATGATTTGTGGCATAATATTACAAATAAAAAAACCCTAAATAATGTGAATTAGTGTCTCTGGGAATTAGGTACATTACATTATGTCTTAAAAATATTTAATACATCCTCATTATGGAAAATATTCAAATCATGGTCATAATATACATTCATACATAAAACCTCTTCGGATAAAATAATGACATATATATGAAAAGGGTGAGATATAAATCCATGTAATGGAATTAATATGGTATAACATTAATAAAAGTTACATTTTATACTAATATTAATTTTAGTGGATGGAATTATAATTATACACATGAATAGTGAATCATTATATATCGAGATAACATAAACAAAACATTGTGAAATTTGTAAACAACTTAGTAAATTTCATCACAAACAGACGTCATGGATGAATTCTAGGAAATCATGATGGAAAATTAAAAATGATGAATTAGGTTCACTGCGTAAACCATTGTATGACATATCATGGGACAAAAACATTACCCAATGAATTGGAGTACTATATAATCACAGGTTCACCCATCACTTTCATTTCATTCTCATGATTATGTGTGCCACAAAGATTATAAAACATTGATTCACCCATTATCAGATTCTATTCCAAGAGAACGGACTATAGATTAAATACCTATAATTCTACATTTAAGTAGTATAAGTTCTTAATGGTGAAATCCATTTATAGTAAATGGGTATCATATTTACTAAAAAAATGTTTTGTCCTTGAAAATCATGGTGAGATTTCTGTAGTATAACGGTATCACATAATGATTAATAAAGGGGGTTTATGAGAGTGAAAGGGGAATATCATCATTTTAAATTATTATTTAATGTAAGAGGTAAATGGGAAAACATGTCCCAATTATATGAATTGGAAACATAAGGAATATGAAATTTTTGAAACCTGAATAAAGTTGAAAAGAAAAACAACCATTACATGAGTGTTTGACTCCAAATGCTTGAGAGGAGCTTCTTTAAAAAGTAGGGAAACCATGGGAGTAATTTAAAATGGGTGGTGGGATTAGTGTAAGGACATTATACATGTAATTTTATTGAATAAACTGAGATATTTGTTGGGTATACATAGAAAATGAATGGGAAATTCTTTATTATTTCTTGATCATATGTTTTCGACATTATATAATAAAATAACCAAAACCAAAAACACTACCATTAATTTCTCCCAGGTATTAAATGAAATAATGATAGTTTTAATTATTTTATAAGTCCAAGGTCTAAAAATAATAAAATAATACCCTTGTTGTTGTGGATGTGACACATTCTTTTAAAGGAAACAATTTTAAAACCATAGAATATATTAATGGTTTTGGAGGATTAATAAATGCTTTATAAAAATTATAAAATATATATAAATTCATATTTTTGAAAGGGAAAAATATATTTTGTTTTTTATACCCTTTATAGTATTTATCACATCACTTTTGGTTCATTATGATGTCATAATAAAAACTATATATTTATATGGTAATTAATTTTTACATAAAAATTTTATTATATCAAAAAATCATGAAATATTCAATATTAAATAATTTTAAAAACCTGATTCCTAAAATAATATTTATTTTTTCAATATAAATTTCTTAATATTTGTATTTTAACTTGTAAAATAATAATTGACATTTACTGATAAATGTAGTCTTTTTAAAATAACGGTTCTCAAAACAATATAAAAAATATATTTTACATCATAAATATTGTATGATATTATAAATTGCATAAATTATATTGTTTCTTAGTAATTTAATAAAATATTATTTATTTCAAATATAACTTATTTTTTCACGAAAAATTCCTCAATTGAATTTTGAAATTCCTAAAAAAATTGTTTTAATGTATGAAAAACAAAACCATTTATAACGTAAGAATAACAATATATAAATATATTCATTATTCTATAAAATATACATTTTCATATTATTAGGGACATGATATATGTCCCATTAATATACATATTCAATCCAACACATGATGTGACTTTTATGATTCCAATTGTCTATTATCAGTTAAAAAAAGACATTTTTATTCAAACAAGTGGAAATCACTAAAAACCGAGAAAACACACATAGACTATTTTGATAATTTGAGAAAATTATTATTAATTCATTTCAGATGAGAATGAATCTCTCTCATGTAAAACCCAGACATGATGCCACCTATATGGATAGAGGTGTATGTTTCTATTATAAAATTAGATTTTATTAAAAAACCAAATGTGGTGTACCCAAAATAGAGGAATCTCATTATGATTGATTTTATACATTAGGAAAATGAACCATGAATTATTTGTGTAGTTTTGAAATCTCCCACACCACAATCCAACATGTTGTGTGACCAGTATGACTCCAAGTGTCTTTTTTCAGTCTTGACATTAGTTTTAGTGAAAAAATCAACTAAAACACTTAAAACTAAGAAAACATACTCAAATTGTTTTGGTAATTTTTTATAATGATCCAAAAGTCATTTTTGATGTGTACGAATCAACCTCACAGCAATCTGATGAACAATGGGACTAGTATGACTCCATGTGTCCATTATCATTTTAGAATTGACATTTTAATACAAAAATTTCTCACTCTCGAAAACCAAGAAAATTCACTCATATTTTCTTGATAGTTTAGAAAAATGTTTCATAATTAATTTTTGATGTTTATGAATCTGTCTCATGTCAATCACAGATGTGATGCCTCATGAATTTTTAAAAGTGCATGTTTCTTGTTTAAAATGACATTTTTGAATAAAACCAAATGTGGTGTACTCAAAAGAGAGGAAAAACACTCTAATTGATTAGAAACATTATTAAAATGATCCATTCGTCATTTGTGATGTGTATAAACCTGTCTCACCTCAATATGATGCACGGTGTGACCATTATGACTCCAAGTGCACCTTTTTAATCAAAATTGACATTAATTTTAGTGAGCCAAACTACCCACATTCTCAAAACAAGGAAAAATTATGATTATTGAATTCTTACTTTACTGAAATTATCCATAAGTAATTTTTCAAATTTATGAATCATACACACCACAATCCATTGTATGATGTGACCGATATGACTCCAAGTGCCTATTAGGAGTTTAAAATTTAATTTTTTTTGCAAAAACAGTGTCACTCACTGAAAACTGAGAAAATATGCTCAGATTGTCCTGATAATTTGGGAAAATTATTTTTAAATCTTTTTCAATTGTTATTAATTTATCTCATGTCATGCACAGACATTATGCCACATGTATGTCTCAATGTGTTTGTTTCCATTTTAAAATGTCATTTTCGTAAAAAAACATAATTGTTATATTAAAAAATGAATAAACACATTATGATTGTTTTGATACCTTAAACAAATAATCCATGAGTCATTTGGAATATATTTAAACCATCCACACCTCAATCTAACATACGATGCTACCGGTATGACTCTAAATACATCTTTTTTATTCAAAATTGACATTAATTTTTTGTAAAAACCCAAAGACACAATCAAAACTGGGAAACCCAACTATGATTGTTTTGGTACTTTCATGAAATGATCCACAATTAATTTTTCATGTGTAAGAATTAGTCGCACCACAATATGGAGTACTGTGTGGTCAGTATGACTCCATGTGTCCGTTTTTAGTTTAAAATAGACATTTTAATACAGCAAAAATGTCACTCACTGAAAACATAGAAAACAATCATTTATTGACATTATAAATTTTAAAACTGAATTTTAATTAATTTTAGATGTGTATGGATACATATCATGTAAATACTAAACATGATTCCACCTGTATGGATCAATTTGTTTGATTCTATTTTAAAATTACATTTTAGTAAAAAAACTAAAGTGGCATTCTAAAAATTGAGGAGAAACATTCTTATAATTTTTATACATTATTAAAATGATGAATGAATTATTTTATACGTGTATAAATCACCCACACCTCAATATATCACACCATGTAAATGATATGACTCCACGTGCATCTTTTTTATCCAAACTTGACTTTATTTATATTGAAAAAATTACTAATATACTCAGAACAATGATAACACATTCATATTGTTATGTTACTTTAGTAAAACTATCCATAAGTCATTTTTTTATTTGTAGTAATTAGCATCAGCTAAATCCAACACACGGGGTGAACAATATGACTCCATGTGCTCATAATGAATTTTATTTCAATCAAAAACAACAACTCACAAACTCAAAACTAAGAAAAAACTTGTGGATTATTTTGGTACTTTATGAAAATGATTTATAATTCATTTTTGACTTGTAGTGATTATTTACTCATCAATTTGACTAATGTTGTGACTGGTATTACTCCAAATGTTAATTTTTTTCAAAATCGGTATTTATTTTAACAAAAAAATAACATAAATAATAAATAATAATGTTTTTTCTGGAATTTTTGTTTGAAAATTTATTTCATTTAAATAAATAATTTGTATCTTTTTTTTTCATTTTTATTTAGTGTTTGGTTAGATATTGTGTTGTCACATCACACTTCACCTATTTCTGGTGATGAAGTTTGTTATAACATGACACTTCTATTTTCACCTTTGTCAATGCTACTAAATGTAATGAAAAAAATGACATTAATAGACACTTTTATATGAGTCAATAAGGGTAGATTTTATCAGATCTTATAAATTTGATGATAAATATATATTTTATTCATGATTATAGATATTTCTATAAAGGATACAATTATGATCGCTTTTTAAACCACAAATAAAGTGTATCTTTATCAGTGGTAAATAAAATCACGGATAAATTGAATTATTTATCATAACTTTTATCAAAATTTAATACTCATGTCATTTATCAACTCGTTGATAAATACTCATAAATGTAGGATTGATCATCACTTTTATTTGGAAAAGATAAAGATACTATTTATTAACGCTTTTATAGCACTAATAAAATCCTTTTCCATTTAACCACTTTGAAGTTGTAAAAAAATTTCTAGAACAAATAACAGGCTATTAGAGAAATGTTAGCAACATATTTTATTATAGTTTCAGAATGTTATTTATCAATTAAAAATCCTTGAGATGTTATATTCAATAGATTTTCTTATAAATGGGATTTATAGGGTACAATCATACTGGTTGGTTCCATCACTTATTTTATCAATGCCCATTAGATTTATTAAAAACCTATATTTATAATAATAATATGATAATTGTTAAATAGTTGTACTATAAAAGGTAATGATATGTAAATATATTTTAAATCTAATTGGATATAATAATACCAAATAATTGTGTGTCTTTTCTACATGTGCAATACATAATATGACATTTAAATAAATTTCAAATGGATTTTTAGTTATAAAATATATGTTCAATACAATCATAATCAATAAGAAATTTAAACCTTGAAATTTTCCTTTCCCACACTAAAACAGATGTTAGATATCTTTTTTAATCACCCCCTTCTATTCCCATATTGCTTCTGCAAATTGTTTTTTCTTTAGAACACTTTTACGGAGTACATTTTTATATTTAAAAGGAATATTTATCTATTATTAGAGATAATCACCGGTTTCTCCTCATAGGAAATATCACTCACTATACATAAAAACTATATATTTATTACATGTGATAGTTTTGGAAAGTATTTCATTAAGGGGGATACATGGAATAGATCATGTTCTTGATATATTTTAAGTGTGAGTTTTATTCGATAGGCCACCATCTAAATGTGAATAAGGATATTAGAGGGACCGATGTTACTGGCACTGAGATATAACATCTTCCCAAGTCTCATTAATTTATTCAATAGAGATATGTTGAGGAATACTATGTCTTTAAAAACCCCCAGTAGTAATCCTTGACAACATTCAGAATATATCTTCTGTAAACTTTGATAATACTTGATCTTTTGTTGAGTTTTTAAACATTTTCCACCATTTCCTTGACCTTTTTAGGAAATAGTAGTTTCCCCCCAATCTTCATCCAAATACCTGATTTCCTACACCTATTACCATATGATATTCATGTGGAACCATTTGGATTCTTCAGTGAAAACTATTATTGTATGATAACTTAGCCCGAGGACAATGTTGGTCCCATACTCCTTAAAGATAATGGATAATGCTCTCAACATGTTCCTTTGGATATTCAACCGATATTGGACATTAGTATGGGGTGATACGTTTTATTAATGTTCAACTAAATATATATAGAATGTTGATGAATCTCCCAGAATATGGAGGTATATCTTTGATCTCTATTGGATACTATAAATAGTGGTGTTCTATACATCCTCGTAACTTTTCTAATGTGTGTGCATTAATTTTTAATGACTATGATTTCCTATAAAATTTCAATAAATTGTGAAGTCATTATAAGATGACACAGCACAACCTATACAACATTATTTTTTATTGATTTCATTTAATTTCAAGTAAAAAAATCCATAACGATGTATTCCAGTTTCAATGTTGGTATGCGTAGTGTTTGTATCATCACCTTTAATTTCATTATTTTCCCCTTCACTTGCATACATACATTAAATCTTGATTTATATTATCTTATCTCCTTATTCATAATTTCCCACTAACAGTTCTCTTAGATATATTAGTCCATATTTAATCCTCTGTGGTGGATTGATAATGTAAAATGATGTGAATCATACAATAGCACCGTGTTTAACACATTATTTTATGTTACACATATACATGGCCCAAACCATAAAACCCCTTATTAATTAACACTAAAATCCAAGGAATTTCCTTTTCTTATAGATTATATTTTTTTTCTGAATTTCCCCATCATCACATTGAGCATTCCTTATCCTCCCTGAAATATATGGTGGACAAATCATTTATGAAAGGATTTGTGATTTTTCTTCCACTACTATTCCCACATCAATCTATTTTAAATCTAAAAAATAGAATCCCTTTCATTCAACATTAATGATATCATATTTGGATCCTCTTAATATATAGTGTCTAACACTTTATTTCCTTCCCCAAGATAGTACTGAATTATGTAGTCCCAGTCATTGATCATCTCTAACCATATTCATTGGTGAATATTCATATCCTTCTATGTGAATATATATTTGAGGATTTTTTATTCATATATATATTTTACACTTCCCCCTAAAGAGATAATGGAACAATATTTTTAAAAATAATATCACAAAAAAAAATCAGTAGATCAAGTATTAGGTAGTTTTGTTGGTGAAATTTCAACTCCCCTAAGTCATAGGCTATCAGTTTTTTATTTGTCATTACACAAAGACAAATAACTTATATAAAACATCATTGAATCAAATTAAAATTTCTCTACATGTGTTTAGTGGGAGAACAGGTTAAGCTATACCTACTTAAAGGAATCGAGATGTTCTATGTTCTTACAATAATTTCCCTGATATAGTGGATACGACACATGGAAATGATCATACCTTGAGAAGTTTGATTAATTATGGAACACATATATCTCTAGTTCCTCACTAACATCATGAAAGAACTATAGATGGAAGAGGTGTTATGTTTAAATACATTACATAATGTGCTAGAATTCACATCCTATAATTCAACACTCATGCATACAGCTGAAGGGAGATACCTACATGGACACCAAAAGTGTTCCATTACTACACTCATTTATATATGTAAGTTAATAAGTGTATGGGTTCTAGAAAATAGATTCACACCACTATAACATTGAACATAATATTTAATAATATTTGTTCCAATTTTATCCAATCATAGGTGGGGTGATTTAGTGATCTCATCTTTAAATGTGCATGAATACATTAAAATAAATTATTAACTTAAAAAAATAAAGGATAATTTTTAGGGAAGAAACTATGATTTTCTATTATCAAATAAGGTTAACCCAACCCATTCACCTAATTCAACACACATACAAAATAGAAAAACCCATGTCAACATTAATTACCCCACAAATACGCCAAACCCACATTCACTCTTGTCAATATGTGTACTAATAAATAAAACCATCAGACTCTTTATTTGTACATTTTGTAATAAAATATGATTTTTATTGATTTTTTCACTTTAGTCATGATTAATGTCCCCAATCCCCTCCAAGTGACTTAATCATACTCAAAACCAAGGTAAACATAACAAAATAGAGTGTAATAGGGTTTCTCAAATGTTAATATATTCACTAACTTTGTTAACAACTATTTACTACATAATAATCCAAATTTGGTCTAAATAAATTTTACCTAGAGACATAGTAGAGAGCCATTGTTTTAATGGTTTTAATAGATTCCCCAAACCACATGTCTGAATCCTCACCCATGTTACTTAACATTGGATCCACTTTACCCTATAATCACTATGTATCTAATTAACCATCACATTAATAGCATACCACTTTTTCGGACCATCACTAGGGCACCACATCATCCTAGAATATCCATGTTTCCACTTCACACTATAATTTATAGGTTCCCACATCACCATAGTTTTTCTAGGGTTAAAATTCTCTCTTGAATAACTATAAATCCACTACACCTAGTATCACTAGGTAAAATCATATTATTTTTCACTCACAGTGTTGAAATAATATTTTTATCCCTAACTAGGGTGTATCCTCCTTTACTCCTTCCACTAGGGGAGAAACATCCTCTTTTAATCCAACACATGGGTACCATTAACACAATATATTTGATGGTATATAACCCATTCACCACAAATCTCCTCTTCCATGAATGTGTTTCTGAAAATACATCATCCTTCATCAAGGATAAAATCACATCACTGTATGGGGTGAGTGAGAGATGGTAACCATCAGTGTAATCTCTTTATAAAACAAAGGTATGTCCAGGATTGGGTTCTATTAAATAAACACATATTCTAACACCCGATGATAGATGCAATAATGTAGAAATCAATATGAGAGTCCATATATAATATCCTTTATTAACACTCTTATCCACACATATTGTTTCCAAATAAATTGAACCATTTTCAATATTAATAAAACATCTTATAATATTTACATTCTATTCTAAATGATATTCAAAAAAATTGTCAATATCCGTGATTTATGGTATAGTGGAGTTTTTTTACATCACTGGGTAAAACCCCATCCTAGAAAAAATCTCATACTCTAACAATGGTATATTAATAATATAATGAGAAAGATAAAATAAAACATCACCATAATAAATATCAGAGTCTTGTTCAGGGATATCAATAAAATAGTCAATATCTAGTCATTATAAACATGATTTATATAGAAACTTGTGTTTTAGACTTTATCCAAACTGTTAATTCCAAAGGGTTTTGTTAACCGAAATTCTAATAGGATACTAATTATTATAACGAAACATCATTTACATTATATGTGTTTTCTCCTCAAGAAACGACCCTCCTTTCGACTAGAAGGATCATCTCTAAAAATTAATGGGAGATAAAAAAAGTCAAATCCTAGTGAAAGTGAATTTCTAAATAAATTAATAATCAATAATGCCTCATTACATTACTAAATGGTGCTAATTTTCCCATCTATAGGAATGGTATTATCATTATCACGTATTATAAGAGTATCTATTTATCAGTTGGTGTAACCATTCATTTGATAGGGTAAAACCTTGGGAACTATTTAATATCATGGAGATTTGAAACATGATGACTTTAAGAGATCATAATAAACCATTATATGATCTATGTACCAACTTACATATAACCCACAACAATTTCTTAGAACTCTAGTTTGAATAATAGTCTATCGATGTTTTGGGAAAAGTATCAGTCATTAGACCTTTATTATACTCCCTAATCTGATATCCACACAAAAGACCCACTTATCATCACTTCTCTATGTTTTCTAACCAATCATTACATTAATTCTAACTACAAACAGAATCCTTAGTTTAGACGCAATTTTATACCAATATAAATTCACCTAATCCAATGGTCCCCCACATTTGATAGAAGTAAGGTAAGATTTCCACCACATTCCCAACTACTAATGATGGGGGATAATGTCTACGACTTAGTATAAATTTCTCACAATATGGGAGGACTTATCATATAAAAACCAAAAAAACACATACCCAATACACAAGATTACTGAGAATATCAGTAATAAATATAATTCACTAAATATTATTTAATAAATGAATGAATAAATTAATAAAAAAGATCACATAAGGTTAGAAAATGGGAAGTAATGAATCTGAGAAGACGTAGAATGTAATGAACTATTTAACACAATCCACTGTAGGAACTCTTGGATTATACTCTATATACATTGATCAAAACTACTATAAATGGTCATCATGTTCTATAATATACCTCGAATATCACAAGGCATTAGCTTTTATAAAACCATTCCAATGCTATATCATCATAGAATTTCTCCAATATTATGTCTCATATGCATAGACACAATGTGTATGGTAACTAGTATTAAAAAATTTTGAGTATAAATACATATATTAATATTCCATAAAAAATAAAAAAATAAAAAAAACAAAAATTTATTCAAATTTTATAACAAGTGGTGACCAAGATGAAGAATACAGGGAAAATGAAACACAATGATAGCTAAAGGATGTCATAACTAAAGAGTAATTGGATTATAAACCTTACATATAATAAAAATATTATATATCACTATAATACTATATTATGTTGGGAAGGTCAAATTTCATCAACTTCAACCCTTAGATGTTATAAAACTAAATGAAATATTGAAACATGATATATTGAAGAGGCCATAAAATCATAAGTTAAAATCTATTTGTATATGAAAAGGAATCAAAAATCCCAAAAGGCCTAAAATACAAAAAAAATCCAATGGCCACACCACCATTATTATTTATAATGGGGAGTCCAGTCATCATTGAATTATTATTTTCATTCTTGGAAACAATGCATCCATCCTTCTTCTAATATCATTCAAACAATCCAACCAATTAAACTACCAATGATAGTAATCCATATAACATTCCCAATAAAATGTCGGTTATCAGGCATTACAAATGGGTGAATTAATAATCATACAATACCCACCATAGTTAGATGGTCGTTCCTTACACGATCTCAGTTATGGGAGAGTACAGACTCCATAGATCCTCATCAATTCTTCTGGTGTTTTTAATGGAGTACTAATACCACATCTACAGATAATGGAATATGCATTCCTAAACATTATCAGTATTTAAATATAAAAATCTTATATAGGGTGAATTTTATTATTTCCTCCTAACTAATATATATTATATTGGAACCCCTTTATCATCGATGCTATTGGTGTTGATAAAATCGGCACATTTAATAATGTAAAAGGAACTACTGAAGTGAACAATGTATAATTATATTTATATATACATATTTTTATTTTATTAAATAATATTTATATGAAAGATAGTATTTATAAAAATGTGATATATAAATATGATATATATATATATATTAATAAAAAATATTATCTATTTTTTTCTCATAAATTTATATTTATATAATTTTTAAATTTATGTGAATCAATAAGATTTTTAATAAAATACTTCAAATTTTTTATTATTAAATGAATATATAAACACAAATATTTTATATTAATAATTTAGTTAAACAAGTATAAAATTTGATACTGAGATGGAACCAAATTCTTCATGTTATTTCATTACTCTTGACACCATACTCCCCTCACCCATTTATGGCTATGTAGATCCTTGACAATTATGGAACTCTGGCCCTGATGATGTGTTCTTTATGTAGATATCTATGATTTTGTCTCTCTAGATCATGTTCAGTGATGTTCTCTTCCCATATCTTTCATCCCATACAAACCTATATATTCATATTGTTTTTCATTATTTTATGATCGTGTTTCATGGTGTTATGGTATAATTTATAGGGATAACTTCTCCTCATGGATTATTCATATTTCATTCATGTTCATATTAACATTCATGTCTAGGTCCTATGTTCAAGTTTTATTTCATCTAGGGATTTAGTTTTCCCCGCTCAGATCAACTCCATATCCAATTTTCTAAATCTACTGGTCTGTCTTCCAACTTCGAGATATGATGGACTATGGAGTCATTTTCAATGTTGCTGTTTCAATGCGTAATGTAAAAGACAACCATTTTAATGTTGATGGTGCAATGGATTTAGTTTTTGGGGAAATAGTCATAACAGTTGCATTTGATTCATGGTGATAGAGATGTTATTGATTTGTTTGATCACAGTGTTGTTAGAGGTCATTAGTTTAGGATATAACAGCATCCACATCATCTACAGATTTGAGTATTTTGAATGTACTGTATGTTACCACAGGTGATGATGGTTTCATATATTTGGACATCAAATGTGTTAAATGCTGGAAAGAGGAAATGAAAACAATATCTGATTATGTGTAGTGGTGATGACTGATGACGATGGTTTGAAACTATAGTGTTGTCCTGTTATAGGAGGTTGGTAGGGGTGGGATAGGGTCAATATTGTGATTTTTAATCATTTAGTTATTATATAACATAACCATTTATGTATTTTGTTTGGTATTTGATAGGTGGGCCTTACGACCTCCACTAATATTGGCATTTAGTCAAACTAGGAATGTGGACAACCTCTGAGTTATAGATGACATAGTGTGACATGTTGATCAATGCAACACATCATGTTGGCAGTGCATCTTGATACAACATTACGACATGGTAAGTTCAAATGAACGATAAGTTCACCAGAACATATCCTCTGTCCCTGTAACAACTTTGGGTATATTGTAGGTCTTTCATGGTGTTGCAAATGGAATCACATCATGATAACCATTGATAGAGGGTTGACACATCATGTGAATAGTGAAAACCTAACAGGTGATGTCACATAATTTTGTATTATCGTATTAAGGAATCATTCATGTGTTTCTAAGTGGATAGATTAAAAGCGATATTGGTGTGATGAATTTTATCATTTTACCATCTTCCTGATATTGGTTAAAGGGTGCTACTCTATTGTGAATTTTGATTCTTTCATTCCAATGTAATTATTACTTGTATGGGTGTGTTGAACTAATGTGATCAAAATCATGGAGTGTTGTCTGAAAACACATAATGGGCCTTCTGGTTATTTCCTTTTATTTTGATCCATTATTTCAATAATAAATCCTGGTAGGGGTCACTGTACCACTAAGCATTCTGGTCATGTATAGGGTTTCTTTTCTAATGTCTTAAAATGGGGGATTCTTTTTAAAAAATGGTTCTTTCCCCTATCATGTTAAATAAAACATTATATAAATATTTAAATTATAATTTTTATTTCAATATGTTAATTTTTCAATTTATATATTTATATTCATATTAAATACATTTAAATATATGTACATGTATTTATATATATTTGTATTCATGTATATGAATTTTGATGTATGTGAATGTTTTTACGTGCGTGTATGTGTGTATTATCGGCGTATATATGTGTGTTATTTTGTATGTGAGTGTTTATGTTTTTGTTCTTTTTATATTTATGTTGTTTTCTACTTTTATGTATTTATGTGTGTGTGTGTGTGGGCATATATATATAGATATATGTATATATATATATAAGCATATACACATGTATTTATTTAGGAATCTATGTATATGTATGAATGTGGATATATGTACATGTGTATGTATGCATAACCGTATATATGCATATTTATGTATATGAGATGTGTATATGTGTAGGAATGTGTATGTATGTGTATGCTTAGGTGGCTTGTGTATGTTTATGTAGTATGTGTTTGAGTGTGAATACATATGTGTGTAACTGTATTATTTGGTATGTGTATACATTTCTGTATGTGTATCTATATTTATATTCATGTAATCATATGTATGAGTATGTTTCTGTGTATGTGTGGGTGTGAGTGTACGTGTTTGTGTATATGTATGTGTTTGAATTTGAATAAATGTTTATTTAATTGTATTTTTTTTATGCGCTGACATGTCTATATGTTTATGTGTATATATATGCATGTATGTATATGTATGTGTACGTGTACGTGTCTGTGTCTGTGTCTGTGTATGTGTACATGTATGTGTATGTGTCTGTGTATGTATATGTTCACGTGTACATGTACATGTTTGTGTACGTGTATGTGTATGTGTGTACCCGTACGTGTATGTATGTGTACATTTACAATTGTATGTGTATTTGTAAGTGTTTGTGTGTGTTTGTGTGTGTGTGTGTGGGTATGTGTATATATATATGTTTGTGTATGTCTGTGTATGTGTATGTTCATGTGGATGTGCATGTGTGTGTGTGTGTGTGTGTATGTATGCGTATGTGTATGTGTATATTCTTGTGTATTTGTATGTTTATGATTATGTATATGTCTATTTTTTCATCTAATATTACTTATTTAATTTTATTATTTTTTCTTTTTTAGTATATTCTTCTTTTATTCATTTTTCATATTTATTCATTTTCAATAAATATTCATTTAATATTTCTTGAATATATTTTGTTATGATAACAAGTTATACATTTTTATATATTTATCTATTTAGATAAATAGTAAAATTTTCAATTATTCTTAAGAATTATAAAGGTTGATAATTAATTATATTTTTTATTTGAAATTAATAAAATATATAGAGAAATTTATTAATTTTTATATTTTTTATTTATAAATTATTATTCATTTTATATTTGTTTTAATTTCTTATAATTAATTATATGAAATAATTTTTATGTTAATAATTTTTACATTTATTAAATAGTATTGAATTATTTTTAAAATTAATTCATTTACTAATTTTATCATTTTATATACTTCATAATTTTAAATATATTGGGAATTTAATTAATTTTTAAAATTTAAACATATTTATTTACTCTATTTTAGTAATATTAATATTTTTAATTTGTATGATTAATATTTATTAATTCTTATGAATTATGTTTTAAATTGTTTAATATGTTTGAAATATATAATTGAATTAAATAAATGAATTTTTATTTTATTATTTTATTATACACAATATAATTAATTTTTTATATTTTATTATTTATATAAGTAATATTATTTATTCATTCATTTTTATTCATGTTTTATGTGTTTGTAATCAATGTAAATAATGTTATGAATTCAGCTTTTCTAAAAAATGTAATTTATTCAAATGTAATTTATTCATTTTGAATATTATTTAATTTAATATTATTTAATTGTTTTTATCTTGATCATTTTTTATTGTTTTTGGAATTTAGGCTTTTTTAATATTTATTCATACATCTTCATTTACTAAATTTTTATTTTAAAAATATTTTTTTTAATTTATATGTTTAATAGTATTCAATTTTATTAGTTTCATTCCAGTATTTTTAATATGTAAGACATATATTTAATTAATTTATTATAACATGTTTTTTTAATATTTTTGAAAATATAATACTTAATACAAAATATTTTTAATAATACTATTTTTAATATAATTCAGGACATTTATTTATTAATTCTCATCTATTTTCGTGTGATTATAATTTATATAATTAATCATATGAATTTAATTTTTGAAATACGTTTGTAATCTATTAGATTTTTTATTCATTTTTAAAAATGTGTCTTTAAATATTATATATTTATTTTAAATATTTATTTTAAAAAAAAATCATTTTGAATATTTATTTATACAAATTTATTTACTATATTTTAATATTTTCAATATGTTATTAATTTATTTGAATAATAATTACTTTTTTATAATGTTTTAATATTTTATATATGTTCAAAAATTATATAATTTATTTATTTAATTTTATTTTTAATTTTTTGAATTTACCTAACTAATATTTAACATTCTAGTATATTTTTTATTTATATAAATAGTATTATTTATGTATAAATTTTTATTTATTTTTTCTATGTCAATAATTTATGTAATTATTGGTATGAATTCTCATTTTTATTATTTTTTAGTGTTTCAAAATTTATTTCTTCTTTTTTAATCTTTAATCGTTAAATATTATTTATTAATTTTTTATATTTATTATTTTTTAATATTTTCAATAATTTATTCATTTATTAATATTTATTAATAAATAATTATTTTTTATATTTTAATACTTTCAATATGTTTGTAATGTAGATAGGTAATTTATTTACATGCATCTTTTTCACATTTTTGTACTTTAAATTATTATTGTCGTTCATTTTTAATAATTTTATTATATGTATAATTAATAGTACTTAATTATTTTTTATTATTTTTTGTAATTTTATTAACATCAAGTTAATCCCTAATATTTTTTTTTGTCAGTACAAAACAAAAGCACTGAGATAAAAAACTTTTTTTGTACTTTGTTAGAGCTTATAAATGCGACGATTTATAAATTCTAAGACAACACTAAAATGTGTTCTTTCTCATCACTTTTGTTTTTGATATCATAAAAAACACATTATCCACAATTTTTATAAACCACTAAAAACAGTACGAATCTTTAAAAACCCTAATATAATCATGTATTTCTCTCACCACAATCAATATCAAATGGAACAAGATGGTATGTGGCAGTCGAAGTTTATTACATCAAATAAATCAGACCCCAAAATAGATTGTCTGAAATTCAAACATGTATTTGGGGAGTCTCAGTTTATCTTTCATATTTATCTTTGATTTTTTATGTTTATCTTTTTATTAATATCACATGATCCATTAAAATTGGATTATATATAACTAAATCACATGGTGTGTGATTAATAATATTTGACTTAGCTAAAAATTAAATTAATTACACACAAGTGTAGAATATACATTTTATTCATTAGCAACCCATGAAATTCCCCATAAATAATATATAGTTTCACTTTACACAGAAAAAATAAATCAAAATATCATTTTAAACTATAGCCATATAAAAAAATCAATTCACCAATTAATAAAAATTATCAACCATGAATATTAATCTATAAAACAATTCAAATCTAAAATATTCTAAAACACCAAAATATGAGATACCTAATGAAATTATGGGGGTATATTTTCAATTAAAATCAAATAAAAATTTAAAATATTCTAATTTTTCCACTCCCCCCCACATAATTCGTTACTCCAAGGAACTATCTACCCATAATCCAAACTCAAACAAATTAAATCAAAAATGGAAATGAGCACTCAATTTCCATCATATTCTCATCTTGCTTATTTTTTAATTTTTGTTACCATTTAATTTTTTCTCATTAAATATCATTTAGTTTAATTGATCAATCTAATAAAATACTTACCTACCTTACATTGAAATGCATCTTCTTAACCCAATAAAATATGTTTGTATGCTTTCCACTTCATGATATCATGACCAATTTGCATAATATTGAAATATACCAACATTTCCACTCAAATAGAATATTTGATATTAGTCATATATATTTTTTCCTGACTTATGTAAGGGATTTAAGTTGGTGGATATATTCACTAGGGATATTCATAAATAGATATGGAAATTTTTTAGCTGAATGCTTTATATATCACATAAACCCATTCTGGAGGACCGTGATTATTTAAGGTCATTAGAGACTTGGTTCAAAATAATCTAATTTAGTAAATGGTCTTCAACATCTCCCATAATGAGCATCCCCTATACTAATTTTCACAAACATACCCTATTTAAAACCATTTTTCATAACCTGGGGAATGGAAACATAAGAAAGGGTGTGATTCGATGCCCAGTAACCATAAAAGGGAGAAAAATAAGCAGAACATGGAAATAATGTTCTAATAACATTTTCATAACATTTTAAAACCATATAATAAATTTAATTTATCATATTATTGAGTCATGTAAAAAATAATGGATAATCATATGGAATTAATCATAAGTTAGTCAAATAATATGAGCCAAGAAAACATAACATTGACATAAGACTCAAAATTGTTGTGTAGACATAAGCATTGAAAATCAGTTCCTTAGTAGTCAAGGATCATTTAAATAACATATGTGGGATCTCCGTGGGTGGATACACATCCTTAGTGGGACACACCACCATCCTCAGTGAAATCCCATTCCCTATAGTGGAATGTCTCATTCCCTAAATCGCCATAGTTCTTAGGGATCAATACTAATACCTTTATAGCTAAAACAACCACTTACTGAAATGGGATCACTCCCCTTTCCCGTCCTATTTATCTCATGAGAAATAAATCTACTACCAATTCATTTAAGTTATATATAGGTCCCCATCATTATTTATAATGTAACCAACATATTTGTTTTTATAAGAACCACCATCTCAAAATTTAAAGAAAACATATGTTCTATAAAAACAAAAAACATTAATTATATGAGAACTGATGAAATTAAATCGGTTTTATCAAAATTTCATCAATTAATAGTATTCCCAAGGGAAAAAATATTCATAAAAATTTCTTCATTTCAACAAAGAAAACTCATGTAAATTGAATCTTGTTTCGTAAGAATTTTACCATGTTATAACTCATTAAGGGAAAAACAGTTTTCATAAACATCTTATCATCATAAAATAATCTATTCAGAAAAATAATATTATTAGTATCCATTTTTGATTTAAAGAATGACATTTACTCATTATATTAAAGAAAATTTATATAACGATTGAAGGATTTTAAGTCAATATGCCAATATAGTTTATTATTTAACTAATATGTTGGAGTTGAAAAATTAAGTGTTAAAATTGTTTTAAATGGATTATTATGGATTTATTTAAAACATCTAAAAATTGGTATGAACTCATGTTTTAGTTTTTTATATGTTTCCATTTCATCAAATATATTTTATGTACAAATATTATAAAATACCGCTATCCCTCAACCATAAAAGTGTCCATGTGACATAGACATATCTTCTTATGGAAGACTAGATATAATTTCTAATGGGAATTCCAACATGACTTGTGTCTAAATGGGTTCATCAGGATTGTGTATATGTGTTCCATGGTGGGGGGAGGGGTCAAGTCCTTGTCATGTAGTTAATGGGACCAATCCCCCATGAGTCGTGTGACATGGTGTGTGTGTCTGTGGGTGTTAGATCCCATCCCTGTCTCAGGCATCTGAGTCTGTACACTCACATTTTGTTAGATAAGAAAGATCATCTTCTATAGTAAAAATCGATGTGGGAAAGGTATTTCAGGGATATTGTTCATTTATTTCAATTCTCCACTCACTCACTCTAAAAAAGAAAAAACCACTAACTCTGTCATTCTCTACAACTACCATCTTTTCCATCAAAGCATGTCACTACTTCTCTCCATTTTATCCACTTCCAAGTCCACCAAATTAACTTTTACACCTCTAAAATCCATTCAAATCAAACATATTATGGAAGTAACAAAAATCTTACCCAAACCCATGAAAAATATTCTAAAATCCAAATATATTTATAGAATAAAAACAATGATATAAAATTGTTAATATTCAAATAAAAATTTCAATTTTTGAATGATACAATGATCCAAGAACAAGACATAAGAATAATGAAATACCCTCTAAAAAAAAATTATTTCCATTGAGAGAAGGTGGGTTCACCTTCGATTGAGGTGGAGGAATCCCCAACTGGAAGCTTATACCAACATATTTAATTTCCTTTTGAATTTATTTCTTTTTCTCTAAATTGGTTTCATTTTTCATGTAATATAATTTAATATTTTTTTTAAATTTAATTCATGGATGTTTGTTTTAGAAAGTGTTAAACCAATAATTATTTTTATTATTATCATTATTATTGTTCTATTTTATTCTTATTATATGATTTTTTTATAATATTGATATAAATTATATCATATATATATATATATATATTTATGTTATTATTATTTTTATCTTAAATCTCAATCACTACTCCCTCTCTCCCTGTTTTTTTATTTTTTAGACCCCATGTTTTTGTATCCTTTTAATTAATTCCAAATCCCAATATTCATTACATTTAATTTTTACACTTTAATTTTCTTCATATTATTGTTCACATATTGATATAGTGTCCACAAACACTAAAAATGAAGGGCTAACCCAAGGACTATCCCTAAAGATATAAGTGGTATTTCCATTCATTCAATACATCAATTATTATCTTGTATTTATGTTTTCTGAGAGAAATATTGAATTTCATTACTATGGAAACCATCCACTATGGAACATATCTCGAATTAATTTTATTCTTTTTTATATATATTTCTTATCTTACATTAAACATAATATATTAATGTGATTGTTTCAATCCATTTAGTGGATGAAATTTAATACGATGGAGTTAGATCTTTGAAGGTGTCACATTTTACATTGAGGTGTGTCATCCTAATTTATTTCAAAGGAAGGTGGAATTATGATTTCTACAAGGATTTAGGATTTGAAAACGCAATGTTAAATAACTGTAATTTATTCGTGAGATCTCAGATGTAAATAATAAAAAACAATAACACTAAAAATGTTAGTGATGTAGCCCATAAAAAACCACAAAGGTCAGTTTATTTATTCTCAAATCAAATTCTATTATTTTATGTTAATATAAATTGTATCATTTGATTTATATTCTCAAAATTACATTTAATTTATATATTAAAAAATAGTATAAGTATTTTTTTTAATTAGATTATATTGGGGAACAATAATGTTGATATTTAATTTAGATGACCCTTGTCAACCTCTATTGTGCATTAAGAAAATTAATTTTTCTCCATGCCCTAAAATAGGTGTGTGTCAATACTACAACCATTTTCAATGACATAATCATTATTTAATTTACTCATTATACTTTCACAGTATACACTTTTCAATTTCTTTAAAAAACATAATTTATTTCATTGATGATTCGTAATGATTAATTTTTCAATTCAAGGAACAAGTAAACAATAGTTTAACAAAATAAAAAGACAATACATTTGAGGTCTTGTATTTAAGGGATGATACTCTTATAATAAGGATAAGGATTACTAAAATATAGATATATATAGACCTCTCATCTTATGATTTCATGGTCATAGTCGATCAACTCCAAATCGAATTTCTCATAATTGAGGCCATGAAAAAAGTACTAATGGAGCTACCCAATATTGATTAAGACATCACAGAGATTAAGGCTAACCTCAAGGACCATAAAAATATAAAACACTTTATAAACTATATACAATATAACCATTATTATATTGAAGATGATGTAGAATTGAATGCTGAGATACATGTTGGGGATCAAAAATATCTTGAGAACTTCTAGAACATGTTTGAGTTATAACATAATACCCAGAATCCCCACAATGTACAATATCTTGTACTATTTCATGTCAATATATCCATGTATAATGAGGAAACTACTTGGTATATGGAAATTTAAGGAAATAATAAGGATACTATCTACCTTCTACCTACCATCAAGATCCAAATTAAAGAGACACCGACTTCTAGTAATGTGAATAAACATGAAACAAATATGGTTTCTGATTTAATTTAGAAAAAAAATATCCATGATTTTATTAATTATTATTTGATTATCTACCCTTGTGTTTTTTATTTTAATTATTCAGTAAATCCATTATTTTGCTAAATTTAATATGGAGAAATAAAACATTCACCTATTTAGATGTAATGGAACTTCTAATTTTGATAAAGTTTCATATGGGGTAACCCATCATGTGATCTAAGTAGATGATCCTGAGGAAATTAAGGCATTTTATAATCATTAAAAAAGTGAGAATATTTTTTATTATTATTAAAATTTATATTTTATTAATCTAACACTACCAGATTTTATTTCTTTAAATATTTAATCCATTCCTCAAAAGTTAATTCAGCACTACAAAATATAGACATGAGTCCACAAGAAGAAACCATGACGGGGGATTATCCAAAATTCATATTGAAGCATACATGTAATCTATAAATAATAATTAAGGTGATGGATCTGGTCTAATATATCCTAGGATCATTCCCACCAAGATGGAAGAAGTGAAATCATAAAATATCCACATGTGGTTGATCGAATATATGATGATCCACCAACCATTAAATTAGGGATAATATATGGTACTTCACATTTAAAGGGATAAAAAATTTATGGACCAATTGTGGAATCATTTCATGATATATCAATTTTTCATTCATTCAAGGAATTTAAATTTAAATTTTAGGATTATTCCATCATGAATCCTCATTCCCTATATCATTTTAATTGATAAATGTAATGATCCTTGTGTTTCAATTTAGTAATATTCTATTATTTTATAGGATCATGATGTTATATGGAAGCTATATACTTTCTAAGAGAAATGACTGAGCTTCATGGTAAATGGTGGTATGTTTTATTTTTACGTTCAAACTCTGTACATATTTCTTGTACAACATGTTTTATGATTTAGACTAGAAATTTCATGTATATACTTTTGTTAATTATTTTCTAGAATTATCATGGAGACCTGAGTTTCTCAATGAAGACTAAGATTCCATGATTTTTAGTTTAATTTTAATGTTATTAAATTACTATGATGTTTAATTGGATGAATATGGTGAGGCATAGATATTGAAATGTGGAGTCATTTTTAGGTAACTTCGTGATCCCTGTAATGAAATTTCCATACCATTTTTCATAAATTGAATTTATTAAATTCATGTCAATTGATTTGTAAATATTTTTAATGTGTGGAGTGATTATCCCAAATAAAATATACAATTCCCTGGATTATTTCTAAATTATTTACTTCATATTTTTTTGGGAGAGTATTTAATTAGTGGTCTTGGGCAATGTCACTTAAAAAATTAAATTTGAAATTCTCAAAGACATTATTGTGAAAACCCACATTTAAAATTATTGAGTAAATTTTTTAAAATCCATTACCCTTGAAAGATACTTTTATATTAATCCTTGTTTATAAAATAGATACCTTGAATTCTCATTTTCGGAATGATTCATGTTTCTTTAACCTTTTAATCATTCATAACCTCCTCTTAGTATATTTATGATATTTTAAAGTTGATGTCTGTGGGTTTGGAATGTAATGGTAAATGTGTTGATTTACATTATAAAGAATAATTTTTCGAGTGATACATATAGTGATTGATAAAGGTTTATATTCATTGTTCTCCTTATTGAATTCACACTCTTGAAAAATGTTAAAATGACAAAGATAATACAAAAAATTAAAAGAGGTGGGTTTGATTTGGGGAAACCCCAAGTAAAAACAAATAAGGTAATTATTTTATCATATATTTTTCGGTGTCGAATTCATGTTTTATTCTATTCATAACTTTTAAAAAATTTAAAAAATGAAAATGTACATTAAAAAATAAAAATAAATTATAAAACTAGAGAAAAAATTTAAGAGTTCTCAAAAATAAATCCTTATTATTTAATTTTAATATGGCCTTACATTGAATTTGGGGAAGGTGGGTGTAATTATAATTCTATGGGGATAATGTCAACACATTCTTCTTTATAACATCATTGTTTATGTTTTAAGGAAAAAACCTATTCATTGATCCGTAATTTTTCAAACATGTATTACTACAAACTTTATTCCTCAGAGTCATTTGAACCTTTACCGGAATTACTCATGATTTTATGTTCATTTTTTCATTAAAAAGTGTACAATGTAGTTCCTTTACAATCTAATGGATAATGATAATGTATTTATGTTGTGATCTTAAATGAACTTAAAATGTATCTGGGGTGATGACTGAAAATATTTGAAAGTGGGTTTAATCTTGATTTAGAATGTATAATAATGATAAATTTAGAAGCCTGAATGAATGGGAGGATAATTACAGTAATTTTCTAAAAAGAAAATTTTGAAATCCATGAATATAATTTTACTTTGAGATTGTGAAATTTAATTTATATTTTATGGGGAATTTTTAAAATAATATTTATAATTGATAAATATTTTAATTTATTTCATTATAATTTTAATAATGTTAATATTGGTTCTCTTTAGTTCTAAAATTTAGGATTTTAAGATTTAGGAAAATCATAGTTTGTGTGTGTTAGTTAACTAACACACAAAATATTCATGATAATTTCAAGGATATTTCATTTACTTTGGAAGGATTTTTATCAAATGACACCATATAATTAAATGCTCAAATTAAATATTGGAATTGGAAATTTTAGTTTCAATATTGATTCAAATGGATTATTATGGATTACTTTAAAACATTGGCATTTTGATATGAAATCATGTTTTAGTTTTTATATTTTTTTTAATATATTTCAAATGTATTTTAGGTATTGTAATTATGAAGGCTGGATAGCATCAATTGAACATGGGACCATATCACTTAGCCAGCCCTTCATAGGGTCGACTGCACATTGTTTATAGTAGGAAGGCCATATTGAGCATTGGTTGTACAATGGAATCAATGACCACATGGTCCATGCCACCTGGTGTATACAACTGTGGAAATGGGATCCCATTACTACTTATGGAATCTGAGCAAGGAACATCACATATTGTTACTTTTCTAAGCACCTCCTCTAGCCTCAAAATTGATGTGGAAAAATACTTTAATGGTTATTATTCATTCATTTTAAATATATGTTTTTTCATACATAGAAGGAAACCACTACCAACCTCATTTTGCTACCCCACTACCATCTTCTTCTTCAATGTCGACCACTGATTCCATTACTAGTGAACCATAATCGGAGAGTTAAACAAGATTGATCTTGATCTTTATCACCATAGTGAGTCTTGAGAACAACTGGAATCACCTCCTAAACTAAGAGATTCCTCTATGAACCCTTAATTGATGATAAATCATGGAACATAGAAATTTAGATTATGAATGATGAGCCACCCCTTTGTGTCCTCCATTGTCACATCCATCAAATCCACTTCCACATTTACCAAATGATAGAAATACTATTAATGATATGGAAGAGCCTTGAATCCTCGTCTAGTCCATGAAAAAAATTGGAAATACAAATATTTTTAGAGAATTAAATCAATAGTATACAAATATTTACATTCAAATGAATATATGATTTTTAATGATATTGGGATCCTTGAACATGAGATATGATGAAGTATATCCCATCTGTGAATATAAAGTCTTTACATCAATAGATGGTGAGTTTACTATCCATGGAGGATGATCGTACCCTAACCAAAAGCTACATCCATCATTCACTTTTTTTTATTTATTCTTTTTTTATTTTCATTGATTATTCATCTAATTTAGTTTAATTATATTTTAGTAAATTTAATTTCTATCATTTATTTTATATAAAATACTCCACCCATACATTTTTCTTAATCTTCCAATTCTTATTTTTTGTTCCTTATTCTTCTTCCATTGTAGTTATTATAATAATTATAACATTAATTATATTTATTGTATTTAATTTATTTTAATTTTTTTATTTAATATTCATTATATATCTCTCTACTCTCTCTATATGTCTTCTTATTATATTTTTTATGATTTCATTTGAGTTTCTTCTTCTTATTCTTCCCACATCCCAATTGTATTTTATTAAATTTTTATTTTGTTTTTTTATTCATATTCTCTTCCTCTTATTTCCACGGTAACCGGTTACCCATATGATTGAGTTTACATTATGTGGTTTGTCCTATGAGAGTTAAGTTGTGATTATATTTAATCTTCAGGGAAATTAGTATGTTTTATTTATGTTTGATCAGATAAAGAGTGATGTTCACAAGTGAGGAATTCATTCACTACAAACATAAACTCAAACACATTTCTAATCTTTTATTAAATATTTCCCCTCCCATATACTAAACATAAGATCTTCATAAGATGAAGTTGACCTCATTAGTGGAAAAAACAACATAAAATGGATTCTTTACCTAAATGATACTACAGTCTCAATTGAGGTATATCACCAAACACGATTATAATAGGAGGTTGAATTTATATTTCTACATGCATTAAATATTTCACAACATTAAATAAAAGAATAAAAATCCCTAAATGTGATCTGAAAATTGAATTTTAAAAATAAATTTATAACCCCAAATAAGATCTAAATGGAACCCATAATCCAAAAAACAAAGGACTTGTACATTCTTTTCTAATCACATTTTATCATTTCTTTTTAGTATAAAATCTCTCATTTCATTTATATTCTAAAAACCTACAACCATTCAAATATTAAATATAAATAGCCAAAGAGAATTTTTTAATGTAAGGAACCTGAATCCTATCAAATGTAATTCAATTCTTATTATTATGTTATATAGAATAGTCACATAAAATAACATTAATGACATGATATATTCTTTATAAATGAATAATTAATCAAATAAAAATAATTTATATAAATTAAGGATTATATACCGAATGAATAGTAACATGACATATAGAATAGTAGAATGGATATTTTGATTAGTATACTAGACAATTGAATAGTAACCTCAATAATGAATGTATAAATAAAATTTATATATTTGATAAGTGAAAATCTGATATAATTATATATTACTATAAGAAAATATATATTTTAAAAATTACTAATTATGTATTGGTATTTTTGTATGTCGTAAATATTTAATTTCAACTTTATGAAATATTTAATAATTTAAAAGAAATTTTTATTCATAAAATTTTTTCAAAAATTATTATTTTGATTTTTAATTATTATAATCTAATTTTTTTAGACCTTAGTTATTTTTTCAATGTGATATAAAATTAGTTATAATTTTAAAAATTGTCTTATTCCAGGGAACTATGATTTAAATAAAAAATTATATTTCTCATGTTCTAAAAATTATTTTTATAAAATAGTTTTTAGTTTTTTATTATACATTTCAATAAATGGTTATAGTGGTTTTCATTATTTTTCTAAAATAGTTTAATTTTTTATGAATATTGAAATATGGTACTTTACGGTCATTGTACATTATAAGTTAAATACAATATTCGATGAGGCATTATTGGTGTAACAACCAAAACATCAAACATACATTGATTATACCCCAATATCATCCCAATACCCTCCCCAATATATAAGAACTTTGTTTCCTTATAAAATTCCAAAAATGACCCCCTAATCTATTTCACATGAAGAAAAAATCAAGAGGTAAAACCTTATTCCATTATTTTATTTTCAATTTATTATATTTTATCCTTCTCACAACCCCCACCCCCTCAAAAAAATGGTCTGATAACTCTAATGAATAAAAATAATGGATATTTTTTATGCAAATAGAATAATTATTCACCATTTCACTCACCCTCGATTTATAATAAATTTTAAAACATCGTCTGTGATGGGTCAATTTATCACATTCTAGGATAATGATGTTTTCAATTTACATAGCCATATTCAAGGTGGGTCATGAACCCATTTTTATGATTGAACCAAATTATAATATATTTATTATATCTTATTTAATTTTTATAATCAAAATTTAAACATGATATTAATTTATAAAATAATATTATTTCGTTGTGATCGAATATAGAAAAATAATCCCAAATTATTATAATTCAATATTTATCTATTGATTCTTACTCATTCAATAAAAATTATATATAAGATTAATTTAACCACTATAATATCATTAATAAAATATACATTCAATTACGGATAATTACTCCCACTTTACAAAAGCTTTCCTTCATGTATACAAGCAATACAATTATGAAACCAAAGTAAACCAACGCTCGCAAAAAATGAAATTCAATTTCTCAACCCATAAAAAATAAATCAAATAAAGTTATAATAAATGAAATAAATGCATAAATGGTTTTTAATTATTAAATATTTATTCTAATTTTAGTTTTTATTATATTAAGACCAATTTAAGAACAAAATCTAACTTAAGGTAAGGGAATCTACTCAAAACTCAATTATTCATTAGGGTAATTATTTTTATATTTATAAACACATGAAATTAATTTTTTTTATTATTTACATTTTATAAAATTATTTTATTTTTTCAAAACACATTTATCATGATCTCTTCCTCGTAATTTCTTGCGGATATACAAGACAATTTAAAGGGTTCCCTACTCGATTATTCCAAATGATTAAGCCTGATTTAAGGGCGCTTCTTGAATTCTTCCCCATTTTCAGGTGAACTCTACAATATATTTTGGGATGGAATTATATTTATAAAATCAATATTTTTCTTAAGAAAATATTCATGGTTCACCACTATTTTTAAAAAAAGTATTATTCCATTTTTTTCTTTTAATGCACTTTATTATTTACCTTAAAGCGCACTATAATGTTTTAATTTAAATGTTTCTTAAATAATATTTTTATACATTATCACTTCAGTTTGACATAACATATCATTATCTATTAATATTTTACCTTATGAATGTTCATTTATTATTTAAATACTTTTATATTAGTCACCATTTGGATATTCTCTTATATTACGCCTTTTTGACAGGATTATCATAACCAAATTATACCATGGCTAACCCTTATATTTATGTTTTATTCCATATGTACGATTCTTATTGTGCAGTGGTCCAGGTGGTTAAAATTTACTCATTCTTCTTATGCACCGGTCTTGGTGGATAACATTGATTGTTGCTTCATCTTGTGAAATAAGCCTTGACTTCTAATTATGTCATGTTAAATGATTTTTTATCATCTCCTATGATACCATGATTACATATTTTAGGGTTCCTTATGTATATCCATGTCTTTTATGTCATATTATTATTCCTACTAACCCAGGAGCTATGACTTATTCTTATTTTTATTCCCTTATTAGCATTCTTAGCTCATCCCATTATTCATGTTATCCCTTGGTTATCTTATAAAGATGTAAGGGATCAGAAGAAGTTAGCTTCTCGTAATGGAGGATAAATAAAGAAATTTTTTATTTAGTCCCATATTTTTAGTTTCATGCAAAATGACTTTCAATGACACTATAATTTTTTATTTTTGTGTTATAATATGATATTAATAATGTTTAAAATCATTTAATGTTATGTGAAAAGGTCGGGTTCTATATAATTGGTATCAGTGTAAGTGTGTAGTTATTTTTGGATATTATGAATAGAAAACATTAGTAAGAACCCTTGATATATTATTATGTCTAAGAAAACATCCCTAAACTTTGGAAAGTATAGAGTTAGTTGTTTATCAAGAGAGAACATCACTTTATAGATAATACAAGTGGTCATCATTTTGGAAAATATGTACTGAGGATTAATTACTATGACAAGATATTCTAATATTTCCTATGGGAAACAATGTTGTAGCGACTCGAGTTTTTGGCCCTTTCAGACTTTGGAATATTTCTATGAAGGATTCAGAGCTAGGCGCGAAGAGGGCGTGCGATTCCAAGGCCCTGTGTGACCGAAATAAATTTTATAAAAATATTAAGTAATTTTATACTATGCACGAGGCGAGGGTTTGATATCTCATAAAAAGTAGCTAAGAATGGGAATCTGAGTGCACGGTTGCATCTAGAATGTGCCGTTTACCCTAGGTTAGGTGTAAACATTGCTGGCACGAGCATGTGGTGAGAAACGCCACCAAGGGCGTTTTCATAATTAAATGGAGAAGTTAGTGTTCGAGCGTTGGCTGGAATAACATCTGAATGGAGTCTCAGATGGAAAATCTGAGTCTGCTGTTGCGTTCAGAACGACGTGTTTACCCCAGGGGTGACCTTACCTTTGTTCGCATCGGGAATCGGGTCTGAGGTGGGTTTGGCGCCGGCGGGCGGCTGATATAAATATCAGCACCCCCTCCATTTCATTCCTATCGGCGTTCTTCGTCGTTCTTCACCTTCTATCCACTGAATCGAGCAAACGAAGTGCCCAAGAGCTCGGATTTCGACGAGGGATGTTATAGGAGTGTGCAGCGGAAGCTTTGGAGCACGGATCTAAGGCAGGACATCGACGTTTCACCCGCGAGGTAGGCGGATTTGAGTTTTAACCCCGGATCTCGTATTTGCTGCATTTTATTGCAAATTGAAGCCATAGTAGTGTAGATCGGCTCCCGAGGGTCACACAGACACCTCAGGATCGCAAAACGGACCACCGGGGTGCTCCCGGATGTCTACGAAAGATCCGCTGGCGCGGCTCCGGGGGGGCGGCGCCGGTGCGGGCCGCCGGCTGCGGCGGCCTTCCGACCAGTGGGGGCCGGTCCGGTCCAATTTTGACCGGGGGTTTCAAAAACCACCGTTTTGTGTAATCCAAAGCTCCGATTTTCACACTGTCTGCGGCGACACGACCATGGGATTGAGACGGACCTATTGGGATAGGTTCGGGTTTTTTTCGTGATGGTTCCCTGACCCGGGGTCACGAAACGTCGAATAATAATAATATTTTAATTATTATTCGACATTGATCAGCCGTAACTTTTTCCTAAAGTGTCTGTTTGACGTGTTGTCAGTGGATTTGTGACCCTGATGGTACGAGGGACTTCTTGAGATGGTTCCTGGGTGTTGGGACTAAGAATGGGGTAAGGGCCCCATGAGGCCGAGTTTTATTGTTTGAGGAGAAATGCATTTTTTACACCAGGAGTCCGATTTTGGTGGATTATTAGTCAATCTTGTGTGTTTTTCCGAGAGGATCGCAATGGTGCAATCCATTCGATGAGTTTCGAAATCGAGGCATGGGCCCCACCCGAGCTGGCTTCGGTGAATAGTACCTTTTTCACCGGGTGTACGTTTCAGACGAACGATTAGTCGATTTCGGTTGTTTTTCCGAGGGGATCATGGTGGTATGATCCGAACGATGGATTTCAGGATCATTGTGTGGGCCCCGCACGATCTAGCTATAGTGAATAGTGCATTTGTCAACGTTGCTCTGTTTCGGGCAAGTAAACAGCCTATACCGCATGTTTTTCCGCGTAGATCACGATGGTGGCCTCGGTATTGGCCTTGGAGGTGCACAATGTGGCGTTGTTGCGGGTCACTCGAGTTAGTGACATTTTGGACCAGTAGTGGTTGAGGGAACTCCCTTGGTTCATTTCCACGAGGGTTTATATGGCATCACAACCTTCGTATAGGTTTGTGATCCTCTCGATGGGATGTTTAAACTGTTAGAGTTGTGGCATCCCTCCGGTTGGCCCAGAGCGGGATCCCCTAGCATATTTTCCCTAGATCGGGTTCTTGGTATCGCTGTGACCGCTTATTCATGGGCGGCGATCCCCTATCTAGCATGTTAACCCCATAGGGTTTGTGGCATCATCGGCCATATGATCCCCTATGCAGTGGTCCATACTCAGTAGGGCTGTGGTATCGTCTGGTATACGATCCCCTACTCAGCATCATGTTTTAGTAGGGTAGCAGTATCGTTGGTTATGCGATCCCCTACTCAACGTGTGATTTCGGTAGGGATGTAGCATCGTCGGTTCGATCCCCTACATCACGAGTTATACCAGATAGGGTTACGGTATCATCATGACCACCTTTATATGGGTGATGATCCTCTATCTGAGTAATGTTCTTCTGTCAAGCTCCAGATCGGGTTGTGGTATCCCCCAGCGGAACCTGGGTGTGATCACCTATCTGTGAGAACTAAGAATGCCAGATTGGGTTGTGGTATCCACCAGTAGATCCTAGGAGTGATCCCCTATCTGTGAGATCTTCGTCTACCAGAGTGGGTTCTAGTATCCCCTAGTGGACCCTAGGAGTGATCCCCTAGCCGAGGAGTTGGGTGGTTATGTTGTTTTGGTGAGTTTTCCTCAGTGATGCTATCCGACGAGCGTGATATCGTGGGTGAGCATCTGAGAGGTTGGTGAGAAACCCAATGGAGTGAATCTCTCAGATGTGTGTCATCTGGGATGACAGTGTTCGTGGGGTGTACTCTCCTGGTTGTGGATAGTTTTTGGTGATGAGGTCGGTACCTCATGTGGCTTGTTGCGTGAGCTGATTATATCTTGATTGTTCAATGTGAATGTATGGGAATTCTATTGAGCTGAGCTGGTGAGTTTTATTTATCTGAGGATGGTCACGAGATGGAGTTTCTCTCTCTTCTGGGTTCCCTCTGGCTGGGATGAGCGGACTGATTCATTTCAGTTGCTCTCTTTGGTTTTGGGTTTTTGGGGTTCCTACTGAGTATGTTTATACTCACCCCTGTACGGGCTTTGCCCGCACATGTTTGTGTCTTGTGTAGACCACATGCCTTTTGACAGTGTACCAGGAGGACTCGGAGCATGCAGAGCTGAGTGAGCGAGACTGACTGGGGTGTTTGTCAGTGCGGTGCCGAGGGAGCTTTCTGGAAGTGTTTGTGGCAACGCCCCCCTTCTTTAGAGTAGGTTGGACGCGCTTTGTAGTTTTCTTTTGGTGGGCCCTGTTTTTCCCTTTGTACTTCTGATGTACTCTGGTTGTGGGATTGTGTATGCACGAATTTTCTTTTCAGTTTTATATATCTCTCCAATGTTTTATGGAGGTGTATGTGGGTGCGTGTGTATAGGTACCTTAGGCTTATGCCTCCCATGTGTTCGATAGCCTACTCGGCACTAGTTGCCATCCCCTGGCCTATTGGAGGCAGGATTGGGGAGTCGCGGATCGAGCCCCATTGGGTCGGGTCATGATAGAGTGGTATCAAAGGAGGTTCCACCTTTGGGAACTCAGAGCGTAGTTGTTCTAGCTGTGATTTTTGTTTGGGTTGCATAGTGGCAGTGTTAGGATGTTTCGAGTTTGGATTTCTGGCTATGGACTCCAGTGTTGGTGTGGCGGCCGATGTATCCATAGACCAGGACTCTGATAACCTACCTTTTGACTCAGGACATTCGTACACTGGTCGCAGGGACATAATGGTACATGCATCATATAGGACTAGGTTTTTGGGTATTTCCTTGTCCCTCTAGAGTCAGCTCTCCAGATATACTCTTTGACAGTGGTGCGTCTTGAATGTATGTTAGGATGCCTCCACGACGACATCCAGCGAGGGTTCTGCAATGGGATTATGGTGATGATCCGCCCTATGCAGAGGCTGTGGACAATGGCGCAGGTTCTGATGTTTCACCTCCAGGTGGCCTTCTAGTTCAGCCCCCACATGTCGAGCAGTTGGTTGTGCCGGTAGTGCAGGACGAGGTTGCACACAGGCTGAGTGCAATGCATGAGTTCCAGAGGCAGCGACCTCTGATGTTTTGAGGTGAACCAAACCCCCAAGCAGCTTATTAATGGCTTAAGGTAGTCAACTGAGTTTTCTGCCTAGTGAGGACACCTCCAGATCAGATGGTGGTCCTAGAGGGGAGCCTTATGCATGGTTCGGCGAGGCGATGGTGGACCCTAGTGACGCAATCCCATGATGAGGAGGCGCTCACGTGGGCAGAGTTTGAGCGGCTCTTGAAAGAGGAGTTCTATCCGGTGACGCTGAGGTCAGTGCGGATTCACGAGCTTCTGTAACTTCGGCAGGAGGGTCTGACCGTGTCGGAGTACTTGGCAAGGTTTACAGACCTGTCACGCTAGTCCCTAGATATGGTTAGAGACCCATTCTTCAAGGCTTAGACATTCGCGCAGGGCTTACGTAGGGACATATGAGCAGGTCTGGTTTCCTTGTGCCTGCCCACCTATGTTGGAGTGTTGGAGTGAGCATTGGTGGTGGAGAGGTTTCTGGCTGAGCAGTTTCCCCCTGTTAGTGTTGGGAACGTGAGAACTGAGATGTCGGCATCTTGTAGCCGATGACTGACTCAGGGGTCTGTACGTGGCTGACGTTTCAGGCGGTGACCCCAGGATGGGGGATCTGAGGCTCAGGGCTCACATGCCAGTTTTGGTCAGCAGCAGGAGAGGCAGTGTTATGCTTGTGATGGTCGGGGAAATCTTGCTATAGATTGTCCGACCCGTCGTGCTACTTAGAGGGAGCCGGTCGATGGACAACTTTGGAAGAGGCAGCGTCTCAAGCAAGGAGGTCCGCAGGGCGGCGGACGTGGCGACAGAGTGGGTGCAGCGGGAGGAGGTGGTAGGAGGTACCATTTTCCACCACCCCCACCCCAAGTTTGTCCACACCAAGCTTAGGGAGCTGGTGCCGAGGGCGAGGACAGCTGCATGCCCTGGAGGCTGTTTACCCAGAGGCACCGTGAATGGATAGAGGTATGCCTTGTGTCCTTTCTACATTCTGCAGTAGTTTGGTAGACACTGTTTAGTGGTACCATTCCTTTCGATTTCTTGCTCGAGTTTTGTTCAGGGCATTGGTAAGACCCTGTGTGGGTGTTGTTCGGCATAATTCGAATGTGTGAGGAATAGGGATCCTTCCCACACTGAGATGTGTTTTTGTGACATGATTAAAATAGTGTGGGTGAGTCAGTGCTTCCCAATGCGGATAGTATTGAGGATTGGTGGATGAGTCCCTCTGAATTATGTGTTCGGTCAAGGGTGTTTGTTGGTGAACTCACAGGTGTGTGAGACCCAGTTGAGTGTCGAGTGGCTTCCCTTGATCTTAGGGCTTTTCGGTGATGAAAAGTTCTAAGGTGGGAGGATGTAGCGACTCGGTTTTTTGGCCCTGTCACAATTTATAATATTTCTATGAAAAAATCCAGATCTAGGCGCGAAGACAGCGTGCGATTCAGAGGCCCGATGTTCCCAGAATAAATTTTATAAAAATTTTATATATTTTGTTTACTATGCACATGGTGGGGGTGTGATATCTCCTAAACGGAAGCTCATAATAGGAATCTGAGGGCACAGTTGCATCCAGAACGTGTCGTTTACCCTAGGAGAGGTGTACACTTTGCTGGCGCGAGCCTACGGTGAGAAACACCATCAGGGTCGTTTCTGTAATTAAATGGAGAAGTTCGTGTTCGAGCGTCGGCTCGAATAACATCTGAACGGAGTCTCGGATGGAAAATCTGATTCCGTATTTGCATTTTGAATGACAATTTTATTCTTGGGGTGACCTTACCTTTGTTCGCATCGGGCGTCGGGTCTGAGGCGGGTTTGGCGCCGGCGGGCGGCTGATATAAATATCAGCACCCCCTCCTTTTCATTCCTCTCTGTTTTTTTCCATTCATCACCGCTGATCCACTGAATCGAGCAAACAAAGCGCCCATGAACTCGGATTTCAATGGGGGACGTTCCAGGAGCGTGCGACGGAAGCTCTGGAGTGCGGATCTAAGGCAGAACGTCGGCGTTTTGCCCGCGAGGTAGGTAGATTTCAGTTTTAACCTCCAATCCCGTATTTTCTGTTTTTTCTTGTAAATTGAAGCCATAACAGTGTAGATCAGGTCTTGAGGGTCATTCAGACGCCTCTAGATCGCAAAACGGACCATCGGGGAGCACCCGGCGGTCCGCAGAAGAGCTGCCGGCGCGGCGGCGCCGCCGCCGGCGGAAGGCGGGCCGGCCGGGTGAGGTGGCGGCGGCTGCCCGGTGTGCGGCAACGGGCCGCCCAGGGCAGCGGTGCGGTGGTCCCGCGGCAGTGCGGGATGCGGTACGGCGGAGTACTGCCGACCGGTGCAGGCCGGCGGCTGCGGCGGCCGGACCGGCCGGGGTGGGGCGTGCGGGCCGGTTGGGTCCAATTTTGATCGGGGGTTCTAAAAACCCACGTTTTGTGTAATCCAAATGCCTGATTTGCGCTCCGTCTAAGACAACGCGACCCTGGGATTGAGACGGACCTATTGGGATAGGTTTGGGTTTTTTTTAGGCTGCGTCCATGACCCGGGGTCACGAAACATCGAATAATAATAATATTTTAATTATTATTCGACTTTGACCGGCCGTAACTTTTGTGTGGAGTGTCTGTTTGACGTGCCGTCAGTGGCCTTGTGACCCTAATGGTATGAGGGACTTCTTGAGATGGTTCCCGGGTGTTGGGAATGAGAACAGGGTGCGGGCCCCATGAGGTCGGGTTTTGGCGTTTCCGGAGAAACGCAGCTTCTCCACCAGGAGTCTGATTTTGGTGGATGATTAGTCGATCCTGTGTGTTTTTTCGAGAGGATCTCAATGATGTGATCCGGTCGATGAGTTTCAGAATCGAGGCATGGCCCCCACCCAAGCTGGCTTCGGCGAAAAGTACCTTTTTCACCGGGTGCCCGTTTCGGACGAGCGAGTAGTCGATTTCGCTCGTTTTTCTGAGGGGATCATCGTGGTATGATCCGCTCGATGGGTTTTGGGATTCTTGTGTGGGCCCCACACGAGCTAGCTACGGTGAATAGTTCCTTCTTCACCGGTGCTCCGTTTCAGGCGAGTAAACAGAATATCCTGCGTGTTTTTCCACGTAGATCACGATGGTGGCCTCGGTATTGGCCTTGAAGGTTCGCAGTGTGGTGATTTTGCAGGTCGCTCAGGTTAGCGACGTTTTAGACCAGTAGTGGTTGAGGGTCCTCCCTTGGTTCGTTTCCACGAGGGTTCGTATGGCATCACAACCTTCGTACATGTTCGTGATCATGTCGATGGGATGTTTAAATTGTTAGAGTTGTGGCATCCCTCCGGTGGGCCCGGAGCGGGATCCTCTATAATCTTTCCCTAGATCGTGTTCTTGGTATTGCTGTGAGAACTTATTCACGGGTGGTGATCCCCTATCTAGTAGGTTATCCTTGTAGCATTTGTGGCATCATTGGGCATATGATCCCCTGCATAGTGGGATGTGCTCTGTAGGGTTGTGGCATGGTCGTGTATACGATCACCTGCTCAGCATCATGTTATAGTAGGGTTGCGGTATCATTGGTTATGTGATCCCCTCCTCAGCGCGTCGTTTCAGTAGGGTTGCGGCATCGTCGGTTCGATCCCCTATATCACGAGTTATACTAGATAAGGTTCTGGTATCGTCGTGACCGCCTTTATATGGGCGATGATCCTCTATCTGAGTGATGTGCTTCTGTCGAGCGCCAGATTGGGTTGTGGTATCCCCCAGCGGATCCTGGGTGTGATCCCCTATCTGTGAGAACTATGAATGCCAGATTGGGTTGTGGTATCCCCCAGCAGATCCTGGGAGGGATCCCCTATCTGTGAGATCTTCTTCTATCAAAGTGGTTTCTGGTATCCCCTAGCGGTCTCTATAAGTGATCCCCTATCTGAGGAGTTGGGTGGTTATGTTGTTTTAGCGAGTTTTCCTCAGTGATGATATCCGACGAGCATGATCTCTCAGGTGAGCATCTGAGTGGTTTGTGAGAGACCCGATGGAGTGAATCTCTCGTATGAGGGTCATCTGGGATGACAATGTTCGTGTGGTGTACTCTCCTGGTTGTGGACAGGTGCTGGTGATGAGGTTAGTACCTCATGTGGCATGATGCGTGAGATGATTATATCTGTATTGTTTAATGTGTAAGTATGGTCATACAATTGAGCTGTGCTGACGAGTTGTGTTTAGCCGAGGATGGTCACGAGATGGAGTTTCTCTCTTTTCTGGGTTCCCTCTGGTTGGGATGAGGAGACTGATGGCTTTCAATTACTCTCTTTGGTTTTGGGTTTTTGGGGTACCTACTGAGTATGATTATACTCACCCTTGCACGAGCATTTCCCGCACATGTTTGTGTCTTTTGCAGACCACATGCCTTTCGACGGTGTCCCAGGAGGACCCGGAGCAGGCGGAGCTGAGTGAGCAAGACTGACCGGGGTGTTTTCCGGTGCGGTGCCGAGGGAGCTTTCCGGTGGTGTTTGTGGCAGCGTCCCCCTTCTTCAGAGCAGGTTGGACATGCTTTGTAGTTTTCTTTTGGTGGGCCCTGTTTTTCCCTTTGTACTTATGATGTACTCTGGTTGTGGGATAGTTTATGCATGAATTTTGTTTTCAGTTTTATATATCTCTCCACTGTTGCATGAAGGTGTATGTGGGTGCGTGTGTACAGGTACCTTAGGTTAATGCCTCCCATGTGTGTGATAGCCTACTCGGCGCTAGTCTCCATCCCCTGGCCTATTGGAGGAAGGCTTGGGGAGTTACGGATCGAGCCCCGTTGGGTCGGGTCGTGATAGAGTGGTATCAAAGAAGGTTCCACCTTTGGGATCTCAGAGCATAGCTATTCTAGCTGTTAGTTTTGTTTGGGTTGCATAGCGGCAGTGTTAAGATGTTTCGAGTTTGGATTTCCAGCCAGGGACTCCAGTGTTGGTGCGGTGGCAGACGTATCCATAGACCAAGACTCTGATAACCTGCCTTTCGAATCGGGACATTTGTACACTGGTCGTAGGGACACAATTTTACATGCATCGTATAGGATTGGGTTTTTGGGTATTTCCTTGTCCTTCTCGAGTCAGCTCTCCTGATATACTCTTTGAATGTGGTGCTTCTTCAATATATGTCAGGATGCCTCCATGATGACAGCCAGCGAGGGTTCCTCAAACGGATTGTGGTGATGATCTGCCTTATTTAGAGGCTATGGACCAGGGCGCAAGTTCTGATGTTGCACCTCTAGGTGGTCTGCCAGTTGAGCCACCACCTGTTGAGAAGTTGGTTGTGCCGGCAGTGCAGGACGAGGTTGCACGCAGGCTGAGTGCACTGCACGAGTTCCCAAGGCAGCGAACTCTGATGTTTCGGGGTGAAACAGACCCCCAGGCAGCTGATAACTGGCTTGAGGCATTCACATGAGTTTTCTGCCTAGTGAGGACACCTCCAGATCAGATGGTGGTCCTAGCGGTGAGCCTTCTGCATGGTTCGGTCGGGCGATGGTGGAGCTTGGTGATGAATTCCCCTGATGAGGAGATGCTCACGTGGGCTGAGTTTGAGTGGCTTTTCAAGGAAGAGTTCTATCCAGTGACGCTGAGGTCAGTGCGGATTCAGGAGCTTCTGCAGCTTCAGCAGGAGGGTCAGACCGTGTCGGAGTACTCGACGAGGTTTGCAGTCCTGTCGTGCTGCTCCCTGGATATTTTTCGAGACCCGTTATTCAGGGCTTGGACCTTTGAGTAGGGCTTACACAGGGACATCTGAGCAGGTGTGGTTTCCTTGTGCCTGCCAACCTATGCTGGAGTGTTGGAGCAAGCATTGGTGGTGGAGAGAATTCTAGCTGAGCAGTTTCCCCCGGTTAGTGTTGGGAACATGAGAGATGAGACTTCGGCATCTGGTAGCCGATGACAGACTCAGGGGTCTGGACGTGGCCGACGTTTCAGGTGGTGACCCCAGGATGGAGGATATGAGGCTCAGGGCTCACATGCCAGTTTTGGTCAGCCGCAGGAGAGGCGGTGTTATGCTTGCGACGGTCGGGGACGTCTTTCTAGTGATTTTCCGACTCGTCGTGCTACTGAGAGGGAGCCGGTCGATGGACCGCCTTGGCAGAGGTAGTGTCTCAATATAGGAGGTCCGCAGGGCATTGTATGTGGCAGCGAAGCAGGTGCAGCGGGAGGAGGTGGTAGGCTGTACCAGTTGCCACCACCCCCACCCCCAGTTGGTCCATGCCAAGCTCAGGGAGCTGGTGGCTGAGGGCGAGGACAACTGCATGCCCTGAAGGCTGTTGACCCAGAGGCACCGCGAATGGATAGAGGTACGCCTTGTGTCATTTCTACTTGCTACAGTAGTTTGGTAGACATTGTTTTGCGGTACCTTTCCTTTTGGTTGTCTGCTAGATTTTTGTTCAGGGTGTTGGTAATACCCTGTGTGGGTGTTGTTCAGCATGCTTTGAATGTGCGAGGAAGAGGGATCCTTCCCATGCCGAGACGTGTTTTTGTGACATTATTAAAACTGTGCTGGTGAGTCAGTGCCGCCCAAAGTGGATAGTATTGAGTTGTGGTGGATGAGTCCCTCTGAATTATTTGTTCGGTCATGGGTGTTTGTTGGTGAACTCACTGGTGTGTGAGACCCAGTTGAGAGTCCAGTCGCTTCCCTTGAGCTTAGGGATTTTCGGGGACAACAAGTTCTAAGGGTGGTAGGATGTAGAGACTCGGGTTTTTCGCCCTGTCACACTTTGTAATATTTCTAAAAAGAATTCCAGAGCTAGGCGTGAAGACGGAGTGTGATTCCGAGGCCCTCTGTGCTCGGAATAAATTTTATAAAAATATTAAGTATTTTTTTTACTACGAACATTGAGTGGGTGTGATATCTCCTAAACGGTAGCTCATAACGGGAACCTGAGGGCACGGTTGTGTCCGGAACGTGCCGTTTACCCTAGGATAGGTGTAAACATTTCTGGCGCAGGCCTACGGTGAGAAACGCCACCAGGGGCGTTTTCATAATTAAATGGAGAAGTAACTGTTCGAGCATCAGCTCGAATAACATCTGAACAGAGTCTCGGATGGAAAATCTGAGTCCGCCGTTGCGTTCAGAACGACGCGTTTACCCTAGGGGTGACCTTAACTTTTTTTCATCTGGCGTCGGGTCCAAGGCGGGTTTGGCGCCGGCGGGCGGCTGATATAAATATCAGCACCCCCTCCTTTTCATTCCTCTCGACGATCTTCATCGTTCTTCACCGATAATCCGTCGAATAGAGAAAAAGAAGCGCCCACGAGCTCATATTTTAAAGGGGGACGTTCCAGGAGCGTGCGGTGGAAGCTCTGGAGCACGGATCTAAGCCAGAACATCAGCGTTTCGCCCGCGGTGTAGGGAGATTTGATTTTTAACCCCTGATCCCGTATTTGCTACGGTTTCCTACAAATTGAATCCATAGCAGTGTAGATCGGGTCCCGAGGGTCACACCGAAGCCTCTGGATTGCAAAACGGACCATCGGGGAGCTCTCGGCGGTCCGCAGAAGATCCGTCGGCGCGACTCGGCTTAGAGGCGCCGGCGCCGGCAGAGGGCGGCCGACCACGGCGGGCCGGGCCGATGAGGCGGCGGCGGTCGCCCGGTGTGCAGCAGCGTGCCGCCCAGCACGGCGGTCCCGCGGTGGGGTGGGCCTCAGTACGGAGGAGTGCCGCCGGCCGATGCAGGCTGGCGGCTCCGGCAACAGGACCGGCCGGGGTGGGCTAGTTCGGGCCGGCCGGAACGGCCAGGTGGGGCTGGTCGGGTCCAATTTTGACCGGGGGTTCTAAAAACCCCCGTTTTGTGTAATCCAAAAGTCCGATTCACACGCCGTCTACAGCAACGTGACCCTGGGATTGAGGTGGACCTATTGGAATAGGTTCGGGTTTTTTTCAGGCTGGGTCCTTGACTCGGGGTCATGAAACGTCGAATAATAATAATATTTTAATTATTATTTGACTTTTACCGGCCGTAACTTTTGTGTGGAGTGTCCTTTTGACGTGCCGTCAGTGGAGTTTTAACCCTGATGGTATGAGGGACAATGTGAGATGGTTCCCGGGTGTTGGGACAGAGAACGGGGTGCCGGCCCCATGAGGCCGGGTTTTGGCATTTGCGGAGAAACACAGCTTTTGCACCAGGAGTCCTATTTTGGCAGATGATTAGTCAATCCTTTGTGTTTTTATGAGAGGATCTCAATTTTGCGATCCGGTCAATGAGTTTCGGAATTGAGGCGTTGGCCTCACCCGAGCTGGCTTTGGTGAATAGTACCTTTTTCACCGGGTGTCCGTTTCGGACGAGCGTGTAGTCGATTTCGCTTGTTTTTCCGAGGGGATCTCCGCGGTATGATCCGCTCGATGGGTTTTGGGATCGTTGTGTGGGCCTCGTATGAGCTAGCTATGGTGAATAGTGCCTTTTTCACCGGTGCTCCGTTTCGGGCGAGTAAAGAGCCTATCCTGTATGCTTTTCCGCATAAACCGCGATGGTGGCCTCAGTATTGGCCTTGATGGTGCGCAGTGTGGAGTTGTTGCAGGTCGCTCGGGTTAGCGACGTTTTGGACCAGTAGTGGTTGAGGGTACTCCCTTGGTTCATTTCCACGAGGGTTCGTATGGCATCACAACCTTCTTATAGGTTTGTGATCCTATCGATGGGATGTTTAAACTGTTAGAGTTGTGGCATCCCTCCGGTGGTCCCAGAGCGATATCCTCTAAAATCTTTTCCCTAGATCGGGTTCTTGGTATCGCTCTGACCGCTTATTCACAGGCAGCGATCCCCTATCTAGTAGGTTAACCCCGTAGGGTTTGTAGCATCATCGGGCATATGATCCGCTACGTAGTGGGCCGTCCTCATTAGGGTTGTGGCATCATCGGGTATACGATCACCTGCTTAGCATCATGTTATAGTAGGGTTGCAGTATCGTTGGATATGTGATCCCCTACTCAGCGCGTCGTTTCAGTAGGGTTGCGGCATCATCGGTTCGATCCTCTACATCGCAAGTTATTCCAGATATGGTTCTGGTATCATCGTGACCGCCTTTATATGGGAGATGATACTCTATCTTAGTTATGTGCTTCTGTCGAGCGCCAGATCAGGTTGTGGTATTCCCCAGCAGATCCTGGGTGTGATCCCCTATCTGTGAGAACTACGAATGCCAGATTGGGTTGTGGTATCCCCCAGCAGATCCTGGGAGTGATCCCCTATCTATGAGATCCTCATCTACCGGAGTGGGTTCTGGTATCTGCTAGTGGTCCCTAGGAGTGATCCCCTATCAGAGGAGTTTGGTGGTTATGTTGTTTTGGAGAGTTTTCCTCAATAACAATATCCAACGAGCGTGATCTCTCAGGTGAGAATCTAAGTGGTTTTTGAGAAACCCGATGTAGTGAATCTCTCGGATGAGTGTCATCTGGGATTACAGTGTTCATGTGGTTTAATCACCTGGTTTTGGACAGTTTCTGGTGATGAGGTCGGTACCTCATGTGGCTTGTTGCATGAGCTAATTATATCTGGATTGTTCAAGGTGTATCTTTGGGGATACCCCTGAGCTGAGATGATGAGTTGTGTTTATCCGAGGATGGTCATGAGATGGAGTTTCTCTCTCATCTGAGTTCCCTCTGACTGGATGAGCGGACTGATGCCTTTCAGTTTTTCTCTTTGGTTTTGGATTTTTGGGCTGTCTACTGAGTATGTTTATACTCACCCTTGCACGGGCTTTTCCCTCACATGTTTCTGTCTTGTGTAGACCAAAGGCCTTTCGACGGAGTTCCAGGAGGACCCGGAGTGGGCGGAGCTGAGTGAGCGTGACTGACTGGGGTTTTTGCTGGTGCGTTGCCGAGAGATCTTTTCGACGGTGTTTGTGGCAGCGTCCCCCTTCTTTAGAGCAGGTTGGACACGCTTTGTAGTTTTCTTTTGGTGGGACCTATTTTTCCCATTGTACCTATACTATACTCTGGTTGAGGGATAGTGTATGCATGCATTTTCTTTTCAGTTTTATATATCTATGCACTGTTTCATGGAGGTGTATGTGGGAGCGTGTGTACAGGTACCTTAGGCTAATGCCTCCCATGTGTGTGATAGCCTACTCGGCACTAGTCGTCAGCCCCTGGCCAATAGGAGGCGGGCTTGGGGAGTCACGGCTCGAGCCCCGTTGGGTCGGGTCATGACATATGTACACAAAATTCCCCCTTTCTACTCAATAGGTTTGAAACTCCCGAGGGATATGATTTGGTATGTTCATAAGATTATTAGGAACAACAATTAAAGAAACAAAAGAAATACCATAAGGTAATAGTTTCTGAAAAAAACATAGATAATCTATATTGAAACCTAGGAATCACATGTTATGATATACATTTCCTTTAAAATATTATCATTTTTATTATCAAGGTTCAATTTTATATTTTATTTTCTATGTATTTAATCCAATTAATTACACTTTAAATTAATATCTAATGGAGGGAAATAGAATAACATATACCAAAAATCATTGTGATAGGAAATGTGATTATTTACCTAATAATATTCCAAATATGATTCGAATGGTTGTTGAAATAATTATGGTAGTAACTTCTTAGATGGCTCATGTTATGAATAATAACATGAATTGTGTTGAAAAACCTCTTTCTACATGGAAAGATAGTGTCTTCATCGAATCCTTCATGAGTCCATGGCCTCCCATGTTTACTAGATTTTATGATCCACTCCTTCTGGACTTGTAGATTAGCACCATTGAAAATATATTATCTATATTCTAGTGGTCAGAAGAAGAGAAACATGTGACAGTGGTCTATTATTTATATGGGGAATCTGGTCAGTGGGGAAAACTACTCAGAAATAAGAATTCAAATGACGAAATTGTTTCCATGGATTGGGAGGAAATCAAAAAAAAAATTTCAATAAATATGTTCCCTGAACACACTGTCTCATGATGGAATGATATTTCATCATACATAAGATGAAGGAAGACATGTCTATTGAGGCATATGAAGAAAACATTATAAGGATTGCAAGATACACCACTATATTTTTCATGAATACTAAAAGCAAGGAATATGGCTTCTTTAACGGACTAAAGCTAAGTCTAAAATTTGAGACATTAACCCTAATGAGAATATTTTCCTTTGTTCCCTTGAAGTTGAATTAGAGATCAAAGACTCCCATCATCTTATGTATGTAGTGAAAAAAGAAAAAAAAAGTTTATTATGGGTATATTATCAAATAAACTAGATGAAAGAAAAAATTATCAAATATCCCACCTTACAAAATCATGGGAAGAGTCATCCTAGAAATAGTCTAAGGGAACCAAAAAATGCTTCAAATATATAAGAATGGGGCATATCACTTCCAACTTCTAAATGGAATGGATGAATTCTACAAATGTGGAAGAATAAAGTTTATAATCAACACTCATCTCATTGTTATGTTTTCCTACTGAAAATAACTTTGTCATTTTGAAAACCAATTCCCAAAGAATAAGGTTTTTGAGGGAAATAAAAGAATCTTCCAAGGAAACATGTAAGGTCTTATGATATCACTACATATACAATGGAAATTGAAAATGATGTGGTGACAATTATGTTGTTAGTTCATTCCATAATAGCAAAAATATTATTTGATTTTGGTTCTACACATATTTTCATATCATTCGAGTTTAGTACAACTATTCAAACAATATCTAAAAAATATGCAGTTTGAGTTATCTATGATAATAGGATATTATTGTATCAAAAGTATATAACTCCCCCACAATTAATTTTTTCGGACCACACCTCTAGTAAAATATCATTGTACATCCATTGGTGGAGTTTGATGATTTATTGGGCATGTATGGTATATCTTTATTCCAATCCAACATCAACTATCGAGAAATGGAGATCACTTTTAAAATCTAGAAAAATAATCCAATTCTGTACAAGTGTATGGAGGAGGAATAATCTCCATTAGAATCATTGAATCATGTGTGGACATTATTACCTTATGAGGAATCACATATAAAACAAATTATTAAGACAAAGGATATAATCAGGCTTGAAGACATGACCATTGTGAGGGAATACACTGATGTATTACCCAAGGAATTTCTGGGTCTTTCCCCTGATCAAAATGATGAATTCTGAGTTGAAATTATTCTTATATCTCTTATTATTTTTTAAAACCCGTATATAATGGTCATCGTAGAGCTGAAATAGATGAAGAAGCTCCTACAATATAATCTTGAAAATAGTTTTATATGCTTGAGGTCATCACCATGGGGTGAAATAGTCCTCTTCATTATGAAGAAGAAGGGATAAATGCACCTCTATATTAATTATAATGAGATCATTGAAATGATGATAAAAAAAAGTATACCATTCTTCAGATATATGCCTTGTTCAATAAGTTACATGGGGCCGATTACTTATCTAAGGTCGACCAACGGTTTGGATATCAACAATTAACAGTGAGGAAGGAATATATTCTTAAGATAGGATTTTGAAAAAGTTATGGACACTATGAGTTCATAGTGTCACCCTTAAGACTTACTAATGCTCTAGATATTATCATGTATTTAATGATTATAGTTTGTAGATATTACACCAAAAAATGTGAGGTAGTAATTTTTGATGGTGTACTAATATTCATTAAGAGTAAATTCAAATATGAAGAGACTTTGAATACATTACAAAAGACTTTATTAGGCGAGTAAATTCATTAGATGTATAGTAAATGTGGGTTATGGATGGGGGATATAACAGTCATGGGTCATGTTATCACAAGAAAAGGAATATCTCTGAACACTTCCAAGCCAATGGATATTGTATATTGTCCTAGGACAACATCAGTAATGGAGATCTTTAGTTTCCTTGTCCTAACTAGTTATTTATGAAGATCTATGAAGAAATTTTCATGATTTTAAAAACTCAATAAGCAAGAAGACACAAAATGGTGTTAATTTTTTATGGATATAAGAATATGTTGAAAAATTTAATGATCCCCACAAGAGGCTTATTACTACACTAGAACTCACTATCTTACAAAATTTATAACACTTTGTGGTGTACAACGATGCATAAAATAAGGTGTTGTGATATTTAATAATTCATAATTATAATTTTATTGCATATTCCTCATGTATGTTCAAAATACATGAGAAAAACTATAATACACATGATCCGGAGTCAACAATTGTGGCATTAAAATTAAAAAATCTAGTGGTATTATCTCTATGGGGATAATTATTAGATATATATTAATCACAATAGTATAAAATATATATTCACATAGATGGAAAATAATATTTTTTGGGGAAGATAGTTGTAGCCATGAAGGATTAAATCATCTAAATCTTCTACCATCATGGTAAAATAAAATATTGTGGCAAATTCTCTATGTGGAAAGGATCCAAAATTTTTTCAATGATGAAAATTTAGAACGATCTAATATTTTGATACTTATAAAGGATATAAATTGTAATCATTATTGAAGGAACATGATTAATCATGTATCAAATTATCTCTCAACCATCCCTTATGGAGATAATAATGTAAGTTCAATGAAATGATTTGGGAATTCGTAAAAGGGTGTAAGGTATCAGAAATGTGAAATCCTTTGAGATTCAAATGGATGGAGGAGTAGTGGGATTTGGGTCTTGATTATGTCTATCATCTAATTTCTATATAAAGTAGTAGATTCTGAATTACGCATATAGATCGACCTTTTCTATTTACCCTAGGAGAACACATATGTATTAATATCTCATAGGGAACTGTTGGTGGGACAATATGAAGAAAATGATTTCTAAATATACATATATGTTCCTGGTATGTCTTCATGTGAAGGATGAATTGAAAATTTACAAAGGTTTGATAAAACCATTATCCATACTAACATGGATATGGTAACACATCACCATGGACATTGTCAATTTTTTTCCAGAGATTCCAGATGGAGCAATGATATATGGGTTATTATGGATCATCTTACCAAGACAACTCATCTTATCATAAAATGGGAGGACTTTTTATTGGATCATATTTCATTGATATATATCAAATATGTTGTAAGTAAACATGGAGTACCAATATTGATCGTATCTTATCAAGAAATTATATTCACCTTAATGTTCTAGAACATCTCTAACATTCTGTAAGCATTGAGATAAACTTCAATATGGCATATCATCCACCAAATGATGACCCATATGAGAGATCTGTTTAGACAATAGAAGACATTTTTATAGTGTGTTCTATGGAATTCATATAAGGATAGAACCAACATCAACATTTGGTTGATTTCTATTACAATATTTTTTTCCAATTGATCATCATAATGGCTCTATATGAATCCCTTCATGGGAAAGTGTGCAGAACATCAGTATGTTGGGATAAAGTTGGCGAGAACAAGATACTATGAATCGAAACTATTATTGAACTGTTCAAAATGGTGAAAACCTGTTACCATCACCTCATTCCAGACCAATTTCAACAAAAGAGTAACACATACAATCATTAATGACACCTTGAGTTGAAATTTGGAGATACATTATTTCTCAAAATATCTCTATGAAAGAAGGTCTTCATATTTGGGAAGATATGAATGATAATTCCAAGGTATATCAGCCTCATTTAGATTCCTGATCATATTGGAGCTATTTTATATTGACTATTACTTTTACATTCCATGTATAACGTACACGACATATTCCATGTATCCCTCTTAAGACAGTAGATATCAGATCCTTTACATGTACTATCTTCATAGTTTGTATATGTACATAATGATATATATTATAAGGAGAAGCCAGTGATGATCTTGGATCACAGAGATAATGTTCCATGAAAAAAGGAAACTCACCTATTCAAAGTACTATTGTTGACCCATAAGAACGAAGTGGCTACATGGGAACTGGAGGAAATGATGAAGGAAATGTACCCATACCTATTTTCTGTTAAAAATTAAAAACAAAATTTAAAGGGTGAAATTTCATAATGGGGAAGAATGTAATGACCCTGGATTAGATCAATAGAAATTAACTTATTATTATTTTTGTATAGTATAATCACATTAAATCACATTGACAACACAGTAAAATCACTGTGAAGTAATAATTATGGAAATAAAAGGCATTTCTAGAATTTGAAGAACATATACCAAATGAATAGTAACTTGAAATTTACATCAGTAAAATGGTCATCATCAATAATAAACTGGACAACTGAATAGTAAAAAATAATGAAATAATAAATATTATTTATCAATATTTTAAGTAAAAAATATCATATAATAATATAATAGTATAAGTAAATTAATATATTAAAAAATTATTAATTAATTGTTGATATTTCTATAAGAAATAAATATTTAATTAAAATTTTACTACTAATTTATTGTTTTAACATAAATTTTATTTCCATAAAATATATTCATAAATATTAATTTTTTGACTTATGATTATATAACAATTTCTTATGAACATAGTTAATTTTTTCAAAGTGATAGAAAATCAATAATAATTTCATAATATGTATTTTTTTAGTAAATTAGGATTTAAAAAAATAAATATCTCATATATAGAAAATTAATTTCATAAAATGGAATATGTTTTTTAATTATACATTTCAAAAAATGGTGAGGGTAAATTTTCCGTATTTTTCTAAAATACATGATTTTTTGGTGAATGTAACACCCTGAGATTTTATGAAAAATATTCCTTTCATTAATGTATTGTGTTGTACACTACACCAAAAGGAGGTTGCACAACACGCATCCTTGACTTGCCTTGCATTACACGCAATAACGACCTTCCTCGATAGCGTGTGTAGTACGCAGTAATGAGTTTTACTAAACACCAATATGCTATTAAAATATTATTAAAACTAGCCGTTATGAATATTAATAACCACTTTTTGAAATTTTGTAAATTTTATTTTTCCAAATGGTCTTCATTTTTGGATTTGGAATATCGAAATTATCTTAGGGTGAAATTTTGGTACTTTTCGGATAACTTTCATATTCTGATGAATAGTGAAACTTACTAAATTTTAATTAAAAACAACCTTTTTAATAGAAATAATTAATAGTGATAAATTATTAATTTTATTGGTTTTAAAGTATATTTAGAACATATTTTTACAATTTAATACAATTTTGGTTATTGGATGTAATTTCACATTTAAACCAGACATAAACAAGTGCCAATCTTTTGATAATTATTATCTCTTAAAAACACGCTATTTGTTTTGACGACGGGAACTAATTTTTAAATTAATTAATGCAACTGATATGATTTGAATTTGGTAAAATAGACATCATTTTTGAATTCTTATTATAAAATATATCTTAGGCCTAATTTTTGGTATTTTTCTGGAAACTTTCATTTTTTGATGAATAGTGAAACCACTAAGTGGTAGTTAAAAAAACTGAATTTTTCATAAAACATAATTTTACCACTTCTGTGAGTGGAATTTCGAAAATCCAAGAGACACGGTTAATATTAAGGACTAAAATGTGGTTCAATGAGATGAAAATAATTTTTGGTGAACAGTAATGTTTTACTTTTTTTACCACGGTTAAAAGTAAATAGGGTAATTAATGGTAAAAATGATATTATTATTACCCTAACACATGTCCTAATTCTATTGGAGAAGTGTAATTCGACCAAAAACAACCTTAGAAATAAAATATGACCATTTAGGCCCACTTGGATTAGATTAGGACATTTATTATTAATTTATTTAAAGAAGGGTTAAAATAGTTAAAATCAAAGTTTAATAAGTAAATCATTTTTAATATGGGGTTATACATAAGATAAATTTGACTATAAATATTCATTAGAAAGATAAAACTATTTCTTACATAATGGTAGTTTATTTTTAATTTTTAGACATTAAATAATTTAATTTATTTATGACACAACGATTATGCAGTAATTATCTTATTAATGAAATATTGACATAATTGATGTTATAAATACCCAAATAAATATAATTTGAGACTTTTTAGGAACTAAACTAATTTTTTAGGTCACTATTACATGTTAGTATTTATTTAATTAACTTTTGTCGAAGTAATCACTCTGTTATGAGTTTCAAAAAAATCAACTATTGAATAGTCTCAAAATTGACATAAAATAGTTTTTAAAACAAATATTATATTAATAATTGTAATATTATTCCTAAAAATCTATGTTTCGGCCAAATGGCTTAGATAAGGTTATATAGCTTAATAAAACACAACTTGGGGGTCTCTTGGATGTATATGGTAAGTTTATTAACTATATAATATAAAAATACAAAGTGACATGGTAAATGTCAATCTAATTAACTAAGAGTTAAAACTAAAAGATAAGGTTAATATAATGACCTAAACATGTCTAAATTCTATTGGATGAGATGATTTCGACCCATACCCACCTTATCTTAGAAATAACTCAATTTGGAGCTATTTAAAACCGAAATTGACTTTATAATAAAATAATATTTTTTAGTTATTCCAAAGGTGCCCCTCTCCTCCCTTATAAAAGGGCACCTCCTCCCCCTCTTCCTCACACCACTTTGAGCCTTCAAGATCGGCCAAACCCTGCCAGTTCTTTCTCTCCACTTCCCTAGAAATATCCTAGAGGTTTGGTCTTCTTCAAAGACCTATTTTAGTGTCCTAAAAGGAGGTCTCAAAGAAGCACTTCAAAGAAGAGGTAATGTCTGTTACCGATTCTTTCATCATTATTTCTTCTTCCACTTCTTCTTCCTTAGTTGTTTAATTATGAAGTAATAACATCAGTATCACTAATATACTGATATGTTACTATAAGTATGAAACAACCCTATTTCACCATCTATCCATCCTACAGAAAAAGAAATCATCGCGCGTGCGTACGTACGAAATACCGTCTCAATGCCATGGTGTAATCTATTTTCCACAACCACCTTACTTGGATGGGTATAATGGTGTAAATAATGAATATATATGACTATTATAAATTGATATTGATTCTGAAATAGTATACATACACTCCAATACAATTCCACGATCATAGGAATGATATCATCACTCGTGCGTACGTACGGAATACCGTCTCCACGATGTGATGCGACTCGTTTTACATGATCTTCATTTCATAATGATTATATAAATGAATTTAATGAATTAATATGATATATATTACACTAATACCATTCTGTAAATGAGGTATCTATAACCTAAATAGAATAATAAGAATTTATTCGACAAAACACGCATAAGAACAAAAAGTAATAAACACCCGAATAACAAGTAGTAATGAAATATTACTAATAATAAACTAAGAATATGACCATATATGATATCATAAAAATAAGTAAGATTCTGTAATAAGTCAATAACAATATTTAAATCATTATACAGGAGGTTCGGACACGTACAAAGCATATCGAAATGGACTTTGTCCACTAAGATAGTCATGGAAATGAGTCTTGACTAACAAGAAATGATTCTCTATGATTATGTGTGTATGGCACAAAGTTTCATGTTTTAAGTTTTGATTATTGGGATTACAATTCACTACTATGATTTATCCCATGTTATGATATTATGATCTCTTTTGCAGGTTAAGATTTTAAAAATGTTATGTTCTTATGAATATGATGTGATTGATATTTCTTTTGTTTACCCTTACTGAGCATTTGAGCTCACCATTTTATGTTTTCTTTTCCCCAGGATATAAAGAAAGGGTTTATGTAAAAAAGGAAGATTTTTATGGGAGATGTTGAAGATCATTCACCACGATTAGAAGATTATTTTCCGAGTTTCCAAAGACACTAAACTATTACAGTCATTGTGTCTGTGTTTTTGTTATGTACTAAGAATTCTGCAAAAGTATTGTAATGTCCATGTATGTCAGGCTTTGGGTCTCTACAGTTGGTATCAGAGGAAAGGTTTAGTTAACCATTGGAAACTAGGATGCGAGAACTTTAGTGATATCCCTAGAGATATTTCTAAGGTATGTCTAGGGATGTCCCTAAAGTTAAGTATAAGTATAGGTTATAGTCATAGAATTGCGCTAACGATCTTAGAATTAAACCTAAGATGTTAGATATTGAAGGTACTCCCCCTTTATTATGTTGTTTTCCCTAGCATGATTTTTGCCTCTCACACTATTCTTTTTGGGTTTTAGACGATGGCTGGAACCCGAAGGAACCGTGCTGATCAATGCAATGGACAATGCAATAATTGTCCTCCTAGAAAAAGCAAATGTTATGGGAGATGGAGTGCAAAATCTTATTGCTATACTTACACAAGATATGAATCATTCTGGACTTCTAAATGAGCAGAGAAGGAAATAATATTCTATTGAGTCCTTCATGAGGCAACGTCCACATTATTTCAGTGGGTCTTCTGATCCACTTGTTGCTGAACAATGGATCAGTACCACTGAAAAGATATTTTCAGTTCTTCAATGTTCTGAACATGATAAATTCATCTTAGTAGTATATCGTTTGGAAGGTGAAGCTGATCAATGGTGAAATCTTATCAAGAATACGTGGCAAAGAGGTGAAATTGATTCCATGGAATGGGACGAGTTCAAGAACTTATTTTTCAATAAGTACTTCCCTCGTATTCTTCGAACAAAGATGGAGAAGGAGTTTCTTGAACTAAAGAAAAAGGATGATGAATCTGTTTGTATATACGAAGCGAATTTTTCAAGGCTTGCAAGGTATGCATCTAGCTTTATCATCCAACCTAAAAGTAAAGTTGATCGATTCTTCAGTGGCTTAAAACCAAATCTTTTAAGGAAATTAGATATAAGAGACTTCAGTATCTATGAATAAATTGTGTGTTGTGCTATTAAGGTATAAATGGATGTGGGTGTTACATATTCATCTCATGGTTTTGATAAGAAATGAAAGATGGAGTTCAAGGAGAAATCTCAGAATAATAGTAAAAAGAAGTTGAATGTTTCCTTATGCTCAAAGCGTGGAAAGAAGCATAGTGGAGATTGTTTTAAAGGGACTAGATAATGTTTTAAGTATGGAAAATAAGGTCATCAATCAGTTGAGTGTCGAAGTAATGGAAAAAGGGTTGCTAATGGTGTGAATAAAGAAACGACTGCAGAGAACGCACCAACAACACTTCAATGCTTCATGTGCAATGAAATGGGGCATTATGATAATCAATACCCAAATCCAAGGGTTAATGATGATCAACATGAGCAACCACTTAATTCAAGGGACAAAGGGAAGTCACATGCGATCACTATTGGCGATGTTGAATATGATAATGATGTGGTGGAATGATTAAGTGCTTATGTAATGGGATTCCAAAATAATGTTATATATAGTATCGTGGAATATTGGAATATTTATGTATCGGTCTATTGTGGTTTTCAATAATTTTATGGTACCGGTAACCATGGAAAGTGATTGAGATATTTTTGGAAAAAAGATGATATGCACATAATGAAGGGAAAATGAGAAAATGAAATATTTGACAGTATTCATGAGCTCATGATTGATATAAGGACTAAGTGATATCATGGTTTGAGTATATAGATTTTTTGAGAATTTTGGTATGTGGAAAGTGTTAACTTTTAACTGACTTCATGTTTTCACTATGGTTAAATGGGTATTCAAGAGAATACATGATTAAGGCCAATGAATGTTTGGAATGTGACCAACAAGACATATCTTATGATATATGGGGATCAACGATGGTATTAAATATCTGGTAATCATTTTCACTATATTATGAGAGTGGACTACAGTATTATGGATAAGCCTAAAGATTAAAATGGATTATGATGGACATATGTTAGTATTGTTTAAGGATAGAAGTTTTTCGATATTATTGATGGGATGTTATAGTAATATAGTTTTAGAAAAAGGAAAACTTGCAGGACGGGCGACAGCACATCGCATCGGACAAGGCTGTGAGAATCGAACCCACAACCGAAGTGCGACTGGCCTTTATCGCCTACCACTGGCCTACAAGAATTCCCTGGTTAATTGAAACTAGATTTATTTTATTACGCTGTATGATATATGAAGTATAAGTTCATTTTTGGAATCGTATACGATTAACTTCACCATAGATGGTCTTATGTATTTTTGATAACTTTTGTAACCTTTTGTTTGAGACAGATGGAATGACCCATAATTCTATCACATGATCTGCTAACACTTCACGAATGAAAAATCCAACCTCATGTCTTTAAGAGATGAAGTGGAAATTATCCAAAGAATGACCAATGGTGAAACAGTACCAAAATCACGAAAGTATTTCTTCTAATTCCAATTTCATCAACTTTAGGGAAATGATCTTGAAAACCAAAAATGTTGTCCTAGTGCTCTTATATCTGATGAATTAGATGGTACCATATATCATCACAAATTTATGGCTTTGTGATTGCTGGATTTTCCATATCATGTTCTCTACCACTCTCCATCAGAACATGATGGTTAGATTTCTCTTCCATATCCATATTTTCACCTATGTGGAAACCCAGTGATTAGTTTATTTGGGTAACCTTTACATTTCATACTTTTTGTTTTTTAAAGAATTGTTTTGGTATTCCTTTTTACGATGTGGGTTTCTATTAAATAAACTTTCAAGTAGTAAACCATTTATAACCCCGATGAATTTTGAGGGCAAAATTCATTTTAAGGGGGGTAGAATGTAACACCACGAGATTTTATGAAAAATATTCCTTTCATTAATGTCTTGTGTTGTATGCTACACAAAAAGGAGCTTGCACAACACACATCCTTGACTTGCCTTGCATTAAACGCAATTGCGACCTTCCTCGATAGCGTGTGTAGTATGCCGTAATGAGTTTTACTAAACAACAATATGCTATTAAAATATTATTAAAACTAGCCGTTATGAATAGTAATAACCACTTTATGAAATTTTGTAAATTTTATTTTTCAAAATGGTCTTCATTTTTGGATTTGGAATATCCAAATTAGCTTAGGGTGAAATTTTGGTACTTTTAGGATAACTTTCATATTCTGATGAATAGTGAAAATTACTAAATTTTAATTAAAAACAACCTTTTTAATAGAAATAATTAATAGTGATAAATTATTAATTTTATTGGTTTTAAAGTATATTTAGAACATATTTTTACAATTTAATACAATGTTTTTTATTGGATGTAATTTCACATTTAAACCAGACATAAACAAGTGTCAATCTTTTGATAATTTTTATCTCTTAAAAACACGCTATTTGTTTTGACGATGAGAACTAATTTTAAATTAATTAATGCAACTGATATGTTCTGAATTTGGTAAAATAGACATCATTTTTTAATTCTTAATATCAAATATAGATTATGCCTAATTTTTGGTAATTTTCTGGAAACTTTCATTTTTTGATGAATTGTGAAACCACTAAGTGGTAGTTAAAAAACTAAATTTTTCATAAAACATAATTTTACCACTTATGTGAGTGGAATTTCAAAAGTCCTAGAGACACGGTTAATATCAAGGACTAAAATGTGGTTCAATGAGATGAAAATAATTTTTGGTGAATAGTAACTTTTTACTTTTTTTACCACGGTTAAAAGTATATAGGGTAATTAAGGGTAAAAATGATATTATTATTACCCTATCACATGTCATAATTCTATTGGACAAGTGTAATTCGACCTAAAACAACCTTAGGAATAAAATATGACCCTTTAGGCCCACTTTCATTAGATTAGGACATTTATTATTAATTTATTTAAAGAAGGGTTAAAATAGTTAAAATCAAAGTTTAATAAGTAAATCATTTTTAATATTGGGTTATACATAAGATAAATTAGACTATACATATTAATTAGAAATATAAAAATATTTCCCACATAATGATATTTTATTTCTAATTTTTAGACATTAAATAATTTAATTTATTTATGACACAATGATGATGTAGTAATTATCTTATTAATGAAATATTGACATAATTGATGTTATAAATACCCAAATAAATATAATTTGAGACTTTTTATGAACTAAAAAAATTTTCTAGGTTATTATGACATGTTAGGATTGATTTAATTAACTTTGGACGAAGTAAGAATTTTTTTATGAGTTCCAAAAAAATCAACTATTGAATAGTGTCAAAATTGACATAAAATAGTTTTTAAAACAAATATTATATTATTAATTGTTATTTTATTCCTATAAATATAAGGTTCGGCCAAATGACTTAGATAAGGTTATATATATTAATAAAACACAACTTGGGGGTCGCTTGGATGTATATGATAAGTTTATTAACTATATAATATAAAAATACAAAGTGACATGGTAAATGTCAAACTAATTAACTAAGAGTTAAAACTAAAAGATAAGGTTAATATAATGACCTTAACTTGTCTAAATTCTATTGGATGAGAGGATTTCGACCCATCCCCACCTTATCTTCGAAATAACTCAATTTGGAGCTATTTAAAACCGAAATTGACTTTATAATAAAATAATAATTTTTAGTTATTCCAAAGGTGCCCCTCTCCTTCCTTATAAAAGGGCACCTCCTCCCCCTCTTCCTCACACCACTTTGAGCCTTCATGCTCGGCCAAACCCTACCAATTTCTTCTCTCCACTTCCCTAGAAACATCCTAGAGGTTATGGTCTTCTTCAAAGACCTATTGTAGTGCCCTAAAAGGAGGTCTCAAAGAAGAACATCAAAGAAGAGGTAATGTCCGTTACCGATTCTTTCATCATTATTTCTTCTTCCACTTCTTCTTATTTAGTTGTTTCATTTTGAAGTAATAAAATCAGTATCACTCATATAATGATATGTTATTATAAGTATGAAACAACCCTATTTCACCACCTATCCATCCTACGGAAAAATAAATCACCGCGCGTGCGTACGTACGGAATACCATCTCCACGCCGTGGTGTAATCTATTTTCCACCACCACCATACTTGGATGGGTATAATGGTGTAAATAATGACTATATATGACTGTTATAAAGTGATATTGATTCTGAAATAGTATACATACACTCCAATAAAATTCCATGATCATAGGAATGATATCATCACTCGTGCGTACGTACGGAATACCGTCTCCACGATGTGATGCGACTCGTTCTACATGATCTTCATTTCACAATGATAATATAAATGAATTGAATGAATGAATATGATATATATTACAATAATACCATTATGGAAATGAGTTATCTATAACCTAAATAGAAGAATAAGAATTTATTCGACAAAACACGCATAAGAACAAAAAGTAATAAACACCCGAATAACAAGTAGTAATGAAATATTACTAATAATAAGCTAATAATATGACCTTATATGATATCATAAAAATAAGTATGATTCTGTAATAAGTCAATAACATTATTTAAATCATTATACAGGAGGTTCGGACACGTACAAATCATATCAAACCAAAGGTAAGGAAATATCACAATATCATTTTTATCCAAGATTGTTTATACATTAGTATTTACTGGGGTGTATTTTATCATCCAAATCCATGTTTCCTCAATATGTAATATTATTTCCATCCACCTAAAATTGTTTAAATCAAATTTTACCCTTCGTTGAGTTTTTAGTAAATGATATGAAAGGAATCTTTTGTCGTTTTTCGTACGAGGTACTTTTTGACATTTCCGAAAAAAGTACGAACAAAGTTTTTTTAACATATACGGCATGAATGGATTTTTAAAACATTATTTACAATAAGATTCCTTTACAAGTTTTCAAGTTTATTTTTAATCAACTTATTTTAATTTATAATTGTATGACATGTTAAGAAAGGAAAAGTGTTTTTGAAGCAGAAAGGATATTTTCTTCAAGAATGGAGTTCATGTGTTTTATCAAAATTAATTTACATCTAAGATAATAAAGGGTTCTTTTTTTATACATATTATTACATTTATTTTATTATGTTTTGATGAAATTATGTTTTTATGAATTCCTTTATCTTATATGAATTGTTTAATGATGTCACGATGTTTAAGATTCCCATTTTTATTACCTGTGTTATGATATGATGTATGGTTTATGATTTTATGTCACACATAAGAATGGTATCATTATGAGATGGGTGGGAACTATATCTCCCTCCAATGAATTGGGTAAATATTTTATATCTCATGAGGTAGACATGGCTGGAACGGTAGGTTATACCAGTTCAGTGAAACAGGACTGAAACGAGGGTGACTCGGTTCAGAAATGGACTTTGTCCACTAAGATAGTCTTGGCAATGAGTCTTGACTAACAAGAAATGATTCTCTATGATTTTGTGTGTATTACAAAATGTTTCATGTTTTAAGTTATGATTATTGGGATTACATTTCACTACTATGATTTATCCCATGTTCTGATATTATGATCTCTTTTCCAGGTTGAGATTTCAAAAATGTTATGTTCTTATGAATATGATGTGATTGATATTTCTTTTATTTACCCTTACTGAGCATTTGATCTCACCCTTTTATGTTTTCTTTTCCCCAGGATATAAAGAAAGGTTTTTGGTAAAAAAGGAAGATCTTATAGGGAGATGTTGAAGATCTTTCACCACGATTAGAAGATTCTTTTCCGAGTTTCCAAAGACACTAAACTATTACGGTCCTTGTGTGTGTGTTTTTGTTATGTACTAAGAATTCCACAAAAGTAATGTAATATCTATGTACGTCAGGATTCGGGTCTCTACAGTGAATATTGAAATACAATAATTTGTTGTCTTTATACATTAATAGATAGATACACTATGCCATGAGTCATCACTGTTGTAAAGACCATAATATAGAACATAAAGTTATTATTTTAATATTTATTTTTATAATTCTCAAACTATTAATAGTCTTGTTCCAAAATAAAAAAATAATGATTAAAATTAAGAGAAAACTCCCCTCTTTTAAACTATAAACAACACCCATCAAAACCACATATTCATAACACCTCTCAAGGCTTGAGTCTTGTAAAAATTAGACTAAAATTATCTCCTATTCCCATTCCCTACATATAGGAGATTTGTTTCCAAATAAATTTCCTAAATCATTTCCCGTAGGACGTTATCAAGAAGAAGGAATCAAGAGTTATAATGCTATTCCTTTTCTATTAATTACTTTTAATATTCCTTTACATTATTTTTATCTCCTCACCTTCTCTCATACAAATGTTATTATAACTGAAATAAAATACATTTAATGTTTTTTTATGTAAATGGAATAATTTATCATCATATCTCTTTCCTCCTCCTATTATACTAAAAATGAAAAAAACGTATGTGATGTATTAACTTATCACATTCGTGGATGAAAAGGTTCTAAATTTTCATTAACATCTTTAAGACTATTCATGAAACCATTTTATAGTAAAAATGATTATAATATATATATTATATATTATTTAATGTTGTACAATTATTTTATACACATTATATTAATTTATAAAAAATGAGGTCATTGTGATAGAAACCCGCCAAAATAAACCCAATCCATTATCATTAACTATTTATCTAATGATTCATCCTCATAAAATAAATCAAATGTAATATAAGGCCAATTTAATAATTAGACAATCATTAATAATATATATGTTCAATTATTGATAATTAATCCCAATTTACATGAATTTCCATAAATGTATACCAGTAAACAGGTCATGAAAAACAAGAAAACCAACAGGCCCAAATGATGAAACTGAATATATTAATCAATAAAAATGTCATAAATGAACTTAATAATGTTATTATGAGTGAAATAAATTTATAACTATTTATTTAATTATTAATTAATGAATCTAATTTAATTACACAAGACAATAAATTATTACGAAGAACACATTCAGTCTTAATGTACATGATTCTACCCAAACATCCATTATTCCTTTGGGTTGTTTTTTTTCTTTTCAAATAATTGAAATTATATTTTATATTTATCTATATTTTTTAATGATGTTTGTATTTTCAAAATTTATTTTTCAAGATCATTTCAGCCTTTATTTTTGGGGATATACATGTTTTTAATTGGTTCTCTACTCAATTATTCTCGATAAGTAAGCTTGATTTGAGGAAACATCCAAAATTCTTTGACATTTTCTAGTGCATTATATAATATTTTTTGGGACACAAATATTTTTCTATGATCGCTAATTTCAGTATGAAAACATTTTATGTTCAATTAATTTTTTATAAAATATATTGTTCAAATTTTTTTTTAAATTATCATTAATATTTCTCGTAAACAGCACTACAAACTATTTTAATTATAAAGTTTCATAAATACTATTATTACATGATATCATTTTTGAGTCAATGAGGTTTCATTATTACATTTCCATTCCTCTATGTTTCGAAAATCATAAGCACTCTATCTTAAGGAAAATTATTTTTTATCTTAATATGGAAATTTTTCCTTTTCCAATGAAATTTTATCCTTACCAATGTTTTCATTGTTCATTTTATAGTATCTATAAATCTAAATTATTTTATTTCTATGTGTAAAAATTTGGTTTCACATATAAATCCTTGGAATCATATAATTTCTTTGGTTATAAAGTATTATATTTTCAAGATCTGAATTCTCTAAAATTCAGACTAAAATTTCTCTGAAATTTAGACTCTGAATCCTTTAAAATCCAGACTCTTAATTCCCTGAAATTAAAACTCTCAAATCTCTGAATTTCAGAATCTGAATTATCTGAAATTTAGACATCTAATTCTCTGAAATTCAGGCACTGAATTATCTAATTTTTAGACTCCTAATTCAATGAAATTTAGAAATATATTTCTCTAAAATTTAATCTTTGAATATCCTGAAATTCATAATCTAAATTTTTTGAAATTCAGAATCAGAATTCATTAGAATTCTGACTTCGGATTCCTCAGAATAAATATTTTTAATTCAATGGAATTAACACTCTAGAATCTATAGAATTCAGATTCCAAATTCTGTGTAAAATAGAATATGAATATCCATGATCAATAGTCTTATAATTATTATTTGGTTAGACTCCGAAATTTATATTTCCTTAGACATCGAAAATTATATTTGGATGAGAAACCATATTTTTCTTACAGTTGTTATTTTTGTGAAAAGATATCTTACAATATGTTTCTAACTAACCATTGTTTGAGTGGAACATGTATAGGTCCCTCTGAAATTGAAGGTAAAATATGACCATTAGAGGAGGGAGTCGACTGTTTGAAAAGTGGCTATATATAGGAGCTCATTTGAACAATCTCACAACTGGTTGAAAACTCTAGAGATTCCATGTAGCTAAAATTATTACTAGAGAGAGAGACTATCATGCCTTGTGCATTCTGAAAAAATTGATCAGATTACTTCATGTGACTCTGATTATAGTTGTGTACAATCGAGGATGTCTGAGGATATGAAGACCGAGGTACCGACTACCTTAATGTTCTAGGACTTCTGGGATAGGAAGACATAGGTCCTGAAAACCATAAAGTTGAAGAGATTGCGGGGATAATAAGACAGATTATGATATTCCTATCAAGGGCATAACCCAGTGTGGGTAAGATAGACTTTTTTAATGTATAAATCATGGGACCTTTATCCAATGTTGTAAGATACCCAACTCATTTGGTAAAAAGATTTCATACTTGATACTTGTTTTGTTTCATGTTTATTTCCACTATATTTTAATAAAGAAGAAAGAATAACCTTATTATACTTTCTTGTAATTTTATTATTGTGATAAGTTAGATTCTATATGTTTTTAAGTAGAATCCTTTCCTTATAAACATTCATTAAGTTCCATTTTCCTAACTATATTACCAAAACCTATAATGTTTGTAAAACTAAAAGAGGTCTTGTAAATTTACTTTGTTTAACAATGTTTAACATAGTTGTTTTAATATTAAAAATGAATGTTTTTTAAACAACCAATTCACCCCCTATTGTAATTGTTCTTATTCATGATTATTTCATTCCTATAATTTTTATTTGAGGAGGTCCCTGAAATAATTATATTTTTATTTAAGTTTTCTTTACCATGTTTTCATTCTTCTAGGTTTTTTTCTTACTTAGAAATTTTTATCCATGTTTACCAAACATTCACAATTATAATGTTTCAGTGGAAATATATATTATTTTATAATTACAGGAATTAATATTGGTTCGATTGGAAATAAAAATCCCACTTGACCAAATATATTTGATGGTAATGATTAAGAGTACTAGAGAGATCCTATGAAGACTTCTGTTATTAATACAACAGTGGACAATTTTGTTATGATTAGAGGAGATTACAAGATTCCTCATAAGGAAGTTATAAACATCACCAATCAAGAAAATTAAAAATATAAACTAAACTAACAGGTACGTAATACATTGTTATGTTCCATGGCGAAGAATATATATTTTCAAGTTTGTTCGTTGGAAGATTCTATCTATATATAGAAAAAATAGAAGGTCACTCATTTTGGTACGACCAATGTTATAAAAACTAGAACAGCTATGCTTATTGTAGAATAACATAGATTTATATATCATTATGGAGAGCCAGTATGCAAGGTGAAAAATAGGTTTATGAATATTGTTAGTCGCCTACAATTTATGGGTGAGAAAGGTTTAGATGATGAACAACTTGTGGACAATATTATAAAAATAATGCCTAATTAGTGGGAATCTAAGAGAAAAAATATTGATTAGAATAGGAAAGTATCTATAAATACTATTGATGAGATTTTAGAAACTCTTCTTCATTATAAGACAAGAATTAAAAGAGATTCTAATACGAATAATAAGAAAAATTCCGACAAAAGTATTTCCTTTACTACTACTAAATTCTAGACTCTTGAATGGTTTAAATGATCCAAGTCAATGAAAGTATATTTTTTATCTGAAACTAGTAAAAGTTAATATAGTGAGAATGAAAAAGATAATCTTTCTTGAAGGATAAAATGATATTTCGAAATAAATACTTTCATTATATATATAATAATATATAAATAAATGATTGGAATGACTCTGAAGTCACATTTTATGAATGTAAAAGAGCCGGGAAAATAAGTCCAGATTGTCCTATGCTTATGAAAAAAGATAGAAATGAATATAATTATGAAGGGAATAAAAATAATTGCAATAAAAATGATGCTAAATTTTATTTGGAAGCCAATGACACATGGAGTTCCAGCAGTAGAAACTATTATGATGATTCCTCAGAGTATGAATGGTCTATATAGAAGAATCTTGGTCTACTAGCCAAGCTACCCATTGAAAATCATTGTCTAATGGACAAGGTACACAATGATGAATCTATCACTAATGCATATTTGAATGAAAATTATGCTAATGTCAAATATTATAAGTCTTCATATTAATAATCTTCTTCTGCTGATGATAATACAATACCTTCTTATGAATAAGTGTCTAGGTTTTATAAACTTCTTGAGAATGAAAATAAAAAACGCAATAAAAATCATGATAACGAAAATTATAGAATATCTATTATAACTAAATAAGTATCATAACTTTCTAAATATATTGATATGAAAATTGTTTTTTTTTAATGTATTTCCAAAAACCATGAGATTGTATATTCTAAGAATGATAACCTCTCAAAGGATATTGAAAATGAAATTTAGAATAAAAATATTTAAAGAATAACTCTTTTTCTAAAACAAATGTTTTTTAGGATAAAAACTTGGTTATTAAACTAAATTGAAAAATATTTACTCTGAGTAAGTTTTTTTCAAATTTAAATCTAGTAAGGAAAAAATTGAAAAGATATTTTCCCAATTTTGACCCCTAAGGAATACTTTTGGATTTGGTTATACACATTCTAAACTAGTTTTTCGTAATAACTTTTTTTGCCTCAAAGTGATCCATTCTACACAATGTTTTAGAGCAGTGGAAATTACTAAAAAAAATTCATTAAATAACAACTAGTATTTAAGTTTTTTTAAAACTTATTTTTTGAAGAAAAATTGTATTCCTAAAATGATGTTGTCTTAAATTTCTTGATCCATTAAAATTTGGATTTTGAATGTATAACACTCTTATTTTTAGAAAAATAAAGATAGTAACAATAGATATATATGGTAAATGGATAGTGGATGTTCCCAACATATAACTAGTACAAAACACTTATTTTAAACGATTATCAAGATGAAAGGAGTAAAAACAACTTTTGGAGATAATTCTCAGGGATAAATTAATTGTATTTGTAACATTGTTTCTCATGGTAAAATTTTGATTTAAAATTTTCTTTTAGGGTCTTAAGAACAAAAACATTAGAAAAATATAGTTTTGTAATGAAGGTTACCTTTTTAATTTTAGGAATGATAAGTTCTTAGTACACAAATCCAAGATTTTATTCATTCAGCTCATAAGAAAGAGAATGTATATACAATAGACATAAAAGTTATTAGGATCAATGATCTACCTTGTCTTAGTTCAATGGATGATTAATCATGGTTATGAAATAGAATGTTATGACATTTTATCCTTAGGAATCTATATATACTCTCTAATAAAATTCATGTTAAGGCTCTACTAGAGCATAGATTTGATTTTTCAAATGTTTGTGATTCTTGAAAATATAGAAAGAAACATAAATCATGTTTTAAATCAATAGGTGAAGTCTCAATTACTGTTGCATTATAGGTGGTGCATATTGATCTTTTGGTTCATCACAAATTAGAATAATTGGAGGAAAATATTATGTATTTTTCATAGTTGATGATTACACTAGATTTACATGGGACTATTTTCTAGCAAAAAATGATCATTTCTCTTATTTAAATATTTTTGGATCCCATGTTAAAAATGAGAAAAACCATCCATTGATAACAATTCATAGTGATCGAGGAGGATAATTTCTAAATTCTAATTTTGATTTTTTTGTAAAATAGGCATTACTCATAACTTCTCAGTACTGAGAAATCCTTAATATAATGGTGTTGTTAAATGAAGAAGTCAAATTCATCAAGAGATTACTAGAACCATGTTGAGTTTATATTCAATAACAAAACATTTTTGGGTTGATGTTGTAAGTATTGCTTGCTATATTATAAATCGAGTATTAATTAGAAATTTTCATAATAAAACCCATTACGAAATGTTGAATGGTAGAAAAACTGGACATTCTTATTTCAATGAATTTGTTTGCAAAGTATTAATTCTGAATACTAAAGATGATTTCTATAAATTCTCACCCAAATTTGATGATGAATTTGTTAGTCTACTCCAAAACTTCTAATCCTTATAGATTTTTTAATAAAAATACATGTACTATTGTAGAAATAGAATATGTTAAGTTTGATCAAATTGTTCCTTTTGTTTTTAAACATCCACGACCTATATATTCGGATGTGTTTTCAAAATGTTTTTATCAACCCTTGATAGAAGATCCTTATGATAAGGAAAATGTTAAAGAAAATATTTCTGAAGAATTTACCCTAGAATATTACCTACTATATGTTGATGAATAGGTTTTACAAAACCCAAATCAGTTATTTATTCGGAATAATCATAGTTATAATATCATGGGTGAGGTAAATCAACTTGTAAGGATAATAAGTTACATAAAAAATAGATATGAAAATATAGAATTTTGTGCCCAATAATAACCAAAAATCACTGATAAATATTTATGTTGCGATGATTGGATTAAATCCATGCATGATGAGCTAAATAAATTCAAAAGGAATAGAGTCTGGACCATGGTTGAAAGACCTAATGAAACATCTATTATTTGAGTAAAATGGTTCTTTATAAATAAGTGTGATGAAAATGGAACATTGTATGAAATAAAGGTAAATTAGTTGCTAAAGGTTATAATCAACAAGAAGGAATAGTCTATGAAGAATCTAATGCTCAAGTTTCTAGACTTGAATCTATTCATATTTTATATTCCTTGGCTGCATTCCTTAGCATTAACCTTTTTCAAATGGGTGTTAAATGTGATTTCCATAATGGATATGTTCAATAGGTAGTTTTGTTTAACATCCTCCTATTTGTAAATACTCAAAACATCAAGAACATGTTTTCAAACTTAATAAAGCTTTATATTTACTTAAACAAGACCATATAACATGGTATGATATACATAAAGTATTTTTGTTACAAAATAACCATGTTATGGGAAATGATGATCCAACCATTTTTATAATGAATGATAAGAAAAATGTTTTAGTTGGTTAAATTTATGTTAATTACATTATATTTGGTTCAACTCAACAATCGTTGTTTTATTCGTTTTTAAATCTAATGAAATATGATTTTAAAATGAGTATGATGTGTGAGTTAAAATTTTTCATATGTCTTCAAATTTATAAAAAACAAAAAAAAAATTATATATATAAACATAAGTAAATTAAATATATTCTTAGAAAGTATGTAAATAACAACAATAAGAGTATAAGTACTCTCATGGGTACCTCAAATTTAATTGATCTTGATGAAACTAGGAAACTAGTAGATCAAACATCTTTTAGAGGTATGATAAGAAGTTTGATATACTTGACAGCTAGTCATCCAGACATAATGTTTTCAGTATGCTTATATGAAAGATATCAATCCAATCCTAAGGAATCTCATTTAATGGTTGTGAAAATAATTTTTCATTATTTAAAGAGAACCATGAATTTAGGACTCTTTTATACTTTTGGAAATGATTTTGATTTAAAAAGTTTTTTGAATTATGATTTTAGTGGATGTAGAATGGATATGAAGAGTACATCCAGAACTTTTCATTTATTTGGAGATTAAATAGTTTCTCTTTCAAGAAATATGTAACTCTCAGTATCACTTTCCACTGCAAAAGTTGAATTATTTATAGTTGGAAATTGTTGTGATCATGTGTTATGGATTCGACACCCACTCACAAACTACGGTATGACTTTTCCCAAAACATATATTTTTTGTGATAACAGTAGTTCCATTTATCTATGAAATTTTTTTTAGATCACTCTCGTGAAAAACATATATAATAGAAATCACTTTCTTAGGGATCACACTCAAAAAGGGATATCATTCTTTAATTTATCAGAATGCAAGATCAAATTACTAATATTTTCCAAATATATTTACCCTTTGATAGATTTGAATACATGAAACAAAATATAGGAATGATAACTAAAAGGCAATCTTACAAATTAACATTCTATTCAAACCTAACATTTTATAGTAAGAAACACTTTTCTATAGGGGGAGTACGTTTGCTTGTTAAGAATTTTTTTTTTCATAATCAATATTTTTTCTATAATTACAATTTTTTCGTAATCAAAATTTGTCATAATAAAATGTTTTTTTCATAATCAAAATTTTTCATAATAAAATTTTTTGTTGGAAATTTTTTTTCCGTAATCAAATTTTATTTTAATCAATTTTTTTAGTAATTAAAAAAATTTTGTAGTTAAAAAACATTCATTTAAAAAAATCTTTCTTAAGAAAATTTTCTAGAATCTGAAGTTCGTCAAGAAAGAATTTTCCTTATTACTATTCTTTAGCATTATGGAATCTATGATTCTATTTTAAAATTTTCATAATCATATTTTTAAATGTTGTAATTTTTTATCTTGTTTAAAAAAAATTCGGATAAAATTTTCCTTAAATCCAATTTTTTTCTTAAAAACCTCAAATTATCGGAACATACCAAATTCTCTCTTCAGCTATTATCTCAACTATCAGATCTGATCCAAAGTTTTTCCACTATTGGATCAATTTTTTTATGTTAACTATCACCTTAAACACCTATATAAATCCCCCTGATAGTTGTCCATCATCAATTTTTAAATCCTTAGCGTGTTGAAGCTCTTCTGCAATTCTCAAGGCCCGTTCTGAATTTCCCAATATTCCCCAATTCTGAATGTCTATGGAAGATTCTCCTCAGAATCAAATTTCATCATAAATGGAAATATATGACTGGGATATATATAAAGAAAGATTAGTAGATCATAAAATCATTAATATGTATGATTCTATTATCTCTAAAAATATCATGTTTAATGGCAGGAGAGCTTATGTGTATCCAAACTGAAGGCATGGGATCTGGTTTATCTGTAGTTATTGTTAGAATTTTATGAATATGTGTGTTTCTTCAATGAAGGAGGGAGAGACATGTTTTTCTTTAAGTTCTATGGAAAGACCTATTCTATTTCCTATTATAATGTGGCCAATCTAATTAGAATTTTGTATGAAGGTGAAGCTGAATTCATTACCCATAAGCTTCCAGATGTATCAGAATAATTTGATAAAGAGAAGGAAAGGGAATGCCCTGTATTGATAGAATTGAAGTCTTTTAAGATAATCCATCTATCTAAAAATATATTGATTAATGATTTATGGGTTTAGGGAATTATCATTCTGAGAAAAGGTGACCAGGATACCCTGAAAAAGAGAGATATTAAAGCATTAGAATTTCTGGTGAATCTTCTAGAGATGAATTTAGTGAAGTATGTTTTACTTTCAATCATGAATATCAAGAATGGGACACTGAAATCTCAAATCAACATGTATATATTTATTCTCTCAAAGATTATACTCCTTTGTCTAGAATCATTTACAATCCCTTATAGTTATAGGCCAAGGAATTTCATGTTCATGTTGCTTAGTGATGGCACCCTTAGAAGGATGAAGGATGGATTCAATAGTGAATCCGAAGATTTTTTTGATTTATCTAAAGGTCAAATATAAACCCTATAAAAGACACCATAATTGGATAAGGCTTCAAAGAAGAGTGGAAAGAAGAAGAAGGTGAAAGAACAATAAAATAACGAAAAATATTATCCTGTTAAGGAAACTAAATCAGCACCACCTAAGCCAATGAAGGAAAAGACTTATTTGGATAAAGTGGTTTCCATGTGGAGAGAAGACAAGAAGAATATAAATTGAGGGGAGCCTAGTTTTTTCTTGGACCTTGCTGAGGAAAAAATATTTAATGGTAAATGCTACTGAGTATCATAAGAAGCATGAAAAAGTAAAGAAGCATAGGAAGAAGATTTTGGAGGCTGAGATTGATAAATCACTTCTCAAGGCTATTGTGAAAGCCTCTGAGAAAATTGAGGTACAAGAATTGTTTTTTACAATAATCACTTGGGGTGACTCCAGGAAAGATGATGATGATTATATTTCTAGAAGAAGAAGAAGAAATAGTTCAGGAAGAAGAAGACGAAGAACAAGAAGAAGAAGGTTGTGGTGAAACAAATGCAATGATAAGAGAAGTGGAAGAATATTATTATAAGGGGAATCCCTCTGAAATTTTCTCAACCTAAACTTCTATAGCTAAATCTGCAAAATGTTCTACCATAGAAAAAGATGAAAATATTCATGAAGAAGTGAGTAAACCTCTTTATGGAGTGATTATCAATCAAAATTTCATTCAAAAAGAGGATTGTGTGACAAGTGCCAAGAAATAAAATCTAGAGGAAGATAAAATAGTTCAACTATTAGATAGTGAGCATAAATTTCAAAAAGCAATAGAATAAATCAATAAAGTGGATAAGGGAAATGAGGTGTTAGTTGATACACCTATGAAATCTATAGTGAAAAAGAAAGATGTTGGTGATTCGTCGAAGAGAAAATCTGAAGATATATAAAAATAATCCTCACCAACAAAACAATCTGACTCATCATTATCCTCTCTTGAACATGACTTTATAGTCCAATCTTTGAAGAATTTGGTTGATACCATTATGTTGTTTCTGAGTATAGACTCGAGGAGCTAGATTCTTCATCACTCATTTAATTAGAAATTACATTCACTTACAATGCTTATGGATAAGTTTTTCATCATTGAGGCCAATTTTAAAACCTTCTTCATTGGATATGAAGCTCTCAAATGTTCATGAACTGAAATCAAAAAGTGGTAAAAACAAATCGAAGAGATGAGAATCCTTGATGACTCTTAGGAAAGTGTGAAAGATGATTTTGACACCAAATATGTAAAGTTCAAATATCATACTAAATGTTTAATGGAAAATCTTAGTCTGGAACAGACAACCCGAAAGTAATAATATAATGATCTGAATGGGATTCATAATTTAGTTTCATTGAGTTGGAAAATGGAAATAGATCATAGAATTGATTTTGATGAAAATAATACCAAGTAAGAATATATTTTAAAATCTCATGAACATATTACTAATGATCATGTTGAAAAGATCAAATCCTTGAAGAATAAAAGTGAAGATCAGGATTAGCTTCTAATGTGTGTTGAAGAAGATCACAAAATGCTTGAGAATCTAAAATACGGTCAAGAAGTAAATACCGAAGGAAAAAGAAGGATAATTTTTTTCCAATATGATCTTTTGTTTTATATTTTCTCTTTGTACAAATTTGACCGATCATAATGAAATTTTGGTTATACTTCATTTTTTGTGTTATAATTATAATATTTCAAGGACCATATTTTTTTCATTCCCTTTATTCATTTTTGAAAATCACAAAGGGGGATAAAGGAATGACAAAAATAATAGTATATAAGAATAGAATTCCTTATGAATGGGGGAGACTATCTATGGGGGAGTTCTTATCAAATAAGTATTCATTATGCAAGGAAAAGTAAAATCTCTTTTAGGAATATAAGATTACGATCCATAGGGATTTTATAACCAAATGGGTAGTTAGTCTTATTCTCCATGATTCATAAGTTATGGTAGATATGTTTTTTATTTTCATGATCATAAAAATTCTACATACATATATTATTTTTCATAATGATGATTTTTCTTTCCAAAATGGGGAGATTACTTAGTCAATGAGGTTTTCTTTTGAAATTTCCATTCCTCTATGTTTTGAAAATAACAAACACTCTATCTTAAGGAAAATTATATTTTACATTAACAAGGAAAATTTCACTTATACTAGGAAATGATATCCTTACCTATGTTTTGATTGAACATTTTATAGTCTCTCTAATTCTAACTCATTTTATTTCTATGTGTAAAAGTTATGTTTCGCATTAAAAACCTATGAATCCTATAAATCATCGGCTAAAAAATATTGTTTTTTCATGATCTGAATTATATGAAATTTAGACTCTAAATTGTCAGAAATACAGATTCAGAATTTTATATAATTCAGATTCCAAATACTCTGAAATTCAAATTCCTAATTTAATGGAATTCAAACTCTAAATTCTATAAAATTTAGATTCTAAATTAAATGAAATTCTGAATCTCAATTCTATGAAATTAAAACTCTAAATCCTCTAAATTTCAGACTCTGAATTCTCTGAAATTCAGACTTCAAAATCTATTAAATTCAGACTTCAAATTATCTGAAATTCAGATTTCGAATTCTAAAAAATTCAGACACCGAATTCTATGGTTTTCAGACTCAGAATAATCAAAGATTATGGCTCTAAATTCTTTGAAATTATGACTCTGAATTCTTTAGTATTTAGACTCCAAATTCCTCATAATTCAGACTTTGTATTCCACAGAATTCAGACTCAGAATTCCATAGAATTACGACTCCAAATTTAGAATGTAAATTTATATGAATTCAAAATCCAAAATCTATATAATTCACATTTCAAATTCTTTGTAAAATAGTATCTGAATATCCATGATCTATAGTCTTAAAATGATTATTTGGTCTGACTTCGAACATTATTTTTCCTTAAACTACAAAAATTATATTTTTGAAGCAACCATGTTTTTTTAAACATGTTATAGTTATAAAACGATGATGTACAATATATTTCTAACATACTATTTTTTGAGTGAAATGTGTATATGTCCCTCCAAAATTTATGTAAAAATATGATTGTTGGAGGAGGGAGTCGATTATTGGAAAAGTGCCTATAAATAAAAAGATCAATTGAACACACACATAACTGATTGATCTCTCTATAGATTGCATGCCGCTGAAGTGATTTCTAGAGAGAGAGACTCTCTTTCCCTGTGCATACTAAACATCTTGTTCAGATTGCTTCAGGTGACTTTGATTGTTGTTGTGTACAATTAAGGACTTTGTGGGATAGAAAGATAGAGGTACCAACTACCATAATGTTCGAGGACTTCTAGGGATAGGAATACAATGGTACAAACTACCTTAATGCTCGAGGGAATTAAGGGATAGCAAGCCAGATTCTGATATTCTTATAGATGGGTTACCCTGGTGTAGGTGAGACATAATATCTTGAAAGTATAAATTAAGGGACCATTATCCAAGGTTGTTGGGTACCCAAATCTTTTGGTTAAATGATTTCATACATCTTATATGTTTTGTTTAGAATTTAAGATTATCATACATTATTGTACTTTTCTACACTCAGATATGTAAGATTCAATATGCTTTAAGGTAGAATCTTTTCCTTATAAACATTATTTAAGGTTCACTTCTAGAACTATATTTCTGGAACCTGGAATTTTTGTATAACTAAATGAGGTTGTGTGAATTTACCTTGTTTCACTTTGTTAATCATAGTTTTCATTAAGGTTGAAAACAAAAGTATATTAAAAATACAATTCACATCACACTCTTGTAATTGAGAATCTAAATCATTATTTAGGTCCTACAATAACTTCAATTTAAAATATATTATCATTTTATATGCCTATTTTCCATTAATAATTTCAATACATTATTTAAAAACTATCTTTCATGGAAACCATTGTGATATTCAATTATGTTTTGACTTTCTGATAAGATTATGATACTGAGTTCCTACAATGGGAGACCCTTATATTTAGGATTCATTCCTTATATATGATTCTTAATGTGGAAAATATTTCCTTGATTAGGTTATTATAGGTGTACCTAGATAGCACTCTAATTCATTGTGTAATTTTTAGTCTCATGATATGTAATACGGAATAGTTTTTGTAGTTAGCCTTGACTTGTGATCCATGTGATATGATCATGGTTGTTAGCCTTGAATCATGATCCTTCATGTGAAATGAACCATGAATCATTATTTTTTCATGTTTTATGTTATTTCAACATCTCTTATTATTATTATGAATGTTATGATTCCTTTTGTATATCCATGCCTTTAATGTTATATAATTATTCCAACTGACCCATGTGTTATGCTTTACTCTTATGTTTATTCCCTTGTTGGGAATTTTAGCTCATCACTCTTTTCATGTAATCCTTCTATCATATTATCCATATTTAAGGGCTAAAATGAATTTTTGAGATCCTAATGGTTGATAAATAATGAAATGTTTTATTTAGTCCCAGGTTTAATATTTTATGTACCTATTCTTCCAATTAAACTATATATTACATTCCTTGTCTTTAAATATGATAGTTGATTATATTTTAAGTCATGTAATATTGTGTGAAAATGATATGATCTATATATTTTATTTTATTTATATTATGTAGGTGAACAACGATGATTCTCCTCATGTAAGATAACCCTACTCAGCCTCTGTTCCATACTAGGAATAAAATTTATTATTATATTCTCTTCATATGGTATGACTCAATAATATCCACATTGAAGAATAATTAACATCAAAGGATATCATATTACATGAAACACGTTTTTGAAATATTATTTGGGACATTTCTTGAGGAAAATTTCCTTTATACTTTTAAAAACACTTTTTAAAAAACATAATATATTTTTAGAATCATTTTCTTTTAAATTAATCATTTAAAAATAAATTGAAATTATTAAAAGCAATTTAAAATCATTTCTTGAAGATAATATCATTTTTGATTTGAAAAAGATATAGTTTTTTAAAAAATTAAAACATAAAAAAAATTATTATTTTTGAAATAAACATTGAAAACATAAAATTCATTTCAAAAAAATAATGTTCCTGATGGTAGGAAACTATGTTCTTATCATACATGTTATGATGAATATTCATTAAACATTATTGAAAAAATGATAACATAAATTTTTTTCAAAATATATATGAAAAATACTTTAAAATTTTTGAAAAACAAACCAGACATGGGTAAATATTTTATTTAAAAATCACTAGTTACTAGTTAAAAAATTGAAATCATTTTTAGCGAAATTTTTTTTCAATAAAAAATAATTTTTGACTTGAGAAGAAAAAGTTTTAATTTATTAAAAACATTTTACCAATTATATTATGAACCATTGGGTGAAAAAATGGTATCATTACTTAAAAAAAAATTAACTAATATTCACATGAGAAGAAAAATAATAAGTTTCATGAGTGATGAATCTAATGATTTTTTTCACCAGAATCATTATCATAAACAATCCTAATAGATTGTGATATTGTAACATAAAATATTTTCAATGTTGTTATCTTTCAATAATAATACATGAAATAAAGATAATAAAATTTATAGGTAAATCACCATAATTTTATAGATATTAATCATAAAATATATTCAAGGGATGTATATTCACCATGGGTGTTCTATATGGATTGTGTCTCATAGAAGTGAAAAGTGAGAAGGAAACACTTACCCAAAATCAATACATACATCGTACACATTCAAATCACTTAAAAAAATTGTGTCCATTATTAATAAATTATAGAATAATATTTATATATATCATACCATATATTACTTTCTTATCACCTATTACAATATTTTTATAAAATATTTCATGTTAAGGATATATTATTGGTATTAACCGCATTGTTTTTTCATATAGGATTTGATTTGTATTTTTGATTCTATTACATTTATTATGATGTAATAATATATAATATAATAGAAATGATATAAATATAATATAAATATTTATTATATATTTACTTAGAGTAATTTAGAATGTTTAGTGATATAAAATTTAATATATTGTTCATGGAGATGGTAGACCATAAGTATGAATGAACACTATTTCCATTTTCATTTTGGATTTAAATATTCAAAGATTAATTATGTAACATCATTAAATAATAGTTTTTAATACATATTTATTTCATATATTAATTAAAATTAACTTTTATACCTTCCATGAAATTTGATAATGAATCACATCACTTCACGAGGTGGTAGTTTGACGTACACATTAGTTATGTTATCGTATTCACAAAAAATGGAGACTATAATGCAATGTGTAATAAATTATTTTTACTTGTATAATAAGATTAAAAATATCCTAAAAATATTAAATAAAAAATTATATTCCACCTTGATATATGGTAATGTATAAATGAATGATCTCGGTACCCGAGGTGGTAGTCGACTGTACACACGATTAAATATTTTTGTAACCCATTTGATTGAAGTGAAGATGGATTTAAGTTAACAAATCAACATAATAAAATTTTATTATATAGTAGATATTTGTTTTATTACATTTTAATAGATTACACATAACTTATATTGGAAAATATGAAATTTAAATAAGGATCTTTGTAATGAAAATTACATTACCTAAAAAACCTCCTTTTGATTTCTTATTATGGAACCTAGTATTGGTAGTAATGGTGGAATAGATGCTCCAAAAAGTAGTTATTTATATTAGGTAAAAAATTTTTTAGTGTTTTTACAAAATATTTGTCTTTTTATCATTGAGTAATTAGAGATTGGTGGTTTCTTTTTATAAGTGTGGGACTAGAACCCACTTGTAAACTACTAGAAAAGATCTAAATAGAATCTAAAATAAGAATATATTTCTGATGAACAAAGAATCCAAAAGAATATATATTTTAAATTTGGAAAGTGAATATTTACATATTTCCATAAAACATGAGTTTGGAAATTTGTTTAGTTATTTTAACCCATATATTTTATATTTTTCTTCTATTAAACATATTTTAACCTTTACCGGGATAAATAATTTTTACTTTTTCCAAAATACATTTTTTGTAAAAAAATATTCAGAATAGATTAGATAATATAAATTATTCTATTTAAAAATATGGAATACATTTATTCAAATTAAATTTTCATAATTTTAATTTTAATTTTAAATTTAATTCCACAAACACTATGAGAAATCAGTATTTCAAAAAAGATATTGTTCAATTGTTTACAACATTTTTATTTAAAATTTTAACAAGAAATTGATTATAATGACCTAAATATGATTAATAGATAAATATCTGAACTAATTTCACTTTAACAGTAATTTAATATCTATGTTATCTTGATAAAAAATGTAAAAGAAAATTAATTTTTCAATTGAAATTCGGTAATTTCACTATTCATCAAAAAAATTATATTTTTTAAATTTAAAAAAAATTTCAATCTAATATAAAATTGAAATAATGATCTCAAAAATGAATATTAATTTACAAAATTAATTTAATATGTGAATATAAAATAAAATTTGAAACCAAACAAGTGGGTGTGGAAAAATGTAGGTTTTCTATTAGTGCATTTTTTAAGCATAAGATGGTTTTATATTAAAAAATATCTATTTATAATAATTTTATGAATATAGATTATAATTTATTAATATATAATCTATAAATTTATTTTCAAACATTATCAAAAGGATATTATTTTCATTAATTAAAACGGAGAGTCATTTTTCACATTCAAAAAAATATAATAAGAATAACATTTTTATACATAAAAATAAACATATATTAAATTCCAATATAATGATGATTAAAATGAAATTGAGAAGATTATATACATTAAATTAAGAAGTTTATTTAATTATAATAAAATAGTGAATTTAAATGACTGATTTTAATGAGAAGAAAATATAGTTTTATAAAAATTGGTATATTAACTTATTAATTGTAAAATAAATAGTTTTTTGGAAAAATACCAAAATAAAACTAGTATTCAATTTTGACGTGATGATTAAAAAATGAATTACATTTTTCCAAAACAAATATATAATATAAATAATAAGTTTATTATAATATTTTCTAATAAAACGAAAGAAAAATAATTTGATAATAATTCAAATTTTTATGTAAATAATTACATTAATAAAAGGTGATTTATTATTTACAAAGAATTTATAAATAAGTTTATACTATTATTGAAATTTACATTTCTCTTTCATAATGTAGATAATACTTTTCATTCATATTAATTTAATGACATGTATATAACGATCATATTAAAAATAATATCATATCATGGTTTATTAAATCTTGGTGTTGCATGTCATGAATGACATCAAAGAAACCTCCTCTTGTGTGTAAAATGAATAAACTCAGTTTTTCATGTAACAAAAAATATTGAAATTATTAAATTGATATGAAAAAAAATATTTAAAATTTTTTCAATGTGTTGTAGTGATTTGAAAAATAATAATAAAGGATTCAAGGAAGTGTTTTAATATCTCAAGCTTCAATGCATGAAATTACTAGAAATACAACAAAAATCCACTCCTTCTTTTTCTCCCTCAAATTCATCGCTAAATATAATATATCAACCTCCCTCCAATAATGATATGACACATAACAAGATCTAGAAATTCCCAAGTAAAATTATAAAATAAAAGTCACATTAAAAATAATATAATTCACCACATATTTTTAGATATCACTTCAAAATATAAATTATATTTTAATTATAGATGAATAATAAATTAGAAATTTTATAAAAATGTAAAATTAAATATTTTGAAAATTAATTTTTATAAATTTAATTTTAAAGAATATATTTTTTGAATTCTGTTACTCATTCAAATTATTCTTTTCAATAAATTAATCCTCATATATGTTTCCAAATTTCATACATTGTGTTATATTGGTGAAAACAATCTATTTTAACTTTTAGAGACAATCATAACAATATTCAAAATATGAAGGCATATTAATTTTTTGTATTACTTAATAAGTAATTCAGATATAATATCATTCAAAAATTTACACATTTAATAACCAAAATTTATGTAATTAATTTATTTCAAACATTTTAGACACATTGAGATAAATATATTATTTATTTGAATATATATTTTTTCATAGTAAAGTATTATTATATATTCCATAATTTTTATAAAATTATAGAAATCCATATGTTCCTTGTAAAAATTTATAGTGATAAGGAGTGACTTATATCCCGTAAAAAATTCATTTCAGGAAAAGAATTATTTAAGAAATTTGATTTATTTTAATACAAAATTTGTGTTATAATTCAATAAATTTATATAATTCTAGGTCTTAATATATTCTAACATTTTTTTGATAGGATTAAAATTTACATTAAATATGATGAATAAATGTATGTATATATAAAGTATAATATTTTATGGTTTTAAATTCATACCATATGTGTAATCATTTATATTATTAAATGTTAATATTACTGACTAAAATATGAGGGATATACATAAAAAATGGATATATTCTAATCATATCAAAAGAGAGTATGAGGATGAGGTAAAATCGTTCCACACTTTTGAAAAACATATTATATATGAACCCTCTAAAATCCATTTTTAATGTTCTAGTCATTAAATTCTAATTATTCCATAGAAAATTAAGATATTATGATCTATAATTAAATATATATAAATATATGTGTGTTATAATTGTTTGAATAAAAATTTTACGAACTCAATGTAGCTAATAAATGGGATTACACTATGTTTTATGGATCATCCTATTTGATAACAAGTGTGAACATTGATTAATGTTATATTGAGGATATGATTTCATGTGTTGTAAATGGAAAAGATCATATTAAGGAAATGACAATGACATTAGAAGATGAAGTTCATGATTATTAAGAACTATATCATATGAAAAAAAGTTATGCCAGTAACTTGTTTTATAATCTTTATGTTAAATATACAACATTATTATACATACTAAAGATTTCTAAGATAAAAGTGTGAAATGGATAGAGTGACACAAGCTTTATTGAATTAATTTCTCTCATGAATGATATGATACAACATGATATTAATATTCCTTTACGACCAACTAACAGTAAATGAATTCAACATTCAATTGGTATGATCACTAAAAGAAAAAATGTAGATCTAAATAAATTTATATTTTTTCACAAGGAAAATGAATCGTATAAAAATGAAATTTTTTATTTTTTTCTTGATATAAAAAAAGTTAAGTCAATTCTATTGAATTTTATAGGGTATTTTATAGACATTCCAATGTTTAGAAGCCTATGTAGAAGTTAGGATACCATAGGGAAATTGACATATTACCTATATATATGAAACCAATATGGGAAACATTATCACCAAACACACTCACCATAATGGAAGAAAATGGATTATGACTGTCATGATTTTATAAATTTGTGGAGAGATTTTATTTTAATATATAGATTAAATGATTTCTTTTCATTTAAAAAATAGCACTCATATTACATGGATGGTTATGTTTGTAAATTTTAACATCCTACTCCAGTTACATGTAAAGAAAAAATACATTATGTTGATTTTGATTATATTAGGACCAAAACAATTGAGTAATGATATTGACGTTTATTTTTCTCTTTTGAACAATTGTGACGCCCCAGGTTTTATGAACTGGTTTATGTAAGAAGTGTTATGCCTTTAATAATGTATCTTGTTTTATTTGTTTTGCTAATAAGGAATTAGAAATGAAATAAAACATAGAGAATAAGGTAAACTGACATTTATTAAAACATTACTTTACAACGAGACCCAACTAGTTGAATGTACCATGCACAAGACCTAACACGACCACCGCAAGACTACAAAGAACCACAACTCAGGCAATCGGATAGTCGTCATCTTCAGGGTCCATCAGCGTGAAAAGTATAATCGCCAGGGCCACGGCACACATGCTCAACGCCAATGGTATGAGGAGAGCCATCCTTCCTGTTCAAGTGTTCTGTTTTAAGGGGTACCCCACATCCCTGTATTTAAATTAGTTCTTTGAGTTATGACCGTTATGTTTATATATCCGTTGGGTTTTCAAAAACGACCGTTGTGTTCCCACTAATAAAATTTACTTTAAAAGAGAACTCGGTTTTATTCCCTCATAACCTTATTCTTAAAAACATTCTTTCATAGAAGATTCTTCGTTTTTATTCTTAAAAGTAAATTTCCTCGTTTTTACAAAATCCCGATGAATACCTAGGTAGTTGGAAACTTGGTATTATTTTTATATGTTTAGAGGGAATTTGTAATAATTATATATTTTTATCTCTTAAATTATGAAAAATTTTGGGAAAACTTTTGGTCTTTAAAGGAATTTTATAAAACAAATAGTAGAGTATTTTAAAAATACTAATGATTTTAATAGTATTGTACAAAAGGTATATCTTTTAAAAATTTATATCAAGAGTTAAAATATTTTATCTAAATTTGAAATTGGTTCTAACATTTTGAGTTAAAACTATTTGTTTTACTATATTCCTACATTTCACTATATTTTGAGCAAAGTATATAATAAAACTTTTTTTTATAAAAAAATTTAGTGAGTCCCGACCAGCCAAGGGCATCCTCAAGGGACAAACCCTCAGGCCAATGCCGAGACCCCCTAGGGACCAGAGGTACCGCCATCGGGCTCCCCAGGTATGCATGCGCGTTTCGGGAGCCAGCAAGGCTGGAGGCTCGGGCAGGGCCGTGCATAGGTTACCCAGGTCGCGTGCGGGCCCATGTATAAGGCCGCGGCTCGCGCTGCGTGAGGGTGGGCCAAGGCCCGCGGAGGTGGGGAGGGACCCGTGTATAAGGCCCCGTGTGCGTGTGTGTTGTGCTATTGCACCGCTACCCAATCGACCTGTTATTTATACCGCCTCTTGAACTCTTTCGATTTCGATGTGGGACGCGCCCCGCGCAACCAGGACCGTCCGATCGACATCCGCGTCGATCTCAGCCGCCCAGCTCATTTTAACCGCGCGATCGCCTTCACCCGCCTCCATGGCCGTTCAATCTCCCCGAGTCCAAATCCCGACCGTTGGTTTCTTTAAACCGATCTCTCTAATTTTTCTTCCCGCGCCCTCCTCAACCATTCGATCTCCTAAAGATCTAATCCCGGTCGTCCCTTTCTCTCCCGCGTCGACCCCCATCATCTTCTTCCTCGCTTCAGCAGCCGACCAGTAGGCCTGCCCAAGGACGCCAGGCCCCTCCCTCCCTCTCACTGCTCCTTGACTTCCGAGAACACCCCCCTCCTAGGTCCCTATTCTCCCATCTTCCCCATGTCGGTCTACGCCTGGGTCGGGTCACCAACGAGGCACCGAGTCCATTTTAAACCCCCCTGCTTCGTTGAAGCCCGAGGCAGCCCCTTCCTCTAATCCTACTTCTTTTCCACGGACGCCCAGCAGCCGGCTCCGAGCTTCCTCCTCAAGCTCAGTAAGGGTTTTCTTGCATTCTTGACTTGTTTTGGAACAACCTCCATTTTATATACTCACGGTGTATATATATATATAGTTTATACATATATATATAATTAAATATAACCCTCTCAGGTTGCTTTGCCTTCAAAGATCTTGGCCTTCGTGATTTTTAATGGGTTGTATATGTAAGGGTCCTTGTTTTCCTTCTTTTTTTTTGAAACCTTCGGCATATATAGGTATATACAACTTATATTAGTTTATATATATATATATACTAAATATATGGACCCCTTGATTGTGGTCATCTTCAAAGGGTCTGTTTTCATGCACATATAAGAATGTTTACATGTACTATTTTCTTTTCTAAACTCACACCCTTATACTCTCGTAGTATATGTAAAAGTTTATATATGTATATATAATTTTGTATAATGAGATTCATCCGGTTTAAAACGGTTCTACTTAAGGTTTAATACCATGGTTACAAAAGAATTATCTTATTTCGTTTTAAACCAATCCAAAAAAAATGTTTTATATGTACATATATATGGGTTACCTATTATATATATATATATATATAAACGCACGGGTGGTATATTTTTCAGATTAATCTATATTGAGCATGGAACCTAGATGCTAAGTTTGATTGTTTTTTTTTCTGGTTATAGTTCATAAAACATTTATAGATATAAAATATATATATATATATATATACAGTTTTCTATATGTATATACGAATATATATAACCAAAAATCTATCTATTTGTTTGCCAAACATGTAATATTATGTACCATATGTTAATTTGGGTTGTTTGAAATTATCTTAAAATGAAGGGTGTAATTTGATTTGATTTAAGATGTATTAAAGGATTCAAGAATTGGTGGATCATGATATCATGTTGTATTCATGTATTATCCCAGGACATAATGAACCTACCTTGCTGAATGTGTTAACTAATCAAGTCATGATTTAAATTGTTTACACGATCAAGGGCCTATTTGTCACCATAACTAATTTCATGTGTTTTTCCTTAAGCACTCCTTTTCCATGGATTTATGATTCACCATTTAGTATATTATTAATCATATGATTTAGTGTAAATGATGTTTTACTAAGCCATGCGTGCCTTTGATTAGTTAGTGAGAATTTTTTTTAAGATTAACCATCATACCTTGTAGTGGTTCACTCTTTCTATTTATTTATTTGTTGTACATAATGTATGCTTATGACATATCACTAAATGAACTAAGAAATTAAATCGCCCAAAGTGGTATGGGACACCTTGGGTAAAAATGAAAATGAATGAGAAATTCAAGGTGGTATGGGATATCTTGAATATATGAATGGTTTACGTAAAGCATGAACGATGTGGCTCACATGATAATAAAGGCAAATTTAAGGGTGCGCCCTGATAGCGCTCCAATGCATTGGGTAAAGGTTTAATCTCTATAGATGACTTTCAGACTGATACCTCAGTGAATAACCTTGGTAATTTTTACGACACCTTGGGGATGGACCGTGGTGAAACGAAATGATTGTCAACATTAAATGTTGATGCCACATAATTCAAGTCACATAACAGGTTCTTTCCAAGATAAAGTTCATTCATGACTGATGCCTTTAAATTTTTTATAAAGTTCATAACTCCCTAGCTTTAAGCTTGAAGCATGCCTAGTGTTATCACTTAATAGAATAATAACCAGCATATGAACATTTAGTTGTTTCCTTGTGCGCAACTCTGTTTATGCATTACTTTTAACTGTTTAAATTTATGCTCAAGTAAATCACATGTAGTACTTGTTTATAACAACCATTATCACCCCTTCAAGAATTGACGTATTCGTTTCCTGTTTTTCATGAAAACTTTGATTAAAGCATTGTTATGTTTTGTGTGTTAAAATACTTCTTAGTGGATGTCCAAATTCTTTTAAAAGAATGTTTTCAAATGTTACAGTATTTTAAATTCTTTTTAAAACCCCATTACTGAGTATTTCAATGCTCACCCTATGTTTTGATTTAAAATTTTCAGGTGTCAGCTTTTGAAAGATGAATTGTTTCAGAAGTTTCCGGTTCCCCAGAACCCGAACCGCACACGATCCTCTGTATGGAACATGATGTGTTGTTAACAAAGTGTATTTATTTTAAAGATAACACATCATGTTCAGAAGGCACCGACTCCTATGGTTATCTGGGGTCGGGGTCTCTACAGTTGGTATCAGAGGTTCGGTTTGGATAACTCTGGAAAGCCAGAAACTAAATATATATATATATATATATGTATGTGTATTTCAAATTTTATTTAAAAACTGAGTTTTCTTAAATTTCAGATGGAAAACAAAGGCACACATCTCCTATCTCTCCCCACCGAGGCCCTAGAGACCATTGTGTCTTTAGCAAGCCGTGAGGACATTCTAAACTATGCCCATATCCGCATGACATGCAAACACCTTTACGATGTATCCAACTCACCTCGAGTGCTTAGCCTGCACCAAGGGTTGGGATTGGATTACCTCCTTATGATTATAACCCAATTTCCCTCCTATGTACGTCGGAGAAGGTGCCACGAGGGACTTTTCTGGATTTTCACGGCGGGTGAGAACTTTGGCACTATGCTTGATAACCCCTTTCAAGAAGCTGCTGCTGACGGAGACCTCCGAGCGGGCTACCTTTGTCAGATTTTAAACTATGGCTTCTGGGGTCAGTTGTTGGACTTCGGAAGGTTAGAAGACGAGTCCACCCATTTGTCTTACAGACGACAAGTGTATGAAGATGTCTCTCAACTTCATGCCCCCCATGCTAGACTCATAAGACGTCATAGGTGTCCTCATGAGTTTTTCCCTGAATTCTCGGCCTGTGTTTGGTTCGAGGAGTTAGGGAGTTTTGCTTCTCTGTGTGGAGTTCGTTTAGTCAATGAGTAAGGGAAACTCAAGCACTAATAATAATGAACGTATGTTTATTGAAATGTTATCTTTCTCCTTTCCTTGTTCTTACTTTGTTTTTGTCCTTGTATGATTTTCAAGTAATGGAACTCCTGTCTAAAGACTTTCAGATGGAAGGACAAACCCACCTGTTATCTCTTCTCACCGAGATTTTGGAAATCATTGCGATCAAAATTTGTGAGGACAAGTATGACCCCTTCGCAAATTTGCGAAGAACGTGCAAGAAATGGTTTGAGATAACAAACGGTCCGGAGATTCTCCGCACCTGCCAGGGAAATGCCTCCATCTATTACCGCATTGGCTCTGCTCAGCTGGCCGGACGTGAACGACGAGGAAGTTACCACGAAGGGCTCTTTCTTTGTTTCACCCTAGGCCGAAACTTCACGGCCAGAGTGAAATTCCCGGAGGCTGCGTTAGAGGGAAATCTTTATGCAGCTTATATGCTCCAACTTCTCAGCTTCAGCCTGTTTGACCATATCTATGGCTTCGATATCCTCGACCGAGTTCGTACATTGGTCTGCAAAGACATTTCAGAACTTTGTACGGTTCGAGCTTCCCTTTGGAGGCCTGAAAGCCCGGAACATAAGTGCTACCCCTCTTGTCTTAGGTGTGTGTGGATTAGGGAGCTGGAAGAAGTGAGCTTCGCTACGGGGATCCCTCTAAATGCACCTGTTGACCCTATTTGTTGGTGGAGGTGGTAGGAACGTTTCTGAACCTTGTAGTGTCGTGAAATAAATTGCGAGGACGCAATTTTCTAAAGGGGGGGATAATGTGACGCCCTAGGTTTTATGAACTGGTTTATGTAAGAAGTGTTATGCCTTTAATAATGTATCTTGTTTTATTTGTTTTGCTAATAAGGAATTAGAAATGAAATAAAGCATATAGAATTAGGTAAACTGACATTTATTAAAACATTACTTTACAACGAGACCCAACTAGTTGAATGTACAATGCACAAGACCTAACACGGCCACCGCAAGACTACAAAGAACCACAACGTGGGCAATCAGATAGTCGTCATCTTCAGGGTCCATCAGCGTGGAAAGTATAATCGCCAGGGCCACGACACACATGCTCAACGCCAATGGTATGAGGAGAGCCATCCTTCCTATTCAAGTGTTCTGTTTTAAGGGGTACCCCACATCCCTGTATTTAAATTAGTTCTTTGAGTTATGACCATTATGTTTATATATCCGTTGGGTTTTCAAAAACGACCGTTGTGTTCCCACTAATAAAATTTACTTTAAAAGAGAACTCGGTTTTATTCCCTCATAACCTTATTCTTAAAAACATTCTTTCAGAGAAGATTCTTCATTTTTATTCTTAAAAGTAAATTTCCTCGTTTTTACAAAATCCCGATGAATAACTAGGTAGTTGGAAACTTGGTATTATTTTTATATGTTTAGAGGGAATTTGTAATAATTATATCTTTTTATCTCTTAAATTATGAAAAATTTTGGGAAAAATTTTGGTATTTAAAGGAATTTTATAAAACAAATAGTAGAGTATTTTAAAAATACTAATGATTTTAATAGTATTGTACAAAAGGTATATCTTTTAAAAATTTAGATCAAGATTTAAAATATTCTATCTAAATTTGAAATTGGTTCTAACATTTTGAGTTAAAACTATTTGTTTTACTAAATTCCTACATTTCACTATATTTTGAGCTAAGTATATAATAAAACATTTTTTTTATAAAAAAATTGAGTGAGTCCCGGCCAGCCCAGGGCATCCTCAAGGGACAAGCCCTCAGGCCAAGGCCGAGACCCCCTAGGGACCCGAGGTACCACCATCGGGCTCCCCAGGTATGCGTGCGCGTTTCGGGAGCCAGCAAGGCTGGAGGCTCGGGCAGGGTCGTGCATAAGTTACCCAGGTCGCATGCGGGCCCGTGTATAAGGTCGCGGCTCGCGCTGCGTGAGGGTGGGCCAGGGCCCGCGGAGGTGGGGAGGGACCCGTGTATAAGGCCCCGTGTGCGTGTGTGTTGTGCTATTGCACCACTACCCGATCGACCTGTTATTTATACCGCGTCTTGAACTCTTCCTGTTTCGATGTGGGACGCGCCCCATGCAACCAGGACCGTCCGATGGACATCCACGTCGATCTCAGCCGCCCAGCTCATTTTAACCGCGCGATTGCCTCCGCTCGCCTCCGTGGTCGTTCGATCTCATCGAGACCAAATCCCGACCATTGGTTTCTTTATACCGATCTCTCTAATTTTTCTTCCCGTGCCCTCCTCAACCGTTCGATCTCCCAAAGATCTAATCCCGGTCGTCCCTTTCTCTCCCACGTCGACCCCCATCATCATCTTCCTCGCTTCAGCAGCCGACCAGTAGGCCTGCCCAAGGACGCCAGGCCCCTCCCTCCCTCGCACTGCTCCTTGACTTCAGAGCACACCCCCCTCCTAGGTCCCTGTTCTCCCATCTTCCCCACGTCGGTCTACGCCTGGGTAGGGTCACCAACGAGGCACCGAGTCCGTTTTAGACCCCCCTGCTTCGTTGAAGCCCGAGGCAGCCCCTTCCTCTCATCCTCCTTCTTTTCCACGGACGCCCAACAGCCGGCTCCGAGCTTCCTCCTCAAGCTCAGTAAGGGTTTTCTTGCATTCTTGACTTGTTTCGGAACAACCTCTATTTTATATACTCACGGTGTATATATATATATAGTTTATACATATATATATAATTAAATATAACCCTCTCAGGTTTCTTTTCCTTCAAAGATCTTGGCCTTCGTGATTTTTAATGGGTTGTATATGTAAGGGTCCTTGTTTTCCTTCTTCTTTTTTTGAAACCTTTGGCATATATAGGTATATACAGCTTATATTTGTTTATATATATATATATATACTAAATATATGGACCCCTTGATTGTGGTCATCTTCAAAGGGTCTGTTTTCATGCACATATAAGAATGTTTACATGTTCTATTTTCTTTTCAAAACTCACACCCTTATACTCTCGTAGTATATGTAAAAGTTTATATATGTATATATAATTTTGTATAATGAGATTCATCCGGTTTAAAACGATTCTACTTAAGGTTTAATACCATGGTTACAAAAGAATTATCTTATTTCGTTTTAAACCAATCCAAAAAAAATATGTTTTATATGTACATATATATGGGTTACCTATTATATATATATATATAAACGCACAGGTGGTATATTTTTCAGATTAATCTATATTGAGCATGGAACCTAGATGCTAGGTTTGATTGTTTTTTTCTGGTTATAGTTCATAAAACATTTATAGATATAAAATATATATATATATATACAGTTTTCTATATGTATATACGAATATATATAACCAAAACTCTATCTATTTGTTTGCCCAACATGTAATATTATGTACCATATGTTAATTTGGGTTGTTTGAAATTATCTTAAAATGAAGGGTGTAATTTGATTTGATTTAAGATGTATTAAAGGATTCAAGAATTGGTGGATCATGATATCATGTTGTATTCATGTATTATCCCAAGACATAATGAACCTACCTTGCTGAATGTGTTAACTAATCAAGTCATGATTTAAATTGTTTACACGATCAAGGGAATATTTGTCACCATAACTAATTTCAAGTGTTTTTCCTTAAGCACTCCTTTTCCATGGATTTATGATTCACCATTTAGTATATCATTAATCATATGATTTAGTGTAAATGATGTTTTACTAAGCCATGCATGCCTTTGATTAGTTAGTGAGAATTTTTTTAAAGATTAACCATCATACCTTGTAGTGGTTCACTCTTTCTATTTATTTATTTGTTGTACATAATGTATGCTTATGACATATCACTAAATGAACTAAGAAATTAAATCTCCCAAAGTGGTATGGGACACCTTGGGTAAAAATGAAAATGAATGAGATATTCAAGGTGGTATGGGACATCTTGAATATATGAATGGTTTAAGTAAAGCATGAACGATGTGGCTCACATGAGAATAAAGGCAAATTTAAGGGTGCACCCTGATAGCGCTCCAATGCATTGGGTAAAGGCTTAGTCTCTAGAGATGACTTTCAGACTGATACCTCGGTGAATAACCTTGGTAATTTTTACGACAGCTTGGGGATGGACCTTGGTGAAACGAAACGATTGTCAATATTAAATGTTGATTCCACATAATTCAAGTCACATAACAGGTTCTTTCGAAGATAAAGTTCATTCACGACTGATTCCTTTAAAGTTTTTATAAAGTTCATAACTCCCTAGCTTTAAGCTTGAAGCATGCCTAGTGTTATCACTTAATAGAATAATAACCAGCATATGAACATTTAGTTGTTTCCTTGTACGTAACTCTGTTTATGCATTACATTTAACTGTTTAAATTTATGATCAAGTAAATCACATGTAGTACTTCTTTATAACAACCATTATCACCCCTTCAAGAATTGACGTATTCGTTTCCTATTTTTCTTGAAAACATTGATTAAAGAATTGTTATGTTTTGTGTGTTAAAATCCTTCTTAGTGGATGTCCAAATTATTTTAAAAGAATGTTTTCAAATGTTACAGTATTTTAAATTCTTTTTAAAACCCCCTTACTGAGTATTTCAATGCTCACCCTATGTTTTGATTTAATATTTTCAGGTGTCAGCTTTTGAAAGATGAATTGTTTCAGAAGTTTCTGGTTCCCCAGAACCCGAACCGCACACGATCCTCTGTATGGAACATGATGTGTTGTTAACAAAGTGTTTTTATTTTAAAGATAACACATCATGTTCAGAAGGCACCGACTCCTATGGTTATCTGGGGTCGAGGTCTCTACAACAATGATTTGATATTATGAGATATTCAGGAGTAACGTTGAATTTTTCTTATAGGAATGATGATTTAATTTATATATCCATTATATATGGGAAGATAAATTTCATTACTAGTTATTGAAATTTTTTATGATAAATAATAAAATAAACTTAAGGATTTACTATTTTTTAAAAAGATAGACACTCATTTTGGATAAATCATTCCCCAAAAACCTTATTTATATGATATCATAGATTTCTATCATTATATCATGAACATAGATATTGGATGAGGTCATTTTAAGAGAATTCAAAATAAGGTACAAAATTATCTCCACTAACAACATATATACTTTTTGAGAATTTAATGGATATGGACACTTATTTTGAGAAACATTTTCAGAAACCCATATATAAATCTATTGGAGAAATAAATCTATTATTTTGAATCAATTTAATAGTATTTTTTTTTCAATAGAACATTTCAAATTGACATCCATGGGTTAAAAAATTGAATATGATAGGGGAATTTTTCATGTTACTAAATGGACCCAAAAAATAAATAATAAAATTAAGGATTTGTTAGACATGATTTACATGGGGATATGGGAAAAGAGTGTGCCAGCGATGGGTGAAATAATGAATTTTATTCCTCAATATACATATAAAATTTCCATGATTGAGAAATGACAATTTTAAAAATTCTAATATGGTGTAATGGTTTTAGGGGGATACTCATGAAATATAAAGAATATCATGTTAATGACCCATTTAATGTTAAAAAAATTGGAAACAATTGGCTATCATGTTTTGATGCAATATGTAATTCAATTTGATTTATATTACCTTTTTTATAAAATTATTATCATTCATTAACTAGGAATTGTATCTTTTTCAATTCTATGCACAATAAAGTTATTGACACAAAATATTTTCCAAAAATGGTAAATATGATTTATATCATATTATATAAATTGGATATGTTATTCCTTTATACATTAATTGATATGATGGTTCATTTTTGTGTATAATTTTTTACCAACATCAGATTATGTGTTCCTCTATATTTTATATGGATGTACCTCATTGAATGGTATATGAATATTTTTTAAAGGGTTGGTGAAAAATCATATTCAACTAAATGGTTTTATATTGGAGTGATATATTATTGTGGAAGATGTTTAATTTTATATGACTACATATCTGATGTTTTATGCACTTATCTACCAAAACATCATCACTGTAGGATACTTGTGGGTGAAGGAATTTTTAAAATTGATTTTATCATAATTATCATTTCATATTTGGAGTAGGATCTTCATTTAATTTTATATATTTGTTAAAATGTTCCTTAATATTTTGAGACCAAATAAGTAATTATTAGGCATTAGAATCCATCAAGAGAAAAAATATGGATATTAATAAACATAATTGATAGTTTATATGATGTTTTTTTAACCAATTTGTAAAGAGTTTGCTGCCAATCTGAATTCCAATTCATAATGAATTTTATTGATAGTCAAAGGACCAAATGTATATGTATTATTTAATAATTTTTTTATATATAATGGTTATATATTTTATACAAAGGAACATGATTAAAATAAAAAAATAAATAATAGTTGAGTTCAAAATTTGGTTAAAGACTTTAATGTATTTGATACCAAGGAAATAAATCCAATAAATGTGAATATGTCATACTTTTGAATTATCTAAACAATTTGGTAGTTGGATTACAAAAATATCCCATGTGTCAATTTTATATTTAATGTTTGTTGATAAATAGATAATTGTAAAAAAACTTATGATTTGTGATTCATTGAAGTGGATTTCAGTAAGTAATGGGACAAGGATGAATTGTTTATAATGAAATCATTTGAATTGCAAGTATTTTATATCCAGGATACTTAAAATACAATGTGTTCAATTATTTAATTTTCAAAAAAAACATCTAGATGTTAAGATATCAATTCATGGTAAGGTAAACCCATCATTGGGACACCACAAAAATTTTATAGGTGTCCCAATGTAAATTGTTTCTTGTATGTCAAAGGATATATCATTGACAGTATTTGAGGAGTGAAATCCATTAAAACTCTAAATCTCAAAAGAAATTTAATAATGAGGTTATAGTTTTTTTTCTACACGTTGGGATAACTAGAATTATTTTTTTAATACCTCAGTTACATAATCTAAATTCATTGTTATACTAATTATTCGGATATTGGATTCCACACATTCTAATTATCACAATACCAAGGAATATAATGTTTCTCAATGTTCTAATGCTATAAATGTATATAAAAATTATATTTATCTATATTTTGATGCTACCAATCCTGAGGAAAAATATATTAATGATGATGAAAATAAAGAAGTAGTATATGATGAAAAAAATATTTCCAATAAAAATAATTCTGTCATAGAATAATGATGCAAATAAAAATTATAAATACAAGAAGTGGATGTATCAAATTTGAGTTTTGATGGAATGCACATGACCATCATGATAACCCCAATAATTAAATTTTTATTAGTTGCATATATTTAATCACTCAGATGAATTTTTTGATTAATGTAGATATTTGTAACAATATTTTTATTGGGGTTAAGGAAATAACATGGGGATATATTAGGGTAGAATTATGTTATACATTCTCTATTTTACTAAAAAATTAAAAATAAAAAATAATTTATTTTTTCATCATTATATATTTCATATTTCATTTATACTAGATTATGGTCGAATGAAATTAGAATTAATGGTCATTATAATGAAATTTATAAACATTATGACAATCCTTATGATGTATCATCTTAGTTATATATAAGGGAAATTAAACCCTCACCCACCACAGATTTTTTCACACATGATAATCTAAGAAATGTAAAATGAGTGTATTATCCATAATGAGTGTAAAATTTTTTATGTATGTTGTGATTATTAATACATATATTAATCATGTTGATTTAGAATTATCAATTTTGGAAACATTAATTGTGTTTTGGAAAAATGGAGTATGCATAAAAACCCATATACCACTACCACAATGCAAGGATCTGAAATAATTCAATTGAAAAAATTGGTATATATTTTAAATGTACAATAATACCTTTAGGATTCATGGTAAAACAACATAATAATGTCATTCCATATTTTAATACACAAAAATTCAATAATTATTACATAAATTTAAATATAATACATTCCTATAAGATTCAGAGTCCTATTATCTTTGTGAAATTATGTACATAACACAATTACATGAATCATGGGTATGAAAATATTATTTAATACCTCTAAAAGATGCTCTTAAATTTACATTGATCTTCTAAATCCATAAAGGATTAATTGGGGATGTACAAAGAAATGGGTTGAGCTACAAATCCTTGTAGAGGAACAATCAATGAACAGAATATAGTAATGTAATAGATGTGAGACAAGAGGCCTATCAAAGTAGCCTAAGAGGGGTGAGAATCAAAAAATTGAACATAAAAGTTTTATATAGAATGATAATATAAATGTAAGATTAAAATATAATGATTATTTTGTGGTTGGGTTGGATTTTTGTATTAGAGTATGTGGAAATTATTTAAAAATTTATAACCATAGGTTTTGTAATCTATATGACAAAATAATCAAAATCACAAGCCTCCCAATAGTTTTTCCCATTGTTTCAACCAAATATCATTTATCACTATTTTATAATTATATGAACAAAAATAATTAAAAAGTTCCCTTAGTGATGTGAAAGTGAGTGATGTCCATAAAGAAATCATTTTAAAACATTAAAATATAACAATTTGTATTGGAGGATCCATTAAGGGTATATAAATTTAGTCAAATAACATCAAAAACACATTATTTTAAATGAAAAAAATTTATTCTTAAATATATACAATGGTATTAATTAAAAAAATTCATGAAATATATGACGTTATAAGGAATAATATATTTTATGTTATATTTATGTTATACAAAAAAATTTGATTGTATCATAAAATTATAAAAAAATCACTATTTTATAATTTTGATGTTATTATTTAAAAACAGTTGTGTAATTTTTTCTCTAAATATGAAAATAAAATATATTAAACATAGAACCCCATATATTGAAAAGTTGGTTTTTATTTTAATAATAGTTTCTAAATATTATAAAAACTAAATTTGACATTATATATTTATTTAATCCTTTAAATTCATTTTAATATTAATTAGTAACAATATTATTAAATTTTATTTTTAAATGATAAAAAATTCTTGATTGAAATGCTATATTTACCAATAATACATTTTTTAACTATATGAATGGATAATCTTTACTAATATTATTATTTATTCATTTATAATGTATTAATAAAAGGTTTAATATATTAATTATTATATTAAAAAATATATAAAATTCATAACGTTTTGGTTATGATACATTACACTTTATTACACTAACGCCAGTAGGGTATGGTGTGTGATGGTGATACTTTCATGGGCTTGTTCAGAGAACATGTTTTGGATTATGATCTTGATAAACATGAAATTATCTAGTAATTGTTTTCTCTCTTTCTTTAGTGGTCAAGTCTCCTCATAACATGGTCGAGATAAAATCCTAATGATGTCATCTACCATAAAATATGTAATAAATGGGCATCATATGGTTTGATCCTACTAGATGATGCCACTGAATATTTGACCGGTTTCAATTAGACTTTATCATAACCCTTAATATATATTAATATTAATGATCTCTATGAAATTTCTATATTTTATACAGTCATAATGCATAATGATCTGTTAAATATGTAAAAATTTAACTTCTACTTTTCAATATAACCAATGTTGTTAATGTGTTATCTATTACATTATTATATAATAAGTAATTAATTAATTTGAAATGGGAATTTAATTTTTTATACTTTCGTTCCATACATTCATCACCCCCTTAAAAATATGTATTTAAAAAATTTATTAAATATAGTAAAATAAATGAGGGTTTTACTATTTCAAATCCTCTTCTAATTCACATGTTATTTCCTCAAACATGGGTATCCTTTATATTACTTAAACTATGTGAATTTTCATCTTTCATAGGACATTGACTATATAGTCAAATAGAATCAACTCTTGATCCTCATATGAAAGTTCATTCTATAATGGTACCACCTATGTATTTGATACATGTCATGGGTCTTGAATGAATTTTCTCAAGAGGGATTCATAAAACACATTATATAATTGATATAGATTAGATGGGAGTGTGATTTAATAGACCACAACTCTGATGCGTTCATGGATCACATAGGGGCCAATGTATCATTGTATAATCATTCACTATTTAGAAAACATCATGAATTTATTCCCCAATGATATATGAAAAAAATTATACTTGACCTCAAACTCCATATTTTGTTGATTATTGTCTACATATATTTTATCTCAATTTTCATGGATTTATTATTAAATTGAAATATGTTAGTCTTTTCTTTCGTACCTTGTACTATATCAGGTCCCTTAAACACCCACTTTTCCATATTATCCAAATATTTTGGACAATGAAAACCATTCATAAAGAGATCCACATATGGTTCTATTTGAATCTTGAAATGTAATATTAATTTATATGATTACATAACTATAGGAATGTGTTGGTCCCAATATCCCTGTAAATCCATTGAAAAATAAATCATCATATCTTCATGAGTTTGAATGGTTCTCATAGATTGACCATCCATCCTAGGTAGATAAGTAGTAACAAAACTCAACTCCTTATCCAACAATTATTAATTTCCTCTCTAAATCAACCATGTAAACCTCACATATCAATAATATTGAATGATGAGTGGAACTCTATACTGTATAACCGGCTCCTATATCAATATCATGGAATGTTGTTGATGAGAGAAATATTTTTTTTATAAAATTGAAATGCACTAACTTTTTACATTGATTAATAACTACATCAATAGAATTTTTTCATTTAGATATATTAAGATGTCCTAAAATATATTCCATCATAATTTTTTTCAATTTCCATACTCATATAGGAAATGTTTTCCATGTAATGTTATCCTTATATCTTTTTCGTTGAATTGATTCCATACCAAACATCAAGATGAAAATTCATCAATCTCCCTCTTCATGAAATCCCACCATAGATTTTTTGTCATATTAATATACATATTTCTTCATCCTAGATTAATTTATATGGATGGGATATGTGTGTCCGAGAGAATTTCTATTTTCTATTTTCTTGATAATATACATATCAGTGTTCCAAACTATATAAATCAATCATTAGAATATTTGAACCCACGAAAATAAGTTACATTTTTCATAGAAAATCATTATCATTTTTGGACATTGTGATCCTCTATAAAATGAATTTTTAGTAGTTATTTGAGTATGGTAATAGGATGTTAATTTTATAATTCATATTTCTATTCGTTTCATGTCCATGAATATTGTATTAGTATCAATAATAATCATATATATGATCATGGGATCCTTTCTAATTCATGTATATACCACCCTTCTCACATTCTTCATATAGAATTAGATTTAACAATCATAATCACTATTCATATCTAGCCACATTCATTAATTCATATGTATGTCCTTTTGTTTGAATGAATACATGAGGCTTTTATGATCCATATATATTCTAATATTCTCCCCATATAGAGAGTGAAAAAATCCTAAATAGAAATTTCAATGCACTCAATTAAAAATCATGTGTTGTGTAGTTTTCATATATTTTTAATTGGTGAGAGGTATAGGATATAAAATTTTCATCTTTGATGAGTAAATAACCCAATAAAGATTTAGATACATAATTTTATATCACAAATATTTCATGTCTTATGGGTAATGTGAGAAAATTTTAATTGTTATTCCTCTTATTTAAGTTTATAAATATATAATTTCATTAATTTTACCTAAAAACATGACTCTATTTTGTTTAATCATGGTTAATGGAATTGAGACTCATGAGATGCTTTTATAAAATCAATTATAGTACCCAATTAAATTAAGTAAACATTGAATTTACACTATATATGTTTTTCGGGTCTATCTATAAATTTTCTATATTTGTTAATGATCCATAGATACCTATTTTCTTATGATAATAATCCCCATGAAAGTTACTTTATCCGTCAAAAAAATGAATTTAATATATTTCACATATAAATTTAGTTGCATTTTCTTTAGTAAACCATTCAAATTACTATCATGATCTTATTTTTATTTTTAGTAAAAAAGAATATGTTCAATAAATTCTACCAAAAACTTGTCAAGGTAATCCTTAAAGACTGTATTCAATACACCCATTAAGTTAGATATAGAATTAGTGAGTCTAAATGGATTCACTATGAAATAATAGTAATCATACAATGTATGAAATGTCATTCTGTGGATATCTACCTTCACATGTACTTGACAATATCCCAACCAAAGATCCACCTTGGAGAAGTATGTGGTTACACATAGTTGTCCAAACAATTCTTCAGTCCATGTTAATGGATATATGATCTTTATTATGATATTTTTTAGCTCAGTATAATTAGTATAGATGTGAAATAACACATCATTATTCCTAATTGAAAGGATATGTGAACACCATGGCGAAGCACATGTGCGTAGAAACCCTTTATCTTGATTACCCAATAGTTCCATCATCATCTCTTATAGTTAAACATTATCTATTCATAAGGTGTTTTTAATATTACAAAATCTATAGGTATTAGTTTAATTGTTAACTTATCCTCTAAACTAGGAAGAAGATATGAAAATTCTTAGGGTGCGTATGAGAAACGTCCTTTATAATAGGTATGTCATCAAGTATTTTATTTTCCTTAGTCTCAATCATTTTATCTAGATACACTTGTTTATAATTAAAAAATATCTATTATTTAGATAATGATTATAATTTATATTTATCCAACTTCTTTTAACTTTGTAGAATCATAGGTTGATTTTTGATACAAATGATACTTTCCCACTCGATATAAATTTGGTTTGCACTGTATAAAGAATGGTTATACATGGTGAGAATAGAAAAAAATTTATATAAATAGAGTTTAAAATATTTTTTTGTAAAATTCAGCCAAATGTTTTGAAATATGATTAGTTATATGCTTGGCATGCAACATTGTACCAATTTCTTGTCCTCACCGATAACATGACTTCCAGGTTTTGAGGAGGTGTTTGAATAGATCTACTAATCTAGTGTGATATGAAATAATTTATACAAAACAAATCAAATCATATATTATCTATTTTTGAATAAGTAAATCACACATGTGTCACCACTTCAATATTGGGATCCACCTCATTTTTTTGGTATAATCTCACCCTTTAAATATAGTAATTGGATGCCATTTTAATTAGTTTTCATCAATTACAATTTTATTAGTTCGTGGAATCACCTAGGGTAATTGTTTCTTATAGTTTAACTATTATACTAAAATATGAGGGTTTAATATAGAAATAATCTCCTTAATAACATTGGGTTCTTCTCTAACCAAAAAAATCATTAAATAGGACACATTCTTCCTATAACTAATGTATTTTATTGTCCCATTCATGCAGTTTTCAGTATGATTCTCCCTACACTTTTGACCTGGGCGATATTTAAATTTCATTTTGTTGTGATATTTATCAACTTACTATTATATTTAAAACAAATATTCCACTTTCTATATTCATACCTATGAAAACCATAAGATATTATGATCTCTATATCAACATTAAGGGAACAGTATACAATTTCTTCATTGTTGTATATGTCTTAAATCACAAAATATTTTAATAGACTTGTAATTATCCAAAAGATTTAGTGGTCAACATTACATTTAATCTCAATTAAATAAATAGAGGTATTCCATAAAAAATAATGAGAATTCCACCTTTTATACATTGATGGATTTATCATCCTTTTTCTTAAGGTCGCTGAAATCCCCTTCAATTTTCTGTTGGATTGTGTGGGGAAAATATTTATAAAAATATTCTAAATTATTTTTACTCCATCAAATCAAAATGATCCATGGGATTTATATTTCTTAAAAAAGTCCATAAATTATTAGATTATCCATCCATATGATAAACACCAATTACAAAATTCTAGTTTTCAAATCATTGGTGGATGGATAAGTTATTTTCATTGGAGTAGATCCATTTTTATGTGAATAATGGATCTCAATATCAACTAAAAATTATAGGTCTTTGTCTCATAAATATAAAAATTGCAACTTTATCATTATTAGGGAGATGTTAGTGTTACTCTTGATTCAATTTTTAGTTTGAAACATTTGTAAATTCAGAATATATTTTCATAAACATCCCATATCCTACATCATTGTTCCAACCTAACGGTGCATGTTCCATGACTTCCCATCCCATCCTCTACTATACCAGGGGTGGCTGACTGACATTGAGTAGGAATATCACTAATATAAGAGTACTTTTCCGATGTTCCTACACATACACAAACATATCCAATACAATAATTTTATGGAATGTAAATAAAAAAAACAACCATTCATGCATATATATATATATCTCCAAACTAGAGTATAATGAGAGTTAATGGAATGTAAACAGATCCCAATGAAAGCCCTCCAAAAAGTGTATAAAAACAATTCAAAACTGATAATAATTATGTGATCACAAAATACAGACTTGAGAGTAATTATGGGTTATTCTTTCAAGATATCACAGACACACACCTCAATTTATCAGGATTGTCTAAGAATCAATTTGTCCAGGTCACTCTTGGAATCTATCAAGAGGCTGAACATCTTCAAAATACATGAATCATGTTAGGAAATAACATGTAAGGGTGAGTATATGAATACCATGTTGGAATCCTCAATATCAAAAAAATTAAAAAATAATAGCCATCTCTTGAAAATTATAATTGTACACCACATATGACAAGGATAATTCGGATAGACTCAACAAAGATGCATATTCTAAAGGTAAATTGATAACTATAATTCCATCCTTGGATCCTAGATCAATATTTCCATATAAAAATATTCTTTCTGAGTTCACTAAAATATTTAGATAGAACTATTGATGTTAATCGGAGAGGTGGTGTTGGTCGGGTCTCACAATAAGAATTACATGATAGAACTGTGACGAGATATGATACACAATTGAGGATCACAACCAAGGAAATTGGGATTAATACAAAATCAATATGGGATAAGCCTCTAAGTTGATGATTGGTGCCTATGTTGCTTTTTTCATGATGATAACAAGAATTCAACACTATGCACAAAAATGATAGAAGATATCACTCTGATCTTCATTAAAGGATTCCAAGAACTCTATCGAAGAATTACTACTAAATGGATATATATACTTTGTGTAAGTGATTATTACTTATTAAACATCGAGCATAATGCTATAAGAAACACACCCTTAATGACAATTTTCAATGATATAGAGGAAAAAAGTTCTATATATTCTTTGAAGTAGTACACGACATGTTATTGATGTACTTGTCATGCTACATTGTCCTCGGTTCCGGCCGATGTATATGTCCCATGAACAAGGTTTGGTATGATTACATGTTTTTCCTCTACCTATTTAATTAATCCCATTTCCCAGAAAATATCTATTCTCATGAAGCCTATGCCTGGCCGTGACTGTGTATTGGTACATGTCATTCCCATGGTCATGTTACTCAAGGCTTGTCCATATACCATCCAAGGTACATACCAAACTAAAAAACATGACCAAATTCCTTTTAATAATGTTGTACGACATGTGATACATAACTCCATCCCTAAAACATATCATATTCTAGAATGGTCACACAAGGCATGTAGCTCTATAGTACAGAAAATGTAGATTCCACATTTCAAGAATTGAAAATCATCAATAACATATATTCTCTACTCATCCGGTAACCAATCCCATAGAAACCCACATCGGAATAAAGGAATGTCATTAGATATAAGGCCCCTAGCCTTAAAATTCTCTTAATATTGAATTAAATGAATAATTCACATTGAGGATCATTTCAGGTTTAGACTTTTAGTGAATTAGAACATAACTACTACATATCAAAAGATTACAAAGTAGACACTTCTACTAAGTTTCCATAGAAAAAAAACTCTTAAAAAGAAACATGTCTAGTTCCAAGTTTTATATAGCATAACTTTCCCTTGATCCCATCCTTGACCCTATTCCACATTCGGTCCTGTGAAAAACATTTCAAAAAAACATGGGGTGAGCATAAAAAGCTCAGTAAGGGATACACAAAGAATGAAAACTGTTAGTTTTTCAAAAATCAAGTAAACCATGTATAATTTTATCAAAGTAATACCTTCACCTTCATGAAGTAGTAAAAACTCTTCACTGAATAAAATATCATTACATACCTTTTTATAACCAAAGGATTACCATAAAACCCATATAAGGAACACATAACATATAAAGGTAACTTGGGACATAAACATACTTAAGTGGAATAACCATACGGTCGACTTCCACACATATCACTTAATGGAATAGCCATACGGACAACTTCTATACATACTTAATGGAATAGCAATACGGCCGACTTCCATACCCAATGCATCATAGGTTATAATGTAACCACCCATCCTGGTATTCACGGCACCACCCGTCATATGGCTTATCACATAACCACCCGTAAATGTCCATGTACCATTATAAAAATCAGAAGACATAAAACAAATATAATGGAAAGAAAACATTTCCACAATTTGATCACAATATATCACTTAAATATATTGACATAACAAATCAACTATAAAAAAACCATTTTCAATACCAAAATACATAAAAGAGTATATGGTATTTATTTCATTTTAAAAACATTATGGCTTGTTGAGGAAGCCAAATACCAAATAATACTCACGGCGGTAGAAAAGGTCATTGTCACCGCGTACGTTAAAAGAAACATTCCTTTTTGTCGTTTAGTAAAACGATTCGTAGAAAAAGATTCCTTTCGTATAAAATTAAAATTCAAAGGGTTTTATACACCTTATAAAAGATAGTTGTATATAAAACGAAAATATGCCTCAATGAAAGGAGATTGAGACGAAGTCCCTTACCTCAGGTTCGACTTGACTCGATCGTTCATTAACGTCCTGAATAATAAACTTGAGTTAATTTCTACATGCTTAAGAACCTTTATCAAGTTCATTATTACTTTTATATCACTTATTACCATGTCATAAACATTATGTAATCATTTTTGTTTATAATGTTTGTTTTGTCGATATTTGGTTCTTAAGTCGAAAGTGGACTTCTTACAATTACATGTTGTTCGTGTGGTCAAAGGTTCTTTATATGCAGAATGAAATTACTGATTTGGATATCATATATATCATATATATCCAGCATATACATGTCTTTATAATATTACATAATCATTTAGAGGTAAGAAATGAAATGCACCGTTCATGGAGACGGTAAGCCGTACGTACGCATGAACGCTACTTTCATTTATATCTCATACATTAATGGAAGGAAATAATAATGATATAGAGGTATATTATAATTCGAGTATAACATCATATATAATAACATTAAATCCATCCTTTATACATCCCACGTATGGCATTAACGAATCACATCACTTTGAGGGGGCGGTAGTCCGCACTTCCTTAAATGAAGATATCGTGTTTAACCATAATGGAAACCATAAAGGTATTCCAAAAATGGAAAATACAGAAGCTTAAGGAAAACATAAACATATTATATATCATATATAAATATATTTTCATCTTAATTAACACCTTTGAAGGTGTTAAAAGAATGTTGAACAATCATCATTTCAGGAGGCCGAAATTCGCCATCCACAGAAATAGTATGTTCTTTAACCATTAGATGTAGGTGTGTGTAATTGTAGCTCGAAAACATATTATAAAAACATCCTAGTATATGTAAGATACTGGAGTTGTTAGAAAATAAATTAACAAAAAGAGTTTAGGCGGTTGGAGATGAAAAATAAAACAAAAGGACTCAAGTGAAAACATTACCTTAAAATCGGGTAACTCCCTTTGGTTTGAGGTCAAAGGCTTCCTTGGGAAGACTTCTTCCCAAAGTGATGCTTCAAGGAGTAAGAGAGGGAAGTGGAGAGACAAAATTTGCGGGGTTTGGACCATCCAAAGGCTTTGGAAATGTGGGTAAGGTGGTAGAGGTTGGGGCCTTTTATAAAAGGAGAGGAGGGGCACACTTGGAAGGTAAAGAAAAGTCACTTTATTTTAAAATGGTATTCATATTTAAGAGGTACAAAATTGATATAATTCGAGGATAAGGTGATAAGGGTTCGAAATCCACCCATACAATAGGTTTTGGACATGTTTAGGTCATAGATTTTACATTATCATTCCATTTTATTTAAATCCTTTATTAATGAGGTAATCGCTGCATCATCATGATGTCATAAATAATTTAATTTATTTAATGTCTAAAAATTATAAAGAAAACTATCACGATGTTGGAAATAATTTTAGCTTTCAAATGACTATTTATAATAAAAAATCTGACTTGTATAACCCCATGTAATAATTGTTTTAGTAAAACATCTCTTGTTTGTGTTATTTTTACTTTAACATTAAATAAAAAGTTATTTATGTCATTTCCCAACCAATGTGGCTCCAGGGGGTCCCCAAGTTGACCCATGGATTTTTTTGGTCGGCCATGATACATCCAATAAGGGTAGTACATTTTTCTATGCATTTTCATTTTATTATAATTTCATTTTTTCCTTAAATTGCAATAATTACCTCTAATCGTGATTAAGAACTTAAAAGCTACTATTCACCAAAAAATTATTTTAATCTCATTGAACCACATTTTAATTCTTAATGAAAACCATGTATGTAAGATTTTTGAAAATCAATTAATATAAGTGACAAAGTTTCATTTAAATGAACAATCAGTTTCTTTAATTGCCACTTAGTGGTTTCACTATTCATCAAAAATTGAAGTTTTTCAGAAAAATACCAAAACTTCACCCTAAGCTATATTTGATATTCCGAAATCAAAAATGATGACTATTTTACAAAATTCAAAACATTTAAGTTTCATTAATTAATTTAATAATTAATTCCCATTGTCATGACAAATAGCGTGTTTTTATGAAACAATAAGTATCAAAAGATTGACACTAGTTTAAGTCCAATTTCAAAGTGAAATTGATTACAATGACCACCATTGGATTAAATGGTAAAAATATATTATAATTTCACTTTAAAACCAATTCAACAGATAATCTAATCATATAAATAAATTAGATTAAAAAGAGGGTTTGAATTAAAATACAACATTTTACACTATTCATTAAAAAATGAACTTTATCGGAAAAATACAAAAAAATTACACAAAGTAAATTTTGATGTCCTGATTCTAAAGAAGAGTTATATTTGGTCCAATAGAATGTATAAGTGTGATAAAAACTATATTTAATGACGGTTCTCCATCAAAGGTGCTAAGTGATCCTTTAGTGAAAATTAGGGTATAAATGCCTAAAATTGAATACTTTCCATATTTTAAGCCTTTATCTATTATTGGATAAATGTAAAAACATTTAAAATACATATATAATCATATTTTAGTTATTTCTATCCATTCCCACCAATACAACGACTACATGTTAACTACCATTTAAAATAATATTATTATATTACTAGTGTACAACGTAAGTATTCAAATAAACTCATCGTTGCGTTTCGAGTACGCTATCGAACATAGAAACCCCTTTTAATTAAATTTAATATTTAATTCATAAATATTAATAAATATGAAAATGTTTTATTCATTATTTACCTGGGATGTTACATCCTTCCCCCATTTTGGGAATTGCGTCCTCGCAATTTTATTCACTTATCAAAATAAGTGGGGGTATTTATCCCTCATAGCATTTTCAGATTCCCACGTTGCCTCTTCAACAATATGGTTTTTCCACAAAACCTTTACCTAGTGAATTACCTTATTTTGAAACAATTGCTCTTTTTGGTCAAGAATCTGGACTAGTTGTTCTTCATAAAAGAGATTCTCTTCCAACAGAACTACCTCTGGGCTCAAAACATGAGATGAATCTGGAATATACTTCCTCAACATCGAAACATGAAAAACATTGTGTACCTGAGATAAACTCGGAGGTGAAGCCACTCGGTAAGCAACTGATCCAACTCTCTCCAGAATTTAATATGGTCCAATGAACCTTGGACTCAGCTTTCCTTTCTTACGAAATCTCATCCCACATTTCCATGGAGAAACCTTGAGAAAAACATGATCACCTACCTCGAAAGATAGATCCTTCCTCCGGTTATCCGCATAACTCTTTTGCATGCTCTGAGCTGTTCTCATGTGTTTCTGAATCAATTGAAATTTTTCTGCCATCTCTTCTACCAATTCTAGTCCCATCAGCTTCCTTTCACCCACTTCATCCCAAAATGCTGGAGTTCGACACCACTTCCCATATAATGCCTCAAATGGTGCCATCTGTATACTGGAATGAAAACCGTTATTATAAGAAAACTCAACCAAAGAAAGATGTTGGTCCCAACTTCACTGATAATCCATAGAACAAGATCGTAGAATATCCTCCAAGCTCTAAATTGTTCGTTCTGACTTTCCATCTGATTGCGGATGAAAAGCTGTACTAAAATTTAATTCAGTACCCAACGACTTCTGAAGGCCATTCCAAAAGTTAGAAGTGAACCTGGGATCATGATCAGACACAATGGAGAGAGGAACTCCATGTAACCTGACTATCTCATTAAGATACAAACGGGAAAGTTGATCTAGGGAAAAAGTATCTCGTATAGCATGGAAATGAGCAGATTTAGTCAAGCGATCAATAATAACCCAGATTGCGTTATTACCTCTAGATGTCTTCGGTAATCCCATGACGAAGTCCGTGGATATATTCTCCCATTTCCACTCTGGAAATGGTAAAGGCTAAAGCATCCCTTTCAGTAACTACCGCTCTAATTTAACCTGCTGACAAGTCAAACACTACATAGTAAAATCAGCAATATCTCTTTTCATTCCATCCCACCAGTAATACTCCCACAGATCTCTGTACATCTTAGTGCTTCCAGGATGAACTGAAAACGGGGAACTATGAGCCTCACATAACAACTCATTCTTCAATTGTGAATCACAAGGCACACATTATCTCTTCCCAAACCTCAAAACACAATCATTATCAATATTGAATTCATGCAACTTACCTTTCTGAACCAGCTCTACCTTTTTCTGCAACTCACTGTCTTGCTTCTGTGCTTTCTTGATTCTGTCTAATAGAGATGATCTCACTGATACCTGGAACAAAATATATGGACATCCTACACCAACAAATTCTATGCCAAAGTTTATCAAATCAAAAACAAAAGGATCTCGTTCCAAACGTATCATGGTTAATAGTGCATTACTTTTTCGACTGAAAGCATCAGCCACTTTATTTGCTTTTCCCGGATGGTAATGAATTATACAATCATAATCATTGATTAATTCCAGCCATCTCCTCTGTCTCATGTTCAATTCTTTCTGAGTTAATATATACTTTAAATTTTTTTGATCTGTATATATTTCACACTTTACTCCATACAAATGATGCCTCCAAATTTTTAAAGCAAAAATAACAGCAACTAATTTCAAATCATGTGTAGGGTAATTTACCTCATGATTTATCAACTGACGTGAAGCATAAGCAATTACCTGATCATTCTGCATAAGGACACAGCCAAGTCCCTTCAAAGAAGCATCACTGTATATAACAAACTCACCATTCCTGGAAGGAAGTTCCAAAACTGGAGCATTCACCAATCTTCCTTTCAACTTGTGAAAACAATCATCACATTCTTTTGTCCTGATAAACTTAACACCCTTCCGAGTTATCTTAGTCATTGGACTAGATAACCGTGAAAAATTTTCAACAAACCTTCAGTAGTAACCTTCCAAACCAAGAAAACTACGGATCTCGGTTACATTTGTGGGTCTTGGCATTTCTTCAACAACTTTTGTTTTAGCAGGATCAATAGTTATGCCATCTTTTGAAACAATGTAACCCAGCAAAGAAATTTATTGTAACCAAAACTCACACTTGCTGAATTTTCCATATAGTGTCTTTTATTTTAAGGTTTTCAAGATAACCCTTAAATGACTTTCATGCTCCTATTTACCTTTAGAAAACACCAAAATATCATCGATGAAAACAACCAAAAACTTATCCAAGAACTCATGGAAAATTATATTCATAAGGTCCATGAATACAGCAGGTTCATTGGTTAACTCAAAAGGCATAACTACAAATTCATAATGGCCATATCTAGTACAAAACACAGTCTTCGAAACGTCTTCTTTTTTTACTTTCAACTGATGGTACCCCGACCTCAAGTCAATCTTCGAAAAATACTGAGCTCCCTGGAGCTGATCAAACAAATCATCGAAATGAGGCAAAGGATACTTGTTCTTAAAATTAATATTATTCAAGGCTCTATAATCAATGCAAAGTCTCATTGAGCCATTTTTCTTTTTAACAAATAAGACAGGAGCACCCCATTGTGATGTTCTAGGTCAAATGAATCCTTTATCTAATATCTCCTCCAATTGCTTCTTTAACTCTAAAAGTTCAACTTGAGCCATTCGATAAGGGGGTTTTGAAATTGGATTAGAATTAGGAACTAAGTCAACAGTAAATTCAACTTCCCGATCATGAATAATACCAGACAACTCATCAGGAAAAACATCAAGATACTCATTTACCACTGGCACATAATTAATCTGAACAGTTCCTTTATTTTCTACAATATGTACAAGGTAACATTCATTTCCATCTTTTACTAGTTTCTCAACTTCATGATATGTTACAAAATCAAGGGTTCATTCTTGTACACAAACTGAAAATATTTCTGAAGAGAAACCATTTTAGCTCTGCAGTCAATCTTAGCATGATAAACAGAAAGCCAATCCATGCCCAAAATAACATCAAACTCTACTAGAGGCAAAACAATAAGGATTGATGGTAGATTCTTTCCACACACAAGGATAGGAAGGTTCTTATAATTCTTTTTTGTCTCAATGTTCCCTCCGGGTGTTTTTACCATAAGTTCAGGATTCATATCTTGAGATGGAATTTCCAATTCACTAGAAAACTTCTCAGAAATGAATGAGTGTGTAGACCTTGAATCAAACAAAACACTGGCATAATCTGAACAAACAAACATTGTACCTGCTACTACTTCATTCGATGGCCCAACATCTGCTGAAGCTGTTGCATAGGATTTCACCACCACTTTCTTCTTGTAGTCTGGCTGCTTTCCCCCAGTTGAGTTCTTCGTTGGACACTCGTTTTCATAATGACCCATTTCATTACACTTAAAACATCCTATCATTGGATTTTCATTTCCTGCTTGATCATCTTCCTTATAGTTACGAGCAATATGACCAGACTTACCACACCGAAAGCACTTACCAGACTTGGATAAACATTCCCCAGGATGCATTTTACCACACTTCTCACAATATGGTTATTCTGTTTTCTTACCTCCTTGCTTCTTTGATGAATTATTCCCCTTTTCCTTCCAACTGGACCTCATATTCTGTTGTTTGTCATAGAACACCTGATCATCGACAAACTCCATTTCCACCTTCTCCGCACATAGAACAAGTTTTTCATAACTTTTGAACTCATGAAAAGCTAAACACCTTCAATATTTTGGCTTTAACCCAGAGTAAAAACAGTTTATTTTAATATCAAGATCTCGTATGAAGTTTGGAGCATTCCTTGCCAAACAAGTGAACTTTTCTTCATAAGTAGCCACTGAATCATCCTCCTGCCTCAACTCTAGGAACTGTTTTTCTATCCTAAGATGAACTGCCTTAGGAAAATGTTTCTCAAGAAACATACCTTTGAATTCGTCCCAGTGAAGATCCTCAATCTCATCACTATCCCTGATATTTTTCACCACCGACCACCACTGATCAGCTTCACCTTCAAAACGGTAAACAGCAAGACTAACATTTTTATGTTCTGAACACCCCATGACATCAAAAATCTTCTCCAGTGCTTTTATCCACCCTTCAGCTTGCATGAGGTCAGATGATCCTCTAAATGATGTGGGATGTTGTCTCATGAAATGTTCCACCACTGACATGTTCCTCTGTGGTTGATCTGGCTGATCTCGTGCATGGATACCACCACCATTTATAGCCTGAGTCAATTGTGCCTTCACTGCAACAAACTGTTCAGTTCCAATTCCGACCATATCAGGTTGCTGATTTGGAAGGTTGTCTTCCTCCTGATGTCGTCCCAACATAGCTGCTTTGTTTCCTCTGCAGAAAACCATTCTGAACACAGAAATATCTTAGGCGAAGCAACATGGTAATCTTTAAATTCTATATCATTTCAATCATACCATAAATTAACTTATAATTTAACAATTTTATAACTCCTAAAGTTGTCTAAACCGACCTTTGATACCAACTATAAGGCCCCCAGCCTTAAACATCTCTTAATATTGAATTAATTGAATAATTCACACTGAGGATCTTTTCAGGTTTAGAGTTTTAGTGAATTAGAACATAACTACTACATCTCAAAATATTACAAAGTAGACACTTCTACTAAGTTTCCATATAATAAAAAAAACTCTTAAAAAGAAACATGTCTAGTTCCATGTTTTATATAGCATGAATTTCCATTGATCCCATCCTTGACCCTATTCCACATTAGGTCTTGTGAAAAACATTTCAAAAAAACATGGGGTGAGCATAAAAAGCTCAGTAAGGGATACACAAAAAATGAAAACTGTTAGTTTTTCAAACATCAAGTAAACCATGTATAACTTTATCAAAGTAATACCTTCACCTTCATGAAGTAGTAATAACTCTTCACTGAATAAAATATCATTACTTACTTTTTTGTAACCAAAGGATTATCATAAAACCCATATAAAGAACACATAACATATAAAGGTAACTTGGGACATAAACATACTTAAGTGGAATAACCATACGGTCGACTTCCACACATATCACTTAATGTAATAGCCATACGGACAACTTCCATACATACTTAATGGAATAGCCATATGGCTGACTTACACACCCAATGCATTGGAGGTTATAACATAACCACCCGTCCTGGTATTCACGGCACCACCCGTCATATGGTTTATCACGTAACCACCCGTCAAATGTCCAAGTACCATTACAAAAATCATAAGACATAAAACAAATATAATGGAAAGAAAACATTTCCACACTTTGATCACAATATATAACTTAAATATATTGACATAACAAATCCATTATAAAAAAACCATTTTCAATACCAAAATACATAAAAGAGTATATGGTATTTATTTCATTTTAAAAACATTATGCCTTGTTGAGGAAGCCAAATACCAAATAATACTCACGGCGGCGGAAAAGGTCTTTGTCACCGCGTGTGTTAAAAGAAACATTCCTTTTTTTCGTTTAGTAAAACGATTCATAGAAAAAGATTCCTTTTGAATAAAAGTAAAAGTAAAAGGGGTTTATACACCATATAAAAGATAGATGTGTATAAAACAAAAATATGCCTCAATGAATGGAGATTGAGACGAAGTCCCTTACCTCGGGTCCGACTTGACTTGATCGTTCTTTAACGTCCTGAATAATAAACTTGAGTTAATTTCTACTTTCTGAAGAACCTTTTTCAAGTTCATTATTACTTTTATATCACTTATTACCATGTCTAAAAAATTATGTAATCATTTAAGTTAATAATGTTTGTTTTGTCGATATTTGGTTCTTAAGTCGAAAGTGGACTTCTTACAATTACATGTTGTTCATGTGGTCAAAGGTTCTTTTTATCCAGAATGAAATTACTGATTTGTATATCATATATATCATATATATCCAGTATATACATGTATTTATAATATTATATAATCATTTAGAGGTAAGAAATGAAATGCACCGTTCACGGAGACGGTAAGCCTTACGTACACATGAACACTACTTTCATTTATATCTCATACATTAATGGAAATAAATAATAATGATATAAAGGTATATTATAATTCCAGTATAACATCATATATAATAACATTAAATCCATCCTTTATACATCCCATGTATGGCATTAACGAATCATATCACTTTGTGGGGGCGGTAGTCCGCACTTCCTTAAATGAAGATATCGTGTTTACCCATAATGGAAAACATAAAGGTATGACCAAAATGAAAAATACATAAGATTAATAAACACATAAAAATATTATATATCATATATAAATATTCTTTCATCTTAATGGCCACTTTTTAAAGTGTTAAAAGAATGCTGAACAATCATCGTTTCGGGAGGCAGAAATTCCCCATCCACGGAAATAGTATTTTATTTCACCATTAGATGTAGGAGTGTTTAAGTGTAGCTCGAATACATCTTATAAAAACATCCTAGTATAATGAAGATACTCTATTTGTTACAAAAGAAATGAATAAAAAGAGTTTAGGGGGTTGGAGAAGCAAAATAAAACAAAAGGACTCAAGTGAAAACATTACCTTAAAATCGGGTAACTCCCTTTGGTTTGAGCTCAAAGGCTTCCTTGGGAAGACTTCTGCCCAAAGTGAGGCTTCAAGGAGTAATATAGGGAAGTGGAGAGACAAAATGGGAAGGGTTTGGCCGAGCCAAAGGCTTTGGAAGTGTGGGTAAGGTGGTAGAGGTGGGGGCCTTTTATAAGAGGAGAGGAGGGGCACTCTTGGAAGGTAAAGAAATGTCACTTTATTTTTAAATGTTATTCGGATTTAAGAGGTCCCACATTGATATAATTCTAGGATAAGGTGATAAGGGTTCGAAATACACCCATTAAATAGGTTTTGGACATTTGTAGGTCATAGATGTTACATTATCTTTCCATTTTATTTAAGTCCTTTATTAATGAGGTAATCACTACATCATCATGATGTCATAAATAATTTAATTTATTTAATGTATAAAAATTATTAAAAACTATAATGATGTAGGAAATATTTTTATCTTTCCAATGACTATTTATAATCAAAAATCGAACTTGTATAACCCCATGTAAAATTTTTTTTAGTAAAACATCTCATGTTTGTGTTATTTTTACCTTAACATTAAATAAAAAGTTATTTATGTCATTTCCCAACCAAAGTGGCTCCATGGGGTCCCCAAGTTGACCCATGTCTTGAATTGGTCTTCCATGACACATCCAATAAGGGTAGGACTTGTGTCTATGTATTTTCATTTTATTATAATATCATTTTTTCCTTAAATTGCACTAATAACCTCTAATCGCAATTAAGAACTTAAAAGTTACTATTTACCAAAAAATTATTTTAATCGCATTGAACCAAATTTTACTTCTTAATGACAACAATGTATGTAATATTTTTGAAAATCAATTCACAGAAGTGACAAAGTTTCATTTAAACGAAAAATCAGTTTCTTTAACTGCCACGTAGTGGTTTCACAATTCATCAAAAATTGATGTTTTTCAGAAAAATACCAAAACTTCACCCTAAGCTATATTTGATATTCCGAATTCAAAAATGATGTCTATATTTCCAAATTCAAAACATCTATGTCTCATTAATTAATTTAATAATTAATTCCCTCTGTCACGACAAATAGCGTGTTTTTATGAAACAATAAGATTCAAAAGATTGACACTCGATTAAGTCCAATTTCAAAGTGAAATTGATTCTAATGACCAACATTGGATTAAATGGTAAAAATATATTCTAATTTCAATTTAAAACCAATTAAAAATATAATCAAATAATATAAAAAATTACATTAAAAAGAGGGTTTGAATTAAAATACAACATTTTACACTATTCATTAAAAAATGAACTTTATCAGAAAAATACCAAAAATTTACAAAAAGTAAATTTTGATGACCCGATTATAAAGAAGAGTTATATTTGGTCCAATAGAATGTATAAGAGTGATCAAAACTATATTTAATGATGGTTCTCCATCAAAAGGTGATAAGTGAACCTTTAGTGAAAATTAGGGTATAAATGCCTAAAATTGAATTCTTTCCGTATTTTAAGCCTTTATCTTTTATTGGATAAATGTAAAAACATTTAAAAAACATATATAATCATATTTTAGTTATTTCTATCCATTCCTTCCAATACATCGACTACATGTTAACTACCATTTAAAATAATATTATTATATTACTAGTGTATAACGTAAGTTTTCAAAGAAACTCATCGTTACGTTTCAAGTATGATATCGAACGTTGAAACCCCTTTTAATTAAAATTAATATTTAGTTCGTAAATATTAATAAATATGAAAATGTTTTATTCAATATGTACCTGGGATGTTACATCAGATGGGCCTTCTCTACTAAAAAATATGTATTTAATAGTGCTATAAATTTCTTTTATCATCGATAGAAAAGCGATGACTACATGATCCAGGTTAAAATCCCTCAAAATTTATCATCACTGAAAAGATGCTAATAATGGTTCCCGTTATCTTTGAAAAAGAATGTGATAATTAATAGGAACTTTATTAGTGATTTATTTTAGACACTCTAAAGAAACAATTTATCAATGATTATAAAAGTGCTTATAAATTTTGTTTTTATCAGCACCATTGAGAGAATATATAAAGGACCATTATTTAATGTGTTGTAATAATACACCAAATCACCCCAACAGTGTGTTGTACTGTCAAACCGCATCACCAAAAACACACTAGATGTAAGAAACCGGATCCCTTTTCAGGTATGTTTATCCTTTTTTCTGCATTTTTTGAGAAAAATGAATTTCCTGGAAATTTCAGAAGTACACGCTGTGTACTTTCTAAGTACACGCCATGTACTCTTCTCGGCTCGAAGCCGTGTGTTGGTCATGCCCGGGCCACACACACGGTGTGTAAGGATGAGGTGGAGGCCGATTAATTCGGAGTATGGAAAAATTGAAGTACATGACGTGTACTATAAAAGTACATGCTGTGTACTTTTTTTTATGAAACGGATCGGGGTCACGTCTAACCCCCAAAATCGTCTTCTTCTTCAGTTTTTGTCTATCCGAAGCAACAAGTATGGACGAATCTTTGACAAACTCCCGCCTCGCCGTCCGTTATCTGTTTCGAGCTTGGTCAGTTGCGTTGGAAGCACAGCGGTGAGTTCTTCCTTATTCTTTAGCCTTGTTTCTTGATTCCTCCTCGTTTCCATGTTATCGTAGGTTTAGTGTTTTGTGCATTTTCTCAGATTTACGTCATTCCAAGGCGAATCTGTCGTCGATGTTCACGTAAATCGATCTCCTAGGATCGAGGTAGGTGGTTTGTGCCTTTCTGTAGAAAGTTGATGAATATTTTGTGCAATTTCCACCAATACCCTTGAACAAGGTATTGCGTGTTTCCTGTTTTTCCCTTGTTACTTGCCTGCATTGCTTGATTGCTTTAGTAGAGGTTATTGCTTGTGATTAGAGTATTTTGTTTGTGCTCAGTTTGTTATGCCATGCCTAGTTATAGGATTGTGGACTGTTGTTTTTTATTTCTGTTGAGCCTTAGTTGATAGCCAAGTAGTTCTTGAGGATTACTTAGACGATATACGCATGCTGAGCATGTTTAGTTATACTCAGGACTGTGAGAACCTAGAGTAGTATACCAAATGGTTAATTGATAGAAGGGCTTCTCTAGAGTGTCTTTTTAATCACGATGTGGGACCAAGGGGAGAATTGACGGAAGGGCTTCTACATAGTTTCTTTAACTATGATGTGGGCCACAGGGGGAATTAACGTTGAGTGCTTCCCCAAAGAGCCTTTTACACGATACGAGACTATAGGGGGAATTGATGGTGAGTGATTCCCAAGAGAGTCTTCTTATTTTATGTAGCTGAACCAGAGGGGTGAGACTGTGTGTGCCTCCTTGAGGGTTGATAGTACATAGAGGTTTAACCATCGGGGTTAGACTGTGAGAGCTACCTAGAGGGTTACCTGTTTTCTTCTTGTTGTTGACTGCTTACTTGTGTGCTCTACTTGTTAGAATTGTGGATTGTAGTTGCATGTGTTTTCCTGTTTACTGCTTCTTGTTTATTTATTGCCATGTATTCATTGACTGTTAGGAACAAATCATTGGGTGATTTCCTACTAGGATTGTATCTCACACCCTGTTTGGGCCATGATTTTGGGTCGAAGCAAACTATGTTGATACAGGTATAGACAAGGGAAAACGCCCTTCTACTTCAGGATCTTGATTGCATCAGGAGCTGGAGATCATGGGACCGAGCCGTGGCTCACAATGCTAAGGAGATTTCTTTTTTTTATTTTGCACTTGGTTTTATTTTTATTATAGCACGTTGTTGTGTTTTCTGGTTTCCATAGATACTTGTACCTGCTGTATTATTGTCATCATTGTTAGATATCTTCATTGCTTCCACTGTCTGGTTTCTTTTTTATGCCTGTTTATTATTGATTCTGCTATTTATTGTTGTTTTAATACCTTGTATACCTTACTGAATTAGGGCATAGTTTCTCCACTGACTCACCAGGGCCCTCGCTACTAGTCGGCAGCCTCTGGTGTTTGGTGAAACGCGCTTGAGGTCATGTGGCGAACCAGGTACGGGGCACCAGTGGAGGGGATCTGGACTCGGGACATTACAAAGTGGTATCAGAGGAGTTCTTTTCTCTTGCTTTACTGTTTGGAGACCTTATCCAGGGATAAGACGAATTCGATAATTAGTATTAAGCTATGCTCGAGAGCAGCTAACTCATGTACAGGGAAAATCCATACTACCTCGTTAATTGCAGTTTTCTAGTTTTGAGATTTTGTGGTTGGTATGTTTTCACTTAGAGTGATTCGTATCACTTGAGTGTTTATTGTTTTGATATTTTTGTCCTATTTCTTTCGCAACCCGATGAGATGTGGGTATGCCATCTCATGCATCATATTGGCACTTGTAAAAATAACATGTCATGCATTCTTTCCATGCCATATAGGGTGCATTAGTGATTTCATGCTGTTGTGATAGGCTCTGTGTAAATTATGCAAGCTTTTGTGATAGATGCTTGATATATTCTCTGCTGTTATGCTAGAAAACTGGTTGTTTTGTTCCTTGATTAAAATGAATTCCAAATTTCGGTTCTTGAGGTGTTATCGGACCTCCCGGATCGGAATTTGGCATCTTATCCCTTCTTTATAGTGTTTATGAATTCTGTGCATTTTCTGATCTACTGCCTAGAAAAACCCAGAATACAGCGCATGTACTTTTTAGATACACACCGTGTAGTTTTCAGGCCATGTCACTGACCGTGTGAGCAGAACACGGTGTCGTGGGAGTAACTTCAGGAACACGCCGTGTACCATTGGTACACGTCGTGTGAGTTCGGAGCCGTGTACCCGGCCGTGTCACTAACAACACAGGCTAGGGAAGCTCGGGTAGAACACGCCGTGTCTGTAGGGAACACGCTGTGTGGTCCGGTCCAGGTACCCGACCATGTCACAAACAACACGGGCTGGCGTGCCTTGTTTTCCCACACGCCTTGTTTGTACGGAACATGCCGTGTAGTCTTGCCCAGGTACCCGGCCATGTCACGAACAACACGGGATGGTGTCACCTTCGACTATGCACGTCGTGATTGTTCGGAGCATGCCGTGTATGGTCCAGCCATGTGGACGACCGTGTACTCAACAACACGGACCACCGAAGCCTTGTCCAGTGCACGCCGTGTTGTTTAGAACACACCGTGTAGTCTCGGGTTGAGTCGGACTGTGTGGGTTAGCTGTGTAAGGAGACTCAGGCAGGGGAATACTATCATGTACACGTCGTGTGTGGGGACTGACAAACCGTGTAGTTTGAAGGGTACACGACTTGTAGGGCTGGAGTACACACCCATGTTAGTAGCTTAAAAAGGCATGCCATGTAGTTTTATTCTTGTCGTGTAGTCGTGTTTTTCAATCTTGTGTATATTTTCTTCCCCTGTTCTCGTTTTATACTCTTGTGTTCTCTTTCCTTGTTTTCCTAATCTATGGTGTTCTTTTGATCTTTCAGAGCTATACCTCCGAGATGTCCTCCTGTCGTACGTTTGTCGTCAGGCAGTGATCAGACGCCAGAAAGGGCTGATCGAGAACTTCCTGTCGATCCCCCAACCGAGCTAGCCTTGGCACCGGTTGTTGTACTAGTCGCAGGCACTGATGTGTAATTCCGGGAATGTTTCATGAGGATGATGCAGGCCTTCCAGGGTGCCCCATCTCCTGCCTCGTCTATGGTAGTCTTGACGCAGGTTTTCCCGCAGCAGCATCCTCCCACGTTTTCAGGGGAGGGAGGACCTCAGGCTGCAAAGTCATGGCTGGAAGCCATGCTGACTATCTTCGAGCATCTGGAGACGCCTTCGGAGAGGCGGGTCAAGCTCACCACCTACATGCTCCAAGACTCTGCCAAGAGGTGGTGGGACGTGATATCACAGGCTGGTCAGCAGCAGGCTATGACTTGGGAGGAGTTCCAGCGCGTGTTCTACGACTACTTCTACCTGGAGACCCTGAGGGGCGATCGAGCCCGGGAGTTCATGAGCATAGAGAAGGGTTCTCTATCTATCATGGAGTATTCCCCTCATTTCATTGAGCGGCAGCATTTTACACCCCTTAGGGAATGGAGTGGGGTGTTCTTGGCGAGGAAGATTGAGGATGGACTCAGGCGGGAAATTTGCTCGCCGGTGAACATATTCCAGTTGTCTTCCATTACTTCCATCATCAACCAGGAACTGATTATGGAGTGCAATCTGAGAGACTATGCAGTTGCGAGCCAGGGAGGTTATGCTCCCAGAGCAAGCTTTCCTTCAGATGACAGCAAGAAGCGCCGTAGGGAGCCTACGCGCGGTGATTCGAGGAAGCGAGACACATCATCAGGCAGCCAAGTGACGTGCTATCAGTGTGGCCGGACAGGGAACACGAGGCCGCAGTGCCAGAGGGACCCCATGGTGTGCCGATCTTGCGGAAATATGGGTCACCTTCAGTGTTTCTTCCAGGTGTTCTCACCAGAAGCTGGTGACCGGGGTTCTTCTATGACTCCTTGTTCAAGAGCAGCACTGCCAGCTTCTCACCAGTCGAGGAACTAGAGTTCTTCCAGTCATTCGGGCCGAGGTGGAGGTCGAGGCCATAGCAGTCATCCACCAGTTCCTCAGCACCAGCAGGGTGGTTAAGCTCAGAGTGGTCAACCAGGGGCGCTGGGCCACAACACATGCCAGTACTTTTCTATGGAGCATACTTATCATGAGGAGGATCCTGACCCTTCTACAGTTCGAGGTATGATTTTAGTAGCCTTAGTTTTATCTTCAGTTCTTTTCTATACTGGTTCTACACATAGTTTTATCTCTGTTGCCATTGTGGAGAGACTTGGACTCTGCATCATTTCTTCTGCTGACTCATTGACACTAGACACACCTTTGGGAACGAAGACATCTTGTGTGCGCCAGTGTAGAGAGTGCCCTCTCGAGATTGGAGGGTATCTCTTCTTATGGGACCTCTATGTCCTAGAGATGACAGGCTATGATTTCATACATGGCATGGACTGGTTTATTCCCTTCCAGGCAGTCGTTGACTGTTATCACTGCAAAGTCAGTTTCATTTCACCGCGGGTGAATCTTTTCTTCATAGAGGCGAATGGGGCGTTCGGGCGAGTCGGGCAGGACTCGAGCATCTTGGGCTAGGAGGGGTGACAAACAAGATTTATAGTCTTTATCTGGATGATCAGGTGACTCCACATATGGAATTTCCTCCAGTGGTGGATCACTTCAGGGATGTCTTTCCGGAAGTCTTTTCGGGTTTTCCTCCATAGTGTGAGGTAGACTCCTCTATTGAGCTCATGCCAGGAGCGGCACTGGTTTCCATTCCTCCATATAGGATGACCACACCTGAGTTGAAGGATCTCAAGACATAGTTGGAGGAGCTACATGCTAAGGGTTTCATTCGACCCAGTACTTCTCCTTGTGGTTCGCCTGTTCTGTTTGCAAAGAAGGTAGACGGTACCCTTCGGCTTTGTCTGGATTATCAGAAGCTGAACCAGTTGATGGTCAAGAACCGATATCCCTTTACGTGGATTGATGACCTTTTTGATCATCTTCGAGGAGCCCGGGTGTTCTCAAAGATCAAATTGAGGTCCAGTTATCATCAGTTGTGCGTTAGACAATCAGATATACCTCCGACAGCCTTTAGGAGCAGGTACAGTCTTTACGAGTATACATTCATGTCGTTTGGTCTCACGAACGCGCCTATAGTTTTCATGGCACGGATGAACCAAGTGTTCCATCCATACATGGACTCCTTCATCGTGGTCTTTGTGGACGATATCTTGGTGTACTCTCACACTCGACACGACCATGCCCCACATCTTGAGATCATTCTGAGTACACTGAGTGAGCATCTGATTTATGCTAAACTCTCGAAGTTCCACTTCTGGATGCATCAGATTCTCTTCTTGGGTCACGTCATTTCAGAGGCAGGAGTATCTGTGGACCCAAAGAAAGTTAGAGCTGTAGTTTCCTAGGAGAATCCAAAGAACATTTTTGAGGTACGGAGCTTCCTAGGGCTGGCTGGATACTACAGACGTTTCATTCGGGACTTTTCTCATCTAGCAGCACCTTTGACAGGTCTGACCAAGAAGGGGGAGAAGTTCTTATTGTCAGATTCTTTTAAGTCAGCCTTTTAGGAGCTGAAAGGGAGGTTGAAGTCAGCACTGATACTAGTCTTTCCAGATCCAGGCAAGAGCTACACCGTTTACTGTGATGCTTTGGGTATCGGGATGGGAGATATGCTTATGTAGGGAGATGGAGTCATTGATTATGGGTCTTGGCAGTTGAGGCCACATGAGAGAACTATCCTACGCATGATCTGGATTTGGAAGCTATAGTTCATGCCTTGCGCTGTTGGAGACACTATCTTCTGGGAGACCACTTTTTGGTCTTCACTGACCACAAGAGTCTCAAGTATATCTTCACACAGCGTGATCTAAATCTGAGGCAACGCAGGTGGGTTGAGTATCTCCAGTCTTTTGATTTCGTGCTTGCCTATACAATGGGAAAGGGAAATGCTTTGGCTGATGCGTTGAGCAGGATAACTCAAATTCAGGAAGTTCAGGAGGCTATTAGTGAGTGAAAACTGATGGCTCTTTTCTTTGAGATGCATCTGGAGGTGCACGATAGACGGGGACAGACTCTTCTATCTTCGATAGCTGTTACCTCCACACTACTTGATCGGGTATGGATGAGGCAGCTATCAGACTCAGAAGGCTTAGTCCTGCGGGAGAGTGTGTCAGGAGAGGACCCACTTCAAGGATGGACAGTGGGTGAGGATGAGATCATTCGTTTCCAAGGACTTGTATGGGTGCCAGCAGACATACACGAGGAGCTGCTGTGGGATTTCCATTCCTCAGTTTGGGCAGTTCATCAAGGCATCACCAATATGTATCAGGATCTTCATCTCCAGTACTGGTGGCTAGGTATGAAGAATGATGTTGCTAGTTTTGTCATGAGATGTTCTACTTTTCATCAGGTGAAAGCAAAGAATCAGTGACTAGCATGCCTTTTACAGCAGTTACCCATTCTGGAGTGGAAGGGGAACGATTTTGTGATGGACTTCGTGACCGGGTTGCCGAGATCACCCCGAGGGAACGATACTGTTTGGGTTGTCGTCGACAGACATATGAAGGTTGCTCACTTATTGCCAATCAAGGAGACATTAAACGTAGATTGTATGGGATGACATTACATCAGATAGATCGTTCGTTTGCATGGGGTTCCACGCTCTATTGTTTCAGACAGAGATGCGCGCTTTACCTCTCGGTTTTGGCAGGGACTTCAGAAGGCCTTGGGTACGCAGGTACTCATGAGTACGTCATACCATCCCCAGACTGATGGCCATTCCTAGTTCATGATCCAGGTGCTTGAGGATATGATCCGAGCTTGCATCCTTGACTTTGGAGGTTCTTGGGACAAGCATATTCCTCTGGTAGAGTTCTCCTACAACAACAGTTTCCAGGCGACCATTCAGATGGCGCCATATGAGGCTTTGTACGATTGGCCATGTCGATCACCCTTATGCTGGCTGGAGGCAGGAGAGGCAGCCTTGCTGGGACCTCGTCTTGTACAGGAGACTTCAGAGAAGATAGAGCTGATTCGGAAGAGGATGACTACTGCGCAGTCTCGACATAAGTCTTATGCTGATCAGCGGAGACGACCTATGGAGTTCGAGGTCAGGGATCAGGTTTTCCTGTGTGTCGTATTGAGATTGGGACACAAGAGAATTCAGATACTGGTTAAGCTTTCACCATGGTATGTCGGGCCGTTCGAGGTCTTGGAGAGAGTGGGGCTGGTTGCCTATCGGTTGCAACTACCTCAGAAGTATCGGGCCATGCACGACATCTTCCACGTCTCTCAGCTCCGATGTTACTTTTCAGACCTATCTCACGTATTTCAGCCCGAGGAAGTCGAGCATGAAGTAGATGAATCGTTTGAGGAGCATCCTATCCAGATTTTTGATCTCAGTACGAAGGTTCTCCACGGGCGGTCTGTTCCTCTGGTACGAGTGCTATGGCAGCACTGGCAAGTACAGGACGAGACCTGGGAGAGGGAGGCCGATGCACGATCTCAATGGACGGAGCTATTCGGGGTTTCTCCTTCTTTGCCTCATTAGGGAAATTCGGGGACGAATTTCTTTAAGGGGGGAAGTTTGTAAGAACCTGGATCTCTTTTCAGGTATTTTTTTCCTTTTTTCTGGAGTTTTTGAGAAAAATGAATTTCTTGGAAATTTTAGAAGTACACGACGTGTACTTTCTAAGTACACAATGTGTACTATTCCCGGCTCAATTCCATGTGTTGGCCATCCCTGGGACACACACACTGTGTGTAAGGCTGAGGTGGAGGTTGGTTAATTCGGAGTACGGAAAAATTGAAGTACACACTATGTACTCTAAAATTAAACGCCATGTACTTTTTTTATGAAATGGATCGGGGTCACGTCTAACCCCCAAAATCGTCTTCTTCTTCACTTTTTGTCCGCTGAAAGGGACCCGTATGGCCGAATATTCGACGAAATCCCGCCTCGTCATCCGTTCTCCGATTCGAGCAAGGTCAGTTGCGTTGGAAGCACAGCGGTGAGTTCTTCTTTATTCTTTATCCTTGTTTCTTGATTCCTCCTCGTTTCCAAGTCATCGTAGGTTGATAATTTTGTGCGTTTTCTCAGATCTACATCGTTCCAAGGGGAATCTGTCGTCGAGGTTCACGTAAATCGATCTCCTAGGATCGAGGTAGGTGGTTTGTGCCTTTCCATAGAAATTTGATGTATATTTTGTGCAATTTCCACCAATACCCATGAACGGGGTATTGCGTGTTTCCTGTTTTTCCCTTGTTACTTGCCTTCTTTGCTTGATTTCTTTAGTAGAGGTTATTTCTTGTGATTAGAGTATTTTTTTGTGCTTAGTTTTCTTTGAGATTCCTAGTTGTAGGATTGTGGAAAGTTGTTTTATTATTGATGTTGAGCCTTAGTTGATAGCCAAGTAGTTCTTGAGGTTTACTTGGATGATATACGTGCACTGAGCATGTTTAGTTTTACTCAGGACTATGAGAACCTTGAGTAGTAGAATAAAGGGAGAATTGAAGGAAGGGCTTCTCCAGAGTGTCTTTTTAATCACGATGCGAGACCAAGGGTATAATTGATGGAAGGGATTCTCCAGAGTGTCTTTAACTACGACGCGAGCCACAGGGGGAATTGATGTTGAGTGCTTCCCTAGAGAGCCTTTAGCACGATATGAGACTATAGGGGGAATTGACAGTGATTGCTTCCCCAGAGAGTCTGCATATTTTACGTAGCTGAACCAGAGGGGTGAGAGTTTGTGTGCCTCCCAGAGGGTTGCTAGTACTTAGAGGATGAACCATAGGGGTTAGACTGTGAGAGCTACCCTGAGGCTTACCTGTTTTCTTCTTATTGTTGACTGCTTACTTGTGTGCTCTACTTGTTTGAACTTTGGATTGTAGCTGCTTGTGTTTTTCTGTTTACTTCTTCTTGTTTATTTACTGCCATGGATTAATTGACTGTTAGTCACAAATCTTTGGGTGACTTCCTACTGGGGTTGTATCTCACACCCTATTTGGGCCATGCTTTTGGGCCCAAGTGGACTATGTTGCTGCAGGTATAGACAATGGCAAGCATCCTTCTATATCAGGATCTTGACTGCATCAGGAGCTGGGGAGCATGGGACCGAGCCATGGCTTGCGATGCTGAGGATCTTTCTTTTTTTTTCTTTTGCACATGGTTTCAGTTGTATTCAAACACGTTGTTGTGTTTGCTGCTTTCAATATATACTTGTACCTACTGCATTATTATGATCATTGTTAGATATCTGCATTGCTTCCACTATCTGGTTTCTTTTGTTATGCATGTTGATTACTGCTTCCACTGTTTATTATTGCTTTCATACCTTATATACCTTACCGAATGAGGGCATAGTTTCCCCACTGACTCACCAAGGCCCTCGCTGCTAGTCGGCAGCCTCTGGCTTTTGGGGAAACGCGCTTGAGGTCATGTGGCGAACTGGGTACGGGGCACCAGTGGAGGGGCTCCAGACTCGAGATGTTACACCAGATATCAACAAAAATAAGTCCCACTATAGGATTTCAATGAAATTAAATTTAAATCCCCAAAACATGAAAAAATACTACATTATAGACATTTAATAAATTTCATTATACAAATATATATATTCAAATTAATACATTCATTAAAATACATCAATGTTCTTTTCTCTTTTATTCCGGACCTGACTCGTGATATTTCCGAACCAAACACCCCTCTATGAGAAAGAGAACACACCTACATAATAAAAAAATCATATGATACTTATAATATATAGAAAAAATTAACCATAAGTGTTCATTTTATGAAAATTGATTTAAATTTTAAATAATAAGATGTACATAGAGTTATATAGGTCACACCGTACATCCGATTGAGGTTTGGATAATTCCATCATGTTTGAAAAGACATATAGATTATTTTCATAATGATTCAAGATAATATTTATGAATTATCTCTATTTTGAGTAAATCAGTTTTCCTTTTTATAATTTTTTTTCAAACTCAAAACATGCACTTTTTACTCATTCTGATCACATCGTGTATCAGTTTGAAATAAAACGGATTCCTACATGTGAACGATGACATATAAATCATTGTTCTAAATTTTAATGAATATCAAAGCACTTTTTATCACTTTTTAGTGTTTGATACATTATAAAATAAAGTATCAAAAAAATATGAATTAGCTTGTTCAGTTTTGTGGTGTGGTTAATTATTGAAAAGGCTTGAAACATTGATTCATAGTTGTCACACCATGAATCAAATTGAGGTGTATCTAATTTGTAAATATCTTAAATGACTTTTGGATCACTTAAATAATTTTGAAAGATCTACACTCCTCCATCAACCTATTTTTCCAATCATATAAATCCAAAAAAAAATAATAATTAAAATAATATCTCAAACTAAACATCTAACCCACATATAAGGAAAAAAGTGTGATTTACACAAATATAGACATCTCCAAAGAGGCAGGATTGAATGAGGGTAACTAATTCGTGAGATTATAACCAATTAATATTTAATATTAAGAAAATCCAAACCATTTTAACTATGAAAGAATTATTTCATCATTCATTTATAATAAAAGATGAACTTACCACAACCTTAAAAAATGAGGATACTCTAAATGTCTTCACCCCCAACATGGAAACAACAACTAAGCCAATGTGTTGTATGTTTATTTTACATAAACTCAGTTAAAAATGATTCCTATACAAATGTTTAAAGATGGAGATTTGTAGAGAACATGAAATGATCCATGATCACTCGATGAAGATACTAAATGAAAAGGGAAGCATTCAACCGATCTTTTGACACCACCTCTAGGGAAAATGAATCAAGATTGTTAAAGTGTTCAATAAAAGCCTTCAATATCTGCTAAAAATGCTCATGCCATCCTCCATTTTCTTTTTCATCACCTACTCAGGGATAAACTCTCAAATGAATATGGACTTAAAAACATTCCACATCATACCAACATACATCATTGGAGAGTAAAACAACTCCCATTATTCCAAAGATGGGCCCCTAAGAATACCAAAAATGTCCCAAACTATAATTTTTTTGTGAGATCACAAAACATTAATGACTTAATCATCTTCTTCAAGAAAATTAACTTCCATTAAGAGATATTTTTTTCCAAAAAATATGGGCATAAACTGAGAATAACTAGAAGTTGGGGGGACACTAACTAGAAACATTAGGGACCTTTCTGGGTGTAATATTTATAATGATATCGAATTCATAAAATCATGTTCAAAATAAATTCCTCACAAACCAAAATAATATTAAAATTCTAATAAAGAATACCTAGGGTCACACATACCACATTTTCACCAAAAATAATAATTAAACATATTTTCCTTCCAAAACATTTTCCTTTAAAACTGAATTTTTTCAATTATGATATCATTTGAAATAATCCATTTTATTTTTCAAAAAATATAATTTTAAAAGATTACTCAATCCAATAGAGACCAAAATAATACCGAATTTATTCTAATCCACCAAAATTTTGATCTAGTATTCATCCTTAACTCGTCAATATGGTAGTGGGCCATAGTTTACTTAGAATATGATTTTTCTATTATTAAAAAAATAAACTACCCCCCGAAATAATAAAATCTATAATGTAAAACCATATACATAATACTTGGACAACTGATTAATGCTTGGGTTAATAATGGACATATTTACACTAGCCTATCAACAGGTACTGGGTTCAATTCCATTTGGTAATCAGTTCCTACCAGACAAGGGTACCTCTATCTCTTCACCACTATCTCCTATCAAATCATCCAACCACTCTATAAATCCACTTCAACAAAAAATACACCCAAAATGTGACTAATATAATAATGATAAATATGATTACATGGTTAAATTGGATGGGGAATTTAAAACCTCCACAATGGTCACCTATATTTGTTATTATATGAAATTGATTGACTTTGAGAAGTTTCAAAATGTTTTTGAGTTAACATTACTCAAATTATTATATTTTGGATAAGACAATGGGTATTCTTAAGAGATTCTTCTATATTTTTCCAAAATCGATGATAGTGAAAATGAATTTAATATAATTCTTAATTTGATTCAATATGGATTTGTGATTGATAACAAATTTTATAATAGAATTATACCATGTAATGTTAATCCCTCTAGGATCCACTAAAGTTAAGATATAAGGATCCAAGAATATCCTCCAATATCAATATAGTTTAATTAGAATGATTTTTAGTCTATAGAATAATGAAAGTATAAAATTTCACCCATAAACTAATTGAAAATTATTTTCCTTCATATAACCAATATTAAAATATCAAATCCCTATATGATATAACACTAGATGGGACACCTGGATGAATTATTAGATATTTGAAAAAAACATTATCAATTTCATCCACTGAGGAATCCTATTTATTATATGATAAAAATTTCATATTAGATAGGTGATCTATTATAACCCATAGTACCACTTTATATTTATTTGATATTGATAAACTAATTAAGAAATACATAATTATTTTATCCTATTTTCTATTAGGTAAAAAATGTATTGAAAGAGTGATTATTGGTATTCTTTATTTTTGAATCTTCAGATTGTAGGTAAAAAATTTATAGGGGAATGCTACAATTAATTTCATCATTACAGGTTAAAAGAAACTAGTGAATAATATCAATGTACAACATTACAATCCATACATGAACATAAAGGAGTCACGGTGGCATTGACAAGGAGATGAGATGTAAGATTTTTCATGGTTATGTACAATACAAAACACATAACAAAAACTGTTTAACCCAAAATATCAAATTAAATATAGTAAAAGTAGTAAATAACATACAATGGATTCTAACATTGATTTTTATGAGGAAACGTAGAGGAGTCAAGCTAGTAGTAGTGAAATTATATGAGAGCTTGAGAATTTCAACTGACTGAGTACCAGTTAGGGTTCAATTAATTAGATTGGGAAAAAATTAATAGTGCTTTCAGAAAGGAACTGATAAATAATCCTTTTCTGAGCATTAAATTGATAAGTGCTGATAAAAGGTTAATTTATCCCTAATAAAAAGTGCTTATAAAAACATCTTTATCATTGCTCTTATTTTAGCACTGAGAAATATTATTTAGAACAACACATTTTTAGTTCTCATAATGATTGATATTTATCAACATTTTTTTAGAATTGAAAATGTATTTATTTTATTGTATTTATTATTATATAATTTTTAAATATATATAATTATTTACTTATAAATAAATAAATACTTATTAAAATAATAATAATTTTTTATTTATAATAATTTTAAATTTATAAATTTATAAATATATTAAATATATTTTTATAAATATATTTATGTATAAATATATATTTAACATTATTTGTGGAGATATAATAAGAAATATGTTCATTTTAAAAATGAGTTGAATAGTATAATTCAAAATGAGTACATATTAAAAATATTTTAGTAATGGATATGTTTTCCATATTAAATATTAACTATTAATAAATGTCGATGCATATATATATATATTGAAGTAAAATGAATACATGGTGAAAAAAATATAACATAGTAAATAAATATTAATAAATAAATACAAGAAAATGATTAAATTCAAAAATAACATAAAAAATAAAGACATTAAAAATGAAGGCCTTAGCTGTGATAGTATTAAAAAAATTGACTGATTAAAAACATTATATATTAAATGTATCTTATTAAAATTAAATTATAAAATATAATGAAATTTGAATGAAGTATATAAATATTAGGTGTATGTGTTTCTATATATTGCATAAATATATTTCCATGTCTGTTTGTATATAAAACTTCATTAATAACATATATATATATATATATGTATGTATGTGATATCAACATAATGCATGACATTTTATATATGTTATGTTGAAAAATTAAACATCATTTTAAATGAATATGACATCAATATGTTTTTAATTAACCTTTTTTTCATTTAAAATAAATTTATATTAAATATAGTTTTCATTAATATTTATAATTAATATATATTATACTTATTCATTTTTATTAATAATTGATTAATTAACAACTATTTAAATTAATTTTTAATTTATTCTATATTATGTTTTTTAGTTATATTTTCATTTATATGTATACATTTAATATATAGTATTTTTTAATATTTATAATTTATAGATATGAATATTTACTTTAATTATTATTTTTAATATTTATTTTATTATTAAAATGTTTAATATTTTTCTTAATTTACTCATTTTAAATTTTCATTTTTTATAATTATTTCATTTTATTCATTTTAAAATTCAATTTTTTAAATATTTAATATTTAAATTTTTTAAATTTTATGTATATCTATATTCAATTTATACATTTATAAAAATAATTATTTAATTCATGAAACAGTTATTTTTTAATTCTTCTTGTTTAGTTGTTTAATTTAATTATGGACCATTATTAGTGCTAAAAAAATCATTGATAAAGGTTATAATTTAACATCACAATATTTTATGCAATCATAAAGGGTACATTTTATTGGTGCAAACAATAAAGCATTGATAAAAGGTAATATTTATCAGCGGTTAAATAAAGCACTGAAAAATGTCACACATTATCAGTGGTTATTTTAGAAATGATAAAGATATATATTTTTAATTTATTTATCTAGGGTTTATAAATCCTAGGTCTCTTAAAATAACATTGTGAATTAGTTCTTTCTTTTATTGAATCATCAAAATCCAGTAATAAAATAAAATTTCAAAACACCATAAAATATTGTTTTTCTTTTAACACTGAATTACATGAAACATGGTGTACAAACCGTCTTATTGTTTATTTATTCTATCGTCATATGATCACCACATTGTTCTCATCACATATCTATGATTTACAATAATTTTTCCATAAAACAGGTGCACAAGATTGGATTTATCAGTGTTTTTATTCTTGTGTTCAAGGAAATCGCACAACAATGAACAAGAAATCATATTGAAATTTACAATAAAAATACATGAGGAAAAGAGAAAAACTGATGTTTTTTTAGCCTCAATTCATTGTCGTTAGAATTATAAAATAATATATAATCAAATAAATAAAAGAAACTCTACAAATTTCCAAATAAGGAAAATCCATATAAAAATATGTGTGATCCCCAGATCAATTTTTTGGTTAAAAATTTATTGTTCATTGTAGAATAAAATAAAGGGGAACTAACACAATCAATAAAATGTCATACCGAGATTTAAATTGATCACTGAAGTAGAACATATCTATTCCATTATTGTTAGTTATATCCTTTAATTCCATCTCACACGAGTCATTGATCTTCTATACTGTCATTATCTACCAATGGAATCTCCATCAATGCTCTCCAATAGCTCACTAAAAATTTGTCAGGGTTATGATGAGAAACCTTTTAATTTTCCATAAGTTTTTTATATATAGAGTCATTACCTCATTGAATCCTAATGTATTAAAAAAATTATATAAATTTATTTTTATTATAAATGTCATCAATGAATGTTTGACTAATGCTCTTTACATATGAACGTTATGTTACACATAGGGTAAAAACCATTCTTTAAACTAAATAGTTCCCTTAGATTTCTAATCTTGGCCCATATTTAGATGTTATTCTACTTTTTCAAGAAAATAGTATATGCATAATATTTAATATATTGGAGATATTTCCTCTAGGCATAATGGCCCTCAGAATCACATGTTTCCTCTATGCGTCATCCCACAAATAGTCCATGAAATATCCAGAGAAATTGTTCATGGAAAATCTAAGACATCAAATTCTACCCTCCTTTGTCCATTACATCCTAAAAATCCAAAACATTTCGATACACAAAGATACATGGGTATTGTGCATGAATATGTTCCTCCATATCAAAGGTCTTCTCAGAGAAATTCTATATGATTCGCCTAAAAGCACACTAAAGGTATGAAATTACCACAATGAATCCTATCATTTCACGCCAAAATACCTACTCAGTACTCTAGAAAGGTAGATCCATAATTGATGTCCATGTTCCACTATTTGAAATATGAAATGGGTCATTCACATACCTCTTTATCTATGATATGTGGAATAAATCGTGTACCTAGTCTAAAAACATAAGTAGTACCAAGTGGTTGGCCACCTCTGTAAATCTACATTGTATCTAAAATGGACTAAATAATCTCCTAGATAGATTTCCTCCCTATAAAAATATATGGAATCTAACTTTAGGTGAAACCCATAAGAACACATGGTCTTTCATCAATAATTCTAATGGCCTCCGTCATCTATCTGGATAAGCCTTATGATGGATCTATGAAAAATTCATCCGCTCCTGGATGACCTACATTTTATTTATACTGGCTTGAACTAATACAAGGCCCATGACTGCCTACTCACTTTTGTTAGTACAGAAAAGTGGAGACCTATATAGTCACACATAAAAATCCTCAAATTCTATTATACCAATGGTCGAATGTTGACTATTTTTTCATGAAAACTCCACAAATGGTAGGTGATCCTTCCAACTATGAATATTGACTAGTGGGGAAACCCATAGTATGTCCTCTATTACCAAAATAGTCTACTATATCTTGCCATCATTTTGGGAGTGAAATTTCATGCTCAAGAATAACTTAGTCCTAAAAGAATCCTCAAATCCCTTCAATAATAAATATTTGAAGTGTTCATCATTTCCATAAATGATCATTGAGTTTTCTCCATTGATTCAGACTATCTCTTTTACACAGATGCATATCAAGACCTATATTGAACTCTTCCATAAGATAAATAGGAAGTTTTCATACATGGTGAGGTTTTCTACAATCACATATATGGAATATTTTCCCCTGGATGTATGTGAAAATCCAATCATGAAGTTCATGGATATCTCATCCCAATTCCATGTTGGAACCTCAAGTGGTTATGCTAATACCACTAGAACCTGGTTCTCATCTGTTACTTGCAGACAATTAATGATTCAATAGAAAAACTCTACAACACCTTTCTATATATCTGGAAACCATATCTAATGTTAGAGGACTTAATATATCTTTTACAGATCGATATATACCACAAAATTATATATATGAAACCCCTGCAGAACATCCACTTCAAACATCACTAGTACAATCATATTTCCTCTAAAAAGAACAATAAGGTCCCCACCTTCATAAAATAAATCCTGTGAAAGTCTTATAGATATCTGAGTACGTAGGGTCTCATCCTTGGTATCCCTATGATCATATTTTTAGATTCACAGCAAAAGTGGAGGGGTAAAGGCCACTAACTGGTTGTATGGTTATACTTATCCATCTATAAGTGGAAACTAAAACCAAGACAGCTACTGAGATGCTTTACGTAGAAACTATGAACACGAGATCCTACAAATGTGTCTTCTACCTTGTTCCCATTCATTGGATTATATAGAATCATGATCTTATAGTCTAGGAGGATCTCTCAACAACACATATGTCTCATGATATGATCGCTTTAATAGAATATATACTAGAGACTCTTATGGTCAGAATAAATAATAAACCACCCACCCATCAGATAGTGTCACTACATTTTTATTGTCAATAACATTGATGCTAACTCTAGATAATTGGTCATGTAGTTATTCTCATGTGGTCTCAAGAAACATGATCCATAGGAAATATCCACCTTCCACAACATTAAATCACGACCAAGACCAGTTCTTGATACATTATAGAATAATACATACCTAACACCAGACATTAAAAATCACAAGATATTAGTACTCTTCAATCTAGGCCTCAACACATGTCCATCCTTTTCGAACCTCTCAGTCTACACAAAAGGCCTCCCCTTTTAGGTTATTGATATCATGGGTCTTAAAATCTTGGAAAAATAAGGTATGAATCCCCCTAATAACAAAATCACCCAAGGATGTTCTTCACCTCTCTAGAGACACGAAATATTCCTTGTAATTTTTTTAATTATATGGAACTATTATGAGTTTGTTAAAAATGACGGCGTGGGATTCTGAGGCCCGGTGGACCGATAATGAATATCTGGACTTTTTTTAAGGTACGTTCAGTAAAAGTGTGAGTGGCATTTTCTAACATTTGAACTGGTCATTGGATTAAAAATATAAGGGAAATGATGAATCTGCAGTGCCAATATTTTTTTAAGGGATACTTCACTTCGACCATAGTTGGTCTAGTGAAAAAATTATATTTTGGACTTTCAAAAATTAAATAAAATAAATTTGTAATTTTATTTTCTTTCTTTCTTTTCCTCCAATGGTCAAGCGAAAATGTGGAACCAAAGAAATATTAATCCATTTATTGGTTTGACCAATCAAATCCTATGTAACTTCTTTGTTTGAATTTAGGAAGGTTCCAAATTAATAAACCCTCATAAATTCTATGAGTGTTAGAGACCCTACCCCTCTCTTATTTTTATGGAGCTTGGGCAACAGTGTCGGAACTGCTTCACTAAGAAATGAAATATTTGTATAGTGTCGCGACACCAAATCCTTGGAGGACAGAACGTGTTCTAGAAAGTGGAGATGAGCAGCAATGGAACCCTGATCGAAAGATCGATGATCGATCGACATCATTTGAAGATAGTTGTGGGGGACAGTGAACACCGACCCACTTCCTCAACTGCAGGCATTTCATAATCATTCTTGAGGTTGGCAATAATATTGAATTTCTTTCATGGATTCATTGAATTCTTTCTACCCTCTTGAAATCAACCCAATGTGGAGGGTGTGGGCCAATCAAACAAGGCGTGGTCCCTCATCCCTTTTGTTGAATGTTGTTGTGTTCTTCCCTGGATTTTCCTTCAGGTTGTAAATGTTCCGGGGAGAAAATTGATGGATGTGGATGGAACCGGACATCCACAAAGGAGGTGTGGTGTGTCATCGCGTGCGCCAGTGACCAAGTGGCAGCAGTCGAAGCCTCGGTGGAAGAAATCACCAGTCGGCACAACGGCAAACCGAGAGGAAGAAGGCGACAAAACCACGCCACCTGAGGAACCGTCTGCGGCTCGTCAGCCGTAGCAATCAGAAGAGGTGGTAGGCTGCAGAAGTAGAGGGTGGCGTACCCAGCACGCCTCTGGTGGGGCCATATCTCTGATTCCACTGTAGTGGGACCCGTTGGTTACATGTTAGTTCCAAAGGTGTTTTCGCTTCACCTACTGAACAAGGGAATCCCCCCCTTTCGAGCTCTAGTGGACTACGGGTCGCACCTCCTGCAGGCTGCACCTCACACTACTGTGTTGCATGCCGAGTGGGCTGGGCAACCCCCTTGTGGGCTGGACATGGCAATGTCCTAGCATAGACTGGGCCGGCCCGCCCCGATCAGACCAAACCCAGAAATACTTACAGAGACATATCTTTAAAACCAAAAATCCGTTTGATGAACCGCCTGTGGCGTTGGGACTCATGGCGTGAGATGATCTTATTGGTATACTCAAATTTAGGTTTTAAAATATTTTGTGTATGTATGAGGTGGATCAAAACTGAATCCAACGGAGATTTTCTTAAGGGAGGATTCACTTCGACCGCAGTTGGCCTGAAAAAAATGTTATATTTTGGACACTCAAATGAATAAATAAAATAAATTTGTTATTTTATTTTATTTATATTTGTTCCTCCAATAGAAAAGTGGCAACATGGGATCAATGATTTGTCAAACCATTTATTGTATTTACCCTTGAAATCCTTTATAACTGCATTATTATAATTTAGGAAGGTTCCTAATTAATGAACCCTCATAAATTCTACAAGAGTTAGACACCCTCTCCCTCTCTTATTTATATGGATCTTGAGGAGAGGTGTCTCCAATGCATCCCCAAGAAACGAAGTGCAAGTAAAGTGTCTTGATGCCAAACCCTTAGAGGATGGAACCGGTTCCAGTGAGTGGTGAATAGAGACAACAAAACCATGAATAGATGATCGACGATCAAGAGATGTCATTGGAAGCTAGTTGAGGGTGACAGCGAACACATACCCACTTCCTCAACCACAGGAATTTCTCAATCATTATTGAGTTAGTATTTAATCATTATTTGTTTTTCAAGTGTTCCTTGAATCCTTTCTACCCATAATAATCAACCTAATGAAGAGGTCGTGGGTCAAAAAAACATGGTCAGGTCGCTCCACACTTTTTTGAAAGTTGGTGAGTTCTTCTCTAGCTTTTCCTTCGAGTTGGTCGAGTCCTGGGTTGACAATTGATGGCGGCGGCCGACACTGGCTGACTGTGGAGGAGGTGCGGTGCACCATCACGCACCACCGGGGAGAAAGGGGATGTGAGTGAAGCTGTGGTGGATGAATGTGGTGGTCATCCATGAGGAAGGAGGCGACACCCCCACACCACTAGAAGAACTGGCTACGTCTCATAAGTTGTGGCGGTCGATAGATGAGTTTGGCACACCGTCCTGCCATAGAAGTGAAGGGTGGAACGACCAGCACCACACCAGGGGAGACACAACTCTGATGTCGTAGCGGTGCGACCTACAATGGGTCCTTCGGGTTACTTGGTAACGCTAAAGGTGCTCCCCTTTTCCAAAAAATCTAGGGAAACCCCCAACCCCTCTTCCAGGTCGGGTAGACTGCGGGCCACACCTCTTGCAGGCCACGCCTAATACTGTTGGACCACCTAAACAGTGGGACGCCCCCTTGTGGGTCAGTCTGCACCTTACAGGATGGGACAGACCATGGCCCAGTGGACCGAGCCCATCGTGGCCCCTTCTAGAATGGGTCTGGTTAGGTCGGTTTGACCGGGTGGGACATGACCTGGTCTCAAGAGGACCCAGAAACACTTAACGGGATATATCTTGAGAACTAGATGACCATTTGACAAACTGTATATGGCACTGGGACCCTTGGAGTGAGATGGTACTTTTCATATATTCCACTAGATTTTTAGATATAGTTGGAGTACGACCTGGTTGGATCGAACCCCAATCCAACCAGGCCCTCAGAACCAAAATACTTATAACTGAAAGACCGAGAATCCAATTGACACACCGTCTATTTCATTGGAACATTTATAACATTTCCCTCATTTTGGTTACTCTATTGTGGATATTAGTGGTTTTTGAGGTCCATATGATATCTCTATGGGTAGATTCTATGGATCTCGAGTGAACATGGTGTAAGGAATCCTTTGGTGAGCTGTACTCTAAAGAAAGAACATTTATCATGTGTGGGACAACATCTATCGATCTTGTGTGGGTCAGCTTATATCATATCTTGTACGGGTCAATTCACAGTGATCTTGTGTGGGAATGTTCTTACCGATCCTGTGTGGGTCAGCGGGGGTCAGCACCAATCGATCCTATGTGGATCAGAAGCAGTGCCTCTTAACAGAATAAGTTGATCTATCTTATGACTAATCATTTTTACTTTTGTACGTAAGTTATATCGGATGTGTGATGATCCTTTTCACCTTCATAGTGTTCTCTTCATGGTGTTACATGTATGGTACATATATCTTCATGGTGTTTAGGTGTTGTACTTCTATCTTCGTGGTGTTACCTATGGTGTACTTCAACCTTCTTGGTGTTATCTTAGTGGTGTTACCTATGTGGTACTTATACCTTTGTGGTGATGTTTTGTTGTGTTACATGTGTGGTATAAATACCTTAGTGGTGTTACCTCAATGTTATATCTACCTTCGTGGTGTTACCTTTGTGGTATTCTTCCCTCGTGTATTAAATGAGTATATCTTGATAACATAGGTATATGAATGGGCATATACCTAAGTGAAGTTCAAGTCTTTATTTAGGTTTTTTACTTTGTGGAACTCTAGGAGACCTAAGGGGGTCTCAAGGTCCCTACTGAGTATCATTATACTCACCCCGACATGGGATTCACTGGAACCATTTTGTGTATTGTGTAGATGATGGACATCATTGATCGAGGATGAGGGAGCAAGGACAGGACTACGATCCTCGATGGACGATCCATGAGTGGTTTTTTAGTTTTTTGTTTTATTTTTACTTTTCAGTTGGACTTGAACTTTTTAGTTGGGCTTGTATTCCGACCCCATTTACATTTAGCAAACATATACTAAAGTATTTTACTTCATGGTTGATTCTTATTGTGTTATTAGACTATGTCTCTATACATGTAAAAAGGGAAATGCACATCCCAATTTAGGGATACAACTTTCTAGTGCTAGTCATCATCCCTTGCCATATGTAAGGCGGGCTTTGAGTACTCACTACATGGGCCCCGAGGGACGGGTCTTGAAAACCTCCTTCACACTCTTGGTTGGAACCCAAGCTAACACTTCCTCTCCCTTTAATAGGTCCACATCCACTCGATCTATTGAGATAGACTATACCTGATAGTTGAAATCTATAATATTTAAATATAATCATGATTTCATTATATATTTTTGGTTCCCATAGAGAACATTTCGAAACATTTTTTCATGTCTTATGTAGTACCACTAGACACTGAGTACACAATGATATTGTCGATCAAAACTACCATGAACTGATCTAAAATGGGATCACAGATTCTATTAATGAGTCTCATTTATAGTGCTAGGAAACATTACTCTGCAAATGGAATCACCATGTAATCTTGTTTACTCTAGTGAAATTTCAATTCAATATTTGGTTTATCCTTATCATGTACTCGCAAATGGTGATATTCCAATCTAAATTCATCCTTAGAGAACAATTTTTCCCTTAATAACTAATCAAATAGTTCATCAATCATCAGTAGTAGATATTTGTTTTCCACGATAACCTCATTCAATAGTTGTTAGTACACACATAACCTAGAGATCTTATAAAACTTCTTTTCAAACATAATTGGGGATTCATAATGTGAAACATTGTGTCAAACAAATCACATCTTATACATGTCCTTCAACTTCAACCCATGATTTTAAATCACTATGGAAACCATCATATATTCTAGAATATATATTAGTTTCACCCTATGCTATAGATAAATGTAGAATTCTATATCTCTACATTGATATAAGCCAAGAACATCGTCAATAAATACCTTCATATACACTGCCACCACAATAGGAAACTAGAAAACCATAACTTCTACTTAACCAAGGGCCATTCTAGTGAAATAATTTCTTAATTAGATGTACCCTATTAAGAATGAATCCACCATGTGCTTCTTATGTTTCCTTTTCAACAAAAATGGAAGACCTAGTTCTAACACTATAGACACACCACATCCTTTGCCTAAAATAATCATTCAGTGAATGAACATTAGATAACTAGTCATTACCTATGTGTACATCATATGAAATGAATACTAAAATAAAACATCCCAATAGATACTATCACCTCCAAGAGTATGCTCACACTATCAACATAAGTGTGTGATTGTTGAGTCATCTCAAAGGAGTATCCTTGCATAAGGGTTGAGGTGTGGGATCAACCAGAATCTCTATGTTTTGTACCATATATGAAAATTTAATGTAATAAATATATCCATTGTCTATAAGAACGTCATATTAGTTATCATATATACATATTATACCTCATATCATTCTCTAAGCCTATAGTTCATAGGTCTCGACTGCCTACAACTAAACCTACCCAATCGTCCAGTTCTCTGAGCATAGCGAGGACCACTGGGGAGTGGTGGTGGTAAAAAGTTAAATCATCGACCAACTCCAGATACTCTCCCATAACCTCTACCATGTCTACCACTCTATAGACATATATACTCCTACCACTTCCTCTATCTTGGTATCATGTCCATTATCTCATATTATCCATGCGAAAGGTCTATTAATATCATGCAACATGCCTTATATCACCTCATATGTATCATTAACTCTCTCTATGATGACTCAACCAATCCTGTAATCCCTGAACATCAGGCCCTCTATCATGAAACCTCCTCCATAATTAACTTTCACATCTAGGTTCTTGAGTATGATATCATATCCTTACTTATAATGACTTTTCTCTTGCATACAAACTACTAGAAACAAATATTTGTGTGTTCTCAACTATTAAACTTTTAACAGCCAAATATCACTCTAGCACCCTAGAATAGGTCAGAATGAACAGAGATATAAAATAGACACAAGTTCCTTTATGTAATCCAATGTTGAAGGTACAACCATAGATGAAATGATCCAGAACTATATTCATAGATTACATAGATAGGTTGGTGAACCTTGATGAATGCTTAGTTATTATCATACTTTCATACTGAAGCTCTAGAAGCTCCTACTTACATAATCCAACGGAATAGTTGGTGATGACTCATCTATGAAATGTCACTCATAATATAACTATTAAAAATTTACCTCATAATAATATTTGACCACCAATCCCCTCCATTATCCAACTTATCCATGGAGAAGTCTCACCACTAGGACCACCATCTGGTCTACTAATGAACTGACTATACAAACTACTCACATAACTACCTCCAGATACTCTTCAACTACTTTTGGGTTAGGCTCATGATGAAACATGAGGGGTCTATGTAAATTATGCTCATGATGTGCTCTCATCCTTCACATCCCATTCACTCGTATTGTAAAAACCATCTAGTTTTTAGTAGGTGGTGTAATAGACAGAGCACCACCTAGAGGTAGAACATATAAAACATGTCCTTGAATCAATGCCTCATCTCTGAGGGGATCATCCTCATTATCCAGATACTAAATCCTATATGAAATATGTTGTTGGGAATCATGAGATAAGGATGATATATCTTTTATTCAATTAGTATATCATGAAATATGAATGAAGATGGTAATGGAAAACAATACTCTTTCCTATATAATTCATGCACCATTTTGTTCATTCCAACCTGTGATCTCATGTTTTGAGAAGAAGAGTATGTGATCTGATTCTGGGTATATGGATATTTTGGACTTTGCACCAAGACTGGATTCCCTATATTGAAATCCGAACTCGATGCACCTAAAAATATTTACCCAAAACAATCTCACAAACTCGTATCATAAATTATAACCAAACACTCTAATACAAGTATTTCATTACCCATCCCCATGGGGCCTATTCTGCAACTCCCCAAGCCTATCTCCAATATGATAGGGTTTACTGACTATTGTAGACTAGGAATATCAAAAATATGGGAGGCCTTATCCTATGTACCTATACACATTAACATGTCACCATGCCCAAATAATGATGAAATTTAAAGAAAACTGAAAAAACATGTGTGAATACATCTAAATCCCACAACCAGAGTAAGACAAGAAGTATTGGAATGTAAACAAGACCAAATAAAATACCATTAAAATGAGTTTAAAAATATTCCTAACTAGATAATAAATTTGTGGAATATTATTGTGATACTCAATGAAGACACCTTGTATATCTAGTCCCACTAAGAACCATCTTTTCATATTCTATCAAGGACTCTGTCAAATGGTTGATCACCTACATATGACATGACATGTATATGAAAATTCTCTGAAGGTGTGAGTATAAAAATACCCAGTAGGTCACGGAAATACAATCAAATTTTTTAATAATATAATAAGAGTCAACAAAACAAAGAAATATTTCATCAACAAATATATTTAAAATACCTAGACACACTCAACCCAGAAAAAATATGGTAAAGTTATATCCACAACTGTATATCTAGTCTAGGAACACTTCTTAAATGTTTCACATCGAACTCATCAATGAGACCACAATCCATGAGTCAGATAGCACTTTATTAGCCAATAAAAACAAATATTTTGATTACATTTTAAGGGTATTAAATGTTCATTTTTGATCTTATGGTCCTAAGTTAGTGTATTTTAATTTTGAACATCAAGTCTCATCATTTGTGCACTTCATGCCTAATATGCACCAATTTAGGCCCAATGTTTCATCTGATTTCAATGAATGTAATTATCCATATTTTAATTTGATATTTTTTGGAAATGGATATAAACTTAAATATGAACATTTTTCATTTAGGGATCTATGGAGGATTCATAAAGGATGATGAGGATTTTTGGCGAAGAAAGGAAACAATTCTTGAGAAGGCAGATTGGATATCATCCCACTGATCGGACTATGGGCCCACAATACAGGCCCAATAAAGCCCAAACGTTTTAGGGGACTAGAAGACATAAATGGGAACAAATAATTCTTCTGGAGCTAGTGATAATTCGTCCTCAAGGGTGGTGATTAAGGCGGCCCAAGTTGAAGATTTAATTCTGGGCCAGATTCTGCGGCCCAGAAAAGCAGCACACTATTTCAATCATATCTCCCGAACCACAAAGTATTTTGTGCTGAACTTTTACAGGATGTTAGGGGACATCCAGGTCTTAATTTATGGTCTCTAGGGACCACTAAAATGCGGCATTATATAAGGTCCTTTAGGTGTGTCTTTCCGGTGGATGTAAGCTGGCTGCAACTTCGGGGCAAGAAGTGGAAAAGTCTCTCATCATTAATGTTCCACCCACCTTTCCCCAACATAATTAATTAAAGCAACATGGGATGTTGGGGGATCGGCCAAGGCTTTATTTGTTTCTATTTAAGGCAGTAGTGGTGGTGGATTTATGTATCTTGGATGCTTTGTTTCATTGTAATGTTTTGCTGTCCATTTGATGTTGTAATCGCTCTTCATTCTCATGTAAGTTATTTGAATCACCTTAGTTCTTAATAAAAGTTTTTCATTTCATATTTTTCTTTTCTTATTCTTATCACTTTGATACCGTTGCTTTAAGGTGTGAATTTATTCACACCAGCACATGTGAATTTATTCACACAACGGTGGAGTGATCGAATCATTGTTTTATTTTTCTTCTCCAATTCCGCTTTTTTAAGTCGACTTTCCGATTCCATTTATTTAATAGTAAAAATCGAGGGGCAACCCATTATGGGTTGGTCTTAGGGAGTTTCATGTGGATTATTGGATGTTATTTTATGATTTAAAATTCTGTAATCATTTCATTAATTTAATATTTCCATTTGATGATTAATTTCTTCTTCATCTTCGCCAACTTTAACAATGACACATTTCGAGTGCTAGTACAATCCAATTCCTTTGAGTGATCATTAAATTTATCCTCTAAGTGAATTTCTTATTAGCCTTGGAATGGAGTAGGGATTAAATTGTTTAATGATTTTTAGGAATTATATCATTTTTTTGGATACATCTTGAATTAGTGAAACGAATGTTATAAGAAAATAAATGCATCCAATCTAACCCTAGTAACAACTTAGGATCAACTCATCTCCATTAATTGTTTTAGAATAAGTAAGTGTATGTTTTAATTTATTTTCTTTAAATTAAATCAGTAGTTATTCAGATAAAATCAATCCAAATAGTTGGCCACTCCACAGCCAAATCCTTCCAAAATCAGAGTGTCTCTCGGTTTCTTTTTCGGTCCCTGTGGATTCGACAACTTCCTGTACTACAACGACCGCATACCTCTAGGGTAAATTTGGGCGCAACCAAATTTTGGTTCCATTTTTCGGGGACCCAAGTATGTTATCTTAGACACTATCATCCTTTTCTCACCCCACGTTCTCTATTCTCACACCATCTCTCTTATCATTACCCCTTTCTATTTGTGTGTGTGCTGAGAATCTAGAATCCAACTTTCTGTCTTCTCCAATATAGTATCTTCAAAATCACCCAGTCAGAAAATCATGTAGGAATCCAATTGGAATTCAATATTGGGAAACCTCTAAATTTGAAAATTTCTTTGATCAACTGTTCAATGATTACCCCACACCCGATGAGATGTACAATCAATGGGATAATGAATGTTTAAATGACCAGTTTTCTTCCCTATCAAGGATGATTGAAGAGTCTAATATTAGTGAAGTCCAAAATGATCAACATCCCATCCTATCTGTTCCTCAATTATTTCTTGAAAAATTGTGCAATCAAATGGATATAATGAGTTCCGAGGTATCATCTTTGAGATTAGAACTACAACACATTAATACTTCTGAGGAACTCATCCCTACACCAATTGTACCTTCCAAAACCTTATGTGGAGTGTCTAGTTTCCCACAATCCTCTCATGAATTAATTGATGAACCGACCTTTGGATTTTGGGTAGGGGATGTGAATCAAGAAATTGTTGAAGGGTCTTTAAATCAGGAGGAAATTGATTTCATGTATTCACAAGAGGGGAATTTGACATCGTGGATTGAGTCTCCTAAGTGTAACTCTATTGATGATTTTTCAAAAACACTAATCACTGAACCACTAAGAGAAATCAAAAACATTGAGTCCATGCCCATTCCTAACACTATTTTTTCCAATTTTTTGGTTGAATCTTCTATTCAAAATGATTTTTTTTTGGAAAATGAAACTGATTTGGATTCAAATTCTCAACCTGTGTCTAAATGTCCTATCCAAACCAAGATCAAAATCATTGTTCGTCCTTCCTCACTAAAGTACCCTATCATTTGTGTTAAGAAAGAGCTTGGGGGTTTCATTAATTTATCTCACGAAACCCAAAAATTGGGGTTGATCATTGTTTTATTAAGAAAGACTACAGAAGAAAAAAGATCAACCATTTCTGATATTCCTTGGATTTTTCCATTCATTTTAGAAAATAGGATTGTTCATGAATTAAATTCAAAATCTTTTTACCAACCACAAGGGATACACATTCTCAATCATGTTGAAGTAGAGAAATATGAGGTCATTAAAATTTTTAAAGTTGGAATTGGCTAAGTTAGGGGGTTAATGTCGAGCTAGCGATGTTAAACAAAAGTGCTACATGGGAGGCAACCCGTGGTTTTCATGTTTTATTTCACTTAATTAGTACGTCGGACTGTTGACCTATTCTTATTTTATGAGTAAGGATGGTTATGAAAGGGGAGCACCATATTCACCCGTGTCACGTGGTGTGATCCTTGAGTAATACCTTACCCATAAAATTAAGAGAAGACAATGTATCCTCAATTTGATTTATTTATGTTTTTGTAGGATAAAAAAATTAGACTGTTGACCTGTTCTTCTTTTATGAGTATAGATGGGTATGAAAGGGGAGCACCGTATTCATCTATTTCATGCGGTGTGATCCCTGGGTAATACCTTACCTGGAAAATATAAAGAAGACAATGTATCATCAGTTTGATTTTTAAAATTTAAAAAAAAAGGAAACCCATAAAAATGTTGATACCTGGTTTTAAATAAATTTTTGTGTTTTTTGTTTTGTCTATTTTGTTCTTCTTTGTATGGTTCAAGGACTATTTTGGGTGATATATATTTGATCAAGGAGGTGCATACATCTACCAAGATATCAAAAAACTAATCTGGAGCATCATGAACTTCAACGTCAAAAACCAGGTGAATTTATTCCATGTTTATCATTTTCAATTTCCTCTTTGAACTCCTCTCCACTACCACTTCGAATATTTCTTTTCTTTAAACACTGGTGATAGTGTTATTTTAAGTTGGGAGAGATGAAATTAACATTTTGATCTTGTGTGCAAAAAAAAGCATGGAAGGAAAAATTTCGAACATGATAAAACACATTTCAATCTCTGAAATTGGGTATCAAATAATTTTTCATTCCTTGATTCTGATTTTAATACATGTTTAGGTTCATTTTCATATATATTGGAAAGTGCAGATGTCCGATGTGATTTTTCACTATTATATTTTAATCCATTTAATAAAAAAACACAATGCACGTCCTCTAGATTGTGGGGTTTTAGTTTAAGATCTTGGGGACCCATAATAAATATCATAGGATTGGCGATCATTTTAATTTTAATATGAGTATTCAAAAAAAATCAACTCTGCGTAGAGAAATGAATTAACCTAATGTGTGGCTTTTGGCACTTGGGGATCGTGAATCCATAGTTTTCTGGCCCAGAGTTGGGAATTTTATCTCTATTTGTGGTAATTTTAATTTGTTTTTTATTGAGTTAACTCGAGATGATGCCCGAGTATGTGAGATTCACTTGGTTCCCTAAGGTCTTTAAGCCTGGGAGTCATCGGCAAAGTCTTTCTACATGGGTTGAATCGATTGAGTTCAATTTCAATTACCCTGGAAAAATTGAAAAAAAAACCAAAAAAAAAAAGAAAATAAAAAATGAGTACTCATCTTATTATTAAAATTTGATTTCTCCTAGCGCTTCCATCTTTTCTCCCTCGAATGGAAATGAACCCCCATGTCTACTGTGATGCACAACACTTTATCATGCTTAATTGAATTTGGATGAAATATGGAAATGAATTTGAACAAAGGAATGGGCTTGGGATTGAGATATGCTTATGGAAATAGCTTGTTTTAAATTATTTTGATTGGTTTCATAATTGTTTGGTATGTGATCTTTGGGTGAGAAATGTGTATTAAAATGTTTTTGGAAAAGGTCATTTTAATTTCATTTTTGTGAGATATATTTTTCTAGGGACTTGAAAAACTCAAGTTTGGGGGTGTGATTAGCCAATAAAAACACATATTTTGATTACATTTTATGGGTATAAAATGTTCATTTTTGATCTTATGGGCCTGAGTTAGTGTATTTTAATTTTGAACATCAATTCTCATCATTTGTGCACTTCATGCCTAATATGGACAAATTTAGGCCCAATGTTTCATATTATTTCAAAGAATGTAATTATCAATATTTTAATTTGATATTTTTGGAAATGGATATAAACTTAAATATGAACATTTTTCATTCACGGATCTATGGAGGATTAATAAAGGATGATGAGGATTTTTGGCGAAAAAACGAAACAATTTTGGAGAAGGCAGATTGGATATCATCCCACTGATCGGACTGTGGGGCCCCCAATACAGGCCCAATGAAACCCAAACCTTTTAGGAGACTATAAGAAATATAGGGGAATAAATCCTTCTTCTGAAGATAGTGCTAATTCATCCTCAATCGTGGTGATTAAGGTAGCCCAAGTTGAAGATTTAATTCTGGGCCAGATTCTGCTGCCCTGAAAAATAGTCCACTATTTCAATCATATCTCCCGAACCACAAATTATATTGTGCTGAAATATTAGAGGATGTTAGGGGACATCCGGGGCTTCATTTACGTCTTCTAGGGACCACTCAAATGCGGCCTTCTAGAAGGTCCTTTAGGCACATATTTCCGGTTGATGCAAGCTGGCTGCAACTTCGGGGCAAGAAGTGGAAAAGTCTCTCATCATTAATGTTCCACCCACCTTTCCACAACATAATTAATTAAAGGCACATGGGATGTTGGGGGCTCGGACAAGGCTTTATTTTTTATTATTTAAGGTAGTAGTGGTGGTGGATTTAGGGATCTTGGATGCTTTGTTTCATTGTAATGTTTTGATGTCCATTTGATGTGGTAATCGTTATTCATTCTCATGTATGTTATTTGAATCACATTAGTTCTTAATAAAAGTTATTCATTTTATCATTTTATTTTTTTATTCTTATCACTTTGATACCATTTCTTTATTGTGTGAATTTATTCACACCAGCACCTGTGAATTTATTCACACAACGGTGGAGTGATCGTTTCATTGTTTTATTTTTCTTCTCCAATTCCGCTTCTTTAAGTCGAATTCCCGCTTCCATTTATTTAATAGTATAAATGGAGGTCCAACCCCTTATGGGATAGTCCTAGGTAGTTTCATGGGGATTATTGGATTTTATTTTATGATTTAAAATTCTGTAATCATTTAATTAATTTAATATTTCCATTCGATGATTAATTTCTTCTTCATCTTCGCCAACTTTAACAATGACACATTTCGAGTGCTAGTACAATCCAATTCCTTGGTGTGATCATTAAATTGATCCTCTAAGTGAATTGTTTATTAGCCTTGGAATGGTGTAGGGATTAAATTTGGAATGATGTTTAGGAATTATATATTTTTTTTGGATACATCTTTAATTAGTGAAACGAATGTAAAAGAAAATAAATGCATCCAATCTAAACCTAGTAACAACTTAGGATCAACTCATCTCCATTAATTGTTTTAGTATAAGTAAGTGTATGTTTTAATTTATTTCCTTTAAATTAAATTAGTAGTTATTCAAATCAAATCAATCCAAATAGCTGGCCACTCCAAAGACAAATCCTTCCAAAATCAGAGTGTCACTAGGTTTCTTCTTCGGTCTCTGTGGATTCGACCCCTTCCTGTAATTCAACGACCGCATACCTGTAGGGTAAATTTGGGCGCAACCAAATTTTGGCACATTTTCCCGGGGACCCAAGTATGTTATCATAGACACTATCATCCTTTTCTCACCCCACGTTCTATATTCTCACCTTATCTCTCTTATCTTTACCCCTTTCTATTTGCGTGTGTCCTGAGAATCTAGAATCAAACTTTCTGTCTTCTCCAATGGAGTATCTTCAAAATCACCATGTTAGAAACTCATGTAAGAATCCAATGGGAATTTAATATTGGGAAACCTCTAAATTTGAAATTTTCTTTGATCAACCCTTGAATGATTACCCCGCTCCCGATGAGACGTAGAATCAATGGGATTACGAATGTTTAAATGATCAGTTTCCTTCCCTCTCAAGGATGATTGAAGAGTCTAATCTTAGTGAAGTCAAAAGTGTTCAACATCCCATCCTATCTGTTCCTCAATCATTTCTTGAAAAATTGTGTAATCAAATGGATATAATGAGTTCTAAGGTATCATCTTTGAAATTAGAACTACAACGCATTAATACTTCTGAGGAACTCATCCCTACACCAATTGTACCTTCAAAAACCTTATGTGGAGTGTCTAGTTTCCCACAATCCTCTCATGAATTAATTGAAGAACCAACCTTTGGATTTGGGGTAGGGGAAGTGAATCAAGAAATTGTTGAAGGGTCTTTAAATCAGGAGGAAATTGATTTCATGTATTAACAAGAGGGGAATTTGACATCGTGGATTGAGTCTCCTAAGTGTAACTCTATTGATGATTTTTCAAAAACACCAATCACTGAACCACTGAGAGAAATCAAAAACATTGAGTCCATTCCCATTCCTAACACTATTCTTTCCAATTTTTTTGGTTGAATCTTCTGTTCAAAATGAAATAATTTTTTTTGACAATGAAACTGAGTTGGATTTAAATTCTCAACTTGTGTCTAAATGTCCTATCCAGACCAAGATCCAAATCATTGTGCTTCCTTCCCCACTCAAGTACCCTATCATTTGTGTTAAGCAAGAGCTTGGGGGTTTCATTCATTTATCTCATGAAACCCAAAAAGGGGGGTTGATCTTTGTTTTATTAAGAAATATTACAGAAGAAAAAAGATCAACCATTTCTTATATTCCTTGGATTTTTCCATTCATTTTAGAAAATAGGATTTTTCATGAATTAAATTCCAAATATTCTTACCAACCACAAGGGATATGCATTCTCAATCATGTTGAAGTAGAGAAAGATGAGGTAATTAAAAATTTTTAAGTTGAAATTGGCTATGTTATGGGGTTCATGTCGAGCTAGCGACGTTAAACAACAGCAATACACAGGAGGCAACCCGTGGTTTTCATGTTTTATTTCACTTAATTAGTACCTCAGACTGTTGAACTGTTCTTCTTTTATGAGTAAGGATGGGTATAATAGGGGAGAACCATATTCACCCATGTCACATGGTGTGATATTTGAGTAATACCGTACCCATAAAATTAAGAGAAGACAATGTATCGTCAGTTTGTTTTATTTATGTTTTTGTAGGTTAAAAAAATTAGATTGTTGACCTGTTCTTCTTTTATGAGTATGTATGGGTATGAAAGGGGAGCACCGTATTCATCTGTGTCATGCGGTGTGATCCTTGAGTAATACCTTACCCATAAAATATAAAGATGACAATATATCATCTGTTTGATTTTTAAAATTTTTTTTTAAAAAGGAAACCCATAAAAATGTTGATACCTGGTTTTAAAAAAATTGTAGTGTTGTTTGTTTTGTCTGTTTTGTTCTTCTTTTTATGGTTCAAGGACTATTTTGGGTGATACATATTCGATCAAGGAGGTGCATACATCTCCCAAGATATCAAAAAAGTAATCTGGAGCATCATGAACTTCAACTTCAAAAATCAGGTGAATTTGTTCCATGTTTATCATTTTCAATTTCTTCTTTGAACTCCTCTACACTGCCACTTCTAATATTTATTTTCCTTAAACACTGGGGATAGTGGGATTTTAAGTTGGGGTGAGATGAAATTAACATTTTGATCTTGTGTGCAAAAAAAACCATGGAAGGCAAAATTTCGAACATGATAACACACATTTCAATCTCTGAAATTGGGTATCAAATAATTTTTCATGCCTTGATTCTGATTTTAATTCTTTTTTAGGTTCTTGTGCATAGATACTGGAAAGTGTGGTTTTCCGATGTGATTTTTCACTATTATATTTTCATCCATTTAATAAAAACACACAATCCACGTCCTCTAGATTGTGGGGTTTTAGTTTAAGATCTTGGGGACCCATAATAAATAGCATAGGATTGGTGATCATTTTAATTTTAATATGAGTATTCAAAAAAATCAAATGTGCATAGAGAAATGAATTAACCTAATGTGTGGCTTTCGGCACTTGGGGATCGTGACTCCATAGTTTTCTGGCCCAGAGTTGGGCATTTTATCTCTATTTGTGGTAATTTAAATTTGTTTTTGATTGAGTTAACTCGAGATGATTCCCAAGTATGTGAGCTTCACTTGGTTCCCTAAGGTCATTGAGACTGGGAGTCATCGGCAAAGTCTTGCTACATTGGTTGAATCGATTGAGTTTAATTTCAATTACCATGGAAAAATTAAAAAAAAACCAAAAAAAAAGAAAATAAAAAATGATTACTCATCTTATTATTAAAATTTGATTTCTCCTAGTGCTTCCATCTTTTCTCCCTCGAATGGAAATGAACCCCCATGTCTATTGTGATGCACAACACTTCATCATGCTTAATTGAATTTGGCTGAAATATGGCAATGAATTTGAACAAAGGAATGGTCTTTGGCTTGAGATATTCTTATGGAAATAGCTTGTTTTAAATGATTTTTATTGGTTTCATAATTGTTTGGTATGTGATCTTTGGGTGAGAAATGTGTATTAAAATGTTTTTGGAAAAGGTCATTTGAATTTCATTTTTGTGAGATATATTTTTCTCTGGACTAGCAAAACTCAAGTTGGGGGGTGTGATTAGCCAATAAAAACACATATTTTGATTACATTTTATGGGTATAAAATGTTCATTTTTGATCTTATGGGCCTCAGTTAGTGTATTTCAATTTTGAACATCAATTCTCATCATTTTTGCACTTCATGCCTAATATGCACCGATTTAGGCCCAATGTTTCATCTGATTTCAAAGAATATAATTATCCATATTTTAATTTGATATTTTTGGAAATGGATATAAACTTAAATATTAACATTTTTCATTCAGTGATCTATGGAGGATTCATAAAGGATGATGAGGATTTTTGGCGAAGAAAAGAAACAATTCTGGAGAAGGCAGATTGGATATCATCCCACTGATCGGACTGTGGGGCCCACAATATAGTCCCAATGAAGCCCAAAATTTATAGGAGACTCGAAGACATATATGGGAACAAATAATTATTCTTGAGCTAGTGCTAATTCGTCCTCAATGGTGGTGATTAAGTTGCCCAAGTTGAAGATTTAATTTTGGTCCAGATTCTGCGGCCCAGAAATACATCCCACTCTTTCAATTTTATCTCCCGAACCACAAAGTATTTTGGGCTGAAGTTTTACAGGATATTAGGGGAAATTAGGTGCTTCATATAGGTCTTCTATGGCCCACTCAAATTCGGCATTCTAGAAGGTCCTTTAGGCACGTCTTTCCGGTGGATGTAAGCTGGCTGCAACTTCGGGTCAAGAAGTGGCAAAGTCTCTAATCATTAATGTTCCACCCACCTTTCCCCAACATAATTAATTAAAGGCACATGGGATGTTGGGGGCTCGGCCAAGACTTCATTTTTTCCTATTTAAGGCAGTAGTGGTGGTTGATTTAGGAATGCTGGATGCTTTGTTTAATTGTAATGTTTTGTTGTCCATTTGATGTTGTAATTATTATTCATTCTCATGTAAGTTATATGAATCACATTAGTTCTTAATAAAAGTTCCTCATTTCATCTTTTTCTTTTCTTCTTCTTATCAATTTGATACCGTTGCTTTAAGATGTGAATTTATTCACACCATTACTTGTGAATTTATTCACACAACGGTGGAGTGATCGTTTCATTGTTTTATTTTTCTTCTCCAATTCCGCTTCTTTAAGTCGACTTCCGGCTTCCATTTATTTAATAGTATAAAAGGAGGGCTAACCCCTTATGGGATGGTCCTAGGAAGTTTCATGGGGATTATTGGATGTTATTTTATGATTTAAAATTCTATAATAATTTCATTAATTTAATATTTCCATTTGATGACTAATTTCTTTTTCATCTTCACCAACATTAACAATGACACATTTAGAGTGCTAGTAAAATCCAATTCCTTGGTGTGATAATTAAATTGATCCCCTAAGTGCATTTTTGATTAGCCTTGGAATGGTGTAGGGATTAAATTGGTGAATTATGTTGAGTAATTTTATCATTATTTTGGATACAACTTGAATTAGTGAAATGAATGTTATAAGAAAATAAATGCATCCAATCTAACCCTAGTAACAAATTAGGATCAAATCATCTCCATTAATTGTTTTAGAATAATTCAGCGCATGTTTTAATTTATTATCTTTAAATTAAATCAGTAGTTATTCAAATCAAATCAATCAAAATAGCTGGACACTCCACAACCAAATCCTTCCAAAATCAGAGTGTCTCTAGGATTCTTTTTCGGTCCCCATGGATTCGACCCCTACCAGTACTACAACGACCACATACCTGTAGGGTAAATTTTGGCGCAACCAGCACTCGTGGCTTCCTTCCGAGTGGTGGATCTCATTGGATCTCACAATTAGATGTATATGTTGGATGTTTGAATATATATAATACATATATAAAAATCACACCCATGACTAAAGAGTAAACCAAAAACTCTATATAGAATATCCATCTAAGTAGAGGTTAAATGCCCATATAGTTTTGGTCATGTTGGTACCCTGAACTCTTCGTAAAGAAAAAATATGATAAAATATATCACCTCGGGATTTATAGAATAATTACAAAAAATATATCACTCAAGTCTTGTTGAAGGTATTTTTATCATATATATAGGGTTAAATTCCAAACTATCCATCATGGAAAAGAATATAGGGAAGGTGGCCTTAATGAGTCGTCCCCATGATCTGAAGAAATGAGTTTTAAAAAAATAATGAAAGAGTACAAAATGTGTACTAGAAGTAAAACAAATTCTCTTTTGGCCTCGTATCATGTTCATGTAAAAGGCATGTTTCTTTGACTGTGTGATAGTTCATAGTGGTCATATATCCTTATATTTTATCCCATGCCTTAGTAAATAGTTTTTCATGTGTAGCCTAGATATGGTCATGTCTGGTTTGGGGTACATTGTGTGCCTATGGATGTGTACCTCATGATGTGTCTATGTATATTCTAATTTACATGTTGATCTACCAAAATGGGACTATAGTACCCATGAAAAGGTAATATGATATTTGATTCATAACTCCCTCCCAAAACCCAAGACACAACTAGAAGGGTCCCACACAACATGTACCTCCACAGTATATATCGTTTAGATCGGAAATATTTAGAATTCCATATCCGTAATCATGAATCATCCCAAATTATATAGAAATAAATCCATCCACACCCCTTACTAAACCCAATAGGTGTCAATGGATGGGAAATTCCATCATAAAATCATCATAACACATGCATAGAATCTGTTCAGAAAACATATTAGAATGTTATTCTTCATTACATGCCAATGAACATGAAAACTAGGTATCCTCATAGTCTGATCCATTTTTAATGTCATCATCATATGATCATGACATATTATCGATCCTGAAACACTGATTTTGAATTGTTGGACTGGGAAACCAATTTGATACATTTAATTCATTGGATTTAATTGAACAATGGGAACTGAAAATAAGACACAGTGAATAATATATGGAAAAGAAATGATCAAAAAATATTCATGAGGAATTAACCATAGATTCTAGTCATTTTGACCTTTATTGTTGATGTTAGAATGATAAAATAATATATAATCGAATAAAAAATATAAATCCTTTTAATTTATGAATAAAACTAACACATCCTATAAGACACATGATCTGCGTATCAATATTTTGATCGAATGATTCACATTAATCAATGAAATATATAATTGGGAAAGAGTCCAATAAAACCAAATTTCCGAACATGATTTAGATTGATTGCTGGTGATGAATGGACTTGCACCATTATCATTTCAATTATCCTTTTTTCCATCTCGTACTAATCATTGATCTTCAATCCAGTCAATGTCGGTAAATTAAATCTTTTTTTACTCTATACAGTGACACCTAAAAAATCAGGGTTATCAGGATAACCTAAAAAATTTCCATAAGCGTGAATATTTAGGGAAGAATTAGGTGATTGAGTCATAGTGTATTAAATAAATTAATTTTATATATTTATTTATTTTCCATTCCCATGACGACCTTTACAAAAATTCACCACACTAAAAATGATTATGTCATGCTTAGGGTAAAACCCATTCTATGAACTAAACAGTGTGCACATATTTCAAATTTGGACCACTATTTTGATGTTATTCCTCATCTTCTAAAACATTATATATCCATTATATTTAATATATTTAATATATTTTAGAATATTATTCTGAGAATATTGTGTCTCAGAATCACACACCACCTCCACACCTAGTCTTGGAAATAATCCAAACAATATCTAAAAAATACATGGAAAACTGATTCATTGCATATAATAGTATTTGGTCAGGAGTCTCAATTGGGAGATCATCAAAATACCCCTCAAATGTTTTGTTTACTCTATTTATCCTATTTTATTTCAATGGATAAAAAAAATTATGGATTGGAATATTAAAATTATTAAAAAATTTACAACTGGTGAACATTAAAGGTATAACTTATACATTACATATATTCTTCAACCAATAAATTTATAGGTTTCAATAAATGGTATTCATAACATATTTCATAAAATATTATGGGAATGTTTTTTCCAGAATAATGGTTTATAAGGAGATTTTGAATTAACAAAATTATATCCCTTCGGAGTGGAAAAATAGGTTTGGAGAAATGAATCTTTGCATTTACCTAGTGATGAACAATTATATCCCAATGATCCCTTTTAAAGTTATTGCCCATATGTACATCATTCCCATATCTATATTCTTTTATAGTATCACTACACAAAACTATAACTCAGCATCAGTTTATTAGTTATATTTTTTTAAAATGCCGCTAATTTTATCTTATAGCAACATTTTTTATAAAATGTCAACGTTTTCTCAAAATTATTGATAAATTAGCGATTTTTCCCCACAATACTCCCTAAATTAGTGGTGTTTCCTCAAAAGTGTCAATGAATTAGTGATGTTTCCTCAGATGTATCACAAAATTATCAAAGTTTCCTCTGAATTGTTACTAAATTAGCAACATTTCCCCACAAGAATCCCAAAATTCATGATGTTTCCTCATATACATTTCTAAATTAGAAACTTTTTCCTAGAAGCATCGCTAAATTAGTGATATTTTCCAAGAATATTCGCTAAATTAGTGATATTTTCCCTAGAGCATCACTAATTTAGTGACGTTTGGTCAGAAGTGTCCCTACAGTAGCAATATGTTTTCATAATTGTCACTATTTTTGTGATGTTTTCTTAGACATATTCCTAAATTTCTGATGTTTCCTCATAAACATCGATAAATTAATATTTTTTCATGAAATGTATTTAAAAAATATATATATTTATATAGCTCATTCCCCGCATCAAAATGTTCCTAAAAATATATATATTTATATTGATCATTTCTCCACACAGATTTAAATATATATATATATATATATATTTATGTATGTATAAACATAGACACACACACACACATATATAAACATATATATAAAAATATAAATATCTATATATTGTTCATTTCAATGCATCGATGTAAATAAATAAATAAATATATATATATATATTAATACGTATAAACACACAATATAATATATATAATTATATATATATTCATATATATATATATATTTATATTTATATATTTATATATATAATCCCATATGTATTTTAAATTTATTCACAATTTATGAAAACAAGTCTATATTAATGACATTTTTACAAGTGTTTTATAAAACATGGAAATATATATATTTTTTGTATGTATTTAAATTTATAATTATAATTATATATATGTATGTATATATATTTACAAACACTCACATATATAACATAAATATATAAATAAATAGAAAATATAAAGAAATATATATATAATATAAAACAGAAACATATATATACACATATAATATAAAACCACACATGCACACACACACACACACATATATATATAAATAAAATATAAACATATGAAATATATATATATATATATATATATTAACTCTAAACATATATTTATATATTTGTGTATGTACACGTGTGTAAATTTATAATTATAATTATATACGTTTACCCATATATATTTAAGCACATACACATATATATAATATAAACATACAATATGAACATATATATATAAATAAACATAATATATAAACACATAAACATATATATATATATATATATAATAAAAAATATAAACATATATATAGGTATTGAAATATAAAATATAAATATAAAAAATATATATACTTTTTATATATTAATGTGTGTATATTAATTTATATATATACAAAAAAGCTTTTTAAAATACATATATAAATATAAATATATATATATATTCTATAATACAGTCAAATAACACAAATAACTATATGGATTGTTGGTACGGGTTTCTTGGTGGGAGGAGTGAGGTATGTGGTTCGATTCTCATGGGAATAAATTTTAAAGTGTTTACCAGATGCGGGAGTTGGAGTGGGGTGAGGGGATGGAGTGCAAATGGGATAGAGAATATGGTTGAAGTGGGGAATGGTGAACTTGAATGAGAGGGGGGAGGGTGTACTATTGTGAGAATGGGGGGAGGGTGGGGTATAAGATCGGGTAAAGGGAGGGGAGTGGGAGGGTAGTGTTGGGGGAGAATCCAGATTCCAGGCCGAAAATTGCTTGTCAAAAAATTCGGGAGAAACCCGATGAAATATGGAAGCGATATATGCAGAATAAATAAATCAGCACACATGTTTTTTAATGTGGAAAACCCCTCCCATGTGGAGGATTAAAAAACCACGGGGCAATTCCCAAAAATATCCATTATGAATCAGATAATACAATAATCCAAGCAACGCCCGAACTTGAATTACAAATGAGAGAGCGTAGAAAACCTGTGTGAAAACCACACCCTGATACGCCTCTTCCATCTTTCTAATAAAAATCCCGGTGACGCCATGTATCGGAAGATCAATCTGTGACAAAATGCCACCCTTCTGTCAATGAAACGTCACTACCTCGGATATCTTCACCCGAACATGCGTCAGCCTCGCATCAGCTTGCGACACCCGAAAGATCTCACCATCATGATGTACTGCCAATCTCCAATCAGGACACGCCACCTGATCACCGCTATCAGGCAGACTTTCGATACGTGGCCCCGATCATCAATTGTGTTGTTGCTGCACCGCACCTGTCAAATGCCGATGCATCATCATCATCGTGTCACACGGGCCACTGCAAACGCGGCAACCCCTTCCCGGGTCTCCCCTGTCGGCTACATCTTGCTGGTACACCTCTGTTTTCCACTAGCCGCTTCCCCTTTTAAAGACATTGATGTTTCTTTTCTCATAATGTAGATAAGATATGAAATATTATATCTTATATCTCCAAATCACCATGAATCTGCCATGTTATGATTCAACCACTTATCTCATCTAAATAGATAAGATATATCTCCCCATGAGATATACATGCAACCTTATCTGTGCGTTATGATAAAAGATATCTCAAATTCCAAAAAAAATATATTTTATCTCAAATTTGGAAACACCAAGATGCGGGCTGAACCTCAACAATCTCCCCCTTCAGCCCGTCAATGGAGATACCATCCAACAAACTCAGTTGGACCAAATAAACTTGTTGGTATTGCACCAGCCACCGTCCTCTGCAGAAAAATGACGACTCCCTTTTGCAACTCTGGCAGAAACCTGACTGCTCCCCCTAAAAATGAAACTAAAAGGCCGAAGTCTTCGTCATACCCGTGTCTGCACCGCCAATACTAGAATCAACAATATATGGTTCCCTCAAAATCGTGATCGCCACAAAATCTGGACCACCTTCAAAAATAACACGCTCCCCCTACTCAAAATCTCGAGCACCTAGCGCATCATCCTGATCTTAAAATTTTAATTCTTTCTTCACTTAGTCGCACGGAAGAAATGAATTAGGTTTAAGATCTGGAACACCTCCTTAAACTTGCTTTCGAAACCTTATTCTTTCTCACGCACGCGCCATCGATCCACTTTGAAGCTTCCAAAAAATGTCTCACCAAAAATTGCAAGCCCAAACCATCACCTTTGATACCACTTGTTGGGCTGAGAGTCTCCACACAGCGGTTCGCCCGTGCGGCACCCCATCCCCCTCCACAGCGGGTGGGGTTCAGCCGTTCAGCTCTTCATATGTGAGGTTCACTGGTTTCGCCCTGCCATGGACTCATCAATAGAGTGGCCCCAACTCCCAACCAGTGGTGTCAAGGTTGACACGCACCATCATCCTCTTTGTCGGGGCGACTCTCGTCTCTTCGATAGGGACTAACCAGATGAACCGCTGCTTTGATGTTCTTGCTGGTGTGGGACAGGACCCCCATGATTGGGTCGTGACATTCTCCCACCACCATTACATGCACGACCTCGTGAATGCAGGATTGTGGCCTTCTGTGTGTCCGTGACTGCTTCTAACTAACCGGTTACCAAGCATGGCCTTAGGGGATGCTCCTTCCTTGTCGTTGGCATCAATGGCCCACCCACTCTCTGGGTCGCAAACCACCGTGGTCCACCTTCTCTCTCAGGGTCGAAAACCACCTCCACGAGACCCACCCTTCATAGTGGCATCTCTGCCTCAGACATCTCGCAAGCGCGACCTTCACATCGTGTCATCTCCGCATGACACCCTGGGACTCCGCTCCCACCACCAAGGTCCATCCGGCAGCATTCCGCAACACCACGAGGCACATTCCCTCTGTTTTCTCTTGGAAGCTACATCTTGCTGGCACACCTCTGTTTGCCACCGGCCGCTTCCCCTTTTAAAGCCTTTGATGTTTCCTTTTTCATAATGCAGATAAGATATGAAATATTATATCTTATATCTCCAAATCACCATGTATCTGCCATGTTATGATTTAAACACTTATCTCATCTAAATAGATAAGATATATCTCCCCATGAGATATACATGCTACCTTATCTGTGTGATATGATAAAAGATATCTCAAATTCCAAAAAAAATATATTTTATCTCAAATTTGGAAACACCAAGATATGGGATGAACCCCAACAGGTAGGATGGCGGTGGGGTACTCGAGTGTGGGGAAGCTGTTGGGAGCGAGAAGGTGGGAGGTGGGGTACAGGAGAAGGGAAATAGAGGGGATCAGAAACATGTAATGATAGGCGTTTTGGAATAGGAGGGGGTGAAGACAGGGGAGGATAAACAAAAAAATATTAAAAATTTCAAAAAATATATATCATAATTTGGCATGTCAGTTATCAATGCGTGGAAAAAGTGTAGGTAAAATATGTCTCTCAAAATTAAGAACATTTATAAACATCGATAATGGTCACCAATTTAGAGATGTTTCATTATTGGAATTTAATAAAACCATTTGTAAATGAAGTGTCACAAAATAGTGACTCTTATAAATGTCACGAATTTAGCGAAACTTATAAATTTCAGTAAATAACGGTAATTATAAACATCATTAATTTAGCTATTCTTATAAATGTCACTATTTGGGGATGTTTATAAATGTTTCTTAATTATCAGAACTCATAAGTGTCTCTAAGTTAGCTAAACTTCACATAACGATGTTTTTAAGAAACTTCGGTTAATGAATTAGCGATGTTTTCAAAAATTGATAAATGATTTTTTTTAACGTATCCAGATAGGGTTCCATTTTTTGGAAATTACATATTCTATAAATTACCAAAATTTATGGTTGTTTTACAAAATTTATCCATATCTCTATGGAATTCACTTGGGTTTTCTAAAAATAACCCCTAATATCAACCATACATTCACTGATACTAACAATGAAAACCAATATTTAAATATAAATTAATTCATAATATATTATACAAATGTACATATAAAACAATACACAAAGATCAAGAGGCCCATTTTATTGTAAAATTAGGTACATAGCATAGTATAATGAAACATGGGTATAGTTACATTTTTTAAAATCGTCCCATCATGCCATTAAATTTTCATTTTTCTTCTAAAATTTAAAGGGATAATCTCAAGAAAAACATAAAAAATGGGTGAGAAAAAAAGGGCAGTAATAGAAGAATAAAAAGCATAGAATTAAGTAATGTAGTAAATTTCAATCGATACTAATATGAAGGTACCATAACCACAATGATAATCATAAACATAAAAAATAAAAATTGATATAATATGATAACAGAATGGTGAAATGGGTATATGGGGATGACATAAAACATTACTTCATAAACATAAGTCAATGATATCTGATGAGACATCATAAGATATTGGGATAAATATAAAGACACGTGCACTAAAAAATGTATCTCACATGATTAATACATTACCCAATGCATTAGGGGGATATATATTTATTGGACAAACTGTTTTTTTCATATCATCAACATGAATTTTTCTGCCATATAGTTCATGCAACAAAACAATGTCTTTCATAAATTTTAATCCCATGATTAATAATTATGGGCTACATACATGGAATTAACCAATAAATTATTTATCATTACAACATTTTGAATAAATTTTAGTGGATATGGGGATAGTTATTCAGTATAAAAAATATTGGAATGAAATTCACTAGACAGTTACTCTTGTATAACAAGTAAACATTCTAATTCATGTAATGGTATAATTAGAGTTAGAGGTGGTATGTAATTACTTGTAAATAATTATTATGGAAAGAGGGATGTGTAAATAAGATTTTCAAATGAAAAAATGTAAAAAAAAGTCATAATAAAATGAATGTTTTTGAATATAGGGGAAGAGGAGAGGGTCCCTTATCTTGAGAAGCTAGCTCTAAAAGATTTTTGAATAACCAAGGAGAACCTTGGGAGGGTTCAAGAGATGGAATAGATGATTAATTTAATTATCAATGGATTTTGGGTGATGTTTAATTGGATGTTGGGTTGGATATTATAGAAAAAAGAGGGTAATTGTTAATTAATTTCAAAACACAGGTCTTGTAATCTATTTGATTAAATGCTGAAAATCACAACTTGCCCATGGCATTTCCAATGGTTTCTAAAAATTGGGAGTGGTTCTAATTATTTTAGATGTCTAATAATATATATCATTAAAAAAATTCCCTTGGTGATGTGGAAAGTTATTCAGGATCTTAAAGAATTATTTTCAAACAATAAAATATAATATTGGTTTTGGAGGAATCATTATGAATTTATAAATAAAATAAAAAAATCAAAAAAAAATATTTAAAACAAGAAATATAATTATGGTCATGGATACACATTAATGAATTCAAGACATTACTTTTAATATTTAATGATTTCATAATACATAACTTATTTTAATACCATATTTAATTTTCACCCAAAAATTCAACGGGATCTAAAAATTATGAAAAAATGTTTGTTGGATAATTTAAGCAATTTTAAAAAAATTATATATTTTCTCAAAAAAATCTCAAATTATGTAAATTTATAATTTTAAATATCAATTCTCCATTTATTTAAAAATATAGGATGTAAATAAATTAATTTTTATTACCTTTATAAGAATTACATTTGACATAATAAAATCATATAATTTTTAAATAAATATTATTTAATAATAATATCATATAAAAGTAAATTTTATATAAAAAATTATTGAATTCATCAAAAAGAATTTATTTATCAAAATAAAACATTTTCTAAAAAAACTATTTCTATTTCATTGTTTAAATGTCCTCTTTTTTTGAAACAAAATATTTAATAATTTAATAATTAATAATAAAACTGGATAAATATATTGATTATTTTATTAAAAAATATATACATATTCATAATGTCAGGATCTTATTACATAAACCCTTATTTGTCCAGCGTCTTCCCTATGGGTATGGTGTGTGATGGTGATTCTTTATTAAGGTGGCTCAGGGATCATGGATTGGGATGGAATCTCAATAAGCTTGGAATTGAGCAATAAATAAATTTTTTAATGATTTAGTTACTAAATTTCATCTTAGGATGGGTAAAAGGATTAACCTTGTGATTTTATCTCACTCAGAATATTTGATAAATTGGTCTCCTATGCTTTTAACTTACAGTTTGAGTCCATTAGTTCCTAGGTTTTTATCAATAGGTATTATCATAACCCTTAATATATATTATTTTTAATGTTCAATTTATAACATCTATATTATAAATTGTTATGCTGCTTAATGGTCTTTTAAATATGATAGGATATAACTTATAACTATCTTATGTAACCAAATAAGTGAAATTATTTTCTATATCATCAATACTTAATAATAAATGTATTCAATTAAAAATGGAATTACAATTATAAAATATTGAGTCATTAAAATAATTATGTTTCTTTGTGAATACATAGATTGATGATTGAAAGTACAAACCAATATTCATCCAATTTCATGTGATATGAGAGGATTGTAATATAAAAATATAGAAAACTGGTAGAATAATACAGACAAAATGTATCAGTACATGGGTATGTATGACATAATAAAAACTTATTCATCATTAAATAACTATTACAAAACAATGTCAAATTATTTTCTTAAATTTTTTATCATGTTTATATATAATATTAATTAAATGTTATATCATATGAATGACTACATTCAGTGCCATTAATGTCGCTAGTTAAATGTGGTTGCTTCAGTAATGTGCGTTTTATATTTATTCATAAAATAATTTTTTAGAAAAGAAAAATACAATATGGTAAATATAATTTAATGGAGAATATATAAAAAAATATAATAAGGGATAAATAATTAACATGATGTTTAATTAGTTAGATAATTTTATGGGAAGGAAATAAATAGCAGAAGAAATAGAACAACAACCACTACATGAAGACCCCCCCCCCTTTTTGAGGCGATTCTTTCCCCCTCAATGGTTACCCTTACCATAGGTACTATATTTTTCCATAATATTTTTTATTAAATATGACCTATTAAAATATTATTAACATTATTATACTAAAATTTTATGAATTAAAATTGAATTTGATTTTTATATATGAGTACCCAATGATCTATTTGTTGGGATGGGTACAATTAAAAATATACAATGATATATTATCAAAAAAATATCAAAAATTTCATATGGTAGTGGAGATTCACATATCTCCCAGAATTCACATTATGCTACCCTTTCCCTTTATAATCTATATGATCAAATGTCTGAACTTACTATCAGAACATTTGTATGATGGGAATATGATATTGTAAAAATAACTTTTGATAAGGATTTTTTCATTGAAAATTTATTTTTATGTATAACCATTATTAAATAAAAATAATCATGAATAAATTAATGTTAATATATATAGAGAAAATAAAGAAGAAATGGAAGTTTGATTCAATATAATCATTTATATTGGCCAATAAATCATTAATACAACAAGAGAGAACCCTTTACTTCCTTTTTAACTTCTTCTTTTACTAACATAAATATTCCATAAATATAGAATGTTCAATGATTTGTATATGACCATAATTTAATTTGATGAACAAATATAAAAAGATTTGGTTATAGATTTTTTGGCCATGCGAATCTAGATTAAACCTCTTGAACAGATGGTTGAGATTCTTATTTATAAATGTACACATGAGAGAGATCTTATAATATTTCTATCTAATAGTATATCTATTATATTAATTATTTATAAATAAAATTCATATTTTTTATAAGATTATGTGTCAGTAATATGTGATAGAAAAACACTACAAATAAATAAGTGGGCTCATTAGTCTTTACATTACTAACACAAATGAAATCACATCGGAGAAATATGAATATTAAGAAATAATGCACAAATTGGAAAAAATGTTTCATAATTTACTTATAGATGTTGAAATCCAAATTATAAACACAATTTAGGTGTAAAACAATAAAATATAATCATATCAAAAATATATTCATTTCATTCCTTAATTATTCCATTTTTAGGGAGCATTGAATTCTCATTTCAATAATTTTGGATACACCATTGATTTATTTTATGGACTAAATGCAAGGATTTCAAATAAATAAAGCACTATTATATTGTATTTATAATATAATACAGTGATCTAAAATTCATTATTGTTGTGTAGGAATAAAATGAATTTCACTTTGACACTTTTTTGGGATGGTATGACTTATAGTGGTGTTATTTATTGAAAATAAACATTTTAGTTTAAAACATGAATAAATACAAATAAAATATAAAATACACTTTGATTGTGTTTATAAATTATAAAAATGATCTATTTGGTATTTTTGGTCTTTGAGAATCAACCAAACAAAAAATATAACACATGATATAATTGATTTGACTCTAATTGTGCTTTTATTTAAAATTTTCTTTTTATTTCAAAAAACACATAAAATATTTAAAAAAAATTCTCTCAAATTCTCTTTATACATGGGATAAGGATGCATAAATAATTTACAACTTGTATTAATCAATTCCACATAAGGAAGCCACATTATGGTCGTGTTAGGACTTAAACTGTAATTTTTTAGTTTAAAATTTTCTTTTTATTTCAAAACACATGTCACAAACATAAATCTAGGGAAAAAAATTTATATTATAATGATACTTTGGGATAATATTACATAAGTAATTTCTTATGTGTATAAATCAACCACACATTAACCCTACACATGTTGTTGATATTATGACTCTAAGTGTATGTATTTAGATGAAAAGTGAAATTTTAGTTAAAAAAGGTGTCACTAACATTAAAAAATAATACACTCTTGGATTGTCTTCATATATTTGGAATATGATCAATAAGTCATTTTTGATCTGTATAAATAATTCTAACGTAAATATGATGCATAGTGTGACTAGTATGACTCATATAAATGTTTGGTGCTAATTCTGGCACAAGTTCAATAGAAAAGTTGACCTCTCCCTCTAGAGGAAAACCTAAAAATTGCCCTAGAAAGTCATCCCTAAAACGATCTACCATTCGAGGAAATTCCATCTATGAAGTTTCTTTCTAATCCGGATACAAACTAGCAATTTGAGCTGTAACTCCTCTCAACCCATGATGCTCATGTCCCTCTTTGCTCTCCTAAATAGTATATTCACCATTATATAGAAAGAAATTTCCCTCAAGTGTATGAAACTAACCATACGGCGATAGAAATCGATAATATAAAAAAGGGGAACTAACTTGTCCATTATAAGAATGAAATCATATCCTATCATCTATAAGACATAGAGGTCCCATAAGAAGTGATACCCACTAACCTCAAGATAGAACTCATTGCACTGATGTACACTAGTTGTTACAATCCACAATGGGGTGTTCACCATCACGATATCAGTAGAGGTAATAATAGAGAGCTCAAGGCCCTCCACAATAGAAAAATACATAAATCTATGAGAAGTCCCTATATCGAGAAGAACAGAAGATAAAAATAAGTCAAATAGAATTTTACCTTTAATTCTGTGGGGTTAGGGATCCTGATCTTGATGAATCTCCTCTATCACAAAATCCAGACATGCAACATGGAACTGCGAAGCTGACTGAGATCCCTGAGCTTATCTACCATGTGGCTATCAAAAACCCAATGTCTGACCACTACGTCCACGACCACCACCTTGGACTGAACATCCTAAAGAACACCAGCCCGCATCCTGATGTGGGACTAGTGGTCCTGCTCAGGTATGAGCAGTTGAAAGAGAACCCATATCACCAGCTGCTGGTGAGAACATATGACAGAAACACTGAAGATGACCCAAATTTTTATAATATCAGCACTCCACTAGGTCTCTCGAGAAATGTGTCCTTGAATTCAAAATCTTCCAACACTATTAGATGGGGGATGGTGTTCTATGGAATAACTGACACGTGTTTTCAACAACAACATAATGGAATCCAACAATGAATCTCCAGCCTATGGTCCTGCATCTAATGAAAAATTAAAAGGATTTTGTTGTTGAAAACACATGTCAGTTCTTCCATAGATAGGGAAAGATGCATCTATCGCTAGATGGTCTGCATAAACCTCATGAATCTGTCAAGGAACTATGCATCGACACCTGTATCTGGGATAATGGATGTTTCCAAGATAGGTACGATCAGAGGATCTGTAGGTAGTCCCAAATATACCATGTTCTGTGTCTGTTCACTTCCTTGTATCTGGCATACAACTAGAGGACATCGCGGTGGCATGATTCTGCAAGGTAAAGTGCATACCTTAGCTCTAATATCTCAAGGAATGAAACTTATAAGTTTAATATACTGAAAATAGAAATAAAGAATCCAAGATCTTCAAAACATGGATACATGGCATGTATAACCCCTACAAGATGTGTTCCCTTATGTTATTACATGGGCATGTTCTTCTACCAAAACTGGTCATGTAACATCCCATACACATTGCATGTTCTCCATTTACATAGTGTGTACATGAATCATCTCCCCTTTTCTGAGTTCCTCTACATGGCTTAACCACACTAATCTCTCCTAGAACAAAACTATACAGCGTATTTCTGCCAGACACGGTGTGTACCACTTAGGTTTCAACCACTCGGGTCATTAGTCACATGGTCAGAGACACAGATGACTCTACACAATGTGTTTATCCTAGAAATTGTGTGTACTAAAATGATTCCATCCACCCATGTTGTTAGTCACATTGACGGAAACATGGCCTCTATAACACAACATGTACTTCTGGTACATGGCGTGTTCCACTAATGATTTCCCCACCCTGGGTCCCTACCCACAGAGGCAGTCATACAGTGAAGGATTACATGACGTGTACATATTTTACATGGCGTGTACTTATAAAAAGTAGTTCCTTCCTGAATAGAAGGATACATGGCATATACTAATTAATACTCACCATGTATTCTTTGTTCTTTCAGATAGTAAGGATCAGAAACTACTCTGAAATCTATAAAAACGCTGAAATAAATATTAAAGTGCCAAATCCCGATTCATGAGGGGCCACACTCCTCACGAATCATTGATTTTCATCATATAATGTCACACAACAAGTAAACAGGTGAAAGTAACACATGATCTACCAAATTCCGATCCATGAGGGCCCATAACATCTCAAGGACCAAAGATTGGGACTCATTTAAACTAATAATTACACAAACCAATAGTCTATCTAATAGAAAGTATTTTATCACGGAATCTATCACAAGATCATGCATATCTAGCACAAACTCTCCTGAAAAAACTTGCAGCCAGCAGTTCACCCTTAATGGAATGACAAGAATGCATGATATGTGATCTCTAGAAAGTTCATAATTGATGCATGAGATTGAATACCCTTATCTCATTTGGTTTAAAGAAAAATAGATCCTCAATGATATCAATGATAACATTCCAAATAAATTTCAATCACCCAAGGTGAAATAAAATAAACTGTAATAATTAAAAAACCATAAAAATTGTAATAATCGAGATAAATTAGCTTTCCCTCTACAAGGGTTATCTACACATAGGCACAATTTATTATCAAAATAATATTTCCTCTTATACCTAGCTATACGATCCAAATTGATTGTCAAATAAGAAAATAATTCCTCTGATACCACTTTGTAACATATTGGTTTCAGGTGCCGCCTAGAGGTGCCCCATACTCGGTTGGTCACATGGCCAAAAGAGAATTTCCCTGAATGCCATAAGATGCCGACTATCAGTGAGGGCCTTGTGTGTGATATTGGGTAAACTATTACCTCATTTATAGAGTAACACATTCGAAATAACATATAACAGTAGAAAAAGAAGAAATAATAACATTAAATAGTAAACAACGGAACATTTCATGTAGATAAACAACTTGAGCACATATTTAAATGATGTAGGTCACATATGTCTAGGAAAGAAAACAAACCAGTCACAATAATGGAATACAGTACTAAACCAAAGTACAATGAAAATAATGTAATTAACTAAATTAGCATCACAATCCTTAACATGGTCTGACGCTCTCCAGCTCTACATCAATCAATAATCTGATGTGGAAGGGTGTTTTTCTTTATCTATACCAGCAACAATATAATGTGTTTTGGCCCAAAGTAGGACCCAAATAGTGTGTAAGATGTATCCCAGTAGGTAACTATTGAATTATATTTTCCCAACTATTAGTGAATATATATATATATATATATGACATGAAACATGCAAAATGATGTAATAAATAAGTAATTAATCAAAATATAACAATCCTATAGTTTCATCTACATTAATTTTCAGTTTTTACAAAAACAATAAAAAACTCTCAAGAAACCCTATGGGAAGTTCTCACATTCCAGCCCGTCCTGTTCTGCTTTACAATGACTCTCTGAGGAATCGCACACCATCAATTCTACTTGTGGTTTCATAATAGTAATCAATAGACACTCAGGGGGAGTACTCAAAGTCCAATTCCTCATGTGGTCTCACAATGCGGAACTACAGACACACTGAGGGAGCACTAACGTACATCTCCCATATGGTCACGCAACATGAAAGTATAATAGACAATATGGTAAATCCCTCAGCATTCATTTCCCCTATGGTCTAACTACACCAGGTTCCCACAACCCTGTGTATGTCAATCATGCACAAATGATATATTTCATCCAAATTAAATCATAGTATACTACATAGATAAATAGCTAAAAATTATGGCACAATTAATTCATATAATATCACTCCATCCTAACATCACTAGGTGTGGATAATAGAGTATCCTAATAGGAAAAACTAGACCAAACTTCCAATATCAGTTCAAACATGGGAAAACACATCCATACCTTGGTAATTACACCCTGCTCTCAAACAAGAGCCATATCATAAGAAATCACGTCATAATTGGCATTAAAGGGTTAAATTCCCTAAACATGCAATACCTCAAACTAGGTTTTTCGGTAATTTGGAATATATAAAATAAATACATTCTAAAGAAATGAAAAAACCACCTACCTCGACATTGTCGATCGATATAATTGAATCCCAGCCTTTAATTCGACCTAGAACATCATAGATATACAAAAACAACTTAAATTTTCAACAATGAATATCATACTAAAATGGATAAACCAAGGGATGATGCTCTAGAAGAAGGAATAACTCACTATGGAGATTCCAACGCAATCGATAGTGGTTGATTCAGAGAAAATTTGGTCGATTGGAGACTCAGAGATGAATCAAGATCTTTGGTCACTCCTAGACAAGGCGACGTTAGAATAACTATTTTCGGTGAATGAGATGCGACCCGAGTCCAACTTATTAAATAAAAATAAAAATACTTTGTTTGTTCTTTAAAAACAGACGACGTGTATATTCCTTTATCGGGCCCCACTTTAGGAAGCCATCAGGTCACCCTACATGGCTATGTACTCGGCCGTTACCTAGCCAGTACATGGCTACCCTCGGCATCTAGATACACGACATGTACTCTTTAGTACACAACTTGTTCTACTAAGTACACAACATCTACCCCTTAAATTTACAGAAATCCTATTTTTCTCAAAAATACCAGAAATCATGATCGATACCTGAAAAGAAGATTCGGGTTCTTACAGGTTAGTCATTTCAAGATTAGTTATAAAAAAGATACTATTTACACGGTTTTGAAGAAATTTATTATGTTCTTTATATTTTACCATTTCATTTTATGATATCTAATAATATATATATATATATATATTAATCATTTTAAAATACAAATACAAATATATATATATGTGTATATTGAATATTTATTTTATGTTATCTTTTAAATGCACAAAATATTATTTTTAAAATATTGTATTCAAATATTATATTAAAATAATATGACATCAATTACATGAATAATGATATGATTTTTTTCCATTAATTTATGATATACATGTATGAATATAATCATTTTATATAATATTTAAAAAACTAACTACTAATCATTTATTTATCTATGCATCGAATAACATATTGTACATGTAATTAATTATCAATCTATCATTCCTGCACACACACACATTTAAATACATTCAAATATATTTATTAATATTTGAGAATTTATATATATATAAATATTTTTGTGAGAAATAGTTGTTTCCTAAATAACCAAATTTGTAATTTTATATAAAATTACTCGAAATATTATTAATAGTTCATTTTTTATATTTCAATAATAAATGTAATATAATTTACACTTTCATAACAAATATAATATTGTAAAATTATGTTTCCTTCAATATAATAATATTGTGTATGTGTATATAATTTTTTTGATGTAATTAAACATTTAATAATGTATACAATTATATTTTATACATAATTATCCAGAATAATAATAATTTATAATTAATATAATTTAGAAATTATTTTTAGGAGTAATGTTTTCTGTTTTATTAACTAAAATTACATTAATTATATATATATAATAATATATTTTGTTTTCTGATAAGTTAAAATATCATAACTAATACAAAAAATATATAAACAATTATTCAAATATAGTTAATAATAATTATTATAAATAATTATTAATAATATATATTATGTAAAATATTTTGGTATATTGACATTATTGATAAATGTATAGAATATTATAATTTCATTTTTTTAAATTAAATATAAAATATAACATAATAAATAAATATAAATATATTCAAATATAATTATTCCCAATTTAAATATAAAAAACATACATTTTTCTATGAAATAATAATTCTCGAAGTATAAATTATATTATATAATTCATAAACTTTAAATTAAGGAAATAATGTATTAAATTTTTTTAAATCATTGATCAAACATTAAATAATACAAAGAATTATTCAAATATATATTTAATAATACCAAAAAAAATTAATTCATAAATTTAGACAACTATACAATCTGAATAAATTAATAATATATAATGTAATTAGATGAAGAAAATTTCGAAATAAAAATTTTATATTTTAGAAATATGAAAATTAAAATTTTCAGAAATATATCTACTAGAGATTTACTACAAAATTTCAAGCCGGAATAAAAGAAATGGAAGGGGCCTCCGTTAATTTATTTATTTTTTGTTAACAGATATAAACACCATTACTTCAGTATGTTAATTAATTACAAAATATTCGCGAAAACCATATGTGCTTCCAGGCATTCCCCCATGTAAGCATGGATGGGGTTTATAATACATGGAGTAAGAGGAAATAATGAAAGAGGTTCATGCATCTAAAGAACATAATATTTCAGACACGATGCGGCCAACCCTCATCTGGTATCACTATTTACATCTTGTTGTCATCCCCCACACTAAAGGATACACATTACTGAGTCTCCCAAGTATGACATCCATTGAACATACTCAAAATAACTCTATTCTATTACTAGAAACCTCTATAGTTGGTGGCTCAATATCCCCATGTGAGTTATAATGGGAGATAGAAGAGATATAAATAGTAATATTGGATAAAGAGAGAAGATAATTTCATATTTTAATATTTGGTTTCAATGAGATCACATGATCATCATTGCTAAAATTTAGGTTTAATATTTTACAACAAGTTAGTCTCCTTAGAAAAAATTTGGATTTTGGAAAATAGTCCAAAAATATTATTTATTAGATAATAAAATCGATGAATAACCTACCATGTCTCTATGGTGAATAACATATATTTTGTTTACCAATCTAACAAAAAAATCATAAAGAAATGAGCAATATGTCAAAATATCATGCCCAACATCATTTCACAATAGTGTCTATTTGATCCATTATATAATAACACAATCACATTCATAACAAAATAACAGTGTCGCTCTAATCCGTTGGAGAAGAATGTGTTCATTCCGATGTTCTTGGAAATTACCATGAAATTCATTCATCGATAATGGATTCTCTATGATCTCTTCACCAAGATAATTCTCACTTGGTTTCACCTCTCAACTACTTCATTATTTTATATATAACACCAGTGATTTTATAGAGAGAGTTTTATATAATTAATGAATATTTTTTCAAGGAATTACAAAAATGATTTAATTTAATATTTAATTTATTCGTATAACTTTTTCTATTACTCTGATTTATCATGATACTCGATTCAAACAAAACTTATATCATTCCATGAATTAATTCCACTTTACAGGCACAAATGAGGTCTAAATATTCTCATTTAAGGTCATGTTAAGGTGATAAAACCATTTCAAAAAATCCCATGAGTGAACTAGAAATAATATATTATTTTTATTAAATTATTATTAAGGACCGCATCACTCATATTCCCATGTCTTGATCTGGAAATTATTTTGTCACTACACTCCAAGAAAATGTGGATATTATCATCATCCTTAGTATAAAATAATCAAAATAGCATCCTCTATGTCAACAATCAATGGAATGTTTCAAATATGTAACAACAAAGGAGTTTATCATCTCTTCTTCTTCATTAATATAAAAATTTAATATCACTGACATCAACTTACTACTATTTTTTTTTATATTACACTGCCTTTTATAATTATTAACAATTTCTAATAAATTCTTACTCTAGCAGTGATTAAAATAACTTATTGAAGGCCACATTTTTCAATGATTCTTTAGAACTCATAAAAACCACCCATTATCATCATGTTTTTAGAACTAATAAAAGATGAAATTGAAAGAAAATCTATTATCATAGATAAATTTTTACATTCAGAAAGTATTATATATTATTAAAATCATATTTTAAAATAAAAAAATATTTTAATTGACATATAAATAATAATTTATTAAATAGAATGTATAAGATAATAAATATGTATTGATAAGTATTATATAATATATTATGTTAAAATGGTTTATAAAATAATTTATATTAATATTAATTATTAATTTTCTAATTAGTAACGAGTAAATAGAAATTTAAATATTATTTCATAATAGCATAAATTAATTAATAAATAAATATCTTTTGGAAAAAGGAATATGGAGTTTCAACATCAAATGATCATTCCTTTTGATCTAGGTGTCTGTATTGGTTACACAATATTCAACATCAAATCTTACAAAAATATTTTATCCTTTTATCTAAATTGATAAAACCATGTTTTTGTGGTAAAACAATCCTTGGAAGCCTCTAATGTTTCTTTCTGAATTGTGAATCTCCAATGTGTAAATATTCGACAAAATATTAGATTCATTCAAGAAGGTTGTATTGTCTATTTTCAATTAATATTTCATTTATTATTCAGGATACTTTCATATTGATATTATGGTGTTCAAATTTTCTCATTTTTCTATATTTTAGTGTTATTTAAAATTTAATATATTAATAATTATGTATATTTTAATGTATTTACATATAGAATCTAATTGTATAAATAAATATTTAAACATGTTTAAAAATAATATATATTTCTAAATAATTAAATATGTGAAAAATTATACATATTTAATATCATATAATTGTTTACACCATGACATAGTCCATGTATGATGTTGTATCTTTCATGGATGTTCTTTATCACTCAAATGTTTCATGTTTCACCTATGTCCCCCATAATGAAGAATTTTTTAAAATAGTTCTTAAAAAACTATAATACTAGTATATTTTTTTCTAGTAGGTAATATGCCATAAATATATATTACTATCATTATAATATCATTACCACTACAGTTAATTAATTAAATATAGATAATATTAATTATTAATAAAAAAAATTCATTTATATATTAATAGATCGGTATACTTCTTGACCTTGAGGTTTTCTCCAATCAATAAATATATTTATATAACTTGTATATTTTTTTGGAATCACTTAGAGTCACAAATCCGGATATTTGTCCCATATAAACATATTCTCATAGTTTGCTATTATAGAAGTCTATTTTGATGTCCATCTAACAAATTTAATACGAAATGTAAGATACTCTATAAATTATAATTCTTATGGTTTTAAAAATGAAATATTGAGAGTGGTTCTCTTATTTTAAATGCCTTGATGCTATTTAAACCATTTAAAAATTATCTTTACATTATAGGTACTAACATTACCTTATATTCCCAATTTTCTCCTGAATAATAATTTGAATTCAATATTATTTAAATCAACTGAGATATCAATCAAAATCTAAACATTGGTCTTATAAATGGAATCCATTTCAATATTTGTCGCTTCTTTCCTTCTTGGAAATTTTAATCTATCCATTTCCTTTTATAAACTAAAGTCTAATTATTGTCAACAAATAATTATTAATCATCTTTAGGGACTATAAAACCATATCTCTCTAGTCATATTACCACTTTGGTGCTTGGATATAGTACATGTTTTTCATGAACAAATTTATACATGGGGGCCTATGTAATACACTCTTTTTCCATATCATGTGATTCTTGAGAATCTATTTCCAATATTTAAATAATTCTACAACTATCCTACCGGAGGATGTAAACTCTATCATGAGATAAAAATCATTTAGTTATGGTAATTTAATTTTTTGTGGGGTTGTATATATAGAAACCAAATAATTTCTTAAAATAACTTATAAAGACACAATTTGTGCCCTAGGGTGATATTTTTTCGGAGATAGAATAAATAAACACTTCACAAACCCATACATATTTATTGGATAGAACAAGATTATTTCCACTGCATAATTTTAAGGGAATACTATTTATCACTTTAGTTCGAACCTTGTTTATTGTATATGTGAATGTTTGTAATCAAAAAACCCAAAAGTATAATGGAATATATGCATGTCTCATCATCAACTATACCATGTCTATAATTTTATAATTAATCATTCCACTAATATTATACCAATGTTGTATGTAAGGTGTACTAATTTGATAAGGAATACCAAAATGTAATAAAATTTGAATTAAAACATGGTTAATATATTCTAATCTACAATTAGATCAAATATTTATATCTTTATTTCATTATTATTCACTAATTTACTCTATTATTCATGTAATATATTAATATAATCATACTTATACCTCATCATATAGACATAATGTTATCTACACAAGCCATCAGTAAAATTAATTAATTAAGAATACATACCACATGTTTATACTAGAAATTTTCTTCACAAATTAGTGTATACCAATTAGAGAAGCTCTATAGAACGTTTCAAATCATACACCAAAGAGTTGTTTTTATTTTTTACATTTAAATAAGAATGAAATAATTCTTGTGGTTTTAGGTAAAAAGAGATTAAATAACCATCTTGATATATATTTTGTAAATCCTTTTTTAACATTACCAACACAATGATGTCGTAGTTGGCTGTTATATGGGTAATTCTTACATGATTAATTATAAATATCTAGTATAATGTTTTCATAATTGAATACATAGTGACCACTATTTAAAATTTTCATACATAATATATATTGGCTTCATAAAATAAATAGATTTAATTTCCATACACAAAAAAGAATCTGTATCATGGAAGAACACAAAAAATATTTTTTCAAAAAATTGATTAAATACTATGACATTTTGAAAACAAGATATTTCATGTTTGAAATAGAAGTTGATTGTCTTAAATAACCTAAGTATCTTGGCTTGCACCATTTTAAAGTTGAAAATCCATCTCTCATATGGAAATCATTTTCAATCTACTTGGTTCTTATATCTTGATAAATATATGAGAACCACAAGATATATATAATACCAAATTTAAGGATTTAAAAATATTACACTGAATAACAAAATGGAAACATTATCTTTGTAACACCCCGAGATTTTATGAAAAATATTCTTCTTAATTTCATTAATGTCTTGTGTTGTACGCTACAAGGGGCTTGCACAACATGCATCCTTGACTTGCCTTGCATTACATGCAATCATGACCTTCCTTGATAGCGTGTGTAGTACACAATACCGAGTTTCACTAAACAATGATATGCTATTAAAATATTATTAAAACTATCCGTTATGAATAGTAATAACCACTTTTTGAAATTTTTGAAATTTTATTTTTCAAAATGGTCTTCATTTCTGGATTCGAAGTATCAAAATTAGCTTAGGGTGAAATTTTGGTACTTTTCAGATAACTTTTATTTTCTGATGAATAGTGAAAATTACTAAATTTTAATTAAAAACAACCATTTTAATAGAAATAATTAATAGTGATAAATTATTAATTTGATTGGTTTTAAAATATATTTAGAATATATTTTTACAATTTAATAGAATGTTGGTCATTGGATGTAATTTCACATTCAAACCAGACATAAACAACTGTCAATCTTTTGATAGTTATTATATCTTAAGAATACGCTATTTGTTTTGACGAAGGGAATTAATTTTTAAATTAATTAATGCAACTAATATGTTTTTAATTTGGTAAAAAAGACATCATTTTTGAATTCATAATATCAAATATAGCTTAGGCCTAATTTTTGGTATTTTTCTTAAAACATTCAATGAATAGTGAAACAACTAAGAAGTAGTTAAAAAAACTGAATTTTTCATAAAACATAATTTTACCGCTTCTGCGAGTGGAATTTTGAAAATCCGAGAGACACGGTTAATATCAAGGACTAAAATGTGGTTCAATGAGATGAAAATAATTTTTGGTGAATAGTAACTGTTTACTTTTTTTTACAACGGTTAAAAGTAAATAGGGTAATTAAGATTAAAAATGATATTATTATTACCCTAACACATTTCATAATTCTATTGGACAAGTGTAATTAGACCAAAAACAACCTTAGGAATAAAATATGACCATTTAGGCCCCTTGGATTAGATTAGGACATTTATTATTAATTTATTTAAAGAAGGGTTAAAATAGTTAAAATCAAAGTTTAATAAGTAAACCATTTTTAATATGGGGTTATACATAAGATAAATTCGACTATAAATATTCATTAGAAAGATAAAACTATTTCATACATAATGGTGTTTTATTTGTAATTTATATACTTCAAATAATTTAAATTATTTATGACACAATGATGATGCAGTAATTACCATAATAGTGAAAATTTAGAATAATTGATATTATAAATACCTAAATAAGTATAATTTGAGACTTTTTATGAACTAAACTAATTTTATAGGATAATATGATATGTTAGGATGTATTTAATTAACTTTGGTCGAAGTAATCATTCTGTTATGAGTTTCAAAAAAATCAACTATTGAATAGTGTCAAAATTGACATAAAAGAGTTTTTAAAACAAATATTATATTATTAATTGTTATTTTATTCCTAATAATCTATGGTTAATACCAATGACTTAGATAAGGTTATATATATTAATAAAACATAACTTGGGGTTCGCATGGATGTATATTGTAAGTTTATTAACTATATAATATAAAAATACAAAGTGACATGGTAAATGTCAATCTAATTAACTAAGAGTTAAAACTAAAAGATAAGGTTAATATAATGACCTAAACTTGTCTAAATTCAATTGGATGAGATGATTTCGACCCATCCCCACCTTATTTTCGAAATAACTCAATTTTCATCTATTTAAAACCGAATTGTTCTTTATAATAAAATAATAGTTTTTGTTATTCCAAAGGTACCCCTCTCCTCCCTTATAAATGGGCACCTCCTCCCCCTCTTCCTCACACCACGTTGAGCCTTCAAGCTCGGAAACAACCTTCCAATTTATCCTCTCCACTTCCCTAGAAACATCCTAGAGGTTATGGTCTTCCTCAAAGACCAATATTAGTACCCTAAAAGGAGATCTCAAAGAGGCGCTTCAAAGAAGAGGTAATGTCCGTTACCGATTCTTTCATCTGTATTTCTTCTTCCACTTCTTCTTCATTAGTTTTTTCACTATGAAGTAATAACATCAGTATCACTCATATACTGATATGTTATTATAAGTATGAAACAACCGTATTTCATCATCTATCCATCCTACGGAAAAAGAAATCACCGCGCGTCCGTACGTACGGAATACCGTCTCCACGCCGTGGTGTAATTTATTTTCCACTACCACCTTACTTGGATGGGTATAATGGTGTAAATAATGACTATATATGACTATTATAAAGTGATATTGATTGTGAAATAGTATACATACACTCCAATACAATTCCACGATCATAGGAATGATATCATCACTCGTGCGTACGTACGGAATACCGTCTCCAAGATGTGATGCGACTCGTTCTACATGATATTCATTTCATAATGATTATATAAATGAATTGAATGAATGAATATGATATATATTACACTAATAACATTCTTTAAATGAGGTATCTATAACTTAAAGATAATAATAAGAATTTATTTGACAAAACACGCATAAGAACAAAAAGTTATAAACACTCGAATAACAAGTAGCAATGAAATATTACTACTAAGAAGCTAAGAATATGACCATATATGATATCATAAAAATATGTATGATTCTGGAATAAGTCAATAACATTATTTAAATCATTATACAGGAGGTTCAGACACGTACAAAGCATATCGGACCTAAGGTAAGGAAAATATCACAATCTCATTTTATCCGAGATTGTTTATACTTTGGTATTTACTGGGGTGTATTTTATCATCCACATCCATGTTTCATCAATATGTAATGTTATTTCCATCCACCTACAATTTTTTAAATCAAATTTTACCCTTCGGTGAGTTTTTAGTAGAAGATATCAAAGGAATCTCTTGTCATTTTTCGTACGAGGTAATTTTTGACTTTTCCGACAAAAGTACGGGAAGAATGTTTTTTTAACTTATACGGAATGAATGTATTTTTAAAACATTATTTCCAAGAATACTCCTTTAAAAGTTTTCATGTTTATTTTTAATCAACTTCTTTTAGTTTAGAATTGTACGACATGTTAAGAAAGGAAAAGTGTTTTTGAAGCAGAAAGTATATTTTCCTCAAGAATGGATTTCAAGTGTTTTATCAAAATTATTTTCCATCTAAGATAATAAAGGGTTATGTTTATATCCCTATTATTACATTAATTTGATTATGTTGTGATGGAATTATTTTTATGAATTCCTTTATCTTATATGAATTGTTTTATGATGTCACGATGTTTAAGATTCCCATTTTTATTACATGGGTTATGCTATGATGTATGGTTTATGATTTTGTGGCACACGTTATAATGGTATCATTATGAGATGGGTGGGACCTATATCTCCCTCCAATGCATTGGGTAAAGATTTTATATCTCATGAGATAGACATGGCTGGAACGGTAGGTTGTACAGGTTCAATGAAACAGGACTGAAACGAGGGTGACTCGGTTCAGAAATGGACTTTGTCCACTAAGATAGTCTTGGCAATGAGTCTTGAATAATAAGATATGATTCTCTATGATTATGTGTTTATGCCACAATGTTTCATGTTTTAAGTTATGATTATTGGGATTTCATTTCACTACTATGATTTATCCCATGTTATGAAATTATGATCTCTTTTGCAGGTTAAGATTTCCAAAATGTTATGTTCTTATGAAAATGATGTGATTGATATTTCTTTTGTTTACCCTTACTGAGCATTTGAGATAACCCTTGTATGTTTTCTTTTCCCCAGGATATAAAGAAAGGTTTTAGGTAAAAAAAGGAAGATCTTTATGGGAGATGTTGAAGATCTTTCACCGTGATTAGAAGATTATATTCCGATTTTCCAAAGACACTAAACTATTACGATACTTGTGTGTGTGTTTTTGTTATGTACTAAGTATTTCAAAAAAGTAATGTAATGTCCATGTACGTCAAGCTTTAGGTCTCTACAGTTGGTATCAGAGGAAAAGTTTAGTCAACCTTTGGAAACTAGGATGCGAAAACGTTAGTGAGATCCCTAGAGATATTTCTAAGGTATGTCTAGGGATGTCTCTAAGGTTAAGTATACATATAGGTCATAGTCCTAGAATTGCGCTAATGATATTAGAATTTAACCTAAGATGTTAGATATTGAGGGTACTCCCCCTTTACTATTTTGTTTTTTCTAGCATGATTTTTTCCTCTCACAAGATTCTTTTTGTGATTTAGTTAATGGAGGGAACCAGAAGGAATTCGGTTAACATTGAATCCAATGGAAAAATTGGTGACTATGAGCAACAAAATTGTGTAATTCCTAGAGATAAAGATCTTGTGATTATGCCGAATCAGTCATCGTGATATATGATTAACAGGGTGAAATTTAGTGGTATGCCTAATTCATCAAAGAAGAGGAAGATAAACTATTATGCATGTTCGCATGTTGAGGAGCATAAAGAAAGGAAGATTGAGATTTCTAAAAAAGGGATGAAGAACCTTGAGGAATACCTCAAATGGAGGGACCGATGTTATCTGTGTGGAGAAAAGGGTCATAGAGTGACAGACTTTTATGGAGTTCAATGTCTTATTTGTGGAGAACATGGGAATTACCCAACTCAATTCCCTGACCTAAAAAGTTACTTCTAAATCAAGGAAAGACTTATTCCAGGACAATAATTGAAGTGGATGGGCTGAAGTGTTTTTGTATTGGTATTCAAGAATAATGTTGTTGAGGTACTTTTATGGTGTATTGAAATATTTATTGGTCTGTTGTGGTTTTCAATAATTTTAAGGTACCCGTAAACATGAAAAGTGATTCAAATATTTTTGGAAAGAAGATGATATGCACATAATGAATGGATAAAGAGAACCTAATATGTTTGATAGTATTCATGAGCTCATGATTGATATAAGGACTAAGTGATATCATGGTTTGAGTATATAGAATTTTTAGGATTTTGGTATGTGTAAAGTGTTAACTTTTAACTACATTCATGTTTTCACTAAGGTTCAATGGGTATTCAAGAGAATACATGATTAAGGCCTTTGAATGTTTGGAATGTGACCAAAAAGACATATCTTATGATATATGGGGATCAACGATGGTATTAAATATCTGGTAATCATTTTCACTATATTATGAGAATGGACTACAGTATTATGGATAAGCCTACAGATTAGAATGGATTATGTTGGACATAAGTTAGTATTGTTTAAGGATAGAAGTTTTTTCTCAATATTATTGATGGGATGTTATAGTAATATAGTTTTAGTAAAAGGAAAACCTGCAGGACGGGTGACAACCCATCACGTCGGACAAGGTCGTAGGAATCAAACCCATAACCGAAGTGCGACTGGCCTTTATCTCCTACCACTGGCCTACAGGAAGTCCCTGGTTAGTAGAAACTATTTTTATTTTATTAAGAGATATGATATATGAAGTATAAGTTGATTTTAGGAACCATATATGAGTAATCTCACTATAGATGGACTTATGTATTTTTTGATAACTTTTCTAACATTTTGTTTGAGACAGATGGAATGACCCATCATTCCATCACATGATCTGCTAACACATCACGAATGAAAAATTCAACTTCATTTCATTAAGAGATGAAGTAGAAATTGTCCAAAGAATGACCAACGGTGACACAGTACCAAAATCACGAAAGTATTTCTTCTAATTCCAATTTCTTCAACTTTAGGGAAATGATCTTGAAAACCAAAATGATGTCCTAGTGCTCTTATATCTGATGAATTAGATGGTACCTTAGATCATCACAAATTTATGGCTTTGTTATTGTTGGCTACTTCATAGCCATGTTCTCTACCACTCTCCATCAGAACTTGATGGTTAGATTTTTCATCCATATCCATATTTTCACCTATGTTCTCCTACGTGGAAAACCAGTGATGAGTTAATTTGGGTAACCATTACATTTCATACTTTAGTTTTCAAATCCAAGTTTGGGTATTCCTTTTTACGATGTGGGTTTCTATTAAACAAACTTTCAAATAGTAATCCATTTTAAACCCCGACGAATTTCGAGGGGGAAATTCATTTTAAGGGTGGTAGAATGTAACACCCCGAGATTTTATGAAAAATATTATTTTTAATTTCATTAATGACTTGTGTTGTACACTACAAGGAGCTTGAGCAACACGCATCCTTGACTTGCCTTGCATTACACACAATCGCGACCTTCCTCGATAGCGTGTGTAGTACGCAATACCGAGTTTCACTAAACAACGATATGCTATTAAAATATTATTAAAACTAGTCGTTATGAATAGTAATAACCAGTTTTTGAAATTTTGTAAATTTTATTTTTCAAAATGGACTTTATTTCTGGATTTAGAATATCGAAATTAGCTTAGGGTGAAATTTTGGTACTTTTCGGATAACTTTCATTTTCTGATGAATAGTGAAAATTAATAAATTTTAATTAAAAAAAACCTTTTTAATAGAAATAATTAATAGTGATAAATTATTAATTTGATTGGTTTTATAGTATATTTAGAATATATTTTTACAATTTAATACAATGTTGGTCATTAGATGTAATTTCACATTTAAACCAGACATAAACAACCGTCAATCTTTTGATAGTTATTATCTCTTAAGAACACGCTATTTGTTTTGAAGAAGGGAATTAATTTTTAAATTAATTAATGCAACTGATATGTTTTGAATTTGGTAAAATAGACATCATTTTTCAATTCATAATATCAAATATAGCTTAGGCCTAATTTTTGGTATTTTTCTGAAAACTTTCAATGAATAGTGATACCACTAAGTGGTAGTTAAAAAAACTGAATTTTTCATAAATATTAATTTTACCGCTTCTGTGAGTGGAATTTCGAAAATATGAGAGACACGGTTAATATAAAGGACTAAAATGTGATTCAATGAGATGAAAATAATTTTTGGTTAATAGTAACTTTTTACTTTTTTTTACCACAGTTAAAAGTAAATAGGGTAATTAAGGGTAAAAATTATATTATTATTACCCTAACACATGTCATAATTCAATTGGACAAATGTAATTCGACCAAAAACAACCTTAGGAATAAAATATGACCATTTAGTCCCACTTGGATTAGATTAGGACATTTATTATTAATTTATTTAAAAAAGGGTTAAAATAGTTTAAATCAAAGTTTAATAAGTAAATCATTTTTAATATGGGGTTATACATAAGATAAATTCGAATATAAATATTAATTAGAAATCTAAATAGATTTACTACATAATGGTATTTTATTTGTAATTTTTAGAATTTAAATAATTTAATTTATTTATGACATAATGATGATGCAGTAATTACCATAATAGTGAAAACTTAGAATAACTGATATTATAAATACATAAATAAGTATAATTTGAGACTTTTTATGAACTAAATAATTTTCTAGGTTAATAAGACATGTTATTATTGATTTAAGTAACTTTGGTCGAAGTAATCATTCTGTTATGAGTTTCAAAAAAATAAACTATTGAATAGTGTCAAAATTGACATAAAATAGTTTTTAAAACAAATATTATATTATTAATTGTTATTTTATTCATAATAATCTACGGTTCGGCCAAATGACTTAGATAAGGTTATGTATATTAATAAAACACAACTTGGGGGGTCTCTTGGATGTATATGGTATTTTTATTAAATATATAATATAAAAAATAAAAAGTGACATGGTAAATGTCAATCTAATTAACTAAGAGTTAAAACTAAAAGATAGGGTTAATATAATGACCTACACTTGTCTAAATTCTATTGGATGAGAGGATTTAGACCCATCCCCACATTATCTTTGAAATAACTCAATTTGGAGGTATTTAAAACCGAATTTTACTTTATAATAAAATAATAGTTTTAGTTATTCAAAAGGTACCCCTCTCCTCCCTTATAAAAGGGCACCTCCTCCCCCTCTTCCTCACACAACATTGAGCCTTCAAGCTCTGCCAACCCCTGCCATTTTCTCCTCTCCACGTCCCTAGAGAAATCCTAGAGGTTCTGGTCTTCCTCAAAGACCAATTTTAGTGCCCTAAAAGGAGATCTCAAAGAGGCGCTTCAAAGAATAGGTAATGTCTGTTATCGATTCTTTCATCTTTATTTCTTCTTCCACTTCTTCTTGTTTAGTTGTTTCATTATGAAGTAATAACATCAGTATCACTCATATACTGATATGTTATTATAAGTATTAAACAACCCTATTTCACCATCTATCCATCCTATGGAAAAAGAAATCACCGCGCGTGCGTACGTACGGAATACCGTCTCCACGCCATGGTGTAATTTATTTTCCACTACCACCTTACTTGGATGGGTATAATGGTGTAAATAATGACTATATATGACTATTATAAAGTGATATTGATTCTTAAATAGTATACATACACTCCAATACAATTCCACGATCATAGGAACGATATCATCACTTGTGCGTACGTACAGAATACCGTCTCCACGATGTGATGCGACTCATTCTACATGATCTTCATGTCATAATGATTATATAAATGAATTGAATGAATGAATATGATATATATTACACTAATAACATTCTTGAAATGAGTTATCTATAACCTAAAGAGAAGAATAAGAATTTATTTGACAGAACACGCATAAGAACAGAATGTTATAAACACCCGAATAACAAGTAGCAATGAAATATTACTACTAAGAAGATAATAATATGAACATATATGATACGAAAAAAATAAGTATGATTCTGGAATAAGTCAATAACATTATTTAAATCATTATACAGGAGGTTCGGACACATACAAAGCATATCAGACCTAAGGTAAGGAAAATATCACAATCTCATTTTATACGAGATTGTTTATAGTTTGGTATTTACTGAGGTGTATTTTATCATCCACATCCATGTTTCATCAATATGTAATGTTATTTCCATCCACCTACAATTTTTTAAATCCAATTTTACCCTTCGGTGAGTTTTTAGTAAAATATATGAAAGGAATCTTTTGTCGTTTTTCGTACGAGGTACTTTTTGGCTTTTCCGACAAAAGTACGGGAAGAGTGATTTTTTAACATATACGCCATGAATGTCTTTTTAAAACATTATTTCCAATAATATTCCTTTAAAAGTTTTCGTGTTTATTTTTAATCAACTTCTTTTAGTTTAGAATTGTATGACATGTTAAGAAAGGATAAGTGTTTTTGAAGCAGAATGGATATTTTCCTCAAGAATGGATTTCAAGTGTTTTATCAAAACTATTTTCCATCTAAGATAATAAAGGGTTCTGTTTATATCTCTATTATTAAATTGATTTGATTATGTTGTGATGGAATTATTTTTATGAATTCCTTTATCTTATATGAATTGTTTTATGATGTCACGATGATTAAGATTCCCATTTTTATTACATGGGTTATGTTATGATGTATGGTTTATGATTTTGTGGAACACATAAGAATGGTATCATTATGAGATGGGTGGTACCTATATCTCCCTCCAATGCATTGGGTAAAGATTTTATATCTCATCAGATAGACATGGCTGGAACGGTGGGTAATACCGGTTCAGTGAAACAGGACTGAAACGAGGGTGACTCAGTTCAGAAATGGACTTTGTCCACTAAGATAGTCTTGGCAATGAGTCTTGAATAATAAGATATGATTCTCTATGATTATGTGTGTATGCCACAAATTTTCATGTTTTATGTTATGATTATTCGGATTTCATTTCACTACTATGATTTATCCCATGTTATGAAATTATGCTCTCTTTTGCAGGTTAAGATTTCTAAAATGTTATGTTCTTATGAAAATGATGTGATTGATATTTCTTTTGTTTACCTTTACTGAGCATTTGAGCTCACCCTTGTCTGTTTTCTTTTCCCCAGGATATAAATAAAGGTTTTAGGTAAAAAAATTATGATCTTTATGGGAGATGTTGAAGATCTTTCACCACGATTAGAAGATTATATTCCGAGTTTCCAAAGACACTAAACTATTACGATCCTTGTGTGTGTGTTTTTGTTATGTACTAAGTATTCCGCAAAAGTAATGTAATGTCCATGTACGTCAATCTTAGGGTCTCTACAATCTTCCCATTGATTCTTGGTGCAGTTCATCTTCCATTTTACATACGTGACACATGAAAAATATACCACGTTATTTTCCTTCAACTGCTTTTTGATTGTCCTCTACATTAAGGTATTTTCCTCAGGATATTTATACTTCTTTTCTATTTTATCGCCCATATATGTATCCTTCATTTTCATATTTAATATAATGAATTTGGGGTTATTATGAACCATGTCGTAGTCATCTATTTTAATTTCAAAATGAAATTTTATAATACTGTTTATTTTATTACACATGTTATAATTAGAAATAAAATTTGAGATAGACTTTGATAGTGAGTAAAGGATGAGATATGTGGGAAAAATATCTATAATTTTAATACCATGGATTGTTAGAGGATTATGTAGCTAAAAATAATTACTACGTGAGGCCCAACTAGTGTCAATTTTGAAAGATTTCATGTAAACAATGCAATGGATTCCCTTTCCATCTACAGTCTCACCATCCCTGAATAGATACAATAAAGGTGGGACATAATGTCATATGCATCCTTGTTAAAGTATTCCTTAATAATCTCATATTTCATGGATGAAAACGTGAAAAATTGGGCAATTATTCCATAATCAAAATAATTCCAATAAATATAAAATAATTTCACACTATTCTTTTGGCTAGGTGCTATAAGAATAGGGTTTTCTACAAAATATAATTTCCTTTAATGGAATATGATAACATTTTAGTCAAGTTTTTCATTCTACGAAATTAGTGAAAATGATAAGGTTTTCATTATCTAGTATTTATCATGGTGATTGGATTGATTTCATATTTATTTACAGTTTATCAAATAATATGTTCATAATTATGTTTCCTTATATGATAAAAGTATGTAATAAATATTAAATTTATTAATCACATCAAATTTGTTGAAATACAATAGCGATAACCACTAAATTATGAATGTCATATTACTATAAAATCTTAGATAAAATGATATATATTCCACTTCTCATAACAAATAAATGGTCCTTATATGTTATTTTAAGTGTTTTTGTATGAATAATGTTTAATATACCATTAACTCAATGATCCAGAATTGGGTGAGTAGAATCCCCAATTATGAAACACATAATTTGGATTTTTTGTATCTTTTCACTCATAGTTACACAAAATCCTTCTTGGGTAGTCAATAATTGATTTGAACTATGCTATGTATACCTAAAAATACAAGCTAGAGTTCCTTTCTAATTGAAATCACCCCTACATGGTCCAGTCATTCAAAATGAAATATGCATTGATTGTAACATATTTAGTGAATGGATACCCAATATTAATATATATATATATACGATGTATTTTTATACTTATGAGAAAAATTACCATTATATCATTACTGAATGATTCAAAATGTTTTGTTGTTTTACATAAGGTGTTAACCAGGTCTAAGATAATGTTTTAGCATAATCAATTTATTTTAGATCTATATTTAATTCTTCTAAATTTATTAAATATTTTGATTGTGATTAATCATTCATAATGGAATTAACCAAGTACCAATATAGAAAAATAATAATAGAGTATAATAATCCTGTTATTTTACTAATAATTAGTTTATATAATTGATGAAAAAATGACTTTAAGTCTAGGTGAAAAAGCCTTCAAAAATGAATTAGGTCATTTGAAAACTTTCCACCTGTCCACCCATGTACCACTAGTATTGGATTCCCATAGCTCCAATCATGAACAACGTCCAATATCATGCGAGATCCATCCTTTACATAATCTTTTACTCACTTTAATGTGAGGGTGACCAATTTATTTATTAAGGGGATTACATTAAAGGAACAAAATGGCATATAAGCCCTTACATAATTAGTGGAGGGATCACCCAAAAGATATAAATTTAATTTAATTATAAATTAAATGTAAATAAATAACATATTATGCCTTGGTATATATTCATAATAATCACCACACATTGAATGAATTATTCATTTAATAAAATAACATCCAATAAATATCTTTTTTCCTTTATGAGAAATCACGTTTGAAAAATTAATTATTTTGTTCAGTTAATTAATAATTTTATCTTAATTGTCTTCTATTTTTTCATGGTATTAAAATCAATTATTATTTTAAACAAATTATTTACAATTATTTTATATTAACTATATACAAAACATATACCATGGAGGAAACATTGAGAGTATCCATCTGAACTACATATTCAGTATTATATTTGATCAAATTTTTTCTTATGAATCAAAAAACATAAAGGAATTATCAAATTATAACATGGAATGTATGACACAACTAAATGACATAAGAAAAACATAATAATTTCATCGCATGTTATGTTTCAATGCATGTAGAGTAAAAACAATATTATGAATTATATATGATATCTAGTTCCAAATATTATGTATAAATTAACTATAAATTTAATATATATATATATATATATTATCCAAAAAATGTGATGGACAAAGATAAATAAATGAATCATAGAACACTTCTTGTTACCATTTAATCATTTAAAAAAAACACTGTTTAATTCTTCATAATTCAATCTATTACATATTAAGTGGGACCTATCATGTATTTTTACAACATAATTCAATCAGGTACATTACATGTATATTGGAAATATGTTCATTGGTATCTAAGTAACATGTTCACTAGTAATGCATGTCATACAATAAAATCCAAAGATAGTCTTTAACTAATGGAATACATGTCATTTAAGAAAGTTACACACCATATAGTCTGGCTGACTATTTTTCAATCTATACTGGTCAACACATGGTATATTTAAATGCATACTTCATGTAATACATGAAACATATTTAATTATCCCAAAAGTAATTCATGAATGGTCTTTTTTCACTAAACATGGGCACAAAACATATACTAACTGGTTACACATCATTTACACTTGTCCTTACATGAAAAAAAATATTTAGACATCTATATGATTTATTTGAATGGTTATCCTTCATAAAAATCAACAATTTTGGTTATATTTGTGAGAATGAAGATGAAGAATAGTAGATCTCATGATTAAAATTATGGAATGATTAAACTATAATTCAAAAAAAACTAAAAAAGCATAAATTAGTCAACAAACATTAAATAAGTATAAATAATTATGTAATCCCACTTATACCACATAAAGGTTCCATGCCCACTAGAAGCATCAAATGGGGCATGACCATTCATATTTTTATAAAAAACAATGATTAATCAGAGATGTAGATAAATTATAAACATCGTCAACAAATGAATTGAAAGAAGGATTAACTATTGTTAGTAATTCAAAACTGAAACATAGTATCATCACATAATTATTTAAATTTAAAATAATTAATTAAAAATAACTTTCAGATGAATTCATTCACCTTTGATGAATATTAAATCATCTCTACATCGTACCATCATTGTTGTGTAAGAATAATGTGTAGATTCCATATAGAGATTATCGAAATGTGCTTCATGAACCTCCCAATAACACCATATAAATATCTATGGGCTATCATGGTTGATCATATATTGTTTTTTATTTATATTTTCTCTCCTTGAGAATCACTTCATGAGATATTCTTATTGACCTATAATAAAAAATACAGGTAGATGGTGATTCTCTACATTCATGAGAGTGTTCTTAGAGAGGTATATATATAGGGCTTTGAGATACTTATCTATATGGTTTTAAATAAAAAATCAAATGTAAAACTATATAGTTAGTGATAATATATATCTATTTAAATACATCTAGTGTAGAAAATAATAATTTCACATGTGATCTTATTATTATCTAATTTTCTATGGAAGCCCATATACATAATAGTAATTGATTTTTATTTCTTGACCAGCACAAAAGTAGTTAATCAATTCCACATTATTTATTTAATTAATAATTAATATATATAATTTATCACCATACATTTAAAATTAGTCTTCCATTCCTCCACAACATTTATAAAGACAAATAAATTAACTATTATACTAATTAAAAATTAGTACATCATTATTCATAAATAAATAAATATATATTATATTAACATAATAATATATAAATATTTAGTAAATATGATACTCATAATATATTATCTTCAATAAATAGTATCCTAATTTTTGTGATCATGGTGACAATAATAATTAATAAACCACATATGTTGATAATATTTACATTAATTGTTAATCAATAAATAATTAGATTACTGAAATGAGGTTTTGGAAACTGATGGTGTGTTACACTCTATTCCATGTTCTCAGTGGTATTATATGAAGTGTCATAAATTTCATGTTTGGTGAATAGAAACATGCCATGGAACCCATAGAGAAAAAATGTATCAATGGCATAAAAACTCATACCAAGTAGGTTGCATGGTGTTGTCATAAACCTATTCACCTTATGTATCGTTCATTAAATTCCCAAAAATAATATTTCCCATGGAACATAATATCTATGGATATATTTATTATGAATCATTTCTATAATGTTACCTGATATATCACATTTTTTTAATAAGTGATTTTACTGAGTACAATACACACATCCACATATCAGAATGTCAAATGACATATATAAATGTTTATTTTCTACAGGAGTGTCTCATTATCAAAATCTCCTTTACTAGAAATTACTATGGGTGTACACAATGGGAAGGTTTCTCAAAGTCATATGGGTCTCCACACCTGACAGTCAGTATCCTTTTTATCCCTCAAATAATTTCATCTAACAATAAAATTTAAATTTAATAATTCCACTGTGAAACTTCTACATTTTCATCATAGTAGTGAACTACAATGACCTTTTAGTAGGTCATCTACTCTTATTATATTATGACATAATTTGTCATGAAATAAAAAATCATAATTTAATAAGTAGTTTATTAGTATTCAAAACTATAAATACATGTAATCCTAAAGTTTAATTTTAATGATAGTGTGTCGACATCCAATAATTATTGTTCCAAAAATGGTGAACCATGAGATTTAATAATATATATAATTATAATGAATGTCTTATTAATTTAAAAAAACAATTAATGTTTCTTGGTTCCCAAGATTAGTGAAAGTGGTGATTATATGAGAGTTTTTAATAATGAAGGTTTTTGGAAAATCATAACCACTCGATGGGGCATGCGAAAATGGTTTTATTGAATTGATGATTAATATGATATTTAGAAAACTATAAAAATCTGGATCAGTGGGAATTAATCAAACAATTGTTGATGATAAAATGTTAGCAAATGATTTTGAATCATAAAATATTATTTATAATTAATTAAAAAAATTAAATAATTTCCATATTATTAATTTTTTATTCATTCATATATAAGACAGTGTCCCTATTTTGTAATGTCATTGTGTTATTGGAATTAATAGTATATTCCCTCCAATAGTGATTACCCATCTTCGATGATTCACAAAACTTTTTTACTTGAATCATTTCATTCTACAAATGGTAGTTCTTGATTCCTAAATCATTTTTCATTATTCACTAGATAATTTCATGATCGATTATCTTTTATCTATTTGGAATCAAGTGGGGTGGAGGAGGGGGATGTATATCCAATATTGACAGTGTTCCTATAGATAAAGAATATTTTACTTCAAGTTAATTTTCACTAGGTGTTGATATACACAAAAAATGAATTAAAACCCCCAATGAAATAATATAATTTGTGTTAAATAAAACTACAAATATAAAATAATATTTTAACATTCACCCTTATTATGTTTCGTAATTTCTATGAAACCCCAGGTTCATAATAATAGTATTTTTATTATTTTTACTTCCTGATATGTTAAAATGTGTAAGAGTAAATTTTATAGTATTTAAAAAAGTCATATTCAATATATATTATATCTCATCAGACCATTAAAATCGATTCATGATTCCACAAAAATATTTATCAGCCATTGAATATTGACAACAAATTTAATAAATTAATACCACTACATTATTCACTAAAAAAATAATTATAATATAATATTCATTAAAAAGAAATTAAGTATTTAGTAAATAGTCTGCTCACAAAATATTCTCTCTAATAACTATTGAATGAATATATGGAATCATTAAAACAAGAGATTATTCAAACACCTGAATGGATAATATTTATTCAACATATAAAATAATAAAAAATATATATTTTTTATTCTGGTTCATGATACACTTATTCATGGATCCTCAAGGATATGTTATTAGTGGTAGTAAGTGAATCAACCCAAATAATAAGGTTAGTATATAGAAACACACCAATGCACCCATAGCGACAAAAGATATTTTCATAATGACATAAATCCACATATGTATTTTTACTATGTAATATAATATATTTATTGTTATGTATATCTGATCCAACATGTTGCATGGTGAGTCCATCAAACTATGTTCTTGATCAATATTTCGTTAGCAGACTAGAAATTAAACTTGCCTATGTAACATCTTGACCATGGATATATTTAGGTGGTATCATTTCCCTCAATGTTCCTGTATATCATCTTATGTTAATAAATATAATGGAAAAATCCTTTCTCTGATTATTAATTTGTGAAATATTACTCGTGAAACACTCAATGCATTCTTCTTTTTCCGGAACATATATCATCAATGTTTCCATGAAAACATTAGATTACAAGACTCATAACATCCAATAATATTAGTATTAAATTATAAGGCACAATATTCATTTCTACTAATAAGAATAACCAATGATACATGTAAATGTATATTTTCTATGTGTGGGACACCTTCTAATATTTTCCAACACTAAAAATTAAAAAGGGAATACACCATGATGTGGTGCCTCAATGTCCTCTATGTCATAACCATAATATATTATATCATGTGTGTCTCATAAATGATTTTATCCTGCTATAAAATATATATTTATAAATATTTTAAAAAATCTTCTATGTTCTATTCATAATGTTAAACTGTTATGAACTATTAGTGAAAAATTAATTATGAAGTAGTTACAACATAATATCTTATCTATGATAATAATCACTATGTTATAAAGAGTTTTTCCATATTCAAAATAATGAATATATGTTTTATAAGGTATATAGAATTTGGTTCTACGGTACCAACCCCAAAAGGCCCCCACTTATCCCTAGAGACAACAAATAACAACATTCAATCTATCGGATATCATATGATACCCATAATTCTATTGAGATATTCTATTTTTCAAGGGATCTAAAACAATTTATTCTGGAGGAACTATTATTACTACAACTTCACCACTTATAGTGAAATTTCTCTATAGGTGATACATATGGAGAATTAATTTTTTTCGCTTACTTTTATCTCAAATCATTTATAAGAGTCACTGCTACAGTATTATCACAAAACAATATTATAGAGTATTTACTGATAGGTACCACATCTATAACCTGGAAAATGATTCAAATCCGTATAGATTTTCTCCGAAAAATAAAAGCTTTTATACATTCATAATATGTTATATAATCACTTAAATCAACCAACTTTATACTATTAATGATCATATATCCTATGAGATAGAAAAAATATCAATACTACGATATCATATAATTCTAATCCCTTTGAAAACTAGAATTATTATAACACTCAATGACGAGCTTTGAGTCTCATCCATACACATAGAACATATCATTTTTATTTCATAGATACATAAGAATGGTCTTAAGAAAAGACCAATGATGGTCCCATGGATCATCCTTAAATTTTTCTACCATTCTTTTTATGTAGAGACCATAAAATATATTTCATAATATGGAATAAATTATTGATCTTATCCCCAATTAATATGGTTTATTACCCATTCACTCTTTCTACATTTGTGTTTGGGTACATATTTTCATGGATCTATTTGAAATAATCTTAATCCCAATAAGTTGTGATTATCCAATTATGTACTTCACTAAGATACACATTTCTAAATCGGCCTTGATTGAATATTATAATGCTATTTCATTACTAATAAGTTTTATTTCACTAATATATACTACTTGGATTACAATCTCATTCCCCATAGAGACTTGTAAAACATGACTCACATTAATTCTTAATGAATTCAAAATCATTTATATCATAATCAATTCAATTTTTATTTTATAAGGATCCTTAATTAAATCCATAAATGGATCTTTGAAACATTAATATTTTTTTTATCACCTGGTGTAAAAAACCCTTCAGGATGTTTCGTGTAGAAATCTTCCTAAAGTTTCCCATTAAGTATAGATGTTTCGATGTCGATCTTCCCAATTAAAAAGTGAAGGTAAATTTATTTATCAATTATAATTTTTATAAATTAGAAATTGAAACAGGTTTAAAATATTATGCATTGTCAATGACTTGATTTTTATAACATTTTTCCACAAGCCTTTCTTTACATGTACTTGTTTTACCTTCCATGTCCAATTTTTTCTTAAATACCAATTTTCACCCGATATGGTTTTAATCAGTTTGTGGGTTAACCCGAATATAAATTGTATTATAATACATGGAATACTGTTTATAATTTATTAAAACATTCAATATTGCAGCTTCTGGTCCCTATACTTCCACTTTTTAAGAAAGAGGTTCAATACATTCCACTGGAAATGAGTCACAATATTCAGTTAGTAAAAAATATTTCTCTCTACTTCTCTTACTTATCTATTTCTTCTATATAGTAATTTCTTTTTAAGAATAAAATATTCCATGGGGACCCATGGAATATGTTCATGTTCCAAATTAGGAATATCATGATAATCAACTTCATCAAATCAATCATTATCCCAATATCCTTCTTGGGGATGTACTCCCTCTCATGAAATAAATATTTTATTTTGTCAATAACATTCTTATATAAGGGGTAATATAGGTATTATAACATTATTTAATTAGGATACAATATAATGATTCACATTTTTTACATGGTGCTAGTTTCTATCCTGATAAGTCGTTGACAAACACATCACAACACCATAACTGTGTATATGATGGAACCTATTTCATTTAACCCCATAAATAATATGTAATTATTTTTTCATTTAATTCTGTATTTAGATTATTTTTTATACTGAAATTTTTATTTCAAACCCCAAAATGAAAATGGAGGATCAACATAACTTATCATCGACCATACCATGTCTAGAATGGTATTGATCCTGCTTTTATTAAAGCATTCCACAATGATTTTCAAGTTTGAGTTACATGATATACATCCAAACACCTATATAAATTCAGTAAAATATTTCTTAATATATTCACCACCTCAATCCAATCAAATTATATTTATCTTCATTTAATTTTTATTATTTACTATATTTTTAAAACATTTGTAATCTATTATTAGAATCTAACATATACCATACCAATTATACATACCCAAATCTGTTCAAGTCATAAGTAAAATTTTTTATGTAATAATACCCACCAAAACAACAAATGGATGTTCTCCAACTGCCTCAATGTGTACCAATCCTAGAATCTCTTTGGGAATTTTAATCTATCTTGAGAATGGTGGTTTTTTCATTTTTCATTGTAAACCAGCATGACATCGTTCAAGTGGGTTTAGCTCATTATAGTCTATGTAACCATCATTAAAAATCAATATAAAACACTTCTCACATATATGACTAAAATGGAGAAGCCATCGTTGGGTGTCATATGAGTCGATTGAACATTACTCATTATCAATTACAAATTTTTTGTTTTGGTAATTTAATAGATAAATCTTACTATTTAAATGTGGTATACCATGATATATGTTTTATTTATAAAATAAGTACCTTTTATAAAACTTTTAAAATAAAACCATCAATATCTAGGCCAAAAAAAGAAACTATTTTCTTAGTAAATATAATTAAATGATGTTGTTTTTTATTTTCCCATGATCTTGACCACATGGTGAATCACAGTAAGAAGTTATGAAATATTATTCACATTATTTATTATATTATAATTGAAAACATATCTTTTTAAGGACTTTGTAATTGAGGAATTTATGATATCTATGTTTTACTCATCTATGAATTTAATCCCTAATATGGTGCCGACTCTCCAAACATGATTATAAATAATGAATTTGAGATATACAATAATTATATTATTTCACTCTATTGATAATGATCCTGATTGTGTGACATCATTATTTACATATACATGACCTCAAGTTTCTTTAGAATCTCATTGTTCATGTATAATTTAATGAGTCACTAAACATCCGTGAAATCTTTTATTAGTATCTCAAGTGGAGATAAATATTCCTTGCCAAAATCATTACCATTAACTACTAAATTATTTTATTTAAGCGCATAAAATTTTCTTTATATGGAGTAAGATAACATGTAATCACCTTTTCCACTCATTGAAATTTTTTCCTGTGAGATGACTATCTTTCTTTAGTATAGATCATAGTGATTTGTTTCAATTTGTGTATATTTTTTACATATAATATTTATATAATATTAGTACATTATCTGATAAAAGGTATATAAATAAATATATTTTAAATTTATAATATCCCAATATTTTATCAAGATCTAATAACCCTAACCATTGGATACAGAAAATAATATTTCATGGTGATTCTAGTATTAAGGATCTATATACCCCTTCCCATCACCCAAAAGAGGGTTGTTCAAGAAATTTGATTGATTTTAGGTTGGAATTTGAAATTCTAACTACATAAACTCATAATTTAATGATCTGTTGAGTGGACTCCTCAATTATGGAATCATTAAACTAGGTTTCCTCTACTCTTTACTCTTTGTTATACTACATCCTACTTTGGAAGTCAATTATTGATGTTAAATAAGTTAATTTAACCCAAAAAATCATGTTAAAATTCCCTAATAATTGAAAGAACAACAACATTGGCTAGTAAAGCAATTTGAAATGTGGCTGGTTTTAACCTATGTAGTGGCAATGTATACCAAATAAATATATAAAATTTAAGGATTTTATATTTGTTTGATAATTTCCAATTTTATCTTTATTATATTGTTATTAGAATAATGTTGATTAATTTAAGTGATTAACCATGTCTTAGATAAAATTGTAACCTAAAAAAATATATTTTAGTTTTATCAAGAATTCTTGTTATTTCATTAACTCATGCGATCATGATAAAAAAATCCATAATTAAACAACCATGAAACATTATAGAAATAAAATAATTAAGTTGTTTGATCAACATATTTTAAAAATTATTAGTTTATACTGTGGATGAAAAATAACCGTAATACAAGGATGAAATCACTATGAACTGTGAAATGGTTCATGTTTTTACCTTCCACCTATCCACATAGGCATGTATCATGTATTTATTTTTCTTTAGATAAAAACAAGAAATGCCTCCACATACATGGGATCTTCATCCATTACGTATGATACTCACATAGATTTAAGGAGAACCAAAGATTAGTTAATGGGCTTACATAACATAAATAATGGGGTCACATGATATAATAAAATTAGGGAAGGATGAGGTGTAGGATATCAATTAATTTAAAAAAAATTAAATTGAAACTAATTAAATAAATTGGTCTAATATATTATCACGAAAATCCACATACATGAAACTGATTACAAATTTAATAAAAATATCAATCGTTTATAATCATTTCTATTTATGATAAGTCACATGTGAATTAATTAATTATCATTTTCAATTAATAATTTTTTTATCTTAATTATCATCCAAATATTTCATGATATTCTCATGCATGAAAATTTTAATCAAATTAAATAAATTTATTTAAAATAAACATTGTGTAAAAAGTTTACATTGAAGGTAACACATGTAGTACCTGTCCAAACTACTTGATGTGTATTACATTAGTATATTGTTTACTTAAGTGACATGTAGTATACAAATATTAACATTTAATTTCATGGAATATACTATCAACATTATGGCCACCAAGAGCACATTTAATTTTTATATCATGTTATGTTTTAGTACAAGTAGATTAATGATTATATTAAAAAAAATACATGATATATAGTTTAAATCATTACATAGATATTAACAATTGAATTAATATATATACATATGTAACCTATTAAAGGGAATGTACTATCAACATAATGAAATCACGGAACACATGTTGATAATGTATAAGAAAAAAAGAAATGAATATATAATTATATATAATTTTGTAATATGCACCAAATGTTAAATATAGCTACAAGGTGCATATATTTCTCCATGTCTACCCACAAAACATGCCAAAGGACTCGAAGTGTAATCCTGCTATAAGAATTAAAGAAGAACACAGTGTGTACATGGGATACACTATGTGTGGTATCTAAGTTACATGGTCACCATTCATGTAGTTGTTGTTATAGAATACATTGATGATCATTGACTAATTGGATTCATGTTTTGAAGTGATGTCAGACAAACAATAGTCCCATTAATTGCGTGGCATCCTTGTCCGATCAGCACATGATGTTTTTAAATACACACCACATGTAATAATTACATGAATATTATATTATGTATGAATTAATTTAGTGTGCATTGAACATAGGTACATGACATATTCGAATGGGATACATAGTGTGTACTTTTATGTTAACTTTCCATAATCCTCTTCTTCCCTAGATGAGCTGATTGAATGTTTTTAATTCATAAAAGTAACATATTTGGTTATATTTATGATAAGAAGAAGAAGAATATAAGATATAACTATTTATATTAATGATCAAATATTCAGTAATTGACAACTACTGATAAATTTTTAAATCAATCAAAGATATTAAAATAATTGTAAACAACTATGTGTCTCACTATAATGTCACATGATGTTTATTGAAGTAATGGAAGTAATATATGGGAAACTCATATCTTATATTTTTTTATCAATGGAGAATCAGATATTTACATGATGATAAATTTCATGATCAATGTAAATGATTTCAATAATAATTGATGATTCACCATCATAACTAATACGCATATCATAACTTATTATTATTAATTAATTTAAACAATTATTCAAATACATATTGATTAATTATTTATTATTTGATAGATCTGAAAATATAACTATTTCACATCAATTTTTCTTGAATCTTTAGTAGATCACATCCAGTGGTGATCCACATGTTTTCCATGAACCTATTAATGTTGTTGTAGGAATATCTTAGTGATAGCATGGTATATCATGACACTTCCACCATTTTCCATTCATATCCATGAGAAACAGGTGAATAATGATTCAATTTTATCTCTCTAGAATAATCAGTGGTGGTTTTGGAGGATCACTATGCATTATTTAGAGTGTTCTTATCGATGGAGCTCTTTTGGGATTTAGGAGAATTATCTTTGGATGTCATTGTGTACACCAAATGAATTGACCTCCGTAAGGATATAACATAACTGGGATTATATAACTCTAGGGATTGAAAATAATAATTCAAAATGATAACTTATAATTTTTATTAATTCTAGTAGAAAACCATGTATATAATAATAATATAAACATTATTTCATAAAATGTGTGAGGCTATAAAATGAAATAAAATTTTATTAATTCATATAATATTCAATTTAAATTATTTCTCACCAGACCATTAAACATTTTTATTATTTATCCACAGTATTTATCATGCCATTAATTAGGAATATTTTATTAATAATTTAAGATTACTTCATCACATTGGAATAATTAAAAAATAAATATTATATTCACAAAATATAAAATATGAAATTATTAACTATTACTCTCACAAAGTATTCTCTTCAATAATTGGTGATAGCCTATATGCAATCATGAAAACCTAAAAAATTATTAAACCATTAATGGGAAGAATAGTTATTCAACTTGTTAAATATAAAATAGTATTATTATTTAATTATGGTTATCTATACACATAGTGAGTGACATTATAGGACTCATTCTTAATATAATTATTTGAAGGAGTCCAATGTCCAAGGATAGCATCTGGCCACAATCCAAGGAACCCACGAAGAAATAATATAATGTTTAAATGACATAAAACCATATATGGATGTTTACTGTATAATTTAATCCCTCTATCGTGATATCTCTTTTCATTTTTGTTGCATGATGGTGCCACCAACCTATGTGCATGATGTCTCTTTTTTTAATTTCAAAAAAAATAACAGGCTATAGAACACCATGGTCACATATTAATTTATGATATATCGTTTCCATAAAAGGAACTCATATATAAACTTTTGTTTAATAATATTAAATAATAATAATTTCTATACATTTTCAGTAATAAAATGCTACTCGTGACGCACCCAATATTTCTTACTTCTCTATGAACATATGTCATCATAGTTCTTTTTTTCAAAAATGAATGTACATAACTCATAACGTACATTAATAACAAATTCAAAGGACCAATACAAACTTTCATATAAAGTAACATCCAATGATTGATTAAAATATGGATTTAACACTATTATTGATCATTCTCAAAACATTATTCTCTTTAAATTAACATGGTCATACACCATGAGAAGGTTCCTCAAATCCCAAAGAATCTCTATGCCTTCTATACTATATTATTTTCCCCTAATCTTATTTCATAGTGTTGTAGAATATATAATTTGAAAAAATTTCTTGATCTTATGGGTAACATCCTAAAGAGAAATATCTAGGACTGCTTTGAGTAATATGTATTCATAGGACATTTACACTTACTATTTCATGAAAAATAACAATTAGGATGAAATAAGAATATTATCATTAGTCAATGTATTGAATAATTGTTACCATAATGTATACATAATTTTTTTATAGGGAACCTAATATAGAAAAGATAATAATTTCAATATCAAAATCCTTTTGGTGAGTCAGAAATTCACTTGGGTGTCTGTGAAATTCTTTAGGTGGATTTTTTTTGTTCTGCAACTACTTTTGCTGCAACATCGGGATCCACCCCAACTGTTGGTGTTAGATCCAACTATCGGGGACCTTAGATGATCATGATGCTGTAAAAAAATTCTATTTATATTTAGATAATTTTAATGTGGATTTTATGATGTTGAATCTAATTATGGTGGAATGAATGATTGTGGAGTCAACTATCACAGTGATGACTATGATGAAGATGAATATAGATGAATATTCAGATATTCAATCAAGGTAGTGATTAGTAAGATATTTTGATTTCATAATTTTATTATAATTGTGTGATTATAATGGATAAAATAGTTTGAAAATAAATATATGTTGGGTGAGATATGAAAAGGAATGGATTTATTTCTTATGGTAATTAAATGTGTGGTTGGTGACTATTTATATGGTGACCATAGAAAAAGTTGAATAGAGAAAATGCAGTGAGTTCTATAAGTATGTAGCTGCTGAGTGAGATAATACTGGGAATGTGATACCACATTTCTGTTACATTGTGTTATGATTTGGTGATTTTGACAGGAAAAAATCAATGACAATCAATAAAGGTGTCGAAGATGCTTAATCATAAGATCCAACAATGTATATTCATTCATCAAAATTATTATTGGTTCTATAGATCATGAATATGTACTGATGTCCCAGATCAGTAGTAAAAAAATTATGATTTCATGTGAGTTGTGAAAAAATTGTTTGGGTGTCAGAATCCTTTAGGTGAATCTAAAATTCATTTTGGTGTCTCAAAAATCATATTGGTATAAGTTTCAAAAATAAATTATGTGAATTTTCAGACATAGTATATTCTAATAGATTAATGAATGTGATTTTACATGAAATACATTCTTCCATGGTGTGGTAAGAAGCATATTCTGGATTCGCACACACTCTATTCATATTCAGAGTAAAAAATATCTTTGATTTTAGCATCTTGATATTTTCAATGAACATTACTTCTTTATTCTAACATTATTGAGAAATAATTATGCATGATTCATATTGATTTTGCATTATGAATAAAACGACATGTATAAATATTTCATTAAATACATTCTTCTATACATTGTTTATTAAATCATAATTTATTTCCTATATTCGGTAACACCCAAAATCATTATATTCTTGTAATTCTCCCATTCAAAAAAATATTATTCATAAATATATATTGAGCTATTTGGGAATATTCATGGAGCCTCACTCAGATGTCATAGGTGAACCATGAATCCTAGTGGCACGATATTACATCCCTTTAAATGTAAGCCCTATTATAATGAGGTTGATGATTACAAATAATAAATATTTATGTTAGTATTCTATGAGGTCTTTAAGAGATTAAAATTACATGAAAAAATTTCATCACACACAAGAAACAAATTCTAGTGAGTGAGGCTTAATTATTCCCCATGATTTATACATTTTAAAATATGGTCGCAGCATAATTAGTGTCACATCTCTTGTTTTTCTATATTCTTTGATACTATGATTTTCATTTTATGTAATTTTCCAAACTGTTATATTTTATTTTAAAAAATATTCAAGAAATAGTTTTGTGTTATTAATAATATTATTATAAATTAAGTAAATTTATTTAAAAAATAATATCCATTAAAATTTTAATTTTTATTCATATAACATAAACATTCCTTTATTATTATTAATTGATATAAATTTTTTTCCATTTGTAATATAATAATAATTATTATAATACTTGATAAGTAATACTTAGAGTTCACATTTAAATATAATTTCTATGAAAAAAAAATAATTTTAAAATTTATTACATTAAATAATTAAATATGAAAATCCCCTCAATTAAAAAATGATGGAACTTTTTAAATTGAAATAGGGAATAAATAATAGGAAATTTGGGATTAAAAAACAACAGCAATGAGAGGAATCCAAAAACTTTTAAACCTATTAATAATATATTTTGATGTCTTGTTAATAATAAGATGAATAATTATTCAAGAATGTTCAATTTTATTTAAAATATTCTAGTTAATTCTACCACAAGATGTGCGAAACTAATCAATGATTCCTATATTACATAGTGACTAAAAAATTACAAATAATAAAAACAACATACTAACATATATTTAAAATAAATTAAACAACTTGGATGAGTACATGAAATAGAAAGTCCATTATTCTTACTTGGTGCTAATGGAAGAATCTACCACCTTGATATAAATAGAAATATTCTTGAGGTCACATGGTTCACCCTCTTCTCCAACAATTCACAAAAAAATATTTAACCAAAACCATTTCCTAGGACACTCACTAAGTTGCACTAGTGAAATTCATCATCACACCTCTAATTTCCCCATCAGTCCCACCCATGTCATATCAAACAAGAGAAAATATGGTTGTACATCATTCATGGATTACAGAAGATGATGATGGTGTTCACATAACATATCACACTACCCAATATGACATTGGTGTCAAGGTATATGTGTTTTCCAATTATGAGATAGTATTCATTGAGGATGTGTTACCCTCACTTGAAGATCATAATACCACAATAACATACTTATCAGTTTCACATGTGATCATTGAGTTTGTGAAACTCAATAATAATTAATGTTTACATCCGAAAACCAAATTATATCACTTTATTTCATGTATTATTATAGGGTGGACACTAAATATGTAATCCACATAAATATTTTACATTATTAAGTTTTTGGAGATGTAAAGTTTAACATATTAATTCACAAACAATAATCTTTGATCGAAGATATCCTTTAATAATTTGAAACTAATTTTTTTTATTTTTTTTATTTGGTTAGAGTTTATTCCATGATTTGGTTTGTGAAATTCATAAATAATGTGTATTTCACTATGTTTAATTTATTACCATTATCATGAAATTAAAATTATCATTAATAATTGATTTCAATTTGAAAATTTATATAAAAACGTTGACTATAGAAATATATATAATGAGTTCATAAATTAGATATTTCAAAAAAAATACTCAAAAAGAAAAAATCTATTATGGTGGATCTATATTCAATAATCCAGCTGATGCACCTGATTTGAGTATACATTTTCATATATATTATCAAAAATAAAAACATGTTTTCAGAAAATATCAGTTGTTTCATGAACATATTCTTTGATTATGGTGATTCTATTTACTTTCAATAGCTTTCTGGCTAAAAAACATAAATCAAGGGATGTCTATGAAAATTTTGAAACTACACGGCGTGTACTCTTTATACACGTTGTGTACATCTAGACAGGGAGACGGGCCGAAGGAGGGTGTGCATGCCCATGTCACCGTACAGAAACTACACACCATGTGAGGCGACATTACACGCCGCGTACTAAATTCTAGAAGCGGTTGTTGCCAAGAAGGTTCTACACGCCCATGTGTCCGTTGAAGAAGACACGACGTCTTCCATTTCTACACATCGTGTCTGATATTCTAGAAGGATTTGGGTGCCAAATTTTGACACTACATGCCGTGTATGGCGGTGCTACATGCTGTGTACACTCAACCACCAGGAGGATCCATGTTCAAACGTCAAAGTCGGCGTGTTAGGCCACCTACCAGTGGAGAAATTGGCGCCAAAGAGCGTTGACAAAAAAGTACATTGCGTGTACTCTATATACACGCTGTGTATTTTATTTTTCTATAAAAAGTGTACATGGCCTACGGATTTTGGGAGAGAGTTAGAAATCATTGGAAGGGAATGAAGCTCTGCTACTACCGTTCCCAAATCCACCAAGGTGTCGTTGTTCCTCCGTTCTGCCTTCCGACACCTTACCTCAATGCTTACACGATGAATTCGTTAGGTATCATGTGTGTCATTTCTCTGATGCTATCTACATGTAATTAAACCACTCATGTTGGGGATGTGGATGAAAGGATCGTAATTTGTGTGTTGTTTTATATAGCACTGTTTTCTCATTGTAAATCTTCTTACTCTTCTTAATTCGCTGTAAAATATAACAAAGAATTCTGAGTCGGACCAAGGGAGGAATTCTCAGAGATACAAAAGAGAAGTAACAGTGAAATCATCCATGACCATTGGAAAGATTTTACCAATTCAAATAATGGACTGAAGATAATAAAGAATTAAGAACACTAACTATCTGACCAAGGATTCAACTTCTCTAATTCCAAACAAGAGGAACCGAACCAAGGAAATCTTGTAACAAAAATGAAATCTAGAATGATTGAATAATCATGAACAACACAACCATTTAAACAATCTGCATAAGACCTCCTTAATCACCACAGCCCTGACACATCTTTTCTTCCTATTTTAAACTCTTTAAATTCACTCGTTGTTTTCTTTAAAACTGTTAATCATTTCTTCAATATAAAATAATATATTTTTAATCCAAAACCAAAATCAAACCAATCAACTCTAAATTCTTCATACTTCACCTAATTAAGTATTAACTCAATTGAATTCACGAACATCATAGTTTTTTATGGATCGACCCCGAAATTATGCTATACTAAAGTTTTATGAATGGGTAATTAATTTGGGACGCTTATAACATCATCCATAATGACAAGCGAGACCAAATTTCGGCGCCATTGCTGGGGACTCTTTTGTTTTAGTGCTAAGATTTAAATTGTGTTAATAATTGAGTTAACTGAAAATAAAAATAAAAAAATTATCAAAAATCTCTTTTCTAAACCCATTTCAAATTTTCTCTTTTAATTTTCCCTTGTTACGCTTGGTATTTGTGTTGTGATTGTGCAGAAGCTTAAAGTGTATGAATAGACGCCCTACACGGTCCAGGTGCGACAAGTCATTGGAACTCCTTCCACTCGACTCGGAGATCGAACAGACCCTGCTTCATCATTGGCGTGCACTAAAAGAAACTCACCACCAGCAACCATCTACCATGGAGAACACGAAAGAGGGGGAACCAGCCGTGGATGCTACGACTGAGGAGCAGTACCAGGATCAGCAGCCTCCCACTGCTGGTCTACCAGAGCAGGCTCCTGAAGGATTCGTGGAATTCCTTCCGAGGGATTACCAATGGCCACCGCAGCAACCTCCTCTGGCATACTACCAACTGCAACAACCGCAACAACTCTTCATATGGACCTATTTCACCCCTAAAGAGAATCAGTATCTACAACCTCCATCCCCTAATCAGCCATCTCTAAGACATACTCTTATGGAGTACGGCCATCCTTCAATTCACAGAGCTGATACGGGCATCTTCCATCCACCAGTTCAGGCCCAGCACTTCGAGATCAAGCCTGCTATCATGCAGCTGATCCATAACACTATCCAATTTGGAGTCCTGCCCAATGAAGACTCGAATTCCCATCTCTCCATATTTTTGGAGATCTGTGGCACATTTCGTTACCATGGCGTGTCCGAGGACGCTATCCGTCTTCACATATTTCCCTTTTCTCTACGGGACAAGGCGAAAGACTGCATCAAGGGGCTGCCACAACGATCTATCCTCACCTGGGAGGAGCTAGCCTAGGAATTCCTGTCTAAATACTTACACTACGGAATGAGATCCATAAATTCATGCAGCATGCCTCCATGTCATTGTACGAGTATTGGGAATGCTTCAATGAGATGTTGCAAAAATGCCCCCACCATGGACTCCCACTTTGGATTCAAGTCCAGACCTTCTACGGAGGACTCGCAACAAATACCAAGTCCATGGTAGATGCTGCTGCTGGAGGTACGGTGATACAGAAATCCCCTGAAGATCTATTCGAACTACAGGAAGACATGTCACCCCATAGTTTCCTGTGGCACTCTGACCGGGGAACTCAAATGCGAGGTATGCACAATATTGATGCTACCACTATGTTATCTGCTCAATTGGACGTTGTGTCCAAGAAAATCAATGCATTGAATCTCAAAGGAACATATCAAGCTAATGAAGCGAACCATCCAGTATGTGGAAACTATGGTAATAACCACAATCTGGGAGAATTCCTGGGACTACCATCCGACCCTTCGACAAGCAAGGTGAGCTTTGTCGCTCAAAATCGAGGGTTGAATCAACACCAATAGTAACAAAACCCAGTGTGGCTTGATAATCAGAACCAAGGCTGGGGCCAACAACAGTAAATCCCTCCACCCCAGTGACCACCCAGCTATAATCATCCTCAGTACCAGAATCAGTTTCCGAGACAGCAGTTCTAGCAGTGTTCTTATTTGTAGGAAGGGTACTAGAACCCTTGCCCGCAACAACAAAGGTAGAAACCACCTCCACCACCTTTCCATCCATCTCAACAAGAGAGCACATCAATGTTAGAGGATCTGGTGAATAAATTTATCTCAATTGCTGAAATGAAATTCCAAAACCAGGAGGATTCCATTCGAAGCCTCAAGAATCAAATTGTCCAGATAGCAAACCAGCTATCAGGGAGGCAGCCCGGTACACTACAAGGAAACACCGAGAGGAATCTTAGGGAGGAGGCCCATTCTGTCATGCTCCGGAGTGGCAAAGTGATCCAACAAAACAAACCAGAATAGCTAGGTGCACCCACAGCCCCTGATGATGAAGAGCGTAATAGTATTGACCCCTCCACATCCAAAACCCCACAGAAGGAGGCTTTGTAGAAGAAAGGAAAGGAGGTAGTCCAACCATTCAAAACTGCATTACATTTCCCGGAGAGATTGAAGTAGAGGAAGAAGGACCACCAGTTCAGTAAATTCATGGACGTATTCAAAAAGCTGCATATAAATATCTCATTTGTGGAGGCTCGGTCACAATTGGCTACATATGAAAAATTCATGAAGGGAATCCTTTCCAATAAGCAGAAGATGGAGGATCTGGGAGTTATTACACTGACCATGGAGTGTTTTGAAGTCTTACAGCATTCAATTCCTCCCATACTCCAAGATCCATGTAGTTCCACAATTCCATGCACTATTGGATCTTCTGAGTTTGGGAAGGCCCTCTGTGACTTAGGGGTCAGCATGAACCTCAACCCCCTATGAGTTTTCAAGATGTCGGGACTTAATGAGCTCAAGCCTTCCCGTGTAGCCCTTCAACTTGCTGATCGATCCATCAAAAATCCGAAGGGACTACTGGAGGACGTACTGGTAAAGGTGGGTAGGCTCATCCTCCTAGCTGATTTCGTCATCCATGACATGGGGGTTGATCCAGAGGCGCCAATTATATTAGGAAGACCTTTAATAGACACTGGGAAGCCACTCATTGATGTGCCCCAGGGAGATATGATTTTCCGTGTATGAGACAAGAGAGTCTCATACAATGTTCTCAAAGCCATCAAGCAAGCATCATCGTCCGATCAGGGGGATTGTTTAGCAATAACTACCATGGATGATCCCTAGGTGGATGATCTGATATGTTCTTATATTTCTGATAACATTATCATTCTAGAAATTTCTGTTGAAGAAGATCCAGAGAACTTGTAACTCCTAGATGGCTAGGGTGGCCACTATTGGGGCCATTATCCACCGTAAATATTATGTAAGCAAGGTAAGTATGTCAAGCCAATGATGTAAAACAAAGGCGCTTCCTGGAAGGAAACCCAGAGGATACACGCCATTCCCCACATACATAAACGTTGTGTACAGATCTTTTTAATTTATAATTTTAAAAGTAAAAATTTATAGAATAACAAATAAATAACAAGGTATGATGTCGGTGCTGATGGTAAAGTCACTAGAGTTTATTTATGCCATCCCTGGTTCCAATCCTCCTGACCTACCTTTGGCACGGGGTTCATCCTTTTATTTACACGGCGTGTGTGGTATTTTCCATATATATATATATATATATATATCTGTGTGTGTGTTTGTTTAAATATAATCAATCCCATGATGGGGATTAGCTGGTTGGCTAGAATCGTATCCCACTTCCAAAAGACTCGGGTTCGAATCCAGACAACCGTCTCATTTCTATCATTTATTCTTCTAATAAAACCACACGACTTGCATTTCGATATACGATGTGTGTGACCTAATTTTTAAATTTAAATTAAAAACTTTATTAAAATAAGATATTACATCATGTGAAGTTGGCGGATTGGAAAAGTCTCGGCACCATGTTCAAAAGACCCGATTTTGAATCACGCTGATCTCCCCGCTTCATCCCTAACATTTCCTAAATAAAAACCACACGCCGTGATTTTCTTTCTTCCCATCTGTATAGGCCATATAGAATAAATATATATATATCATAAATATGGGCAGCAGTACAACCTTTGCTCCAGTGGTTGAGGGCTTCCATTCAGAATGGCTGATCCCCGGTTCAAACCTTGCCCTGACCCCCGGACCAAAGGTTGTACTTATCTTTTTCAAATTTTTAAACACACGACGTGTATTTTTAAACTACATTACATGTATAATTTTATTTTGTTTTAATTATGTATATACAAATATATCCAAATTTTTCTTTTATTTTTAATTAATATTAATTATTATATAGTACATTTCATGTTTGAAAAAAAAACAACTTGTAGTCAAAACATACACACCGTGCACCTCGCCTATATAGGCTGCGGGCCACCCATCTGGAGCCTGTGTCATGTAGCCTCCCCATTTCCTCCTCTCTTCATGTTTTCTTCTCCCAAATTCCACCCGCACCCTCTTTTCTCAGATCTGTTGATTCAGGGCGTTTTAGGTTCTGATTATTCTTGAATTGTGATCCTCTGTCAAGGTACGTCATTCTACACCCTCTATTTTAAATTTTTAGAATTGTTTATGGTGTTTTTACGATATGTCGACCATTCGGCTTCCTCCTGTACATAGCCACGAAATGATGAACACGCGCCGTGTTGTTCTGTTCACAGCCACCCACAAAATAATTCAAAATTTCAATATACACAGTGTGTCTATTTAGTACACACCATGTCCTTTTTAACGTGCCAGAGTACCCCCTTTGCACTAGGCCTCACACACCATTTCACATACACATCGTGTTTGTTTGGTACATGCCTGTGTATATCATTTCCTTTGGCTCTTCCATGTGTGGCACATAACACGACCTCTCACCCCATGTTCCTGAACATGGCGTGTATGTTTGGTACACGCCGTGTCTTTTATTTATTTCAGTCGGCCCATGTCTTACCCCCTACAAAGCCATGTAACTCGAGTAATAAACATGTCGTGTTGTTATACTACACGACGTGTAGATTTTTTTCATTGAACTGATAAAAACATGGTCGTGTCATTTGTATCACACGTCCACCTACACTTTGAGTCAACACGACGTGTATGTTTGGTACACACCGTGTACTTTTAGATGGTATATTTTTTTCACCCTTGGTGTGTCTATCTAGAGAACACGAGATACTCTACATTTTTCACTACACACCGTGTACTCTGGAGTACACAACGTGTACTTTTATTTTCCAGTTTTCACACATTTTATTTGTTTTCTTTTCTTTCCTTTTTCTTTTTCTATTGTATTGTTTTCTATTTCTTTCTATTTCAGGATATGGAAGATCACGATCCTTCCTGAGGGAAGTGGCCAGCCCCCACCACTGAGAGCGAGGGGTCCATATTTTGTCGGATCCGACTCCGACCTCCTACACAGCCGGACCCAGACGCTCTGGTCTTCGAGCTCTCTCCATTGGCCATTCTTCCGCCACTAACTCCCTCAGTAGATCCCGAGTCTACTTCTGCTACACCTCCACCTACCGGCACTGAGCTTTCGAGCACCACAATTTATGCTCCACCAGATGATGCTCTACCTGTGCCATCTTTTTCAGCAGATGGCCCCACTTCGAGAACACCAACCACCGAGCCACCCTCTACTTTGGTAGATCCACCAACAGAGCCATCCACTGCTGCTTCACTTGCTCCTGGGTCGGTACCTACAGGTTCTCCCTATCCTTTCATAGTATTCCTAGTCAGCGACCTCACATATGACAGGGTTCGACGCTTCTCTCGTCAGCCGATACCGTTGAGTGGCTGATACCTCGACAGTAGCATTCTGCAACAACTCGGTATTTGGGATCACTTGGAGGAGCTTCTTGGGAACACCTCACTCTTAGATATTTTCCAGGTCTGCATTCTTGTTTTTCGTGATCTGTTTTTGGAGTTTGCGGCCTTGTTTGGGTTTTAGGGAGCAGAGTACCGGGAGACATCGGGTGATGCGGTGCCCGTGGTACGGTTCTGGCTAGGAGGATGGCATTTCTCCCTCACTATGACCGAGATTAGTCGAGGGTGCATCTTTTACCCCCATCCCATCACCCCACCTCATGATTCTACACTTTCCAGGCCTGAGCACTCTGAGCTTGTCTCTATGTGGAGGGAGATCGCTGGGCCAGACAACCAGTACTCCCCCACTTCCCAGAAGAGAACTCTTATAGTTGTCCCCATCATCCGCTTTGCCCACTGGTGCTTCATTTCCGTCCTTTTACCCCACCATGAGGATATGGGGGGTCGTGAACAGCCGTGACATGGAGCTCCTTACTTGTGTCATCCAGCACGACTACCCGAGCATCCCATATCTCGCCGCCTCCTATTTTTACTCCATGTCTACCGGTCGTCAGGGCAACCGGAACGGCGGGTTTTACACTACCTGTCTCACCCACCAACATGGGGTATTTGAGCCCTCTTTGCCTCACAACCTGTTAGGTTCACCCCAGCGGATGGACTTCCCCATACTCATTCACATGGTATTGGTCCAGAAGCAGGGGGGTGCCTACATCCTTGCTCAGGCTCGAGCCCTGCCACCCGCTGACCCTCCTGCCCCAGCTACTGTCCCTGCCACTCCTTCCCCACCCACTCCAGCTTCTCCACCTCACCCACCTCCTACTGACCCCACTTTTTCTGACCCTACCTCTTCTTTCCCCTCACCCATCCCACCTCCCCCGACACCCTCAGTCGATCTTGCCCTTTCCCACCACCTAGCCTCGATGGAGCAGGTCTTGGGTCACTTAGATAGACGATATGATCAGATGGAGAAGCAGTTGGATCATATCATCGGCCACCAGGTCACCATTGTGCGGCATTTGATTCATCTCAATAGTCATCAGGACCGCATGGAGCGGTTGTTGGCACATATTGCTGAGCATCTTGGTTTTCTGTTTCCACCGCCACCTGTCTTGGACTTAGCTCCTGTCCCTTCTACTGCTGCTCCACCTCCCTCTCCTGCGCGGGCCACAGATTCAATTCTGCTGTCTACGGTGAGCCCTGAAACTACTCCCCCTGCTTCCACCACTACTACCGGTCCAGTGACTTTTACTGTTCTTCCTTCACCGAGTCTCACACTTGCGGCTCCTACATCTCCAGCTACCCTTCCCAGTGCATCATCAGAGCCTCCCACTTCCAATACTCCTGCACCGTCTCTACCATCCATTTTTGTACAAGATGTTGCCTCCCCTAAGGAGACCCCATGATAGTGACATTTTTCTTTATCTTATATATAAATTTTTTAATTTTCTATGTTGTGATGTTATGCTTATTTGTAGTTTTCTTTTTTCTTGACAGTCACAGGTATCATGGGGAGCCTTCGGCATCACTATCCACGAGGGGAGTATTTTTCCATTTCTATTTTCTTTCTTTTTGGATTTACTTCTTCCACTACATTCCCTCATTTTTACCCCATATCTCACCCTTTCCCACCCTTTACCTTAGTATTGAACTTGGTGGAACATGTGTAGTATTAAGTGTGGGGGAGAATCTATCTTTTTCACCTTAGTCTTTTCCCTTGAACTAATCTAGGAGACATCATTATTAGATTATATATTTCCAAATGTATATAAATTTTGGTTAATCAATCTTATAAATACTATGGTTATTTAGTAGGTACTTTTTGAGGTTTTCATTCTTCTTTTGATTCTCAGGTGTTTTAAAATGATTGATAATATAGTTTCAATTGCAACTTTTAAATCCTTGATTAATTACCTTGATTAGGATAATCACGTATATGCATGTCATGACCTGATTGTCCCTTTATTATTTTTCCACTCCTGAGAGGTATTCTAAACCATTTTCGTATTTCTTTTCTAATACCATCTTTCTTAATAGATTCTTAGGATATGCATCACTACCAGAATTTGTATGTTTTTTTTTCAAAACATGAAGAATTTTTGAATTTCTCTAAAATGATTGAGGTATTAAATTGTTTCAACCCCTTTATCATGAGACCTACAATATATTTAATCATTGTTAAGTGCATAGAAGCGATGAAAAACCTTTATAGGAAGCCACGTTACAAGCCTATTTTCCTTCCTACCCTATTTCTTTTTGAACGTTGCATGATTATTCATTTTGGAGTTTTAAATAGGGAGTTGGAAATACATAGTATATTTTTGTGCACAACCATGAAATAAAGTGTGGGGGAGTGCCTCTTGGCTATTTGGGGTAGAAAGTGTTCCAAAAAATTATTTTTTGTTTTCATAAGTGTTTCCCTTTAGTTATTCTTAAAAAAAATAAAAAAAAGTAAATCATCCAAAGAGAAGGGAACCTTGTGCTCATTTCGGAACCCTACTTGTAAGGGAAAGGGTGTTGATTACAACAGCATTCGACTGATCTTGAGAAGGAAACATTTTCATTTAACTTTACTTTGAATATCATGCAATGTTACTTAATGGAATTAACCTTGCTTTTTTAAGCCTCAGAATTTATTTTTCACTTATTAACCTACCAACCCTTATCCATAGAGACATTTGAACCTTATTGATAAAGCTCTCATGAGTATTGTAATTCAATTTTTTCTGAATTAGAAAACAAGGCATCTTGAAAACCTATGTATACTGTGTATATACCTTAGATTGAGCATAAATCTGAACAAAAAAAACTTGAGTGTGGAGTGTGATATTGAATGGTAAGGTAGATCGTCATGTGGCATGCTTATTTTTGAATGGATGCAAAATGTATTGAAAGAGGATGAGAGTAGTTAATTGAAGTATATATGAGGCATGATTTTAATATCTTATGAATTGAATTTGTTTGTGCCTTTTAGAATTTTCCTCAGTTACTTTATCATTTATACTTTTGATTAATTAAAATGCATTCCTTTTAAAAGTATAGGCCCTTTTAATTAAATGTTGAGATTTTTCTTGAGGACAAGTAAACGGATAAGCATGGGGGAATTTGATGCACCCGATATGTGTATAAATTTTCATATATATTATCGAAAATAAATACATTTTCTCAGAAAATATCTATTGTCTCATGAACATATTCTTTGATTTTGGTGATTCTGTTTACTTTCATGAGCTTTCTGGCTAAAACACATAAATCAAGGGAAGTCTGTGAAATTTTGAAACTACACGGTGTGTACTCTTTATACACGCCGTGTACATCCAGACAAGGGCACGGAACAAAGGAGGGTGTACACGTCCATGTCACCGGACAAAAGCTACATGCCTTGTGAGGTGGCATTACACGCCGTGTACTACATTCTAGAAGCGGTTGTTGCCGAGAAGGTTCTATACGCCCATGTGGCCGTTGAAGGAGACATGGTGTGTTCCATTTACACACGTCATGTCTGATATACTAGAAGGAGTTTTTTGCTATATTTTGACACTATATGATATGTATGGTGGCGCTACAGGCCATGTACACTCAACCACCAGGTGGCGCCGTGTTCAAAAGTCAAAGTCGGTGTGTTAGGCCTCCTACCCACGGAGAAATTGGTGCCAAAGTGCGTTGATGAAAAAGTACACGCCGTGTACTCTCTATACACGCCATGTATTTTATTTTTCAATAAAAAGAGGCCTTGGCCTACAGATTTTGGGAGAGAGTTCGAAATCATTGGAAGGGAGAGAAGCTCTGCTACTACCGTTCCTAAAGCCACCGAGGTACCGTCGTTCCGCCTTTCCGCCTTCCGACACCTTACCTCAACGCTTACATGATGAATCCATCATGTATCATGTGTGTCGTTTCTCTCCTACTTTCTAGGTGTTACTAAACCCCACGTGTTGGGGCTATGGATGAAAGGATCATAATTTGTGTGTGGTTTTAAATATTTGTGTTTGCTCGTTGTAAATCTTCTTAGTCTTCTTAATTCACTATCAAATATAACTGAGAATTCTGAGCCGGACCAAGGGAAGAATTCTTAGCGATACAAAAGAGATGTAACGGTGAAAACATCCATAACCATTGGAAATATTTCACCGATTCAAATAATGGACTGAACTTTATAAATAATTATGACCACAGACTATCGGACCAAGGAGTCAACTTCCTTAATTCCAAACAAGAGGAACCGGACCAAGGAAATATTGTAACAAAAATGAAATACATAATGATTGAATAATCATGAACAACACAACCATTTAACTAATCTCTATAAGAACTCCTTAATCACCAAATCCCTAACATGTCTTTTCTTCCTGTTTTAAACTCTTTAAATTCACTCATTGTTTTCTTTAAAAATGTTATTCATTTCTTCAAAATAAAACAATATAGTTTTAATCCATAACCAAAATCAACCCAATCAAATCTAAATTCTTCATACTTCACCTAATTATCTATTAAATCAATTGAATTCACGCAATCCATAGTTCCCTGTGGATCGAACCCAAGCTTATGCTATACTAAAGTATTAAGAACGGTCAATTAATTTCGGAGTCGTATAACTTCAGCCATAACGACAAGCGAGACCACCAGCAAATTAATATCCATACGCTATGGGTGTGGAATCTATACCACTAATTTTTCCTAGATACATGAGAAGGTTCCTCTTTTTTCACTACATATACATCATCAGAATAAATATATGGCTATAGAACAACTAACTTCATGTATTGTTCTTTTACTACTGTTAATGAAACATCAATCTATTATGATATAAGTTATTCATCATACTTGTGAGAAAGGGACTGGCCAATATTTTTTGTGGATCCATATTCCATGAAGTATCATTTCTTGATAGTATGATATAAAGGGACATCAAATAATCCAAAAAAAAGTTTGGGGTACCTATGGAAAGAAGAAACAATGATATCATATATATGTCCTAAATCATTGGAGATCCAGAACGATCAAACGAAGGATTTATTCAAAATGAAGATGGTATATCATATGGATAAGAAAATGTAAGTGGTTAATTATACTTTCTACATTGTGAAACATCCTCTTCCATCTATGAAATATTCTCTGTCTTTGGTGAAATATCCTAAATTAGATAAACTACTATTCATTGTTGTCTCTATACAATTATTTATACCCAAATCTCTCCTCAACTTCATCCACATGCTAGTGGGGGATGTTTTTTTGGAAGTACATCATTCGCAGTGGGAGTAAAAGACATAAAAAATCCTCAGGTACTATATCTATAACTTGTGGACCAAGATATAATAATGAATCCTCATTGTAAACACTCTCATATAAAAAATTAATAGGGTCTCTAAGATCCACATCATCTATATATACAAAATCCCATTCAATAAATTTATCCTCACATGGATCAGTGATATTCATAATTTGGTCAAGATCATCATATTATAAATAATACCATCTTAAAATTAATAAAAAATATGAGAAAAAATGATTTAATAATACTTTATGAACAAAATAAATTGTGAGAACATATCACATGGTTTTTGAGGTGTATAGTAGTGTATCTCTAATACCAACATACATACTCTCCCATATCAGCTATATGTTGGTGTACGATAGGATTTTTGTGTTGTTAGATACTATTTTGAGAACTTGTTTGTGAAAATTATATTTAACAAGACTGATAGTGTATTCAATTGGTCCAAAACCTACCAAAAGGTATATTATAATGTAATGCATACAACTATCAAAATGCAAGGGAGATATTCTTCATGCATCTAAACAATCCCATTACATGATCGAGATGCATCCACATAATGATATGGAAGTGGATGAGTAACACCACAACTCCATGGTCACCAACAAAAACTGTGTAGTATGCTGGTAGCAGAACATGGAAAAATATCATGTATGAGGTCCATGAACCCTAAATTTCACTATTTAAAATAATCAAAAAAATATGTCAAAAATATATCTATGTTATTATTATAACATTTTATAAAATTTAAAAAATAAAATTTTCATGTAAAAAGATTCATATTTATGTTAAATCATCATGATTTATATAGTCAAAAATCAACTGAAATCTATGGACATTGTGCCTTGGGGTTTGCACAGGACACTATGGCTAACACCACCTAGTTAGAAAAAATTAATATATAGTTATATTATATGGGATATTAATAATGTTACAAAATAACTCAAATTAAGGATGTAAACATATATACATCCCCATTGAAATACATGACAAATGTGTTGGAGAATTGGTTAAATAAATATAGGATTTATGTGTGAAAATAATTTGGTTCACATTTGAAGAAGAACCTTACATCCTATAATATATGTTTCCACTACTCATCATTCTATATAGAGAAATATATACAGATGGTGTAATACAAAAAACCCCCAACATGTATATACCTATCCCCTCTAGATCCTAAAGTAATGTTCAATAAATTAATGATAACTAATAAATGATCATCAAGATAACCCATGTTCCATTGGGAATTTTATAAGAAACATGGTTGAAAAATGATATAAATTCATAGTAAATATTGAATGACATCACACTAGGGATGTGAGAAAATTACATGGTCCACACATATAAATTTATTTTATCCTATAATAATGTCCATTTAACATGACATGGGATATCCTTGTGGATTCATGGGTAGTTTCTACACTAATATCAATCACTTTTATATATATGTGTATTTGTATTTGGTTTAGAAAAATAAAAAATTGGGATAATGTTCTAGTTTTCTAATTTAAAAAATTTAGAAAACTGAAAGAAGAAAAAAAATCAAAGTAAAATTATAATTGTAATGGTTATAGGTTTGATCACATTGGCTCTCCATTATAAAAAATTATTACCACCCAATAATCAATTCACAATCAATCATTGATTTCTCCTCTCTAACCAAATTGTGGATCACAACATTCAGGAAATACAACCCTTAGAATATGCATCCAAAAATCCAATATAGTGTAAGGGAAATGAATACACTCAATCAATCCACACACTATACCCCAACCATGATCAAATTGAATAGTTGTCATCCTTAGTCGAGATAAATCCAATGGATTGAATTGTAAAAAAACTTGAAGGATGAAGATAAGGTTTTATAAATTGTATAATATATCCTTAATAATGAAGACGGTATATGATGATCATTAATACACATTCCTTCCACTCACTATCACATCATTAATGAGAATACAAAATATAGAATTAATAAGTAGTGATCTAGAATTTCAGTATCATATCCCCCTAATGTCCTAACCACAATTTAGTTCATGATAATAATTATGGTGTATATATTACTAGTATGAAATAATGATTTTGAAAACATAAAGAACTCGGGGAAAAATATAATGAAATAATTGAATAATATAAAAAATATGTAATTGAAATTGCATATAGTAATTATATATGTTTCTAGCTAGAATCAATAGATGCCAGAAATTTATACTAAGGAAAGGGGAACATATTAATATTCATTTCCTTTAACCACTTTGAGTTCTTCGTTGACTACAAAGTTTCTTTTTTTACTTGTATGTCTTGAAAGTGTCTTACGTAGAGGTAATATATCTTCTCATGTGGTATTATCTTGAATCATACATGATCATAAATTCTTCCAATGATAAATAACAAGTCATAATCTAGAATGATGAGAGTGAATGTTATTTTCTACGTCTCACTCATAGTGGAAAATAAGTGATGTTTGATGGATTTAATGTGGCTATGTTAACATCATTAATTTTTTTATTAAGTGAAGTGGTTTTGGTCATGAGTAACATGTATTTATAATTTGGCATGATAGATTTTGAATGACTTTATATGTGTTGACATAGAAGTCAAAGGATTGGCTTGTGTCACTAGAGTATTTAACATAGCATGTATTTGAACACCCAAAAGTGGATATTTTTTACAATGTCATGAATCCTTACATAAAATCAAAGTCTTTTGATGCCAAAATTGTTTTTATCTCCTCCTAGAAAAGTATTACATTAAATGGTTAATCATTATGATTGTAATCTCTTCCAAAAATATACAAGTATTGATTTTTTCATTCTAGAGAGAAGCCTTAAGATTGAGTCTATTGTCTCACACTCCAAGAAAAATGACTACACCATGTTTGGGAAAGTCTTATAATGAATATCATATTGATGCTTCAAGAACTCCTCATATATTATAATGTTCCCATGTTGTTTCATGTTTTACGCCACAAATATGTAAACATGAAAATAATCATTCTATGTGTAGGATTTGTTTAAATTTTCAATCGAGATTATTTAAATAATGAATATTCATTATTTAGATGCTTTAATAAATTCACTAGTGAATTTTACAGATCATTGTATCCTTTTAATGAATCCCAAAAAATATATTAGGCACTAAAAATTCAATAAATAATTTTATTTTCATTAAATGTTAATGTTTTTAGGAGTAACATAAATGAAGGAATCACATGATATTTAAATTGATTAGGAGGTTCATTTATAATAAAATTTAATATTTTTTTTAAATTTTATACTCACATCAATTTTCCACATTAATCTATTCCACAAACTAGAAATAAAATTAACTCAATTTATTTAAAGAAATATCCTAGATAGACATATATAAATGAGCTAGTGAAGAAGAAAATCAAAGGCTCTCTATTGATTTAATAATCAAGTGTCCTATTTGAATTAATCCTATTAACTCACATTAATAAAATCCCATGTTCCTATTCTAATAGTAATATTTATTTATTTATTTATTTATTTAAATGTAAATAATGTAATAAAAACATGAATTTACCATTATCCCTTTCTTTTACATTATTTAATTCCAAATTCCAATTTTCATTTTATCGATGTAACAAAAATGAATTTGTCGTAAGTAAATTTTTGCTTCATCATCTGGTTTTAATATCCCCCTCAAATGAATTAATTCAATTTTTTACTATAAAAAACGTACTAATTATTTTTTCCTAATAATGAACATGAAAAGAACCATGAAAAGAAATTATCAGATAAAAAATCAATAATTACTCACAAACCTACTATATAACATTAAAAAAATTACCACGAGATTTTAATTGACCATTTTAATCATGTTTCAAATGATTCATATAAATTTATTTTTACATGGATCCATGTTGTTTTATATTTTTCAATTCTCGTGCTACCTCACATTCTGTTAAAAAATTCAAGTAACACGATGTTGTAATTTTAATTCCACAGAGACATTTGCATTCAAACAATTTTTACTAGTTAAAAAATAAAATTTATATGATTATAGAGTAAAGTCACTCAGTAATCATTCAAAGACCTCTATTTTGGAAAAAATGAAGTCCTTCCCTCATGTATTGTTTTTTATATAGGCACTAAAACCATTATCTCATATTTTCAGATCATAATATTCAATAAAAATAAGAAAATAAAAACATAACACATAATTATTTAGGCCTTCCAAAAAAGAATATAAACTTCTCTACGATCTTTTTTAACCATTACACTACACTTTGAAAACAATGCACAAATAATTTAATACAAACATTCATAACACGTGTACTAGATAAAAACTATAAAATAATAGATACAACCTAGTATTATTTATCAAACATGGTTGAGTTAGGCTCTTCCCATGATAATTTATGAGTATCATGAGTGGCCATCCAATGTTCCAATATATTTTAGAAATAATTTAGATAAATATAAAAAAATTTACACAAAAAAATTAATCTGATAAGTGAGCGTGAATATTGAGTCATTCCCGCTCGAAAATGTATTTTTTAGTCAATACATATCTGTAAAATCCACTGGTTAACCACAATCCTGTAGAGGATTTGGTTTGTGTGATTAAACAAACAAAATAAACTTCATTTCATAAAAACTTATGTTTACTTGAATGTGATTGTATTATTTAATAGAGTATGTCCTCCCCATAAGTATTATGGTATAATTAGTGATGTGGGGCGGAATATGAGTGTTTGATGTCTCCTCAGGCAGAACAATGGTTCTTTATACCTCTTCCATTGGCTCTACTGACAATTAAACATCATAATATCAAAATAAGGGATAGTCATCAAGTAATTCAAACAAAACAAAATAATATAAATTCAAGTTCAAATATAAATTCTCCCCCTTATGTGTTAAATCTTGAAGTTCTATTTCATCATAATATTCATCTTTTATATATTTGTCTATTTTTATTTCATCCATTTTATATCCAATTTAGATTTTAGGAAACTGCTCACCCACCCTAGTATCTGGATATTCTTCTTTAAATTAATCTATGTGAGATTTTATAATATTTTCAAAGCATTCCACATCCATATCATCATCACTATTATAATTGATTGAATTTTACAAAAAAAATTGAATATTTATATATAAATATAAAGACTAGGTGCTGAAACAAAATGTTATTCCCAGGAATGTTGTGCCCATAAAAGTTGTTGAGAAATGTTGTTTTTTTAATTTCATCTGGGCTAATTTTTTCAAAAAATATTGAATAACATTGAAAAGGGTTCCTAAATAAAAAATATGAGGGAACCATTGTGTTTGAAGTAGTAGCATTCCTTACACGAGGCCTAACATAAGTCGGTGCAGGTCGACTGTGAAAGATAGTTTTTGGAAGTAACCATAAATAAAATAATTAAATAAAAATTATATTATTTTCACATCATAATAACTCATGAATGGATACTTGGAATGGAAAATAGATACCGTAGTTGTGTTTATAACATGGTACATTCCCTATACATGGCTTTACTTTAGTCAGTTCATGTCTTCATTGGAATAACACGAAAATAACCTAATCGTCATTAAAAAATTTAATGATAAATTATTTTTTAGACAAAGTGATTATTTTCTTTTAAAATAACCTTATAAAAATTCATAGGGTTAACCTCCTAACCCTGGTAATTATGGATAATCTCCAGAGATATCATGTAGAAATAATCCTCCCGAGTAAATGATGATGGATCAGAGATCAGATTGTAGATTATAGTGTCAACAAAGTTGGAGGATCTCATTAACGACAATAACAAAACTGTTCCTTGTCAACAACTGATCCAAATATGAGGTCGGATTCTAGATTTATTTTTAATTTTTCTCAATTATTGATATCTACGATCATTTTAGACTAATCCAAGAAATTATTCAACCTAAAATCATTCATATATTTCTAGATGTATTTTTTGAAGGTTTGTAGGATTCATCTTGATCTATTAAAAATCCAAAAATCCAAGGATCTCATTCATTGGACAAGAAATATTGGAAAATAATGTAAACACTTTTCAATATTCATTTCTCCCTCTATTCTACATTATTTTTTTCATTGTAAGCCCTACGATTCTCATCTCAACGTTGTCAGGTTGTTTCGAGCATAGTTGGACCCATGGATTGGTGGAAAGCCAGATCAAATCCCAATTTAGTGAATATCGCAACCCAAGGATCCGAGATCTATCTCAATTTTGATAAACATTGCACTAGATAAATATAGGAATCCCACAGAACTAGGGGCGCCAGTGTCTAGGCTTAGGTTCCCAAAACGATATCTGCATGTGGGTGCGGTAGAGCATGGCATGCCACTGGTTGGTGGGCGGTGGAGCATGTACGTATCTTATTAGGATGCATATCAGGGATCCAACTGCAAGAGGTTGAATCATTAATGGGGGATACGATAGGCGGAGGCCGCATACATGGCAAGTGGGTCATGTGGAACCCACATCATAAGTTATGTTGTAGGGAAGATAGAGGAGGTGGGCTGACCACATGAAACATAGTACGACATCAGGATGATCGGGGAACACAGTTAGGGTGAACTACTTGTGTCACACTAAACCAGCCCACATTATGGGCAAGACTAGAAGTGAATGACACTATAGCAGCATGGCGGGTTACACCCAGTGCCCAGTAGGCCGTGGCGGACCGGGTCGGGTCAATCCCAGACCAGACCCGGGTTAGACCTTTGTATAAAAAATGTCGTAACATTAAAATTGTGTGTCCATTTGATGAGTTTTTTGCGATGTTGGGAATCCTGCAACAATAAGGTCCTTCTGATATATTCTATGTGAGTATTTGTGGAAGTTCACATATGCTATAATGGAATCAAGAGAATGATCACTTGGAACGAGCATGCTATGAGATAAATATTGTTGACGGTTATGACCTCAAGACTACGTGACATCAAGATATGGTGATTTTGAGACTATGTGACATAGTGACTATATGACATGGGGTATTCATGACATATTGACAATCTGTGTTTTATCACACTCTGTGTGGTATCAACACTTCATGTGTTATGAATAATCTCTCTGTTATCGCCATTCTCTATGTTATTGACACACTATGTGTTATCAACAATCAATGTGTTACTAATACATGGTGTTCGATGGAATTCCAATGATAATACAAATTTATGTTTTATAAACTAATAAATATATATGAGATTACGGTATTATTTATGTTTGTTATAATATATGAATTTCTATGTGGTATACATCATGTATTTCTATCTGATATTCTTCATGTAACATCACAATTTTTTTTTAAAAAAATGAAATGCATGAATATTTGTTTTAATTATATATTTATAACTAGCCATTAAGCATAATTTTTCCAAATATATATTTTGAATTTCGATAAATGATCATCTATAATTGTGTTCAATAAGTTTTTTGGAGTCTAATGGAACAAACTTAATTTTTGTGAATAGTAACACAATCTTATGAATAGTTATATGAATAGTGATATGACCCTAATGAATACTAAATTTTATAATTATTCATTTCCTTAGGGAATAATGATAATTATATCTTGGTTAATTTATCAATGTGATATAAAATCATTTATTGTTTTATATTTGTTATTTTTGAATAAATTATGATTTTATTTAGAAATTAAAATAATAATATTTGGAAAATTATTTTCAAATTATTTTTTTCATTTTATGAATTCTACAAATCAATAAACGGTTAGGGTGAATTATTTGTATTTTTCTAAAAATCATGAATTTTCAATGAATAGTGAAATACGGTAAAATATTGTATATTCAAATAATTAGTTAAATATACTATCTATGAAATCATAAGTTATGCATGGAAACATGGTTCTAAATCACATGCCATTATTCCTATTTCTGGTCACTTGAATTGATACTATTCATATTCTTAAGCAATATTATTATAATATTGTTTAAAATAATGTAAAATATCATCTATCCTCCACTATAAATACAACCCTCATTTCCCCATTCCTCTATCACCTCTCGATCCATGATACCATCCTACGTTATATCCAATACTCATCCCAAGACTCTTACCTACATCCTAGATCTTTTTGTCTCACCAAAAGGAAAAAACAAAAATTATTAGAGAAGGATCTCAAGGACAATAGATCAAGAGTTAAACATCCTCTTTGGTTTTCATTATTTTATTTTCATTTTATTTTATATTCTTCTCCTTTCCACACATCCCCTTATCCAAAAGTAATGAATGATCCAGTAACATACATACTCTATATTCCATCATATTTTTGGAAGACTCTCCATTATACTTTTATCTCCTATCTCACTTATTAATGAAATTAAAACATCGTCTGTGATGTGTCAGTTTATCGACTCCGTGGACAATGTGTTCTCAATTTCATTTATTTTTTTTCAAGTCTAGTCACGAAAGAATTTTATAGTTGAAACAGATTATAATTTATGTATTTTATTTTATATTAGGTTCAGGAATCTTTTATCATACATGTTATTAATTTATAAAACATAATATGTTCTTTATTATCCAAGAATAACAAAAATATCCTAAACAAATATCAATAATGTTTTAACTCATTAATAATACTATGACATATTAAAAAAATATAAATTTTAAAATTTATGTATATAGAAATATTTAGATAAAATTTCATTCCAATTATGGAATTTCACTCCCAATTCACAAGAATATCCATCATGAACCGATCTTTGAAATCATGTAAATATGGAACCCAAAACAATGAAAGGAACAAAATACTAACAATTAATGGGTAAAACAATGTAATGAAATGATCATATAAGTTATAATAAATAGGGAAATATTTATATAAGATATAAATAATAGTATTTTAAAAAATATACATTAGGTTTAAACATGATTTAAGTATGACAAACATGAGTTAAGGGAATTCTTAACCCGATTTCCATTCTATTGGTTAACCATCTACTTCATTATATATGTGGTATTCAAATTGATTGTGTTATGGGTTTTATTTGTAATATGTTTAATTATTTTTATTTATAGGTTATATAAATATTCCATCCACTCTATTAAGTCTCTATTCTATTATATGTTATTTATAAGGGATATTTCTTTTAAAAATCCCCTATTAAATTTTGTTTTACGAAAATCAAAAGCAATGTTTCAATGCAATTATTCAGGTTTTATTATTGTGTTCATGATGTTGGGAATATGTTATGATGAATGGTGGGACCTATATCTCCCTCCAATGAATTGGGAATATGTATGTTGGAGGTTGGTCGTATGGTTATTCCAAATGTAATGGTGATGGTTACAAAACTGCAATGTAGCTGTGAGGGATATAAATTATAAGGTTGTAGAGAGTGTAACAAGAGTATGTAAGTAAATATACCATGATAAATTTATAGTTCTTTTTTGTTCTAATGTATTGTGGTAATCTTGTGGAAATATAATTTTTCAAAAATTAAGTATATACGGTTGATAGGTACATCTTTTTTAAAATGTTTTCATATGTTGCAAGTATTCATTGAAAAAATTGTTCTTTCCATAGTTTTATATCCCTTACTGGGTTTTTTACTAATCCCAATATCTTAATTTATTATAATAGGTTATAAGGATGTGTAAGACAAATAGTTAATACAATTTAAATTTTTGAATAACTATCCAAGAAATCATGTCTTATTTGAAAAGTTATATATTTGGAATGAAATGAATATTGTTTTATGGTATCCACTATGTATTAATGTGTAATGTTATGAATGTATTTCATCCCATTTCTAAAAATATATAGACATTAGAATATGATCAAGTTGAAGGTAATTTATTTATTGACTAAATTTAATATTATGTAATGTAATATGTGAAGGGCCCTTATATTTGGTATCAAAGGAAATGTTTATAAAATATTAGGGATTATGAGTTTTCCTTAAACATATGGTTAGTATCTATTTCTATTAATTAAGATAAATACATGTTTTATTACATTTTATATCAAGGAATGTCAGTTACAAATGGAATGAGGACGATCAAAAATGATATTCCTATATCTTCTTGATAACTTTATTATAATATTTATTGCATAGTCATGTCCAGATGATTCTGATACATATTCTAACATTCATCTCACTTTCATGAAATTGTTTGGAATTTTAGACACCTCCACTATACCTATATACCATCATGTATCATGGGTTGTATTTAATCAAATCTAAATTTCTCAATATTCTCTTAATTTCAATAAAGGTAAATATTATCACGGAATTCCAAAATATTTTACCTTATCACAAGATTTTGAAGTGTATTATGATTTTGGAAAAGGTACTAAAGAGGGAGACCCTTGTAAAACCCATTAATATGTGATTTTTCCATATAGTCTTTTAGAACATACCTTTTGTATTTTAAAAGGACCATTGATTGAATGATTCAACTCAAACTCGGTCCGACTGTTTTATAAAAAACAAGTCTTATCAGATTTTTTGAAATTATATGTCATATATTTTAATTTTATGAAATTATTTTTCTATCAACAACTATATGACCCAAGTTGAACATGGTGTATTTGGATAAAGAAATAAAATGATTTTTAAAAATCTCTAAATAATTGTTTCAAAGCATGGTCCTTATATTTATGCGAGCAAGTTGATGATGAAACCAGGTGCACACCATGATCAGGACACCCACACCTATTTAACAAGTAAATTAAATTACGAGGATGATATTTCCAAATAGATGGGATAATTTATCATCACATTTTAAAAAATATATAAATTCATGAAACTTTTTAATCTAAATTTTATAACTACCCTTTAATAATAATTTTATTACTTCTAGGTTTTGATTTTTAAAATACAATCATCTACAATTGTGTTCAATATGTTATTTGGATTCTAATGGAACCATTTTAATTTTTGTTTAATAGTAAAACAGACATATGAATATTAATATTAATAGTAATATGACCCTAATGAAAAGTAATATATATTATTATTTTATTTCATTAGGGCTTTATGATAATGCAATCTTGATTAATATTTCAATGGGATATAAAAGTAGTTATAGTTATAAAATTGTTTTTTTGATAAAATTAAGTTTTTATTTAAAAATAACATTAATAAGATTTAGAAATTTATTCTTTAAAAATGGATTTTATTTTTGAATAATACACATTGAAATATGGTTTTAGTGAATTTTTTAGATTTTTCTTATATTCATGAAGTTCTGATGAATAGTTAAATAAGTTAAAATACTGTGTATTCAAATTATCAGATAAATACACTATTTATGACATCATATGTAATTTAATGCCCCATGGTTCAAAGTAACATGAAATTATTACTATTTTGGGTCACATTTATTATGATTATTCATAGTTTTGTTAAAAAATATTATTATAATGATTAAAATAATGTAAAATACCTCCTCTTCTCCACTATAAATACCGTCATCATTCCCCTCTTCCTCCCTCACCTCTCAAGACTTGAGAAATACTTATGTTATGACCAATACACCTACTATGGATCTACCCCAAGTCCAAGAGCTTCTGGTCTCACCAATAGTCCAAAAAAATGGCCTTAAGAAGGATCTCAAGGAGAAGAGATTAAGAGATTAATAACTTATTTGGTAATCATTCTTTTATTTTCATCTTAGTTTATATTATTCTTCTTTCCTCACCCCACCTTATACAAAATGAGTGAATGATTTAGTATATTACATAATCTTTACTTTTTCATGTTTATTGAAGACTCACCACTATACTTCTTCTCCTCTCCCACTTATTCAAGAAATTAAAGCACCGTCAGTGATGTGTTGATTTAACAAAATCGTGGACGATGTGGTTTCAATTTCATTTAATTTCTTCAAGACTTCTCATGAAACAATTTTTATGGTTGAACTGGATTTTAATTAATGTATTATATATTATATAATCTTCTGTAATCATTTTCACATATGTTATTAATTTATAAATCAAAATGAGTTCTTTACGATCAAAGAATCTCCAAAATAACCTAAAAATATCAATAATGTTTTAACTCATGAATCATCCTCATGAAAGAATTAAAAATTAAAAATGGTATAATTTATGTTTCTAGAAATATTTAAATACCACTCCATTCCAATTCATTATTTTGACTCTAAATCGTCAAGAATATCCATCCTGAACTAATCCTAGAAATCATGGTAAGAATGCACCCAAAACAATGCTAGGAACAAAATATTAACAATTAAAGGGTAAAATGACGTAATTAAATTATTATATAAGGTATTATAAAGATTTATATGTTTCTTTTGTGTTATTAATAACAATAATCTAACCATTATATAAGTGTTTTAAAGATGATTGATGTAAGACAACCCCGAGGTAAGGAAATTCGTCATCCAATTTCAATTATTCTTGATAACCATATACTTCATTATCTATGTGGTATTAAAATTGTTTGTTTGATGGTTTTTGATTATATTATTTTGAATTAATATTATTTACAGTGTATATACATATTCCATCTACTCTATAAATTCTCCCTTCAATTATAATATATTTAGAAGGGACTTTACTTTTAAAAACCCCTTTTAAAATTTTGTTTTAGGAAATTCAAAATTAGTGTATTTATGAAATTATTCAGGATGCATGATTGTGTTTTAGTTGTTGGGAATTTTTTATGATGAATGGTGGGACCTATATAACCCTACAATGAATTGGGTATTTGTATTTTTTAGGTCTCTGTTATGGTTACTCTAATTGTAACTATGATGGTTACAAAAATTGTAAGGTAGCCGTGAGGGTTATAAATTATAAGGTTGATGAGAGGGTTAAAATACTATGAATGTAATTCCCCAAATATTCCATTATGGATCTATTTTTTTCTTATTTATTGTGGTAATATTTTTTAAATCTCATTTTTCACAAATTAATTATACATGGGTGATAATTACATCTTTTGAAAATGTTCTCATACATTATAAGTATTCATGGACTAATGTGTTCATTCCTTTTTTTATCCATTATTGAGTTTTTTCTCATATCATGTTATTAAATTATTATCACAAGTTATAAATATGTGTATGGAAAAAGGAATAAATGTTAAATGTTTGAATACCAATTAACGAAATCCTGTTTTTTTAAAGGTTTTATATTTGTAAAGAAATGAATATTGTTTTTATGGTATCCACTCTATATTAATGTGTACTGTTATGAATGTATTATGTATCAATTTTATAAATCTATAAATTTGAATGGATCCTCAATATGAAGTGGATTTCGTTTTTGACTAAATTCAAGATTATGTAATGTAATAAGGGCAGGGTCCTTATACATCATGTATTTTTGTGTGGTATACTTCATGTATTACTCTATGGTATACTTTGGGTATTTATGTGTGGTATACTTCATGTATTTCTATAAGTTATACATCATGTATTTCATAGTGTTGTTCCTTCATAGTGTTCCTTTTTGGTGTTCCGTAGAGTCCTTCATTAGTGGTGTTCCTTCATGGTGTTCCATCGTGGTGTTTCATAGTGGTGTTCCTTCATGGTGTTCCTTAGTTGTGATTCTTAGTGTTGTTCCTTTGGGGTTTTAGATTATAGTGTTACATCATGGTTTCCCTTAGTGGTGTTTCTCAGTGGTGTTCCATCATGATGATCCTTAGTGGTGTTCCTTTATAGTGACCCATCGTGGGGTTCCTTCATTGGGTTCCATAGTGGTGTTCCTTTCTGGTGTTCTTTCTTATTGATATATACTGGTGTTCTTTATTTGTGTTCCTTCATGATCTTCCTTTGTCACACCCTAGTCAACCTTTTATTTTATCTTATAGTTTCTTTTGACCTATTTAAAAATATTTTGGGGTTTGGGTTGAGTCCCGAACGAAAATTTTTTTAGTCATGTTAAAAGTGCGTGTTTTTCAGCTAACGTCATTGAGCGCCTGGGCAGAACGCATTTTGGATACCCCGTGCAGTGCCGCATAGACCTCGGCATGATCCGCTTACCTTCGAAAAATTTAAAATGAGTGATTTTTGTGATATATTGTGTTGTTTGAATTTTTTTATGGTTACTAATTTATTATTATTATTATTATTATTATTATTATTATTATTATTATTATTATTTTAGGTCGGTGCGTGGGCACCGAACGACTAACGAAAGTCATGCGATAAGTCAAAGTACCATAAACTACGGTATTTGAAGCGACTGAATAAAAATAAATTGAATTATTGTCAAAGAGTTGTTATTATTGAAGTTATAATTTTTTTTCATTTTTTTGTTTTGTTAATAAAGTTGTTGTTATTATTCAGTGTATTATTAATATTATTTTTATTAGGGTTATAATTAGTATATAATAAATTTATTGTTACTAATTATTATTATTCTTTTTCTTTTCTAAATTACTTTATTTTCCTTTTTCATTCATTTATATTTTTTTACTCTCTGACCCTAGATCCTCATTCTCGTTTATTTTCTTCTCCCGTAGCCCCCTTGAGTGCCGCCACCTCCTTTTTCTCTCCCCTTCATCCCCCTTCTAGCGCTCTAGCCTCCTCCTACTCGAATTATAGTGCCCCACCATGTCTCCCTTCAGCCAACTCCCTTTCTTACCATGCACCGGCTGCAGCAGCTCTATCCGGCCAGTGACGCCCTGACACAGCGCCCCTGCTGCATCGCGCCTCCTTCCATGGCCCTTCTATCCCTTACACAGCGCAACCCCCCAGGTTTCTCCTGTTGTGAGAAGGCTCCGCCTCCCTCAATCTCCCCCTGGTTCCCCATCCCTTCCTTATGTGATCCCCCAGCTGCATACATATGCCGCCCCGTCTGGCCTCTCCTGCACCGGCGCACCCGTGGCCTTCTCCATGTGCAGTGCAACACCTCCCAACACCACCTCCTAGCTTCGGAAGCCCCCTGTTTTCTCCTCCTGCTGAAGCCGCTCCTGCAGACTCCCTACGCGCACACCTACGACTCCGCCTCTAACAGAAACTGCTGACACTCCACATTCCTCCATTGCGTGCTCCAACCTAGCAATGGTGACCCCCCTCCTACTAGCCAGGCTCCCTTGCCCTGCACTTCCAGCCGTCCGGCATCCCCCTGCTAGACTCACCGAACTTCTGTGACACCCGCTAACCACATTGACACTTGTCGCACCTCCCGCACCCTTCCCTTTCTCTCCATCCAGCAACCGAGTAAGCCGTCACCCTCACCCTACGCAAACATCATCGCCCGCGTGGGCTGACTAGTGGCGCACCATCCGGCGCGCCCCCACCTCGCACCCATTGTCCAGCCGACTCCCCCTAACATCCACACCCTCTAGTGCGCCCCCTTTCACCCCCGCTGTCCGACAAGCCCCCCTGCAGGTCCGCCGTCATCCACATTAGACTTCACATCGCCGTTGATGATGTTGGTGACCTTTCAAGTGCACTGCAACAACACGCTAGTCATTTTTTCTATCGCACAAACGCTCTGGTTGAGTGCATCTCCGCATCGAGGTGAGGTTTGTGTTTTCTCTTCCGTGAATTTTCTGATAATTGGTTTAATGTATATTGTGTTTAATTAAAATTTGTGCGAACATAGTTTTTAAAATATTTGAGTTTTTTTATTAGTTCCGTGAGAAGATTAGTCTTTAAATGAGTTTAGTTTGGGTTTTATATCTTATAGCATACTCATGTGGTTTCAGATGAGTTTTTATGAAATCCAATCATGAGTTGTTTAATCACTTTTTATAAATTGTGAAATTAGTTTATTTAACTATGAAAGTGGTGTGTATTTTGTTCGGTAGGGCTTGGGTGTGAATTTTATTTAAAAATGGTATTTGAATTAGTTCTATTTATGTGAAGTTGTGGGGGTCTCTTTGGAATTTCTTTATACATTTTGTTAAAGTGGTTTAGTAAATTATATGGAAGGTGCGAGTTGTGTTTTGAAAATATGTCGAGGAATATATTTTGTGTTGTTTATTCATTTGGTTTTATTTAAGTTAGTGCTTATGTATTTTGGTTGTTGTGCGTTTGTTGCAGCGCCTTGGCGAGGTTATTCCACAAAATTGTGGTCGTCAGCCCGCACGTGCTTGTGTGCTCGCTCAAGGCATGTAGCGTCATCATGTTTCGACTACGAGTCGAGGGAAGTCCCCCACAACACTTACCATTAGATTTAGAATTTACTAATTGCTTGATGTTTTATTAATTTTAATAAATTGGAAATAATATAATATAATTAAATTTTATATTATTATTTGGTGCGAAAAGAGCCATTTATTTTATACCGAACATTTGAAACATTTTCTTGATGAGCGGACACCCAGTATTGAACGAATGCCAATTTTGCCTTTAAACATAATTTACAAAATTAAAAATGTACTTCAAGTTTTAAATATATATTATTTCTTCTGAACAAGGGATTTGAGCTTTCTCGAGAAATGAGGTTTTTCTTTAAAGTTTGTGAAGGCCCATTTTTCACATTAATAAAATAAATTATTTTGGAAAACCCATTCAGGGGTGATCTTTGGTGTGTGTTGATTGAGTGAGTTTTATGTGATTTTTGTGCATCGTGACTGAGTGATTTAAATTGTGGACTCATTCCTTATTATTGTATGTGTTGGCATGGGAACCTGGCATATTGAGTGAATCTTCTGAGAACGATTGCTGCACTAATTTAGACCACACACTGGCTAGTAGACCCATAGAAGGGGAATACTAAGTTATTGCTGCTATGGGGATTGGGCCCCTCAGTTAGGACATGTAGGTCCATACCGGGTATTAGTATGGGCGTTATGACATCATCAAGTTAGGGAATTCCTTCAGGATGAGTCGGATGTATAGTATGCTCTAGATTGTTCACGATCTTCTAGTTTCGACCCATTTTCCCTTTACTGTTTATTTGAATGTGGCAGATGATTGAGGGGTCTAGTTTGGTAGTTGGCCCATGTGTGCCACTTTTTCCATTTCCCATAGTGTGTGTTGTGTGTTGTGTGTGATTTCCCTTTTGACTAACAACTAATGTTTGGATTTCTAAATTATCCTAAAAAAATTTAAAAATGCTTTTCACATGTTTCTTTCAACATTATACCTGTTCTAAATTAAAAAGGGAAATGGACTGTTACTTGTTTTTTTAAATGAAAGCGTGTGTGGAAACGATATTTTATATAATTTAGTGCAAACCTGGAATAGATAAATTCTTTATTTAATGGTATGTCCATTAGGAATAAAATTAGTCGGGTTTACCTACTGAGTTATTCTACTCACGCCTATAGTTTTTTTCTGTTTTTAGTTTCTATTGAATGTTTAATAGAACTCTCTCGTTGTGGGGGAGATTTGGTTGTGGACTGGTGAGCGACTCTCGGACTCGTGAGGAGTTTTGGTCTCGGTCAGGTTAGTTGTTGTTGTTGTTCGTTCTTTCTTTTTTTGTTGTTTGTTTACTTTGTGTTGTTCTGTTTTCTTTCCACTGTTTTATTTTTTTTCTTTGGGAGAAATCATTCCCTCTTTCTCTGTTTGATGCCCTGGTGCTTGTCGCCAGCCTGAGAGGATCGGGAACGCCTCTTGGGCCATGTCACGGGCCGGCTCAGGTGACCGGTTCAGGGATGACCCATGTTGGTTCGTGACAAAATGGTATCAGAGGAGGTCGGCGCCTGAGCGGACCTTGTTTTTCATAGCGCTCATTGTTATTTGGGGTCGTCATGGTAGAAGGAGTAAAATTGTCGGGACTCGGGGCGTATGGGTGAGAAGGACGTCATAAACCCTTGCACGTTCTGAACCTCAGGTCACCATGAGATGTTTGGGTTGTTGGTGTCTTTTTGGTTTCTTTGACTTGTTTTATATTGGGAAATGAAATGGGAGTCAAGAAAGTGACCTCTGTGAGAACACATGGTCTAGAAAGCCATGTGGAGCTGGGGACATTTCCTTAGAATTCTCTCAGTGATGATGGTGTGATAGGAGTATGGCTGCCAACCATATGTTCGAGTCACCCATCATCACTAGTTCCCCCTAGTGAATCATGTGAGTGTTCCTTCATTCTGAAAGTATTTTTGAAAAGTGTTATTTTGGTATTTGAAATGGTAGTGACCGTGTTTTGATTATGTTCTTTGTTTCCTTGTTCTTTAGTGTTCACCCCCACGACGGTTTGACGGATGCCCATGGTGCAGCTTCGGGTGGTGCACCCCTAGAGAATCCTCCAGTTGATCAGCCCACAGACTATGTTCTGGAATTTCGAAAGTTGAAACAGCCCCTGTTTTATCATCACGAAGATCCACTTGAGGCAGGGGAGTGGTTACCGAAGATTGAGAGAATGTTCAGTTTCATTGGGTTTCCTGAGTCATTAAAGGTTAATATGTCTACCTTTATGGTTGAAGGCCCAACCTGGAAATGGTGGAAGTTTGTGTCTCGGAACAAGACATGAGAAGACCTGACATGGTTTTTTTTCAAGTCATTGTTCATCCAACAACACTTCTCTGAGTTGAAAAATCTGAGGAAGAGGATGGAGTTGGGTTGTCTTCCACAGGGTGTTGAATTGGTACTGGAATTCTATCAAAGTTTCATAGACCTAGTTCCATATGATCAGTGGTTTATTGCTAATGCTCCTGGGAAGGCTCAAAAATTTGAGTCTGGACTTTAACCTGAGCTGTGATCAAAAGTGGAAGAGCTCAACCTAATCACCATCTCGTATGTTATGGGGAAAGCCTTTTTGGCTGAAGGTGGGATAGTAGGAGGACTTGAGGTGGCGAATCCTCCAGTTTTGGGAAGCAGTGCAGAGGATGGTGATAAGAAGAATGAGAAGCGACCTGATGCTAGTGGTGCTGGTAGAGGAATCAAGAGACCTTCAGACCATCAATCATCTTCTTCACAGCACAATGTTGTGACCTATCACTTGTGTGGTGGACGAGGTCACAAGAGGCCGACCTGCCTGAGTTCTTCGAGACCCTACTACACCTGTGGACGTTGGGTTCACTTGCATCGATTCTGTCGTGGTGTTTCCAAGAACCAAAATGAAGCTAGACTTGGCTCATCGAAGGCCACCTTAGCCTGTCAGCAGGAGTAGGGCGATGTTTGGAGATCGTTTTTATGTTTTCTCTTTGCGGTGTTTCTTTGGTGTAGTAATCGTCTCTTGTAGTGTTTGGGGGTTCCTTTTCTTTCTGTTGTAAGAATGGTTGTGGTTGAACCTTTAAAAACTATTATTTTTATTCGAATGTTTTTGGTGAGGTTCTGGTTTTTGGTGTTATGTTTGGGGATTTTTGAAGCCTAACTGCGAGGAAAGATATGCTTCAATCATCAGTGCTCTAGCTATAGGCCTCGGAGTGATGCTGGTGCATAGTCAGGAGAACCCCAACAGTGAATAAGGGCCTTGGTTTAATCTCAGACTATAGTGTGGTATGGTAGGTGTGTTTCTGAGAGTGTGACGTTGTTGATGGGGAGACGAAAATAGTTTTGATGCTCTGTTAGTTGGGCACTTCCCTTCTACCCCCCCCCCCTCATGGTGGGGGTTTCTGGTCCGTGTGGATGGTTTTTAAGTTCGTTTAATCTGATCAGTTCTTATGGTAGGGAGACCCACACTGGGTCTCATAGAGTTACACCGAAATTAATTTGGAGTTAGCCCGATCCTTATGGTGGGGATTCCATTCTGGCCTCCCCATGTCAGTATATTTGAGTTTTTTTTATGTATCATTTGGTTATAGGTGGCCTTGTGCGGAACCACCTAATCGTGAGTTCGTCTTCTTGAGTTGACGTTGAGATTGGAGTACACCCAACGGTTTCGTTGGACTATGATTATAGGGATCAGTCTTGGAGTTGATTTAAGTTCGTTCGTTCCTTGGTTGAAATTGATGCTTTGGGTTCTTCTTGGTAACAATTAAGGTGATCTTGTTTTAAAAATGACTTGTGTGTCATGGGTTTTTCCTTTCTATTTGGATAGATCAACTGGAGGTGCTTAATCTTTTAGGGATGAGTGACACTTAAGGATTTTCATTTTTGGGTCTTGATCCTGTTTGGGATTTCTGAGGGAAGAAAGCGTTATGGTGGGGAGGATTGTCACACCCCGCTCCACCTTTTATTTTATCTTATAGTTTCCATTGACCTTTGTAAAATTTTGTTGGGGTTCGGGTTGAGTCCCGAATGAAAAACTTTTGAGTCATGTTAAAAGTGAGCATTTTTTAGCTGACGTCATTGAGCGCCTGGACAGAGCGCATTTTAGATACCATGCGCGGCACCGCTTAGAAATCAACACGATCTGCTTGCATTTGGAAAATTTAAAATGAGTGATTTTTGTGATTTATTATTTTGTTTGAATTTTTTTGGTTAATAATTTATTATTATTTTATTATTATTATTATTATTATTATTATTATTATTATTATTATTATTATTATTTTAGTTCGGTGCACGGGCACCGCATGACTAGAGGAAGTCATGCGATAAGTCAAAGTACCATACACCTATGGTATTTGAAGCGACCGAATAAAAATAAATTGAATTATTGTCAAAGAGTTGTTATTTTTGAAGTTATAATTTTTTTTTGAATTTTTTTTGTTTTGTTATTAAAGTTGTTGTTATTAGTTGGTGTATTATTAATATTATTATTATTATGGTCATCTTTAGTATATATTAATGTTATTGTTATTAATTATTATTATTATTTTTCTTTTCTTAATTCGTTTATTTTCCTTTTTCTTTCTTTTCTATTTTTTACTCTCTAACCCTAGATCCCCATACTCGTTTCTTTTCTTCTCCTGTAGCCCCCTTGAGTGCTGCCACCCCCTTTTTATCTCCCCTTCTTCCACCCTCCTAGCACGCTAGCCTTCTCCTGCATGAATTGCAGCGCCCCACCGTGTCTCCCTTCAGCCAGATCCCTTTCCTACCATGCATCGGCTGCAGCAGCTATATCCGCCCAACGATGACCTGACACAGTTCCCCTGCTGCATCACGCCTCCTTCCATGGCCCTTATCTCCCGTGCACTATGCAGCCCCCCTGGGTTTCTCCTGTCGCGAGCAGGCACCACCTCCCTCCATCTCCCCCTGGTTCCCCTTCACATCCCTACATGATCCCCCAGCTGCCTACCTACGCCGCCCCGTCCAGCCTCCCCTACCCCAGCACACCCCTTGGACTTCTCCATGTGCAATGCAACACCTCCCAACACCACCTCCCAGCTCCAGCTGCCCCATATTTTCTCCTCCTGCTGAAGCCGCTCCTACGGACTCCCTACTCGCATGGCTACGACTCCACCTCTGATAGCAACTGATTACCACTCTGCGTTCTTCCGTTGTGCACTCTAGCTTGGCAGCGTCACCCCCTCCTACTGGCCAGGATCCCTTGCCTAGCACGCATCATCTACGCCCTTCGCTTCCAGCCATCCGGCGTCCTCCTTCTGGACTCACGGGACTTCTGCGATACTCGCCTACCTCCTTCCCACTTGTTGCACCTCATGTGCCCTTCCCTTTCTCCCCGGACAGCAACTGAGTAGTCCGTCACCCTCACCCTGCGCAAACCAAGTCGCCAGCATGGGATGACCAGCGGCACCCCCACCGGCGCACTCCCACCTCAAACCTGTTGTCCGGACGACTCCCCCTAGATACCTCACCCTCTAGTGCGCCCCCGTTTTCCCTCGTTGTCTAGCCAACCCCCCTGCAGGTATGCTGTCAGCCACACTAGCCTTCGCGTCAGCATTGACGACATTGGTGACCTTTCATGCGCACCACAACACCACGCTGGTCGTTTTTTCTATCGCACAACCGCTCTGGCTAAGCGTGTCTCTGCATCGAGGTGAGGTTTGCATTTTCTCTTTATTGAATTTTTTGATAATTGGTTTAATGTATGTTCTGTTTAATTAAAATTTTTGAGAATGTAGTTTTTAAAATAATATAGTTTGTTTAATTAATTCAGTGTGATGTTTAGTCTTTAAATGTGTTTAGTTTCCATTTTATATCTTATAGCATACTCATGTGGTTTGAGATGCGTGTTTATGAAATCCAATCATTAGTTGTTTAATCACTTTTTATAAATTGTAAAATTAGTTAACTTAACTATGAAAGTGGTGCATATTCTATTCAGTAGGGTGTGGGTGTGAATTTGATTAAAAAAATGGCCGTTGAATCAGTTTTTTTATGTGAAGTTGTGGGGGTCTCTTTGGAATTTCATTATACATTTTGTTAAAGTGGTTTAGTAAATTATGTGGATGGTGTGAGTTGTGTTATGAAAATATGTCGGGGTATTTATTTTGAGTTTTTTATTCATTTGGTTGTTTTAAAATGTTAGTGTTTATGTATTTTGGTTGTTGTGCGTTTGTTGCAGCGCATTGGTGAGGTAATTCCGCGAAATTACAGTCGTCAGCCTGCGCGTGCTTGTGCGCCCGCTCGAGGCCTGTCGCGTCATTTTTTTTCGACTGCAAGTCGAGGTAGGTCCCCCAATGCACTTACCTTTAGATTTAGAATTTATTAATGGCTTGATGTTTTATTAATTTTAATAAATTGGAAATAATATAATATAATTAAATTTTATATGATTATTTGGTGCGAAAAGAGCCGTTTATTTTATACCAAACACTTGAAACATTTTCTTCACAAGCGGAAACCTAGTATTGAAATAATTCCCATTTTTCCTTTAAAAATAATTCACAGAATTTAAAATGTACTTCTAGTTTTAACGATATTTGATTTCTTTTGAACAAGGGTTTTGAGCTTTCTCGAGAAATGAGGTTTTGCTTTAAAATTTGTGAAGTCCCATTTGGCACTTTAATAAAATAAATTATTTTGGAAAACCCATTCAGGGGTGATCTTTGGTGTGCATTGATTTTGTGAGTTTTATGTGATGTTTTTGCATCGTGGCTGATTGATTTAAATTGTGGACGCACCCCATTTAATTGTATGTGTTGACAGGGGGACATGACATATTGAGTGAATCTTCTGAGAATGATTGCAGCACAAGTTTAGACCATGCACTGGCTAGTGGCCCCATAGTAGGAGAATACTACGTTATTGCTGCTATGGGGATTGGGCCCCTCAGTTAAGCCATGCAAGTCTATACATGGTAGTATTATGGGCGTTTTGACGTCATTGAGTTAGGGAATGCCTTCAGGATGAGTCAGATGTATAGTATGTTCTTGATTGTTCATGATCTCCTAGGTTTGACCCATGTTAACTTTAGTGTTTATTTGAATGTGGTAGATGATTGAGAGGTTTAGTTTGGTAGCTGGCCCTGATGTGCCACTTTCTCCATTGCCCTGATTCTGTGTTGTGTGTTGTGTGTGATTTCCCTCATGACTAACAACTAAAGTTTGGATTTCTAATTTATTTGAAAAAATGTTTTAAAATGAAATGCACCTATTTCTTTCAACATTAAACTTGTTATAAATTAAAAATGGCAATCTACTGTTACTTGTTTTTTTAAATGAAAGCGTGTTTGGAAACCATATTTTATATAAATTAGTGCAAACCTGGAATTGATATATTATTTTTTTAATGGTATGTGCATTGGGAATAAAAGTGGTCGGTCCTACCTAATGGGTTTTAATACTCACGCCTATTTTTTTCCTATTTTTAGTATCTATTTCATGTTTACTTGAGCTCACTCGTTGTGGGCGAGATTTGGTTGTGGACTAGTGAGCGACTCTCGAAGTCGTGAGGAGTTTTGGTCGTGGTCAGGTTTGCTGTTGTAGTTGGTCGTTCTTTCTTTCCATGTTGTTTTTTTTACTTTGTGTTGTTATATTTTTTTTTCCGCTGTTTTATTTATTTTATTTGGGAGAAATCGCTCCCTCTTGCTCTCTTTGATGCCTTGGTGCTTGTTGCCTGCCTGGGAGGATCGGGAACGCCTCTCGGGCCATGTCACGGGCCGACTCGGGGGGGACCGGTTCATGGTCGACCTGTGTTGGTTTGTGACATCTTTTGTGGGGTGATTTAGTGGTCTTCGCTAGTGTAATTCATATTTAATTTCCTATGTAGTATATTTCCCTTATGATTCCAGGGTGTTCTATAGATAACTGTTCTAGTCACCCAGGTACGAGCTTTTCACCCACGCGTTGTCTCTTCTGTAGACAATTGTCATTTTGACGGAGTCATATGTGGAACAAGGATAAGGTGGTTCTTAGAGAGATCATATAGTCGAGGTGTTATCATGTGACTTTAGACAACTATCCCCTTACCTACCATTTATGTATGGTTTTATACAGATGATATTTAGGAAATTGTGTGTTCACTATTATAGACTCTTACTTGTAGTGAGCTTATATTCATTCAAGATTTAGGTTCTACTGTTCTACTTTCATACTCTATTTTTTGTATCATTGTGGTATTCATGATTTTTTTCATAGCATTTTTACACTTCATCATTTGGTCTTGGATATGTGTGTCTGTATAGGTACATAAAAAACTACCTCCCATTTGTGGGATATGCCTACTCAATGATAGTCACCTACCCTTAGCCTATCAGTTGCGAGCATGGGGTAGTCAGGACATGGCCCCCTATGGGAGGATTCGTGTAAGAGTGTTATCATGGTATTTCATTTAAAATTAAGAAAAAAATGTATATAAGTCTGGTTTTGGGAAAAGGATTTAATTTTTTTGAGTTTTCATTTCATGCTAGGGAAACAAGTAATGGTGCAACATCTTATGTATCCATACACCAGGGCTTTGAATTCTAATATTTTATATGGTATGTGAAACAATGTTTGGAATAAAAAATAATGCTACGTGTATCATATAGAATTTGGGTGTGTTATAATATCCTTCTTGAGTCCTATCACGAAGTAAATTCTATTGATTATGGTACATTTTGTTATATTTCATGATGCCTCCATATAGAGAACTATCCAGGATTCCACCTTGTGATCACGAGATTGATCTATTCGGTGACAAGACATCCGTACAAGGATTTGTACTTGAGATATCACCTCCATGTTGTAAACCGGCTATACCACCACCTGAAGAGGAGTGCATGGTACCAGTATTACCAGCAGATGAAAAGGACATGTAGACTGTGCCATATAAGATTCAGAGATAGAGACCCATGTGGTTTTGAGCTGATCAAACACACAAGCGACTAAGTATTATCATGAGGTGGTGATCTGAGTTTTTTGTCTATTGAAGATACTAGTAGATCATATGGTGTTCTTAATAGTGATCCTTCTACATGATTTCAAACGGACATTATGGTGTTTTGATACCAGATCATATGATGATGAGACTTTTCTATGGATAGTGTTTGACAACCTTTTAGGAGAGGAGTTATCACACTATAGCTAAGGGATATGTGTGTCCCAGAGGTTTATAGACTACAAGGATGACTTATCAGTATCAGATTATCCATCATGGTATACCAACCTTTTCTTGTAGTCGATAGATAGGATAAATGAATAGTACATCTGGGCTCATACTATCAAGAGAGGTCAATGCAGGGACATCTCATCCAACATTATCCCTCTGTTCCTTCCTACATGTTCTAGGGTGTTAGGGAGAAACCTTTTGGTCAATATTCCCTTGGATGAATAGATAAATCCATTAATAGTCTTTTATGGGCATGGGGGAGAATATATATCATCAAAGAGACATACATGGAAGAGGTAATGGGAGAGCAGTCGGAGGTTGGCATACATTTTTGCATGTTACCACCCCCACCCACTTGTTTTCCACACTAGACTCAAGGAGAGTGAAGATATGGGAAGGGATAGCTGCATGTATTCGTGGGATATGACCCAGTGGATCCAAGAATGATTAGGGCTATGATTTGTGCCTCTTTTAATTTAACTGTAGTATTGATAGACACAAGGACTTGCCATTCTATTATTTCCATGAATCTTCATTGAGAATCAGATATTCCAGATGAATCCTTGAATCAAACTTCATGCATATAGACTCTTGATAGAGGAGACCCAATGATCATTAACTTGTAAAAATAGTTTGCCATGACTCTTAGAGGCTATATTTTCGGTTGTGATCTTTTAGTAGCATCATCGAGGCCTTTCGACATCAATCTTCATATAGACTGGTCGCCTACATTTCAAGATCAAATTGATTGTTTTACGCAACGAATGAGTTGTGTATGTAGTGGTGGAATGAGTTTTTCCATGCTGGTGAAAAGGGAAACTAGGAAGCACATAATGGACTCACAAAAAGAGGGGTACAAATGATTTATCATCAATTGGCTTTACTAACCCTCTATACAGTGGGAATTTGGAGTCCCCCAAATAATATAGTGGTCAAGGAGTTATATTGGATCTATAAACTTTTGATATATATAAAATTTATAGAGTTAAACAATGATTATAACGTAGAAATTTTTTCTACTCTTGGGAAGGGTAACATGGTGAAAAATAATCTCCGCATGAGATAGAGATTGTAGTTGTCGAAGGAGGTGTTGAAGAAGTTTCGCTTATTGCAATTATCCTTTGTTAATGGATATTGAATAGCTTAAATCCAATTAGTAGTCATTAGCCCTCCACTCTTTTAGCATTTTTGGGAAGCACAACACAGAGATCTGTAATATGAGAAGTTACGTTCTCAGATGTCCATAGGGATTGCACCTCATGTATATTCAAAATGTGAGGAGAACATCATTCTTTCCAGAGGGTTCTCAGTAGTACCAGTGGCATTGTGGGAGGAGGTTTTGAGGGAGCTCCATACATCACCTTTGGCGGTACATCCGGTTGTGGAGAATTTGTACTAGGACATCAAATGCCTTTTTTGGTTTCCAGTGATATTAATGGGAATCAAATAGTTTGTCTCTTGAGACCTCACTTTTCAGTAAGTGAACGCTAAGAAACAGGTTCTTGTTATATTAAAACAACCCCTTGAGGTGTTATTATTTAAGTGCGATGTGATATATATGGACTTTTTAATGAGTATACACATACGTCCAAGGAAAACGATACAATCTGTATGATCATTGACTGACTCAACAAGTCAGTCAACCACCAAAATAGTCATGATCAGAGTTCAGTAGATGGCTTAGGACACCTCCATATGTTCATGAGATTGTTTTACTGAATGTAAATCCATAGATAATGGTTTTAGATATGGATGTTCATTTTACATACTGATCATGGATATCTCTGCTTTATTGTATAGTATTATTTGTGGATGGTTTATTCCTATTGCGAACATTAGGTCACAATGCATGAATCTCCATGAGAGCACATGTGTGTAGGAGGCTCAGTTTTGTGCTTTGTACCCTCATCAGTTTTGTTAGCCCTTTTATTTGGATTTACATGATGTAAAAACATTTGGTGGGGAGTATTTAGCGAGTCATATCTTCAAAAATTATTTGCAGAACATTTTTAGGAAAATTCCTTGACCATGCGCTATGATGGTGTGAAATTCTATGACTTGGTGAGACTGAAACAATTTTTTAAAAAATGTGAAATTTTTAATAGCACATGCATGTAGTTTTATTGAAAAAGTTTAATAACTCTTAAATTGGTGCTAGGATAAATAATCTGTGGTCACTATTGTGTTCATAGAAATGAAATTACTTTAGGTGATTCCTAACACTGGACAACGCGGGACAGCTATGAATGATAGTTTTTCAACGTTACCGAAAATAATATAACAAAATAAAAATTATTTTATTTTCAAATCCTAATAACTCATGAACAGATAGTCATATTGGAAATATGAGGCCATCTTTGAGATTGTAATGTTGTGTTTTCCCTAGGTGTTAATTAACATTATTCGATATAGGTCTTCTATGGAAAACCCCAAAATGGATATAATTGTCATTAAAGAATTTAAAGATACATTTTTTTGTTCACATTGTAACGATTTACATTAAAACATCCTTATATTGAAATTTATGGGTTAACTACATAACCATATGAATGATAAAGAATATCTAGAGTGAGCTTAGAAAAAGAATTCTCTTGTGTGAATGACAACCAATCAGATATCACATCATAGATCACCATGCCAACAGAGTTATAGGATATCATCAAAGATGACAAATAAATTGTTCCTCAATAACGACTGATCCAAAAATCCGGTCAAATGTTTCTTTACATGTTATTTTCCTCTATTATTTATATCTATGAATAATGAGAAATAATACATGACTGGATTATAAATTGGATTGATGATTAGTTGCAGGAGGTATTTTTTTGGGTTTGTGGGATTCAATTTGATCTATCTCTAACCCAAACTACCTATATGTCAATAATTTTCCAAGAATGATTTTCCAAAAATTTTAAACCATTACTGTGTGCATTTATCCCTTTGTTCTAGATGTTCTTAACTGTTGAAGCCCCTAAGGTTCCCAGATCAACGTTTCATGGTGGTTCTATTCACGATTTCGACCCCTGTAGGGATGGAGAGTTTGATGAAAGCCAAAATAAGTGGATATCACGTCCGTAAGATTATGGTTATGGCTTGGTTTCTTAAAATATATGACTATAAAAATAAAAGCAGCCCATGGAACCATGACCACTAATGGATGGAATCGGCCCACTACAGCAGCCATGTATGGGTGGGGAGGATGGTGGTGAGCCACCGGTGGGCTAGCAGTAGAGAAATGACACCTCATAGTTGGGCCACATTGGATATATTTCATGAACGATGGTCGTTAATCTTGTGGGTGATGTGGCAGGAGGAGGCTACGAACACAGAAGGAAGTCCATGTGGAACCCACAGTGATGCCAAGGTCGTTGTGTAGATGGAGGAGGCGAGCTGGACACATAAAACATGGGCCAATGCCATGTCTACTAGAGGCCCATGACCCAGGAAGACTGTTTTTGGACACTGAGCTAACCTGTTGTGTAGGGTGGATCCATAGTGTTGGTCCCTCTAGTAGCCCAGAAGTGTTGGCTAGTTCTAGACCGACCGGAACGATAAAGGTCTTGTCGGTCAGTTAGGGTATTATTAGCCTGTCATTTGGGTTAGATCTAGACCAATCCCGGGGCATACCTTTTTATAGAAATATTTGTAACATTAAATCCATGTTTTTTCTTCAAAATATTTTTATGGCATTGGGACCCTTGTAATAAGATGGTCCTTCTGAGTTACATTAGTTAAGTCTTTGTATTTGATCACATACGTACTCAATGCATCAAGAGTATGTTCTTATAGAATGAGCATGATATGTGTGACATATCATAAATGGCTATGACCTCGAGACTATGAAACGTGGGAAATGCATGAATTATCAAAACTCCATGTGTTATCAACACTCTATGTGTTATTGAAAATTTGTGTGTTATAAACACTACTTGTGTTATCAATAAATCATGTGTTATCTACACACCATGGGTCTCTGATACAAGGTGTTCCATGGAATACATTTGATAATCCTAATTTCTATTCTATAGAATAACACATGTGTGAGATTAATGAACTATTTATATGTGGTATAATATATGTATTTCTGTGTGTTATACTTCATGTATTTATATGTGGTATTCTTCATGTATTTCTATGTTTCAAACATCATGTATTTTGTGTGTGTTATAATTGGTGTATTTCGATGTGGTATAATTCATGTATTTATGTGTGGTATGATTTTTGTATTCCTTATCTGTTTTCCCTCATGGTGTTACTTCTTGGTTTTCTTTCATTTGTGGTATTCCTTCATGGTGATTTTTCATGGTGTTCCTTAGTGGTGTTCTTTTGTGATGTCCTTTAGTGATGTTCTTTATTGGTGTTCCTTAGTGGTGTTTCTTCATGGTGTCCCTCAGTGGTGTTACTTATTGGTGTTCCTACATGGCATGACATGGTGATGTACATTTGTGGTGATATATTGTGGTGTTTCTTCATGGTGTTTTTTCATGGTGTTCCTTAGTGGAAATCCTTTGTGGTTTTCCATCATGGTGTTCCTTAGTGGTATTCTTTAGTTGTATTCCTTGATGGTGTTTATCAGTGGTGTTACTTATTGAACTTCCTTCATGGTGTTACTTTTTAGAGTCCATTAGTCTTCTTCTATAGTGGTGTTATTTTATAATTTACTATATAGTATATTTCCTTTGTTTTTTCAGGGTTTCCTAATGTGCATTGTTTTACTTGCCCCTATATGGAATTTTCCTGCACATGTTCTTTATTATGTAGACATTCGATGGTTTAAAAGTGTCCTGGGAGGAATTAGGACCAGGTTGTTCTTAGAGTGACAAGACAGCCAAAGAGTGCTCTTGTAACTTCAGAATGTTATCCCCACACCTACACTATATGTAATGTTTTCTATAAAGGAGCTTCAAAAACTAGTGTGTTCACTACTTCAAACTCTTACATTTGGTGGTCTTGTATCATGGCCTTATTTAAATTCTCATTCTCTACTATTTTACCCTATTATTGGTATCTTAGCGGTATAAATTATTATTAACATAGAGTTTTTAAATTTTATCATTTTGGGCTACGATATGTGTAGATGTGTATAAGTAGTTATGCTAATGCCTCCCATTTGTGGGATTTTCCTACTCAAAGCTACTCAATTGTGATAATATGGTGAATTGGCCTATAATTTAGATTATTTATAAAAAAAGAAATAAACATATGATTATCACCCCCAATTACTTTAAAGTTTAGTTCATTCATTAGGTTCAATGGATGTTTGATGGATATTGGGGAAGTTGAGGTCAGTTCCATGTTGTGAATCATTTCTTCAAACTAATACCCTACCATTTATTATTAATCCTCTAAGGAACATGTGATTGTATTTATTTTGAATTCAATGAATATGGAGAGTAATTATTTCAAGGAGATTTAATGAAATAAAAATATAGTTATATATAATAAATAATTCTCCTTCATAAGATTCGCCTTCTAATTATTCTTCCAATTACATGTCTATTAGGAAGATATTTTCTATTGTAAACTTGGGTATTTCTTCCTCTTCATCAAGTTCATAAAGTTGTACAACCAACATGATTGTGTGATAAGTTGTAATTTATATTCTAGTTCATTTTATTATATAATGTGGTAGTATTATTATCTTCTTCCCATCATTATAGTGAGATGTGGCTTTGTGATCATTAAGCATGGCCTACAGTCCACCCTGACTGTGTAATTCCATTTACTTCTCTTCCTAAACAAGTGTGTGTTCGTTAATATAATAATTTTTTTCAATCACTTACTATATTAAAATCATAGGTATATTTACTTATTGGAATCATCCCCATTCAATGTAGTTGTGAACTAGTTGTTGTGGGAATGTGAACTTGTTACAAAAATAATGATCATTTATTTAAAATTTAAAATTTATGTTTTCGAATTAGTAAATTAAATTAAATTTGAAAGTGGAGAAGTTAATTTCTTACATAAATCCATAGTAATAATTCCCGTGATGGAAGAGTATTTTACAAAGCATACATAAAAATTTTATTTTAAGAATGATTGTAGTCTAGTGGGACTAACCAAGGTAGTTATGAATGATTCATGGTAAGATTATTAATTAATCACAATCATGTATGTATTTTTTATCTATTTTTAAGACATATCTTGAACTGAGATTTGTTTTTTAGTTTTCTATTTTATGTGAAACTAAAAAAAGACAGAATCCAACAAACATAGTAAAAGGTAAAGGGAATGGAATCGATTTTGATCACATTTAATCATCAATATCAATCATTATTATATCCTACCAATCAAGTCAAACCCAATCATTGATTTCTCCTCCATATCTAGATTTTGGTATTAAATATATCATAAAATCCTCCCTCTATATATATGTCCTCGCCTTCTTCATATTGTATGGGAAATGAAAACACTCGATTGAAAAATCCATTATTCACACACCCAACACAAATCATATGGTGTTCATCGCTCATTATAAACATCTCTAATTATTTAATTATTGGACTATGATTAGTTAGAGATAAAGAAGATTTTATAATTTTGAGAATAAAAAATCAAGAATATAGTAGATGAAAATGAATATTCAATTTTCCTCCCACCCACCAATCCATCGAGAAAGAGAATCATAACATATAGAGTTAAATAAATTGAATTCCACTGATATCTATCACTGAGGGACTGGCCCTCGAGTATGTTCTCCATAACCAAGGATGTAAATTTACTACTAAATTGACATAAAGATTGATAGAACACAATGAAGTGGGGTATAATAAGAACAACAGAAGTGAAAATTTTACATAATAATAAATTGAAATTAACATCAAGAATTATATATGTATATATCTGTAATTAAAATTTGTTGAATATAGTCTCCTTAGGAAATAGAATAAAATATTTTAAGATGTATTATACATACAACATGAGTGTGGTGTTGAGCATGATGTTTTTTCTACCATATATGGTTGTAATGTCCCCATCTTATAAGGTAAATGTCTTTTTATGAAAGATTATCTCCAATATTTCCAACTAAGAAATTCTTCCCATGAGTTGATTTGCATACATTCATGTTGAATAAGAGTGAATGTTCTTCGTTTCACCACATCTATAGTATAGATGAGTAATTCTCATGGGATTGTTCACCGATGACTTGGTATCATTAATTTCATAAGAAAATGTGAAATAGGCTTTGACCATAGGGGTGGACGTTATAATTGAGTGTGGTATATTTTGAATTGATTAATAAGTTCTAATAGGTCAGTCCAAGGATTCTAATTTTGACCCTAATGAATGTCTCAAATAAAATATTTGATCTCCAAAATATTGATTTTTTACAAAAAGGCATGAATTCTTATAATGAATTATTGTCTTAAAATAATATATATCTTTATGATCCTCACATGTAAAGGTATTATACTAGAGGGTAAAGCATTATGATGGGTTTATCCTCTAAAAATGGAAAGGTAATGAACCCTTACACTCTTAGGAATATTCATACACTTTATTTTTAAGTCATAAATTTATGGATAAATGATTAACATGTGTCTGGTAGAGTATTATAAATATTCATAGGCCTTGATTTGGAAATTTCATATTGTCTTATAATATTCCGTACCATTGTCAATTTTCTTCCATGAACATGTAAACATAAAAATCATCATTCCCATTGTTAGTTTTGTTCTTGTTTTATAAAAATTATATAAAAATTATAATTAAGTATTGATTTCCTTTAAAAATATAAATTCTAAAATTCAGAGATCAACATATCATTTTAGTGAATCCTAAAAATTAATTAAACACAAAAAATCAAGATTATGGAATTTACCATAATAATAAAAATTTATCCAAGGATAAAAAAATTAATTAAGCACTAGTAATATAAATTGATGAGGGTTCCAATATCCTTTTAAATATAATTAAAATTTTCAAAATAGTCATATCACATTAGCTATTCACCCTTAGTGATACCTATAACTATAATTCCATGGAAAGGTAATCCTATAATGTCGGAAACATAATTTAAATTAATCAACTTCTACCCGTAAGGGAGATGGAATGTGTGTCTCTATATTTACAAAATAATATACACTATCTCAATTATATATTTTTCATGGTTCTTAAATTAACAAATAGAGACTCTATAAAATCCATCACATCTACAATAATGAATACTGGCTTTCATATGTGTATCTCATTGTGAAAATGATGTGCACTATAGATAGAAATATGTTGAAAATGTCATTACATGTCATGTGACACATGAGAATACTGGGTAGATAATATTTCATTCTCTATTTAAATGTTTTCATAGTAATTTAGTGGTAGTATATAATTTTTGATATTAACTAAATATTATATTGTAAGTATAAAGAATAATTTATTAACATTATAATTTTTTTGGTAGATATCCATCTCCACTATGATATTAATCCCATAAATACATGATTTCCTATTGGAAGCATCATTGTTTCATCCTTCATATTCCTGATATTGGTATTGGTGAGATTAAATATTCATATTTTCTTCACCTCACTTATAATAGCCATTATTATTTCCACAATCTATAAAAACATTATTGTGTCTCTCAAATGGAAAGAAAAAATTATTTTAATTTTGATGCATTTACGTAATATTAATAGTAGATTTAAAAATTATTCTATGATAAAATACCATGATAATAATTATTTAAATCATTACATTATAAAATCCCATGAAATCTATGTTTCTAAAAAATTCCAATCATCGATTGTAAATAAATTTACATTAATCACTAGTGTACATTTTCCATGTTTATTATTCAATGATTTTCTAATCCATACAAGGAAATGTGTGTATATATGACTATCCTATTTTCATATACCATAACTTTATATAGGTAACCACTCACATGTCGAATCCATATTTTTTTAATACTCGCCCACTTTAGAATCTATATTTTTTATAGCCTAATCATGTTAAGTAGCGGTATAGGCTTGTCATCATGAATATTGATGTTAAAGAATTAACCTGTAGGCACCCACATAAAACTATTACCTTCATTAATACTCTAAAATAAATACATTAGATATCTATAAATCTCCCAAGAAAAGCATAAAAATAATATTATTTTATCACATGTTCATAAGGATTCCATAATTTTTAGAAGTTACCTCAATCATAGTTATGATGATCCTATAAAATAAAATTATTACAACCATTGATACTAATAAAAGGATCATGGCACTAAATGAACTCAATTATAAGATAAAAATGGTCAAATTAATGAAAAAAAAATTTACAGGACTATTAAAGGTCCTTAACAATCACACACTTGAAATTTTGAGTAGTTCATATCTCAATTCTGAAACACTCTCCCCCATATTTTCATCATTCCATAAAATATTTCATTATGTGACATAAGGTATCTTATATTATACATATTATTCAAATTTTAAAAAATACATTGATATTATATTTTATATATTGGTATTATTAATATATGTATCAATTTAAATAACATTGTGCGAGTCCTGTGGTGTAAATCTTTGATATTCCACTGTTCTTGGAATTGAAATATCCCCTAGATCAATATGGATGAGATCAAAATTGATTCATTAATATTTGTAGTTCTCAAACTAAATAAAAATATAGAAACAATTAATAAAAAGATTATTTGAAACCACAATACAATCTAATATTCAAAATTAGAAATGATTGGTATATTTTTATCTTCTTTGAACACTTCATTAATGAATTCCATGACGTTTTTTATCATATGTTCATATATCCTCCTATAATTATATATTAGTGACTATTTATCCATTGAAATTTACATTTTTTTAGTAATATTATTCTTTTATGGATCTTCAAATACCTTTGAAAAGGTCCTCTAACATCTTTTGTTGAGTCTATTATACAAACAAATATAATATAATTACAACCAATATAATTGTTAATATTAAATGAATTTTTCCTATTAAAACATACACATACCAAAATTTATTATTTATTTGATTATTAATTTTTTCATGAAAAATAAATTATATTCATGAAAAACATATTAAGTTCATGAAAAACATATCAAGTACATGAAAAGCATATTAAAACATACACATTCCAAAATTTATTATTTATTTCTTCATTAATGTTTGTGCTGTATTGGGATTCATTTTTCATGTGAATAGTTTTTTGATGTTGTGAAAGTGTAAATTATATTACCATGATTTTAATTTAATGGGAATGGGTTTTTCCTATTAAGGATTATCTATGAATCCTATGAATATATAAGACATTTTTTCTAGGTATCAACCAAGATAGTGGTAGTGGTTTCAATCATTCTATTATCCTGCATGATTTTATAGGATGTTTTTAGTCTATTTCACTCTAGTAGAGACTCCTTTAGTAGATATGACCATAAAATATTAGGCCTTCATGTAGACTGAGTAGATATAGGAATAAATGGAGTAACATAAGTGGGGCTGTTGGTCAACACTCTAATTCATTGTTTTCCAGCAAAATTAGTTCAGTTTATGGTTTTCTATGACACATCGTGTCGTGTATTGGGTTGTGTCCTGATGAAATATAGATTAGTTGTTACTTATGGGTCATTAAAGTTGCATCCACATGAGATTAATTATTACAACCATGATCTTGATTTCGTAGTAGTAATTTTTTATTTGATGTTGTGGTTACATTACCTCATCAGATAGTAGTTTTTGGGTTAACTGACTATAACAATCATGAGGCATATCTTATCCCAATACGACTTGAAATTTCATCTGCATGGATTTGTGGAATTATTATTGGATAATGAATTTTAAATGGAATATATTCTATAAAATTGGATTATTATAGATTATTCTCTGAATTTGATGTCACGTAGTAATTCCATACAGAAATCTATGGATTTTTAATGAGTGATTAATTACATATTAATGATTAATATTGATTTGGGAGTGGTTGGGGAATAGATTATTTATTATAGATGATATTATAGTCTTATTTTTTGTTCTAGATTTAATAATCCTAGATGGTTGATTATATGGTGGAGGTTGAGGGGGATCAAGTTGTTTTCAATGATTCCACTAATAGTTGGTCTAAGGATGGAAAACCCCAGGTGTTGTTATAGGTAAAAAAATTTGTTCCTTATAAGTTGTATGAGATGGTTCTAAAGGAGTTCCCTAGTTCACCTTTGTCTGTAAATCATATTGTGAAAAATATTTATTGATCGAAGAGATGATTGTTTTGGTGGAAATGGTATAAGGGTACAGTTTTAAAGTTTTTTTCTTTATGTTTGATCTATAATAAGTTAAATTTCAAAGATTATTTTCTTAGTTGGTTTCTCATGTCATAAAATGACATCCAATGGATGGGAGATGGAATCTTTATTGACTGCAAAATCTGTATACTTTTATATATGGGAGGATTTGATTATATAATAGGATCATATATGATTTTATAAATATGAACATATTTTTTTATAAATTAATAACATCATTATAAACATTATATAAGATTTTATGGGATTTCAATTAAGGATATGAATGAGGTAATGGATTTCATCTCAATTTAAACTCTATTGAGTCATATTTATTATTATAAACCAAATCACTTATATGAGGTTTATATAATTCCATTATTATTCACTTAACATGAATATGTATTTATTCATGATGATTTTTTTTCAATTCTAGTATATTCTTTCATGGGGTTATAATATAAAGGATGTTCAATAGATTAGAATCTATTTTACAAACTCATATTCCATTGGGATTTATATTATTTTTATTTAAAAAATATAATCATTTGACCTGTATAATATCTAATGGTATTATTATCCACAAGATATTTAATGAGATTCCATATTTTATTCTACTTTTCATCAATTGGTTTCTTGACTCATGAAATTAAAGTTTCAAATTAAAAAACATTATTTCATTCTCATGTAATTAGATAAATTTATTTCCATGTCGTTGTTTTATTGAAATTGATTTTAAAATAATTTTAATTTAAAAAATTATTCATTTTGGAAATATTTTTTTATCCATGAATTTTAATAATAGTTTTCATTGAATACTTATAATATTTTTTGAAAGGGACATTTTTGACATCCATTACAAAAATCCCAATTGAATTTGGCTAAATATATACGATGATAGTGAAATTACACGACACTATATATGATTAATGATATTTATATTATTATTTATTTATCAGAGGTTTTAAAATAATATTGTTTTATTAATTAATATCTTAATATTCTACTTGTATTCCATTTATTCTTCCAAATTACATTATTTTATTATAGAACATATATTCCATGTTTTTTATTAACAAGTATTATCGATTATTGATTTTATGGTCTCTATATTTTCTTGAAACATTTAAAATATTTTCCTAATTAGTCATTTTATTTTTATTAATTGTCCAAATTCATTATTATTGTTATTCTTTTCTATATAAAAATATAATTTCAGTAATATGGTGTTTTAAATTATGTGTTCTTTAATATACTGAGAAAATAATAATATTCTTTATTCTCTATAAAATAAAAATATTTATTAATAAGTAATATTTTTCGTGAATTAATTCCATAATTAAATATTTTTTTAATTCATTAGCCATACTGTGATGAGTGGGCCCAGAATTAAATATCACATTTATGGTTCGAGAGGTATCATATAGAAAACTATTTGGAAAAATTAAATGGGTTTTTAGAAAAAGTTTCAAAATATAATGGCGAATGGTCTTGGTGATATAGATATCATCATGGATGATATCATAATGTATAATATTATTAATTAATTTCAATTATATTTTATTTAATATTATAAATGAGATTATATAATTAATATTAACCACATATACTTTTTTAATGCCCATGTTAACTATTTAATAACATGTCATTATTTTTTTACCTTTCTATATTAATTATTAATTTTTTACTCATGATACATTACATTATATGTAACAATTACTGAGAATTTATGACCACCCTTATTTTTTCCTTCCCTTGGTATTTGAAGATAAATTTCTTGAATGAGTCTCAAATATGAAAAGGATTTTATTTGGTAATAATATATATTATATTACAAATAAAATATTGGTATAATGAAGGTATTAAATTCTATTCGACTACTAAACTAATCTTCCCTTAATTACATGTACCACTATATATGTTTTGTGTCATGAAATTGTCATTGTCTTTGAGTTAATATAGGTGGGGTTGTGGTTGTTAGTATAAAAGAATGTTTTTCAGAATCTCATGGAATTATTTTTATAAAAATATAAATCACTGATCATAATACTATTATAAAATTTTAGGATATTTTATGTTCTATAGTAAACTCAAATATTTTTTATTATGGTGGATATTATTTAGGTTTACTTAGAAATACATCTTTTTAGGAAACATCATCTTTATGAGATTATGAAATAATTGAACATAGATGAAATAACATTGAAAATGACACATTTTGATTTGAATCAATTGTCACATAGTGTATAAAAACATTCCCTAAATCATTCCTCATTTTATACTTGTGGGAGATATCCTTAGAATATTTCACAAGTAATTGAAAAACAATAATAATGTTTTCGAAAACATTTTTTGATTTAAAAATATTCACAATGAAAACTAGTTTGTTATTGAGAGATTAACATTGAATATATTTTCATTTTATATTAAGTGTTAAACTAAATTAACAATTATATGAAATAATTTAAAATTCATAAATCCATTATATAGTTAATTATATTAAGTTTTATAGAAATAGTTCCATGAAGGAAGTGTGGTATCAATAATCACGGTCATGAATGAAATTTCCCTAATGAGTAAGTCAATATAGATAGAATTGGATATAAAAATATAAATGGAATATTATGTCATACTAATTATATGATTACAAATAACATTTAAAAATAGGAGAAAACTATTTTTTGGATGGGTGTTTCTTCAATGTTGGATTACATCATATAAAAGAATCCCCCAACATTTAATGGGACTGTGAGTGTTTTTGTAGGTGAGAAATGGATTAATTCCCTTGATAAGATTATTCTGGACCTGAGATATAAAGAAAAGGAAAAATTTATACATTGTATTATATTATATTTAATGAAATGTAAATCAATAGGATCATTTATATAGAATAATATGGAAGAAGAACAAGTTGATTTCATGGAATAATGTTATTTTAGAAAAACATTCTTCAAAAAATATTTCCCTCATTAAAAAAAACTGAATCGAAATAAATTGTCTTCATGTTAAAGAAAAATAAAGAATAATTTTTCTAAGAGTTTCATGATAACATTTCAATAATATCATGGTATGATACAGATTTATATTCCATTTGAAACGTTAGATTAGCCGATTATTTGGACAGATTAATCATTGCCTCTAAAGGAAAATTGTTTCTAAAACATCATCATCATATGATGAAATAGATTTATATTTTAGAAATGTATGTAATGAAATTTGTATCTTATATATATTCAAGGGTAATACATAGGATAAGAGGATGGACATACACCATGAAATGTGGAACATATCAAATAAAAAAATTAAACAATTTCAATCATGTGAAAATTGTGGAAACAAATATCATTGAAAATTTTTTAAGGTATTGACATTTTATTGAATGTGTAGTCATACAGGTTATAGGGATACTTAATGTAATATGAATAAATAATTATATTGTGTTCAGTAATTCAAATACAATTGAATATATATGGCCTTCTACCCTCATCCTCCCATGTGGTATGTTACCTTGACATATGGGAAACTTTCCAATAATTTGGTGGCTTGTAATTTAATCATACATTAAAATATTTCCAAATAATTATCTTATTCTATATCATTCTACACTTTCATATAGTTCATTCATTGAAAAATAATAAAATATTTACATAGAACCATAGTAAGGGAGTTTACACTCATGAATCGTAGTGGAAGTATCATTTGGACACAGATGTGTCAAAATATACACATTTTTATGTATAAAAATACACTATTTTCTGATAATGTTATCATACTGATGTTTAATATCAATATAATACTTAGTATTGAATGTTTTTAAAATATATTTCTCCAAAATATTACAAGGGTTGATAATTATGAATCAAATTTTAGATATGGAATTACATATCTGTTGGGAAGAGACCTCATCATCTGGGCCATTCCTAGATCCATACAATGTAGCTATTTTACATTATTTTCATAGTAATGAAGACCAATCAAAATTTATAGTTGGAATATTTAATATTCCAATTAAGACTGTATATATTAACATGAATACACTAATTTATTTCATAATGAATTAGTAGTACATACACTAGAGTGTGATGTTTTTTAATTGATTTAATCCTATATTAAAGACCAATATCAATGATGATTTACAAGTTATTCATTGTGTAGTTAGATTGGATTAGGAAACAACTATAATATTTTGGTGAAAATAGATTTATTCTACATTGTGATTCACAATGGGGACATATATTGGATTCATTAAAAATAAATATGGATCAAAGAGGTTATTTATTGATCTTAGGGAAATCAGTGGTATTATAATAATAAACATGTATCCTCTACCTCACATTAATAACTTTTTTTGATCATCATTATTGCCAATGAGCCTGTAACCGAGTGGTAAGGGCTTCTGCTTGGCATCCAAGAGACTTGGGTTCAAAACCAGGTGGAGGAAAATTTCCAGGTTACTGTAGCAGTAATGTAGCAGTCACTGTAGTAGTATTGAAGCAGTTACTTTAGCATTTACTATTCAGTACTGTTGTTGTGGGAACTATTCACCCGATTTGGGCCTTCGGGCCACCGGTTTGTGCATATGGTTCATTATGGAATTCCATTCATCAAAGGCCTTCGGGCCATAGGGCCATCGGGTCACGTAGACCATGTGGTAGCCCAGTTCACACAGAACAATCCCCAGAAGAGGATCAGAGCAACAAGAGTAGCAGCCGCCAGATGCAGTGCTAACTATATTGGAAGAATGAGAGGGTATGGCAGCTGGCATCGGGACCAAGAACTGTGCATCTTTGTACGGGGCAATGCAAGCTGATCAGCAATACAATGTGGGGAGCTAGGTGATCAATGACACAGAAAGCTAGGGAGGGGATGTTCAAGTGGGCTAGGCCTACAGGTTATGTATTGGGCATGGTATGCCTCTGGGCCTTTGGGTCATGTATTACTAGTTTTTCGGGCCTTGGGCCTTGGGCCTACGAGACATGTACATGTTCCCCTTAAAACCTCAAATGTGGGATTATCGATAATAAAAAAAAGAAAGGATTCGGTCCATTCAGGCGGATCATCATTATTAATCTCAATATTTTTCAAATATCTACCGTTTTTTTGATTATCTCCAATGCTATGTAATGAAGGAATTCATTCCAATGATAGAATTTCATATGAGTTATATAGATTTTAATATTATGTAATTATATTTTTATTGAAAAATATACAATTACATTTTAAATATATAATTAAAGTCGTATTCAAAAAATATAATGATAATCTCAATGTGCAATTAAGTGATGATATTTTTATTTATTTTAAGAGATATGGGTACCATGTTAATCAATTGTGAATAATTAATTGGACAGTTAGAATAAGTTGTACATATGGGACATTTAGAGAGTATGAATTTAGGAATCTTAAATTTATTATATTGAATATATTTTCACCAACATGGGAATCTCATTTGATCCTGCAAAGACAACGGGAAAATATTATAGAGACCCTATATATTGATTCAATGACATTAATAATTATTACGAAATAGTTTTTAGGAATTAATCTGTTGCATGTATTTCAAAAAAAAATTCTTCTCTATATGTTGTGGCTTTAAAATATATTATGCTTAAAAAATTTGTTGCATGTTTTTTGCCACTAGAAAAGTCTATTTTTAATTAAAATATTTGCATGTTCATGTTGCTGTGAACTGAAATTCATTGTTTAAAACCTATTCACTACTTGAAATTAAGTTTGGGGGGATACACGCTTGATGGTAGTCATTTTTTTCATTAGAAACGATTATTCTAAAGGGTGTTTAACATGAAATTTGTCTTCTTTATTGAATGTCTAACTGAATAAATTCTGCTAAACTATCTTTCACCCCAATTAACTATGCACCCACAACTTATATGCTTATTCTGATCTATAATGGAAAATCATTATTGCTGGAATAAATGATAATGCATGTACCTGCCAATGAACCTACTTTTAATTTATTCATTATGTAAAAAAAGATTTTTAATCTTTAATGTGAGCATTAAACATGTCATATATCTAATAAATTTAAAATAGGTTTTTAACATAAATTGTTTAATTTTTCATCTCCACTTTTAAAGTCATCATTGGGTAAAAAGTATGGTTTTATGTGTGGGGGAGGGGGTCAATTCATGAATGTTCTAAACTGAGCTTAATTGAGAGCTCATCAATTCCCACTGCAATTCAAAATTTATTTTAAAAATGGTTAATTGTTTTTCAAAATTCGTGCATAATTTTAGTCTTTACACTATAATCAAATGGTTCTTTGCCTTAGTAAAAGTACCTCTCGGGAAGTTAATATTTGTTTTAAAACTAAAATTACTGATAATAGATGATTGGTGAGTGATCTATCTTAGTGATCTAATGGAAATTTTTGTTTGGGAGTTACTTCTGAGAGTGACGTGGGTGATCTATTAATTAAATTATGATCATAACTCTTGGAATTTGAAAATTTATTTTGATCATAGGTGACTCATTTTTTCTTCTACTTATTAATGTAATTACCTTAATTAGCCAATGTAAATGGTTTTAATTAAAATATTTTGAATCAATAGTAGTTTAGGCATCTGGGATCCCATGCTAAGTATTTGAGACCCTAGATGCTGGGTGTGTTTCAGTTTACTACAAGCCCTCTGGACACATTGAATAAGTGCATATGCACAGTTTTTAGAACCTGTTACATGTCTTGAGAAAAATTTAATAAAGTGTCTATGGTGAAAATGATTTCATTAAGGGATGGGAATGATGAACGTTGAATGAAGAAGGGGTAAATTGGTTTATATCGGAGTAATAAATGATGTATCCTTGAGGTGATTAAAAAAATATATTTATTTTTGGAACCTATTTGAAAATTTCAATGTATGAAGTTCATAATGTTAAGTTCTTAAATCCACATAAACATTACCTCTTGTCTCTCTTGGACTTTGGACTTGAGACTGTATTGAAGTTATTCACTATGAACTACCACATATGAGGCATGACACATTCATTTCTTATTTATTCATTTCTCTCTTGACTACCTTTGAGTATTTGTTCTAAGATTCAAATGAGAAAATTTTTTTCTAAGCCTAGTGACATTTTTTTTCCTTTGTTACGAAGTTCTAGACTTGTTACATTTTGAGCAATTCAATAAAAACATTTTACCTATTTATAAATGATAATAAAGCTTGGGATTGTTTGAGGTCAAACAATGTTTAAGTGTGGGAGAATTTGATGTGGCCTTAAAAACACATGTTTTTTCACATCTTTTTAATTAATTTTTATCAATTTAATTATATATTTTAACACTTTTTTATAATTAATGGGTCTTTTGTATTTTTATTAATAATTTATATAATTAATCTAGTTTTATAATTAAACATATACTATATGATTTACATTAGTTAATTTATATCTCACTTTAATTTTATAGTCTAATGATTATTTATTGGATTGATGATATTGTTTTCAAATTTAATAATTTAAAAATTATTAATTATTAAATAAATTTTGTTGTTGCACTTTAATAATGATGTTTTTGTTTAACATCTCATGTGTTAAATATAAATTAATTGAGATTATTTAATATAATTATTTTTTTAACAATTCATTAATTATAATTTTAGTTTTATAAATTTAACTATTTTTATTGAGTCTTATTAATCAATTTTAATTAATTATCTTAAGTATATAATAAATAATTATCTTACTTGTAACTCTAAAAATTTAGTTTGTTTTAGTATCAATTTTATATAATTTAACTTTGTTTTATAATTGAGTAATTTAAATCAATTTCATTATAGAAGATAATAATAATATATCTTAAGTTAAATGGGTTTCATAAATTTATTAAATTATATTCCATACTTAAATTTTTATTTTCATTACTTAATAAATTGTTTTAGTTTATTATTTTGTTCAGTTTTTATCAAAGTTTCAATTTGTTTTATTTTGATTATTTTGCAGGTTCACAGTTTGCCCCAATCATGGTGCCACATCAACCGTTTCATTTTAATTAAATGTTCAAATTTTGTTAGTATATTCATTTATTAGACATAGGTATAATGAATTATTTCATACGATATATGAAAAATAATGAAACACGGTAAAGTTAAAAGGAAAATGAATACAATACCTAAAAAAATACAAATTTAATTGTTGGATGATGTTTTTCATGGATCTTAGCATCCTTTACAATATTAATTATCATAAATAATCGTGTTAATTAATTCAACCTCAATGTGTTTGGATTTAATTACAAAACATTCTTCATTTAATCATGAAAAATACTCCTCCTCAATTATAAAAAACCACCCCATTTATCATAAAAATACATTAAACCAATGAAATATCTTTAAAAATATCTAAAAATCACTCTCCCCTCATCATAGTGGTCATAGAATCATCCAAATACCAATTTCAAGGTCCTTAATGGGACACTTAAGGAGGTGATATTCAAGAGGTAATTTTCATAAATCACTTCTCTTATATTATTATTGTATACTATATTCTCTTAACCTCCCTCATTCATAATGTCTTGATACATCCAGAACACTGTGTTTAATATATTTTATATTTCTCATATAATATCTCATATCCATATCATTTCTCATCTCCTCTTACTCAAATAAATAAAACCATTGTCTAAATTATGGTGGATTTCCATCTCCAAGAATTATGATTTTCTATTTTCCATTTCTACCTTAATGGATAATCATAAAAGAATTATTCAGATTATATAATATTAAAATAATTATATTTTATTTTATTTCTGATTTTGGAACTATCATATAATCGTAATGTTAAACAAATCCAAACTAGTTCATGATGTTCCGAAAAACCTTGAAAATAATCTATTCATTTTCCATTAATATTTTATAAAACGAATCATCCTAATGTTAGAAATAAAAATGATATTTGGGAAAATATAAACTTATGTATTTTAATCAGTACCATTTCATTTCACTTTTATATTTTTATTTGAATTTTACATGAAAATCCCTAAATATCCACAAATGAACGGATCATTATTCTATGAAATGAACGCCCCCATGAAATAGAAAAAATAAAATATCATTAATGTGTGGGTGGTAAGATGTTATAAAATTAAAATATAAGGTGATAAAAATATGATTTTATTTTTTAAATTTAATTAATAACATTTTTTAAACCATTATATAGTAGGTTAAATTACTCACCACTAAAGTGAGTCACATGTTAACAGATTCTCATATCACATTTACTTCTATGAGATATATTCCTAATTCAACACTTTTTTGTTATGTGTGTTTATATATACATCCATTTCTTATATCAGATCATTATTCCTATTATCCTCGTGGTATTATATATTTCTTTTTATAAAAATTAAATTAATAGAGAATATAATTCGACTGATTACAATGGGTACAGTAATTCTTAACAAAAATTCCATTATTTGGGTTAAACATCTACTTATAAATTATTTCATTATAATATTATGTCTGAAATGAACTTTTGAAATCATATGTTGGATTTAAGATTTATTTATGTGTATATATTGTGAATACACAGAATCAATTTACTTCATTAATTCTCAATTCATCATATTGATATTTGAATGTGACTCTTTAACAAAAAACACTTCATTTATAGTTTTTTAAAGATGTATCACTAGTTCATAAAATGTTATTTACGGTGGTTATTTTTTATTTTTTACATCTTCTTTTGGATGAAATTATTACAAGAGACGTTATAAACATTGTTTTTTAGGTTGGTTATTTTACTACTGATGTAAAAAACACAAATATGAAGTGTTTTTCATGTCGGTTGATAAAAACCCAACGTGGAAAAAGCTTTGGAGTCTTAGTTTATTATGTCAGTTATTTAATAACCAATGTGGTATATACTCTTTCACGTTAATTATATAATAATTGACATCATAAATCATTCCTCTGAAGCATTTATCATATCAGTTATGAAAATAACCGATGTGATAAACCTGTCTGCCAAGAGGTTTCCAATGTCAGTTAAATAATTACCGACATGAAAACATATCTACTACATTATTTATTTTATAGCCGATGTAAAAAACTAATCATTTACATTTATTACATCGGATATGAAATAACCGACATAAAAACCATTTCCCATGCATTTATTACGTATGTTTACATATAACCGACATTAAAACTAATCCCAATGAATTTTTACAATGGTTATAAAATAACATATGTAAAAAAAATTTGTAAATAAATCACATCAGCCACTACTATGCCCTGCCAAAAGTCCTGAAACCAACCAATAACTATCCAGAAACAGACCTAAAACATACCATAACCCCCCCACACCCCACAAGACTACCCCCAGCACCGATAAACCACATCTATTACCTAACAAAAGACATGAAATAGACAAAAGACATACTAAAAACATACCAAAACCTGACCAGAACCCCCCCACCCCATCGGACACCCACCGAACAAAAACAGACCAAAACCTGACCAAAACCTGACAGGAACCCCCACCCCCTGGATAGCCCCACCACACCCATGGACACCCCTCACAACCCTGGACTACCCCCACCCACCCCTAGACATCCCCCCACACCCCTGGACAACCCCCCACCCACTTGGACACCCCCACCCCCTGGACAACACTCCCACACCATTGGACAACCCTCCCACAACCCTAGAACCCACCCCACCCCCACTAGAATGCCCGCACCACACCCCTAGATACCCCACAACTTTTGAATTCCCCCACCGCCTCGACAACCCCCACACCCCTGGACAACACCCCCCCCCCCCCCACTCACCCTCGTGCACACCCCCACCCTCCTAGACACCCCCACCCCGCTCGATAACACTCCCCTAGTCAGCCCCCCCACACACCAAAAAACCCCCCACCCCACACCACTAGACTACCCCCACACCCCTGGACACCCTTGGAAATCCCCCCACTTTCCTGGACATCCATCCCACCCTCCTGGACACCCTCCCACCCCTCTAGAATGCCCCCACCACACTCTTGGACACCCCCACCTCACCGGACACCACTAGACAAAAAATAGATCACAACCCAACTAAAACCAGACCGGAACCGCCCCACCTCACTGGACATCCCACACCATACCCCAGGACACCCCCCATAAACATAGAATTCCCCCACCACCTGGACAACCCCACACACCCATGGATAACCCCCCAACCCTCCTGGACCCCCTCTGACAGTACACCCACTTCCTGGACAACCCTACCACACCCATTGAACCCCCACCCTCCTGGACACCCCCAACCCACTGGACAACAGTCCCTTGGACATCCCTCCCACACCCCTAGAAACACCCCCACCCCCCACCCACCCCACTAGACTGCCCCCCCCCCCCCCCCACACACACACACACCCCTGTACACCCCCGGAACATCCCACCACTCGCCTAGACATCCCTCCCACCCTCCTGGACACCCTACCGCCCCACTGGACAGCCCCCACCACACCCCTGGACAACCCCACCTCATTTGACACCCCCATACCAAAAACAAACCAAAACCCAACCATAACTAGACCAAAACCTTCCCACCCCACTGGAATTCCCCCACCACACCCCTGGACAGCCCCCCAAACCCCTGGACTGCCATCCCTGGATAGCCCCTGGATAGCTGGTGCTGGGAGAGGAGGCGCCGCTATCCCTAGGGGGCTGAATGCCACTGAAAGGTACTCATCACTCTCACATGAGAATCTTGAGCTCTCAAAATTTTTCACCAATGCATTCTTCCCCTATAAACATCATTAATTCTATCACTATTATGCCAGTATAACCTGGGTAAACGCCGTCATGTGTGACTAAAATACCTAGATCTCGGTGGTGGAAATCTCTTGGATCTTGAAGGACTGGAAATGATACTCCCAAAGCTTCCCATGAGACACCTAAAACGACCTTAACCAAAATCCCAGTGGTGGGAAGAGGGTGCTGGTTCAGATGGTGTAGAGGGATGCAGAGAAGATTACTGTGATGATCCTAAATATAGCCAACAAGTACTCATAATTGACTGTTTAGTTTCCAAAATTGAATGATTGAACAAATATAGGGTTGTTTGTTTGTTTTTTGGTGACAGACAGGATATGCTGATAATGTTCCTGGATCAACATTGCATGGAGGAGAATAGCCGAGGTTGTAGTGAATGTGTTCTGTCATTATTTGATTTTGTATATTTTCCCATTGAATTCAAGTGAGAAACATATTCCTTGATTTTTTTAATTCTGAATGTTTTTTTGATGGAGTCAATTTCTATGTTGTTGAGGAAATGGTGCAATAATGGATATGTTTATGTAATCATCACAAGCTCGAAGGCTATGTGGATGCTGTTTCAGGTATCTCATGGGCATTCTTTGGAGTACCATTTCTAGCCCTGCATGATTCAAGAAATTTCCACTGCCAAGATCCAGGTATTTTAGTAACAAATGACTATGTTTCCCATGGTTATACTGGCATCAATGTGATAGAATGAATGATTTTAAAAGTGGAATAAAGCAATGGTGAAATATTTTGAGAGATTAAGCTTTACATGTGAGAGTGATGAGTACCTTCCAGCAGCATTCATCCCCCTGAGGGACGGAGGTTCCTCCTCTTCCATCCCCCTGGACTCACACCCCCCATACCCATGGACACCCTTTAAACCCCCCACACCACTGGACAGCCCTACCACACACTTGGAAACCCCGATGACCCCACAGAACACCCTCACACCCCTGGACACCCCTTACACTGCCCCCACTTTTGTGTACAACACTACCACCCTCCTGGAAACCCTCCCACCCCTTGGACTTCCCCCCTACTCTCATGAAATCACAGGACACCCCCACCCCACTAGATAGGCCTCCCACACTACTGGATACCCCCACCCCACCAGGAACACCCCCCCCCCCCACACCCTTGGAACCACACCCCCCCCCCACTAGACCAGAATCCACACAAGAGAACCATCATAAGTAGACCAAAACATGAAGTATTGCAAAATTAAAGATTCACATATATAACAATGACAATATTCAAAATTACAATGACAATATTCAAAATTACATTTTACACTACAAAAAACTAAATTTCAATCAACCCTATAAAATAATTTGAACATTCCACTAGTAAGTGTTTGAAATCTTGAGCACTATAGGGTTGAGGGTCATCAAATAGCTACAAATTAATATGGTAGTAGGTAACGTGTATAATGAATAAATCAAATGAAATATTATGGAAAATCATAAAAGGAAATCATACCAGGTCAAAGTTCACAATTGTTCCAGTTGTTACTATTTCATACATAAATCATAACATATAATATCCACATTTTATGATGCCTTGTTGTTCATTAAAATTTTTGTTTGAATGAGTGTAAATTCAATATATTATTTTTTGTAATAAATCAAAATGTAAAAAATAATAAATGGATATTTACAATTACATTTACAAATTTTATCTTCTCCCTCCTTTTCATTGTGTCTTTTCGAATGTAGACCCATCCCCTGTTAGAAAATAATAAGAATAGGATAAATTTAAAATTCATTATAATATATAAATCTATTGAGAAATTGAAACATACTATTCTAAAGTTTTCTTAAAACTTTCCCACACATCACCATGGACAGAGCATATCGAATAAAATGTTTTCTCCTGTGGGAAAAACACCTAATATCCAATGATCACTGATAAAAAAAATTAAGGTTAGTGGTGTTTTATGTTAAAAGATATTGAACTCATTAAGAGAGATGTGTATCATACCTCTCACAAAAAGTCATCATCCAATATTGTGTGAATTTATTCTATTCAAATATTTCATCAATATAAATCATTAATTTTTCCTCATCCAATGCACGTGCTTGGGAGGAAATCAAATGTGGGTCCATGAATCCATATACATCATTCCACTCATTCTTTTCACAAATGTTATAAAGATACCTAATACAAAATAGACATAAGTATACATTTTTAATAAATACAACGCATGGAAAAGGTGTTAAGATTTACATGGAAAAAATTTGAACCATGTTTATTCCCAACATATCTCAAGTAACAAGCTCCATGATATCATTTTACACAGTCCCCACAGTTATTGTATGTCCACAACCATGAGCATCCATTGGAAACTCATAGTGATCCACCAACAAATTTGAATATCATAAAAATCTATCAAGGCTTCTAGAATCTGTATCTGATGTCATATCCATTTGTCTTTATTTTTATATATATATATTATTTATTTACCTTTGAAGTATTAATCTAAAATTAAATAGAAAAATATATTTGTTTACAAATAATAAAACATATTTAATAAAAAAAATAAAATATAAGATATAACATATATAATTCTATGTTAATTAGTCACAGAAGTCTGGATGGAAAAATTAAAAAATCGTTGATACTATGTCTAAATATTGTCAACTCATATATGGGTAATGGTACTCGAGTCGATCTATCTATAATATCATGTACAGTGACCCTATGAATCTCAACCTCTAACTATTGATGATGAACTATATCTACTATACAACATACCAACCCATATGAAACTATATGATGTTGAGGATCATCAAAATACAACTCAAAATTAGTAGGAAGCTAAGGTGGAGGAGTAGGATAATAAATGGGGTCTGCAGGCTGAGGTGGGGGAGTTGGAGCTACTGGAGGAGGTGGAGGATAAATAATGGGGTCACTAGGGGGTGGTGGAAGAGTGGGAGCTACAGTCTGAAATTTTCTTTTTATGTCTGCAAACATAGATGGTACCAACGCTCTAATATATTCCTCCATTTTTGAATTAATATTATGAACTTCAGTATCCAAGTATTCAAATGTTTTTAAAAAACACAACATAAGAAGTTGAATAACGTGGAAACACTTTTCTTACCGATACACCTGTCGAATATCCGAGTACATGACCAGGATGTTCAGGCTTTCCCAATGTTGTAGATAAAATATCTTTCCTCCGAGCAGCTGTAAATACCCCCTATGAGATATTCTCCTCAAGATAATCCTATATTAATTAATTGAACATTTCTTTAGTGATTGAAATTATATAAATAATATAGTTAACTTAAATAAATAAAATATATATCTTACAATCCTCTCAGCTACAATTCTCTAATCATCTAAAAGATATTTCCCTTTTTTACCCATCTGAGCTCTCTTTTATTGTTCATGTCTAGATGGAGGGGATGGAGGGGCCACCTCTCCAGAGCTTGAAGGCATAGCTCTTAGTTTTTTTTAATTTTTCTGCAATCATTTGTTCTTCCAATAATGTCTACCCTCCCCGAGATAAACTATGAGGGTATAAATTTTTTGATTTGATCTCATAATGATATTTACTTGTTTTATATAAATTGAGAATAAAAAATCATTAAAAATATTCAATAAGATCATTTATATAATAAAGATTATAAAATATTACATTGAACTTACCAAAAATAAAACTTTTCTTCTACATTCAACAAATTTTCTTCATGTGTCTTCATCTATGAAAGGGTATATATGACATGGATTTTCATGACTCCTATGACCAAAAATGAAATCAGATGAGAGGGTTGATTTAAAATATCTCCATCTCATGGCAGCCATCGATAATCATTTCTTCCTAACTCCTCCAGTGTCACTAATATCAAATGTCATCTGATAATGAAGTGGTTAAAAATAATATATATACTAGAAACATTTAAAGAATAAGAAGACAATAGAAAAAGATCTTACCAGAATCATCTTCCACAACTGAGATATTATCGCTTTGTATACACTTCTCCTGTCATTATACAAAGTGCTTACTTTTCTCTTACCCTGAGTTGATACAAAACTCTTAAAATCATTTTCATTTGGACCTCTAGGAAAATCATCCTCATCAAACTGAATGAGTATCCCCTTATCCTCTGTATGGGAAAGTGATAATTTGGGTAAATGTGTGCACCCACGTTTACCAACTCTAAAACTCTTTGTCGTAGTGGGAGAACATGAGGAATATTGGGGAACATCAATAAGAGCATGTGAATGTTCCTCCGGACAGGTATAACAAATATCCTCATCTCTAGAATCTTGTGGTTGATCAACTGATTGATCTATAATTATCCTTAAAATCAAAAAAGAAACATTACTTCACAAATTTAAAAATTAAAATATTACAATACTAATGTAAACAAAAAATAGACATTGTACTAAGATAGGTAGTAGTAAACGTGCATAATAAGGTAAACGTGTTAAACAATGGTAAATATGGTAAACATGGTGAAGATGGTAAACATGGTAAACCTGGTAACCATGGTAAACATGGTAAACTAATTTTCATTGAACAAAAATAATAGATATATAACTTATGTAATGGTAAACATGATAAAGTAAACTAAAAAAATATAAAAGAAAGAAAAATTTATACTTATTTGTTTTAATACATGTTTTAATACATAAAAAACATACAATATCTAAAATTTTAAGAAAATAATAAATGTAAACAAGTAATATTCAAATGTTACCTATAATTTTTGGAATATATAAATGGATTGTTTTCCTAAACACCTTTATCATGATCCTTCCTTATGGCACAAACCATGTCTTCAACATGCTCATCATTATGTTCTTTTAATCATTACATGGAAGTAGGGATATCACATAAATCAACATCTTCATCAAGTTCATCCTCACCAACATATTATATTTTCCCTTGTTAAAATACAGCCCACTATATATCTGATTGATCTACTACACTAAAAATTTGTTTTTCATGTGTTTCCATTATAAAAGAATTAGTTGCATCTTCCAATCTATTCATATTAACAACTGTCCTTCCAAATTAATCATGTTTGACACTATTGTTACCAATAAGCCATTTACAATTAAAAATAGAAACATTAATTTTAAAGTAATCAACCTCCAATATTTCTTCAATCACTCCATAATATGCACTTGATGTATAATTTTTTTTTGTCTTTAGGACTTGAAAAATCCATTGCTTCTACAAACACCAATGCACCACTATTCAAAATTGCATTTCCATTTTCCTGATATTTTTTATGAAATGTATAACCATTAATGTCATATCTCGATCATGTTATCACATTTAAACTTGGAACACCCACTACCCTTTTTAATTTCATTGATACATCTGATCTACCATGAATGGTTTTCCTAAAACATGACAAAAATTGTTTTTTGTGCTCATTCAAAATCCACATTTCTTTGTTCTTTGGATGACATTATTTCAACTCATTTATATACAATGTGTTATATGGTTGAGCATCATCTATGTTATTTAATATGTATAATTCTAACTTCTTCATCTGTTTAGCTGACAAATATTTGACTTCCAAGCCATGAATCCACTTTCCCTCATTATTAACTCGTTCATGGCGAGATGGAGGCAAACCTATGTGTTTCACCGCAGCCAGGTAGCTTGTAAAAAACTCTGTAACCTCCTCATAAATGTAATTTTAATTAATGGAGGCTTCATGTCGATAAGTATTATTAACATAACTCTTAAATAATTTCATATTATTTTCTAAAGGATACATCAAATGAAGATATACAGTTCTAAAAATCTTTATTTTTCGAACCAAATGAATCATTAAATGTACCATTATATCAATAAAATGGAAGAAAAAACATTTCTAATTGAAAAACAATTCAAATTACATCCTTTTCCAAAATGTTCAAAGCATTCACATCAATCCCCTTATTGAAAATTGAATTAAAAAAATAACACAACTTCATTATAGACTTTCTGACACATATGTGAAATATTCCACACAATGCAACAGGTAGAAGCTGTTTCACCATGACGTGACAATCATGAGATTTCATATTTTTCAACATCAAGACCTTCAATGAGACAAAAAGTTTTACATTTGAAGAATAACCTTGAGGCACTTTGATATCATGAAGAAACTGACAAAAGCTAATTTTCTACCTCTTAGATAATGTATTAAAATCTGGGGGAATAAATTTTTGTCTTCCATTAGGAGTGGGAGCTAAATCCAAATGTATTTACATTGATAGGAAGTCTAATATTGCATAAAACACATCTTTTGTCTTTCCTTTAATATCTAACAATTTTCCAATTAAACTATCATAGATATTCATCTGCACATGCATGACATCACTATTTTTTTTAACTTCATGATATATCTAATATGGTAGCTAATAAATATTGACCTTTTCTTCCATGTATTTTTATCATTAGCAGATTTCAATGTCTTTTCCAATGTCACATCAATGTTTTCCACCCTCTCAAAATACAGATCAGGGGATAATGGTTTTAGAGAAATATCAAATTATTTAGAGCTATTGAATTTATTTTTTAGTCTTCTATAAGGGTGATCTATAGGTAAAAACCTTTGATAACCAATGTACATTTTTTTCATCCAATGATGCAATTGATAATATGAAGTCTGTTGTTTGCAAATTGGACATGCTTTATGCCCATTAACATTGTATCGAGAAAAATATCCATATTCTATGAAGTAATTTATCGTGAACATAAGCACTGATTGCAGTTTAAAATATTCCATTTTATAAGAATCAAACACCCTAATACCATCCTCTAATACGTGTTTCAAATAATCAATAAATGGTTAAAATAAAACATCAATATCATTGTCAGGTTGCTTCAGACCAGTGATCATTATACTCAACATGACATATTTGTGCTTCATACAAACATCATAAGAGAGGATGTAAATTTCCAATCAAATAGGTCCATGATCTATGTGTGCTACTGAGGGTTCGGTATAGATTCATTCCATCTATGCACAACCGTAGTATGAGATTTATAATTTCATATCCAAATGTACGATACTGCTCATCAGTTTTCTTCCACTATGGACAATAAGTTGGATGATGTATTTTCCAATCACATATCTTCTCATCAACATGACATCTTAACCTTTTTTCATTATGTGAATTAGAAAATAATCTTTTGAAACAATGAATTATAGGAATATAAAAAAATACCGTGGAAGGGATCATTGTAATCACTACATTAGCCTGTGATTTTTCTTTCACCTTATACCGTGATGTCCCACATTTAGGACACTCTGACAGAAATTCAATTCCTTCCTATATATCATACAGTCATTCGGATATGCATGTATTTTCTTTTATCCCAATCCCATCGAGAATAATATTTTCATGGCCTTATAATGTGAATGAGGAAGATCATTATCTTTTAAAAGAATGTCTTTCATAAATTGTAGCAGCTCTGTAAAACTTCTGTCACTCCATCCATGTTTCTCCTTCAAGTTAATAAATCTTAACACCACTGACAAAACTATAAAATTTGTACGACCAGGATACAATGGTTTCTCAGCATCTTCATTTAGATGTGAAACTATCATTTCTATCACAATTTGTTCTACTCTGATATCGAAGTTATCATTTTGCGAATCATCTTCATCAGTAGATCTAACATTCTGTCTTGTTTCACCATTCCAAATACAAGGGATGTAACACAGATTAAATCCATGACCAATCAAATGATCTTTTATCTCTATACATTTCAACTTCTTCATATTCATGCATTTCAGGAATGGATAGAAAAAAATGTCATTTCTTGGGACATTTCGTTTAGCAAATTCGAAAAAGGAATCAACACCTTCCTCATATCCATTACTCATTTGATGTACTATAATCCAACTTTGACTCATTATTACCTATAAAAAATATAAAAATTATACAACTTTTTAAGATATTACAAATATATGTTTATATGAAAAATATCATAATTTGAATGTAAAACAATTTGGAAATATAAAATAAATCTATGTGTATTTAAAAAAATTATGTTTGAAATGATTATAATAAGAAAATATAGTTTGATATAATAGTTTTAAATTCGTCTTGGATCCTTTCTTTTTATGTTTCACAAAGAATACATCCTTGTGCAACCGGATACCAAATTCAATATTTTGTAAAAAAGAAATATGAAGTAGAAATATTAAAATATGTATACATTAAATAGTGAAAATTACACAGATCCTAATGATTTGAAACCTCTGGACAACCCCCTCAACCCTCTATACAACCCCCCCCCCCCCCAACCCACCCTGGACACTACCCCACCCCCTTGGACACCACACCCACCCCCTGGACACCCCTACCCCCTTATACAACACCCCACCCCTTTGGACTCCACCCCACCCCCTAGGACACTACCCCGACCCCCTTGTACTCCCCCTAGACACCACCACCCCCTTGGACAAACCACCACCCCCTAGACACCACCCCCACCACCTGGGCACCACCGCCCCCTCTGATAGCCCCCCCTCTAGACATCCCCCAACCCCGGGACAGCCCCCCACCCTCTAGAATTATCCCCTCCCACCCCCTCCACCACCCCCTTGGACAAACCCCCACCCCCTAGACACCACCCCCACCACCTGGGCAGCACCGCCCCCTCTGATAGCCCCGCCCCCCCTCTAGACATCCCCCAACCCCGGGACAGCCCCCCACCCTCTAGAATGATCCCCTCCCACCCCCTAGACACCTCAACCCTCCTGGACACCACCCCCACCCCCTACCCCCTTAGACACCCCCCTGGACACCCCCAACCCTCTGGATAGCCCCCCTAGACTGCCCCCAAACCCTTTGGACAGGCCCACCACCCCCTTGGACATCCCCCCCCACCAACTTGGATAACCCCCCACCCCCTTCAACACACCCTTGGACATCCCCCTCCCCTCTCACAAACACACACACCCCTGGACGCCCCCCACCTCCATGGACACCCTGGACACCCCCAACCCTCTGAACATCCCCCAAACCCTCTGGATAGACCCCCACCCCTCTAGACATCCCCCACCCCTGGACATTCCCCACCCCTCTAATCAACCCCCTTGGACACCCCCTACCCCCTTGGACCGCCCACTCACCTCCTTGTACAACTCCACCCAACTGGACACCCCTATCCCCTTGGATTGCCCCCTCACCACCCTGAACACCACACCCCACTGGACAGCCCCCCAAACCCTCTAGAAAGTCCCCCATCCCCTTGGATAGACCCCCCTCCCACCCCCGTGGACAACCCCCACCCCCTTTGAGGCCCCCTACCCCCTTGGACCCCCCCACCATCCACACACACACACCCCTGGACACCCCCCACCCACATCCATGGACACCCTAAACACCCCAAATCCTCTAGATAGCCCCTAGAATCCTATGGACAGCCCCCACCCCTCTGGACTCCACCACCCCTCCAAACATCCACCACCCCATAGACACCCCCTACCACCTTGGTCAGTCCACTCACCTCCCTGGACACCACCCCCACCCCCTGGACACCTCTATCCTTTTGGACAACCCCCTTAGGCCCCTCAACCCCCTGGACACCCCCCTGGACGCCCCAAACCCTCTTGGACAGCCCCCACACACCTCGGACACCACCCCCACCCCGTTTAAAACCCCCTGGACACCCCCACCCCACTGGAAATCCCACCAAACCCCCCTGGTCACCCCCACCCACTTGAAAAGCCCCTGCACCCCCTTGGAAACCCCCCTCTACGCGCACACACACATGATAGAACACACAAAAATTGTAAACATGCATGATATCACTTCCATAGGTTTATTTTACCAGAAAAGAATTTATCCTTGAATAAATGAACACTATAAAACATACCATGATAGAAAAAAAAAGAAAAATAACATCTCAAAAAATTAGTTTAGGGCATCGCGGAAAATAAAAACTAAAAACGAGTTATGTGAGGCTTACTTGAGTGTTTTGATTCAACCTGATAGATATGAAGATAATCAATATGATGAATGATGTTGGAAAAATGAGGATAGAGGGTACGATTTTGATTAATCATTTCTAGGTTTTCTATGCAAAAAATATGAGTCGTAGGTCTCCCAATCGAAGAAAACAGAATGACTGAATAAAAGGTGAGATAAATCATTTAAAAGATTTATCACATAGGTTATTTGATAACTTACATGGTAAAATATATTTTTAATGTTTATAAGGTTGGTCATTTAATAACCGACGTAGAAAAAAATTTATTACATCGTTTATAAAATAACTGACATGATAAATGTTGCTTTATCACGTCTGTTCTTTTGATAACCAACATGATAAGATGATGAGATTAGCTTTATCAAGTCGGCTTTTTTATAACCGACGTGATAAAGCACCATGATTTCCATTATCACATGGGTTATTTTATAACCGATGTGATAAAGCACGCCAGATTCAATTTTCACTTCAGTTATATAATAATCGACATAGAAAAGCTAATCTCCACATATTTTACGTCATTTATAAAATAATTGACATGATATATCTATTATTAACACTTTCCAAATCGGTTATATAGAACCGACGTGAAAAATGCCGATGTGTTAAACATTTTTTAAACTAGTGTATTGTTCTAAATCATTAAATTTCATGTACATGTTTTCAAAATTGTTTTGAATAATTTATTCAAATTTAAATTAGTGTATTTAATTTTTAAATTTCTAGTTTATTTCCAATAAATCTAAGGTTTTATGTAATTTAATTTATATTAAAATAATCTTTTAAAGATACTATTTTAACTATCATTAAAAAAATTAAATGCAATGTTTATAATATTATATTGAATGATTATATTTTCATAATTTCATGACTCATTATTACATTTAATATTCCCTAAATTTTTTATAATTTAATTTTAAAATAATATTTTTTCAAATAAGTGTGCATGTTTTTTTGAAAAAATGAAATTTGATTTTAAAATAGAAGTTCTATATTCCCCAATAATGTTTCCTTTATGAATAATTTATGTGTAATTATTATATTATGGTTCATGGGAATTATTTATGAGGATATTTGGTTATGTGATAATCCTAGTGTGGTTAATCTTGTAATAACTCTTTAATTCATTAGGTAATGGTATAGAGTTGACCGATCAAGTTTCTCCAAAGAGATTATAGTAATAATCCTATAGTGTTGACTCCAAATGTATCTATAACTCATATTACTAGTTTACATAATTGATAAATAGTATTTCTATGATTTGTAAAGTAATGATTTCCAAACCCACCTACGTGGTTTTTTCTATGCATGATATTGAGTTTTTATGAAATGATTTTAAATTTTTTTTTCATGTTTTTCACAAAACTAATGGTTTTTTATTTATGTATCTTACTGAGGGTTATATTATCATCCAACGTTTATATTCTTTTCCATAGCGTAAAGGAATATATGGGTTGAGAATAAGGATAAGATAAAAATTAAGAATATATTTCATGAAAATAAAAGATGTGTTGTTTTGAGAGGATCCCATTAGGGGAAAAAATAAATACTACGCATAAGTGTCTATTAGTAATATATGGTATTTCTATATTGTGGTGCTGATAAACCCTTAGTGGTGGAGGGTTCTTCCAGTGACAACCAATTGTACGCTTCAGTGAACATTGTGGTGCTGATAAATGCCAACATAACGTTTGACGATAAGGAGTGTCAAACAGATCCTCCCATCATCCCCGGCCGCACCAGCATTGATGGAGCCATGGAAATATGGGTCATTATAATTCCTTAGTCAATACTTCCATCCATGCTTTTCATACCACCAAAACCAGACAATAGGCCTGGCATGAAGCTCAACACATGTAGCCTTCTCATCTTATTTCACTAGTTCCACCTTTACCACTATTTATACTACTTTATTGGGCCGAGCTACCCCGACCACACCGCGATTAACCATGTTCTATTATTGACCAGCAATAGACATCTAGAACTCATCTGATAGTCACTCCATAAGTTTCGACTAGTGATAATTAGGACATTCCCATCACCATTCAGTCGTCGGTTCCGCAAGAAGGGCCCGCCATACCTCTTACCATAGAGCGACCTCCTATTAGTAGAAGTTTATGTTTAGAAAGGACATATGATATCCTGATGAATCTTTCTATTATCACTAAAAGTCCCTCTATCCTTTAGGATATTCATTTGTCTTATGTTATGTGTGAAGGCCTTGTAGAGGCATTAAGAAGCCCCCTCCAGTTTGAGATGATGGTAGAAGCTATAGAATCCATCCACACAGAGATAGTTGAGCCTGCAAAATGTCAGGTGATCATCTCTTTATCTTGATAAGATGAATGTTATCCCATAAAATATCATATTCACCCACTAAACATCACTAGCCAGTTCAATTCCATGGGGTTTCTTCCAAATCATATCGATATAGGCTCTTGGATCAACCTTTTCCCGACCGGGATTCTCCAAAAGATGGGGTTGAATGAGGATTATTTGAACCCCACTAACCAGAAAATTCAAAGTTATGGAAGGACAAAACAAGCAACAGTTAGTAAGATCTACTTGAAGACCCAGTTCAGTGGTTTGGTATCTACCACTGAGGTCATGGTTGTCTCACAAGTCATCACCCACAACGCGTTGATGGGTAGTCCATGGCTCCACCTGCACACAGTGGTCCCCTCTTCGTATCACCAATTCATTATGTACCCCTTAATGGTCATGTAGGCATTCTCTAAGGTGATGAACCTTGATTTTATTCTTGTTAAGAACTTTATTTAGCTGTTGAATATTACAATTTCAAGGATAAGAAAATTCAGGCAAGTTTGGTTGAACCCTCTACGGCTACAACAAACCCATGGAAAGGCCTAGATAAGGCCAACATCATCATGATCCACCGATTGGAGGCCACAACACTAGATTTCAGTAAATGATTTGTTGCATGTTGAATGAGGGGGAAGAATATTCCCATGTCTGAGGGATTGTTGAAGATTACCTTGTCCTCTAATAAAAATCAGGCTTGAGTAATCCCAGATCCCCCACCCCCACAAGATATTAGGACGTCCACCCCATGGTAACAGAAATACAACATAATTTCTTGGTTAAATGGTATGGGATAAATCATATCTATCCAATGGACCACTATTTCATTGATTTCATCAAGCATTTCCCATTGGACCAAAATTCAGAGAGGATTGGGTCGACGACTTTCATTGTTATGTTTTCAAATGTATAGGAACTCCCAAATGTGGTGACCACCACCAATCTGGCTTGAAAAAGTGTCCCGTCAGAAATTGTTGACATGGATGAATTGCCTCCCACTGAGGATTCACCATACATATATAAATAAGATGATTTAAATAATGTTCCTCCTACTTTTGAAGTGGGTTTCTCCACCACGGTCGATGAATTGGTATAGCTGAACCTCGGTAACGAGACAGATATGAAACCCAAATTGATCAACACCACTATTCCTATAAATGAGAAAAAGTGATACATGGACTTCTTGAATCAACACAAGGATATATTTTCCTATAGATATGATGAAATTCTAGGACTATGTCCTCGATTCTCAATCCACCACCTCGGGCATATAGTAAATCATCGTGGGATCAAACAACCTCGTAGAAAAATACACCCTTATCATAGTGCCATGGTTGAGGCTGAGGTTCTCAAGCTCATCAGAGCAAACTTTGTCAAGGAGGTCCAATAAATTATATTGTTCTCCAAATTTGTTCTTATCAAGAAGATGAACGTGGAAAATCAACGTCTGCATCAACTTTATGTATGTCAACTTTCACCATCTGAAGGATGGCATTCCCCTTCCTATGACAAAACTATTGATTGATGCCACCGCTGGCTTCTAGGATCTCTCTAGTCTCTCTCTATTAGTGATGGGTATTTTGGGTATAAAAAAATTCAAATTTCCCTTGAAGATGAAGAATTTATATCCTTTAGGGAACCATATGGGTCGTTTTTCGACTATTTAATGCCTTTCAGAATATAAGATGCAGGTTCCACCTATCAGCATGCCATGCGTTGCATATTTAATATTATCCTCAAGAAATTGGTGGAATGCTACATGGATGATATGGAGGTAAAATCTACCTAGTTCCAGGAACATCTCAATGACCTCTAGGAAGTGTTCAACATTCTTTGGTCTCGCCACGTGAAGATGAAACCCATGATGTTTTCCATCATGGTAAATTATAAAATGTTTCATGGATTTTTTGTCAGGTACTGAGGCATCAATATTGATTTAGAGAAGATTAAGTCCTATAGTCATATTTATCCTCCGAAAAAAATTTGGGAGCATTGAGGAATTCAAGGCCACCTAGCCTATATACGTAGATTCATCATGTATCTAGCTGGAAAGAGTAAGACCTTTTCCCAGTGCATGAAGAAAGGTGTTGATTATTAGTGGGATGAAAAGTTTCATAATGCTTTCGAGGAAATCAATAAGTTCCTATTACAAACTCTGATCTTGATGCCACTCATTTCTAGAAATATCATGTTCCCTAATGTGACCACCTAGTAATTCTCTCTCATCACCCTTATCTCCAAGAAGAATAAAGTGGAAATGAAGAACATTCTATACTCTCTCAACTACATGATCCTTGATGTAGATACCATATATTCCTCTATCTTGAAAATATGCATTGCACTAGTATTCATAGGGTAGAAGTTGTGACACTACCTGAAGCATCGTGAGATATATCAAGTGTCCCATGTGTATCTGCTAATGTAGATTCTGAACCACCACATGTTGACATTCAATCTAGCTCAGTTTGAATTGATCATCTAGTAGTTCGACATCAGGTTTGTCCCCCAGAAGGACATTAATGTATAGATATTGGTAGACTTTCTTACCACCCATCCAGCTAATGTGGACCAGAATTTAGATCTTGATATTATCGATGAGGCAATCGTCTCAATAGATCAAGATATTCCATGTTGGAGAATTCACTTTGATGGTTCTTCCCGAATCCCTACCAACAGAAGACCCAATGATCCGTGACTCAATAGTGTGGTCTTAGATATCATCATTATCATGCCAACCCAATCTATTCGTCCATATTAATTGTTTTTGTTAAAAGGTTGTTACAAAAATGAGGTAGAGTATCAGTCTCCCATTACAGGTCTTATGGTGGCCCTGGAGATTGATTTTCACCACTTACATGTGAAAGGGTACTCTGAACTTTTCATAAAAAATTCAACGATGACTACATTGTTAGGAAGCTGGAACTTGTAACAATGCTAAAACATGCCAGCTAGCGGATGGCCTAGTTCCCATCTCATCTGGATGTTACTCATGTCCCTCATTCCTAGAATGGTGGAGAAAAATCTTACCCATCTTGGATACATATCTTACAAAGGATGATTAGGATTATTTGATTATCCACATAGCACATCGGAGAGTCATTGCTCCTGCTACATCAGATGGTGATGATGATAGCTTGCAGGTAAGACACCTAATCATCGTTGAATCCATGTAATGACCCCTAGGTTCCCCTAAAATGATATTGGAGGAGACTCCTAACTGGAGGATTCCCTTTATTGAGTTTCTCTAGAATGAAAATATCCTAATAGATCGAGAAGATCATGAGCGAATATGACACCACGCATTACAGTTTACCCTCCAAAGTGGTCCTGGTCATGAGAAAATCCTCTACAGATGACTTTTTGACGTGGTTCACTTCCATTTCATTCAAGGATTTGATATTTCTCAGGTCATGCTGGAGGTTCATGTTGGTTCTTATGGGGATCATCAGACCAAGCCGAAACTATCTAACCAGATCGAGAGATTGGGGTTTTTTTCCAACCATGATCCGTGACTGTATCATGTTTTCTAAGAGCTGGCATGAATATCAGATCCATGCTAATTTCATGAATCGGACACCAGAGAATCTCTACACTACTATGTACTCTTAGCCCTTCGCAGTCTAGGGACTTGATGTCAAGGGACCCTATCCACTGGTGACTATTCTCCAATGTAGATTCATCATGACCACTGCGGACTTTTTTTTTCTAATTGGGAAGTGGTAGTTGTATTCATGGAGGTCAATTCCTATTCTATATTTGAATTTGTGAGCTCCAACATTATCTACCAATTCATAGTACCTCTCTCTATCCTCACAGATAACCTTCCCAACTTCTATGTTGCCAAACTGAAGAATTTGTACACCAAGTACAACATCTATTCTAATCATACCTCCTGCTATCACACGCATGAAAATGGGATTATAAAGGTGTTTAATAAAACCTCATATATCATTCTTCAAGAATATTATTGGTCATAAAAATAATTTATGGCTAGAAAAAATACCCAACACTCTTTGGGCCTTTCAAATGATGATTGAAATTCCACATAGGTGACCAAATATTCCATGGTGTACGGAACAGAGTCATTCCAACTCATATAGATTTAGTTGCCTTCAATACAAAAAGTTGTCTACATGCAGAAGACACCAGATACGGTCACTATAATCCATCTTGCTAAACGGGAAGCGCTCAATGAGAAAAGGATTTGTTCCCCACAAAATCTACAAAGGCATCAGAACATGATATCCAAACCTTTCCACTAGAAAGTTAACCTCCTCTCATTCTTATAAGTTGATATGGTGTTGGCCTTATGAATTCCAATGATACCTGGTAGGAAACCACCCAAACTAGAGCCCAAATTGGAAGGAATTTACATCATTCACAAGGATTATCCCAATGGATCTTACTCCATAGTTACCATGGATGGTGAGCATATAACTCCTCCAACCAATTCCAAATTTCTCAAGAAATAATTTTCCTGAGTAAACTAGTCCTACATGACCATAAATTGTAACATATTTACCACGTGATATTAAAATTCATGATCTTTTAAAGATGAAGGATGTAAAAAAAACTTTGCACTTGTCTCGCATGATATTAAAATGTATGTTGTCTTGCATGATGTTAAACTAAAGATGGTCTCGCATGACATTGAATTGTTCCTTCCTCAGTACATGATGTTAAACCATGTGATCCGTCCAGGTTGAAGGACATAAAACAACACATCACTCATCCTGTATGATGATTAACTACAAAATTGCCTGATCTCTACGACCATAAAAAATGATCTCCCAGCATTCTCGTCCCGCATAACCTTAAACATCACAACATCTTCAAGAACTACATAAGGCTTGATTCCAATCCTCATGGGAATTGTAGGAATTCTCAGACGCCTCGTCTTAGAGTACATCACCAAAATTCTTACCCTTCAATTACCCTGGGTATAATTCTCTTGGAGGATTTCACATGGTATCGTGTAGGCTTATTTGGACCCCATTTATGTTGGGTTTATGATGATCTAACCTTATGCCTATCCAATTCTTCTATCCAACCCACATCCTCACTATAAGATGTTAAAATGCATGGCCCTTTCAGAACTATGGATGGATTGTTTCCCATTCACATGGGATACGTACGACTGCCCAGACATTTCGTCTGTAGTCCCAGCCCCAAACTACAAGATCTCATCTTGGGATCTGCCCCTTAGCCCAGATTCATTTCTAAGCACATGGTGTGGTGTGGGTTTTGATTTCCATCATTCACATCTTGTTTATCATGAAAAAACTATGTATACCCCTCCTTGGATATCTCCACCTCTTTCGTTCTTTCCAGCATGACGTGATCCATGGGAATGTTCATGCTTCATGTGTCCCCATTATTTGGGTCTCCACTAGCATCCACGTCTAAACAGACCCCCGAACGACTTTCATGTACAACATTATGACTTGCCATCCATTTTAGGATAATGTCTTCGATGAACTTGAATGATACCATGATACCAGTCTCACGTGTTCCATGGTCGATTTTCAATGTTTTTTTTCTCATTTCAGATCACACAATATAGATTTTGAGTTTTGAATATGGCCAACAACCATCCTCTATCATTATCACCACCACTACATGTCCCAAATGTTTGGGAAGTGATTCATCTTTTTCTGATATCCATTTTAATATCTGTGTGCTTCGAGCAAGGATGTTGTTCTGGGTTGTATTGACAACATATTATCTCATTCCATTAATATTTTTCCCTGTAATGCTGGGGAGAACCTGATCCCATTCATTATTTCCCACACCGAGCATTGATCATGGGGTATTAGGAGCTTTTGTAAGGCCATATACCCATAAAGTGTCACTAAATAATGGTTTGAGCCTGATGACCATAAACTAAGATCACTATCGTCCTCATCACACAATTAAAAAAATGCATAATCCGGTCATCACAGAGGGTTGTAAAACCACTCAATAACCATCCCGTGGGATATTAAATTGTAAACTAGGTATGGATTTCTGTCATTGTCTTAGCCTTTAGTCCCTCGACCATTCTGTCGCCCTGGACCAAGTTCTCACCAATGAATGTGCGGGGTGGTGCAGACTCTATGTCCTCGTTCATGTCAAGATATTTTTTGTCATACCATATACATCCCCTTGAGACACCCATCTATCCATCATTCTTTCAACAATATGTTAAACTGCACAAATTCCACCAAACTTATGCATCACATAATTTTGGTCTCCATCATCTTTCAAACCTGAATAGACCCCTGAATAGAATTGATGTTTGTCCCCAGGGCTCTCTTATCATCTTGGGACAACATCCCTAAGGATTCTATACAAAAATTTGACTCAATTCATGCATCGCGAATATGGTCAGCAGTTGACACTCATTGTTTGTCCTCATTCCAGGTAACAACATAGATACTATGTTTCAAACATGGTTAGCAATTATCCTCGATCATTTTTTCCATTTTGTGGTCTCCCTCATGGCAGGTGCGATGATTCACCCATTCCACCCTCTATCCCACACACATGACATTAAATTATGCTTCTATGGTCCATGATCAAAGACCTTAAACTAAGATCTACCATGTCATTGTCAAACAATGTAAAAATACACAACATACTCTACAACCTTGTGTTTCTTGATTCCTATCCCCATGGGATACGTAGGAAAACAAGGACATTTTGTCTTTGGGTTAAGCCGAGGTTCATTTATTCTTTCTCTCAGCCTCTTGGCCCGATTTCTCTCTAGGAGTTATGAATGGTGTGGCATATATGGAATTATTTCCTCATTCACGTCTGGTTATTCCCCATGCCGTACACATTCCTTGTCAAGATCCCATGCTCCTATCTTCGTACTTGCCACATGAAATTCAACTGCATTCCATATTTCATAACTACATGTGTCTTCATTCCAACCACCATAAGATATGTAGGAACTCCCTGACATTTCGTCTTTGTGTTTATCCCTATTTTTAGTAACCTCCTAATCTCTAAGGACCCTTGACATGAGTCCTCTCAGATGGGGGTATGTGGTGTGGTATGGGGTTATTTCATCATTCACATCGGGTTTATAACATCAATTCAATGTACCTCTCATATTTGAGTTCTCTTCCTCCCCATGTTCCCCACTCACCTTCTTGAGTCATCATCTCCCAAATTGGGCCCCTCGAACCTCCTTTGCAGTTCACCAAGGAGCCCAGGAGCACTCTAGTTCATGACCTAGAGTGTTGGATTCTACATAGACATGTTTTCATTCATTTCCATGCTTCATGTTTCCCATTATTTGGGCTTTCAACATCTTTCACATTCGAAGGTACCACCAAACAACATTGATACAAGACCTCAGTGCTCTCCTACCATCTTGTTCCAACATCCCCAAGGATTTCAAATATAAATATTACACAAGTTCCTTGTTGCAAATTGGGTTAGAGGTCAATGCTCACTTGTTTGTTCCCATTTCAGGTCACACAATATGGATTCTGTGTTTCGAATCCGGTCAACAATTATCCTCCATCATTACACCACCTCTATTAAGCCTTAAATATTGGTTTTGGGATTCACAACATTTTCCACTCAATCATGTCCAAGTGGGATTTTAACACTCTTGGTGTTATCCCTCAGAGAACGTTTAAATGTTAAGAGGACTAATACAATGTGTGGTGTCATTTGAGGCTCCACAAAATCTCACGTTTATCTTTATTCCACTTGTCACGAAGATCCTATGCACCCTTGTCTCTCATATAGAGCATTGATCACGTGGTCTTAGGGATTTGGTAAAGGTTTACACCTTCTTATAATAGTCTCACTTCTTTTGGTCTGAGATCTATGACCATAAGATAGGATCTGGAACATCCTTTTCATATGATATTAAATTGTACTACATGTTTCATATCTAAGTATAGCTTGATTCACATCCTTATTGACATATACGAACATCTAGATATTTCATTTTTGGGTACATATTAGAATCCACTTATTATCTATTCTATTTAGGCTTTTTTCCCTAACATTTATAGGACTCCATGGGGTGGAATTTGTGTTCTTATGTATTCATTCACATCGGGTCTGTAATAGCTGCTCCATGTACTCCCCTTTTTTAAGATCTAGTATCTCCAACCTCTCATCTCACATAATGTTAAAATACACTCTCTGAACATTGTATGGAATTATTACCATCCTAATTGGATATGTAATAACACCCAGATGTTTCAACTATGTGTCAAGCCCCATGTGTCATAAATCCATCCACCTTTTTCACACCCATTGGCCCAAACTCTTTCTAAAACATGGGGTGTGGTGCGGACTCCTTATTTCATCATTTATATTGTGGATTCAAACAATTATCCTCCAAAATTATGAGTCTTTGTATCTAGGACCCTAATCCTTGGAAAAATATTTAACTTCGTCTGTATGACATGACTCATTGGTGTAATCGAATGCGTCCTGGAAAAGATCCCAAAGTGTGTAGATTTCTTGTGTACATTTTGTTGTTTCATGTCCATGATTCATGAGCCCTTAATTGGATATCTCTAAACTTTTATGTCTAGAGGGAATGCCTTTATAGCCTGGTATCTTGCCACATTTCCTTACCTACAGTGCTGGGCTAATTTTCTAGAAGGCTAATTGATGACATCTTGAGTTAGGGCCCATGTTATGAACATGTTAAGACGTCGGCCCTCATTTGTTATCCCAATTTTAGGCTAACTCAATAGGGGTACTGTGTTTTGAATGTAGTCAATAGTTATTCTTCATTTTCATGCCACCCCTACAATGTTCCTAATTTTGGGGTTCTTGATTCACATTGCACACTCTACTCTATTCGGATTGATTCTAGTTCGACTAGCATTACTCCGCTCATGCACTATAGAACATTGGGAAAACAACAATTAGATTGTTCTGAGAACTTCATTCTCAAGTTAGGCCTCCCAATTTCTTCTCAGATGACCAAATTTTTAATTTATACCTCATATTCTTGAATATTTTTTTGCACTTCCACATTCAAATGATGTAACGATGCATCTATCCCTTGTTTCATGCACTGGGCATGACCCACCTGTGCTTAGCTATTGATCTCTGGATATTTCCGGAATGTGATGGAAATGAAACAATTAAATTAGATATTGGGACTCTTTCATATGACCCACATAAGTAACTTAAGAATAAAAATAAGTTCATGAGTTCATATAAATTATAGCGCCAAGGGGTCGGCCCCTCTCATAGATGGGTTGAACTCTTCAACATAGTATTTTAGCTCTCCCACTCACTGATTCTTGGTGCCCTGGATCTGTTGTGGCTTGGTAAGAAGCCTCTGCTCCTCGATGGAAATGGGGTGTAGTTCATTAACCTTGACCTGGGCCAAATCCTCATCATATTGGATAAGGTCAATCTCTTCAGATGTTCGCCTGATCTGTTCTTTGGCCTCTATAAACTAGGCCTTATGGTGCAATATGAGCCCCAATTTCCCATTAAGGAAGGATGAGTTCTCATTTTCATACCCCTTTAAATGTTGGATCTTGTGTTCAGCCACCTAGAGTCTTTGAATATCGATGTCCTTTCACCACTACCAACTAACATTGCGACTGTGTGCATCCTCCCACACCCTCTCGACAGTGATGTCCCAAATAACCGTGCGAGGGTATTGGGTATTTACCCCACCAGGACATATTTGGTGTTTCTAGGAACGAATCCTTCCCATATGATCTATCCATTATGCCTGCGGGGTCTCTTTTATAATGATCCTGATCAGCTTCCATGATCGATAAAAATGGAATTTCTGTCCTCTTTTTCAAAATCAGTCTCGTCTTGATCATGTGGGATGGCTGGTTTACATTTTTCAAATACCCTTATGAGATTAGCAGTACTTTCTTCCTCAGGTTGGTCTTCGTCATTGGATTACAATTAAATTCTCTTCACTTGGTTAATGTTAAACTATGTTCTTCCAGCAGTATTGCCCACTGCCACCAGCCGCTCATAAGGAACTATGGCCCGGTCAGTTAGAACACATAATGTAATAGGGAGAGGAACCTATATTAGGAATAGATCCTTGGGTATTCCATACATTGGAATCATCATCATATGCACCATCCTGGAAACTCTATAAGCAAAGTTTGTGTTAGCTAGTTTTTCTGATTAGACAAAAGTTATAGCTCTGAAGTATGAGACTTACCCTGGTCTACCGCTTGGTCATTCCTCGGGTCTATCATTGCTGGAAGGCCAGGGTGCAGCCCTTCATTTAAAATTGTGGCCTCTTAGAATTCTGAGATGTTGTCCCTGATTCTCTAGAATCACTAGACTATACAATCATCATCTCTCTGATAGTAGGCCCTAGTGTTGGGTCCTCTACCACTGATTCACCATCATCCTCATCATTGAGAGTGAGAGACTGAAGGTTATTTTTTAGAGATACATGTACGTTGAGAATCCATGATAAGGTCTAGAATGAATTAGCACATTGAAATTGAGTGGAGACTTATTTCTAATGTTTTAGTGAATAATTCTATGGATATTCCCCTGAAGCTGGTATGTCACCTTCATCAGGAGAACCCCAAAATGTCCCCTCCTTTGCTCAGTGGAGATGTAAAACATTATCTTCTTCCCCTTATGATTTTTCTTCAAGGACAGGAAAGTTGAAATGCTCCACCAGTTGATCCACCAATAGTTCTGTGGTAGTATTCATATTCTACAACACCATTTCCCCATGTGACTTTAGTTTCATGTCTCCATAGGAATGTATTACCTATTCTATATCTGTTACAATCATCCATCACTCGGTAGTGGTAGCATTGATGTTTCCTTGTGCAAAGATGATCTCCCCCAGTAACATCATGTTCATGTTCATGATCTTCCACAAGCTGTTAATTTTGACATGTATGGTAATTTCTCAATCTTGTTATGATTCTGGAAAAATGGAATCGGATGGGATTGATACCAGATGCACCTTCTTTCTGAGAGCTTGAGGAGCAATCCTGTAGAAGCCCCAAGGTGAATAACCTCCATCAAAGGCTCTCGAGGTTTTATCGACCAGTCCTGGAATACCCCCTGCTCCCTTATAACATATATCCTGCACTAGAATAGTATTTGTCAATTCATGGCCTACCACCCCACTAGTACCACCTCTCCACCCTAGTGAATGTTCACACAACCATTTTTTCATCCCCCAATCGTTGTTGTTCGACTTCGAGGTGTATGAACCACCATGCTGGACTAGATCGTAACTTGATTCAGCATTTCACCAAGGTAATAAGCCTCACAAGTCTGTGTATACATGTGAACCAGTCCGAATGTAGCATCAGATGAGGGGAACTTCATCAAAATATTCCCATCATCAATTGTAAACAATATCCCGATTTTTCGCATCATGAACAGGGGATTTTCATAGAGCATGGTCATGTACACCTGAGGAGTCAGCCTTTGTATGCAACGGAATAGTCAGGAGAACTATTGTAGGGTATATGGATAACATATGGGTTTCTCAATCTACTCATGAATCTAAAACCCCACTACAAAAGGATAGCAGATACGATCTTTTCTCTATTGTATCAGTGTCGTCATTGGTACATGCCCTGTTTGGCAAGGGGAATGTCTGGAAGATGAATTGTTCAACTTACCCCATCTTAACCAGCGCTGTCATAGAATCAAACATCAACAGGTTGCTCCAAAAAATGTTCAAAATGGATGGTTGAGAATTTAACCCTGGTGGAGCAATGGGGTTAAGATATTCAAATCCCCCTGTGTGCGTTTTGATCCAGTTGTGGAAAAAGTGGAATGAAACGCACACTCACAGTGGCATCTTCCACTCACTAATGTGCCAAAGTATATGGTATAATATTTCAATAACTTGTATACCCAGATTGATACAATCCCCACCAACCTGTTGATCTTCCGTAATGAAATCAGTTGGCCACACCCCCATGTGGGCATCTCTTATCAGTAAAATCCTCCCACAAATCAACACTAAGATAATCCTAGAAACCTAACTATAGGCTGATACTCTGTCAGGATGTTCTAACCCCACAGCTTCTATAGGCTATCATCCATGATCGGCCAGCATGAACCATATGTATCCCACTGGGCTCCTCCTATACAAATAGAGGGCCTCACCATTATTGTTTCCCCTTCTAGGGGAATGTTAAAGAAATAATCGAACCACTTTATAGATTGGATGTCTTAGGTACTCTGTTTGTCTTCAATTGTGACTTGAAATATCCATAGAAGTTTCATCACCAAAAAATATTCTCCTTGTCCCTCTAGACATTCTTGTTGAGTTGGAACATGACATAGATCCCTCCTGGATTGGGATGCCAAGAATCTGATGGAGGTCCCATATGTTGATGCCAACCTCCTTGTGATAAAGGTGGAATATATTGGTATCTTGCAACCATCAGATTAGAAACTCTAGTATGAATTTCTTCTGTTAGGGTAGACTGAATTGGGCCTCCCAATCCACATCATCTAGGCCAACATGCCTATGTACATTCTCAAACTCTTCATAATATGTGCATTCCTTTTAGTCCAAGGCCTAGTCATTTGTGATGTTTTCTCCCTAGCACAAGTCCCAGCTTTTGATCCACCCATTATCAAGATTTCCATGCCTGTCCTTAATGATATTTTTATACAGGGGTGGGGATTTCTCCTGTGCGATTTTCATTCCATCTATGTTGTTGACATTATAATGCATACAATGCACTATGACATGAGTATGATCTTTCGGGATGTGCCCATTCGTGGACCTATGCCCCTGATATTTCATGAGGTTACTCTTGAACCAATAGTCTCTCTCATCCTTGCTGGTTTCGGTAATGGAGACATTCTCAAGAAATCCAAATTCATATAATGGTATGAAATTTCACATCAGACATTCCTTTTTCACCTCTATCAACCACTCTAAAACTATTTGTTATCAGAATCTCTCCATATGTGCTCACCTATTTTGAGTTTATAGGCCAATGACTCCCTCAGAGTAGCATTAGCATGGACCTCTCAGGTATCCTCTTGATTGGCCATTGTTTTCAAGAATTGGAAACAAATATTATATGGGGAACTGCATTTTTTCAATGAAACCATTTTTGGAGACCCTTTGTGAATACCTTTTGTGAATACATTTTATAGAGATGGTCATGTAGTCCCTATACCCAAAAAAGAATCACCCGCTTTAATCATGCATCAATAATGAAGTAGAAAATCACAACACTCTGTTTTTCTAAAAAACATTCATGAAGCAATAGAACAAAGAATCTATTTCTCTAAAGAATTTGTGGATTAGATTTGTTTTCAAATATATAGTGCATTTAATGTCATTCACAATTATATAGGTTAAAAAACCCTCTGAGCTTATATATTGAGGTTCCCTGGTCACCTACTTTGCCATAAATTGCAAAGGTGCTTCATGGTGGCCCCAAGGATCTTTATGGAACCATTCTCCCAATGGATTGAGGCCCCTTGGCAAGGACCCCTTTACGAAGGTCCCTTCATGAAATTTGAAATGTGCTTCACTTCACGATCCATCTTCTCACCAGCCCTTTCGATCTTTATTGGGTTCAATTATCCATATATCTTTAGTATCTTATCCTCAGAATTCGACCCTATTTTCCATCATATCCAATTATGAGGGGGGGGAATTTTTGTTCCGAAAAATGCATCCCGCTCAGTCCATCAATTCAATGACCCGATCATGGGAATCCACCTTTTGAAAGGATCTATGTTCCTCACTGCCATCCAAAAATGGAACCTTTCTAAAAATCATCACATGGTGGGCACATTTCTACTCTGAAACCTTCATGAGAAGCAATGCGGTGTCCTAGCCTAGAGAAAATATGACACTGCCAAGAGCCCCTATGTGGAATCATACACCTCAATGGCCCACTCTGTGTAATTCGTGTCATCAAAACTCTATGTGGCGGTAGGCACCCTTCACGAGGCCGACACGGGTTGACAGAGAAGATCTTCTTCGTGGTATCACCCGTATCAGCGGTGAGTGATGCGACCCCATCAATCATGGTTACTTATATGTAGATGTTTATTCCACTTTTCTAAACCACAATAACCATTCCCTTTAAACTTACAAACAATAATTTTGCACATACACTCACAAAACCCTCAAATGGATCTCCAAAGGTACTTTTCCTCTATGAGTTGTAAAACATTGCATTATTTTCTGCCTTCACCTATGGTGTAGATGCCCATCGCAAAGGCCTATACCCATCGTAGAGTAAGGGGACCCTCTGTGGATCTTGAGGATTAATGAAGCTGAGACCCTTTGCGAAACTCTCTCCAACGAAATTGGGAGTTAGCAGGGAAAAGCTCTGCTCCATAAAAGGTTTCTCTTAATGAAAGCCTCCCTCTTCTCAATGTCGTATACCTTCATGAAGCCCCTCTTTTTGAAGGCCTCTCCATTTATGAGGTCCATCCTCTTCCTAAATCATCCATCCTTTGTGAAACCCATCCTATTCTTGAGGATCCACTTCACAAAATTGAATGATTTACACACAACTTTCCCATCTTCCCCCCAGGATTGTGTGAAGTGATTTTATGGTCCATTGGGAAGTTTTTCATGTCACTTTGCATAGCCACAATATTCTTTAAATAGGCATGCAAATGGATATTTCTTCATTGCATAGTCATGCTAATGTGGACCCCTTAATGGATCACTCTATAAAACCCCCACCATGGAACTATTGATGCCTTCCCTTTCCTAAGAGTTGGTGGGTATTAGTTATATAAGTTCTAGGGTTGTGGAGTGAGCCCGCCTCATCCGAGCAGAAGGATGTTAAACTTCCAATCACCATCATCCTCAACACATGACATCAAACTATGGTCTTTCCTGGTAAAATATACATTGGGCACCCCATATCAGGCATTCCCTATGCCTAATAGTCCTTATATATGTGAGATAATTCCATACGTGGAATGCGATCCTATTTTCTAGAGTGGAATCTATTAATGAGGAAGGGACACCATATTGGGTTAAGACCCTATCCTTTCTTGTAGGAGGTAGCTTTAGTGCTCCTCCTCTTTTATTCCTTTCCAAAGACTAGATGAGATAGGGGAACATGGACCTTTGTACCCCATCGATCTCCCTCTGGGATTTATCTCCATCAGGCCTCCATCCTTGTGTAAGTCCTAATCTCTATCTCCTTGGGCAGATAACCAAGCGTGATTCTCTGTTTCTTATTTGGGCTGCTAAAAATGTGTCATTCCCGCTTTATTCCACTCTTACACACCATTCATAGCTTGATCATTAGGTCTTTACTACCTATTGTTTATCACACCGAGCAAGACTAACATGGGATGAGAGTATGAATTGAACATGTAATCTTTCATAGGCCACCCTAGCATGTAAGTCCCAAGACCCTTTCCAAACTATGTGGACATTGATCTTTTCCCCTGTCTGATAATGGTACATAGGAAACCTCCCTAAGGTTCAAGCACATTGACCCCCCACTCATCTGACATGAAGTTAAACTGTATTCATATCACGAAATAATGGAAATTTATCCTTTCCCTTTCCAGGAAAGGTTACTATAAAGTTTCCATGGGGGTCAATCCCATCACCCATCAGACTTGAACACTTCATGTCAGTTCACCCCGTCCAACATGATGTTAAACTACATACCCCCTTTTTATCCATAATGATGTTAAACTATGTAAATTTTAACTACATAGTTTTTGATCCTTGTCTTTTCGACAGGGTACATATGAAGCCTACAAGAGATTAAACCCCAAACATTGGTAAACATATTCAAACAAGTTGTTTTTGATCCATGTCTTCTCAGAAGGCTACATTGGAAGCCTCCCTGAGGTTCAACCCCAAACATTGGTATCCCTATTTGAACTACATGTATTTTTATCCTTATCTTCTAGGTGGGATATGTTGGAAGCCTCTCTAAGGTTTAACCCCACAATCATTTTTGAGCTTATCACCAAACTATGTGGGTTTTAATCTGTTTCTCTTAAGCAATGTACATAGAAATCCACCTTGAGGTTCAACCCCATCCAGTGGAAAGCCATTGTAGACTCCATCTAGTGGTATGCCATTGTTGTCCCCAACCAACTATAAGCCATTTTAGTCACAAACCAACAATAAGCCATTGTACTGTCTGACCGATGGTAATCTGTTGTAGTTACCGACTGACGGTAATCCTTTGGTGTCCCAGATCTATAGTAAGTCGTTGTGTACCCCTTTTTGGGACCCATATCACTGGTCACCCCCCCTAGGTGTCAGACAAACTCTTGTTCAACTAACGATGCGTAAGTCACAATATCATCATTGGGCCATTGTCCTCTACGCACAATATGATTCTATACCACCATCCAGAACTACAAGGACATTGATTCCCAACCATGGGGATATTTTGGAAAGCACCTATAGGTTCAATACCATCACTCATGACTCATCCTAGTATCTCCCGTTACCTTTTTCTTTTCGGGAAGGTCATTCCTAATCCCTAATGTTCCACCACCTCCGGGTCCCATCCATGCAGCCATTCTCATGGGTCGCCTCCTCTGGTGTCCCTTCACCCCACCAAACTATGTGAACATTGATTTCGTTACACAGAAATATGTTGGAATCCTCTTCAAGGTCCAGTCCCAATATCACCATTGTCTTTACATCGGTTCCATACCATTCCTTTCTTCCACTTCATGTAGTCATCCATCATCCATCCTACTTCCAACCCGCGCTGCCACATCCATGTGGGATCATGTTATCCATTCGGTCATCTAACCATGCATAAGCCCAACATAATTCAAAACCATACAAAAATGTGTTCCCCTTTTGCAATGGGATTCTGATCACACGTAATCCGCCACATGTATTATGGTTGTTTTTCCATTTGTGTACACCCCGATTCCATGTCCCGTCATTTGAAAGACATGGGTTTGATCCCTATCACTTAGGATGGAGTACATTGGAAACCTCCCCGATGTTCAATCAAATCCAATGGTAAACATTGGCATCCCCTTTATAGGGACCCAAGCATCCTAGTATCCATATTCATTAGAAGTCTTGATCTTCCCATTGAGTAGGATTATCATTTTCTCTCTCTTGGGGTTGTACCCATTAAATCCACTCCTTTCAGTGTTCCGATTATTCTGATCTGTCTCTGTTAGACGTTTAACTCATGTCACACACTATGTTAAGCATGAGAAGATGATGAAAACCTCAATGATATTCCAATGGAATGTAATTCCCCGCACTTGACGTGGAATTCCTCTGGCTTCCATGCCATCAAGAATCCCTATAACAAGGGGAATAAATTCAGACGCATCAGTGTTCCATCATCCAGACAGACCAACAATGTCCAATGTGACTAATACCCTGATCAAAGGATGCTTCCCAAACATCATCCCTTGGAATGTACAAATAGATGCAGCGTAATTAATATTTTCCACAAAGATATGGAACTAGGAAGAGTTTCACAAACAACATCTTAATCATTTGGGGAGACTCGGACTAGGCGACGAATTCTGATTAGTAATCCACAGAAGGGGAGATTGACATCCCATCATCCCATCTCAATTAAAGAGAAAATTTCTCTAAATAAGTGATGGATTCTTCCCTCCTTTGGAAAGAGGGAATTCAGGGAAACAGTAAATCACATCCACCACATATGGATACGCTCCCTAGTAAAAGCGTCAAAAAAACATTTTCAACTCTTCTTTAAATAAAATATAATAAATGTTCTAATCAAACACAAGTGGCATCAAAGGTTCATATTTTAGACTTAAGGTTTATATTTTTCAAAACATACTTATCTGATTAAATTATTACAAGTGTTTGCGTAATTTTATATTATTATAACATTATTTTTACCCTTAATTACCCTATTTACCTTGGTAAATAAAATTCGAATGATATTATTAACCAAAAAATTATTTTGATCATATTAGACAAAAAAATTTCATACTGATTACAAACATATTTTTTGGATTTTTAAAATTCAATTCATAGAAGTAGTAAAATTATTATTAATGCTAATCTGCAAATGTGGCTAGAAGATGGGGAAAAGAGGTAAAAAAGTTCAATGGATTTTGATATCTAATTATATTATAAAATTCATTCAAAATACCTAAATTGTGTTAGTATATGAATTATTTATCTATTGTGACATTGAAAACATTTTAATGTAAATTAATTATTTAAATGAAAAAGTAATTTTTTAACAATAATAAAGTGTTTTCACTATTCATCAAAATGTGAATGTTTTAAGAAAAATACCAAAAACTCACCATAAGATAAAATTGATAATACAAATTCAAAAATGGTATTGATTTTATCAAAATAAATTTCTAGTAGGTTCTAATATTAATTTTATTATTTCTTACAAAAGGACGTAAAAATTATTTCCTTTAAGAAAATATCAATTTTCTATTTTTAGAACTCATTTAACGAAACTTCAATATTTTGATAAAAATACGTTTTATCTATGTAAAAATAATTAAAATAACATTAAAAATTATTTATTTCTATTTATATTATTATATTAAATGTATATGTTATGAATATATCATTTAAATAATTTTTACACTATTGTATTATTTCTTAGAGACTAAATATTATGTGTTATGCACGATAGGTTGGCATTTGGTGAAAAACAAGTTATTGAGGATAATTTAAGATGAAATTTTAGGGTGTTAGATTGATGGATTGTGAGAAGTATATTTGATATGACTATAGAAATCATGTTACAACACCCTCCAATGTTTTCTAGAGAAGGTGGACATAAGGTTGCAAAACTCGAGATAGAATTTATTAAGATTATTTTGTATAACATAGTGACTCTTGTAGATAAGAGGGTAAATAGTGGAACTTATATGCAATAGGGCCTTGTGAAATGATGGTTTAATGTTCTAGTTCAAACTATGCAATATGACTTTAAAGGTTGGAAATATTTTGATGATATGTTTTTTGAATACTTCTATCATAAATCCTTGAGGTGGGAAAATTCTACAATGATTATGTATTCAATCTAGGGATCTATGATAGTTTTCTAATATGAAATCTATTTCAATAACATTAAATGTCTTGATCCATATTTTTTTTGGGGATATGGAAGCAATAAATTGTCTTTTCTAAGATGGAATCAAATATGAGATTAATTCGTAAGCGAATATCATTCACATGAAGAGGGAAGTTTTTTGTGCTAGATAAACCCCTTATATTGGAAGGATTCTTCAAGAGGCATTTGGAAGAAGACATGTGGTTCTAGATAGGAAAACTAGTGATGCAGCTTCCGATAGTAGGAAATGCTGCTTCAAGAGTTTCCACTGAGGAGGTGGTTCAAGGGGAACCCAAAAAAGAACAAGTCACTCAGGTTGGTGATTGAGATTTCTTTGATCAATGTCATTGGCTAGGGAACATGCATCCATGGTCCGCATAACCAACCATTTAGTGTTGAGTATACATAATATTGGGAATTTCTCGAGGTTTTCTAGGAACATTCAATATTTGGTTAAAAAATGGAGAGATAGGCTACTTCATAGTTCATGAGTGGGGTCAGTTACCCCGTACTGGGTAGGTAGTTGGAGTTACATGGGTTGTACTAGTTAGGGTTGTATATATGGTACTATGGGGTGAGGTCATCCATAAAATAAGGGTAGTGCAGTTCTAGGTACAAAGGCTGGATCACTAGGTAAAGGGATTTGTTAGATTCAATTAGTTTAGACTACACTTGAATGTTGTGATGTAGTCCCATCTATAGTTTGAGGTATGAAAATTGTAGCATCCGCAATCACTAGAAATTTATTTTGGAGAGGTACTACACATTTTTTTATCTATTCTTAGATTTTAGTTATTTCGGGCCCACCGGCAGAACGTGTGTGTGGGGTTATATCAATTGATAATCTATTGGGGTTGAAAACTGAAGATATCATACAATGTATGTGATGTTCTCTGATGGTTGGTGTGTACTAATTTCTATGGGTCTTGCTCATCCTCAAGATGTAAATTTTTTCCATGAGTTTGGCTATGTACTGGCTAATGTTTTTCTGGGAACATATATATTGTTACCATCATTAGTTTATTTTAATATCTAGCATGGGATACCCTTTTTCATTTCAGGGTATGTTGGATGTTCAAGCAGGCCGTGTAGGGACATTATTTCCAGAAATTATTTGAACTCATGGCGCAAGTGGCCTATCTAGTAATAGTTTAATGACGAATGGAGAAACCTATATTTCATTATATTTTTATCATTTATAGGATGTGTTTTTGGAGGAAATATCATGGCTACCACCCGAGAGAGATGTTTTATTTATGATCGAGTTGCTAGTAGGGGAAGACCCAGTTCAAAATTCATCTAATAGAATGGAACCAGAAGAACTGTAGGAGTATAAGGTTCTGCTAGAAATAGTGGAGTGTAATTTTTTAAACCATCTTTTACGTCTCCTTAGTGATCTCCCATGCTATTTTCCTAGAAGGTCGACGGATCTTTGAGGTTGTGTGTCAACTATTTGAATTTGTATCATATAAATGATACGAACTAATATCACCTACCCAAAATTGGTGGAATTTTCGACATGTTTAGTGGTGAATCATTTCTCTCTAAGATAGATGTGATATTATGACATCATCGGTTGATGAGGGGACATTTTGACGCACTGATAACATCTGTTAGGAGTAGGTTCTTGTTGTATAATTTTGTGGTGATGTCATTTGGGTTGAACAATGCATCGACTATGTTCATAGCCTAAATGAACATAATATTACACCCACATCTAGATCAGTTTGTAGTTATATTCTTTGATGAAATCATATTGTAATACATAACTCATACTGATCATGAAAAACAATATCAAATTATCTAAATACACAATGAGAGAATAGGATGTATGATATGCTATCAATATATCAATTTTTGATTGATAAAGTTCATTTCATGGGTCACATTATCTCTGAGGATTGTGTGTTAGTGGATCCATAGAAATTGAATGTTGTTTAGTGTTTGGAGGGTCAAATTAATGTTTCCTATGTTTAGAGTATTCTGGAAATGTTTAGTTTTTCATGAAGTTTCATTAAATATTTATCCCATTTTGAAGTACCACATCCAGGATTAACCAAGAAGGTATTTATGTTTGTGAATTTTGAGCCATCCAATAATTCTATTCAAGAGATTATGAATTGGTTGAAGACTACACTGATCCATATCATATTCGATCCATATAAGAGGTACACCTTTTTCTGTGTTGCATTCAGTGTTGGGCTTCTGGAAGTGTTGCTGAAGGATGATCAGGTTGTATAATATGGTTCAAGAAACTTGAGTCATCCTAAACGAATTTACCCTAATCCATATATTTATTTTGATGCATTAGTTTAATACTTAAAGAGATGAAGGAATTACTTTTTAAGAGAATGGTTCATAGTGTTTAACCATCATAGAAGTCTTGTTTACATTTTCTATCAACATGGTTTGTATATTCAGCAGTGGGGATGGGTTGAATACATGAAATATATTAAATATTAATTTTTTTTTCTGTAATGGCCCGGACCTCTCTGGCCCATTCCATTGTCAAAAAGAGGGTCTTGAATTGTTCTGGAGGGTAAAATGGATTTTCCCACACTTTTCAGAGTTTTGAAACTACACGCCGTGTAGTGTGAGTACACGTCGTGTACCCCCTCGCTAGGAATACCAGTGTTGAAGGTCGTAACCTTGCCGTGTGAAATAAATGGGTACATGCCGTTTACCCAATACAACATGATGTGTAGTGTCTCCCCGCGTATTCGTTACCCTCAAACCGTGTGTTGACCAGTCAGCGACCGTGTGCCGTGTTGTAGTCATGTTCTTCCCGTGTGAAATAAATGAGTAAACGTTGTTTTCCCAATACCACACGCCATGTATTGTCTCCCCGCATATGCATTACCTTCAAACCGTGTGTTGAACAGTCAACAGCCACGTGCTGCGTTGAAGGCCATGTTGGAAGCTGTGTGGGGGCCGCGTGAAATCTCCAAGTACATGCCGTGTACCATAAAGTACACGCCGTGTACATTTTCTTTTCATTCCTATAAAAGGAGGGGTCCCCTCTTCCTTTTCAACTCACCCCTCTCCTCCCCTTTCCTCTGACCAGAGCTCTCCCAAGAGACTCAAAGGATCTTTTTTCCATAACTTCTTCGTCCGAGCTCCGATTTACGATCCGTCATTGGCCACGATATCGTAACAACGAGGCGAAACTTCTGAGCTTGGATACGTCGGCCTTTCCTTTCTAGCTTCATCCCAAGGTGGTTTTTCTGGGTTTTTTCAGAAGCGACGAACGCCGACGAACGTCTTATAAATTTGATCTAGGGGTAGCGTTGTTATCAAAAACTATTTAGGTAGGGATCTTACCTTCATCTCTCTAAATTGTGAATCATGTGGGGTGGGTGTCCTCTTGTTTACGTGAAACACATTTGGGCCAGTTTAACAATGATAATAAATGGCTTATATAATGTGTTTGGGAATTTTTGATTGCATTTACATTATTTATATCCTATTATATTATGTTGTGAATTGAATAGGCTCATCACTACTAAAAATCACGTTCGTTGGGGGCCTTTGCTTGTGAAATTAACTACTTCCCTATCTTTCTAGACCGTTTATGGATGGAAACATTGTGGAATGTAAAAATTGTTTAATCACGTAAAGTTGGCTGATTAAATGAAAATCTGGAACCCTTGTGTGATCACCCCGGTTGAACTAAATAGAAATAATAAACACTTGGGTGCTGTTGGGGTTTGTTTATGTGAAGGGGGTGTTTTGTGGGTTGTCGTGGACTAGGTGAGCAGTGGGGCTGCGGTTTCCTTGTTTGTGGGTTGTTTGAATGTTATGTTGGTGATGGGTAGTGGGGCTGTGATAAATCGTATCAAGGGATGATGATGTATGGTGTAGTTTTGTTTTGGTGGTTGGAAATGGGGATGCAGGGATGGGTTTCAATGTGATCGAACTATGTGTTGTGATTAATAAATAAAAGTCGAAGAGTGAATGTATGGTAGGGCATGATAGTATAATTGGAATAATATTTAATGGGGTTCGTTGGTGAATAAGAAGGACTTGTTTTGGTGCTTGTGTTTTCCTAACTTGATTTGTGGATGGTAGGGATATGCTTTACAAACCATCGATGTTTTTGGTTGTGGATAGTTTCCCAGTAGTTAAGGAACTAATCAAATGATTCTGTTGAAATATGAAAACATAAATCGGGTTTCAAGATTGTTTGTTGTATGCATGCTTCGTAGTAGCCGTGTCGAGGCACGTGCTCAGTTTTATAATTAGAAGCCATAGGTTGGGATGAGTGTTTGGTGTGTATATATATATATCTGAATAGTTGTGTTTTATCGCACCCCACCCATGTTGAGCACATAGTTTCGAACACTCCCATTTCATGGGAGAGGGTGTTTTCCCCTCAGTTACTAGCTCCTTCCTGGTCCTTCTTCCATAGGCTGTGATGGCTTGAGGCGACCTTACACCTAAGACTCTTCGGGTAGGTTCCGATTTGGGTTGGTTTATCCCAAGACTCTTTGGGCAGGTTTTACTATTTCCCAAGAACCTTTGGGATGAGGCCTAGGTGTGTGAGGGTGGGATATGTGGTTGTGAGGCCCAGGTGTGTGTGGGCGGGATACATGGTTGTGAGGCCCTGGTGTGTGCGGGTGGGATACATGGTTGGATTCCAAGATGTGTGTGGGCGGGATATGTGGCTGTGAGGCCCAGGTGTGTGTGGGTGGGAAGAGTGTAGTTGCGTCAGGACATTCGCCGTTAGGAAGAGCAGTTAGCTAGTGGGGGAAAAAGGTGCGGGGTACCCAATACTCTTGATATTATATACTACTACCTGTTGTGACTATGTTTTTGGTGAGTGTGGCTGGTGAAGTTGGGTAGATATAAATCCTTGTTAGGTTTTGGTTTCTTCTGTTGGTCTCATGGAACATTAGGATGTCTCCCCACTTGTGCACGAGAGATTTAGGTTTCCTTACTATGTATATGTGTATGTTCACCCTACATTTACTTTCAGGTTTCCAGGAGGACTACCAGGGCCGTGTGAGACCCTACTTGTCGGGACAGTTGGAGTTGTTATTGTTTTCTGTACTTGTTTCCTTTGGTATTATACCTTTTGAGCTTTCTTTTAATTATACCTTGTTTTCAGAACTATTTAAACATGCATGTGGGATTGGTATGGGATTATTTCTATACACTTCATTCTTTTCTTTTTTTGGTGGTTGACATGTCCTATTTCCTGATATTAAATAATAAAAATGGTAATGCCTCCCATATTTGTGAAAACACATACCCTTGGTGCTAGTCACCACCCCGGGGCCTACTGGAGGCGGAACTCGGGGGTCATTATCTCCCTTTCACCACTGCCATCTCAGGAGGGGCATCTTTGGTTGGAGTGGGTCATGACAGAATGGTATTAGAGGTGATGGTTGAAAGATAGGATGGAGTCTAGAGTTAGGCACAGTGAGGATTGCATTGGATGATAGGGAATCATTTTTGGTTAATCTTGGTGTGTGACATAGGCCAGGGAAGAGAGGCTAGGACATGGGATTTTAGGGGGCCCCCGTGATCCGATGCAAGGACTCTTAGCCTACCGAACGACCATGTGATACCACATTGACTGCAGGGTAGAGACCATAGGGAAGGTACATGCATCATCATGATTGTGATTTACATGATTTGGGTGTTCTGGGAAAGAAATTGAAATAATGTGACAAAATAAAACCTTCAGATATTTCCTTACTACTTGGGATTAGGCGACCCTTGTTTACCGTACAACTATGGTACCCGGACGTCGTCCTCGGGTGAATCAGACGGCCAAGGCCCAATAGATCCAGGCAGTCTATCAGCTGAGGATTGACTGAGAGGAGGAAGATAGCCAGTGGCAGAAGACTCTCCATTATTTTCAGCAGCAAACCCTCAAGAAGTACGAGGGTAGTACTTCGAATATGGAGATGGAGTGGTGACTTGATGAGTTGGGGAATACTTTTACCTTGATTCGTGCTCCAAGGGAGTATTGGGTTCCCCTAGCAGTCAGTCAGCTGAGAGGTGCGGCGTGATAGTGGTGGATGCTATACCTCGGAGAGAGGATAGAGTCAGAGGTTCCATGGGCTGACTTTGAGAAGGAATTCTGAGAGGAATTCATTTCTTCCATGATCAAGGCAGAGAAGCGGCAGGAGTTACTCTCCCTCCAGTAGGGGAGTACGTCTATACGAGATTTGGAGATCATGTTCAAGGATCTCCTACACTTTTTAATGGATCTCTTTCCTGATGAGGAGTCTCGGGCGAGACGTTAGGAGGAGGTGCTTTGTCCTTCGCTCCAGTATGTTGTCACCCCCTTCACCATTCTGATGTACTTGGCAGTACAGAAGAAGGAAGAGGTGGTAGAGGGGATGCACTCGCTGGGAGGTCCACCACGTGAGGGGTTTCAGCCAGGTTCGTCGAAGGGGAAGGCAATTAGTAGCTTGTCTCCTTCGATGGGACATTCCAGGTTTAGGCCAGTGGGGAGCAGGCCCCCGCAGTTCCATTTCAGATCCTTAGGTCCTTGTCCCTTTTTCATGATCCCAGGCATGAAGTGTTTCTCTTGTGGAGGTTCCGGGCACATTCAGAGTCGGTGCCCGACCCGAGCTCAGTACGGTGGAGGTGGGCAGGTTCAGCACCCACCTCAGCAGCACCAGTTGTCATCGAGGCAATACCAGCAGCAGCAGGACCATGCTCCTCTGAGGGAAGACTTTGCAGGAGGAGGTCAACCTCAGGGTGGTCCTCTGGGACCTCGACTAGGGTGTGGTTGGGGAGGTCGATTACATCAGAGAGGTAGAGGAGCTGGGCGTAGATAGTTGCACGCAGCATAGTTGGCAGCTCTAGCAGGACCCAAGGTGGTACGAGGTACGATTTGTTTTTTTAGCACTCTCATTTATTCTTTGTTCAATTCAGTAGCTTCACACTCCTTTGTTGCACATAGTCCAACCCACGATCTGGGAATAGACATAGAGAGACTTTCCATACCACTGGTGCTGAGTACACCAGTTGGAGGCCAAACCAGCATATCTTGTGTTTTCCGGGGATCTGGGCTGACATTGGGACCACATCAATCTATTGGGGATCTTCTTTAGCTAAAGATGCATCCATATTATGTCATCCTAGGCATCGATTGGTTGTTTTCTGTTAGTGGAATTATCGACTGCTTCCGGAGAAGTGTTGTGTTCTCCGACGTGGATGGGCAGTGTGTAGCTTTTGTTGGTGAGAGGAGCTATCATGTAGGAAGCCGGCGGGTGGAGCCTCTCCTTTCTTTGTTAGGCTGGTTATCAGTGGTTCCAACTGATACATAAATGGTGGATATCCTGGAGGTTGTTGGGGAGTTCCTCTATGTTTTTTCCGAGGTGTTTGTGACTCTACACCCCAACGTGACGTTGAATTGGGATACACTTACAGCCTGGTGCCCATCTGATTTTCATGGCCCCTTATCGGATGGCACCTTCGAAGTTGTGGGAGTTTCAAATTCAGATTGACAATCAGATGGAGAAGGGTTTTGTTTGACCCAGCGTGTTTCCATGGGGTGCTCCAGTTTTTTTCGTGAAGAAGGCAGATGGTGGTCTCAGGCTATGCATAGACTACCGAAGGATGAACCAGGTAACGGTCAAGAACCATTACCCCCTCCCAAGGATAGATGATCTCGTTGAACAGTAGAGGGGAGCAGGTTGGTTCTCTAAGATTGATCTACGATCGGGATATCATCAGTTGAGGGTGAAGGATAGTGACATCTCGAAGACGTCTTTCAGGTGCAGGTATGGGAACTTTGAGTTTGTAGTGATGCCGTTTGGAGTTACGAATGCACCAGCTGTGTTCATGGGACTTATGAACATTGTATTATGAGAGTTTATGGATCGCTTCATCATTGTGTTTATTGATGACATCGTGATCTACTCAAGATCAGAGGAGGAGCACGTTGAGCATCTCAGGGCAGTCTTGGATGTCCTTCGACAGCACCAGGTTTACGGGAAATTGTCAAAGTGTAAGTTATTGACATAATAAGTACACTTCCTTGGGCACGTGGTGTCTCATCATGGAGTGTTAGTGGACCCATCGAAGGTGGAAGCAGTGGTTTCTTGGGCAACACCCAAGAGCGTGGCAGAAGTTCGTAGTATCCAGGGGTTAGCAGGTTACTATCAGAGGTTCGTTTCGGACTTCTCTCGAGTCGCTTATCCATTGACAGCTTTGACTAGGAAGAACCAGGTCTTCCTATTAAGCGAGTAGTGCCAGAAATCTTTCGACTAACTGAAGGAGAAGTTGGTTAGTGCTCCTGTACTCCGGTTCCCAGTGGAAGGGTTGTTGTATGAGGTGTTTTGTGAAGCTTCTGGCCTTGGTTTGGGGTGTGTACTGATGCAGAAGAAGGGTGTGATATGTTATGGGTCTAGGTAGTTTGCGCCCTCACGAGCGTAACTATGCCACCCATGACCCTTATCTTGCAGCAGTAGTTTTTACATTGAAGTTGTGGAGACATTACCTCTTTGGGGAGATCTTTGTGGTCTTCTCAGATCACAAGAGCTTACGTTATATCTTCTCCCAGCGTGACCTGAACTTGCGGAAGCGGATATGGTTCAAGTTTCTCCACTACTATGACATCAAGATCTCTTACACTAATGGTAAGGGAAACGTTGTAGCTGATTCCCTAAAAAGTAAGTCACATAGGGAAGTGGTTCGAGAATCTTCTGATGATTGGAAAGCAATGGTTGAGTTGGTTGCCTTGCACTTGGACGCAAGGGTAGAGGGTGTTAGAGGCTATTTGTTTTAGATGATGGTGCAGTCCTCCTTTTCGCAACAGGTGGAAGAGTCTCAGTGGGGGACTCCGAGGCAGAAGTGATGTAGGATCGTGTCGATCAGGGAAACGCTCTAGAAGGATGGTCAGAGGACAACCGACATCAGATTATTTTCCATGGAAGGTTGTTTGTTCTATAGGCGATGCATGAGGGAGTTCTCCATGAGTTCCATAGATTGGCCTTGCTAGTACATCTAGGAGTTTCAAAAATGAACCGAGGCCTGTGGGAATAGTTTTGGTGGCTCGTGGTGAAACGGGCAGTGGTGGAGTTTGTAGATAAATACCTAGTGTGTCAGTAAGTGAATGCTTAACACTATGTTCCCAGTGGTTTGTTGAATCCTTTAGATTTCCCCGAGTGGAAGTGTGATGAAATCTCGATGTACTTCGTCAGAGGACTACCCAGTGCTCCGGGAGGTTATGATGCTATCTGGGTTGTGGTGGACCGTCTGACGAAATCAGCTCACATCTTATCAATTAAGGATTCGGTCCCGGTGAGTACCTTAGCATAGAGGTACGTAGATGAGCTGTTGCATTTTCATGGAGTTCCGAATACTATCGTCTCAGACCGGGATACTCGGTTTACCTCACGAGTATGGAGGGGGTTACAGCATGCTTTTGGAACCCACCTACACCTTAGCACTACTTTCCACCCCCAGACCGACGGGCATACAGAGCAGACGATCCAGACGTTAGAGGACATGCTGCAAGCATGCGTTTAGGATTTCAGAGGATCATGGGTACAACACTTTCCTTTAGTAGATTTTGCCTACAAAAATAGGTTCCACTCTACTATTGGCATGGAACCGTTTGATGCTTTGTATGGAAGACCATGTCGTTCACCCATTTTTTGGTCCGAGGTTGGTGAGATAGGTGCTCTTGGACCAGAGGTAGTGCAGAGCACCACTGAGAATGTCCAGCTTGTACGTGAGAGGATGAAAGTGGCTCAGGACCGACAAAAGTCTTATGCTGATTGTTGGAGGAGGCCCTTGGAGTTCAAGGTGGGAGATCATGTGTTCTTGAAGGTTTCCCCTCGACGGGGGTAGAGGAGGTTTGGGAAAGGGAGCGGGAGACCCAGATTCATGCTCAGTACCCGGAGTTGTTTTGACTTGTATTTTTCCTTGTTATTATGAGAATTGTTTTGATGTTATACTATGTACCTTTGATATATGGAATTCTTGTCTTGTCAGTTATGAGACCCTTTTGTTTCCTTGTTCTATGGAAGTGTGTCACATGTATGGATGTGTCAGAAAAAAAGAAAAGCATGATCCTTAGTCGAGACACATTAATGCGGATGCAATTGAATTTGTGCAGGTGAGTCAGTGCCACCTAAAGCGGATAATATCTCGATATAGGAGAATGAATTTCCCCAAAACCACATGTTCGAGAAGTGTGTTGGTTGTGTGGTGTTGGGGGTAGTACGAGTTGAATATCCTAATGTATAGAAGTGGGAAGACCCAATCCTTAATCAAGACGCATTAATGAGGATGTGATTGAACTCTTGTAGGCGAGTGAGTGCCACCTAAAGCGGATAATATCTCGACATAGGAGAAGGAATTCCTAACACCAATAATTAGGGTTGATGGTTGGGTTCCTGTTATAACGAGGGCCCTAAGAGGTATCTTGTTGGGTTCCTCCGGGTAGGCTTTTGAATTCTCGGGGGTGAGAATGTTTTAAGAGGTATCTAATGTAATGGCCCTGACATCTCCGAGACATTCATTTGTCAAAAAGAGGGTTTTGAAGTGTTCTGGAGGTCAAAATGGACTTTTTCCACACTTTTCAGAATTTTGAAACTACACGACGTGTAGTGTGAGTACACGCCATGTACCCCCTCGTCAGGTATAACCTGTATTGAAAGTCGTGTCCTTGTCATGTAAAATAAATGGGGACATGTCATGTACCCAATACCACACGCCTTATAGTGTCTCCCCGCGTATGCGTTACCCTCAAACCCTGTGTTGACCAGTCAACGACCGTGTGCCATGTTGGAGCCATGTTCTTCCCATGTGAAATAAATGAGTACATGCCATGTACCCAATACCACACGTCATGTTGTGTCTCTCCGCATACGTGTTACCTTCAAACCGTGTGTTGACCATCCAATGGCCGCGTACCGCGTTGAAGGTCGTGTTGGAAGCCGCGTGGTGGCCGCGTGAAATGGCCAAGTACACGCCGTGTACCATAAAGTACATGGAGTGTACTTTTGCTTTTTAAGCCTATAAAAGGAGGGGTCCCCTTCTCCTTTTCAACTCACCCCTCTCCTCCCATTTCCTCTTAGCAGAGCTCTCCCAAGAGACTCGAAGGCTCTTTTCTTCCATAACTTCTTCGTCCGAGCTCCGATTTACGATCCGTCAGCGACCAGGAGATCGTAACGACGAGGCGGAACTTCTGAGCTTGGATCTGTCGACATTTCCTTCACAGCATCAACCGAAGGAGGTTTTTCCGGGTTTTTCCAGAAGTGACGGACGCCGACAGATGTCTTCTAAACATGATCCGGGGGGGAGCGTTGTTATCAGAACCTGTTGAGGTAGGGAACTTACCATAATCTCTCTAAATTGTGCATCATGTGGGGTGGGTGTCCTCTTGTTTATTTGAAACACATTTGGACCAATTTAACAAAGATAATAAATGGATTATATAATGGGGTTGGGAAGTTCTGATTGCAGTTACATTATTTATATCCTGTGATATTATGTTGTGCACTGAATAGGCTCATGCTACTGAGAATCACGGTCGTGGGGGGCCTTTTCTTGGGAAATTAAATGATTCCCTATATTTCTAGACCGTTTATCGATGGAAACGTTGTGGAATGTGGAAATTGGTTAATCACGTAAAGTTGGATGATTAAATGAAAATTTGGAACCCTTTTGTGATCACCCCGGTTGAACTAAACTAAAATAATAAACATGTGGGTGATGTTGGGGTTTGTTTATGTAAAGGTGGTGTTTTGTGGGTTTTCGTGGACCGGGTGAGCAGTGGGGCTGCGGTTGGCTTGTTTGTGGGTTGTGTGAATGCTATGTTGGTGATGGGCAGTGGGGCTACGATAAATCGTATCAAGGGATGATGATGTATGGTGTAGTTTTGGTTTTGGTTGTTGGCAGCGGGGCAGCAGGGATGGGTTTGAATGTGATCGAACTATGGGTTTTGATTAATAAATAAAAGTGGAAGAGTTAATTTATTGTGGGGAATGATAGTGGAATGGGAATAATAGTTAATGGGGATTGTTGGTTAATAAGAAGGACTTGTTGTGATGCTTGTGTTTTCCTAACTTGATTTGTGGATGGCAGGGATATGCTTTGCGAACGATCAATATGTTTGGTTGTGTATAGTTTCCCAGTAGTTAAAGAACTAATAAAATGATTCTATTGAAACATGAAAACTTAAATGGGGTTTTAGGATTGTTTTTTGTATGCATGCTTCGTAGTAGCAGTGTCGATGCATGTGCTCAGATATCTTATTAGAAGCCATAGGTTGGGCTGAGTGTTTGGTGTATATATATATATATATGTGTGTATTTGTGTTTTATCGAACCCCATCCATGTTGAGAACTTAGTACCAAACACTCCCATTTCATGGGAGAGGGAGTTTTCCCCTCAGTTACTAGCTCCATCATTCTCCTTCTTCCCTAGGGTGTGATGGCTTGAGGCAACCGTACACACAAGACTTTTTGGGTAGGTTTCTATTTGGGGTGGTTTAGCCCAAGACTCATCAGGAAGGTTTTACTATTTCCCAAGAACCTTCAGGATGAGGCCCAGGTGTGCGGGGGAGGGATACGTGGTTGTGAGGCCCAGGTGTGTGCGGGCGGGATACGTAGTTGTGAGGCCCAGGTGTGTGTGGTCTTGAAGAGTATAGTAGCATCAGGACGTTCGATGTTAGGAAGAACAGTTATCTAGTGAGGGAAAAAGGTGCGGGGTACCCAATACACTTGTTCTTATATACTACTACGCTTTGTGACTTTGTTTTTGGTGAGTGTGGCTGGTGAGGTTGGGTGGATAGAATTATTTATTTCTTTTATTTTCTTTTGTTGTTCTCATGGGGCATTAGGATGCCTTCCCACTTGTGCACGAGAGCTTTAGGTTTCCCTACTGAGTATACTTGTATTCTCACCCTATGTTTAGTTTCAGGTTTCTAGGAGGACTACCAGGACCGTGCGGGACCCTACTAGTCGGGACAGTTGGAGTTGCTGTAGTTTTCTGTACTTGTTTCTTTTGGTATTGTACCTTTTGATCTCTCTTGTACTTGTAACTTGTTTTCAAAACTATTTAAACATGCATATGCGATTGGTTTGGGTTTATTTCTATACACTCCGTTCTTTTCTTTTTTTTGGTGGTTGACTTGTCCTATTTCCCGATCATAAATAATAAAATGGGTAATGCCTCCCATATTTGTGAAAACTCATACCCTTGGTTCTAGTCGCCACCCCGGGGCCTACTAGAGGCGGGACTCGGGGGTCATTATCTCCCTTTTACCATTTCTAGCTCAAGAGGGGAATCATTGGTGGGAGGGGGTCATGACATTTTCAAACTAGGAAAAGGGAATAGTGATTATGTTGATCTAAGTCAGAAGACATAGAATCTGATGGATTATGAATATAGCTTTGAGTGGATAATGGGGTCCTTTTTGTTTAGACGCACCTGGTGGTGCATGATAAGAATAGCTAGATGAATATTGAATCCAAAGAAGTCAATTTTTCACATTTGATATGGTTTATGGAGATTCATATTAAGGATCTATAATTCTTGGTTATGAAGGATAGTCTCAAACATATTGAGTCACATTCATGTTGGGTTGTTGAAAGAGTTGTGTTTTTTTTGCGATTGTGGTCGTCTGGTTGTGCCAGTATGTATGTAGGAATTGTTAATGCCATAATTTCATATGTCAATGTGGGAACTGAATCCTTGTTTTACTAAAATGTATTATGACCTTCATTATAAATATTTCTGGCCGAAATTGTAGAAATAGTTTGTATATTTTTTAGTGTATTTCCACACCTATCAGCTGGTGAAGGCCAAGCATTAGTGCTTGGGTGGTTTTTTGGAACTATTTACTATTATAATATGGAAGTGTGAAAATATAAAGAAATATTTTGTAGTGTTTATTCTTAGTATTCATAATCACAATGATGCAATTTGATTTTTTTTGTATTTATTAATAATTTTGGAACATTTCTGGTTAATTCGAGAGACCATAACTGATGATTATTTGAGAGAGTATTATGTTAAAAAAATAGTACATTTGAATTGAGTACCATGGACTATAGTTTCATATCATTATATGTGTTTCAAATTGTTATTTTATAGGTATTTTAGATGGTGATTTCTACCCAAGTGATTTCGATTACAATTCTTACCCACTGATGAATGGGAAGTCAGATCATACAATTCAGGTGCTGGTAGAGATGTTGAAGTCTTATGTCATAGATTTTATTGGTTTAGGGAAAAAAACATATATCTTGTTTTATTTTACTACTAAAATTATTTTCAATATATTATTTAGACGGATCCTTTGGAGTTACTATATGGAAAACTCTTTAGATCATTGTCTAGTTTGTCAGAATCTAGGGAGTATGAGCTATTTGGAATGAGTCTCATATAGGATATATCAAAAAAGGTTCACTTGATTCATAAATTCATGTAAATATCTCAAAGTAGGTAGAATTCATATTCATATCAGTTTCATAGACCTCTTGTTTTTTATTTTGGGAAACAATGTGTTTTTTTTGGGTGTCACCAAGGCTGGGTCACTGTTGAATTTTGAAAACTTGAATTTTGGTGCCAAAGTATGTGGCGCGATTTGATATTGTGGAGAGGAACGACCAAGTGGAATACCGATTAGATATTCCATGGAGATATAGTTTCATTGATGATCTGTTTCATATTTTACAACTTCAAAAGTAATACCATGACCCACCACATCCAATCGATGTTGAGGATATAAAATTCGATTTTGATGCATATTTTGCGGATCATTAGGTTCGTATTGTTGATCATAGAGAGAATGACAGGTAGGGAAAGGTTGTTCCCTCAGTTCATGTGTTTTGGAAACATGGTAATTTTTAGGAAGAAAAATTGTAAAGGATGTCAAATGAGTGGGCCATGTATCCTGATCTATTTTTATAAAAAATATAATGATGTCGGGAGTGCAGCTTAAGGGAGAGACATTATAAAGTGGGGAGGTTGTAATATAATAGATGTCATAAATATATTTCCTTATTTAAATTTCATATTAAATATTTTATTTCTGAAATATAAAATGTTACCTTGGAGTATGTGGATCATTGGTGGTGTTTCAGTGGTTCGAGGCACGAATGGAAGGAAAACCATGCCAATCTTTTCACGGTTCATTATTGGCGCATGGATAAGTAAATCATGTTGAATTCCTAGGAAAACCATGCAACCATAGAAAATGGAATATCAAATAGATGGTGCACAATTTGTAAACCATATGGGCCTTCCCAGGTAACATTTCATCCTAAATCCCCAAAGTCAATTGATTCCACAATGTTTGTTAACATTTTGGAAAACCTTGTGAACAAATCATGTACCTCTTCAAATGTATGATAATGTACAGTTTTTTCTGTCTTGGACTTTTAATTCTCCACCTAATTTTTCTACCCATTATCTTACCTGTATCCCTAGTGTCTAACAAGATCCCCTAAGAGATCCTAAAGGTCAATCTCTCTCATTTTTTGGACTTTTGTAGTAACATTGGTTGTAGATTGAAGATTCAGGGAAGTCTAATCCTTTCTTCCTTTTCGGATTTGGGTTTTTTTCCTTGGATATATTCTTTTAGATCACTAAAACCCATTTTCTATTGGAATCTGTTGTCGGGATTCAATTATTTTTTGGATCAAGATCTAAGGATATGATTCTACATGTTGTTTCCCAATGTTTTAAATTTGGATTTGTGCATATGTGTTGTGTTGTCAGTTCCTCTTGCTGTTACATTGATATATTTTGTGATATTTTGTAGAATGAGCATATAAATGAATAATTGAGACCCTCATGATCCCCATGGGATGCATTGAGGATGCTTTTACCAATTTTGGGCCACCAATGGGGTGCACTGATTTTCTCAAACCTAGAAATTTGTATGGATTTGGGGGGTGTAGAGTTGTGAAAAAATATACTCATAAACAACATGTTAATATGGTTAGTTGAGTTTATAATTGAATAAATATAGTTTTTTGTAGTGTTAATAACGAGATAAGGGGTTGTTTTGCATGGGCAAGTGGGTTAGAATGTGACTAATGTGAATGTTCCAAATTGACTGTGTTTTTCCATAAAACATATAAGGGGGTTAATACATGGGAAATGATGATTGAGTTATATAAGTTAAAATATAAAATGTTTGGATATTTTAAATTTATTAATGTACAGTAATTGATGAAATTTCACAATTATTTAAGGAATATGAATTGGGAATTTTGATATATGGAAATGTAATGTAAATGGAAAATTTTTAATGCATTATGGAATAATATGTACTCCCATGATTATTGTTCTAAAATTTTATTGTTATATGTGTTTGTTTTTGTTTGTTTATGATAGGGTATTTGTGGTAAATGGATGTATATTTATATATAAGCATGTTCATAAGGCTTTGTTGAGGGATAAAAGATTGAATCCCCTCCTAGATTTTAGGTTGGACATATAATCTAACCTCACCCATGAATTCATGGGTTAGGGAGTCAAACTAATGTTCCATGCCCATAATGTTTGCATTCAATGAAACAACACGGACTGAGCCTCTAGGGTATGTGTGATTTTTTAATTGGGAGACATTTAACCCTTGTGTGATCGGAATACAACTTAGTCCCTTATGCATGTTTATTAAAGCATAAACTCTTGGGTTAATTATGTTAACACACGTTGATAATGAATTTAGTAATCAATAATATGAAAATGATTAATTTGGAACTATGGATACTAATGGTTAATGTATACTTTGATAACTACTTTTCACATAAACCATCTTTCATTTAAATTTCATTTATTTTGTACTTTCATGCCCTATCTTTTTAGATTGTATATTTTTTACACACTATTGGTGGTGGACTACTATGATTTACTAACACAATGCTCCGGATGCTATTGGTACCAAAGTTGATTTCACGATTGATTGTTAGGATATGGGTAAGGGCCATATAATTTGAAATTATTTTGGTCATGGGAGGTGCATGGATGAGATTCCTGACTTGGAGTCAGAATCATTTCATGGAATAAACTATTTGTTATTATTTTTCAATTTTTTAACAAGGCACAATTTATCATGACATTACATGTTTTTTATTTGTTGTGGTTGGTACCCAAATTTGGGAAGTGGATGATTATTCATATTCACGGAAAATTACATTTTTTCATCTATTTAAATTTTTTATCGATACTCTCTGACAATGGAAATGGGTTATTGACTCCCCAAGTGACTTACTAAATCCTTGATGCTAGTCTGCATCCTATGGCATATGGAAAAGCGTGCTTGAGGTCATCTGAAGAACCAACTTAGGGAAGTAGTTTAGATTCCTCCTAGTTAGGAATATTACAATGTTATAATGGGGATTAAACCATCGATTATGGGAATCATTTGGAAACCTAGGGAGATAATTCTAGGGAATAATTCATAGTATTGTTTAGGATTGCAAACATATGATTTCTTTTTTTTGTGCGATTAAATTTTGTAATTCAATAATTCCTTCTTGTCAATGATCACTCCTTCACGTATATTTTTTATTTTTATTTATGTTTTTTTCTTTGATTTATTTATTCTTTTCTCTAGAGTTTGGAGTTCATTCAATATTTATGATCACTCCAAAATGGGTGTCTAGACAGATTTTAGAGGGTGGGATTGGTTGATTAGGATTCATGATATATGTTTTGATTCATCATTTTCTCTCATGATAATATTATTTTATAAGTATTACATGATGATTAAATTTATTTATTTTTATTAATATAAAATCATTTAATGAATGCATTATATTTTGAATGTAACCATGTGTAGAAAATTAAAATGATATATAAACATCGTATTGGATTAAACCTATAATTTTAAAATCGCACAATTACATTTGTGTAAGTTTTAATTTTAAAATCATGACTGTAAAAATTCAAAGAATATTTTTCTAATAATTTTGTAATTTTCTATTAAATCTTATTAGTAACTGTGAAGCTATCAATATATGTCATTTTTCAAGTGGGATGAACATATTATAATTTGGAAATTTTTCATTTGAGTCTGGTTCCCTTATATTTTTTGTTTCTATCATTTATATCCGAGTTTATTTAATTTTCATTACATATAAGGTTTATTAATTTAATTCAAGTAAATTGATTTCCTCAACCTAAAAGTATTTGGTTGACCTAAAATTTAATCAATAATTTTCATTGTGATTCATTATACCATATGTTATTAACTGTTTACTACCACTATTATACATCTTATTAATTAGTTTATTCTGGAACTTTCAATTTGTAACTTGGTCTCTCGCATGGTGAAGTTATGTCTCTCATAAGGCATTGTATAATTTAGAACTATTATATGGAAATGAAAATAGTTCCCTAGTTACATAAATAATGTTTCAGATGTTATCATTTAAGATAGGTGGTATTTTAATATAATCTAATAATGAATAATGAATAGTGACATGATGGAATAATACTTTGAGTTGGAATTATATTCATCAAATATTTTTCTTTATTTTCATTATTGTCTGTGATTTTATTTTATTGGGAATTTATGGATCCTTTGGAATAAATATTCAGATGATTCGTCATGGGGACATGAATTTATCCAATTATAAAGATATTTGATAATCCACAATTGAATATACATGTTTAAACTGATTTTTTTGGATTTCTATATTAGTTTCATCAGATTCCTTGATTTTCTGCTTTAATTATGTAGATTTCATACTTATGTGTTTTGATGTGATTATTTTGGAAATCATAAACTAAATAATATTAATTTATTAGATTCATATATAACTATGAATACCATTACAATAAAAAAGATATAATTTATTAGAGATCATTCGAAACATGATTATAAGGCCCCAGCATTAAGCATTACTTAATCTTGAGTTACTTCAAGAATACCTGTTGAAGATCTTTTCAGGTTTGGAGTTTTAGAGAATTAGATCATAAATCATGCATTACATTCCATATTTAAACAAAGTGGTTTCATAAAAGATAGTAATAATTTTTACCAGCAATGAAACATATTTAAAATAATCATGGACTCTTTCTTGACACTTCCTTGACACTATCATCGCATCATGTACCTTTCCCTTGACCTGTGAAAAACATTTCAAAAACTTGGGATGACCATAAAAAGCTCACTAAGGGATATAAAAGTAAGAAATGAAAATATTAGTTGATGTATGAAATCATACATTACTCATAAAACAAATGAATTTTAACATACCTCATCAAATCATGGATAAATCATATAAATCATAATAAATAAAGGTAACTTGAGGCATTCATAACATTCTTACGTAGGGAGTAACCCTCATGGTTACGTTTTGAATACCCATCACAATATATTCCCTAAATCTCTTCGGAGAAACATTAACATTTAACCCCTTTGCGTTACCCAATGCATTGGAGAGCTATATCGGGCTCACCCGCCCTTAGTTTATCATGAAACCACCAGTCTTCATAACAATGCCCAAGAACCATAACATAATCGTATAACATAAAACATGCATAAATGAAACATAAAATTTCCACATTTCGATCACAAGATATCAATACGACACATTGATATAATAAAAACATTATGAAAACCATTTTCAATACCGAAAATAAAGAAAAGTAAAACATGGTATTTATTTTTCATTTTTAAAAAATGTTTTGGATTGTAGAGGAAGCCAAAACTCAAATAATGGTCATAGCGGCGGAGAAGTCGATGTCGCCGTATACGTACGACAAAAAAATTCTCTTTTGTCATTTACTAAAATGCTTTGTATAAAAAATATTCCTTTTGAATAAATGTAAAAGTCCAAGGGGTTTATACACCGTATAAAATAACATTGTATATAAAACAAAATATGCCTCAATGAAAGGAGATTGAGACAAAGTCCCTTACCTCGGGTCCAACTTGACTCGATCGTTCTTTAACCTCATGAATAATAAACTTGACTTAATTTCTACTTTCAAAAGAACCTTTTTCAAGTTAATTATTCCTTTTATATCACTTATTACCATGTTATGAACACTATGTAATTATTTAAGTTAATAATGGCCATTTTATCGATCATTGGTACTTAAGTCAAAAATAAACTCTTTATAATTACAAGTTGTTCATGTGGTAAAATTTCCACTATATATAGAATTATATTCATGATTTAGATATCATATATATCATATATATCTAGTATATACAAGAATTTATAATATTACATAACATTTAGAGGTTAGAAATGAAATGCACCGTTCATGGAGACGGTAAGCCGTACGTATGAATGAATGCTACTTTCATTTCTATTTCGTATTTTATGGAATGGAATCATAATGATATAAAGGTATATTATAATTCCAGTATAATATCATATATAATATCATTAACTCCATCCTTTATACATCCCAGATATGTTATTAACGAATCAAATCACTTTAATGGGGCGGTAGTCAGCACTTCCAAAAATAAAGATATCACGTTTACCCATAATGGAAACTATAAAGGCATTCCATAAAAGAAAAATACAAAAGATTATGTAAAAAATAAACATATTATATATCATATATAAATATAGTGACATATTAATGGACACCTTTGAAGATGTTAAAAGAATATTGAACAATCATCGTTTCGTGAGGCATAAATTCAACATCCACGGAAACAATATGTTCTTTATCCATTAGATGTAGGTGTGTGTAACTGTAGCTTGAATAATTCTTATAACAACATCCTAGTATATCTACCCTATTGGTGTTGTTACAAAAGAAATGAATAAAAAGAGTTTATGGGGTTGGAGAAGAAAAATAAAACAAAAAAACATTAGAGAAGACTTTACCTTAAAATCGGGTAACTCCTCTTGGTTTGTACCAAAAAAGTTTCTTGAAGAGCTTTCTGCCTAAGGTAAGGCTTCTAGGATGAAGTGAGGGATGTGGAGAGATAAAATGTGCCGAGTTGGGCTGAGCCAATTGAAACACCACAGGTAAATAAAGAATATGAATTTTTTATATTTATACATATTTGTGAATAAAATGTTAATATTAATTTAAAGGGAACACTATGCTCGATGGCTTACCCAATATGCAACAACGATTTCCTCTGAAATCTTACACTGCACTCTAATAATAAAATTATTTTTTTTCTAAATGGTTGTTAACACCTATCCATTGTAATGACGGGAATGAATAGAACTAACTAAAAAATGATTATATATATTTGTCAAATATTTTTACTTTTTACAATTAATGTTAGAGGATTAAAAATGCGAATTAATCCAATTTTAAGCGTAAACATTATAATATTCTTTTAAAGGATGATTAACCACATTTTGAGGGAGAACCTCTTTTCAATCCTTTTTTTAACAATTTTATTTGTTATATTTTACAAGATAAAATTCTTCTTTAGAATCGGGACATCAAAATTTACTTTGTGTAATTTTTTGGTTTTTTTCCGATAAAGTTCATTTTTATAATGAATAGTGAAAAATGTTGTATTTTAATTCAAAACAACTTTTTAATCTAATTTATTTATATGATTAGACTATATTTTGAATTGGTTTTAATGCGAAATTGGAATATATTTTTACCATTTAATCGAATAGTGGTCATTGAAATTAATATCACTTTGAAATTGGACTTAAACTAGTGTCAATCATTTGATATATATTGTTTCATAAAAACACGCTATTTGTTCTGATAGCGGGAATTAAATATTAAATTAATTAATGTAACTTATTTGTTTTTAATTTTGTAAAATAGAACTCTTTTTTTAATTCAGAATATCAAATACAGCTTGGGGTGAATTTTTGGTATTTTTCTGAAAAACTTCAATTTTTGATGAATAGTGAAACCACTAAGTGGTAGTTTAAAAACTGATTTTTCGTTTAAATGAAACTTTACCCCTTCTGTGATTTTATTTTCAAAAATCCAACATGCATGGTTGTCATTAGGATGTAAAATGTGGTTCAATGAGATTAAAATAATTTTTTAGTGAATAGTAACTTTTTATTAATCGCGAATAAAGGTAATTAGTGTAATTTAAGGTAAAGATAATGTTATAATAAAATTAAATGACCTTGACACATGTCCTACCCTTATTGTATGAGTCATGGGAGACCAATACAATACATGGGTCAACTTGGGGACCCAATGGAGCCACTTTGGTTGGAAAATGTCATTAATAACTTTTTATTTAAAGTTAAAATTAAAATGTCACAAACATGTATTGTTTTACTAAAACAATTTTTAAATGGGGTTATACAAGTCATATTTTTGACTATAAATATTAATTAGAAAGATAAAAATATTTCCTACATCATGATATTATTTTTATAATTTTTAGACATTAAATAAATTATTTTATTTATGACACTGTGATGATGCATTGATTACCTCATAAATGAATGATTTAAATAAAATGAGACGATAGGGTGAAATCTAAGTCTTCCAATTTTCAAAAATCTATTGAATGGGTGTATTTAGAATCCCTATCACCTTGTCCTAGAAATATATAATTTTGGGACATTTAAAATCTGAAATGAATTTTACAATAATGTTATTTTTCAAGACATTCCAAGAGTGCCTCTCCTCTCCTCTTATAAAAGGCCCCCACCTCTACAAACTTACCCACACCTATCAAGCCTTTGGCTCAGAAAACCACTTCCCATTTTGTCTCTACACATCCCTCTATTAATCCTAGAAGCCACACTTTGGGCAGAAGTCTTTCCAAGGAATAGTTTGAGCTCAAATCCAAAAGAGTTACCTGATTTAAAGGTAAAGTCTTCCCTAGTGTTCTTTTGTTTTATTTTGTTTCTCCAACCCCCTAAACTTTTTTTATTCCTTTATTTTGTAACAAAACAAGTATATTCAATATACATGGATGTTTTTATAAGAAGTATTTGAGAAAAACTTACACACACATCCTTCTAATGGTTTAAGAACATACTGTTTCTGTGGATGGTGAATTACTGCCTCACGAAATAATGATTGTTCAATATTCTTTTAACACCTTTAAAGGTGGCCATTATGATGTCACTGTATTTTATAAATGATATATATGGTATTAAAGTTTAATATATGCTTATGTATTTTATATTTAAAAACATACCTTTATTCATTGCATGTGGTGCAAATGCGCTAATTTCATATGAGGAAGTGTGGCCTATCGCCCCCTCAAGTGATGTGACTCGATCATGAAATACATGGAATGTATAAAGAATGAAATTAATAAACATATGTGACCTATATAACATATATATTATACTGTAATCATAATATATATATCTCTCATTTATTTCTAATTCCATTAATATGACAAAGAAAGGAAGGTAGAATTCATGCGTACGTATGGCTTACCTTCTCCATGAACGGTACATTTCATTTCTTATCTCCAAATGAAATGTACTATTATAAGTACATATATATAATGGATATATATGGCATATGTTACATATAAATGATGTATATCATTCTGGAACTATAGTATATATATCTCTCTTTTAGCTTTAATTCCATTAATATGACAAAAAAAATGAAAGTAGCGTTCATGCGTACGTACGACCTACCGTCTCCATGAACAGTGATTTACATTTTTTATCTCCAAATGTTATGTAATAGTATAAAATGAATATGTATGGGATATATATGATATTTTAATCAATAATAATTTTTTGGAAATGATTTACTTATAACTACATAGACAATCATTTTCAAACAACTTAATTTTTGACTCATGTACCAAACATCAGCAAAAACGTCTGATATGAACTTACATTATTAAAAAATTATTATAAAATTATAATATGTGATATGAACTGAATAATAATATTTAAATGATGTACTTAAGAAATTATAAATTGACTAATGTTTATTATTCAGAAATATAAAGAAATGAACAAGACAAGTCGGACTTGAGATAAGGGATCCTACCCCTCTCTTTCTTTTTAAGTACACTCTTTTATGTCATTCTTTTTAGGATCATATTTATTATGATTGGGATGTTATTTTATATTCCTCTTTCTGTATATTTTATTTTAATATGATTAGATACCCTATTTGATCTCATCAATCCATTTTTGGATGTTTTATGTGGCGCCGTTAGGCTGCCGAGTTTTCGTAATGGATTTTTCATCTCACTTTTATTCCCGTGAGATTTATGCTACATTTTCCACCATTTCCTTTGAGTGGTATATGTACTGCCCATTATTATAATATTTGTGTAATATATTTTCTTTTATGATTATTTACATCAATGATGTATTGTCCTTCTTTCATGGGGTGTATGTTTCGAAAGATACCCAAGTAGGTAAGGGAACCTTTCACCCTCCTCTTTTGAAAAGACTTCTTTTATTGGGTTTTTTAATTTACATATTGAAATGTTGGGATATGTTCTTCTATATCCTGATTGATTTAAATTTTATGTCCAAATGATGAGATACCTTTTTATCTATCATCAACTCATTTTCTTAATTTTGAAGTGATGCTGTTAGGCTGTCAAATTTTTGCAAGGGAACTTCTTAAACCAATTTTGATTCTTTGGGATAAACTTGTACTCCTTGAATATGTCGTTCTCTAAATATGTTTGAATGAACTCTGATTGTTTTACACTTAATATCCAATTATATTTGGTGTATTCATTTGTCACACATAATTATGTAATTGATCTATCCTTAATCTAAGGATACTATCTTTGTAAGGGACTAAGTCTCAATCTCCTTTCATTGAGGCATATATTGTTATAATACAAGACTTTATTTTATACGGTGAATAAAACCCTTTGTCTTTTAATTTTATCCAAAAGGATTCTTTTTCTATGAAGCGTTTTACAAAACGACAAAAAGGAATGTTTCTTTTAACGTACATGGTGACAACGACATTTTCCACCGCCGCGAGTTTTATTTGGACTTTGGCTTCCTCAACAAGCCGTAATGTTTTTAAAAGTAAATAAAAACCATATACAATTTTTTGTATTTTGGAATTGAAAACGTTTTTTTATAATGTATTTGTTATGTCAATATATTTAAGTGATATATTGTGTTTGAAATGTGGAAATTCTTTCTTTCCATTATTTTTTTTATGTCTTATGATTTTATAATGGTACTTTGACATTTGACGGGTGGTTACGTGATAAACCACATGACCGGTTGTGTCATGAATACTAGGACAGGTGGTTACATTATAACCTCCAATTCATTGGTTATGGAAGTCGGACGTATGGCTATTCCATTAAGTGATATGTGTGGATGTCGACAGTATGGTTATTCCATTTATGTATGTTTATGTCCCAAGTTACATTAATATTTTATGTATATGGGTTTTATGGTAATATTTTGGTTGAAAAAGGGTAAGTAATGATCTTTTATTCATTGATGAGTTTATACTACTTCATAAAGGTGAAAATTATTACTTTGATAAAGTACTAATGGTTTACATGTAGTTTTTTAAAACTAACAGTTTTCCTTCTTTGTGTATCCCTTACTGAGCTTTTTATGCTCACCCCAATTTTTTTTGAAATTTTTTTCACAACAACATAATGTGGAATACAGTCATGGATGGGAACAAGGAAACATCATTCTATCTAAAACATTTAACAAGACAAGTTTCTTTTTAATAGTTTTTATTTTATGGAAACTTTGTAGAAGTGTCTACTTTGTAATCTTTTGAGATGTAATAGTTACGTCCTAATTCTTTAAAACTCTAAACCTGAAAATATCCTATATGTGAATAATTCATTTAATTCAATAATAAGTAATGTTTAAGGCTGGTTCCTTATACCAATGGCTTGAGAAGTGTGTGTAAAGAGGTAGAGGTGGGGGCCTTTTATAATAGGAGAGGAGGGGCACTCTTGGAATGTTATAAAATGTAACTTTATATTGAAATGTGTTTCAGAATTAAAAGTTCCCACATTGAAATATTTCAAGGATAATGTGATAAGGGTTATAAATATACTCATCCAATAGGTCATTGACATGAGTATGTCTTAGATTTTACATTATCTTTTAATTTTATTTAAATTGTTCATTAATGAGGTAATCGCTGCATCATCATGATGTCATAAATAATTTAATTTATTTAATGTCTAAAAATTCTAAAAAAAATAATATGATGTAGGTAATCATTTTTTAGTTACAATGACTATTTATAGTCCAAGATATCATTTATGTAGTAAAATCGAAAAAAAAATTTCATGGGTGAGTCATTCTTTACTGATATTCTCCTTTCATTAAAAATTAAAAGAAAAAGTGTCACTTTCACCCAAATGTGATTCCATGGGGTCCCAATGTTTGGCACAAGGCATACCATGGTCGGACATGAGAAAACCAGTAGCATTAGGACACATTTTGGGGTCATTTATTATTATTATGATATTATTTTATTATCCATAACTACCCGATTACTAATTAATCAAGATAATTAAAGATAATTACCGTTGTTACTATTCATAATGTCAAAAAACAAAAGAGTCTTAATTAGATAATTTTTAACTTCTGATTCCAAATATGGAATCCATTTTATCAAATTCCAAGTATTGAAATTACGATAATGAATTTAAAAATAATTCACGTTGTCAAAACAAAGAGCGGGGTTTTTTTGAAACAATATCTATGAAAAGTTCGACACTTGTTTATGCCCAATTCCAAAGTAAAATTAATTATAATGAACAACATTGGATTAAATGGTAGAAATATATTCTAATTACACTTTAAAACAAATTATAAAGATAATCTATCCATATAGTTAAATTAGATGAAAAAGCAGTTTTATGTAAAATGCAGTATTTTTCACTATTCATTAAAAAATGAACATGGTCAGAAAAATACCAAAAATTAACCCAAGGTAAATTTCAATGTCCCAATCATAAAGAATAAGTTTTTTTTGAAAAATAGAGCTTATAAAATTTTCAGAAGATATATTTAATAATGGTTCGCCATTAAAAGTTGGAAAAACAATCTTTAAAAATTATTAGTGTATTCCATGCTTATGATCGGATTTATTATCATTTTAAGACTCTAAAACACAATATAATTCATAAATAGCCATAGATAATAATATATATTATTCATTAATTACTTGGGATGTTACATCCTTCCAGCTTTAGAAAATCGCATCCCCGCAATTTATTTACATATCAAATAAGTGAGGGTATTTATCCCTCATTGCATTTTCAGATTCCCATGTTGCCTCTTCACTCATGTGGTTTTTCCACAAAACAATTACTTGATTAATCACCTTATTCCGTAACAATTGCTCCCTATGGTCAAGAATATGGACCGGTTGTTCCTCATAGGATAGGTTCTCTTCCAGTTGAACTACCTCTGGACTCAAAACATGAGATGGATATGGCATGTACTTCCTTAACATTGATACATGAAAAACATTGTGTACCTGAGATAAACTCAGAGGTAAATCCACTCGATATGAAACCGATCCAACTCTCTATAGAATTTCATATGGTCCAATGATCTTTGGACTCAACTTTACTTTCTTAACAAATCTAATCACACTTTTCCATGGTGATACTTTGAGAAAAACATGATCATCTACCTCAAAAAAGAGATGATTCCTCCTATTGTCTGCATAACTCTTCTGCCTGGTCTGAGCTGTTCTCATGTGTCTCTGTATCAGCTGAACTTTTCCTGCCAACTCTTATACCAATTTTGGTCCCATCAACTTCCTTTCACCAACTTCATCCTTGAAATCTGGAGTTCAACACCGATCCCCATATAATGGCTCAAATGGTTCATTCTGTATACTGGAATGAAAACTCTTATTATAAGAAAACTCAACCAAAGAAAGATGTTGGTCTCAACATCCCTGATAATCCATCAAACAAGCATGTAGCATATTCTGCACGGTCTGAATCGTTCGTTCTGACTTCCCATCTGATTGAGGATGAAAAGCTGTACTAAAATTTAATTCAGTACCCAATGACTTCTGAATGCCTTTCCCAAAGTTAGAAGTGAACCTGGGACCACGATTAGATACAATTGAGAGAGGAAATCCATGTAACCTGACTATCTAATTAAGATACAAACAGGAAAGTTGATCTAGGGAAAAAGTATCTCGTATAGCAAGGAAATGAGCAGATTTAGTCAAGCGGTCAACAGTGACCCAGATTTCATTATTACGTCGAGGTGTCTTCGGAAATCCCACAACGAAGTCCATGGATATATTCTCCCATTTCCACACTGAAAATTGTAAAGGTTGAAGTATCCCATTTGGTAACTGCTACTCTACTTTTACCTATTGACAAGTCAAACACTTCACAGTAAAATCTGCAATATAACTTTTCATTCCGTCCCACCAGTAATACTCCCGAAGATCTCTATACATCTTAGTACTGCCTGGATGAACTGAAAACAGAGAACTATGAGCTTCACATAACATATCTCTCTTCAACTTTTAATCACAAGACACACACAATCTCTTCCTAAATCTCAAAACACAATCATTATCAATTTTGAATTCAGGCAACATACCTTTCTGAACTAGCTATACCTTTTTCTAGAACTCACTGTCTTACTTCTGTGCTTGGATAATTCTGTCTGATAGAGAAGATTTCACTGATACCTGAAACAAAACAGAAGGAAATCCTGCACCAACAACTTCCATTCCAAAGTTCATCAAATCCTTAACCAAAGGATCATGTTCCAAACACAACATTGTTAATGATGCATTACTTTTTCAACTCAAAGCATCAACCACTTTATTTGCTTTTCCCGGATGGTAATGAATTTTAAAATAATAATACATGATTAATTCTAGTCATCTCCTCTGTCTCATGTTAAATTATTTCTGAGTGAATATATATTTTAAACTTTTGTGATCGGTATTTATTTCACACTTTTCTCCATACAAATGATGCAACCAAATTTTTAAAGTGAAAACAACAGTAGCTAATTCCAAATCATGTGTAGGGCAATTTACCTCATCAGTTTTCAAATGACGTGAAGAATAAGCAATTACCTAATCATTCCGCATTAGGATGCAACCAAGTCCTTTCAATGAAGCATCACTGTAGATAACAAAATCCCCATACCTGTAAGGTAGCTCCAAAACTGGAGCATTCACCAATATTATTTTCAATTCCTGAAAAAAATCATCACATTGTTTTGTCCAGCTAAAAATAACACCCTTATGAGTTAGCTTAGTTATTGGACAAGATAACAGGCAAAACTTTCTAACAAACCTTCAGTAATATCCTGAAAAAACAAGGAAGCTACAAATCTCAGTTACATTTGTGGGTCTTGGCCTTTCTTCTATAACCTTTTTTTTTGCAGGATCAATAGTTATCTCATCTTTAGAAACAATGTGACCAAGGATAGAAATTTGTTTCAATCAGAACTCACACTTCCTGAATTTCCCATACAATTTATTTTATTTAAAGGTTTTGAAAATAATCCTTAAATGTCTTTCATACTCCTCTTTACTTTTAGAAAACACCAAAATATAATCAATGAAAACTACCACAAAATTATCCATGAACTAATCGAAAATTATATTCATAAGGTCCATGAATATAGCAGGTGCATTGGTTATCCAAAAAGGCATTATTAAAAATTCATAATGGCCATATCTTTTACAAAACGCGGTCTTTGGAATATCTTCTTTCTTTACCTTCAAATGATTGTATCCCTATCTCAGGTCAATCTTTGAAAAATACAAAGCTCCCTGGAGCTGATCAAACAAATCATCGATATGAGGCAAAGGATATTTGTTCTTAACAGTGATGTTATTCAATGTTCTATAATCAATGAAAAGTCTCATAGAACCATATTTCTTTTTAACAAATAAGGAAGGGGCACCCCATGGTGATGTTCTAGGTCAAATGGAAACTTTCTCTAATAAATCATTCAATTGCTCCTTTAACTCTAAAAGTTCAATTTGAGCCATTCAATAAGGGGGTCTTGAAATTGGCTTAGCATCAGGAACTAAGTCAACAGTAAACTCAACATCCCGATCTGGTATTATTCTAGGCAACTCATTAGGAAAAACATCAGGATACTCATTTACCACTAGAACATCATTAATATGAATAGTTACATTATTTTCAACAATATGTGCAAGGTAACATTCATTTCCATCTTTTACAAGTTTCTCAGGCTCTTGATATGTAATCAACAGTATGGGTTCATTATTGTACAAAAAATGAATCTCTTTCTGAAAAGAAACTTCTTTAGCTCTACAGTCATTCTTAGCATGGTAAACAGAGAGCCAATCTAGACCCAGGATAACATCAAACTCTACTAGAGGTAAAACAATTATGTTTTCATGTAGGTTCTTTCCACGGATAAGGATAGAAAGATTATTATAAATTCATTTTTCCACAACATTTCCCCCACGTGTTTTTTCCACAAGCATAGGATTCATTTCTTGTGATGGTATTCCCATTTCACTAGAAAAGTTTTCAGAGATGAAATAATGTGTAGACCCCGAATCAAACAACACACTGGCATAATCTGAAAAAACAAAGTACCTGATACCACTTCATTTTATGGACCAACACTTGTTGAAGTAGTTGCAAAGGATTCCACCACCCCTTTCTGCTTGTAGTCTAACTGCTTCCCATCACTCGAGCTCTTTGTCGAACACTCGTTTGCATAGTGACACATCTCATTGCACTTGAAGCATTTCACTAGCTGTAAATCAAATTTGGTCTTACCATCGCATTGATCTTTTTTAGTGCAATCACGAGCCTTATGTCCCATCTTACCAATTTGGTAGCACTTACTAGAATTCAGAAGGCATTCCCCGGTATGGTTTTTACCACATTTATCACAAACTAGAAACCTAGTTTTCTTACCATCAGTCCTTTTTGAAGAATTCTTCCCTTTATCCTACCACCTCAGTCTCTTCTTCTGTTAGTTGTTATAGAACACTTGATCATCGGAAAACTCCATTTCCACCTTCTCAGCACATCGAACAATCTTTTCATAACTTTTGAACTCATGATAAGCTCATGACCTTCGATATTTTGGCTTTAATCCTGAGTAAAAATGATTGATTTTACTATCAAGGTCTCAGATAATATTTGGAGGATACCTTTCCAATAGTGTGAACCTCTCTTCATAAGCATCCACTAAGCAATCCTATTGTCTCAATTAAAATAATTATTTTTCCATCCAAAGTCAAACAGACTTAGGAAAATACTTCTCAGAAACATACCTTTGAATTCATCCCAGTCGAGAGCATCAATCTCATCAGCGTCCCTATTATTTTTAACCATCGACCACCACTGATTTGCTTCACCCTCCAAACGATAAATTGCAAGACTAACCTTTTGATTTTCTGAACACCCCATGACATCGAAAATCTTCTCCAGTGCTTTAATCCACCCTTCAGCTAGCACAGGGTCAGATGATCCTCTGAATGATGGGGGATGTTTCCTCGTGAAATGTTCCACTTCTGACATGTTCCTCTGATTTTGATTTGGCTGATATTGTGCATGGATACCACCACCATTTATCGCTTGAGTCAACTGCACCATTACTGCAGCAAACTATTCAGTTCCAATTCTGACAATCTTAGGATGCTGATTTGTAAGGTCATTTCCTTCTATATGCCTTCCTAGAACTGCTTCCCTATTTACTCTGTGAAAAACCATTCTGAACAAAAATTTCTTAGATGAAGAAACATGGTAATCTTTAAATGCTATATCATTTCAATTTGGCCATAACAAAAAATATTTTTGGATAATCATTTAATAGAATTCGAACTCCTAAAGTTATCTAAACCGACCTCTGACACCAACTATAAGGCCCCAGCCTTAAACATTACTTAATCGTGAGTTACTTCAATAATACCCATTGAGGATCTTTTCAGGTTTAGAGTTTTAGATAATTAGATCATAAATCATGCATTATATTCCACATTTAAACAAAGTGGTTACATAAAAGGTAGTACTCATTTTTTCCACCAACGGATACATATTTAAAATAAAAAATGGACTCTTTCTTGACACTTCCTTGACACTATCATCACATTATGTACCTTACTCTTGACCTATGAAAAACATTTCAAAAACATGGGATGAGCATAAAAAGCTCAGTAAGGGATATAAAAGTATGAAATGAAAACATTAGTCCATGTATGAGATCATACTTTGCTCATAAAACATAATCATTTTAAAATACCTCATAAAATAATGGATAAATCATAGGAATCATAGGATATAAAGGTATCTTGAGGAATTCATAACATTCCTATGTTGGGAGTAACTCTCATGGTTACGTTTGGAATACCCATAACAGTATATTCCCTAAATCTCTTCGGAGAATCCTTAAATTTTAACCCCTTTGCATTACCCAATGCATTTGAGAGCAATATCGGGCTCACCTACCCTTAGTTTATCACGGAACCACCTATCTTCATAACAATGCCCAAGAACCATAACATTATCATATCACATAAAACATGCATTATGGAAAAATAACATTTCCTTATTTCAATCACAAGATATCAATACAACAAATTTTTATAATAAAAAAATTATGAAAACCATTTTCAATACCCAAAATAAAGAAAGGTAAAAGATGGTATTTATTTTTCATTTTAAAAAAATTATGGCTTGTATAGGAATCCGAAACTCAAATAATGGTCACAGCGGCAGAGAAGTCATTGTCGCCGCATACGTATCTAAAAATCATTCCCTTTTTTCATTTAGTAAAACCCTTCATATAAAAAAAGATTCCTTTTGAATAAATGTATAAGTAAAAGGGGTTTATACACATTATAAAAGAATGTTGTGAATAAAACAAAATATGCCTCAATGAAAGGAGATTGAGACGAAATCCCTTACCCGGGGTCTGACTTGACTCGATCGTTCTTTAACCTCCTGAATAATAAACATGAGTTAATTTCTACTTGCTTAAGATCATTTTTCAAGTTCATTATTCCTTTTATATCACTTATTAATATGTTATGAACAATATTTAATTATTTAAGTTAATAATAGTCGTTTTGTCGATCATTGGTACTTGAGTCAAAAATAAACTCCTTATAATTACAAGTTGTTCAGGTTGTAAAATATCCACTATATCCAGAATTATATTCATGATGTATATATCATATATATCATATATATTTAGTATATAAATGAATTTATAATATTACATAACATTTAGAGGTAGGAAATGAAATGCACCGTTCATGGAGACGGTAAGCCTACGTACGCATGAACGCTACTTTAATTTCTATTTCGTATTTTATGGAATGGAATCATAATTATATAAAGGTATATTATAATTCCACTATAATATGATATATAATATCATTAAATACATCCTTTATACGTCCCACATATGGCATTAACAAATCAAATCACTTTGAGGGGGTGGTAGTCCACACTTCCTAAAATGAAGATATCACGTTTACCCATAATGGAAAGCATAATGGTATTCCATAAAAGAGAAATAAATTAGCTTATGTAAAACATAAAAATATTATATATCATATAAAAATATAGTGACATGTTAATGGACACCTTTGAAGGTGTTAAAAGAATATTGAACAATCATCATTTCATGAGGCATAAATTCTACATCCACGGAAACAATATTTTCTTTAACCATTAGATGTAGGTGTGTGTAAGTGTATCTCGAATAATTCTTATAAAAACATCCTAGTATATTTAACATACTGGTGATCTTACAAAAGAAATGAATAAAAATATTTTAGGGGGTTGTAGAAGCAAAATAAAACAGAAGAACATTTGAGAAGACTTTACCTTTAAATCGGGTAACTCCTCTTGGTTTGTACGAAAAGGGTTTCTTGAAGAGCTTTCTGCCTAAACTAAGGCTTCTAGGATGAAGAGAGGTATTTGGAGAGATAAAAGTTTCAGATATTGGTCGAGCCAATGGCTTGAGAAGTGTGTGTAAGGAGGTAGAGGTGGGGGCCTATTATAAGAGGAGAGGAGGGGCACTCTTGGAATGTTATAAAATGTTACTTTATTTTGAGATGTGTTTCAGATTTAAAAGGTCCCACATTGATATATTTCAAGGATAAGGTGATAAGGGTTTGAAATATACTAATACAATAGGTCTTTCACAAGTGTATTTCTTAGATTCTACATTATCTTTTCATTTTATTTAAATCGTTCATTAATGAGGTAATCGCTACATCATTATGATGTCATAAATAATTTAATTTATTTAATGTCTAAAAATTATAAAAAAATACTATGATGTAGGAAATATTTTTATATTTTAAATGATTACTTGGAGTCCAATATATCATTTATGTAAACAAAATTAAAAATGTTTTACTTGGGTGATACATTCTTTAGAGATATTCTCTTTTCTTTAAAAATAAAAAGATAAAGTGTCACATTCTCCCAAAAGTGATTCAATGGGGTCCAACAGTTTGGCACAAGGCATTCCATGGTCTTCCATGACACAAAACGTATCATTATGAAACATTTTGGGGTCATTTTTTATTATTATGTTATTATTTTATTATCCTTAACTACCCGATTACTAATTAATCAAGATAATTAATGATAATTGTCGTTGTTACTATTCATAATGTCCAAAAAAAAGAATCCTAATTACATAATTTTGACCTTATGATTCCAAATATGGAATCCATTTTACCAAATTCCAAACATATAAATTGCAATAATGAATTTAAAAATAATTCCCGTTGTCAAAACAAATAGCGGGTTTTTTTTAAACAATATCTATGAAATGTTCGACACTTGTTTATGCCCAATTCCAAAGTAAAATTAATTCTAATGAACAACATTGGATTAAATGGTAAAAAAATATTCTAATTAAACTTTAAAACCAATTAAGAAGATAATCTAACCATATAATGAAATTAGATTAAAATGTGGTTTTGATGTAAAATGCGGTATTTTTCACTATTCATTAAAAAATGAACATGGTCAGAAAAATACCAAAAATTAACCCAAGATAAATTTAAATGTCTCAATTATAAAGAATAAGTTTATTTTGAAAAATATATATTATAAAATTGTCAAAAAATATATTTAAAAATAGTTCTCTATCAAAAGGTGGAAAACCAATCTTTTAAACATATTAGTGTATTCCATGCTTAAGATTGGATTTATTCTCATTTTAAGCCTCTAAAACAGTATCTAATTCATAAATAGACATATATAATAATATATGTTATTCATTACTTACTTGGTATGTAACAATGAGAACTATTTTATTTATTCTACCTTATCATGTTATAGTATATAAAACTCTCCTACACATTTGGGCTCCATTTTGATATTCTATATATCCTAACATAAAAAATTCCCCTTATCAAATAGTAAATTACATGGAATTAAATTAAAATTAATTAAATGGGTAATACCAATATGTGATTTAAATTTTGTCTAATATGTCCACAGGTCATCATCCATCTTTTGGATCCATTATTTTCCTCTTATGTTTATCATTTTTTCAAAAATCTACTTTATTTCATGGTTTGTGAATTTCCACTTGCAATTAGTTTATGGGTGATAAGTGGTGTAAATATTAATAAAAAATCAATAATTTCCTAGAATAATCCTCATAATATAGTTATATGATCATGTGAGCTGGTAAATAATGAGTAATCAAGGGATTTCAAACTATGAAAAGATGTTATTCTTTAAAAAATTCATAGCCACCATGGAAATGTTTGATGTCGTAATGTCAATTTCTACCATTTCGAAGAACAATGCACACAATCCAAGATGTATGTATCTCCAAAGAAATTTTTAAATAATATCATAATGTTGATGCCCCACACATCAAATAATGGTACTTTTAAAATTAAATTTTGTGACATTTAATTACATATTATAATATTTCACACTCTTTGATACAAATTACCTATTTGGAAACCCATTATTGCTTATTGATGTTTAATTGGATAAAAAAAATACACTATAACATATATTAGTAATGGTATGATCATAACAATTATGTACACTGGGGGGTGATACATGATAAAATTACATCGAAATTTATATTTCATCCCTATGTATACATAATCACTATAATCCATCAATATATTTCTTGAATATCAATGGTTATACTGAATTATAGAGTAATTCACTAGACACAATATTCTTTATATAGTAGTAGTAGAGAAGAGGGTATAGTTACCCAGTGGTAAAGTGGTTTTCAATGTAAAAAAACCTCAATAATGACCCTAGATTCACATATAGTAGTATATCATCTTATAATTCACATATAATTTATAGATCTTAATATTTTTTCACATTTTGTTACTGTGATCTTAAAAAATGGACACAAATAACATTATACATAACCTTAATTACATTAATTATGATATCTAATTATTATAGCAATAATTTCATTCAAATTAATCATGTATTGGAATATTAATTAGTTAACATGTATCTAAATTCTACATAATTAGTAAATGTAATAACCATAGAATGTATGATGTATATTCTAAATTTATAAAATTAATACTCCATTTTATTTAATTTATTCAAATTATTTTTTTATTTGAATTAGGAATCATTGAGGGCATGGAAATAATAGTAAATGGGGTTTGATATATTACTAACTAACTAATCTATGATATCTTCAACAAAAAAATCTCTAAATCACAAATAAACTAAAAGTATCCTTTCAAATAAAGGTGTATTGTAATTGATAATTCCACCAATCAGTTCTTTGAATGTGTTAATTCTAGATGGAAATTGTCACCAAACTCAACAAGAACATCCTCTTCCAAAATTTTCCTTAATTTTTGACCTATCTTGGAAAAATATTTAATTAAATTAGGAAAAAATACCACATTACCAAAAAAATATTATTCCTTTTCAAGTGATGGATCAAAAATTTCATCAATGGTATTAATTTTCACAAGATATGATTATGTTTCATGATTTTAAATTTTTATCCATAGAACGATACATCCTTATAACACGATTTCCATTTTTACTAATTTAACCAAAACTATGAATTTTCACATCACTATAACATGAGGTCAATATTTTTCATGCACACATTAAAATATCAACCATACATAGAGAATTTATCCATGTATATTTCAATAAATTCCTCCACCATATCCTGAAATATGTTTTCCTTGCACCATTGGAATGGTTTTGGTGCATCTCACATCCTAAAAGAAATACAATAAAATGTGTAGTTCTCATATGGACATGGGAACATTGTCTCTGACTAATCTATTGAGTCAACATTTATTTTGTTATATCCAATGTAATTATCAATAGAATAATAAAATTAATACCTAAAAATCCTTTCTAATATATAATCCATAAAATGTAATGGATACTTATGATTTCTGGGGGAGGTTTTAAGAAACTTATATTCAAAAACACACATTCCATCACACGATAATTCTTGATGAAATTATCACATCGTCATTATAGTGTAATAATATTATACCTCATTTTTAAAGAATTTCTAGAAAATAGGTCACCCATTAATTATTATATATTGCTAATGTAGTCCCAGAATAAAGTTACGAAAAAACCTTATTTTAATAACATTATTCATATATAGGTTGATCCTTCATAAAGGTTTATATATTTTCTTTACCCCATATTTACATATGATTTTATTAGTGTATATCATGTGATAAATCCACCTAATTTCTACCACACCACATGATTTTCAGTATATCTCCTTTCTCTAAATAGTCAGTAGTTTTCATATTATTCCTTAGTAAGCCCATAATTTATAATTATTACAAGTTCATCATCAACATGATATTATTAATAATTGAGTGTATTAGGCATTATAATTAACTCTATGTTATAGTTCATGATAATCAAAGGTATAAACTTTGGATAGAATTCCCTTTTAAATGGTTTGATGTATTTCACCTCTTCACAATTGTTGTTTCTCTCCTTTTCTTTATAGAATTAATTTTCATTATATACCACTAATTAATCATAAATATCCATCACTTCATATACTTAATCTAGTTGTAACTACTATATTGTTACCTGATTTGAATCTATTTCTTTATCAATCGTATAAATGGAGTAACATTCCACCGAGTCCCAACTCTGTATAGAAACCTTCGCTAATTAAAAAAATCATTTATAGAGATAAAAAATACTTATTCCATTATAGAAATCAACTAATGATTATTTTCATAATAAATGGTAAACCAAAAATAATGGGAACATCACCTTCTTCATTAATATCAAGAATGATAAAATTAATTGGGAAAATAAAAATCCCAACCACTATAAGAAATACTCAAGAACTATACATGGATACTATGTAGACATATTATTGTGTTTCAGTTATACCCTCATCATAATTTTTTTTGAACCCCAATATTTTTAATACTCTTACAGGAATAACATTCACTCTTTCATAGATATCACCTAGTGATTTCTAAAAAAATCATGCTCCGATAGTGCATGTAATAAGAAATCATCCAATATCTCTCATATTTAGTGGTTTTTTATTGGATAAAACCCATGATTTAGTCATTAAAGTAGATAAAACCCATGTATTATTATTTATTTTTAAAATAGAAAAAGTCCATCATTATTTTATCATGCACCGACATCTAGGAAATAGATTCTACAAGTGAAATATTGATACAATGTTGTTTGAACTTGTCCAATACTTTATTATTTTAAAACTCCCTATTTAATTATTTTATCCTATCCAAGTAAGGAATAGGTGTTATATATGGTACCTATTCCATATATTTTTCTTCTTATATAGCTTCTTTATCATTAATATATATTTTTTCTCTTTATCATTGTCCACATATTTATTTTCCACCATTTTAAATGTAATATCATTGTATGTTTCATCTTAATTTTGATTATCTCCCACCTAATTCACACTTCTACTGTGATTTTTAATGTAAATATATATTATACCTCTCAAGACCACAATCATGGCCCCCCATCATATATGAGTCACTATATATTCATTAATATATGTAGTAGTCAAACAGAGTGAATATTTTATTGATTCATTAATTAATGTTCAAGGTTTCTAAGGGAATATTTATGATTTTTCATTTTATCCTCTTTCATGGTCGTCTAATGATCCTCCTTGTTGATAAAAATAGAGAAAATATTGTGAAGGTAGTGTTTTTTAGATTCAGCTACTATAAGATATATAAAAACCTAGGACCTACAATCCAAAATCTAGTGTTGAAAACATGGACATTACATTTATGGATATGATTCCTATTTTTATGACACAATTATTTCAATTCAAACCATAAAAAATAAAAAGTAAAACTCAGATCACATGAATTCCTAATGATCATCTTTTTTTAGAGTTATAAAGAATTAAAAAAATATTAAAATATTTAATACCCCATTCATCAAATGATAATTTATCCCATTTAACCCAACTTATCTAATGTAACATTAGATCATAAACATCATCCTTCATAAATACATTATAAAAACAAATTTTTCATCATAATTCTTTATTACCATTTACATTGGAATCATAATAATGTTGAGATCAAATTCTAAGTAAGACTATACATAGGCTTTAACAATTGAATGTCATCAACAATTATAATTGTGTATAAGGTTATAATTACATAATAAAAGTTCATTAGAAAATATTAAAGTATACCATAACTATCTATATGTGGATCATCATATATAAAAACATGAAAATGAAAGAGTCATCAAAATCAATAATCACGAGCCATGTAATATAAATATTGATCTTATGTAGAATTAGAAACCCATGTAAAGCATATTTAAAACATATTGGTATCTTGGAATATTATCTCATAGAACCCTTAAAACCCATATTTCAAACTTACAATTAGAAAAAACATACATCCAAGTTCACATATAATTATATAGGGAAGATGATCATTACCCAATTAATGGGATCACAATCAAGAGAACCCATCATATATTCGATAACGATCTCACCTAGCGCTATCTAGGTTCACCCATTATTAATAATGTCCAAGAACTTAATAATGAATAAAGAAATAAGATATTTAATCTTATATTACCTCATTTAAACTATGATTATTCATTTTAGAACATGATTAACCCGTGTAATGGAAATGGGTTACATACCAATCTCTAGGAAACATCGGTTTCCAAAAGAAAAGAAACAAATTCAACATCAATCTCATTGAAAAATGATTAACCCATTAAAAATAAAAGTTTCATTACAATATCTTTGAGAAATGATTAACCTACGGAAAATAAATTTTCTTAACAACAATCTATTTGAATCATGATTAACCCATTGAAAATAAATGTGTTAATTAACAATATCTTTGAGACCATCTTTTTCCTTCTAGAGAAATAATGAGGATCTTATCAATAACAAATATCCCTAGTAGAGGATAATTGAAAACATTGTTTTTGACTACTATGATGGGAAATAACATTAATTTTTCATTAAATAAATTTGAGTAAAATTATCCTTTTATTTTGAGAAGCACTTTTTAAATCATAAATCATTTTGTAACCAATTTTCTCTGAAAATAACATCCAAAATGAAAATTAATATTTGAAAATAATTTAAAATAATTTCTAAAACATATTCTTTGTATAAATTGACATTGAAATGATCTTAAAAATCAAAAATCAAAAAAATTAGAAAACATTGTTTGGAAAGATCATAGATTTCAGACCGAAAAGATAAATGAAGATAGATTTTCATAAATGACTCTTACCAATAATGTAACATTGAATCGTAATACCAATGATTGAATAAAATTAAATGAAACTTTTATTATCCAAAAATATTATATTTCCAATCTATCATTTCATAGGTTCATCATATACACCTGATAAATTATGAATTTTTATAACATAATATCTATCTCAAAGAAGGATCATTTTTACAAAAATCCATTATTGCTTTGGTAAATTTAAAATTGTAATCCCCATGAAAGTGAAAACATGAAATATATATTTAAATCAAAAATTAAATTTAATTAATATAATTATAAATATTTTAATGGTCAATACATGCACCACACAACAAAAATGAGTGGAGAATATTTCATGTATCTCATAGAAAAAAATATTATACAAAAAAAGAACTTACCGTGAGCATTATTTTGATGTAACATGCATTAAACTCATTTATAATAGTTTCAACATTTTATTATATTTTTATAAAACTGTATTAATGTTTTTAATATTATATTTTATTTTATCATGACCATTTATTTATTGATTAATTACAACTACTTTTTAAAGAGATGTTTCAAGTAATAACCACATTATTTTTTGTATGCGTTTTGACATTATATATTTTATCCACTAACATAAATAATTGTTTCATGAAATATAGATCCTAAAAAATTTTATAAATATAAAATATTATCATTATATATTTATTTTGATTAATTTATAAAATTTTGTAATTGGAAATTAAAAAAAACAGTTTTCTTAGATATGGAATGCCGTATATACTCATGAACGTTTTTTCCATTTTCATGTTGTATTGGTGGAATGAAATTTATATTATATATATATATATATATATATATTTATATATTAAAGTAGAATATGTGCTTCATATACATCACATATTTTTATTAAACACATCCCTAATACATTTGATGTAAATCATGAACAAATCATAGTGCTTCATGGGGTGGTAGTCCATCGTACACACGAATGGCAATATCGTATTCCCACATGATTGAAATCATGAATTTATGTGTTATATAATATTTAAAATGGAATAATAAAATAAAAAATATTAAAAAATTTATATATAAACTATATGCTCATCATTATTCCTATCTATGAATGGTGTTAATTGAAAAACAAACAATATCAGTTTGGAAGGTTGTGGTCCGCCGTCCCCACATGTGATGATTTAATAACCAATTTTTTTATAAGTGTGTGTGGTTTTATCTTTTAACCATGATATAATAATATATATTTATTTAAAATATAATTCTTTTATTATATAAAAAATATATAAAAATGATTGAAGGATTTGGAGAAAGAAATAATATAAAAATTCTTTTAAAATATCGTTACCTCTTATTTGGTATCCTCTATAGGATTACCCTAAAAATATGACAGGTTTTCGTTAATCATAAAAAAATAATTATATAAAAATGATAGGTAATTTTCAATGTTACATTCATTGTTCGTGGATAATCCATTGGGAAGTATACGTATTAACAGATGAGGATAATGAGAGGTCTTTTATATGTGGGATCACTGGGGAAGTATTAATGATTTTAATGAGAGAATTACACCCTTGTCGTTCTCATGTAAAGTGGATAAAATAATGAACAAAACCCGACTCTATATGTTATATGGTCAATATAGGTCTATAAAATGTGTTTTTTATATGTTTCTTGGTCATGTGTTCACTAATGTGTTTTGTTTAACTCTTATATAAACTAGTTTCTACCTTAATCACTGCAATTAATTTCAATTTATTTAACTAATATTTTTTGTCAAAAACTAATTTGAACATTTTTAATATTATTCTTATTCAAAATATTTAATCAATTTTTTCAAAGTCAAATCACAGAAGTTGAAAATTTGGACATAATATTAGTCTCATAGGCGTGTCGTAAAAATATGTTTTTAAAGTGAAAATGTTAAAAAGTTTGAAATAATTTTATAACCATGTTTAATATTAAATTGATTCTAATGAACTAAATTGTAATAATATATGTATGGTCATTTTAATTTAAAAATAAATTAAATTTAAAATATAATATAACATTATAAATTATTTAGATTAAATTTCAATTTTAGTTAAAATTAGGCATATTTTGTTTCCCATAAAAACCAAAAAACCCCTCAAAAATACAATCAATTCATCCAGAGATAATTTCGAAATTAATATTTCAAAAAAATATTATTTTTTTCAAATAATATTTTTAAAATAGTCTGAATAATGTTTTAAAATAAGAACATCCTCCAAAGCTGAAGAAACTACCTTCCATGAAATACAACTTTTAATGCATATAATTGGATTTATTTTATATCATGTCTAGAAAAATTATATGATAAATGATTAAATTTTTATTATAAATATTATTTTTATATATATAATTAATAACATTAATTAATAGTAATTTGTTAAAATTATTATTGTAAATCACTTTTGGGGTATAAAGTTGATTTTTTATAAAAAAAATTTATTTATATTCAATTGGATTTTATTTTCATTTCTATTTAATTTTTAACAAATGATTTAATTATATAAACATTTTAAAACAAAATTTTAAAAATTTATATAATCTTTTTAATTCCCTCTATTATAATGAATAATTTAAATCTATCAAGTTAAATAATAATATTAAGAGTGTCTTGGTGTTCTTTAAGACTCTACCCAGTCGACAACACTAGTTAGCAAAGAAATGTGATGTTATGTGCAGTGAAAGATAAGCATGGTGTCATATATAATGAAATAAAAAACTATTAATTGCATGAATATCAAATAATATAAAATTATTTAAATCATATATTTCCTAATGGCTTAAGATATTAAATCCTACCACCTTAAAATTACATTTACCATCAAAATTAATCTTAGTTATCACTGGATTACCTTTTTTTGAATTCTATTATTATATAGAAAATTATTAAAATTAAATAATGGAATCCTCCATTTAAAATTGAATGTGGGAAATAAAATTGTTTCCCAAAGTTATGCATAAATAGGATTCCAGATTGGTGGAATCCTTGTGAGAAATTAGTAGATTGATTTGGAAGGTAAAACTAATTCCAATGGACTAAAATAGAGTGATAGAGAAATTCTCAAGAGGAAGTCAATAGAAAAAAACCACCAACACAATATGTTTGTAAAAGTTCATTATTATCATTAGAAAATATAGTAATTGGAGAAAATTATATATAATGATCCACTTATTAAGGTTGATGGATTCTTCAAATATATAAAATGAAAGAATAATTAAATATACTCATTTGACTAGTAAAATATCGTTTTTAACAAGTTTCCACCATAATGTCATAATTTTCTCTAGATGATTGATATGCAGGAAGAAATTTTCACACCTGAAGTACTAAAATAAAATTTTAATGTCTACATAACAATAAAAGGGATAAAAAAATTTTCCAACTTCCACTAAACATCAACTATAACCAAAATGGTTAGAACATGGAAATATAACCAAAAATATCTTTCTTAGAAAAAACCACATCTATCCAAATCCAAAACACCCAATTGTGCCTCACACACCCACAAGCATTCCAAGAATGGGAAAACACTCACACATGTCTCTTTTAAGTGTCATACGATAAAACATTTCAAAACAAGGGTTGGGGTTATAATTCACTTGGACCTCCACAAATAGGAAATGTACATCAATATTCTAAAAACTATCAACTCACTGATGGAACCCATGCCCCAGGGCCATAACTCCTCATTTAAAGCATATATTAAATCATTTACTATAGGACCCAAGAACATTACAACACAACCACCTCTAATAGGACTATAAACCAAGATATCCATTCCAAAAAAATAAAACCTACCTTGTTAAAACAAAAATGGTTTACACACTCATATTATCAGATGATTTATCTCAACACAAAATCCAAAAATTAAGAAAATGGAAAACAAGGATTACCCCCTAAATAGCACATCAAACTCACCATGATATCCAAAAAAAGGCACTCTCACTGCCCAGACCAATCATACACAAGGTATTCTCATAAAACTAGGGGTAACCATCACTTATGTAACTTAATGTTTCTACCTACCTCTTGAGAGAAAATCAAGTCCACAATGTGAAACTATAGTTCGATGGTGTTACAACCAAAAATCTATATCCTGACCAAACATACATGGCGGAAACATCTATAGGTCTTCCGCTATAATTTATAAAAAATGGTTATGTTCTCACAGAATGGCTCAAATCCTCTATTTCCCTATATCAAAGGTACTCTGGATCCATTTAAATGTGAACACAATCTTGGAATAACATATTGTTTCCCCAATAGGCACACATTATTGTAGATAAATTTCACTACGATTACAAACAAAACTCAAATAACATTACACAAAACACCTATTTTATTGAAACAATATAAACCCCACTAGACATAAAAAAATATTCTACACACAATATCCCAATGGATAAAGTCGCATATATAATCCTACCCTCTACCATCCCTACTGAGTTCATGCATAACCTATGGTAAACAAAGCTTCATAATCACAGTTATTTCATTAGACACTATTTTAAAAAAATTCTACATTTGAATTGAAAGTATTTACCTCCTAGGAATATTTCACATTTCAAGACTCGTTATAAAAAATTTAAATAATTTATATATCGTACAAAAGAACAAATCATTATCCATCCTATAAAATTCTTTCCATTTATCTATTTTTATCATCTTTATTATATACCAGTTTCGTTAATTTTTCCAAGGAAGTGAAATGAATTCTAACCTTTATGTCCCACTCACAGGTACATTGTGTTCCTATCATGATGAATCCCACTTATATTCCTTTATGCATATGTTGATACATGAATATATAATCTCATGTCATTACATTCCTGATAAAAATATAATAGAAATGCAAAATCACACAATAATTTCATCTAACAATAGTGTAATATCATTCATCTTTAATAACACACTGAAGAACAACAATCCCTACCCAAGGTACTTAGGTTTTCCCTTATTCATGGGACAAATAATCACAAGAATGATCTTATTTCCAAGGTCTAACAATCTTAATCTCTCTTATAGCATACTAAATAAAAATATAATAGAAATGAAACCCTATAATACCACATTGTAATGTTTGTGACCCAAAATCCAATAAAATGGTGCTCTGATTTGGGTCGTCACAAGAAATCAAGTGTAGCTCCCCGTATAGCATAGGTTTATGACTATTGGGGTGGGAATCATAATCCATAATAGGATATTATACCCTTTTACCAGAGAGATATGTATCACATAACATATGAAATAATGGAAAATATAATCCAAAACCCAAAATTTGCATTACCATCATGTTTAAAAATAGGATAAAAACCACTAGAAAAGAATTTATTTTTCATCTCATGCTAAGAATTCCAAAAGTGAAGAAAATACCAATATAAAGACCAATAATTAATCCAAAAATGGGTAATGATTCTATGTCTAGATCCTAAATTATTAACATCCATGACCAACAAAACTCCCTATTATACGACCTTTTCTATTGTACTAACCTATAACCAAGAAGTCATCTATGGTACCCAATAATGGGCCAAGAAGGGCGTGAGTACAACTCAATAGGCCAACACCAATTGTGTATTAAAAATAACCATTGTAAATAGGTACTACATGAAAATGATATATAATAGGCAATATAATAAAAAGTTAGTCGGGTTCAATTAATTTACCATGTTCATATTAACAACTTTTATTACATAGCCCAGTTTTATCATTTAAAATATCTTTAAAACTAAATTATTTTCATCACATTTTAAATGGGTTAGTATTATTAATCCTTAAAATATAGACTAAATTGGTTAATTTTTATTCATAAGTGAGTAATTCATGTTTCCTATCTCATTGGGGTTAAAATTTTCATCAAAAATGACATAAAACTTACATAGGATCCTTGATCTAGGTAGTCTCATCAAATACATCTATTATGGTCATAAAGACCCATTAACCTTCAATAACATGTAAATCAATGGTTAGGGTTTAGAGCCTTAACCTAACCTGGACCATGGGAATAGATCCTCATTTCCAATACCCAAAAACTACCAAGACATGTTCACTTTATTATTTCTCCATCAAACACATATTACATATAATTTACCATCTCAAACAATGCAAAAAACATTTCTAATTCCCATTTAATTTAACACATGAATCATCATCATGTCATAACCCATGAACACATTTAACATTTATTTAACAAACCCCATTCAACCATCTATAATTTTTATACCTTAACGAGCTTACATAATAAACCACTTAGATATTTTTTCCCATTTAAAATATTTATCATTTTTCCTTTTGTTAAGCCGTTTTACAAAATTATCAATTCACAATCAATTACCCATTTAACATGTTCATCATTTCCACATTAATTCAAAAACCTATGCATTTCAAGTAAAATTCATAATTACTTTAGCACAATCACAATAATTAACCCATCCCTTTACATATTAAGAAGAACAGTCCCTTATTACATTACCAATGTCTAGACACAACTATAAATATTAATTTTTAACTCAAATAACAACTCAAAATGTTCATCATGGATCTACTTTATTGCAATAAAATTAAATACTTAACATTACCATTTTTTTGTTTATGAATGTTGTCACCCACATAGGTCTCCCAAAAATGGTCTAGACAACCACAATGAATACCAAGGGGATCATGAGGGGTTTAATTCATAATTTATCATCCATTTTACAAAACCCATTTAGTGACTCCAAAAGCAAAATAAAAGAGGATCATTAACCCAACCTTATATCTAAAAATCAACTTCTTAAACGGTGAATATAACTTTTATGATATATTTCTCAAATATGTAAATAAATTCTCACTTAACCATAGACCAAGACAAGGATTAAATCACCATTTTATTCTATAACCTATGATATGTTAAAATAGAGGGTTTTAGGTCTTCATAAGAAGAACTAAACGAGAAGCCCTGATCTGGAAAAGAGAAGAAAGTGGAGTTCTAGAACTACTTGGAGGTTTGATATAAAACAAATGATACTCTAGATATTATATAATTAAAGGAGATACAAAATTATGAAGATATCGTGGCTATGTATGATCACCAGGGATGAAAGGGGGATGTGAAATAAAATAGGATACGAGGAATAAATTACTTAGGAAAAAATTGGTAAAATCACATTATTTATTGGGGAACATGGTTTGACAACACAATTTTCGAAACCATGCACCAATCATGTGCTTGTCTCAGTTCAAGAGGTTCCTAAGACACTATTATTTTAAGATCCTACAAGAGTTTAATAATCATGCGCCAACCACACAGAATGCCTCTGGATATCCAATGTTTCCTTTGTATCATGTCCCAACCCCCCAGTATACCCCTGAGCTTCCTCACACACCTGATAACCATTACATTTTCGTGAATTAAGGGATTTTAATAAAAATTTAATCAATAATATACATCCAGGAATTCTGGGAGCTTACACTGGAACAAATAAAAATTTAATATTACCAAAGGTAGACACTTTATTCTTTTTCCTCCCCCACTCACATATTTCCCTTTATCATGGTAACCGAATTATCTTTATATATGTTTCCTTATAATCAAATTCTATTATGGTTTCTCACTACCCCATTATTAACTCTTCAATCCCCACAATCATATGTATCCAAATTAGTCCATCATCAGTCCTCTATTCTATTTGTATCCCCATTAGTCCCTCTACATTCCATGTTATGATTCTATATAACCCAGTTATCGAAAACCATAGGTATATAATTGGGTATTATTTTCATTATTTTATTTAATGTATTGTTTATTTTGAAAAAATATATTAAAATTTATTGTTTATAGTTTTATTAAGTTTCATTACCTTGAACATATTTACATATAGTTTGTTGTGTTTTAGTATCATAATTAACATTTTTTAAATAGTTAACATCATATAGTAAGAATGTGTCCACCCTTAAATCACTTAATACTATAGATTAACTCAATTAGTCTTTATATATATGAAATTATTAATTGAAATTTCAAATAAATTATCATTAGTGGAAAATTGTAGAACCAATATGATAAATATATATCCACTATATAATGGGTCATATAATCTCCATAAATATTAGTTATAAAACTTAATTCATTGTATAAAATTTATTTAGGAAATGAATGCTTGAATGGTATAAATTATTCATTATAATGTATATAATCATGTTATTGAATTAATTATTATTATTAATTAAATATTATTCCACAATTAATCATATTATTTATGATTATATGTGATAAATATATTCTCTAAACTCCAAAGTCAAACAAATAAATTTTTTTAAAAAATACTTTTGATATGAGATTTTTTTTCCTGAAAACTATATATTTTTATAATTAACTACTATTATGAATTATTTCATTTTTTTGGGAATATTTTTCTACAACCCTCTTAATTTCATTTTTATGTTAATTTTATTAAAGACTGATTTCAATCACATACCTCCCTTCCATTAACCATTATGTACACATGTTACAATTTTGAAAGTTAGTAAAGGTCATTTTTGTTCTCATATTTGTTCAAGTTTATTCATTATCATATTCCCTGTATTTCAATTTCATATTTTAGGGGAATGTTTTTCTATGTCCCTTTTACTATCCGTTTGAATTCCAAATGATGAGATACCCATTTCTCAGTCGTAAACAATGTTTACTAATCTTTATGTGATTTCATCATGTTGACAAAATTTAACCATGATTTATATAACAAAATAATATTTTAGTGAATACCACACCAAATTCAAATCAAGGTTGTTCATCTTTATTCACATTTACTTCTATATTGTGGAAATAAAATTATTTATTCCAAAAAACTTCATCATGGAATGAAAATTGATGATATATTATTCCATTTTTATAATCTCTGTGGTATAATTGACCAAGATAATGAAATGAAATATATTGGTGTTCAAGAAAATATATAATTCTCCAAATAATTGAGTATATTTTAATCACATTAGGCATCATGTTGGGATAGCCAGTAAACATTGTTCCTTTATGGTATTTTCTTTATCTTTTGGTCTTTGAATTTATCCATGATGAATGTATATGATGCATTGTTTTATGTTGTTTCACATTTCCCAATTTTCCTTTATGTTATCACGCTATATGTGGTCTTATTATTAATGTTCATAACTCTCACCCCCTATTATCCCAATTGATATGAATATTTTATAACATGTTCAACTATATTCATGTTAATCCATGTTTATTCCCTTATTGGGATTTATATCTCACCCATTTCTTAGGTATATCACCAGGTTAGCCAATAATGTTGTATGTGTTTCCATGATAAGGAGTACATAAAACATATGATGTTTTTTATATTTTAATTATTTAATGTTAAGTGTAAGTTTATGAAATAAATAATGTATTAATGAGAAATAAAGGAATGGTTTTTCAAAAAATATGTATCGTCTCAATTCTATTATAGGGTTACAAATAGCTCATCTCAGATAGTAAAATCCGAGTATAGTAGAATATTAAAAATTATTATATTGATTTTGTAAAATTTATTTCTTCCTAGGAACAAATAAAAATACATTGATGATGATGATTTAAGGCATATAGAGGTTTGTTGCATAGAGGTTTATAGAATTTAACATGTCACATGAAATGGATAGTGAATGGACAATGTTGCCAAGTGGAAGCTAAAGAGAAGATCCCATGGATTCTCACTATGAGAAGAATGTAGTGATTTATGTGACTTAATTTTTAAATAGGTTTATTAATCAATATACATGTGGTTCATTAATCATTAGGAGGAAAATGTGCATAGGAGACAACAGAGCCCATAGTGGACTTGGAGTAGTAGAAAACTGAGTTAGAGCTAGACAAAAGAGTTTATCTCAAGATATATGCTTCTCTTCCTCTTCCTCTTACATACAGTTACATTACATTTGATTTTAAATTATTAAAATCTTCCAATGTTGTATCTTAAGTTTTTATTATCAAAATAATCATGGGTAATTTCAATTAGAATTAATTGAAATTTATTTATCTATACTACTTCATTTAATGAAATTGTTTCTATGTAATTTGTGTTTAGTGATGTTTCTTTTTTTCTTAATTAGAATAAATTATAACTATTTCATGGACCAAGAGTTTATGATAGTGGTTAATTGAACTTTTATAAATTAATAAATGTACTAAAAATTGGAAAAGGTTAATATTTTTTTTTATGATCAAATTTACATTTGAGTGATAATAAAGAATCTTCATGAAGGGGAGATCACTAAGAAGTGAAATTTTTGTGAAGTGAGATCTCAATGAATATTAAAATTTTATCCAATCATTGAGACATTATTTATTGACTATTTTAGAACAATGTTTTTTTAATTCAACAAAAATTAGTACAAAGAAACCATTTTTTAAAAATTCATAGTTTTATTTCTTCATGATCGTTATTTTCTTTCTTTTTCTCTTAACAAATTTTCACTCTTTATACTCACTTCACACATAGTTTTAGTAGTGTTCATTTTTATTTTTTGGTGTTTTTTCATTAGTTTTGTCACACACCATAAACTTGCTTTCCCTATGAAATCGACACCCCACTCATCACTATACTAGTAGTAGTTAGGGCCAAAATTTATTATTAAATTTGATTAGATACAATGAAATCAATAAATAAATTTTCACTATTTTATGGTAATTAAGGTTAATCTAAAGATAAAAAAATTATGAAAACACACAAAAACATATAAAAACAACAAAAACATCTTACAATTAATTAATTTTTTTTTGTGTATTGTTCTTGTCATCATATTCATTTAATTAATTATGAAAATAAATCCATCAATGATAAAAAATAATCACCAATTTTTAAATTAATATAAATTCTCAAGAACATAGAAAAATAAAAAAATATTAATGGAATATATTGAGCCATATATTATTGAAAACTGGAATTTGAAAAATGGTCACCCCATTGTCTTAGTAACAATGAGACCAAATATTATAGAATTTGATTTACCTATTACGGTTAACAATCTTTCATGAATTATTTTTACACTAGGTTCATGAAATTTGAGATTAAATAGATCCACCACTCTATTATCCTTCTTTCATTGGTTTTCCCATATATGTCTCACTTTATTTCATTAAGGATTTCTACTATTCTATTCAAATGTTCCCTCTATGTGGTTTGAGTTGATAGGAGTTGAGGATGTGAATTTTTTCCCGCTAACAAAATGGTAGGGCTAGGAAAATGATTCAAAACCTATATGATAATTTATTTGAAATATATGATATTATTTAAATAGATTTTGTCTATATATTCTACCTTAGAAAGACCCTGATATATGTGAGTCACAAGATGACTAGTTTTTTTCTAGGAAGAGGGAGAGTTGTTTTATGTTTCTTATTAATGTTTTATTTCTCTTCATATATAATGTAAAAATAATCAATTAGATATTGATCTAGTCAATGATTTCATTTATAGCTTATAATAATAATGATTTTGATCAGTCATGTGGGGGTGAAATTTATTATTTTAGCTATGTTGATCGTAATAAATTTTTAGATAAACATGGTCGAAAATCCTTAAAAAGGTACTAAGAATATAAATATTAATATGAAGGAAACAAATATTCAATATGATATTGTTATTGAAAAAAAATTAGAAGATGTTTTTTCATTTAGGATGGTTGGTCATAAACAAATTTTTTGACCGAACATTGATCCACATATTCAGTTTGGTGAGATGCCCAGTTTGTAAATTTACCACTATTAATTAGGTTGTTTAAGATTATTGTCTAATCTGTACAATTTTTTTGTATAATAAACATTCCTATATATCATGGAATGATGAATATGTTGGGAAATGTTCTGTTATCTTTCAATCATATACTGAACATCTATTTCAAAGTCAGTATCTATCATAGAAATCTACAACCCAAATGAATCAAGAGGGAATACTGATACAGGTTTTTAATAAACTGTATTCTCAAGAGGAAAGGTGGAATTCTATAATTGATTCTAAATAAGTTAGGAAAAATGTTGAAATATAATCCCAAAAATCGTTGTAATAAATTCTACTGGTCAAAATGGGTTAGAGGGATAAGGAAATAGGTGGAAGGTATAAACCCATGCATAATTGAAAAAAACCAAATGGAGGATATGATGGATGCAACAACAAGGATATGTCTAAAAATTCAAGAAATGGTCAGGGAAAAATATTAGGTGAATAAATCTAATAAAAAAGTTGATACTAAAAATTAAAATATAGAAAATACCCAAACTGTAGATCTTGATATATTTGGTCAATATAAAAAATGATACATATTCTCATGGAAAATAAATTGAATATAATAAGGTGAATCGATAACTTATTAAATAATGTAATAATAAGGATACTCTTTAGGAGAGGTAGAGTGATCCACCTATTTTGAGATGATATTCCTTCCAATTCCCTTTCTAGAAAGATTGATAAAGAACAATAAACCTGATTATATAATGTTTAAATAAAATTTTTTAGATCTATAATTTCCAAAATACTTTTTTTGAATCCTTATATTAAATACCATATTATCTAAAACTTCTCAAATGGTTTACAGATAAAAAAAATGTTTGAGGGTGAGAGTTCAGACATCACTCTTAATGAGAATTTTAGTCCTATTATTTAGTAGAATATTCCTCTAAAAATAGAAATACCCTTGATCCAATATCATTTGTTGTCGAGTTGAATAAAATGAGAAGAATATGTTATTGTGTGACTCGCATTAACACTATATTGTACTCCTTGTTTAATGATTTAGTCCTCAAAGATCTAATGTTTACATATGTTTCTTCACAACTAAAAGAAAAGTCAATAAATAATCCTTATGGGAGGATAGATTATTTATTATTTTATGTTGGGTAACTATATTTACACACACACTTATTCCTTCTTGAAGTTAAATGTGATACAAAGTCCTAATCAATTAAGGAAGACTATTATTAGCAACATTTGGGGGAATCACTGATTTATCAATGGGAAAAATAGACACTCAAGATTTTGGGGATTAGGAGGGATTTATATTTTTCATGGAATCCCCATTTTTTGTGAGTTTTGTTGTAGTTGATAGTACTGGGGTGTTTTTATAGATAACGTTAAGAGAGAAATGCATTATTATTTTGATTATCGGGTCATAGAAATAGTCAATGAGAATTTTATTATTTATTTTTATGAAAAAAATTCTATATAGTATAGAAAATGGATAGGATATATTGATATAAAAAATGGAATACACATTTCCATGGAAAATTATGTGGTCTATCCAAACCCAGGATTCCTATTTGAAAGTATTCATCTTATTATTGATCAAAGTTTTCCACCCTCCCATGTACCCAAACTGGTATTTGGTATTATAAATTTACAACTTTGGATGGGTGAGTATAAATTTATATATTATTTAGCTGATAATAAATTTTTATATGTTGGGATGTACTTTTGTTTAATTCTATTCATCTTTGAGTTGTTAATTATTTTTCTGAATCTGATTGATGTGTGATGTGAGAATTTTTGGATGGTTTATTGAATAACAAAATTATTTATACTCCTCATACATTGAATTGATTATATGATATATATCATTTTAATGAGATTAGGTTATTCGTTGGAAGACTTAAGGTGACTTACTATGAATCCTGTGAGAATACATAATCTTTGTGTATTACTACTAATTCCAAAACTGCTGAATCTAATGCACTTATGTCAAAACATGTGAATTTCCCCATTGTAGGAGGGGGAATTTAGATGTGAATATAGTAAATCTAGTTAAATTTTCTGTTTTTTATTGATGATTATGTAACAAAAATTATAGGATTTTGAGTTTCTAGAGATGAATAAATATGTTATAAGTGTTTGGATTATGTAGGGAATGTTTTGTAGGATACTATTATATTATATCTATTTAGTGAAAATGAGAGAGTTGTTACAAAAAACAATAAAAACTGAATTAATGATTAATCTTACCCATTAAATTATCATGTTTTGAAAACATTAGGGGAAAATTATAGTCAATGACTATAAATTTAGCACTACACAGGAGGCAATGATTATTTTAGTTTTTCCTAATTTATTTTTTTTCAAATAAATAACACTCATTATATTGTGTGTCTCCCTAAATTATTGATCAAAACATACATGATATTCTACTAGATACTCTTAATCATTAATTTATTCTTCTTAAAATTTAATTGTCTTATTATTCATGTGGTAATGTTTTTTTATTATAAATAATGTTATCATGAGAAGTGTTTGCATGGTAGGTCACGTGATTATGAGATCAGGAAATATTTTTTGTGATATTTAATCACTAGTAGTAGATTCATTTTTATATTCAATTCCATAAGGAGATACTATTTAAGGAAAAATAAAAACCAAATGTCCACACAACTCAAACCCTAGTTTTTATTCTATAACCCCATTGTATTTTTTCAGTTTGTAGAAGCTTGGATATAGAACAATATAGTTATTTCAATGGATTTATAGAAGGATTTGGTTGATTTATATAATTTAGAAAATATTCTTTATATATGGGGAACTTATTTTAGTTATGTTTATATTTAAAATGATTCCTAATATATTTTAGATTGTTAATCATTTCATGGAATTCCTTGATAAAATTAATTGTTGATGTCCTATATTATATGATGAAATTGGTGTTTAATCCCAATTGGTCACTATCATTGTTTTAGTTTTCTTTGTTTAATGCTTAAATTTTAGGTGATGTTTTTATGAAATTTTGAAAATAATTCTCTTCCATAACTTATAACATGATAAATTTTTCATTTTATTAGTGCTAGAACTATTAGGTATGGGCCATAAAGATATTTTTCTCATGTTTGCTTCTATTAAATTTTTGAGGGATGTTTTTCTAAACATTCCAATCACACATCAAAAAATTATTTTTCTTGGAATCATATCATAATCTATTTGAAATCAATTGGTTCATTATTTATCCAATGTTAGTGTTTAAAAATGTGAAAATTGGTGGAATTTAATTGTGGGAGAGGGGTCCAAATTTTTATTAACATTAATTCAATGTTAACCCATCAAAATCCACTAATGATTTTTGAAATTGTGATTTTTCATGTATAGCATATTCATTTTCATTGGGAGAAATGTTTTCAAAAAATTAAATATTGTGATTCCACATTGAGAAGATTAATATTTACTCCCGCATGGATTTAATTGGGGAAATAATTTTTCATTACCTTTAGAATAATTGGTTTCAGCAAAAACAAATTATAAAATGTTATTCAATAATAATCAGGTATAATTTTATCATTTGAATTTAACTTATATGATATGAAATTAAATGTATTAGGAAATTAAAATCAAAATTATGGCTGTATTTCTTATTCATTTATTCTTTAATTATTTAATAATTATCTATTAGATGGGTTGTTCATTCCACCAATAAATTATTAATCCACCTCAAATGATAGTTTATTTATCTATTATGTGTTATTAAATTATGTGAGTATATTTTCATTGAGGTATAGATATGTTTGGACTTTCAGTTAGATTTCAAATTATTTTTGTTAGATTCTCTTTATGGTTTTAAATTTATATATTTTTTAAAAAATCGCAACCAATTATGTACTGTAGAAATTTATTTTGAGTGGGTTTTTACACTTTTAAATAGATATTATTCATGAGGTATAACTATATTGGAAATAAATTTTAATATGGAATCTTTTTTTTTCATTTTGAGATTTATTATCTACCATAGAATTTTAATCAAGGATTTATTGAGCACATAAAATGTGCTATGTGTGGGGAAATTTTTTTTGTATTTCATTTTAATATATTCTTCAACATAAGTTTTTGTATTTAATTATGACTATATTATCAAAATTTTGATTTTGATTGAATAATTTTGAATTAATGATGAAATATTTTCAAATTATTTAAATAAATAATTTTATGTAAAAATATTTGTTTTATTGTATAATTTTAGTGATTTAGATAATTTATGGTTGAATATGTAATTATTTTAAACAGTAAATTAAATTTTCTTGTATGTTTAAATTATTTAACTCCATTTTTTTAAAAATTTATATATTTTATTATTGAAATGTTAATATTAATTTATTTATTTGTTAGTTTCATTTTTTTCATATTATGTTTTATTCATCTCTTCTAAAATATTTTAATGGAAATGGTGTTTATTTTTTTTATGGAAATTATGCAAAGAGAATAAGCTACCGTAATTGGAATTTTCCATATGAAGAATTCTAGTTTTTGTTCATTCCAAAGAGAAGTTAATTCTAGGTACTGCCTGATGTATCCATATTCACTCAAATGATCGTTCATGGAAAATTTTTAAAGTATAAGAAGTGACCACAAAATGGTTTTGAATTTGTTGTACTATAAATGTTGAAGTCACCATAGGAAGGAAATATGGCCTTACATGTCTTTATTTCCATCATAACACACATGGAAAACCTAAATAATCTACATTATAACCCCCACTATTAGTCTATAGGTCACATTAAATGAGAATAAATTAACATATTTGGAGGAAGGGAAATCGGTCTGATCTGATACTCATCCTATAATGATGTATTCATATGTTACAATGAGATAAAGATATTATTAATGATTTATGGTAGTGATGAGTTGAGAAATCTCAATAAATGTTGGAAAAATTATTTTGAAGCTTCTTTCAAAAGAACAGGTTGAGGTTATGCATAAATTAAATTCATGAATACAACAATGTTTAGTTATAGGATGGATCCGTTTTTTTGTGAAATTTAGATTTGAATAGAAGATAAGTGTATTGAGGGAGACAACACTAAGTCTAATACAAGAACACTTGTAATAAATGATTAGTAAATTTTGAATTATTGTTTATTAGATTTATTTTGGGTTATATGTCTAAAATAGTTCAAGGATATGAGGGCACCCCGGAATGTTCATAAATTGTGGTTTCATTTTGAATTATAGTTTACACCTGGTGCTTGAAAAAATATTCCAATGAAGTTGATGTAAAATATTTCAATACAGATTTGGATGAACTTGTGTTTTTGGAAAAATATTTTTCTTGATTTTATAGTAAAATTTGTTCATTATTAATTGTTGATATAAATATAAGGTTAAAGGTATTTCTACCCATTGAATTGTTATTTTCCTACCAATATGAATTTTGTTTGTGACTGCACCTCTATTTGGTTATATAAGATATATAATAGAATAATTTTACAGCTTATAAATCTCAATCATTGTGAAATTTGTTTTGCAATCAAATTCACATATAATTATAGATTAAATTATATAGTGAATTTCAAGTATGTATGAATTTGATTTATCATTGAACCTTTGACCATCTATGATGATGTTGTGTAATTTTTTAATGATGTGATTAAGATGAATGAGGGGTTTGTGATAAGCGTAGGGTCCAAAATCATATGAAATTGATCGATATGAATTTATTCATAATGAAATTCTAAAATCAAAACCTCGGTCACTAAAGATAGTAATCTGAATCCATGCTTCATCCATTTTTCTAGAATTGTGATTGAGGACTTCGGAATTTTCAATTTTAATTCATACATGGATAGATATGGGTATAGTAGAATTTCGGTTTTACTGAGATTAGTTAAATATTAATGTTGAAGAAAAAATTAAGGATACTAAAAAGACCTTGAAAAAAAAAGTTTTATTTATATTTTCTAATTTCATGGGATTGGGACAGAGATGAGGAATAAATTCACAGGCCTGTGGCAATGAATTATTTATTGGGCTAATTTTATAATTGGGTCATGAAAATATAAACATAGATCATCGAATCATAGTATGGGATACTCTTATGAGAATTTATTTTACCATTAAAAATAATTTTATTCTTGGAAATACATCATGGTTCATTTACTAATGATATATTAAGTTGACCATGGTCCTATTTTGTGAAATTTTAAAACAATTCCTCTTTCATATGATGAGGACAACAAATGGCCAATGATACCATGTGGAGGTGAAAGGTAAGAGATTGGATATGATTACCATATAAAGATTATACTATCTAACATTGTTGAAAATTTAAAGAATATTTTTCCTGAGGAGATCCATGATAAATCAATCATGTAGAGAACACTGAGTAGAGGAGACAACAAAGCTATAAGCAGAATCATACTAATAGACAGCTGATTTGGAGCTGTATAGGGGAGTAGATCACAAAATAGAAGCTTCCTCACCTCATTATTCGACTTATGGTTATTCTATTTTTGAGATGAAATTATTGAATAAATTCATTGATAGTTCTTATATTATGCTTAGATAAATAATCTATTAGAATTTGGATTACAATGAATTGGAATTTCTAAATATATTATACATTGGTGAAAGTAATAATTTCCATATGATTTATGATTCATGATAACTATTCTATTCTTAATGAGTATTGATTATTAATATTTTTTGTGCCTAGATATGATAATAGTGAATCATTTAACACATGAACGTTAACTTAAGATGAAAAAATTGGAAGTGGTTAATGTTGTATTCCCAATTAATGAAATATTTTTTCCCTGAGTGATAATCAAGATATCAATACTAATGAGTAATCGTTGATGTCACGACCCATCCTCGGGGCCCGTGCTTTGACTACGCCAAGCCCACCTTCCATAGGCCAGGGGCTAGCGACTAGGACCAAAGGGATAATTCTATAAGCTGGGAAGGCATTTACTTTATGAAAGTAAACAAACACAAAAGAGTACACAAAAGGAAGTAAAAAATTAAGTGAAAACAGTATACAAAATGTAGTGCTGAAATTAAAGCGGCTGGAAATACATGACCAACAGTAAAGTACATGTAAAACGGAAAGTAAGTACAACTGAAAAAGGGAGAACTGCTAAAAAAGGAAGCTCTTGGAACGTCCGTCTAGTATCCTACCTGATGGGTAGGTTCATATGTCCACCTCATCACTCCACATCTACTGGTCTGCTCCGTGTACCATCTCACCTTGTGGTCCTCCTCCTGGTACCGACTGGTCCTGGCTCACTCTCTGCCTCCGTCAACGCTGTCTGTCATCTGCATCCAACACAATGAGGTGCGGGAATAGCCTGTGCAGTGGTGAGTATAACGATACTCAGTAGGGACCCAGAGACCCCAATGGTCTCCTAGAATCCACAAAGGATAAACCGCGGATGAAAGATAAAACCATGACGTATCAACCATCCATACTTAGGTATATAACCATACATATACCAAAGTTATCATACTCAGTCCGACTCCAACACACGATCCCAAGCATAGGCCAATTCCATAAAAGAATTAAATTCAATATCCATGATGATAATCGTTGGAAGACATGTATCAGCTCACATAGGTATGACACAACAGAAGAGAGATATAGATGATCAGATGTTGCCACTAGATCATCTATGCTGTCAGACCCACACAAGATACAAGAACAGATTAACTATCAGACAAACACATGATACAAGACCAGCTATCTCAAGAGTATTAGAGATGATCAGACATAGTCACTGATTCATCTAAGTTGTTAGATCCACATAGGATTCAAGACCAGCTATGTTGTCGGACCCACACAGGATACAAGACCAGCTACTCTGTTGGACCCACACAGGATACAAGTACAAAGGTAAAACATCCATACCCACATAGGATACAAGAACAATAGTCATCGCTATCGAACCCATAGAGGATCCCAGTACAGAAGTCGTCGCTGTCAAACCCATGGAGGATTCCAGTATACCAGTCGACGCAGTCGTAAGCAGCTCTAGGGTTCCCGCACACAACACACTCGATTCTGGGAGGGTTCGCTCCTTGAGGAATGTGGTTAGATACATCAAATATCACGTAGTCCAGAGTTGATGTATCCTGAAGTTCCGCCTCAACAAGAGAAACCCATTGTGACAGACGTCATGTCAATCGGACATCCGGTCTGAGAGTTATCTACTTTTCCGTTCCAGGGGCGCGGTTGGAATTATGCTCGTTCAAAACCCAGATTTTTCCAACGTTGTCAAAAACTCAATTAGAGTATCTAAAAATGACCACCTCATCACAAGGTTCCCATTGCTACAGATGGAACGTCCTTCAGACGCGCGATCTTGAAGATATTCATGTTTAAGAAAAACGGGCCCAAACCGTCAAGCCTGGTGGGCTAGCGGGGATTCCCGACCCAGTTCGGTGGGTCTGACCGAGTCGTAGGGGTTGGGCTGGAATGGTGGGGCACGACCCGGCCCGACGGTTTAGCCCAGCCCACGCGAAGGCTGCCCGACCTGACCGCTCCATGAGCCGGCCAGTTCGTCCGGTGAAGCGGCCCGCGGAAGTGGGCTGTGGTTATATGTTGTGTGGCGCCCTCATGGCACCGCAGTTCCTTCAGCCCGACCGGCATTAGCCTGCATGATCTTCTTTGGTCGAGCAGCCCGCAGATGCAGGTTGTGGTCTTCCTTCTCGACGTCGGTGAGTGGCCGTCACTGCCTCCGATCATCGCCGCCTCTGGTTGTCATCACCAAAAATATCCGAGAACCATCAGAGGGTCATCGGGTAGTTTTTGTTCGGCCCGCGCCATCCGCGTCAAGCTATAACATAAGACCGAAGAAAATACGTGGTTTTCAATGAAGAACAGAGTACAATTTTATTCAATTAAAATTGATCAAAAACCTCTAACTTGATTTTAAGAACGGTGCACGTTGACGAGCCGCAAAAGAAGAGTGTCGTGGTAGTCGGGCGTCGCGGAAGATGGCGTCGTGGAGAACAATGTCATCCAATAAACATTGGAGGAAGAGTCATTTTCGTGATGCGGGAAGTAAATCTGATGATGACATAGATTCCTTGAAATTTCTGGTTCTTTATATTACCCCCAATTTAGGGATTTACTTCCTAATAAAGCTACAACACACAGTAGAGAAACAAATGTGGGTACTGAGCACGCATCAAAGTCCCCCGCTCCCATGTGCACTCTTGGAGGTTCCCGTGCTGCAAGCGAATGCGCACTAGAGGAATCAACCATCCACATAGGACCCGATCCTATCGATCCTCGATCTCCACCGGGACCTCTGTGAATGTAGCCCCATCATCGATGTCCATCTCCCCATGGTCGATGATGTGTGATGGGTTGTGAACGTATCTCCTCAGCTGAGATACGTGAAAAACGTCGTGCACCCGGTGCAACTAAGGTGGAAGGGCCCAGCGGTAAACCACCTCACCAACCATGTTGAGAACCTATAATGGTCCGATGAATTGTGGAGGCAACATTATGCCTTAGCCAAATCATCATAGACCATATCGAGGTGAGACCCGTAAGAAGATGAAGTCGCCATCATCGAACTCCAGTGGTCTTAATCTACTATCAGCAAAGGACTTATGCCTTCTCTGTGCAGTCTCCATCGACTCCTGGATGATCTAAACCTTCTTTGTCATAGCATATACCATCTCTGGTCCTACAATTTCTAACTCCCCTAGGTCAGTCCAGCACAGAGGTGATCTGCAAGGTCGGTCGTACAATGCCTCGTATGGTTCCATTCTGATGGTGGAGTGGAGGCTGTTGTTGTATGCAAACACCACCAAGGGTAAGTGATCCTCCCATCTACGACCAAAGTAAAGGAAACGTTCACAGAGCATGTCCTCGAGAGTCTGGATGATCCTCTTCGTCTTTCCATTCACCTAAGGATGGAAGACAGTGCTCAGACGTAGCTGTGTCACAAAAGCCTTCAGTAATCCCATCCATAGCTGGGATGGGAAACAAGTATCTCAATCAGAGATGATAGTCAATGGAACACCATTAAGTCGTATGATCTATTGAATGTTGAGGTGTACTGGGCTCTCTACTGAGCCCTACTCTCTGATTGGTAGGATGTGGGCCGACTTGGTGAGTCCGTCTACGATCACCTAGATAGAGTCGTGTCATATGGATATACGTGGAAGCCCCGTCACAAAATCAATGGATATCCCATCCCACGTCCAATCTGGGACCTCTAAATGTTGTACCAAGCCTAGTGGTACCTGGTGCACTGTCATCACTTTCTGACAAGTGATTCATCATGAAACAGACTCTGTTATAGCCTTCTTCATTCTCAGCCACTAGTGTTGTCATCTGAGGTCCTGATACATCTTCGCCACACCTGAATGTACCGCTAGAGGGGAAGTGTGAAACTCCCTCATCACCTCCTACTATAGTGAAATTGGTACCATGGTATGTCCCCTGAAGAGGATGACGTGCTCCCCTCCTTCAAAAAATCCATTAGGTGCCTATCCGATGGACATCTGAGCACTTCATGCCTCGCAGTCAATGTCCCCACATTGCGCCTCTCTGACTCACTAAAGAATCGAAGGAGAGACTATGAGAGACTGAAGAAATTCTACTCCATCTCTATCCACAAAGGATGTCTACAACGCAGATAGCTACTCCATCTCCCCTCCTAGAAAATGAATGCCTGATCTTCTACTGAGAGCATCTGCTACAACATTCCCCTTCCCAAAAGTATAGACTATATCGAATTCATAGTCCTAGAGAAACTCGATCCATCGCAACTATCTCTGGCATAGGTCCTTTTACGAGAAGATATAATTGATACCCGGGTGGTCATAATAGACTGTAAAGCGCTCGACCATCAGATTGTGCTGCCACATCATCAAGGTAAAGACCACTTCTACTAACTTCGAGTCATGGGTAGCGTAGTTTTGCTCGTGCTGTCTCAACTTCCATAAACCATAAGCGATCACTTCTCGCTCCTCCATCAGGACACACCTGATTCTAGTCCCTGATGCGTCGAAGTAAACTACATACCCTACTCCCTCCTACCGTATCCTAAAGATGTGCACACTAGTCAATCTCTATATCAGCTCCTGAAAGCTCTGCTGGAATCTATCTGACCACACAAAGGGTTTACCCATTGTCAAATCTTTTAGTGGTGTAGAAACTTTGGTGATGTCTGGCATAAGGTAAGTCTGGCCGACTCTTGAGTGATTGAATGCACCCTCTTATGTATGATTCCATCCTGTGCTTCCGGGGCTTTCCTTTTCGCCGACCAAGTAAAAACCCCATCCTAACATTGTAGATAAACCACAACATTTTTTCCTAATTCCTTTAATCTTTGTATGAACTGTGGTTTCCCACTCCATACCCAAACTAACATCTTAAGGCCTCGACGTAGCCACCATGAAGTTCCAACCAAAAAATTCACCTCAATGGTTAGATTACACCATCGTCGTAAGTGTGATTATTGAGTCTTCTCCCAAAGGTATCTCAAGACGTGAGGGTCAAGTCAACGACTTAACCAGAAACTCTTGGTTTGGGACAAGATTCTTGGAAAGTAGGAATTATTGGTACCTATGTATATTGATACGACAGTTAGTAGTAGACACATACCATACCAAAAATAATTCATATAGCCCTTGGATCACACTCCTTGACCGCATACAATTACTCTCTTTCCCTGCCCTCAAGCTCCATGTGCCTAGCAGGGACTATAAATGCGGGTGGTTGTAACATGTACAAATGTTCGCCACCTCATGCTTCTCCCATATCTCTAATTCTACGTCTATTGCCCTACAGATTCATCTTTCTTTAACACTTGCTCTTACTAAAAGATCTCACACATCCAAGTCTCTGAGATTGATGCTAGTTTCATGTTTCCAACTACTAACATTCACTAGTGGTAACCGCTTACCTAATGAACATTCAACCAGAAAGGTTATCTCTAGAACCTCGACATAAGCAGGAATGAATATAGGGAAAAAATTTGTGGCTCGGAAATACTTATACACACTTTTCTCAGAGGTCCGAGCTCTAAAGCACTGATCGTATCATATTCATCGAGTACCAGGGAAGATTGGTATGCCTCGATGAATATTCAACTACCGACATGTCATCATACCGAAGCTGTATAATCTCTCATAAACATTTAGCTACCTCCTCATACTAGTCCTGACCTGCCAGTGGGTCTGGCTCACATATAAACCTGAGGGGTATCTGATGCTGAAACATGTGTACGGGCCTGGTGTCTCAACTAGGCAGAGAACTCTATAAATCGTATCCAGTCAGTCCTCTACTGCATGGGAATCTGTCTCACCTCGTAACCTCGATGTCCTCTTCCACTGGGACTCATGAAACGTGCTAAGTTGGCATGCACAATCAACCAATGTGGATAGTGGAATATGTTACCCAATGGGTGGAGGTGCTACTGGTACAACACCCGAAGGTGCCAACAAATAAAGAGGTCCCTGCACCGGAGCCTCATCTCTCGGTGGGCCGTCATCATGTACTCTCTCTAGGGATCCCTAGCTAGCTATCCTCGCAGTGACATCCTGATAAGGAACAGGTTTTCCACATACATAATTTTATACCTTGTGAGCTGACTCAAAGAGACCACAAAAGAAAATCTTGAAACACCCACACAATCAGTGTTTCCTTGCACTAAGTTAGTAAATCAGAGGTCAGGGTCCTGGTGTATGGATACGTCGGCCGCCGCACCAACACTGGACTCCCTGGACTGAAAACAATACTCAATACTCTTAACACTATTGCTTTACTGAAAATAAAGATTAGAGTCCTGAATACTGTGGTAGAACCGACTCCTCTGATACCAATTTTTCACGACCCGTCCTTGGGAACCGTTCCGTGACTACCCCAAACCTGCCTTCCATAGGCCAGGGGTGGCGACTAGAACCAAAGGTGTAAATCACAAAGCTGGGAAGTCATTTAAATTATGACTGTAAACAAACAAAATATAGTACACCACATGAATTAAACACTAAGTGAAAACTGTATACAAAAATTAGTGTTGAATGTAATGGGGCTAGAAATACAAGCACAACAGTAAAGTACAGGTACAACAGAAAGTAAGTACAAATGAAAAAGGGACAATAGATAAAAAGGTCAGCTCCTAGAACGTCCGCCGAGTATATTACCTGAATGGTAGGTATAGATGTCCACCTCAACACTCCACATCTACCGGTCTGCCCCACGTACCGTCTCACCGTGTGGTCCACCTCCAGGTACCGACCAGTCCTGGCTCACTCTCAGACTCTGTCAACGTTGTCTGTCATCTGCATCCAACACTATGATGTGTGCGCATAACTCATTCAGGGGTGAGTATAATGATCTCAGTAGGTACCCTGAGACCCCAAACATTACCAAGAATTCACAAAGTATAAACCACAGATGAAAGATACAACCATGAATTATAAACCAACCCTACTTAGGTATATTCCCATACATATATCTAATTTATCAAACTCAGTCCGACTCAAACTCATGAGTCCAAGAACAAACCAATTCCAGAAAGGATGTAAAGTCAATCTCCATGATGATATTGTTTGAAAGACATGTATCAGCTCACACAGGTATGCCAAAATAGTAGAGAGATATTGATGATCAGATGTAGCCACTGGATCATCTAAGCTGTCAGACCCACATAAGATACAAGACCATCGATGTTTTCGGACCCACATAGGATACAAGAACAGCTATCTCGAGAATATTAGAGATGTTCAGATGTATTGAATGATTCATCTAAGTTGTAGGACCCACACAGTATACAAGACTAGCTACGTTGTCAGACCCACATAGGATACAAGACCAACTACTCTGTCAGAGCCACACAGGATACAAGTATAGAGGTCAAACTACCAGACCCACACAAGATACAAGAACAGTCTTCATCACTGTCGAACCCATTGAGGATCCCAGTACAGAAGTCATTGTTTTCAAACCCACATAGGATTCCAGTACAATAGTCGATGAAATCGCAACTAGATCTAGGGTTCCCTCACGCCGCATGCTTGATTCTAGGTGGGTCCACTCCTCGAGCAAAGGGGGTCTATAGATGAACTATCACTAAGTCCAAAGTTGATGTATCCTGAAGTTCTATTTCATCAAAAGGAACCGAATGCGTCAGATAAAACATCAATCAGACTCATGGTATGAGAGTTATTGGCTTTTCCATTCAAGGGGCCCGGTTGGAATTTTGCTCGTTCCAAACCTGGCCATTTTCCATATTTTTCCAAAACTCACTTTGAGTATCACAATGGAACGCCTCGTCACAAGGGTCCCTGTGCCGCAGATGGAACATCGTTCGGATGTGCGGTCTTGATGATATTCATGTTTACAAAAAACGGGCATGGCACGTCAAGCCCGGTGGGCTAGCAGGTCAGCCCGAACCAGTTCGGTGGGTCCGTCCCGGTGGGAGGTGTTGGCCCGAATCGGTGAGGTACGACCTGACCGTGCACTATGTCATGACTCACGCGAGGGATGCTCGGCCTGGCGGGGCATGGCACGTCCCGGGCGATAGGCGGCCCGACCCACGCAAGGCAGCCCAGTTCATGCTGCTAGCGGCCCGGCCTGGAAACCGGCCGCTGATCGACTTGATAGTCGACTGCGGCTCAACCTACTGGCTGAGAGGTTCGGGGGATGTGGCCCCCAGTTTTCCAAATTAGTGGGACCACCCTCCTGTTTGTTTGGGCAAAGCAGGTCGGTCTTCCCAGTGCAAGCGGCCCACCGATCCTCCGCCCACGGCACCCATGGGAGTTGTGGCTCCTTCCGCTCATCCAGCCGATGAGCCGGCCGGTTCATTCATTGAAGAGGGCCTCAAGATCGGGCCAAGGTTCTACGCAGTGCAGCATCCTCGTGGTGTCGCTGTTATTTCAGCCAAACAGGCTTTAGCCGGCCTTCTCATCCTCATCCAAGCGGCTCAAGGATGTGGGCCGCAGTCTTGGTTCTCGTAGCCAGTGAGCGGCCATCACTTCCTCCGATCGTCACCGCCTCTGGTCGTCATCGCCAAAAATATCCAAGAGACATTAGAGGGTTGTCAGACCATGTTTGTTCTGCCCGCGCCCTCCACGTTAAGCGATAACACAAGGCCAAAGACAATCCATGATTTTCAACAAAGAATAGAGTACAATTTTATTCAATTAATATTGATAAAAAACCCCTACCTCGATTTTAAGAATGGTGCACGTCAACGAGCCGCATAACACGAGCGTCATTGTAGTCGGGTGCCGCAGAAGACAGTGTTGCAGAGGACGGTGTCATCCCGTCATCATTGGAGGAAGAGTAATTGTCATAACACGGGAAGCGAATCTAAAGAAGATGCTGATTCCTTGACATCGGGGTGCGTCCAAAGAAGAATCGTCATTGGAATAACTTCTTTGCATTCATCATCAGAGATATTCTTCACTAATGAACGATGTTCTTCGTTGAGAGAGGAACTCCTTTCATAAAATTCTCCAGAGTTTTCCCCACCAAAATATTTTCCAAGGAAAATATTATAATAAGGCTCCCCAAATTTAATAGAATTTCCATGCAATTCAAATTGATTCAATTAAGAGGTGGCAATTAATTAATGATGATATTAATTAGATGGGTTGGCATAATTAAGAGAGAAGGGATGTGAAATGTTTAAAATTCAAATAGAGGAGGTCGAGAGTTTTAAGAGTTAATAAGGGGGTTTCATGGGAGTTTAAGGGGGAGTTGAGGGGTTATGCTCTTGTGTGGGCCCCACTACATATTATCCTCACATGGGAGGTTATGTGGGGTGTGGGCCCCACCTCCAACTTCCCTTTGGATTAAATAACCACCACATAATATAATTTGTGTACACAAAAAATTATTTAAATTATTATGAAGCCCCAAAATATAACTTCTCCTCCCATCCAAATGAAACTACGGTAAAGGTCCCCTTAGAGGAATATCGAAGCTTTTGGTCCATCAGTGCCCTCGGATTTCAATTCCGAGCACCGGTTCAGGAGACATAAATTCCCGCTCGTATGTTACTGAACATTCCCAAACAAAACATCAGATACTGATTTTGAGCACACCGACCCTTGAAATCAAGCGCCGTCAGAAACTGCATTCTCATAAAATTCCAAAGAATTTAAGAAAAAAAATTCCTTGAAATTTCTGAGTCTTTAGAGTTGATCGGTTAAATTACACTATAGTGATAGTTCAAAGAGTCTCCATTATTTCACTAACCATGGAGATACTTTTTATTAACATATGTATAAGTGAAAGCATATTTAATTAATTTACATGATGTATGATGTCTTTATTTTTATCAGCTACTTAATTCATCTCCTTTATATTATATTTTTTATTATTGTTTTTTATTTATTATACATTTTCACCACTTATCCTTATTTCCCACAATTTTTTATTTGAGTTTTTTTATTTTTTTGGTCACCATCCATACACCATTCATCCTTATACAATAAACACCCCCACTTATCACTATATTAGTAGTATGTAGAGTTTCAATAAATATTTAAAATTTATTTGATTCAACTATGTCCATATCATGATCAATTGGAGATAAGGTTGAATGATTCAATAGGAACCATGCTAATAGTTTAAGTGTTTTTTCCAGGGGTTGAGGGTTAGTTTATCATCCCTTATATAAACTAACCATTATAAAATCTCAGGATCATGAAAAATATATTTTCATTTTTTATAGTGTAATTTTATGTTTTTGGATAATACATGATAACATAATAAATTAATTAATAATAATTCAATATATAATAAATTAAAACCATATTATGATTAATTTTTTTATAAATGGTTAGTCGCATATGTAAAATCCGCATAATGTTAACAAAGAATGTGATAAGAAAAAATTGGTATTTTTAATATTTGGATAAAAATATGTCAACTAAAATAATATTTTTGTGCGACATTATATGATGTTATGTTGGAGTTTAAATGATAATTTTTTTAATTGACCTGCCTCAGTTGAAGGGATTTTGATAATCATGAAATTTTTTCAAAAATTTTTTAGCTGATTATGATTGGTTCAAATAAAGGGGTAACTACCCAATTAAGGTAAATAGTAACTTATATAAAAGGGTTGAGGAATTATATATCTAACATTTTATTATTGATGATTCCCCTAAATAGATCAAAGAACAATGACTTAATATAGATGGAAAGTTACGCCCTCCTAAAACCCTTAAATTTACTTATGAAAACTAATTATGGGTTACGATTATGGGAATATATGTTTTCTCTTCTAGAAATTCATAACAATATGATATTTCAATAATAATGTAGAGGGCTATTAGTATTCAAGAAAATAATGGGAGATTTATAAAATTTTAAAAAAATCAATTTATTAATTTAATTTGGAAATCAATGAAGTAAAAAATAATGTACTATTGGATTTTATTTAAATGAAAAAAACTCACAACATAGACCACGTCACAGTGATCCATGTTAGAGGAAGATAACCTTCTCACCAGTGTGAATTTACTATAATGGTATAGGCACTTAATCATTATTCTATGTAATAGGCCAATACCTACACTCTATGATTCGATACAAAAACATAATGAATATTTAAAAAAACAGTAATTGAAAATATAAAGTCCAATAAATATCTGAGTATCATTTCTTCTATAGGTTTTGTTGGAAAAGGAAAACCATTTAAATATGTAACATTCTTGTAAATATATCTATAATCATTCACTTAACATCACTTGTGATAGTTCATAAATGAACTAAAGCTTCTTTAATACATCAAATCTGCTTGTGAAAGAATTTTTAAGATATAGGGTGTGCATAAAATATCCTAATAAGATGTCATAAAACCATTGAAAAACACTTTATAATTTTTTAAAAAAACACATTCCAATAAATTTTCTATTATATAAAATATATAATAGTTGATAAATACTTTTAAAAAATATAATTATATTGTTTTTAAAATATATAACAATAAGAAATTATTTTAAAAATACTTTGAAAATACATATCACAATAGAAACCTGTTTATTTTTATAAAATAATAAAATTTAATAATATTAGGATTTTTTCTAAATTTTATAAAAATAATTTCTTTGAATATATATTTTTTTTTTTTGAGATTGAAACAAAACATAGAATCCCTTAAGACAAACATAAGGCCACTAGCATTATCAATTTTGGTAGAATGTCCTCTTTAGGTCATTTGTTCACAACCTATTTCCTTATTAACTCCTTCGATACACAAGTGACTAGTTTAATTGTAAAACAAATTCATGTTTTCCATTCACATTTTACTTTCACTAAAACATTGTTTTTAAAACTACATAAAAAATCCAATTGAAAATAGTTTTATATCACATAATATTTAATAAAATACTATTTTAGGAATACATCATGATGGTTAGGAAAACTCCACATTTCATAATTAATACATATTCAGTTACATATTTTGAATGAATAAATTTTTTGAAGATTATTATTTATAAAAAATATATGGAATATAAATATCATTAATAAATTATGGATATATCTAAAATCCCGATTAACATCCATAAGTTTAAAATGAAATTTAATTAATGAAATTATAATTACAAAATCCATGTGATGTTTTATACCAAATATTAACATGAAATTATAAACACTATTAATTTAATTTCACCTTTTAATATGGAAAATAAAACTTACTTTTTGAAATGACTTAATTAATTTGAAAATTATGTGTTAGGAAATATCATTTACCCTATATTAAAAATGGATTTAAAATAAAAAACCATCACATTAGATATTAATAATTCTAAACTGTTATTCCCTTACATACAAATGGGTTTTGTAAAATAACAAAACAAAATCAATATAACAATTCACCCTAACAAATTGGTTTTTAATAAAAATATGCATACAAAATGATTTTGAAAAAAAATAAAATTTGAAAAATAATATTAAAAAATATAATTCATTAACAATCCTAATATATGTATATAATAAAATATTTTTTATTATATAATTTTTGAAATAACTCTCTTATATAAAGAAAAACATGTATGTGTAGAATCATAGTTTCAAATAGGATTTGAAAAATAATAAAACTCTCTTAAAAAAATAGCTTTATAATTATTTGGATAGGTATTTTTAAAATAATATTCACTTATATTAAAATATTTAAATACATAAATAGATTAGACTCTTTGAAACTAATGTAAATTTTTATCAAATAAACCATTCACAGAAAATATTATTTCACTTTTTGAAGAATTTCATTCCCATACAGAAATGTGTTTTGAAAATAATATATATTGTTTTGAAAATATGAATCATTTATATAAAATAATATTAATTTTAAAATATTTTACCTTACATAAGATAATAGTTTTAAAATATGACTACCCTTACATAGTAGTTTTTAATAAAAATTTATATTAAATAATAATTTAAAAACAAAATTTCTCTTTCAAAAAATAATTTTGAAAATATAGATGTTTTAAATACAATGTTTTTTTCATAAAATAAAAATATTTTTGAAAAATATAATTCCATTAATATAACACCCTTAATTGATATTTAGACCCAAAAATTCCAAAGAAATGATATTTTTAGAGAATGTAAATAAATTGCAAAACAATGTATTATGCGGTAGCTTGAGAAAGATATTTCAAACGAGTGTGTGAAGTTTTCTTTATATGTATAAATATATATAGGGTTCACAAACACACAATAACATGCACATATATATAGTAAAATATTGAAGGATTAATTTATTAAAAAAATAAAATTAGGTAACAATTGTTTTCAATGATGTACAAGAGGCTAAGCGGCTCAATTATTTGTTGTGTTTTAGCTACTGGGTTATGGATCATGCTAATATTTAAATTTTAATGACCAATTTTATTTGTAGTTATATATATATATTATGATTCTTGAAATTCCTATGCTTCCTTGAGATGAAATATTGCCCTTGGTGTTTTATGTTCATTGTGGGCCAAAGAACTATGATGGGAAGCACGAGGGTGATAAATCATTCACTATACGAAAAAATGTGGGGATGTAGTGTGAGTATGATTACTAAAAATATGTTAACTTATGTCATAAGGAGAAATATAATAAAATGATTTCAATATAGATGGTTGAAGGAAAGGATGTTGATGGGTATTTGTTTGAGAATGTTGGGGAAGGAATATGAAAAGTGGTGTTTGGATACGATAAAGATGATGAATCAGATGATGATCTGATGGTCAAGATGATTTTGATCTAATGACTACATTTAAAATGGTAAATGTTAATTAAGATCTATATTAACCTTCTTAAATTCACCCCACATAGATTATTTTTTCATTAAACGGCCGTTTTATAAGTGATGTCATGTTGAATACTACTCGAGCTATGTCCTAGGGTCGGCACTATGACACACAATCCCACACCACATTGAGAATATTCGACCTACCTAACCCCTTTGTGCACCAATGGGTACAACATACCCAAAAAAATCCAAATATATAGTCTTCTTATGTTGGCTCTCGCCCAACACCTACCAAATTCAATGATTTTTAGGCCTTCTCCTAAATGTGTTTGATCTTGTCTCCCACAAGTGCATGGTATAGTTAGCTATCTGGGTGGTAAAGGTTGTCTAGTTTATTTAATATAACTAAATTTAGAATATGTTAAAGAATATTAAATATATATTAAAATTATTATTACTTATATCTAAACAAATATGATCTTATTTTTTCACTTTTATGGAAAAGTTAAATTTATTTCATTACTATTTATTTTATTAATAAAATTAACATTATCATTGGTTATTTTATTAAACCCAATTTTTTATTATTAAAAAAAATTTCACATGTTAATATATGTTTACTATTAAAAAATTATCAAAATCACTAAAATAAATTATGTTAAAAGTTTCAATATTATTTTTAGCATTTTATCATTAATATTAAGTAGAAATTATTATTAATAAATACTATCAAAAGATTCTTAATATTATATCATATAATTGTTAAAAAAATTAGACAATTCTTAATAACAAATTACATTTTAAATAATAATATTTTATTATAAATTAGATATATTATAAAATATTATTTTTAATACAATAAGTTTTAATATAAATTGTTTTTAAATAAAGTATTATAAATTTTTAAAATATCAAGATAAAACATAATTTATTTTAATTTATGATAATATTTTTATTTAAAAAGTATATATATATATATTGGCATTATAGCATTACTTATTATAAATACCATTTCATGAAATGTAAAATTTATATTTTTTTAACTTTATTTAAAATTAATTTAAGATCAAAATTAATTTTCATTAATGAATTTTTTTTACATTGTTCTTTGTTTTAAATAAAATCCAAGTATATTTATATTATTATATGAACTAATAAATTAAATTTATTCAAAAATAAAAATGCACCTAAAATTTTTACGATGTTATAATAAACACACTTAAAGGAATTTCACCATTGTAATTCTATAACAATACATAATGAAATTCTAAATTTCCATATTCATGATTTAAGATGACTAAAATTTACTAAAATTGAAAACATAGAAGGGTCACTTAATTACTTATACACTCAAAAAATATAACTCATAAATAATAAAAAAATGAAAATATCCAAATCTCAAAAGTTGTATAAACCATGTTGACACCAAGTGTAATGGCTCAAGACATGAACTCCCCAATCTGATGATAAAAACATATTTTATATTTCTTTTATAAAAAGTGATGAAAAATATAGAGTCCAAAACACATTGGGGAATATTTTCATTCCGAGGATTTGGATGCAATTGGAAAACCATTGCAGTATAGTAATCATTCATTTTAATTATCTATAAATACTTTTTTAACATAAAAAAACTAGCTCATTAAGAAAGTAAAAATCTATTGAAATATAGAATGAGTATGTGAAAAATATTTTAAAACATATGGTGCGTGTAAAATATTTAATAATTGGGGTTCTAAAAATTAGTGAAAATCCTTCTTATAAATAATATTTGAAATTTTTTTCAAAACCATTTTTTTATATCAAACATATATCATATTATAAATACATCTGAAAAATATAATTCAATGTTTTTTGGAATATCCATATAAATTAATTAATAAAATCTTTGAAAATAAATATCACATTGAAATCAAAATTTCATTTAAAAACATAATATCCTAATAATATAAATCGTTCTCTCCATATTTGTTTGAAGAAATATTTTAAACTAATAAATTTTTTTGGAATGAAAGGATACTTGGTAAACATTATGAAATCCACGAGGCCTCTAAAAGTATCACATTTAGGGAAGAGTTTCTTTGAGGTCTATGGTACACCCCCATCTCATAATCATTACATTTTATACCTAGGTGGTGAGTTCTATTTTAAGAAATAAGTTTTTATTATTCCTTACATTCACATTTAAATTCTATTAAAACATTCGTTAAAAAACTATAAAAATTATTTTGAAGATAAAATAACTTTATATCACATAATCATTTACACAATTTTAGTTTATGAAAATTCCATTAAATATAAGAGTCATAAAAAAATCATAATTAACACTTATAGTATGCATATAAAGCTAGAATAAAACTAAGGCACCTACGTTTTTGCAAACAAAATATGGAATGCCAATGTTAGTAATAGATTATGTCCATATATATAATAATGATTCACAATATATATCTGAAATTATATTTAATGTTTAACGTAATAATTATAAAATCTATATTTAATATAAATAAAATACAAACATTAAATTAAAAAACATTAAAAATATAATTTTACCATTTATAAAAGTAAATCAAAATTCATTTTTAAAAGGAAATAATTAATTTTGAAAATTATATGATTGGAAATGTCATATCCAATACATTAATTAATGGTTTAAAAATATAAATCATTTACTTAAAATATTATTAATTTTAAGTTACAATTCCCTTACATAGAAAATATAAGATAAAAATAGTTTTAATAAATTCACTTTAGAACATCCCATACATTCAATGGGGTTTTAGAAAACCATAAATTATAATAATTAAAAAAATTACACATTCAATGGGTATCTAACAAAAAATAATCATAACATAATTATTTTGAAAATATAATATCTCATTCAAATTTTAAATTTGAAAATATAATCCCTTAAAATATCAAAAAAATACCTAAAATGATGTATTTCTATAACTAGACTTTATAAAATTACATTATTAAATAATGAAAATAAATTATACATTGAATCATAGATTCCAAATAAGAATTTTTAATATTAAAAGAATAAATAAAATAAAAGGGTTTTAAAATACATGGAATAAGAGAATAAAAATAATTTTTCATAACATAAAATTAATAACATTATTTAATAGATGTGATTTATTTAAAATCAAGGAATTTTTATAGGAATAATCTCTTCACATTAAATGGTGATTTAAAAAAATACATTTCCCTAAATGAATGGGGATTTGATATGAAAAAACATTGTTTTAAAAATATAAATCATGTACATAAAATAATATTTTTGTTAATGTAAAATTCCCTTACAAAAAATAATTGTTTTTGAATATTCTTACACTTAACGTGTTTTTTTACGAAAAACAAGCATATATCAATTGTTTAAAAAAGTTACATCTCAATTTTTTTTAAAATATAGATCCCTTATATAACAATCGGTTATTCATAAAATAAATATATCTATTAAAAGTATAATTATTCTAAAATAACTCTCTTACATGATATTCATATAAAAACTAGCTATTGTAAGGCTATATTCCACGATTAGAAATATTGTTGAAAACCACGAAGAATGGGGGATCATTGGAAGGGGTTTTATAAAAGGTAAGAGATGGATTATATGTATATGAACAGACACACACACACATATATATATATACAGGTTTAGATATATATATATATAGTGTAATTGTAATGGATCAATTTGTGAAAAAATTTAATTTGGTTGCCCTTATTTCATAAATGAACACGAGGATAAGAGGATCAATTATTTGAGGTGTTTTAGCTCATGGGTTTCACAAAAATCTATGATTTAATTTTCTATTCCATATTTTTAATTACAGATATATACATTTATATACATAGATATCATCATGTGTGAATAAATAGCTTATATTCAATCATTTAATTATATATATATATTTATTTTATTCTCATCATTATAATATTCCTTATGAAGAAAATCATGCCATTTCCAATGGAAGTTCATGATGGCCTGAAGAACTATGAATGGTATCTCATTGAAATAAGATTTTTCGCTATGGGAAATTAACAATGTGGGTGTATAGTGTGTAGTTCATCTATACTTTTAATTCCTTACATTGGAATGAGAAGAAAAACACAACTACATAATTATTAATGATTGAAAAAAATGTAAATGATGGGTATTTGATCTATAATGGTGAGGAAGGAGGAGGAATAATGGTGTTCGACTGGGAGGAGGACAAAAAACTGTAAGATGATATAACCATTCAGATCATTTCTACTAAACAACCACATTATAATAATTTTTTATGCAGAGCTATAATAACCCACTTAAACACAGCCCAAATATATTATTCAATAATTTTTTGGTTGCTTAATATGTTAATTCGTACCAAATATTGTTTATGTCAAGGCATTTTGATTAACACCCATAAAATCAAGCACATGTTACATGGGGATGTGATGACCCTCCAAACCCCCATACATGCCCATGGATTCATTATATAGGAACGGTGCCTTATGAATAGACTAACAATATAGGTGATCTCACCACCACTATCACCTATCTATCATTCCATACCGTCTAACATGTGTTTTCGATAATGTCTCCCACAAATTTATGGTTGTGTGTACTGGGTTTCTTATAAAGGTTGTCCCAATATTTATTATAACTTTTTTAAAATATCATAAAGGATAATAATTCTATCATAACATTATGATGGCATAACATTGAGTTGGAGTAATAAAATTGAAATTGTATTAATATTATATACAATATATGTCAAAAATATATCCAAATATTATAAAAAATTAAAATTAAAATTAAAATTAGTTATTCTATAGTAAATATATTATTAGGATAATATTTTGAAAACTGTAATTTTTCATTACAATATAAAATTTATTTTTCAATAATGAATAAAATATTTTTCAAAATTCAATTGAAAATATATTTTAGCTTGACTTAAAAAAATACATATATTTAATGATTATAAATATATTGAAAAATTTTCACTAAATTACATCCCAGTAAAAATACTAATTTTTATCAAATAAAAGAAATTTATTTATAATATTAATATTCTCAAATAATTTTAAAAGAAAACTACATTTGAGAAATGAAATAAATTTCATAATTTTTTGAAAAACACATTTTAGTTTATTTAAATTATAAAAGGAACCAATAAATTAATATAGATTAAAAATTAAAATATGATTAAAATTTATGGTATCTTAAATAAAATATAATAAATTAAAATTCTACACATAGGAATCCCCAATTACAATGTCACTTGATAAAGTGGATTGTTATTAAAATTATATCTCTTCATGAAACATGTGGATGATGAAATGGTTTCTCAATTTTTAATAATATAATCTATATCATATAAGATTATAATTAAATATGTATATATATATAAATATTGAAAAATTTCTCACCTTTATGATCTTTATTATGTGAAGGTGAGACAATATAGAAATTAGATGTCCAATCCACTATTCACATGAAAGCATGGAGAGTTAGCATCTACTGGGCTACATGCAGTCAAGATGATTATCTACATATAATTCTTTGAAATCCTAGAATTTATGTCCCCTGGTGAGTTTCACACAGATCTAATTTTATCCTCGCTAAGAAACCTTCTTCATTTTCATGGTGAATTCTAATATGGGTAATAGTTAGAATAATAATTCAGAATATCTTAGACTCACACCCTAAGTTCGTAAAGACATGGTGTATGAAAATATCATATTTATTATCATAAAAAATAAAATAATGAATAAGGAAAAGTGTCTAAAGACTCATTCAAATTCATAAGATCTAAAGCACATTCCCTCTATGAAGATAAATATGTAGTAGCATGAAAATAAATAGTATATAGTATATTTTTTATGTTCTAATAATGGCACCTTGGAGATAAAAAAACCCCTCAAAAGAAGCAAGGGGATTCTTTAGTTTCATTCATTACTGATTAAAATATTTTCACATCTACAATTTCAGTATTAGATGCTATATATGGTGATCCCATTTGTATCCAAATATAGGAACATAGTAGATTTTAGATCCTTTCTAAATGTGAGCTAGATCTTTTGTCTTCCAATTAAATAAATTTTTTCATATATCCCTAGGATACTTCCACCTCACATTTCCAATAATAATTACTTTGGATATAAATAAATGTTATTATTTTCCAAATGTTTCTTACTATATCATATTTTCTTCTTGATTATACACTAAAGGATTTAATTTTAGTTTTTGAAACAAGGTGTAATAACCAAGGATTTTGGAAATATACTTTCATCCAAAATAATTGTGTGTTATATATTATATAATACATTACACCTAAAAATTATACAGAAACTAAAAAAAATTCACATTAAAAAATATCATTACATTTTTCCTATATGAAAAAAATAAAAATTCCTTGCAATATAGCCAGACAAAAAATTAAAATAGAATATCTAAAATGTGAAAATATGTATCACCCTATTCTGGTAAAATCAGCACATCCAAAACCTACACTATTTAAATGAATAAAAATATTAGTAATCCAATCAAAATATTACAAATGGAAATATACGATTATGAGGAATTTTAGTGAATATTGAGTGGAAGACTGATGATTTATATATAGGGTGTAAAGGTAAGTGTGACCATTGTTATTTGGCTATTATATTTCAATTGGAAAAATTTGTACATTGGTCAATTTGAACATTGTAAACAATTCTCATTGTTGATAAATTTTCTACTAAAATTTGTGTTTAAAATAAGCATTGACACAAAATAATTTCAACATAAAATAGAAATGATGCCTCCAACCAATAGAGTTGTCCCATTTAAATCCCATTTTTCAGAACATATAAGAAAGGGAGTGTAAATGGGGTTCTTCCTAGACCATGTCCATGCTAATCTTTAAAACGTTATGCTTTAATGAAATTTCAGGTGGGGGAAATTATTGTTACTTAATAATAACACCCAATTAATGTTAGATAAACTACCCCATGAAAGTACCATCATCACACACCTAACTCATATTATGTGTGCTCGTGTGAAAGGGGTTATTGTGCCAATGAATTTTTTACATAAGGTGTAAATAAATTTTAGAAATAAAATTTTTATTCCATTAATTCCAATTTAAGAGTACATATTTAATAAAATATATGTTTAATTTAGAATAATTAGAAAATTTAGTTTCAATAGGAAAATAAAAAATTGATGTAATTTTTAAGAAACATATAAATTTTTATAATAAAATATTCTATTATATAAAATATTCTATTTAAATAAAAATTATTGTAAAAAGATATTATTAAAATATAAATGACAATATAATTTTATTAGATTGTAGGAAATTTTTGTATCTGTTAGTAATTTGATTATGAAATATACTCATATATTTTTCAATAAAATTGGTATTTCATATTGAAAATTACAAATTATTGTATTTAGAAGAGTATTATATTAAGATATATAATATTTTAAATCTGCATATTTAAATTATGTTCAGGTCACTTTATGAGAATTTACTAAAATTCTTTATTTATCTATGAATAGTAAAAATACTATTTTGGGTTTTGGTATGTTTTATGAATTCCTATTTGGTTTATAATGATTTAATATTTAATTAACTGTGGTCCATGAACTATATTTTTATTAGTATTATGTATTTTAGTTTATTTAAATAAATTTCCAAAACTATTAGTGCCATTCCAAATTCTGAAATGAAAATATTGATTTTAAAAACATTACATTTTGGGAAAATAATTCTATGCCTAAAAAGTATTCAAAAATAGTTTTAGTTTATAATGGATTAAAATATTATATAATTTGACTAAAATTTATGAAACCATGGTAAATATAATTGTATTTTATTTTTCACAGCCCCAATTTCCATAACCTATTTGTGGAAATTATTAAACAATTCATCAACTTTTTCTATAAATTACAAACCATTTCACAACACCCCTTCACTAAAAATCTATATTACATGAATTTATTGTCATATTTCTTCCAAATATGTCCCTCAAGTGTTCTCATTCCCCCAAGGTTATAATCCTATGTATTTATGAGTAACTGTTTAAGGTAATGGAATTCTCCTTCATTTCACATTAGTCCAGGAATGAATTTTTAATATCTCATTGTTGACGCTCCTTTCCGTCAAAGAGTCTAACTACTATGAAAGTGAAATACCTTAGTCCAAATAGATTCATCCTTTAAAGAAACATAAAAATTTGACAAAGGCATGAAGATGGATTTGTTTTCACTTGGGTCACGCAAGTTTTAGCATTTTTTCACAAGTATACTTGCATTCCTCATATTGGTTGTGCAAGTGACTTGCGCGCCCTAAGTTATTTTCACCCAAGGGTCTTTCCTAGCCTATAAATACCCATGTGGGCCCCCCATTTTAAGAGAAACAACTCCAGAAACTCCGATTTGAGCTCCCGACGCCCTAGTCTCTTCTCGAAGCTTCCTAACTCTTCTAAGGTAATTTATTACCTAGAACGGAAGATCTAAAGAAGAGGTGTAAGGCCTAAGTGTTGAAACTCATCAACACATGCGTGCCTAAATGGCCAGCCCTTAAAGGAAATGGCCACACTTGCATGCCGCGTCACCCCTTCAACAAGACTTGTGCGTCAATATTCTGGAAGCCTCTAGGGATATTACTAAGGGCTTGTGCCAATTCTCAACCAAGTATTACCCTAAGGGTTGACCGTCGTGCAAGTACCCCTATGTCACATAAGTATACATGCTCGACCAGAACTTGTGCACACACGTAGGTCCTGAACGCCCACTTCTTTTTTGGGTGCCTCTCATGCCTATTTCACCTCAATTATACCTATCCACATCTCCTATTCAAGATATATCCTTCAAAAACCTTTTTAAAGTCATTTCTTCTGGAATGGATTCTTTGTTAGATTCCTTATCTGAAAGGAATTCTGTGGAACATCTCTCAAAACCTAGGGATTTACATATCTTTATGTCACAATGTTTAGAGATTTCATTCATTCAACCTCATCCTTTAAGATAAGAGAATCCTTAATTTGGGCCTCCTTTTCAGGAGTAAGCCCCAATCCAAGAATCCTTAATTTGGGCCTACATTTCAGGAGTAAACCCTAGTCCAAGTTCTCTTAATTTGGGCATCCTCCTTAGGAGTAAGCCCCAAGTCCCCTATCCGGGGCCTCCTTTTCAGGTGTAATCCTAATTCATCAAGATCCCAAATATTGGCTTCCTCCTTAGGAGTAAGCCCCAAATCCCAAATTCTTTTATCCTGGGCCAGCATTTCAGGAGTAAGCCCTAGTCATAATTTCTCTAAATCGGGCATTTTCCTTAGGAGTAAGCCCCACTCATAAATTCCATTAACATAGGCCTCCTTCTCATGAAACATTCCTATGTCTGAAGTCTCCTTAACAAATGGGAATCCTCCTTAGGAGTATGACCCAATATTCAATGTTCCCAAATATGGGCATCCTTCTCAAGAAAAAGCCCCAAATTCCAAATCCCTTTGACCCGGTCTTCCTTCCCAAGAACAAGCCCCAGTCATAATTTCTCTTAACCAATCATAATTTACTTTTGATTTGGGCTTACTTCTTAGGAGTAAAACCCAATCATAAGTCCCCTCCTAATTTGGGTATCTTCCTCAAGAGTAATCCCAATGTTAGAGTATCCAAATCTGCATAAAGTACATATATCTTTACAGACCTTTTTCCTAGGTTTCTTCCATGAAGTGAAACCTAATCATTATTTATTTGGGAAGTCATATATACATTATCCCCACATCATTTCTTATGATGGCACAATTATCTTGTTTTACCAATACCTCTAGTTTCTCACACCAAGCATGACTCACGTGAGCTTAGAGAGTAAAAGTAATTAAGTCATCGTTCCTTGAGCCATCAAACAAGCATAAACCTCATACTTATTTACTCGTACTACATGGGTTCTGATTCCTATTCCAAAAACAAAGGCTATGTAGGTATCCCATCTGATGGTACAATCCCAACTATAAAATAATTCATGTCTATTTGAATAAAAATAAACATCAAGTGCCCCGCTGAGTGGCTTTAAAACCAGTATGGTTATCATAATAACCAAGTGATTTCAATATAATGTGTCGAGGGATACCATTGACCAAGAGTCTCTAATAAATACAGATGATTATCTATCGATGAATAACCTTGAATACATATGAAAGATTCTCTAAATCTCATACGTACTAATCATTGATTTTTAGATCTAAATGAAAGCTCATTTTCATACTTGGTAATGTAATAAGGATTCACGAACATAAAAAAAAATCTATAAAGAGAGTCCCGAGGTAGAAAATAATTACCCTAAAAAAGGTGTGATGAGTACGAACTCTCATCCTCTTGACCAATACAAATTCTTAAGTCTCATCAGTTCACAACTAATGAGCACCTACCTTTGGAAAGTAGGTCCAAATGGATATGGAATCATTTAATGTTTCTGGTTCTACGAACAAACCCATTAGAAACCACTTGGAATATTTGAATCTTAAATTAATGATTTTATCCCCAATTCTAGATGATACAAAAAATGGTGAACCCGATGTGTATTCTTAAGCAAGTTAAAATGATGTTTTACTTATTTTTTTAGGCCCCTATTTTAACTAAATGAGAGGGAAAATAGAATAATCAATAACATATGTGCTCATCAAAAAAATCTAGCAGCCAAAATTATCATGATTTTGGTTGTTATATCAAAAAGACAGTCTTTTCCAAGATCTTATGCATTATAAGAATGGATTCTCTTAAGTTCGCGTCTTTGAATGCCTTTGCTGTGAAAACCACTAATGTAAATGCATCTGCTGCTACTCCTACTGGATCGTCGTCCGCTTTTAGGACGACATCACCTACTCAGCATCTTCAACGCTGGGTATCAAATGTGATGGTTAAGGAATACCATCAAAATCATACTATTCTGACTCTGGAGGCTTGTCGACAAGCCCTCCAAATCAATAATTCACCCTCATCGTCTGGACAGCGATAATATGCGATCAAGAAGCAGGTTGTGCCAACAAACATTTCCAACCATTTCAGGTCATTATCCCTAGAAAGTAATCACAAGTCACTCCCATATTCTGGAGAGGTGAATGAGCAGGTCCCTCAGGGCCTTAATTCAAAGAGACATGAGTCTTCTCTGAGGGCTCCCATCAACAATCGCTGCTAGAATCGTGCAACAGTGCGCCCTCAACATGATGAGGGTGTCGTTTCCAGGCATTCGGCTCAGGTTCCTCGAAACTGAGCAGGCAAGAAGAAACACCAGAGGCGACAACTAGTTAATAGTGAGCAGGTTCTTATCTTTTCCATTTCTGAATAAGTCCACCAAACTATCTTGGTGGCAAGCAACGAGCGGGCACACACAGCCGTCCTTTTTAATTCTGTTGTCTAGCAGACTCGTCTGGCAGCAACACATCAATCCCACCAGGAAATTCCGGTGGAGTACTATAGACAGGAACATACACGTGTTTATAAGACATAAGCTATTTAGAAGGCTCGTCTGACTACATACGATGAAGCCCACCAACCTAATGGGTTGACAACTACTAAACATGAACATACACCTACTTACACTTTTCAATACTGCCAGAAGCCTCATCTTTCAGTATTTAAGAAAGATTGTCAACAACTTTCGGTGGATTGAAATCAGCAGGCATGAACCCCTTCTAGTATTGATCAATCCTACCAACTGTCTCGTTTGGTAGCATTTGGAAAAGACAGTCAGAAAGCTATCATGACAAACAGGAGGCAGGCTCAACTCTCTTCCCCCCACACATGAGTACTATTAGAATTCACTGATAGGAAAAGGATTACATGAGTAGGAACACCCACCTACTCCAAGCACGGAATGGACGTATATTCCCGTTCCAACAGCTGATGTCACCAAGCATATTCTGTCAATGGGGAAAGAGCAGAAACAAATCCCTTCTCATATTCTGGATGCCTGCCAGAATATTATAACAGCTTTAGTAGCATCACATGGAAAGAAATGAAAATTTATTCCTACTAGTGGAGTGAAACATCAATAGTTCACTCTAGAACAGACACACACCTATGTTCTAGTACAAGAGGGTTGTGGGGCATACTCCCCCATATCATAAGGACAACCAATTCAAAAATATACACCTGATTTGAGTGATGATAATCAGCCTAACCTGATCATTTCTCCTGATCAGGCACATAAACCTACCCATAATGACCACTTTCATCAACAAGTGGTTCCTAAAGTGAGTAAGAAGGAGTCTAAGGATAAGACCCACCCAACACAATCCATAAATCAAGGGCCAATCTGTAATAAATCCTTACTCAATGCTGGAGTTTTTGATGTACTCAGACAATTATCTATTGCAATTCAAGATTCTACTATATCAGTTCCCAATAGTGGGAACAATAATTCTGAAGTTCTGCATCAGACCATTCCTCACGAAGGCTTACATCATGACAATTCTGTCAATCTCAATGTTTCATCATTAGATGAGAGCCACAAGAACCCTATGTGTAGCCAGAAGACCAAGGAGAAAAATGTTTCATCTCTTTCTATAACCCACCATGGTGGTCCTCCCCATGATGATGAATTTAGCTACGAAATTCCACTCCACAGTAGTAATTCACATTTCCTGGAAAATACTACAAAGGAAAATATAATGTCGAGAAAGGCATCTTATTTTAAGGTACTTGAAAATGTGAAGCCAGTCATGTCTAATGCTTTGCCATTATCAGGTGAAACACTTTCTCAATCAAAAGATAACCTTGGGTGTAGGTCATTCTCCAAACCACCCCTGGGTCATTCATCTTCTAGTTTGATCAGTGAATTCTCTACCAATTTTGTTAAATCCAATGAAGCAACAAGGAAGCACAAACTCTGGTCTAATCAAGTTGATGAATCATGACTAAATGATAAAGAGGAAGTACTGAGTAAGTGAAAACAACTGGCGAAAGGTGATGTGCCCGTTATGTTTTGGCCTTTGACTGGCTCTCATTCTAACATTCCAATGATGTTGATGGAAGATGGAATTAATGATATTCATCTCAACATATGGAAAACTCGATGTCAATTGAAATGGAAAATATTTTCTTATGAAGAATATGAAAATCATGAAAAGATAATATAAGGGTTACAATGCCAAATTGTCTGTGCATCTCTCTCAGTTTCTTGATATCTGAAGGCTGAAAAGCAGTAGATTTCCCTTCATGTTCATGCGTTGGCACACTAAGAAGATTGTGCCAGTTAATTGCCAATGCCTGCTCTAGTATTCATATCAGGGGATGGGGTGTCCATGGAGCACTACATTTCACTTTACTCTCCAGTTAGAAAAGCCCATAAAAAATGGTTTCATGCAATGTTATTTCCCATGGCTGGCCACAACCAATTGACTTTGTTTATAATCAAAGGCTTTCTCAAGAACAAGCCTTAACTAGTTCTTCTCAAAATCAGGAATACAAAGAAAAAGTTGTTTAATTACTCCTGCATCATGAAAATGAGAATATTGAACAGGCTTCTCATTTAGAGAATGCACATCATCAAGTGATTGAAGTGTCCTAAATAATCCAATGATCTTTTGAGCCGGGTCATAAGAGTGGATGCAGGATAATGCATCAAACCAATTTCTGGACTAAATTCCGTAAGATCATGAGAGATTTTAAGAAGGTCTCAGATAAAACTACTCAAGAGCCACCCCATATTGCTAGACTAGGGACTCTTTTAACCCAACCCTCAGAATCAAAAAATAGGATTCGAGGAGTTGAGAAGAAACAACAGGAATAGCCAAAGTCCTCCAGACTGGGGGCTTTTTCAAATCCTCAATCTCTTCCTTAGAGAAATTCAGTCTTCTCTCGATTAGGGAAGAAGCCCCAAGATGAACGGAGAGCCAAATTATTAGGATATTCCATCCACATTACTGTTCAGCAAGATGTTCCTGGGGGATCGAATCAACAAAAGGAAATGTCTTATCAAGGACATGGAAGAAGAAAATATCATAGAAATGATGATATAAGGAATTCAATGCGTTACACATCAATCAATGTCGTCAATTACATTTTTGCTGATTCCCCAGATGAGGATCACTGAATGGTATCAGATGAGGAATCTCTTGCTCAAGAGGTTGTATCCACATACACAAAGGAAGAAGGTGTGCGTACAAAAAATAAAAGGATGACCCAGAATTTAAGTAATCCTTCAAGTAACCCACTTCCCCCTCTCCGAATGGTGTCCAATAAGGGGAAAGGAAAGAATCAGGTTACATACCCTTCCTCTAGAGAAGTCCAATCACTCTATCTAGAGAAAAGATTCGCACAACAAGAAGAAAAGTTGAAGGAATTAAGGAGGTTGAATGCATAACTAATTCAAAGTAGTCTTCCTCCTAATCATACTGGAGTCATTCAGCCAAAAGAATTTGTTGGGGCTACTGAGATGGATCAAGAGTATCCTACTTTACTAGTACACCCTCATAGGACTAATCCTATGGGTTATACGCAACAACAACCTTCAATAATACCATCTGTGGTTGTTCTGGTCGCCACATCTATCCAAGCTCTAGTCATTGAACTTGCTCAGGTCCAAGCTCAACATGATGTTTCTCAAAAGTTAATAACTACTATTGAGTCATTAACATCTCGGTTGGAAGCTATGGAGGGAAAGTGTGCTCAAATTAAACCAGAAAAGAGAGCTTACCCTGAATGGGTTGATGCAATTCCTCCCCCATCAAAATTTTCAAGTACCCCATTCCCAATCATTAATGGTTCAGAAGAACTAGAGCAACACTTAACACCTTTTGTTTCATGTTGTGATCCTATGATAGGAACCCCTCAACAAATAGAAGCTGTTAAGATCAGGTGTTTTGTATAATCATTACAATGGCCTTCCTTTGGTACATATGCTTGCAATATTGGTCAATTACTGGGTGGGAGGATCTTCATCAATAATTCCTTCATCAATTCCACTAATCTTTGCCAAAGACAACGGTTTTTTATCGTATAAATTGTATGCAAAGAGAGAATGAAAGGGTTTTAAATTTCATTTCTCATTGGAAGGGATTAACCTATTCCCTGATCATATCACTCCCTCAAGAAGAATTGATGCCAATCTGTGCGGCCAATTTGCGTGATGAATTGCACACGCTGTTGATCCCTGTGAAATACACTAGAGGGTTTCGAGACCTTACTTCAATCATTCAAAAATTAAATACTCTCTTATAAAGACTAACTATAAAGCTCGTTGAATTCCATCGGCTCTTGGAAGGGGATGGGGTAAAATAGAGAATGCTGTGGTTGTACTTATACAAGCACCTATACCAGCTTCTACTTCAAGGCCTTCATCGTCTCGAAGGGATCCACCTCCGGAGTGTCAACAAAAGAGGCTGTTTCATCAAGATTATCAAATAGATCAAAGACAGAAGCAATTTGAGGATCTGGAGAGTAATTTTTACTCTTTCCGAAGTGAACAAGTTCTTGGTAACTTCATTTTGGCTCTGGAAAATAATTTGGATCAATTTACAAGGTCCAAGAGGATGAAAAAGGAAGGAGATGAAGACCGTCCCAATTATTTCCCATTTCATCAGATGTTGGGGCATCCCATTCAAGAGTGTTTTGTCTTCAAAGACCACCTGAAAAAATTGGTGGACTCAGGACATGTCAAATTGAAAGCTTCTTCAGCTCAGGTTTCATGGGTTAATGCTACAAATCCAGAGGAAGAAGGCGAGTGTCAAGAAGTCAAGAACAAAAATGTGCAAAAATATGATGACTGGATGGTCAGAAAATCATCAACCGAACTCATGCCATTTATTAGAACACAATTGAAGAATCCAATTGTGTCTTCTGCTATGAATTCCATAGCAAAGCCCCCTTCATCATATGAAGAATAATCAAAGAAACGAAATAATTCAAAGAAAGAGGAACAATCATAAGAATATGAAATAATGTCAAAACCTATGTTGTCTTAGACTATGGATGATTTTATGACATCTACTGCGAATCCACGGGAGACGCCCCACCAAACGGCACAACCTAAATTGGCTAATCAGGAAGAGTCTTCATCAGATGAAGAATTGATCTTTGGTTATATTAGTATGAATAATTTAACAGATCCTCATGCCTATCACAGTTTCAATTATTATGAACCTGAATTCCATGTATCAAACAGAGGAATTAGAGAGAATTCTAGAGGTCTAGGATACAGAGGAAGATGTGGATATCCCATAAGCCACTATTTTAATTTTACCCCTGCTAGAACATTGTAAGAAACATAAACTCGTGGTAGAGACCTTCAATGGGATCAACAAGAATAAGAAAATTCTTCCACTAATAGCAGACACAATCCTGGCATAGTTTTTCTGGTAGATCAGTTAGAGATTCCACCTTCTTCCTCTTAGTATGTAAATAGACCTATTCGTTCTAATCTTCAAAATCTTGGATTATTTCCAAGTCCTACCCCGATAAAAGATGCATCTACTTCCAAAGCATCTAATTCTAAGGTACCTACGAAACCACATGTTTCTGTTGGAAAATGAAGACCTTTGGATCAAAAGTATGATGTATTGAAAATCATCGCCCAAGTACCGACCAAGTTATCAGATTTTCATGCATTAAATTTATCAAAGGATATTCGGGAGGCACTCATCGAGGCTTTTTCATGTCCTCGGGAATTAGAAACCAAAGTTACTGCAGTTGAAGTCTACCATGTAGGGAATAATCCTGTAAAATGTCATGCACTGATATCTTTCACAGATGAATATGAAGACGATGTCGTGCATGGACATATTAGACCATTATACTTATCTGGTAAGGTCAATGGTGTAGACGCAAAAAGATCTTTCATTGATAATGGTTCATGATTCAACCTCATCCCCATTCATACACTTCATCGACTGGGCCTCACGGAATCTGATTTATCTCTTTCTACTCTGATGTTTCAAGGATATGATAAAAATGAACAAGAACCACTGAGCGAGATTATACTCAGAACTCAGTTTGGAGATCTTATATCCAATTCAAATTTCATGGTTGTTGATCATGACACAACCTTCAATGTTTTTCTTGGTAGACCCTAACTACATCAACATGCGGCTATCCCTTCATCAAACCATCGATGTCTCATATATTGTTTTGATGGTCAAATTGGGACATTGTATGGTGATAAATCCTCCTTCAAAACATGTTTATCTCAATAAATTGAGGTGGGATTCTATCACATGATGGGAAAGGAGAAATCCCCAACAAGGGAGATTACAAAATTTAATGATCCATATGAATTGGAAAAGATTCCAATAAATCCATTTACACATGTGATTACATATTATGTATTACCTATCAGTCAAATCGATAGGATAGACCAGAATCAATATACTCTTATGGAATCTTCCATAATTTCAATTACGCCAATCAAGCTAGAAAACATGGGGGAGTGTGGTGATCCACCAAGCAATGACGAATGCTAAAATGGAGATGTCTTCATTTCATCCACTGAAATCCAGCAAGTCTATACATCGCTAATCATGCCAGAAGAAGATATAGAAATGTCAGAGGTGAACGATGATGTCGATTCTCAATCCATTATCTTCTCTATATTAAAAAGGAAGCCCCTTCATCATCAATCAGGTCAAAAATGGAAGCTTCTTCTTCTTGATGTTCAAATTTTAATATTTCTTCTGATTATGGAAATTCTACTTCATCATATACTATGAAAGAAAATAATAGAAGAAATAACACATGTTGAAGAAGATGAAGAAGATCTCAGGGATGATCCTCCAGGATTTGAAGAGCGTATCTCTACCACTGTGGATGAACTCAGAGAAATAAATCTGGGTACAAAAGAAGATCCACGCCCCATTTTAATTAGTGTGGAAATGAATCTTGAAGAGCAAGAGATGTATATTTCATTTTTAATTAAAACTCGAGATATATTTTCTTAGAACTATACAGAGATGCCAGGACTTGATCCTAATGATGCCACTCATCATTTGGGTTTTCTAGAACAACATAGAGGATTCAAACAAGCCTCTAGAAGAACAAAACCAACCTATGATTCCAAAATTGAAGATAATGTGGATAATCATATCAAATATAACTACATCATAGAAGTTAAATATTCCAAGTGTTTGGATAATATTGTCCCTTTGAAAAAGAAGAACAGGAAAGTTGTAGTTTTCATTGATTTTAGAGATCTTAATCGGCATTGTCCTAAGGATGATTTTCTAGTTCCACTAACAAAACTTTTAATTGATACAACAACTGGATATGAACCACTTTCCATCATGGATGGATATTCATGATATAATCAAATCTGAACAGTTCCAGAAGATGAAGAATCTATAGGCTTTAGAGCCCCTCAGTGTGTGTTTTGCTATCGGGTAATGCCCATTGGCCTGAAAAATGCAGGTGCAACATCTCAGCGTGCAATGAATCATATCTCAAACCTTTTTTAGGGATGTTTTTTTAATGTTAAGTGGAAAATTTGTTTATTAAATCCAGGCAATGTTATAATCACTTGGATGATTTTTAAATCATATTCCACAAACTTAAACAACAAAATTTAAAGATGAACCCCTTGAAATGTGCTTCTGGGGTAACCTCAGGAATTTTTTTGCCTTTTTTGTATGCCATCATGGTATCGAATTTGATCCTGAGAAGACAAAGTCAATCCGTGGTATGTCACCTCCTAAGAATTTTAAAAAAATTTAGAGGACATCAAAGACACTTAGCCTATATTCGGCGTTTCATCACCAATTTGGAAGGAAAAAGTTTACCTTTCACCAAATTGATGAAGAAGGGAGTCACTTACAAGTGGACTAAAGAATGTCTAGAAGAATTCAATATTCCCAAGAAATATCTCTTGAGTCCCTCAGTTTTAATTCCACCTATTGTAGGAAGGCCACTTATCCTTTATGTGACATCTTTAGAGCAATCATTGGGTGCCTTTCTTGCTCAGAAGAATGATGTTGGGAATGAAAACAACCTCTACCATCTCAGTCAGACGATGCATGAAGTAGAAACCCGATAGTAAAATATTGAGAAGTGCATACTAGAATTAATCAGTGTAGTTCATAAGTTGAGACACTACCTGAAACATCACGAGGTCCAATTGGTATCTCACATTAACCTTCTCAAATTCATCCTTAGTCGTCCAATGCTTACATGACGTCTAACAAGGTGGGCAGTAATGTTTTTGCAATTTGATGATCAATATGTGTCTCAAAAGGAATTAAAAGGCCAAGCTCTGGATTATTTCCTTTCTGAACATGCTTCTGTAGAAGATACATCTTTAGATATTGAACATCCTGATGATGAAGTCATCTCTGTTCAAGATAGTCTTCAGACATGGGAAATTTACTTTGATGGTCCTTCCATAAGTCCAACAGGGAAAAAATGGAAGATCCTAAATTCAATAAAGTTGGGTTTTGAATTGTACACATTTCCCTGGAAAAGGTTGGCCTACCTTATTCCTTATCATTGCTGGGAGGCGGTACAAATAATGAAGCAGAATACCAAGCTCTCATCGCAGGATTGGAATTGTAACTTCAAGAAAAAGTTAATCACTTAAAGGTGAATGGTGATTAAGACCTGGTAATCAAACAAGTCAATGGGGATTATGCCATCAGAAAAGAAGAACTAATCCATTTGTATGATTAAGTTATAGAGTTAATGGTAGAATTTCCTACGGATCCAACATTTTCTTATGCCCCGCGATCACAAAATGCCCAAGCTGATGCACTATCTAATATAGCTACAGCTCTGGAAGACCCAAATCGAGACAACACAATCATCAGTATTTCCCACTGTCGTACAATTTCACCTTATGTTCAAACCAGAACAGATGAAATCAATGAAATTAGTCCCATTCATGAACCATATGGTCATACTACAGGATGGATGATACCTATCAGGGAATACCTTCAAAATAGAAAACTTCCACCTGATAGAGCCGAGAAAGAACAAATCTGGAAACGTGTGGTCTATTTCACTCTTTATGATAGTCCAGATCACCAAGAGAAAAATAATTAAATGCGTGGTTTTGATGGAGTTCTTTTCAGATGCCTTGATGGTGAAGAGACAATGACTACCATGAAAGAAGTGCATGTAGGAATCTTTGGTACCCATAAGTCTGGATAGAGAATATCTGATAAAATTCGAAGGCTTGGATACTTTTGGCCTTCAATGATACAAGATTTTGTTGATTTTGCCAAGAAGTGTCATTATTTCCATGTATGTCACGACCCGCCCTCGGGACCCGTGCCGTGACTACCCCAAGCCCGCCTTCCATAGGCCAGGGGCTTGCGACTAGCACCAAGGCGTAAATCCCAATAAAAAGGGAAGGCATTGCCTTTGAAAAGTAAACAACCACCACAGAGAAAGCAAGCGGAAAAGTAAACACTAAGTAAAAACAGAGTACAACTAAAGTGCGGAAAAGTAAATGGGCCAGTATACAAACCCAAACTGAAAGTAAAGTATAACTCGAAAGGGAAAACAGCAACAGTAAAGTAAAAGCCGCTACCCCGAGCTGTCCACTGGAAATCCCACATGAAGGGTGGGTACAGATAGCTCCACTGCTCCTCGGGTCCCGTCGTCCGCTCCGAACACGTCCCGCCCAGTGGTCCACCTCCAGGTACCGTCCTGCTCTGCAAGCCTCAGCCAAGATCAACGATGTCCGTCATCAGCAACCAACAAAACGTAGTTCAGTCATAGCCCGTGCAGGGGTGAGTATAAGCTACTCAGTAGGGACCCCAAGACCCCTGAAGGTCTCTCCAAAATCCACAAAGGATAAACCACAAAGGAAGATACAATCACGAAGTAACAACCGACACTACTTAGGTATATGCCCATACATATACCTAAGTCATCAATTCCAATACGCTCCAACCTCCGAGCCCAAGTACAACTCAGTACACATAGGAAAGTATACGTATTCGACACAGGAAAGAAAAACAAAATCCACACAGGATAGCACAACACAATCCACACAGGAAAGCAACAAGATTCATCTCACACAGGTATACTTCTTCGAAGACGATAAAGATGATCTTGGATCCATATAAGTCGTCGGACCCACGAAGGATCAATAGGTAACTAACCCCCGCAAAGAACCACACAGGATCGGGCCCACACAGGACCTATACGCGCTGGTTCACACAGGACCGCTGAGCGCAAAGACCCACACAGGATCGGACCCACACAGGATCGGGCCCACACAGGACCTGTAGCACTGATCCACGTAGGATCGCTGAGTGCTGTAGTCATCGTCAAATCCGCAAAGGATCTCTGTACTGTCGTCGTCGCAGTCACAGTAGCAGTCACAGTCGCAGTAACAGTCACAGTCGCCGCCAGATCTAGGGTTCCCGCACACAGCAAGCTCGTTCAGGAGGGTCTGCTCCATGGTTCGAGAGGCTGATACATCAACTGTCACACAGTCCAGAGTTGATGTATCCAAATGTTCCGTATCGTCAACAGGAACTCAACGCAACAGACAGCGCGTCGATCGGACGCCCGGTCTGAGAGTTATTGGCTTTTTCGTCCCAGGGGCCCGGTTGGTTTTTAAGGAAAAACCAACCTGACAGTACTCCACCTGCGTCCAAACCTCGGTCGGAGTATGCCAAAAGTTCCTTCACACTAAGAGGAAGACAACAGAGCTGACGACACGTCAATCAGACGTCCGTAGCTCAAGATACGAGTGTTTCCACTCCGAGGGCCCGGTTGGTTCCGTGTACGAACCAACCTGGATAAACTAAAATTATTACGAAACTTTGAGTGCAATATACCAAATCGACCGTCTCGATCCAAGGATCGCATCGCCGGTGACGGTTCGTCAATCGGAGGTACGTAGCTCAAGTTATGAGCAAAAGACCGAAGTCGATTCGAAAACGGGGGGTCCGGGTCCGGGCCGACCCGGCCCGACCCCCCCTGGGTCGGCCCGAACCCGGTCGCCCGAACCGGGTCGACCCGACCCAGGTCCGACCCGGCCCAGCCGGCGGCGCGGTCCGGCGCGGCGGCGCGGCCCGGCCTGGGTGCCGCTCGGGTGCCACGTTCGGGGGGCAAAGCCCCCGCATCTTCTCTCTGGCAGCGTGGCTGAAGCCGCGCCTTTGAGTAACTGGCCCCCCCACGTGGGGGCCTGCTTTTGAGAAAACGGGGGGGCGCTGCCCCCCCTTTGTGTAACCACGGCCCCCCCTTTATGGGGGGCTGGTTTTGGCCAGCCGGGGGAATTTATTCCCCCGGTCCATCTCCCTTCCGGCCGGCCCAACATGGTCGGCCGGTTCTTCCTCAACGGGACCGGAAAGACCGGTCCCCCTTCTGGCTTCCGACACCGGCGGCCCGACATGCCGCCGGTCTTCTCGTTCCGCCGCGGCCCGGAACCGGTCGCGGCCTTCATCGTCCAGCGCGGTGCGATGGCACCGCGCCCCTCCGCCGCGGCCCCGCTCCGGCCGCGGCGCCTTCGGTTTCCATCGACACAGCGCGACGATGTCGCGTTCTTGATAACTTTCCATGGCGCGGCGCGACGGCGCCGTGCGATTATAGCCTTGCGATTCCCGCGTGGTGTGACGGCACCACCCTATCTCGTTCATCCGCAAGGAAATAATAAAATTCAAGAACAAGGAGGGGGGATTCGGCCGTGTTTGTGCGGTCCGGCCCCCTCCCTCTCATTAGACGATAACACATAAATATTTATTCTCATGTTTGTCACGCTAGAACCAAGAACAAGAATAAATAAATAATCAACAACAACCCCTACCTCAGTTTCAAGAACGATGATCGTCAACGACCCGTGGAAGACGCGTCGCGGTGGTCGGGGTCACGGAAGAAGGTTGTCGATGTCGTGAAGCGAGGATTCGGAGTTCTTTGACGATGATTTCGTCGCTGGTCAATCTCTGTCTCAGCTCCTGGAAGCTCTGCTGACAACTGTCTGACCACAAGAAGGGTTTCCCCTTCTTCATCAAAGCTGTGAGTGGTGCCGCAACTCTAGAGAAGTCTGGCACGAATCTCCGATAGTATCCAGCTAGTCCCAAGAAACTCTGAACCTCCGTCTCGCTCCTGGGTGGCTCCCAAGCTAGAACTGCCTTGATCTTCGCGGGATCCACTGCAAATCCCACCTCAGAGATGACGTGTCCCAAGAAGTGGACCTCACGTATCCAGAACTGGAACTTCGAGAGCTTACCATAAAGCTGGTGTTCTCGGAGTGTGTCCAGTACAACTCGCAAGTGGTAGGCGTGCTCCTCCTCAGTCGTCGAGTAAATTAGTATGTCGTCGATGAAGACCACGACAAACCGATCGAGGTATGGATGAAAGATCCTGTTCATGAGGGCCATGAACACTGCTGGAGCATTGGTTATGCCGAAAGGAATAACCAAGAACTCATAGTGGACATACCGACATCTGAAGGCCGTCTTCTGCACGTCCTCGTCTCTGACTCTGAGCTGATGATAGCCTGACCTGAGTTCTATCTTCGAGAACCACCGTGCTCCCTTGATCTGATCAAAGAGGTCATAAATCCTAGATAGCGGATACTTGTTCCTCCCTATCACCTGGTTCAGGCGACGATAGTCAACACAAAGTCGCAAGCTCTCGTCCGCCTTCTTGGCGAACAATATCGGGGAAGCCCAGGGTGAAACACTGGGTCGGATGAACCCCTTGCCCTGGAAGTCCTCCAACTGTACCCATAGCTCTAGAAGCTTGGCGGGGGCCATACGATATGCTGGAGTCGATATCGGGGCTGTCCCGGGGTACAGATCAATATAAAAGTCTACCTCTCTGCGAGGAGGTAGCCCTGGGACGTCATTGGGAAAAACGTCCGCAAACTGATCCACCACTGCAGGAAAACCAGGACTCCGCACGTCAACTGCTCCAAGAATGAGGCTAGCTAACTGATGAGTGATGGGATGTCCTCTCCTCTGCAGAAGTCCATCCAGTGCTGCAAAGGCTCCCTTCTCGCCGGTGAAGGTGAACCTGCTCCCGTCGGTGCGTACACATCGCACCTTGCACCTAAAACAGTCAATCTGTGCATGGACCGTAGATAGCCAATCCATTCCCAAGATGACGTCGTAAGTCCTCGACGCTGCAACAAGAAGATCCCAGCCGAAGCTCTCGCCTCCTAGAGTAAGCTCACACTGCAGGCACCAGTGCGTAATCGTCGAGTCTGCTCCCGTAGGAGTCTCTAGCCGTAAGGATCGAGCCAACGGCTCTGTCGGAATCTCCGAGCTTCGAACAAAGGCAGCGGCTATGAAAGAGTGACTCGCTCCTATGTCTATAAGTACTGTAGCAAGGGTGGAATAGACACGGATAGTACCTCGAATCATCTCGGGTGCGCCATGGTCGTAGGCCTCTACTGCCTGGAGTTGTGCCTGTCTCTGCCCGCCAGCTCCCTGTGGTCGGGGTGGATCTCCTGGTGGTGGTGGTGGTAGGGCCTCAAAGCGTCGCCCACCACCTGCTACTCGTCCAGCTCCTCTTCCTTGTCCGCTTCCTCCCTGCAGACCACCACGGTCGACCCTCTTCCTCTGCCTCAGTGGTCCCTCAACCGACTGCTGCTCCTCGGCACGGCGGGTCGGGCAGTCACGAGCCATGTGGCCCTGCCCGCCGCACGAGTAGCACTGTCTGCCTCTCGAAAGACTGGATTCGTGCTGTGTGCCCCGCACTGCTGAGCTAGTGTCCTGAGGACATCTTCCTGAAGGTCTGGTCTGCCTGGACCCCTGAGTCATCCGTCGACTGCCAGCTGCAGAAGACTCTGCCATGTGTCGCCCTGCGGTGGGTCTCGGCGCTGGTGTAGACTCATCAAGGAAGCTCTCGATCAAAAGGGGCCCGCTCCAGTACTCCTGTCTGAGTCGGTATGCTGAGGGAGATCAGTGATGCCCTGATATCGTGTCTCAAACCCTGCTCGAAGGTCCAGGCCCGGAAGAATGGGTCTCGTACCATGTCGGTCGAGTAGCGCGAGAGATCAGTAAATCTCGCCGAGTACTGAGCGACCGTCATGCTGCCCTGCCGCAGCTGAAGAAGCTCCTGGATATGCACCGCACGAAGGGTGTATGGGACGAACTCCGAGCGGAAAAGGATCTCAAAGTCCGTCCAAAGTAGAGATGCCTCATCGTGCACCTGGAGCATCATGCTCCACCATCGGCCCACTGCTGTGTGCAGTAGGCTCACAGCGAGGATCACCATGAGGTCTGCTGGTGTCCTCACTAGCCTGAAAACTCATACCACTGCCTCCAGCCAGTCCTCTACTGCTTGGGGGTCCGTCTCCCCATGGAACCTAGGCGGTCACTGGCGCTGAAACTCATGCAGTGCACTGAGGTGACGTGCATCGTCAGCGACTGGTGCTAGAAGCATCGGTGGCTCGGCGGGTAGAGCTACCGCCGGTGCCACTGCTGACAAAGGGCCCTGCACCGAGGCCTCGTCGCTCGGTGGGATGTCATCACAGTCGACTCTCGGAACCCTAGCTGGCTGCCGTCATGGGGCCATCCTGAAAAGGAACAGGTGCGCCACAGTCAAACAGTATACCTGGTGAGCTGACACAAAGTAATCACAAAGAAAACTTTGAAACACACACACAATCAATGTTTTCGTGCATTAAGTCGAAAATCAGAAGTCAGGGTCCTGGTGTACAGATACGTCGACCGCTGCACCAACACTGGACTCCCTGGACTGATAACCACACTCAATAAGCTAAACATTATTGCTTCACATAGAAAAGATCAGAGTTCGCGGTAGAACCAAACTCATTTGATACCAATTTGTCACGAACCGCCCTCGGGACCCGTGCCGTGACTACCCCAAGCCCGCCTTCCATAGGCCAGGGGCTGGCGACTAGCACCAAGGCGTAAATCCCAACAAAAAGGGAAGGCATTGCCTTTGAAAAGTAAACAACCACCATAGAGAAAGCAAGCAGAAAAGTAAACACTAAGTAAAAACAGAGTACAACTGAAGTGCGGAAAAGTAAATGGGCCAGTATACAAACCCAAACTGAAAGTAAAGTACAACTCGAAAGGGAAAACAGCAACTGTAAAGTAAAATCCGCTACACCAAGCTGTCCACTGGAAATCCCACCTGAAGGGTAACTACAGATAGCTCCACTGCTCCTCGGGTCCCGTCGTCCGCTCCGAACACGTCCTGCCCAGTGGTCCACCTCAAGGTACCATCCTGCTCTGCAAGCCTCAGCCAAGATCAACGCTGTCCGTCGTCTGCAACCAACACAACGTAGTGCAGGCATAGCCCGTGCAGGGGTGAGTATAAGCTACTCAGTAGGGACCCCGAGACCCCTGAAGGTCTCTCCAAAATCCACAAAGGATAAACCACAAAGGGAGATACAATCACGAAGTAACAACCGACACTTCTTAGGTATATACCCATACATATACCTAAGTCATCAATTCCAACACGCTCCAACCTCCGAGCCCAAGTACAACTCAGTCCACACAGGAAAGTATACGTATTCCACAAAGGAAGGCAAAACAAAATCCACACAGGATAGCACAACACAATCCACACAGGAAATCAACTAGATTCAGCTCACACAGGTATACTTCTTCGAAAATGATAAAGATGATCTCTGATCCATCTATGTCGTCGGACCCACGAAGGATCGATAGGTAACTAACCCCCGCAAAGACCCACACAGGATCGGGCCCACACAGGACCTGTAGGCGCTGGTTCACACAGGACCGCTGAGCGGAAAGACCCACACAGGATCGGACCCACACAGGATCGGGCCCACACAGGACCTGTAGCACTGATCCACGTAGGATCGCTGAGTGCTGTAGTCGTCGTCGAATCCACAAAGGATCTCTGTACTGTCGTCGTCGCAGTCACAGTAGCAGTAGCAGTCACAGTCGCAGTAACAGTCATAGTCGCAGCCTGCTCTAGGGTTCCCGCACACAGCAAGCTCGTTCTGGAGGGTCTGCTCCACGAGCCGAGAGGCTGATACATCAACTGTCACACAGTCCAGAGTTGATGTATCCAAAAGTTCTGTATCGTCAACAGGAACTCAACTCAACAGACGGTGCGTCAATCGGACGCCCGGTCTGAGAGTTATTGGCTTTTTCGTCCCAGGGGCCCGGTTGGTTTTTAAGGCGAAACCAACCCGACCGTACTCCACCTGCGTCCAAACCTCAGGCGGAGTATGCCAAAAGATCTGTCACACTAAGAGGAACACAACAGAGCTGATGGAACGTCAATCGGACGTCCGTATCTCAAGATATGAGCGTTTCTGCTCCGAGGGCCCGATTGGTTTCGTGTACGAACCAACCCGGCTGAACTCAAAGTATTCCAAAACTTTGAGTGCAATATACTGAATCGACCTTCTCGATCCAAGGATCGCATCACCGCTGAGGGTTCGTCAATCGGAGGTCTGTAGCTCAAGTTATGAGCAAAAGACCGAAGTCGATTCGAAAACGGGGGGTCCGGGTCCGGGCCGACCCGGCCCGACCCCCACTGGGTCGGCCCAAACCGGGTCGACCCGACCAGGCCCGGCTGGCAGCGCGGTCCGGCACGGGGGCGCGGTCCGGCGCGGCGGCGGCGCGGTCCGGCACGGCGGCGCGGCGCAGCCAGCGGCGGCGCGGCCTGGGTGCCGCTCGGGGGCCACGTGCGGGGGGCAAAGCCCTCGCTTCTTCTCTCTGGCGGCACGGCTGAAGCCGCGCCTTTGAGTAACCGGCCCCCCCACGTGGGGGCCTGCTTTTGAGAAAACGGGGGGGGCACTGCCCCCCCTTTGTGTAACCGCGGCCCCCCCTTTATGGGGGGCCGGTTTTGGCCAACCGGGGGAATTTATTCCCCCGGTCCATCTCCCTTCCGACCGACCCAAAATGGCCGGCCGGTTCTTCGTCAACGGGACCGACAGGGCTGGTCCCCCTTCCGGCTTCCGACACCGGCGGCCCGGCGAGCCTCCGGTCTTCTCGTTCCGCCGCGGCCCGGAACCGGCCGCGGCCTTCGTCGTTCGGCGCGGTGCGACGACACCGCGCCCCTCCACCGCGGCCCCGCTCCGGCCGCGGCACCTTCGGTTTCCTTCGACGCGGCGCGACGGCATCGCGTTCTTGATAACTTTCCGTGGCGCCGCGCGATTATAGCCTTTCGATTCCCGCGTGGTGCGACAGCACCACGCCATCTCGTTCATCCGCAAGGAAATAATAAAATTCAAGAACAAGGAGGGGGGATTCGGCCGTGTTTGTGCAGTCCGGCCCCCTCCCTCTCGTTAGACGATAACACATAAATATTTATTCTCACGTTTGTCATGCTAGAACCAAGAACGAGAATAAATAAATAATCAACAACAACCCCTACCTCAGTTTCAAGAACGATGATCGTCAGGACCCGCGGAAGACGCGTCGCGGTGGTCGGCGTCACGGAAGAAGGACGTCGATGTCGTGAAGCGAGGATTCAGAGTTCTTTGACGACGATTTCGTCGTGGGAAATCGTCGCGGAAGAGATGACGTGGAAGAAGTACGTCGTCGGTATCGCGGGTAAGACGTCGCGGAAGACGGTTCCCGAGAACGTGGCGTTCTTCGTCGATGTTCGAAGGTTTTTCGCATTCTTCGTCAAAGCTTGAAGAAGAAGAAGAAGAAGAAGAAGTAGGTTCCAAATTCTCTCAAGATTGTCTAGAGAATTCTAACACAAATCAAATAAGCTAAGGTCTTATTTTATTCACACAGTTAACAATTTGAATTTCAAAAGGTTTGAAATTCAAACAATTCAACTCCATTAATAAACAAAGTTGTCATGTTCATTAAAAGAGGAGTTTAAGGGAGTTTAAAAAAAAAGAGGTGAAGAGCTATGCTTCGTGTGGGCCGCCCCACACTTAATCCTCCCAATGGAGGTTAAGTGGATGTGGTTCCCACCTTTAACTCCCTTTGGGAGAAGTTAACCAACAAAATAAAAATAAAAAGTGTTTCCACATTTTTATTTAACTTCTTATAATTTCTCCCAAAACTAACTTTCGTCCCGCATAAAACGCAACCTCGGAAAAGGTCTCCTTAAGCGAATATCGGCGGTGCGAGTTCATCGGTGCCCTCAGAATTTGATTCCGGGCACCGGTTCAAAAGTTAGAAATTCCCGCTCGTTCGTTCACTGAACGTACCCGAGCCAAACTTCGGAAATTGATTCCGGGCACTCCGGGCCTCAGAATCAGGTGCCGTCAGAAACCGCGTTCTTGTAAAATTCCAAATAAAATTAAGAAAAAAAAATTCCATTGAATTTTACGGGTCTTTACAATGTACATGCCAACTTCATTCATCAATCCCAAGAGTTTCTTTATACAGCTAAATACTCGGGGCCATTTGACACATTGGGAATGGATGTAGTGGGACCTTATCCTTCAGCTACATCCAAGAAGTTTAAGTACATTATAACTACTACTGACTTCATTTCCAAATGGGCAGAGGCAACACCCCCTCAATTAAGTCATTTATAAATGCATTGTTAGGTTCATCAAGTCTAACATCAATACCAAATTTTGTGTCCCTCATACCATACTGACAGACAATGGCACCAACTTCTGTTCATTCGAGGTGAGGAAGTTGTATCAAGAATAAAACATTAAATACAATCATTCCTCTTGGTATCCTACAATGGCCAATTTACAGATAGAATCATTCAACAAGACTCTTTCAACAATATTGCGAAATATGGTGTATAAAGATAAGAAATCCTACCTTGATAAACTCTTTCATTCTTTATGGGCTTATCGAACCACCCCTCATAGTACAACGCGGTCAACTCCATATTCATTGGTATATGGAAGAGAAGTCGTATTTCTCATTGAGGTTCAATTACCCTCACTCAGAGTAGCTATTTGTGATCAGTCATTTACAGATGAACAATATAAAAAGCGATTGGATGAATTGGAATGCTTCGATGGGAAAAGTTTTTTCACCTTGCACAACATGGAAATCCATCAGAATCAAATAGCACGAGCTTTCAACAAAAATGTTTGTCTTCGTTCATTCGTTCAAGGAGAATTGTTATATGTTTTCATAAATCCAATGACGCCAAGAAATAAACCTCCCATGTTGGAGCCAAAATGGGAGGGACCTTATTCAATACATAAGGTCTACTACAATGAAGCATATTCTTTAATCTCAATCGGTAGAGAACTTATCACTACTCCAATCAATACAAAATTTCTGAAGAAGTATTTTGTGTATCACAAATAGTTTATCATCCAGCAAGACGTTGAACTACTACATCAACAGTCCAAGCATACGAACATGAACTATTTTCACCCTCGTCCAACATGACATTAAATTGTGATGTCCTAGCTACATGATTCTATACTTTACAGAAGTCCCTTATGTCCAAAATGATGTTAAACTATGTCCTCTTTTGTCCTTACTGCATGACATTAAACTACATAGTTCCCCAATCGTCCAACATGACATTAAACAATATTTTCCCCATCTTCTTAGCTACAGGATGCTAAACTGTACTGCTCATTCGTCCTACATGACGTAAAACTAAACAAATAACCTTAATACGTCCTAAATTATGTTAAATTATATTTTGTCCCGGTTACATGACACTAAACTATGAAACACCTATAGTCCTCATTGCAAGACTTTAAATTGCATAATCCCTTCATTCGTCATACATGACGTTAAACTATGCATCGTTAAGGTAGTTGCTAACTCTTGTTTCTCACACCGAGTATGATTCATGTGAGCTTAGAGAAAACTTCAACCATAACTCTCTCTCTTGGACGCTAACCATGTGTAAGTCCCAACACAATTTTTTTAGTTCGTTGTTCTCAAAAAACAACTTTATTAGTAATTTATTTTTTAATTGAACTACGCGAACTTTGATACTTGCCTTCTAGGATGGGTATGTAGGAAACCTTCTGAGGTTCAAGCCCAAAACCAATCTCTTTACATTGGTTCAACTTTTTCCATGCTACATGACATTAAACTGTACATCAATTTTTTCCTGTACGACAATAAACTACAAAATTCTTTGATACCCTCACCTAAGAGAGAATCATTATTTACATTGATCTCCAATTATTTTATATTCTAAAGACTATGTGCATACATGGAAATTCCCGAACCTTTTATCTTGGGTCAAACCATCATTGCACTAATGCCCTTTTCACCCTTCATATGTAGGAACCAATACTATACATAGGGTATTTCAAGAACTACTTGAGTCTTGATAACCATAATTATGGGATACGTAGGAATGTTTGAGCATCCCTCGAATCCAGCCCCTTGTCTTTGGGCCTAACCCCAAATTATACTTTCAGTCCTATGGCTGAAAAGTCCCGCATGAAAACACACACAGTGTATTCATTATAATGGTCTGAGTTCTATGACCCTAAATTGTAATTTCTTATAGTTTCCTCCCACATGAAATTAAACAATATTTCAAGAACTACGTATGGATTGATTCCCATCCTAATGGGATATGTAGTGAAGTCCAGTACCTCAATTCATGACCCAGCCACAACATGATTATGGTTAGCATTAATTTTATGCATCTCTTTAATGCATTGAACAATACCCATTTTCATGTTCCATACTCCTAACATTTAATACTTCTATATCCCCATAACACTTTTCTTGACTTCTGGTCACAAAATGTCAAATTTCTAAGAGTTCTTTTTCCTAACCTTGTAGCACATGCCCTTATGCGGCCTTCCATAAATAGTATACATAACAGTTATGTCAGCCAAAGGATGCCATTATTTGACTATGCAGCCAATTCCCTTAGGTGGCCCTACATAATTCAACCCCCTAACGGGTTTTTCAAATAATGTTAACTCCATTATTGGAAGGAAACCCTATTTTTTCCATAGTTTTCTTAACGACAATATGTAGGGATCTGCAAAAAATATCCATCCTTAACATATTTGTCCCGTACTCTTTTTCATGAATTGAAAGTATCAAGTCTATGGTTTATATTTCCCTTCCATACGTTTGGGTCAGAACTTCATAAGAGTCACATTCATCCAGTTCTTAGACAATCCTGTTTGTAAATATATTTTCCATATTCATATACCTCTCCCCATACAACAAACTCTATGCTTTGGAAAATTTGAATCCCCACAAACTTCAACTGGCTTTTTAGAAATAGAAAAGTTAATTTATGAGAGTTCTTTTTCATGACTATGCAGCACGTGCCCTTAAGAGGCCTTGCATAAATAGTCTACATAAAAAAATTGTCATCCAAAAGATGATATTATTTGACTATACAGCCAATACCCTTTGGTGGCGCTCCATAATTCAACCCCATAACGGGTTTGTTAAATAGTGGTAACTTCATTCTTGGGAACTAATTATTCTAATACCTTTTAGTTGTTTTTAATATCATTCCTTAGATTCAAAATTTCATAAGTCATTGTTTACATGTTTTCCTCTATAATTGAATATGGTAATATGTTTTTAGATAAATTATCAAGGAATTGATTTAATGTCAATCCATTTAGTCAATGCTCTTTCGACCATAAACATTAGCCTTTTCTATGTCTGACATGCACGACGTTAAACTGTCAGATTTCTTTGGGTTTCTTCATTACATCAGAGTAACAACCTCATTTCTTTTGGATCCAACTCGAAAGGGAGACTTTTTTTGATGCTCCTTTCCATCACATAGTCTAATGAATAAAAAGGTAAATACCTTATTCCATATTGATTTATCCTTTGATGAAACATAAAAAATTTACAAAGGCATGAATATGGATTTTTTTACACTTGGGTTGTGCAAGTTTCAGTTTGGTCGTGGATGTATACTTGAACGCCTCATATTGGTCGCGCAAGTGACTTGCGCGTCCTAAGTTATTTTCACCCAAGGATCTTCCCTAGCTTATAAATACCCTTGTGGGCCCCCCATTTCAGGAGGAAAAATTCTAGAAACTCCTAGTTGAGATCCCGATGCACTAGTCTCTTCTTGAAGCTTCTGAACACTTCTAACATAATTTCTTACCTAGAATGGAAGATATAAATAGGAGGAGTATAGCCTAGGTGTTGAAACTCATCAACACTTGCACCCTTAAATGGAAAACCCATAAAGGAAATGGCCACACTTGCATGACATGTTAGCCCTTCAACAAGACTTGTGTGTCACTCTTATAGAATCCTATAGGGATAGTACTAAGGGCTTGAGCCAAGTCTCACCCAAGTATTACCCTAAGTGTTGACCATCACGCAAGTACCCCTGTGTCACACAAGTATACTTGTGCGACCAGAACTTGCGCACCCATGCAGGACCTACGTGCCCACTCTTTTTTTGGGTGACTCTCCTACCTATTTCACCTATTTTATTCCTATCCACCTCTCCTATTCAAGATACACCCTTCAAAACCTTATTTAAAGTCATTTCTTTTAGCATGGATTCGTTGTTGGCATCCCTATCTGAAAGGAATTATGTAGAACATCTCTCAAAACCTAGTGATTGACATATATTTATGTCACTGAGGTTAGAGATTTCATTCATTCAACCTCATCCTTTAAGATTAAAGAATCCTTAATTTGGACCTCCTTTTCCGGAGTAAGCCCCAATCCAAGAATCCTTAATTTGGGATTCCTTTTAAGGAGTAAGCCCTAATCCATGTTCTCTTAATTTGGGAATCCTCCTAAGAAGTATTCCCCAAGTCCCCTAACCTGGGCCTCATTTTGAGGAGTCTGCCACAGTCTTCAAGTTCACAAATATAGGCATCCTCCTTAGGAGTAAGTTCCAAATTCTAAATATTTTTATCCCAGGCCTCCTTTTCAAGAGTAATCCCCAGTCATAATTTCTCAAAATCGGGTATTTTCCTTAGGAGTATGTCCCACTCATAAATTCCATTAACTTAGGTCTCCTTCTTAGGAATAAGTCCTATTTTTCAAGTCTCCTTAACATATGGGCATCCTCCTTAGGAGTAATCCTCAGTCTTAAATGTTCCCAAATCTGGGAATCCTCCTTAGGAATAAGCCCCAAATTCCAAATCCCATTAACCTAGGCCTCCTTCCCAAGATTAAGCCCCATTCATAATTTCTATTAACCAATATTAATTTACTTTTGATTTGGTCTTCCTTCTCAGGAGTAAAACCCAATCATAAGTCCCCTATTAATTTCAGCATCTTCCTCAAGAGTAAGCCCCAAGTTAGAGTATCCAAATCTCTATAAAGTACATATACCATTATGGACTTTGTTCTTGGTTTTAGTCCCTGAAGTGAAACCTAATATTTATTTATTTGGGCATTCATATATACAGAAGAACCATATAATTTCTTATGATGGCGCAATTGTCTTATTTTACAAATACCTCTCGTTTTTCACACCAAGCATGACTCACATGATCTTAGAGTGTAAAAGTAATTATGACATCTTTAATTGAGCCATCAAACATGAATAAACCTCATACTTCTTTACTCGAACTACGTGGGTTATGATTATTTTTCCAAAAAAAAGGATACATAGGTAGCCCATCTGTGGGTACGATCCCAACTATGAAATAATTCATGTCCTTATGAGTGAAAATAAACTTCATGTACCCATCTGAGTGGCTTTAAAATCAGTATGGTTATCATAATAACCAAGAGATTTCTATATAATGTGTCGAAGGATACAATTTACCAATAATATCTAACAAATACAGATGATTCTCTATCGATGAAGAATGTTGAATGGATAGAAAAGATTCTCTAAAACTCATACATACTAATCATTTATTGTCAGATCTAAAGGAAAGATCATTTTCATAATTGGTAATGTAATAAGGATTCATGAACATAACATAAATCTATAAAGAGAGTCCCAAAGTAGATAATAATTCCCCTAAAAAGGATTGATGAGTCTGACCTCCCATCCTTTTGACCAATGCAATTTCATAAGTGTCATTAGTTCACAATAAATGAGCACCTGCCTTTGGAAAGTAGGTCCAAATGGATATGGAATCATTGGATGTTTCCTAAACAAACCGGTTAGAAACTGCTTGAAATGTTTGAATCGTAAATTAATGAGGTCAACACCAATTCCAGAGGAAACATTCATATAACTGTTATTTTAATATATTTTGTTACATTTTATTTCACACCATTAATAAATAAATTATCAATGGGATAAATTTTTTCCGAGCTCATTTCACCCTTTTCTAAATCCATCTTGTATACCCGTTATGTTGCCAAGTTTACTTCTAAAATTTCTATTATTTAAATGAAAGTGTTTATATTGTGAATATCCAAACAACTTCTTTAACCATGGATATTCACCGTGATGTTAATATAATTTTTTTATTCAAGGATTTATATATATGAAACCCAAATTCCCTTTTTCTAGGATAAGAATTATTTTTTAGTCAAACGTCAAAGAACATATGTACCAATGATTTTATATGAAAAGGATATTGTATTATGAAAAAGTTATTTGATGTAATACTTCTTATGATTGGTGAGGATCATGTGAAATTAATACATATATGGGGTGTCACTTGATGGAACTCGATTTCATTTTGTAATTTATTTAATCTCTATATATGAAATCTTATAGGATAACATGGTGAATAAAAATATTAATTTTGAATTATTACACCTATGTGATAATCCTTGGTGATAATCTAATGAAGGTCTCATTTAAATTTTATATCTAGATTTTAATGTTATGATTCATTTTCAAATTATTCTGATAATCTTCTTGTTCATTATTTAGAGTTATTCCTCATGTTATTAATGATATGACTCATGATCACATGTTATATTTCTCACTTTCGCATTCCTTAATTGGGATTCCTCCTCACCCATGTTCTTTTATGTACATCCTAATGATATTAGATGTAGTAAATGTAACTTATAGTGAACCCATGGGGTGAGGAAAATTTTTTTAGGCTAGCTTGATAAACAAACTAAAACCCCTTGGTATAAATTGTATCTTTATAGTTTATCCTAAGTAATCAAAGGGATATTATTTATACAACCCTTCAAAAAAATGCACCAATCAAAAGACCATCCATCTTTCCGAAGGTTGAATACATCGAAAAAATATAATAGTTAGAGAATGATTGACTTTGATGATGTTTATTATCTAGGAAAAAAGGTTATTATAAGAACATATTCCATATAACTACGAGGAATAATTTATTCCTGATACACAACTACTGAAAATGTTAACCAATGAGGTAAGAATAACCCAAAAATTGTTTTTCTATTCATCAACAATGGTGAATCGTCATTTATTGAATATAATGAATATATCACCTTCCATGTCTTAGTATAAAGGATAGAAGATTCATTATCGAATGAATCTGGGAATTTTGAGATGGATTTTATGTATCATAACTATTCTTGGTTTCTTATTGATCCACCAATTGATTGTTAATATTTTTAGGTGGAAATTTGTATTAAAGGGAATTTTGGACATGAAAGGTAAAGTAAATACAAAAATATAAATGATAATTGCTAAAGTATATAAAACATAGAAATATATTGACTATTATAACACCTTTTATCATGTTTCTATGTTTAAATTCATCATTTTCTTATATATTATATCAATGATGGTAAAGATTGTATGATGGATATAAAAAACGTTCTTTATATGGTAACATTTAGAATTAAGTGTATTCTACACAACCATTAGGGTTTTTATTCCATTAAATACCAAATGGTTTTCATGTTGTAGAGAGGAAATTGTATACTAAATAAATCATCCATGACATTGAACATTTTCTTTGATAATCAATATAATAATTTGGTTTCATTAAAGAAAAATGTTGGACATGTTTTTACAAGTAGTTTCCTGGGAGTACAATCATATTCATAATAATATATGTTGATGATATTTTAATAATTAGAAACAAGATACCAACATTACTGTATCATATGTCCTGGTTTAGAAGTTTTTTATCCATTATGAAAATTGGGAAAGAAACCTAAACTCAAGGGATCAATATCAAGTAATATAGATCAAGGAAGATAACAAGACAATGAAAAAGTGCATACATAAACCAGATATTGAATAGGTTTTATAATAATCAATCCAAGATAATATTTGTTCCATTTTCACATGGTATACATATTTCTAAGAAAATGTGCCCACAAAAATAATAGAAAGCGAGGGAACGTGTAATATATCATACACATTGGAAATGTGATATCTTAATAATGTAAAGTTATATATATTTATTGTTGTTGAATAATTTTTGAGAATATTTTACATATATTAAGACGATCTTGGTAAAAAACATTGGAGTATGTAAAAATATTTCCTTATGTTTTCAGGTGAACTAATTATATGGTCCTAGTGTATAGAGGATATAAAGAGATTGTGATTATGGATTATACAGATTCTAACATTCAGATAGATCATAATGATATAAATTCATATTTAGGATATGTATTCAATTCGAATACAGGAGATGTGAATTGGAAGAATTCAAAACTTCTATATCTCTTCAAATATATAGTGGAGTTCCAGTATATTATTGATTTTGATGTAGCTAAAGGAGTAGTATGGACTAATAACATGGTATATGATCATGATGTGGGGCCTTCCAGCCAAGACCTTATCAAAGTGTACTATGATAATACTACAGTTTTTTATTTTTCTAATGATCAATGGTCACATTAATGAATAAAGTGTATACTTATGAAGTTTCACCTATTTAGGAATTCTCCAGAGTAATTTGATGTTATGGTGAGCATATTATCTATATATAAAAATATGATGGACCCCTTGATGACATCTATATCTATGTAGAGGCATGAGTATCGTGGGAGAGATAAAGTACTAAAGGTTATTAAATGTTGGATCTAGTGAAAGTGGGAGTTTTTTAGATATTGTGCCCTAAAAAACATATATGTTCTTGATGATTATATATTTATTTTCATGTATATTTATTAATTTTACTATCATAATGTGATTGTTATTCTACCTGAAAGAGTATGTGATAATTTCCAAAGAATATATGTAACAACAAAAGGTCATGGTAGTTCCTCACAATGATGATAACCTGGAGGTTCCCTAACAATATTCCTGAATATATATATATTAACTGGAATATATAATTTTACATGTCACAAATAATACTAGATATCAAGGGGGGATACTTATAGAATGTTGAGGAACACTCTCAAGGTGTGTGCCATTGGTAATTTTCATACTCGTAGATTATGAGAACAAGACCCTCTAGTAGGAAGTCAACATTTATACGTGTCATTAGATGTTCCAATCAATTCAAATTTTTACTAATACGTTGACAATGAAAATACCATTAGTGAATACCATGTTTCATTTACATTGATGTACAAATGAAAATTATGATGAAATATTCTCATGGTGAATTAGGTTACATTGCTGTGTCCTATGTGATATTTCATTAATGGGTGATTCAAGATATAATTTATCCCATTTTTAAATTAATTGTAGTTGATATCTCATGTCCTTTTTTGGAATTTAACTACATAGATAAATAAATTCCCATAGTATTTTGTGGGAATGTTTATTTTTTAGAATTTAAAAATGATATTTCATGAATGTAGGTTTATGATATCATTAGGAATCCTTCTTGATTATAGATATCGTAATAATGAAATTATTTTACAATTTATGTGTTTCTTGAATGTTTTATGTCATTTAGACTATAACTTCTTTCTCTATGAATGCCATATAATTTTCTAATATGCTATCCATAGGCATTATAAATCTCCACCTGTTGTTTTCTAGAAATATTCTTAGAGAGTAAAAATCAAAGTGTACCTAGAATAACAATTAAATTAATTATTTATTTTAAAATGTTTCTAATACTTGTTTGTATTAATTTCTAGTCTAATGTTTATTTTGGTTTCTTCGATCACCGTGTTTTAAATAAAATTACTTTAAAATAATAACTGAGATAAATTCGAATAATAATCATTTTTTTGAAATAATTTTAAAATATAATATTTATTATATTTATCTATGAATAGTGAAGTGATATATATTTATTAAATAAATTGTCATTATTACTGGTTTTTTAATCTTTAAGATGATAAGTGGACTGATTTTATTGTTTGAATTAAAATTATAGGAATTATTATAATTTATTCTATGTTTATTCACCTTTGAAATGAATTATAATTATTTTATTATTAACACAAATGTTAGACTAATAATTAATTAATTTTAAAGTCTAATATCTCGACCATTTATAGAGATGTCTCAAGATCATTTTTAGGTTATATTATTTCATTTATTTGTGTATATTTTTTTCAGGTTCTATCTAGGATGTTTTTGGGTGAAATTTTTATGTTATTTGGAAGACTTTTGTGTAGTCCATAGTTGGGGAAAAATTTTTCCAAACCATGAACACTACCCTAGCAAAACCATGCAACCCATGATAGAGGGGGATTTCACTATCGGAACATGGTTTTTCAAATAGTGATCCCTCGTAATAGTAACTATTCACCACCACCCAAAAAAGAGGCACACACTTTAGGAACATGATTTTGAAAACAATGCACCCAGTCCTAGGATACTATGTTCATTTTATTAATTAATAAGAAAATTAGATTTTAAAATTAAAAAACTCAATGATTTTACTTTATTTTAAGAAATATTTTCCCTAAACAAGTTCACTCATTTTCTTCAGGCTCATAGATGGATTATTATGGATATCGGCCTAATATATTGGTGAATCAAAGCCCATATTGTTAGATATAAACCTCTACAGGTTTGGTTTTTCTTCTATACATACTTTCTCTTCAACTATTATATCTTTCTGAATAAAACATGGTTGATTTTATCAATTTGATGGTTTATTTAGATCTATGTTTTTTTAAACTTATCTAATTTGATCTTGGACCTGAGATTTAGATCTAGATCGTGTTCTTTAATGTTTTACTGATAATTATTCTTCAAATAATGTATTTTCATTAGCGAGCATTCATGTTCAATATTCAGGTATATTTCCTCAATTTAATTACCATAGTCATTATCCAAATTTCATTTATGCATTGTTATAATTGAATTAAAATTTTTGATAATGGAATCATGATTTGATTTTAATTAAGTTAATAATTAAAATATATTCCCATATAATTGGATTAATTAACATTCAAATTACTTATTAGATGATGTGAATGTGAAATTGACTGGAAATTGGGATTTTTTAAATTTGATTAATTAACTGTTGAATTTATTATAAAACATTCTTATTGTGGAATATATGAGATTTGTGGGATCATGAAATAAATTAGATTAATTTTTGAATTAATTAATGAAATATTGTGATTCGGTAAATAAATGGAGGTTGAGATTTTGAAATTGAATTAATTAATTCGTGAATTAATTTATAAAACCTTGTGATTGTAGAATTGATGTGATATTGAGATTAGGAATTTTTTTAATTAATTTGTGATTTAATTAATGGATAATTTTATTATAAAAATTATTCGATATTATGCTTGTTAAATTAGTTTAAATAATTGACAAATTTATTGAATGATTAAATTAGAATATGGTTTAAATGGTGAATTTATCATTTTATGACAAGTCATTAATGTGCTGAATAATTTTCTATTTTCATATTTTGAATGGTATATCATGATTTGAAATGTTATGATAGAGTTAATTTTTATTAACCTTTATTATTTTCAAATGTTTGTTGTATCTGTGATTGATTGATATATGACCTTGAGAAATGGACTAAGGATCCAAATACCCATATATGATGAATTATGTTTTGGACATGGATTGATGCAACAAAATCCCAAATATGATAAATGAGTGTGGGAATGATATTGATGCTTGAAATACCCATATGAGAAAGTGAGTAAGGTATAGAGGCTTATTCTCCAATGTCCAATTTGAGAATGAGGTGTAGGACATAGAAATAAGCTCTAAATTCCAATGGTGTGTTGAACATGACATTCATCACACATGAGTTGAAAATGGACTATGGTTCAAATATTCCATGACATGAATTAAAATGAAATTATAATTGATAATTCTAAAAATGGTATATAGTTCAGAAATCAGCATGCAAATAGGCATGTTTTGAGGATTCAGGTAACTTTTGGAACCTGGTAATTTATGTGGTCACTTAAATAATAATTTAAAATGTGATTAATGTCTACTTATGTAATGTAAATTAATTTTTATACAACTTCATTCACTATTATTGGATGGATATTGGGTAATATTCCCTTCCTAGTGGCATCCAAGGTTATACTCGCACCCTACTCATTCTTCCGTATAATTACGCAAATAGATTTCTTGGATTCAACAAATTATAATTGTGTGATCCATATGATAGATGGCTGAATCAGTATATATCATATATGAGGGAATGAGACTAGGTTTTGGGACCCACATGGAGTTATAAGTGTCCTAATTTATTTTGGGGGTTTTCATATTGAAACATCACATGTATTATGAATGAAGTATCAACTGTTTAGTTTTGGATATTTTATTTCCTTTTTTATTCATCATGTTATACTCATTTTGTCTAGTTATTTTGTTATATTGTTTGTTTTTTATTACTTATTTACATTTTTTTTCTTTTTTATAAATAGGGTATAGTATACCATGAATGATATTAACCCTTGATTCTACTAATAAGCCTCTAGTATACAGGGTGTCGCACCTATTCTCATGTGGTAGAAAATATTAGGGAACTGGTTTTTGGTACCCTGATTAGGATGATACAAAGTTGTATCAAATGTGTTTTTATTTCTTTATCTTCTATCTTACTATTTTGTAATGGTAGACAAGATAATAGGATGAGTCGAGACTAGGTTAATATATCTTCAATTTTATTAGATAGCCTATGTATGGGGGTAAAAACCAAGTTCCCAAGGTTGGATTTCTCTTATTAATGCGTTTTGTTATATATTATGTTATTTTACCATGAGTGAAACACTTATTTTGTGACGTGATTATTGATTTTGATACTCTAAGAATTGATTCATGGCTTGGAATGGTATTCGAGTTGTGTATGCATGAATTATTCTAGAAATAGTGGATTATTATTGGACATGCATCATTTTATGAATGGACAAGGAAATGAGTTTTGGGTATGTGGTTGAAATTGATGGATTTTTTCTAATGAAAATTTTAATGAAAAAGGTGCGTAATGTGAAAGTGAAATTGTTGTATGATATAAAATTTAAAAATGATACAGTGTGTAAATTTATTTTGTATAATGATAAAATTGAATAGTGATAATAAGTTTACACTTTGTGAACCACGACCTAGATATAGGATAGTTAAGTGTACTGATAGCACCTCGGTTTTGAAAATATGGTGTGAAAAGGTTGAATAATTTGATATGACGTACATGAATCCCTTTTTATTAACTATGTTAATGTTATTTTTTGTTTCCCATAATGTTTTCTGGTCATTATCTAGATATAACACAAAGATAGAATGTGTTAAGGGAATGAAAAGAGGACCTGGATAAAGATGATTCTCTTGTAGTGGAAGCTGAGGCACTGATAGTGCCGAGTGAAAAATAAAGTGGGTAGTTTTGTGATAAATTTTCTCATTTTATGAGGTTTATGAAGTGTGGCCCATCGCAGGTAGTGAAGAGTATATCAGATCTGTCATCGTAGTTTCAGATATAACACCCTCTGAATTCTATCAGAGAGGTTAATATAAGGCATGATAGTTTAGGATTGAGTTCGACTTGACTATAATAGATGATTTAGATACTCCAATAGAGAATAAGGATATGTTAGGAGTATATATATTATGAGGATCAATAAATAGATGGGTCATTTTTAGTCTATAACTGGGTAGGCTGATTATATGATAAGGAAGATGTTTTTGGAGTAGTTTGTAAAGCAGTTTTAAGCCAAGACATTGAGATGGGATAGGGATGTTGAGTTCATGTGGTTGACTTATGGTCTATTCACCAAAAACTAGGGGACCTCAATACCCCTATAGATAGTCTCTTCCAAGATTATGTGGGTGTTATGTTTGATGTCATTCCACCTATATTTTACCAGTTTCAGGACTTGTTTCTAAAAGACTTATCAGGTCTACCAATTGAGGGACCTATGGAATTTTAAATTGAGTTCATTCATTTAGGTATAATATTTCCCATTCCACCATAAAAAATTACTCAAATAGAGGATCAACATATTAGGTCTTAGCGGGACGAGGTTATGGATAAGGGGATTATACACCAGATTATGTCACCATGGGGTTCACTTGATTTTGTTTTTCTAAAAAGGTTGGTGATACAATACACTTATTTGTTGATTGGGAGATGTTGAACTATATGAAACTAATGACCTGGTATCCTCTTCTGAATATCAATGATCTTTTTTAATGTTGGAGGGGATATTGTTTCTTCCTGATGATTGACTTGATATCAGGGTATAATTAGTTGATATTTCAACCTTACGATATAAAAACAACTACTTTTAGATGTGGGTATGGCCAATATGAGTTCGTTGTGATGTCATCTTGGTTGATGAACTCACCATAAATATTTATATCCATAATGAAAAAAATATTTTATCCATACCTTGACTAGTTTTTTAGTATCTTTGGATTAAATCTTGTATTACTCCATGATCATGATGATAATGCCCATCATCATTACATTTTTCTAAGAACACAGAGTGTGCATCAAATATACACAATGCTTTTATAGTATCATCTTTGGATAGATAGGATATAATTCATATGTCACGTAATCTTGGAAAGAGGTGTGTCAGTGGACCTAAAAAATGATGAGGAAGTGGTTTAATGGAAGTATCTCATGAATGCTTTTGATATTTGAATATTTATTGGGTTCACATGATATTATCAAATATTCAACAATGATTTTTCCTAATTGGTAGTCCCACATTTGGTCTTGACCAAGAAGTGGATAAGTTTTGAATGTCCAAAAGCATGTGATAATGAATTTCTGGATTTGATGAATTGCATGAAATTGGTACAAAAATTTATCCTACCGGTGCAATGATATAAGTATACTATTCTTTGTGACGTTTCTGGGATAGGGGTTGTATTAGTGTTGATATGGGGAGATAGATTTGTGGCTTATGTGTCTTAGCAGTTGGGGTCACATGGGATGAACTACCCTAAACATGTACTCAAGTTAGCTTTAGTGATTTGTGCATTAATGTGTTGCTATAATTATCTTTTGGTTGAAAATTTTATGGTTTATACCAATCATAATGGCCTAATGTACAACTCTTCATATTGATATTTGAATTTATGTCATTGAAGATGGTTTTTGTCTATATATTCATTTGATTTTGATCTATCATATTTGGCATGTATGGGAAACAATGTTGCTGAAACATGAAGAATGGTGACATAGATTCTGAAAATTATGGAGTCCAGTGATGAGTGGAGGAAGATGACATTGCTTATTGAGATGCATGTTTTTGATCAAGATATTCAGAATCATATCACTCTCTTGTGAGTTTTAGTATAATTTACTCTTTCAGATGGATTATATATAAGTAGTATTAGGATCTGATAGTTTTTCCATGAGGTAAATCCCTGAAGGTGGGTAGTTACCTTCGGACAAGACAATAGATGATGATGAGATAATCTATTTTTGAAATATTTTTTTCTTCCAATGAGTATGTTGGAGGAGTCTATATGTGAATTTCATGCCTCAAAGATGGTGGTTCATCAAAGGGTGAAACAAATGTGCCATTACCTACAATGAAAGTTTTGGTGGCAAGGCATGGGAAAGAAGACATCAAGGTTTGTGACATGATGAAACACCTTTCAATAGGTGAATGTCAATCATCATGTACCTGGTAGTTTAGTAAATCCCATTTATATTCCAAAATGGAAGTTGGATGATGTTACGATGGAATTTTTTGTGGGTCTCCACATGATGCCTCTAAAGACTGATGTTATTTGAGTATTTATGTGTCAACTGATGAAGGTAGCACATTTCATGCGGTATGGGATACATTCTTAGTGGAATATATGGGAGACCTGTATGTTTGATAAATTTTCAATTTTCATGGGGTTCTATGGATTATTGTTTCAAAACATGACTCGAGAATTACATAATGCATCTGTAAGGGCTTGTAAAAGGTGTCAGGTACACATGTTTTACTTAATACGTAATTTTAGCCACATACAGATGGTAAGTCAGAGCGTACAAAAATGGTACGTGAGGATAAACATTGAGCATTTTTCCTATAATTTTTATGATATTCGGAGAAGCTACTATAATTACTATACTTCTCCTATAACAACTTTTATTGAGATATTATTTAGATAAAAACATACGAGGCACTATATTTTATTCAATAAAAATAACCTTTATACTAGATGGAATCTATTGAGTCATAGTTATTAGGAATGAGTCTCATGTAGGAGACATCAGAGTGGGTTTGATTTATTTAAAAGTGCATATATATGGATCAACAAAGATATATGTCATATGATGTTAGTTTTCATTGTAGCATTTAGTTTATAAAGGGAGATCTTGTTTTCCTTTGTTTGTTTCATAGGTTGGACACCGTAGGATTTGATGACAAGGAAACCTAGAACCCATGTTTGTCAAACCGTTTGAGATTTTGGAGAGAATCAAGATGTTGGAATATCAATTATCTCTTCCATTGAGGTATTTTTCTATGCGTGATTTTTTTCATGTTTCACAACATCAGGGGTCTAACAATGAACCTTCATATGTGATAGATGTGTATGATGTTGAACATTAGATTGATTCCTCCTTTAATGAGAATCTGATACGTGTGTTGAATCTCAGTGATAAACTGTTGTGCAGAACGATCATGCTGATATTTAATGTATTGTGGAAACATGGGCATGTTCAAGAGGAATCATGGGAGAGAAAAAAAGACATGATATTATAAGGTGTAGAGATATTAAAATACTACCATTTTATGAATATTTATTTATCTTGTTTATAGTTATTAATTTTACTTGATTTGATTATATTTTTTTTTGGGGTTTATCTTGGGGGTGTTTGGGTGAAATATTGATGTTTTTTATGGTTTTTTGGTATGTTCATGGTTGGGGAATTATTTTCAAAATCAATGCGCCATACCCCAAAAAATTGTGAAACCCAAGATAGATGGGAATTTCATGGTTGGTGAAAATTTTGTCAAACTATTTCTCCTCTTAAGATAAAGATTGCACAACCCCCCCCCTAAAAAGAGTCTTATAGTTTATGGAAATATTTTGGAGAACCATGGGTTGACTACTACAAAACTAGACTTTACCAATGACGTAATATACCAGCGCTTGAAAAATGTGCAGAGAAATTCCATCATTAGCAGTGATAAAATAATTTCTGATAAAGGGTGGCCTTTATTTGTGCTAAATGAAAGAGCTGATAAATGATACCCTTAATCGGTGCCATTTATTTAATGATGATAAAAGGTATACTATATCAATGCTTTATTTTAGTACTGATAAAAGTTATACTTTATCAGTTCTTTTTCTTTAGCACTGATAAAAATCACTTTTATCAATGATGATCAAAATAACCCTGATAAAATTGATTATCTAGAGCCCTTTAATAAAAGTTCTATTAACAATTTCATTAATTATATTTTTAAAAACCCTAACCCACACTCATTAATCACGATTTATATGCTCTTGCAAAACACCTCTGCTTTTGATGCGACTCCACTACAATCCATCAGATGAATCATGAATAGAATCCAAGGTGTGTTATTTTATAATTTTCCTATATCATTTTTTGATCATTCTACAATATGAATTTTTCTTTTTTTTCCTTTTTACAAACCCTACATCTCATCTCCTCACTACAGACAACATGAATCTACTATGATCCATCAGAAGAATCAATAATAGAATCCATAGTATTTTATTTTATACATTTACTATTTTTTTTGATATTTTTTGGTTCCACGTATTGTGTATTTGCGCTGTTTCGAACTCAACATCTCATCTCCTCACCACTGCTGGCGTGAATCCTCTTGAGGACCAATCAAATTAAATTATTGAGATATATACAATATGAAAAATGTATTTTCAGATGAATTACAAAACATAGTAATTTAAATTGTGAAAAAATATATAATAGAGTCTTATGTTTGTTCTCCATGGCCACGAATGACTAATATAAAATTTCTTATTGGTTGTTTAATCACCTTGAATAAGTCCCCTTTTGTGTATCTCAACTTATTTCTTTTCAAAGAGCTATCTAATTTTTTTATATCCACTTTCCATAAAATCATTTATCCTCATATACACAACTCATTTACATAAAGAATTAAGTTATATATAGTCAATTGGATTTCAAAAGAATTGGTTTCCCTACATCATGTAAACCAACACATTAAAATATTTTATCAATGATAAACACTTCATAAATTATCCTTTTTTTAGTCTACAAAAATATCAATCTAGTATCTTATAAACATTGTTTTATAAAGATTTATAAATAATAGATAAATAATTTATCTGATAGGGTCTCCCACCTTAGAAGATCTTAATCCATTTTTTTCGATGGATCAAAAGACCTTTTTGACACTTTAATTACATGGGTAAACACCTATAAGCATATTTTCATAAGGCAACATCTAAAGAATCATTACTTTGATGGTTATTACATAGTTTCCAAGAACCAAATACCATTTTACATTTCATCACATTAATATTAATAAATATTTTATAACATTATGATTGTACTTTTTTGTATCAATAATGTAATAATACCTTTTTCATATCTATCACATCAAAACTATATATAAGTTACCCAATATAATGTAATCCCTAAAATTCAATAGAAATATTCATAAACATATATCCGGTGATCTAGATTTCTTTTTTATGATTGGACAAGAATGATGTTTGACTATTAGGTGTTTGATGCTTATAGGTACAAGACAATTATTGACATGAATGTAATCCCTATAATCCTCAAGAAGGGGGTTACGAGGAATGGACCAAAAATAATAATTTCCATAATTATATGTGTCAATAGTTTTTTTCTAACTATATATGTTTGTATTTGAATATATATTGTATTTTATTAGTGATGTATTTTATAATCAACATAAATGTAAATTTTCATGTAAATAGTGGAAACATATTTTCCTGATGTGTTATGATATTATAGGTTTTTCATATGTTATAAGAAATTAATTGACTATTTTGAGAATTAATTTTTTCGTTAATTTTATGGAATGTGGCATCTCTACCATTTTGTTTGATATTTTACTATTTGATTAAATCTATAACCCTCGTAGATCATTTATGAGTTCATTTGAGAAAGTCAAATAAAGACAAAACAACAATGTAGGTTAATAAAAAATTTATGAAAAAATTATTAAGAGGTATAATTATAAATGGGTTTCAATGAATATTAAGATTTCATATGAGATAGATATTACTGAGAAATTAGCATAACTCACCATGCCTGTATTAATCTATTTATATATTTAAATCATAGACTTTAAGAAATTTATACTAATTTAACTAAGAAATATTTTGATAAGATCACACAATATCTCTATCCCCATTATAATAATTTTTTTATTAAATTTAACATTAAGAATAAATATTATACTTCATTTTGATAAAAAAAACAATAAACCAAAATTATGAACAAATAACATTGGTAGAATGAAATAAAGCCATAAATCTATAGTCTAAAAAAATTCTTAAGATGTTCATAGATCTTGAGGACTCATAGAAAAAAAATTTTGTCTTGTAGCCTCATATGTGATCCACATCCTTGGTTTAAATTTTTTTGTTTTCTTGTGTGCATTTTTTATTATCTTGAGATGTTACTTTTGGTTGTGTTTGATATTGATTCAGAACGTAGTTTAATGATTTCTATGTAATTTAGAATATGTCACCATGAATGGTCCATGATGTTTCTAGTGGGTCTTTCAATATTTTGACTTATCCTTCATTTTGACCCATATTCCTTGGAAATATAGGTTATTTAGTGGTAGTGAGGTGGATTGGTGAAGTTAAGCATGTCTTTAGAGTGTTTGGAACTACAAAAGTTGTTCATGTTTTTTCTGTTTTGGGAATTCATGGGGGTTAGGCATTGGAAAAATGGAAGTTATTTTCCCTACCAACGTTTCTATTTAGGATGATGTTGGGAGATTTTATGTCCTTCTTTTTTGGATATTTTATACATGAGGAGGTGAATATAAAAACAATGCCTGAGCTCTTGAGTGTCTAAGAAGGTCAGCGGGTGGTGAAGGATTGTGAGGAACACTTCGAAGACCTGATTTCCATTTTTCTAAAGGTGACATCATAGGATCTATTGAAATCATCACTTTTTATTAGGGGTCTTAATACATAAATAATGAAGTGAGTCCTCTCCTATCAGAATCTATATTTAAATGTTTTGGAGACGGGTTGTTTTGATATGTTTTGGAGTAATAAACATAAACAAATTGGATCCTTTTTGTTCTCCTATGTTAGGGTGCTCGATCCTAGAATTAGGATTATTTTTTAATGTATGTAAAAAATGTATTTATTTAATTGTAGAAAATAATGTTTGAAATTTTTATAATATAATATGTTTTCATGTATTTTGGTTTTAAATTTAATTTTATTTAAATTATGTTTTGTGAGTTGTTTTTAGTGATACCTAGTGTGTTTTTGCTGTGTTTTCGGTGTGTTTTTAGTTTGTTTCTGGTGCATTATTGTAGTGTTCTGTAATAGTACACTATTTTAGTTCTTTTAAAACAATTGATAAATGGAATCTTTATCAATGCTTCAAAAACCACGGATAAAGGTCATATTTATGAGGACTTCTGTTACCACTGATAAATGTTCCCTTTATTAGCAATATTTGGGAGCTGATAAAAGTTATGATATTTTTACATTGCTCAAGTAGTAAGAAATTTTGTAGCATTAATAATGTCCATTTATCACGTAGTTAAAGGATAGTTTTATAGTAGTGGCCCCATACTAGGAAACCATGCATGTAATTTTAATTAATCCAAAAATTAGTTTTTATAATACGAAACTCCATGGAATTCACTCTATTTAGACCCAACTAGTTCCTAACCATGTGCTCTTATTTTTTTTGTAATTTAGACGGATTCCAATAGTAGTCAACCTCAATTCATAAAAAATCAATGGTTGTATTGTAATATTTTCACCTCTCCAGTTATATGTTTTATTTTTGATTTAGTTTCTCTTCCTCACATATCACTTTCCATATAACATCGGGTTAGTTTAATCCTATTGATTATGTTCTGAATTCTATATATGGTGATTCATGATTTAATTTATCATGGATCTGGGATTTATATATAAATCTCATTCTTCATCATGTTCTTGATCATTCTTCCTCTATTTGGGGATGTCCCTTGTTGAGTTTTCATTATCAATATTAAGGCATGATGTCTCAATTCAATTCACATAATCTTTAACACAATTGCATGTTTTTGTTATCATACTTCATTTGGAACATTTTTCAATAGAATCTCAATATTATTTAAATTAAGTTATTAATTAATTTATGGAAATATTAAATTGGATTAATTAATTTTTTAATTAATTAATGTAATGTGTTATTGAGAAATTCATTAAAAATTTTGATTTTTTAAATTGAATTAATTTTTAGTGAATTAATTATTGAAAAATTATTATATTTGAAATGATGATATATTGATATTGTGAAATTGAATTAATTATTCTTTTAATTTGGTAATGAAATCTTGTTATTGTGGGATTGATAAGATTCTGAGATTGTGAAATTGAATTAATCAATTATTGAATTAGTTAATAAAATATTGTTATTATTGAATTAATGAGATGTTGATATTATAAAATTGAATTAATTAATTGGTTAATTAATTAATAAAATCATTCATTTGTAGAAATTATGGTGTATAGTGATTTTGTTATGTGTTTAATTTATTATTGAATTAATTAATGTATTAATGGGGTCTATAGTTTAAATGGAGAATTTCACTTTTTCTTCCATGTAATAAAATTATTGGATCATGTTTAGTTTCGATAGCTGGAATGATATGTCATGATCGATAATGTAATAATAGTGTTACTGTTGATTAACTATTATTATTTTTATTTATGTTATATATGTGTGATTTATTGATATAAAATTGTGGGACACAAACTAAGGATAGAAATAAACAAATGTCATTAATGATTTGGGGTGAGGTACTGATGTTACAAACACCCACTAATAATAAATTTGTGTTGGATATTGACTGATGCTCAAAATACTCATATGAGATAGTGAGTATGGGATAAGGAATTGGGAACCATGTACCCTTGTGACTTTGAAGTGTGGGACCAGGACTGATGCTCTAAATCCCTATGACATTCTACAGCAATGTGTTGGCATTGGACGATGGATCCAATTATGTGTGACATGAATTGATATGAAATGATAAATGATAACCCTAACTATGTGATATGGTATAGACTCGGGCATGGGTCGAAACAAGTAATGATGGTCCAGGTGTCCTCAGAAACATGATGGTTTATTTGGTAATTTAAATAATAATTTATAATGTAATAATTGTCTACTAATGAAATTTAAATTATTTTTTATACAACTAAATACACTCTTATTGACTATATATTTTATTATACATCGTTGGTGTAGTTCTAGATAGTGGTACTCACACCCTAATAGGGTTTCTTGATCGGTAACTAAATAGAGTTCCTAGTTACATGATATGTTTACAGATAGATTCATATATTAACTGGATGATTTGGGATAGAGAATTGATTAGGGAATCAGACATGATGTCGGGACCCACTTCACTACTAAAAAAATGGCCTATATCAGCACTAAAAAAGAGATTTAACAGCGCTATAAAAGGGCCGTAAAGCTCACCGCTGATAAAAGTGTCCATTATCAGCGCTTTTTGTTTGCGCTGATAAATGTCAAAAAAGAAAAAATAAATAAAAATAATGCAGGGAGTGCTTTTATCAGTGCTCCACACCCCCTTTATCAGCGCTATGAGGTCTCCTGTGTGTTTCCCTTCCCACACATCCTCATACACGTGCACCCCCTTTTCTTCTACCGGAACTCGATCCCGGGACCTCCCCCCTTTCGCAACTGTACATTTACCACTAAGCCATTCAGTTTTGTTCTCTATTTAATGATATATCTATATATATATTGTTATATTTATTAATATATTGATATAGATTCATATTGATATAAATATATTTATTCATATATTAGTATATATATATTAATTCATATATTAATATATTTAGTTATAATTTATTATACGTATATTTATTTGTATATTAATATATACATATATGATTTGTTTTAAAAACATTTATGAAAAAATATTTTTTTGTGTGTGTTTATAAATAAATAAATACATACATAGGTACATAGATAGATATATACATCACACAGACACACACAGAGACACACACACAAACACATATATATTAACGGATAAATATATATATGTGTATTTGAAAATCCATAGAATGTACTTCTAAGATTAGTTTTAAATAAATTTATGAACAAATATGTGTTTGATGTGTGTATAGAAGTAAATAAATAAATAATTATATATATATACATATATACAACACATAAGGAAACACATAGACACTCACACACACAGACACATATATATTTACGAATAAATACATATATATTTGTATTTTTAAATCCATATAATTTAAAAACGACCATAACATATAATCTAGAATCCCATTTCATTTCCACAACTAGTAAAATTGAAGAAAATGAAAAACTATTCGATATGATATGTGGTACAAGCCTAACGGACATCCGGATCAGAAGTTATACTTGTTTGAATATTTACAAATCATGGTACCTGGACTAAAAACTCAGTTTTAGAGGCCTTGTGGGAATTTTTTGGCCTCGAACAATGTGACAAAGGAATTTCATCAGTCACTAGTGAGTAGATCTCGTCACAGGCTTCAATTTGATATGTTGTAGAGCTCAAACAGACACCCGGATCAAATAATATAGTAGTTGGAAGTTTGAGTTGTGTTTTCAACATATTTTAGATCATTTATTAATTGTTTTGATTTTTTGTGTCCTCAAATTGTTATTAAATTATTTTAAATTGATGATAATTATAGAATGATTAATTAATAATATATTTTTAATTTATTTATATGCCATATTAACTAAATTTCATTTATATTAAATTTAATAGTCTATTTATAAGTATCTATAAGATATTTAAAAAATATATATTGTATTTATATCATTATAAATATACTTATATAAAAAAATATTATTTCTCATGAAAAAATATTTTTTTGAAACATAACATTTATCAGCACTTTGGAAAAGCGCTGATAAATCCCTCCTTTATAATCTCTACTAAAATAAGTGCTGATAAAGGGGTCCCCATTATCAGCACTAAAAAAAGCGTTGATATAGGGGGGCCTTTATCAGCGCTAAAAAAAGTGCTGATAATGGGGGCCTTTATCAGTTCTTTTTTTAGCCCTCATAAAGGTGACCCTTTATCACCACTTTTTTTAGCGCTAATAAATGCCCCCTTTATCTGCCCTTTTTAGTGCTAATAAAGTGGAAGCGCATCCCTTGCCCGTTTTTGTATCAGTGCTTGGAGTAGACAATGTCATTATTTATTTTGGGTTTTTCATATAGAAAAATGACTTGTATTTGGATTGTCATATCTACTATATCATTTGTGATGTTGTATTTCCAAGTTTAGTCATCATGTGATACTTGTTTTTTCTATTTATATGGTTTTATCATTTTCTTTTTCTTTTTTATTTCCATTGATGTGATACTTTAAAAATTAGGGTATAGTCTCCCCATGATCAACATTCACCCTCACTACAAGTCAGTATCCATAGGTGTACGGGGAAGTGCACCTGAGGTCATGAGATTGAATGACTCCAGGTATTAGTGTGTGGCACTCATATCAAGATGTTATAGTAAGGGAGCTTATATAAAAATATAAATTAATAAACATTCATTAATTTAGATCGAATAATATCTCTTTACAAAGAAAAATATTTTATGAAAAATAAATAGAGAAACTATTTTCCAATTCATTCAAAGATATAAAAAACTCAATCAACATCTATAGTGTGAATCCCCATCACCTCACAAGTTATTTCAAAATATCAAATATTTTATCACAAATAAGAAACATCATACTATGATCAATAATGAATAAATCATGCGACCATGAGCTACTGTAACATAAACAAAGAATTTCCATGATGATGCTTAGATATTATGGTGGATATGTATGTTATTGATAGTGGTATTCTTCAGATTGATCCTAAAATGGAATGATTGTATAATGAGATCAATTAAACCTTGGCATTAATGAATTATGTATTACAAGTTTTGGTAATTATAGATCTTATTAAACATTTATTATAAATTTCATATGAGGATCCTCAACTTCTAGTTTTATTGTTAAGAAATATCATTTCAAATAATATAAAATTTAAATCCATTATTCATGGTTTCATTACCCATTTACACATCTTATAATTTTTAAATTAAGTAGAAAAATATGAGTTTACCACGAGAAACATGTGCTTAAATAAAACATAAAAAATATGTATCTTTTATTTGAAATACATATTTTTTAAGTTGATAATTTATTAAATGATGTTCTCAGGAATTTAACGATTGACAGTAAATAAAAATCCAAAAATAATTTTTAATCAATTATATAAATTTTCCCCTTGTCTATTTTTAATTTATAAACTTGTCCAATTACACAAGTTATCAATTGGAAATCAAAATTTTAAATTTCATTTTAATTCAACTATAATTGAATCTATCATATCTCAATTCCACAAACACCCATTATAATGGGTCATTAACTCATTTTACAAATAAATTTAATCAATTTTACTCAAGAATATTTTATTATAGAATCTCTTATATAAAATAGAGAGAAATATTTTTTTGGAATCGATTTTTCTAAAAGAAAAATAATTAATTACTTCCATTATATATTAGATATTTGAATTAGACAACCAATGAAGATGATTCACTTTTACATAAATGGAATTATGAAACCAAATTATTTATATATTTAATATTATTTTATATGATTATAAATTATATAATTCAAATCACATTTAATATTATTTTAAAAGTATAAGATTTTTTAGTGTTTTAAGCATTTCTAAATTTCTGTGGTGAGAGAATATAATAAATCATGATAAAGATAATATAAAATATAGGTGATGAGTATATGAGATCATTTTTTGAAACTAACGTGAGAAAATATGGAATTTAATACACATAAAGTTCACCCTATAATAAAAAATTAATTAAAGAATAAGTAATTTTTTTAGATGGCTCTGTACATAATCGTTGATCATTGAAAATATCATCATTTTTTAATGATGTGATTTATGAGGTGATTCATAATTAAACCTGTTTTTTATTTAATAAAAATTAAAATAATTATCATTATGAGTATTTTTAAAAAAATTCTATTATTTGATTTATTTTAGTGAATTTTTAAATCCATGAATAATTAAAGTGAATTGACTAAACATTATAAAATGTTAGAGGTAATTAGATGATGGGATATTTATATGATACTGATAAATGGGAAGACATTACTACTATTATAATAATAAATTGGGGGAAAATAGTTGATACCACTAATGTGATTTTATTTGAAAACTCTTTAATGAGTATATATGAAAGGAGAAACTACTATGAGATAAATAACACTTTACTAATTTTGATAAATTATAAAGAAAATTGTATGTGTTAAAATTTATAGTAATCTTAAGTTTGATGATGGTGATTTATATGTTTCATGTGATAAAGAGAAAAGAACATTATTCTATCCACTGTAAATAATGAATGTGAAGGTCAATATGATCATTAGATATAGTAATACAATAGTTCAAATAATTATATATTTGAGGATAATACCTCGAAATATTTTCTTTTTTCCAATTCAACAAGGGGATAAAAATAATAATTTTAATCATCATTAGGGTAAAAAATTGAGGAATGTCTTGTTAGATAAGATTTATAAAAAACAAATGTGTTTGTTTAATTTAAGGATAAGAGATATGATTATTATTATAATAATGATGGAGCTCTAGAACAATCTCTATGAAAGCATTGAAATGGTAAAGAATAATATGAGACTTGTTGATATGTGACATTTTAATTTTAATGTATCAAAATTTTATGTGAATTTATCTCCATTTATATGGATCATGACAATATGAATATTATTTATGAATAATATAGAAAATATTTCAAATGGTGTTATGTTGGAACATTTTAATTGGGGGAATAATGATGATTATATTGAATATGAATAAATTTTTATATGTAGAGGTAATGATAAATGTATGTCATTTTTGATTAAGGGATTATATGGGATAAAAAATCCCTAAGGGAATGTTATTTGATGACGTATCCTTAATTGATGTCACCAGAAATATGATGTCAAATAGTGGAAAATAACATTATATATATTACGAATCATGTCATTAATGGGAATTTAGATCAAGGTAACATGATTTAATATTTTATTCTTATGAGGGATAATTATTATAATTTTTTTACAAAACCATTTATTTATTTTTTTGTAATTATAATATTATAATGTGATTTCAACATAATATATAATATGGTTTATATATAATTTCTTCTATATTAGTTTTTAATTTTTTATCTCCCAAATGGGTATATAATAACTTACATATAAGAAAATTTTATTTCCCGTAATTGTGGGATAATATGTTTTATGGGATATGAATGAAGGTAATGTTTGAAATTTAGTTTGTGTGTGTGTATAACTATGAATTTATTATCTGTTTGTTATTTATGATGTATGTTAATGGTTTTAATGTGACTGTGTGTGTGGGAAATTTGTTAACACAAATTCATAGGGAGTTATCAATAAAATTGATAAGTAGATTAAATTGTTTGGAATTAAAATAATATATTATTGTAAATATTATTACATTGACAGAGAAAAGGTGATTTGTTATATATAGATAAATTTTTATAAGTATTTCTATAATTCTTATTTCTAACACTGAGTTCACATAAATTTATATATAATTGACTAATTGAAATATCATTAATAATAAAAAAATGGGATTCTTTTCTTACAATTTGGTAAAGTAAAAATATTTATGATTTGGTATCAAGTGTTACTCTTATACTATTCATGTATCCGGCAAATAAATTCTTATTAACTAGTATCATTTCATTTATAAAATTGATTTTATATTGTATATAGTTCAATCATTCATGAATAATTCATTGGATGGAGAAATATCTCAAATGTTATATTGGTGATACTTTTTCCTTTCATGTTAGAGAAATTGGATGTTTGTGGATATGTTTTCAATATTCCCTAAAAGGGATGTTTTTTGTTCATGTATGTTTTTGATATAGGATATGAATAAAATAAATACCTCAATGTTAATGTATTAACCATGTCATGGAGTATAATAGAGTAAACCAGATCACATTAACAGTATCTAAATTGTGGTATTTTTCATGACATTGCATGCATTGTATGATAATGATTAGTGAATATTTAATATTCTATATATGTTATTATAATCTAGTGTAACATCATTGGATAATGTATAAATATTTTTCAAAAACAATATTAATTATTAAGAAATTATATAATTTACTGTGCATTGATAAAAAGTTATAATGATTTTAAATGTTTTGACAAATTTGATTAAATGATTTGGATTATAAAAAAATATTTTTGGGATTTTTGGAATGATAAGTGCACTATTTAAGGTTTTATAATGTAGTTTATGAATTGTTAATTTTGCGTATAAATATATTATCCATTATTGTGTGGGAAACACTAAATTGAATCTCTTTTTTTCTATTCATACATTAACTATATGTTTTTATTAGTCCATAAATGGAAGATTTATCCTACCAATGTTTTATGCAGTTTAGAATACCCATTGATACAAGTATAGGTGATATAATTTTTATTTTTCAATAATAAATCATTTTCAATATTTTTTTGAAGTTCGTAGATTGAATATATTACAATAATAAATAGTTATCTTTTTCATTTATGAATTAATAAATTCAAATGATTTGTTAGATAATGTGGAAAATGGGTTTTATTTGTTAACATCCAGTAGGTTCGGATAACAGTTGGTGTTAAAGCCTCTTATGTATTAGTTTTATTTATGTTTGACTAGAGGATGAACATTGAAAATTTTATTTTTCCTATACCATATTGGATTTTATAAAAATATGATCAAGTTATATAAAAATTTATCAAATAATGTCATAAAATTTTCATGCTTTATATGAAATTTATAAAATCACATTAATTTTTATGAAAAATGTGTTATGTGAAAAGTTTTATAAAATAGGGTTTTATATAAATATGATTTATATATCATGTTTTTATAAAAAAATCATTTTTTGAATTTGTGTATTATTTTTATATAAAAAATTTGTGTTGTTGTGGTATAAAACCACATCACATATTAATTTATTCCTTTTGAAGGTGTTGTTTTGTCATTCAGAGAACAAAAATTGATTCTTTTGGATATGTTTGTTACCTTTTTTTAAAATATTCAATGATATATATGGTAAAATATAACATGTTTTATAATTTAAAAATAATATTTATTTTTATAAAATTCTCATTAAAGATAATTGACGTGTGGCATATTAGATGAAAGTAAATCGAATGGTCGGTTTAGATGATAATAATTTTTTTGTTAAATGAGATTATTCATTAATGAATTGGATTTGGATGGTTGAATAATTTTTTAATGTTTATAAATTGAAAAATTAATGATGAATATAGGTTATTATAGTAATTTGTGAAATATTAATAAATAATAATAGGATTTTTTTATACAAAATGGAATTATTTGAAATTGTATTGAATTTATTTTAAAAGTTATTTTAGAGGATGTGATAAATGGTCCAAATATAGTATAAATATATGATATTAAGATAAATTAACATGTTTTCATTAATAGTATGACTTTTTCATATGTTAATGAATATAAAGGGTTAATATTATTTATGGAATCAAATATTTTAATTTGAATGAATTTATATAAATATTATGTAAATAATTAAAAATTATATTTTAATTTTATCATATAAATATAAAGTCTGTATATTTATATGTTATATATTTCTAATTATGTTATTTTCAAATTAAATAAATATAATAATTTATTTATTTATGAAAAGTTCATGAAATTTTTTCCCTGGTCCAAATTTACATAATATTCAAATATTTTTTGAAAAATATTTTTATAATAAATTTTTAACAGAAAAATGGATATTACACTTATCTAATAAATTTTTGAACCTCATAAGGGATGAAATACATGAATTACTGACTGTAGACCTATTAAGGAGGTAAATATTTGACAAATATCAAATTTGAAAATATCCCTTAACTATATGATTCCCTCAGTAGTGATAATTCCATATCAATTCCATTTAAAAACTCAAGCTACCGCAACACACTTACAAGAATCCAACTTTTGTTGGATTATTTTAAATAAAATTTTGATTAATAATAAAAAAAATATTTATCAAATTTTAAAAAATAGTTTTATAAATTATTTGATGAATGAAATTAATTTTTAAAATAAAAAGTAAATTTGGGTCATTACCCCTATCATTATGTACTAAGTAAAAGGGATTGAAATCCCCAAACTCATTTTTTACAAATTTTTAAAAAATAACTTTTTTCAAATATATTAATATAAATATGAGTTTTATTAAAATACTTTTTCTAAAAAAATAATTCTATTTTCTTAATATATTGAAATTAATGTATTTTAGTATCAAATATATTCTATGTGATGTAAAAAATTACATTTTATTATACATCTAAATATTATTTTTCTTATACATTAATTTTTAAAATTTATATAAATTATTAAAAATGTAATATGAAATGACTAATCATATATTAATTAATAAATATTTATTATTATGTATTATTGTTGAAAATAATAATTTAAATTTATTTTTTATATTAATTAACAATTAATATTTTTCGTTACCATATTATTAATCAAATATTTATTTCAAGGGAAAAATGAGTGACTATTTTGTGATGATGATGGGAAACATCCATGAAATAAATTTTTCAATAGGGATCTCTATTATAATTTTTATTTTATCAATTATTAACTATAATGATTTTGTCTCTTATGAGATATCAAATAATATTAGGGTTTTATGTTAAACTAGAAGGAAAATCGGATGTGGATATTTTTGAATTATTTATTAAATATGTAAATAAATAACCTCAAAATGATTATGCACTTCATACTAATCCATTTATAGAGAGATACCTTTTTTATGATATTAATTCCCATTATTAAAAAATAATTCCTGAATATCAAAAATATTTTCCCTTGATAGTTTCTCATAGAAAATAACTTCTTATTGGGTCTCTTACAAATTATAAATTTCCTCAAAATTAATAATTGAAATTAAATATCTTGAAATAAAAAATACAAAATTCTATAGTATAATACAATTCACCTATTTATCTAATGGGATCTGATTTCATAGTTTAGAGTGTGTATTTTATTTCCAGATAGATCCTATATGTGTCAGGGTTGTGGTGGGATCTAATTAATATTAGGGGGATCTTCCTAATGAATAAAGGGATCAACTTTTTAGTAAGACACTTTCCATAAAACTCAGAAGGAGGTGACCCTTGTGTATCAAAATAAAATGATGGCTGGAAAGATATTTGTCCCACATCATATGTGGTAGAATATGTAATATGAGTGTCTTACATTGTCTATAAAAGATATTACATTGGAAGTGATAGTTGGAATGATCTAATGTATAAGGGAATATTTTATATTAAGCATAATAACTAAGAAAATTTGGATATCCTAACTCTTAATGCACATCAGTAGTAGGTTGAGTATCATATGTTAAAGGAACTATATTTGGGGATGGAATATGTGATGCATCACAAAAAGATATACATTTTCTATGACATACTTATTTATATCCCTACATCGAATAATCTTATACTATATAATGTATTAAATATTGTTAATTATATCCATGATATAGAAAAATCTCAAAAATATTCTCCTGTATATCAATGAAAACTTATAAACGTTTCTATACTCTAGAGTGTTACATTAGCTGACTTAACTTAATACTCTATAGGATTAGGAATATAGATAATATGATTCACATGAGTAGTATATATGAAAATAATGGATTAAATCAAAAAAATCTATGCTGTATAAAATTATTTAATTTTTTTTATTACCAGGCCATGTATACCATTCTACAATTACATAATATTTTATAGATTTCATTTTATTCACATAAATATATATGATAAATATTATCATATATTTGGGGTTCTATATATATCAAATGTTTCTCACATTTCACATAGTTAAATTTAATCACTATGTAAGCATATCGGGTCATCATCATGCCTAATTAAAATAATTATTAACTCAAGAACATACAACTATCTATGTTCAAATATAATATGTTTTACATAGCCAAACTAGTAAAAGACTCAGTCATAGTGGTTCCACTCAATTATGTTAATGTATATAAGAGGCACCAAAGACATGGAATCCTCATCCCCATCAATAGAATATGGAGGCATCTCATAAAAAATGACCATATATTGAAGTATAGTAAATTATTATGGTAAATAAAAATAGTTAGAATTGAATAAAAATATTCACAAGTATATAATCAAAAAAATTAATTTAATATACAGTAAGAATAAGCTATCATCATCTGATAACAGGCTACCAAACAAGAGATGATACTCTAAAAAAGTATTTCACGACATCATAAAATAATTTTTCACCTCACGTTACTATTGATATATAATAGAAAAAATAGAACATACAAATAAATATATATAATTTTTCTTCTTAATAATATATTTCAATATATAATATGTGAAAATACGATCATCCATGAAACACCTAATCCTCAATTATTGTAATTTAATATTATCTTTTCATAAATTTATAATCAAAATCGCAATAAAATATTTCAATTCCAAAAAAAATATAATTTTATATGATGAATATCGATTTTGAACATTATTTGTCAAAATAATCAATGAATAAATTTATTAAATTTTCTATTCTAAATAAACTTTTATGGATAATATGAAATTATTTTATTGAAAATTACACAATTTATTTACAATTTGTTTTTATATTTATGTATAATTAAAAATTTATTTACTATAAATTTGATATAGATAAAAATATATCATTTGGAGGTATATAAGGATATTTTTCAGAAACCGAATTTTTAAAAGCGTATAATTATATTTTAGTTTAATTATTTAGAATAGTATTTATTGAAGTATATTTTAAATTTAATTTATTTAACATATTTAAATATATTAATTTCATCCATATAAATATTATAACTAGTTATAACTAAAATAATATCATCTTATTCTTGAAAATTTCATTTACTCAAAACATTTTTTTAACTTGTTTTGTGGGTATATTTTTTATATTAAATTCCTCAACCTCTATGAATTCAATTTGATAAAATGGATTAAATATTTTTAAACATAATAATGAATATAAATTAAAATTATAAAATTATTTTTAGCTCAAAATTAATATAAAAACACTAAAAAACAATTACTATAGTTAACGTCAAAACGAGTTTACCAATGGTTAATCAATAATATTAAGGAATAAAATTACCAAAATAAATTTTAAAAACAAATTGGTTGGTTGTATTTGTTAATTAGTCTTATCCAATCATATTATGAGACATTCTGGATCCATATTTCCATGAAAGTGGCACGTTATTATTATAAAATTTTGAAAAAATACAGGTCATCCAGTCACTTCAATTAACAAAGGGAACAACATCACCACACTTATATAATACTCTTGACCAATTTAAATGAAAATAAAAGTATTAAAATATTTTCCCAAAATATTTATAAATGACATATATCTTCTTTTATTGTCAAAATTTTGACCCTATGGGGCATAAAAGATATAAAAATGTTGTTTTCTATATGAATGTTAATATTTTCACAAAATTCTTTCATCTTTACTTATTATTTTATAATGTTGAATAATATAATAATAATTAAAATATAATAAAACCATTATATAAAATCCAATTAGATTTTATTATATTTAATTCAATGTATTTATCCATATCATTCTCTATCGACACTGAAAGAAAACTATCTATTTTCTATATGGTGGACTACCCCCTCAGAAACTGATATAATTTTTCCATCACCAACTCACATACATTTTAATAATGTCAGAAAAAAGAAAATATATGATAATCATGACATTAAATTTATTATATATATTTAAAATGGCATCTAGTTTCTTATCATTTCATTCTTAAGGAAATGATAATCTCATCTGTGCATATATATTTCCTACTATCTCCATGAGGAGATGATATTCATTTTTCATATCTTAATTTTTCCAATGATTCTAAAAAGGTATCTAATGAAAAAATTGATATTTATAACAATAATAAAATTATTTATTTAACTAGAAATTATGGATAAGAACCATATATTCCATGTCAAAACATGTTTGATAAAATTAATAGTTGAACACCTGAAACAGTGTTAATAATGAAATATTGTCAATGAACGAGTGGTAAGATATTTTATTTGCATGATATTTGACACCATAAATAGGAATATGGTATTATTATATATTGATAATATGTTTTAAACCATTACAAATAAATTTAAATAATTTTCTATAAAATTGAATCATGAGGTAAGGGATATCATCTAAATTCCCACTCTATTTAGACATATTTGATATTAGGCACCTTTCTACCATTATGTGGTGTATGTATTTATGATTTTATATATTTAAATTGAAATTCTATTTATTCATAATGAACAATTTTTGAAATTCATGTCTACTGCTCCAAGTGGTTATAATTGAAAAGTTACCTAAGTGGTAAGGATTTATTTTAAAAATTAATTTTTGGTGTTTCGTTATTTTTTTTGTTGAATTAACCATAAAATCCATCAATCAATGTATATATGTATATATATCCATATACTATATATATTTCATTATATACCATTTTTTTTCAAAATTTTAAACTATTTGGATTTGAGTAAAACAATAATTGTTTATAAGAAAAACAAATTTTATTTCACTATTAATTAGATATAATTTTATTCCACGTCCAGATTTTTGAAAAATAATTTCAAAATTATTTTTTATTACACAGATGATTTAGTAGGAAGTTTTATTTTATCTTGTATTTTTTAATTTTTAATAACGTAATATTTATAATTTTTTCGAAATCCAACATATTTTAATTTCTTTATAAAAAAGTAAAAAAAGAATTTTTTTTCTTACATATAATAAAATAACATTAATTCCTTCCATAATAACAATTTTGGGATATTTATCTTTATATACATGTTTTTAATGGTTTTAAAAATAGAATTAATTAATTGAATGATGTTTTTAATATTTCACTTCATTTTATTTATTTCTACAAAGGGCATTTTTTTTCAAAACATATGTTCCCTGATTAATTTATGGTTATCTCTTATCTCTTATTAATTTTTTGGTCATTAAATTTATAATTAAACATTCACATATTTATTATAATTGGAAAATAAATTTCTCTTAATCATCCATATTAGTTATATCATGAATATTACTTTATATTTAAATCATATACTATTTATGCATATCATTTTTGACTTTGAATGTTATTTAATTTACTAGGTAAATACTGATATTTTGTTTTTTCAAATTTATAGAGAGATTAATTTACTAATCATATTTTTTATGAATGAAATTATTCATTAAATATATGATCATTTCATTGGACATGTAGTGACTTGTGGGGTCAGTTATAAACAGTCACTCGATGAATCTATCAATCTCATGAGACAAATCAATTAGTCAAATTATGTGGGTTTTTATTGTATACCCACCCATAAAAAATTATTATTGGCGAAAGGTCGTTATGGTATAAATATCGTGATGTCTAAGAAAATTAAGTACAATAATAATCATTTACGTCATCAAGAACTTGTATATTATTTTCCATGATGATAATATATTGATATTATCAATGGATGCATTTCTTGATTATGTTATTGATTAAATGCAATCTTTTTTTTTGTTATTTACCATTGCATATTTATTATGTCTTATTTACTCATCGTGTCTTCATAAATATATAAACCATATTATTCATTTCAACTCACCCCAATTTTGTTTCTTTTCCCCAGGATATGAAGAATATTTTTTTGAATGACGTTAAGTATTATGAATGTTTTCCATTAATATGATTTATATTTTATTATCATTGTAAAATGGGTACAGATTAGGCATATATCTCCCCCTAATCTCTAAAATGAATCATCCATTAGGATTAGAACACTTGCTTCATTTCCAAAGTAATAATTTTGTCACTAAATCTGTGTTACTAAACTCTAGGGTGTTATAATTTATGTCATAGCATGTTTTGTAAAAATATTGAGAACTATATGTTAAAAAAATGTAGATTTTGGAATAAAACTCTTTAAGAGACATTAAAGACATTTAAAATTGAGGAAAAATATTATAAATATTTTTTATTGTAGATATTATGTTTTTCTCTTAGAAATGCATCCATGTCTACATAATAAAAATGGACATGGTTTTTATATATATGGTTCCAAGGGAAATAACCATGAAAAATGATGGATTGAGTATATCTCTGCATTAATTCTAGGGAATGCTGAATTATCCTTTAAAGAACATGTTGATTGAAAATCATAATGGATATTCTTTTCATAATTTACTTTATCAAAAAAAACCATTGTGAATTATCTAAAAATATTTTTATGACTAAAACATATTCAAATATAAGTAAAGCTTATAATTCATTGTTAAATAATGAACAAAGTTTTATTTTATGTTAAGTGTTACATTAGATTTATAATTACATAATATGATTTAAAATTAATAATATTTTAGATAATATGTATGTGATATTGTTTAGAAATGGTTCATGGAAGGAATAATATTATCAACACTCCTGGGCAATGTTGAAATTTACTATATAAGAAACAAAAATACCTCGTTTTGGAGCTGAATATGTATTGGTCCTATTGGTGAAGTTGAACCTAGTAGACTAATAACCATATAAATATATATAAAAATGATGTTGCGTGGAATTATACACCTATATTGGATCATTTACTGTGATATAATCCAATTTATTTTGATGAAACTACTAGTCTAATGGAAGCTGAGAAATGGATAATTTCTCTTGACTAGATATTTCAATACGTGGGATTTGTTCTAGGGGAAACTTTTAGAAATAATGTAATTTATGTTAATATTGATGCTAAAAATAGTGGTAATTGATCCAAAATACATGTGAGAAAGACAAAATAAAGCATATGGAATGAAGTGTTTTCAAATAAGAATTATTTTAGAAATGTTTCCCACATGAGAAATGAACTTAAAAGAAATGCGATTTACTAGAAATTAATAAAAATTAAAAGGAATCATTTTTGGAGTATGGGGATACCCTTACAAAACTATCTATTTCATCTATAGATTTCATAATAAATATGGAATACATGATTGACCATTTAATTTAATGTCTCAAGAAAATAATATGAAAGGAAATGGTTTCTAGGATATTTACTCATATGATTAATTTTTTTGTTCTATAATAATAGTGAAGTAATTTTCTATATCCTTAATATTCATTGAGATTTAAGAGAAGAATTGGTTGGATGAACACCATCAAAAATGGAATACATCAAACAAGAATAAGAAAATGAATAAATTTTCATTATTTGATCATTTTAGGAATAAATTCCCTAGAAAAATATGGATAGGAATTTGAGTTTGTTACAAGTAAAAAAAATAAGGGTATTATGGATAATGAATGTAAAGTAAATAAAGAGGGAAATTTTATCCAGTGCTTCGTGTTAAATTAAATGGGGAATTATTCGAAACAATATCCCACGTGTGAAGGGAATATGCCATATAAGTTGCTATGGGGAGAATTCTATTATGATGTGATCATTATAACAATGGTTTATGTTCCCAATGATGTGGAGATAGGTAACTAAATCATAGCATATAATTTATCTAATTCCTTATTTTATTTTGGATCTTCATACTTTTTATTTAATTTGTATTTTTGAAGGCAAATATGTATTTCCATATAACCTTATGAAGGGGGTTTCCATTAAAAACACATAGTAAAAATATCATTGTAATACATATGTGTCATTAAGTTCCCATTATTGCACACAATCATGCTATATATTTATAATTTAATATTATATGTATGGTTGATGTTTTTATAATCCTTAGTATGGAATTCATTTGAAAATATTGTCTAAAAATCTATTTCAAAGAGAATTAAATTGGGATTCTTGTTGAAGATGTGGAATATTTTTATCTTTGGGGGAGAAATCATAATTTAATTTATGTCCAGATCCACCCCTAGTATGTCATAAGAAAGTTTTTATTGGGGGAAATGTATAGAAAACCCATATGTATGGAAAATGTAATCTTTAAATTAAGGATATATATTTTATAATAACATATTGATGTATTTATTGAGTAATTTACAAAATATCCTCCAAAATATAAACTTACATTTTCTATTGTTTTAATATGTTATTCCAAACCCATATCATATATTCCCTATAGATTATCCACTATTAAATTAGTGTTTTTCAAGAAACAATTTGAATAATTATGGGATGAGGGATATATACTCTCTAGTATTTCATCTTGGGGATCCCATGTACTTTTAAATAATAAATTATATGGATCCCAGAGAATGTGAATTTATAAATGGAAAGTCATTGTTATTATGATAAAGAAAATGTATCATATGCCAAAAATTGATTACTTATTTGATCTAATTTATGAAGATAAATTTATTTAAATTATTGCACTTTGTTATGGGTATTTTTAGTAGTGAGTAAATAAGAAATATATTTCTAAGGAAGCACTTCAAATGAGGTATGGACATTATGATTTTACATTAATTCAATTATTATTGACTAATGCAATATCAATTATTATAGAAATAATTAAAAAATTATTCATGTAATGTCTTTATAGTTGTTTTATTCATCAATGGAATCTTGGTATATCTGAAAATGTATGAGGACTACGAGAATTAATTACGGATCATTCTTGAGAATCTAAGATAAAAATATTTAAATTAGAAATATATATTTTTTGAATAATAACCTCATGAATTTTTCTTTCTTTCAAATTGTAACACCTTGTATGGAATCTCAATTGATTTGGTGAAGAGAAAGGCATTCAAAGAATAGTATACACCAACAAACATAATTGAGGTAATTAATTATCTTTTGTTTAAGAGGTTTTTATTGGTGATTTTTTTGAATCATATTATTTATTGGATAATCCACTATCCAATCATACATATAGAGGGGTTATTTTCATACGGACAATATAATGTGAATAATGTTTTTGCTAATTTAAGAGGGTATTGTTCAATGCTATTATTTTCACTATACCATCATAAAATGATGGATTTGTGATATATAGTGATGTATCAAAGAAGGGACATGGTATAATGATTATCGATAATTATAAATTTATTATATATGCATCAAGGGGTCACATATTCATCAATAGAACTATCAAACCCATGATCTTAAGTTGGCATCTATAATATTTACGTTGAAGATAAGAAGAAATTACCTCAATGGTGAGAGACATGTGATATACTCGAACTATATAAGAGTATAAAAACACATTTTTATTAATATAACTAAATATTTGGTAACAGTGGTCACTTTGGATACATAGGGATTGTTAATACTTAATACACTACTACCCAGGAAAGGTAGATAAGTTAGAATATTCATTAATATTGAATAATCAAGGATTTTTTAGAAAAATATGATTGATAATTATCATATGTACATGGAAGTAAAGATGAGTATGATAATTATTTAGGAATAGTATATATCAATCCTTTTTCAAATGAATATAAAACAATATTTATTGTAAATTATAAATGTTTCGTAATATTTTGGGTATAATATTTGATAGAAAATCAATGACGTGAATGATGAGAAATTGGTAGGATTCTTTTGAGAACATGAAAAATATGAAATTAGGAAATATTTTATGTGTTACTTGTATAAATAAGTTGAAAACAAAATAGTGGGATGATTCCCATAGATAGAATTTATCTAAACACCCTGGAATCACAAAGATTCATAGGTATTTGAGGGAACATTTTTCATTGAATAGTATTATTAATGATATTGTTGACTACATATATAAATTAATGGATTTGAAATTGGTGAATAATGATATAATGAATGCTTGATTATTATTAAAACTTATAACTATTCTTATGTTTAAATGAGATTTCATTACTATGGACTTCTTCACATTATTACCAATGAATAATAAAATGAATGATATAGTATGTGACATTGTGCATCTCCTATAAAAATTTTCACATTTCTATACTATAAGAGAATATTTACCATTTTGATCCTTTCATGGCTATATATTAATGAAATTTTAATACTTATTGGTTCCCCTCTATCAATTTTTCCAAATCATGATCCTTAATTTACATCGAAATTTTTTAAATGTCTTCTAAAGAATTATGATATAGATCATTATATGAGAACAACCTACAATTTCCAAATAAATGGATAGTCAAAAAGGATTAATCAAAAATTAAATGACATGTTCATATTGTCTATATTTTAAATTCGTGGTATGTGGGATAATTATTTACCTTTGAAAGAGATTTCCTTTAAAAATACTCTCCAAATCAAGTATTCAAATATTTTTTTCTGATATATTGTTTAGTAACATATGACATACAACAACTTGTGGTGATGTGGCTGATGAAAGGAAACTTATAGGATAAGAAAATGTTGAGGAGACAATGAAAATGGTAAATAAAATTTTGACTCAAATTAAAGTATCCCAGAAAAAATAGTTTTTTAAATAACTAAAGGGAATGTATTTGAATTCCAACTATTAGATCTTTTTTTATTTAATGTATTTGTATTATAGGGTGATATAAGGTTCATTAAGAAAGTGAAACTAATGCCCGTGTATATAAATCGTTTTGAAATTATTATAATAATTGGTTTTGTGGATTACCATTTGTAAATAACACCAATTATAACTATAATACAAGATCTATTCCATATATAATCGTTATGGAAGTAAATGTCATACTCGACATATATATTCCCATATGAAGAAATAGAATTGTAATGATATCCATCTTACTATGAAGAACACATACAATTTATTGAAAATACATAAAAATTATTTAGGATTAATTTTACTTTAATGGTAAAGTTAATTCTGATAAATCAAAAAATGGAGGATGAAACCTGAGATATAAATGCTTTTATAATGAAAAACCACAATCGCTTATTTATAATGTGATATCCATGGAAATTTTGAATAAACATTCTTATAGGAGGTAAAAATTTAATGCATGGGTATAAATTATAGTATGTGAACATTATATATTATTATATTTATAATATAATTTACATTTAAATTTTTTGAGGGAGAAAAATCTAATTCGATAAGATGAAAATCAATTTTGAACATAATAGGTCCATCTAATGATAGAGTGAATTTTTAAAATTCTTCATTAAAAATAAGATTTTATAAAAAATAAAAAATGTAATAATTTTAAATTAATCATTTTATTTATTTTAATGTGTTTTAATATATAGAATTAAATATTAATGGAGTATCAATTTTTTAGAAATAAAATAAAATTATTTTAAGGAAAAAAGGGATAATCTTTAGAACTATTTTTTAATAAAGAGAATAATTTATTTCCATATTATTTAATTAAAATAATCATTCTTGAAAGATTATTTAAATAGTATTTAAATATTATATATCTAAATATTTGAATATAATTCCATATAATTATTATTAATAGTCATATAGATAATGTAAGATCATCTTATGCAAGAAAATTGGAATAAATGAAAAAAAATTTATAATAATTTTTGTGAGATTAATTTTTTAATGAAACTGTCCAACATCATGGAATTTTATTTGATAAAATGGTTTCCATATTTTTATTCATCAAATAAATATTTGGTAATATGGTCAAATTAGTTATTTGTCATAATAAATAATAAAAAATAAAAAAATTACATAATAAGATTAAGGTCAAAATGGGTTCAACGATGTGCATAATCAATAAATATAACTGATAAAATGAAACAAAAACACCTAATAAAACCCTATTGGGTTGTTTTATTTCAGCCTCACCGTTATCCCCTTTAATGATGAAACATTTTGAATCCATATTTTCTTGAAAGTGAAATGACATTATTGTAATAGATATTTCCTCACTTCATCACACAATTGAAAAATTTATCCCAACCAACCCCAAATAAAAGCTCTATCCAATACTTATATACACATTATAAATATTATTTTTCTCCAAAAATACCAACTCCAAGGTCATTAGTAAGATATAAAAATGTGTTTCTTCTGAGAGAGGGAAAATTTTTTTCACTAGGATCTTTGCTTTTTATTTCTTATTTTATCACCTTCAATTATGTATTAATAATTTATATATAAAATTTTTTTTCTACCATATAATGGAAGTTATTATGTTTATGTAATCATTTTTATCAATCTACTTCTCCACGAAATGGGAAAATAGAACATAGATCATGTGTACGGTGGACTTCCTCCTAAAAAACTGATGTAATTTGTTTCCATCAACAACTAACATATATATTAATAATTATAGAACTAATTAATATATATTGTTCATTTGAAATAATATTTATTAAATAATTTTAATATATCATATAATTAATTACCCTTTCGACCATTAAAGATGTAATATCATCACTCATGTGTATTTATATGCTACTGTCTTTAGGAAGCTATGTGATTCAGTTTCCATGGTTAAAATTCAACAATGATTTCAAAATGGGATCAAATAAAAAATAATATATATAACTTATTATAATTATATATAATATTTAATTAACTTTCCTTCCTGTGAACTAGAAATTCAATGATAAAACATTCATGATAAAATGATGTAGTTAACACCTACATAAATGGTAATAATGAAATATTATTAATGAATGATATAATATATTATTAAAGTATGATATATGGTATAATAAATATGATTATTGATCTATTATAAAGTAATATTTTTTTTAATACTATTATATTAAAGGTTAAAACATCTTCATGTAACCGGATGTGTGAGGTAGGGATTTCGTTTCAATTTCCACTCCATTGAGAAATATTTTATATTATGAACCTGTCTAATTTTTTGTGTTGTATATAACTTCCCTTATATATATTTAGCATGAATAAATACTTATTAATTTTTATATATGTTTCAATTAATGTTTATTCATTCAAGGGGTTATAATTTAAATGTTACCGTATTGCTAATGATTTATTTTACAATAAAAATTATTTGGGATTTCCATAATTTTTATTGACAAAATATGATAATCCATCATTTATAACATAGGTTTATTTACTTATACTAATTATATTTATGAATTTTCCACATTTTATTCTAAATGTTTCTTTAGAACATAAATATATAAGATAAATGTTTAAAATAAAAAATTATATTATTTACCATTTAATTGGATATATTTTCCTCCCATGCCCTTATTTTTCAAAATTGTTTAAAAAAATTCTGTTTTATTAATCTAACGATTTAGTAAGAACATTTTATTTTATTCCTTCCACATAAAATAGTACTACACTAATCAATATAATTTTTTTGAATGGATAGTTTTCAATATTCATTAAAAAATTCAAAATGAATGTTTATTTTTTAAATATATATGAAGATAGTATAATTTCATGCTTATATAACCATTTTTTGACATTTAGATTATTCAATACATTTATAATTGTATTAGAAAGAATAATATTAGAATAATTTTATATTAATATTTTTCATCCATTTATTATTTCTCCAAATGACATGACTTTATTTCAAAAACACAGTTTCAGATGAAACTATGTATTTCTCTTATCTCTTATTAATTTTTTGGTCATTAAATTTATTTTTAAACATTCACTTTCTTGTGAGAATTAAATATTAAATTTATCTTCAATGTATAATTATTCATTATATATTAGATATGATTATTTTCTTAACTATATACTCTTTGTACATATGTTTGTTATGTGGAATGTTATTTAATTGATTGGAGTAATATTTATATTTTGTATTATTTACTAAATATATATTTATTGTTAGGGAATATATTTTAGTAATTAAATTGATCATTCAAAATATGAGTATTTAATTTGACCTGTAGTGATTAGTGGTGTCTAGTTGTTGATATTCCATCTATGTATCAATAGGCCTCATGAGAAAAATTAGTTGTCCAAAATAAATGAGTTTCTGGTGTATATTGACCCATTGATTTAACTGTATTGGCATATGGTCTTGATGGTATAAATATTTTTATGTCTTTATCATGATGTCTAACATTAAATATTTCCTTAATTTAGAATTATATTTTTATTATTCAAGATGTTGTTATATTTTTATTTTCTATGGGTTCATTTCATACAGAATTTAATGATAAATGGGAATGTGTTTTTGTTTATCTACTTTTCCATATAAATTATGCCTTATTTACCTAGGAAATTATCTACTATATATGACCCTTATAGAGAATTTTATATCACCATTATTTATTTATTTTCCCCCTAATATAATGAATAATTATAAATATGAGTTATGGGAATCAATGTGATTTCCATTTTTATGCATTATATTTTATTTCCAATGTAAAATTATTCTCATGTATATATCTTTTTCTCCAAAACTGCTAAACTAATTAGTCTTTTTGGATTATAATACTATTTTCTATTATAATGTAAAATAATTATCATCAATTATAGGTTACTTGGGTGGAGATTGATTTTTGTGGGGCTTGAAGAAACAATATTTCAATTACTTAAGTATAATATAGCTTTCAACCCTAGGTAGTCTCTCGATGAGGAACAGACATAAAAAAATTGTGTTACCCTATCATGTTATTATGAAAAATTGGCTTTAATTAGTTCGGGAAAATTAAGAGTTGGAAATAATTTGATTAAATTTATTTTAAAACAATTTATAATGATGGTGATCAGAGAAGGATTGGAAAAAGATAGTGAAGTGGCATCATGGTTTTGAAATGTTTCCCCTCTTTCATCCAATGATTGTTAAGAGAGTGATTCAGAAACCAAGGCATCTCTTCCACATAGCTAGATGGTTATGATGATAATATTCTAATCTGAAACATTAGGTTGGTCGTCCCTCAATCCTATGTGTGTTTCATTATGGCAGGTTTTCATTATTTATTTGGTCAATATCAAACCAGAAATTATTATTCCCTAATAAAAAAATATTCCATCATAAAATTTTACAAATGTTATGATGATATTTGAGAACTCACTACGCAACCCTAATATGTTCCAAATTATATAGTAAATAATTTGGTGGAGGTAGAAATTTATCAGCGATTATAGAAATTAAAATGTGTATTATCTATACCTCATAAAACCACATTTATAATTCAAAACCGAATTATGAATTGAAACCATATGTAGAAGAAGAAATGAACCTTAATTAATTGAAGAAAATAAACTAAAAAAATGTAAATATGTCCAACCACCACCTATCCTAATAACTCAGAGGCACTACCCCTCTATGGAATGGGAGGACGAGATGATTCATGAGAGGGAAGAGATAGAATAATAAATAAAATAAAACAGAAGGAAAGAATGAAAATAAATATGCAATAGGATATCATCCGGATCTTCCCTCATCGGTAAATCACATTTAAATCCACCATACCCGCTTTTTTATAAGCATTAATCCATCCCAGGGTTGTTACAAATGGATCAATTAATAGGTATCCCATCCTTAACGGTCACCCTGGGGAACATAATGTTGTTTGAGATGAATACCCATCAAAGATTAGTCTTTTAACTAACATTTCGATAATTTATGAATCATTTAATTGGTGTACATGAATAGTATTTATTGGGTGAGGAGTTTTCTTCACACTGTGTAATTATAAATGTACTATTATGATCTATAGATTCATGTAATATAAATTACATACACAACATGAATTTTTTATTTATTAATTGTTTCACTTAGTTTAGTAAGGTACTTCATTTCCATGATATGAGTTTGATCCTTGATAATGTTGAATCTTCAATATATCTTTAAAAGTTTTTTGTCTCCCACAATATTAAGTGGTCTAGATCGATTTGGCTACAACATAATTCTTTTTTCTCTTTTTCTCATTATAATCATTTTTTATATCGTATCAAAAAACTTAAACACAATCAAATTTGAGACGTTTAATCAATTAATATAAAAAATGGGAAATTTTATATTAAAAAATAACATATATATAATGGTTCTGTCATATAGACTATGTGGTTATAGTTCATTCAATCATTCCTAATGGGTACCATAGAACCTAAATAAATTAATGGTATGTGAGGTTTACACTCAAATTACCATATCATTATAAGGATAATTTATATTCTAAAATCGAAATAGTATAATTAAGATTTTTTCTATAGAAGTATATATGTATATTTTATAGATGAAGTAGCCTAAAATTATCTCTTGGTATATCTAAATTATTCTCGTAAATCAATATACATCATATGAATATTTTTCCTAAGTGATCAATAAATTGTTTACTTACTATAAATCATAAGATACTTCTATGTGTGAAAAAAATTGAAAATATTATCATTAATGACATTTTGAAACCAAAAAATATTTTTTTTCCATCCCATATGTAGTTAGATACCATTAACAGATCTGTAAACTATCACACTATCACGTAAAATTAATTAGTATACTAGAATAGAGAAATGTTTATGGGAATGTTTTGAAACTATAGCTCTATAAAAATCGAGATACACTGTGTATGAAACATCAACTAAAATATTGGAAATAACCCCCTTTTGAATATAAATTGTATACATCATAGGTCTCAATCACCTAAAAAGTGATGATATAAATTGGAGATCCAAAAATATGAAATATGACACAATGAAAACATAATAGAATCTGGAAACATATATTGGATGATTGTGTGGCATAGAATACAGTAATGATAATGTTGGGACCTAAAAAATAGTATTTTTGTCACTTGATCTACCTCAAGAACTTCATATGACATGTTTTTTCTATTTATTAATATTAATATCAAATCAACCACAAATATGTATCAATATTACATAATCTCAAATTGAGTAAAAAAATTACTTTTTTAGAATTGGTAATGTAATTTAAAATATATGATTATAATTTTATATTTAACCAAACCATTTTTGTTTTATTCATGAAGTAGTTTATATAATTTAATTTTTATTAGAACCTAAAAAGTATATTTAATTTCATTCTATTTTTTTAATTATTTATTAAATTATAAAGCATAATAAGGTGATGATTAATACATAGATGATGATTTTTGAATATATGAAAAAATGGGCATGGTTACAACATCATATTGGAAGTTGGTTATTTTTAAATTTAATTATTTATGGATAAAATATCATTTTTTTAATGTGTTTAAAAATTACATTACATATTAATTAGATTTCTTATTTTTTGTCGTTTTATATTGTTGTTTATATTCACATTAAATTTATAGGCATACTTATTTTAATTTTTACAATATTTCTTGGTATACTAATGTTTCATGATTCACAAAAATAATACTCAATAAATTTCTCTTATAATATTTATTAATAGATTAAGGAAAAATTATAAAATATATAAATTTTATTGAGTGTCATGTCGACCCCATAATTCAAGGAGAACTATTCCAATCATGATTCTATCCTCAACAAAGTGAACTACAATAGCTCACACTAGATTTAAACTTGATAAATTTATCAATATTTTTCTCCCAAGATATATTCATTAATGGGAATAAAAAAATGTCCTGCGATCATGGTAATCCAAATTCATACACATTTTGACCATTATAATACATTTCTTCTTGTATTTCCCTCCAACACTCGACCATTTTTACAACAACTAGGGTCATGAGACTCAATATTACCAAGATTATTCATTGACTTTGTTGTGTATCTGATAGAAATTTTACTCATACCACATCTATTAGTGAATCTTATCCCTTATTTCTTATTCCACATTAAAAAAGTATTTACATAATAATATAAAATCAATTAAAATTAAATTTATCGGAAACATTCATTAGTCCTAGAATACACCCTTGATTCACAAAATAATACTTTTTGTCATGTATTTGTAACACTATAATAAATAAATATATAAATTGTAATTTAATTAATACTTTATCATTACTAATTTTTAAATTAATATTATGTACCCAATTTATTGTTGGCTTTATTCATGGAATTATATTTAAAATTATTTAAAATACTATCAGTGATGTGTCCAGTATTGTAATTTTGAAATGAATCTAGGGATATCCTTATAATAATATCTGAATTTATTTCTACCTTAATCTACTAAAAATTATCTTATATTAATAATAATTTCCCTTATGTTTATGATGTGTCTTATGATGTATGTGAAAACCATAATTTTGTGTAATATTTTTCCTTCTAGACTATCACAAAATCTAGTTACATAGGGTAATGATTAAAAACATGTGTAGTTGTAATTATAATTATATCAATGTACATTCCTCATAGATATATTCAGAACTTTTTATATATTTTTTTAATTAGTTTGTGAAAGTTTATTATTTAAATCACCATAGTAATTGATAAAATATAAAACAAGGTCTATATACGTAGTTATCTTTTGGAATATATTAATTCATTGTCCGGTAGTATACTTTTTGGTTTATATGCCTCAATATAAATACAAATTGTAGTAAAATCAGATAAAATTCATCTAATACAACATACCACTTGACAATTTCATTTTATTTTTCTCGCTAATCCTTCCCATATGAAATCCTATTATCAAAATGTTATTTATATTCTATCTTGTACTAGGGATATAGAAAATGTTGAGGCATCCTAATCATATGAATAATACTGGTTGATACATATGTCTTATCCGATGTTTTAGGGTATTCTATAAGGCAATGTTGGATTCAAGTATGAGGGTATTCTATCAAAGAAATATAATATCCCATATAATTAATGTCATGTATTTCTCTCAAGGTCATTATTGAAAATCATAAGATTTTAAAATAATTAAATTATTTTTGATATTAAGTAAGACACACCAAACCAATCATATGAATGGATATAACATCATGAGTCATTATGATATATTTATTATTATATAAATTTATCTCTTTGATAGCTTGCAGAATAAGAAAACTCGAGTCTAAATGAATCGTGACGTAATATACCACTAAAAATTATTCGTTAAATTGGTATGTATGCATAGTAATAAATAAAATATTAAAATTTTTCTTTCTATTTTTTATTAATAAAATAACTATCATTTGGATGGAAAATAAACATTTTCTGTAAAATTATATTTTTTATAAAGTGAAGTTTTTTTGCGCTTGGTAAGAATGATTTAAAATTTATTTTTACACATTTTAAAAATTTATTTGAGTATATAAACAACACCTTTGAAATCATAATAAAATAATTAACATAAGGTAAATTTATTTGATGTTTCTGAAAAGTTTATTTTTTTAATAGGGAAAAATACTGAAATTTGTTTTAATACCGACATTATGTTTAAATTATATATAAAGATCAATGATTTTTTAAATTAGGAATAATATAAAAATAGTACCATTTTATACTAATGAATCAAATTTAGTTCATTAGAACATTTTTTATATTTAATTTTATATAAAAACTATGTAAACTTCCAAACATTTTCTCTTTAAACTCATAATCTATCATGGCATCAAAGGGATTACTTTTATATTAAAATTTTCTTCTTCTATGCATTGAATTTCTGAAAATGGATTCTATATTTTTAATTATAATAATTTACCATTTATAAAAATATTAACATCATTTTTTTCCAAAAGTAATAGTATAAATAGTAAAAATTGTTTATCATGTTTTATGAAAAAACTAATTTACCTAAGGTTAAACTGAGAAGATATGTGCTAAAATGATCAAAAAAGTTTTCCAACACCTATTTTCATAACACATTCAAACCTTTATCACCATATAGTTACTTTTTATAGGTTTTAGACACTTTTACAATATATTTGCTAATATAATAAGTTATGTAAGGAAAACGACAAAAAATGAACATTTTTTATTATTATATATGTAATGCTTAATGATTGAGAAAAACAATATATATTATGTTATAAATATTTTATTTTAATATAAATGGATTTTTTTTTTCATTAATATATTTAACTCTAAATATTAAAAACTCAATTACCATAGAAAGATTTAATGTAGTGTTTTTACACGTTAACTGAACTTGTGCTCAAATTTTTTATAAACACACATAGGATTATTGTTTTATAAATTTAATATTATATTTTTACTATTCGTTAAAAATTATCTAATATGTTCTATATTATTTTATTCATAATGGATAAATTATCAACGTTAAAAATACATGTTACTATAGCGATAAAACAAAATGGTAAAAAGTAGAAAACATAGATGTTATGGAGCAACATGTTTATGATATGTGTTTTGGTCTATAGAGGAGCTATGTATTGACCATATCATCTCACCACACCATTATTTTTCTATTATGTCGGATCATTATGTATGAGTGACTTATAGTACTGAATAATTTTGAGTATTTACAAAAATTCTACACCATCATTTATAATAGGGCACTCACTCCCCTCATTTACTCACACGTATCATGCCATTCAAATAGAAACCCAATCATCCAAAATCACTTCCCGAATTACCAAATATCATCATTGAATACTTATTTTTGGTAGAAATTCATCCTATGAAGGATTTAGTGAAACCTTAAGGAGGATACCTGAAGAAGAGGTAATGTTGTTCAATGGAATTTTTGTTTTATTTTTTATCCACTATCCTCAATTCTTATTAAACTGTACTAATATAATAACATAAATATCAAACATATAATATTATTTTGTTATTATATTTTCATGACCTAAAGACACTTACAATTACATCAGATGGGTTATGAAATCACCATTCATGTGTAAGGCAGTCTATAGTCCATTAAAGCGATGTAATTCATTGTCCCATTACCACTGTTAACGGTTGGGTATGATAATGGGTATAATGTATATATATGATATTGTTAGGACTAATAAGGGTCTATATGCACAGAGAGGGGTGTGAATCAGTGTAAAAATATTCTTTTTCAAAATTCATCTTGCCCCACTGGATCATGACCTCTTTATTACAAGGTTTACTTTTTTTGCACTTGTGTGTTTATTATGACCGCTTATTTTTTGTTATCTGATGATGATGCTTAAAATTCTATGCAGGGAAGTAAGAAGAAATACACAAAGATTTTTATTAGTTTACCCTCACTGGTATACGTCTAAGGATCATACAATGGCAATGAGCCTCTCTACCAAATCCACTAAAGAACACTGTTGTTTACAATGTTTGAGATAGATCACTTATATACCCAGGCTCAGTGTCATTACAAGTTTTAGGGTCAGCTCAGTGCTTTCCCTAGGGTCAATCCCTATTTCTCTCTCTCTGGATCTCTGTCGGTGGAGAGGATCACCTTCGTTCTCTTCCTTTGCTCAATGCTCTAGAAAGAATCTGCTCATAGTTTAAAGACTTGTAGGTCTCTTCATTATCACTAATGAATGCATCCTCTGTTGTATGTAGTTTCTCTTTTGATGTCCAACTTTCACCCATAGATGAATCTCTCTTTGCACTGAGGGTATCAGGAAATCTTCCACCATCCACATAGACCTGAACCACTACTGTGAAATTCCCTTAAATGGCACCCTTCTCTATGCTGGTGCACAAGTCTCGGTGAGCAAGTCAATAGTGGTTCCTAAGTCCTCCTCAACCACTTCCCCGACAAAGGCTTCTTAAACTCCAAACATGTGTGACTCACACCATTTTACGCCCAAAACAATATTGGCGTACAACCAACCGCTTTCGCGCTTCATCAAAATCTGGCATGCAAGTTTCACCAAACCACTTGCGCGATTCCTTCTTCTGCAACACAAAACATGTGTGACTCACTTCCTTTCTTTCCCAAACCACCTTAGGTTCGAAACTATCACCTGGCATGCAACTTATACTTGCACAACCACACACGACTTGCCCGACCACCACCGTTGGGAGATGGGAGCGCTGATTTTTCTAAGTGTTTAACTCTACTCAGAATGAGGTTGGTTCAACCAGTATTTATAGGCATTTGGACACCCTGCGCGACATCGTGTAGGTCATCCCACGGCGCGCATATTTCTGCGCGCAAGTCTCTACCATGAAACTAACTTGCGCGACCAAACATAAAACTTGTGCAACCCTTCTTCCTTTACCATATTTTGATGATCTAATGTTGAAAAACATATGGCACAAAAGTTTCTTCTCCTTCAAGTACACGTCGTGAAATTCCATACTCCAAAAACCAATTTTCTCGATTTTTAGATTTTTAGGCACAAAAATTTGGCAAACACTACAAAACGGAACCGCCTTGTATATTCTCTTTTTGTACCACTTTTAGATCATCCATTCCTCTGTTGATGTTCTTGAATCAAACATGGATTGTTAACCACAACTCGTGAACTCGACATGCCACTATTAAATTCCCTTTTTCAACAAATTTGTATGTCATGGTTTTCTTTGTCAACAATCACAGCACATATGTCGACTTTGTCAACAAACACAATCACCTCAAAAATGCTTCCATGATACCTTGAGGGATATTTTCACAAAATATATTTATAAACATTTTATTCCTATGGGGTCATTATATTATATTATATTATATATATATTAATTTCAATTACATATGGGATATGATAATTTTTCTTATGTCTATGGAATATTACCACCACACGGAACTATGTGATTCATTATTTCACGAACTATATATATTTAATTTAATAATATAAAAGCTAATAAATAAATGTGATATAAATGAAATGTTTAACATTAACAAAATATAATATTATTTAATTCCTTTTTACTCTCTTAAAGATGATATCACCGTTCATGTACGTGTGGACTACCGCCTTCACGAATCATTATTGCTCTCTTTTCATAACATTTCCACATAGATGATATAAATATGTATTTTTAATGAAATAATATGACATAAATTATTTTATAGTAATTATTTGTAGTTAAAATACTAAATTACTATATTATATAATGTTCATTAAAAATAGAAATTTTATTCATGTGTATATATAGCCTATTATCTCCATGAACGTAACATACATCATTTCTATTGAACATTATTCATGTTTGGTCTTAAAAGTATTATTTATTTATAAATATGAAAAAAAATATTTTGATTATTTTTAAATACATAATATAACTATTTAATATTATGGAAAACAAGATCATTCATGATGAATGACACATAAAAAATAGGTTAATTGACACTCAAAATAATGAAAATAATGAAATATTGTTAATAAATAAGTGATAAAATTTTAAAATGGGATGAATATGATATTATAAATATTAATATGGTTCAGGTGTAATTGAATAAATTTTTTAAACCCACTAAACATTAGTTTAATTAACTTTGAACCAAATATAAGTTTGAGTTAAGTGATTTTGTCTAAATTTATATTCCAAAGCAATATATTTGTTATTATACACCAATTCACTATTATTTTTCCCATATACTACATCTATAATATGTAATATTTTGACTATTTCATAAATCATGGTATTTTATGTTTTAATTTGAATTATTTCATCCATGGTTAATTTAGATGAAAATTATATAGTCGTAAGAGTTATTGTGAAATCTCACTCTATGTTTTTATGGTTAAATTTCAATTGAAATAATCACTTTATTGTGATCATTTTTTCGTGGACATTAATTTTTTTAAATATCCATATTCCTATGTTATAGATATGATTATTTCATAAAATATATAAAATTTTTACATATGTGGTTTATAATGAATGAAATTTGATTGACTGGTGAATTATTGAAAAATTGGTATCTTTTACTCAATATAGATCATATTTTTAATAGAGCATATTATTCATGAATTAAATTGAATATTAGATATATGATGAACTCTTTGAACATGATGTGATGGGTGGGTTATGGAATTTATATACCCAATTAATGCATTTTTAGGCCTAATGAGACAAATCAATTAGAATAAATAAATGGGTTTCGACATATAGTTTTAAATAGTTTGGCGGATGGTCTTGATGGTAGAGGTAACATATTTTTTTTTACCCAAGGATTTTAAATATTAATTTGGATAAATAACAAAAATTGATGCACTCACATGCCTCAAACATGAATTCGAATAATTAATAATTTCATTCATTAATAATTTAGTTTCATTATTACCTGTGGGATTCACACTATGATATTATATATGGATTTATTTCATTCTGAATAATTCATTAAATTAAATTAATTTTAAATTAATTTCTATTATATATTGATTAATACATATCGTATATGATAGTAAAGTTATATATATTGATTTTTAAGTTATTTTCAATTCCTTGATGATTATGATTATTGATCTATGATTGCTTCTTCCTAGGTTAACCGTTACTGAGAATCTTATCACACCCTTGTTTGTTTTCCTTTCTCCAAAATCCATGAATTGTAATAGGTTTGATATAAAATTATATGTCAGTGGGAATAATTATATTCTTGTAAACATTTATATGGTAATTTTTGTTTTCAAATGTAATTCAAGACAAAATTACGTTTCGTGTTTACAAATAATAATTATCTATTCAATCATTTGAGATGTGATTCTTTTTATCTCAATTCAATTAATAATGATGGAACCAAATCTGGGCTACTGGGGTGAGTGCCACTATAGTTTGTATCAGAGGAATTTTTGTAAAAAACATTCATAATATATTTACAAAAACAATGATTAGGGAACATAATACTGTGGTAGATTGTAAGGATTAGTATATAATAACATCATAATTTTTTTGGAAAGGATGATATAATGTGTTGTTTTCTAGAAAATAAATCCATTTAATGATTCAAAAACTAGACATGGTTTTAGAAAAGATGTACTCATGGGTAATAACTCTAAAAAGACTACATTGGGATTGACATGATTATCAACCAGTGCATAACAAAAGGGAATTACTACACACATGTTTTAACACTCCTTTTAGATATTCGTAGTATAATTTAAATTTTCTATTCAAATAATTATAATGGATTTGGAAATAATTATGTCCCCAACGAAAATTTTTTTAATATGAGATTATTTATTCATAAAATTTTCTATTTATGTAATTCATTTTACTAGTTTATTTATCATACATTATGTTTCATGATGATGTAATCTAATAGAGTATATTCCATCATTTATAAAATGATCCTAGTAAAAAAATAGGAACTCTCTCAATGCATGTAATCCAAATACAAATAATGGTCATTTGGCTTATGGGTTAATCCAATCTATTGAAGATAACTAGTATCCCAAATATTCTCATATTATGAGGGAATAATATTTCATTCTTACAACAAAAAGAAGGAATTATCTATGTATTATTGATTATAAAGGAAGAAAAGAAGAAGATAAAGATAGAAAAAATAAAAATTAATGGAATAAGGGGTAAGTAGATTTTCCCACATGTGATAATTATAGAAGGAAATTGATTGTTACATGATTAAGGTGAAAATGAGTAAGATTTATATGTGGTTAAAATGGGCACCACGATGATGATTTCATCTAAAGTAAACTGGTTTAAAATGCCCATTACATCAACTATAGGATATGTGTAACTATGAAACATAATTCCCCAAGCATCAAATGAATACACCCCAATAGTATCTAATAGATTATGGTCATGCTTATGTTATTAAAACAGATAGAGTATAATGATTATAGTTCTTTTTACTCATTTAAATATTTATGTCATTTGATAATCTTTTCTATGTTATCCTCCACATAGGAATTATGAAATGATTAAGGATTGTATTATAGTACATTTAAATAAGTATTTGAATTTGTATGTTGCATAGTACTAATAACCATGTAAAATGATTCATTGGAATGTTGAATGTAACAGCCCGAAATTTTTGAATAAATCTTGTTTCCGGATTTCATGTGTTATTTTATTTTATTTTTATACTCAACAAAAATGTTTTATTTGATAAACATGATTATAATTAAAATAATACCATTGTTTTTTGAGTGTTATATTACCATCGGTCAATATGACCACCGTGAACAAAATGTTTTGATTATTGTCTCTAAATATAAGTAATCTTGGTTAATTATTATAGAAAGAAGATTTGATGGCCTCACCTAGTAGTCATGGACCGATCGAAGCCCATCTAACAGAGCTTGGGAAGGAGGTAGCACCATTGGCCTTTGCTCTGGACCAAACCCAAGCGGAACTTCATCATGTGAAGCTAGAACGAAATCGCCTTCGCGAGAAGTTCAAACTGATAGAAATTACTACTCGGGAAATGTTGATCGAGCCGCCCCAAGATTCTATCACCCTAGCACACCTTACTCTTAGGTCCTATGCTGGTATTATAAGGGGCTATGTAACGAGACCGTAATTGCCTTGTGTAATCCTTGTTTTAAATAAAAATTGGGATTTCTTCTTATGATGAAGTTTATGAATTTTCAAATGACTGGATAAAAATAGTATGCATATTTTTGATGAATTTTCAAAAGGATATTTTAAAAAAATGTTTGTGTAAACCTTAAATAATTTAAAATGTGTAATGATTCTCAAAAAATGGTCTTCTACAATTATGTTCAGTATGAAATTTAGAGTCTAATTAGATCAACATGATTTTTGATGAATAGTAAATTATGAATAGTGATTTTATGATTAGGATTAGTAATATGACCAAATGGATTAGTAATCTCACTTAAATAAAGTTTTAAAATAATCTAGGCACCTTGATTAAGTAATGTGATTCAATAAAATGGTTAAATAACGGTTTCATAAATTATTATTCAAGTATTAGTTTTTTCGGATGAATAGTGTTTTTTAATTAAAAATTTAATTAAAAATAATTAGAAAATTATTTTTATAAAAATGACTTTATTTTTGAACTCATAGAATCGATATTATGTTATGGTAATTTTTGGGGATTTTTCTGAAAAAAATGAATTTTCGATGAATAGTGTATTTATTTAAAAATAAAATTAAAAATACTTAGAAAATTATTTTTATAAAATGGAGTTAATTTTTGAAATCATAGCATTGATATTTGGTTAAGGTGAAATTTTGGGATTATTCTGAGAAAGTTGAATTTTCGCTGAATAGTGAAAGTATAGTTTTTAAGTTACTGGTTTTTAATGACATCATTAAATGATGTATTAAGTATATATTCAATATGGTCGAATTATGAATAGTAAGATAAGGTGTGAGGTGTCCCAAGTGGCCAATACCATGGGCAAATACCGTGGGCAAGCCCATGGTTTCGCCAAAACCACTAGTGAGGTGTCCCTTGGCCATTAATGCCTTGTCCCCTCACTTTCCCTATAAATACCAAGCCCTCCTCTCATCCATTCGACTCCCCACTCATTCCCGACGAATTTCTGGTCTCATTACCTCCCAAGGAGTCCTCTCAAGGTTCCCCCAAGCCCTCAAGGTCCCAACCTTTGAGGTTTAAGAGTTACATTTTAAGGTAAGGGATCCGACCCCTCTCTTTCTTTTCAAGTGATCTCTTTTATGTCATTCCTTTTATGCTCCATGTTCTTATTTTGGAGGATGTTCTTTTATACTCCTATTACTGCCCTTTTTATGTTCATATGATGAATGACCCCCTCTTACTCTCATCATTTCGTTTTAAGAAAGTTTAAGTGGCGCCGTTAGGCTGCCGAATTTTCAAGGGATTCATTCACCTCTCTCTTTTTCAAAGTTCTACTTTCATGTCAAGTCTTTCAAGTTCATTTTTATTATGTTGGGGTATGATCTCTATATTTATCATATTGGTCTTTTATGATCACATGATGAGAGACCCCATTTGATCTCTTCAACTCAGTATTTTGATCTCTTAAGTGGCGCCGTTAGGCTGACGAATTTTTAAGTGGTTCTTCACCCTTCTCGTTTTGAAGTTCTACTTTCATTTCAATTATTTCAAGTTCCTTTATATTATGTTGGGGTATGATCTCTATATCTATCTTACTGGACTCTTATGTTCATATGATGAGAGACCATATTTGAGCTTGTCAATTCAATTTTGTTTAAGTTTAAGTGGCACCGTTAGGCTGCCGAATTTTCAAGGGATTCATTCACCTCTATCTTTTTCAGAGTTCTACTTTCATGTCAAGTCTTTCAAGTTCATTTTTATTATGTTGGGGTATGATCTCTATATTTATCATACTGTTCTTTTATGATCACATGATGAGAGACCCCATTTGATCTCTCCAATTCAATATTTTGATGTCTTAAGTGGCGCCGTTAGGCTGCCGAATTTTTAAGTGGATCTTCACCCTTCTCGTTTTGAAGTTCTACTTTCATGTCAATTATTCCAAGTTCCTTTATATTATGTTGGGGTATGATCTCTATATCTATCATACTGGACTCTTATGTTCATATGATGAGAGAACCTATTTGACCTTGTCAATTCAATTTTGTTGAAGTTTAAGTGATGCCGTTAGGCTGCCGAATTTTCACAAGAGAAATCTTGTTTTGTTTTCTTCCTTTCATGTTCTTCATTTCATATGGTATATTTTCAAATTTCATTACCATGTTCATAAATCCCTTATATTTTGTCCCTATACTGTATGATGGGTCAATTATGAATGTTTGACCCATGTCCCCTCTCTTCTCAATGTTTTTTTAAAATCTTGTAACATAGCCGTTATGCTGCAGAATTTTCGTCTCAAAGTGCCTCTCTCTCTCTTTTCTAAAAATTATTTTATGTTATAAAGTGAATACTCAAAGCTCTTATTTCTACAGGGGTATTCACACATATATCAAAATGTTCTATTTTAAATTCTGGGATTTACATACATGAAACCCTCTTTCCCTTCCCGTGGGTTTAAAGTGACGTAAAGATCATGTCTTTAAAGCAGTTTTTAAAACGTTATGATTATGAAATGAAACCCATTTATTTTATGCTATGTGGGTTATTTATGAAATGTTTGATGATGATAAATGTGGCTCACATGATAATAAAGGCAAATTTAAGGGTGCGCCCTGATAGCGCTCCAATGCATTGGGTAATGATGTAACCACTAGAGATTACAATTTTCATGATACCTTGGTGAATAACCTTGGTAATTTTCAAATGACGCCTTTGGGATGGACCTTGGTGATATGTTCATGATTGTCTATGTTAAATGATGTAGCCACATATTAAAGTTATGAAAAATGTTATTTTTATTATGATATGCCACATGATTTTTTATCATGCCTTAAAGTTCTTGTTCATGACATAGTTGATGTATCTCAAGTTCACATGTTAAATGTTTCCCTTGTTTCCCTTACTGGGCCTTCTGCTCACCCTTTCATTTGATGTATGTCCCCAGGTTATGAGATGCAGTAATGAACCTAGGATGAACATGAGGGGAAGCCTTTCAAGTGTTTAAGAAGAATGTTTTATGTTTTCATGTTTTAAGTTCCTGGTTTCCAAGACACTAAACCTTAAAGATCCTCAGTTTTGTATAATGTAATGAAAGTTTATGTGATAAAAAGGCGGGATGCTATAGTTGGTATCAAAGGATGGTTTAGTTATTTGTGGAAATTAGGATATAAAAACTTTAGGAAAAACCCTATAGAAGAGTTTAAATATAGGAAGTCTTCCTGGTATTTTGGTGAGTATTGAGTAAGGGGTTTCCAAGCAAATACATCCCTGTCTGGATACGAGCAGGTAGAGGTGGCTCTGGCACAGATGTACATAGGGGTAAAACCCGAAAACACCGCTTTGAGCTAGACTCGAACGGGAACTGGTACACGACAACGGGCCTTGCTGCACTCTGGGTTACGACACTCCCGGGGGATATGCTTTGGTAAATTCATAAGCTTAGTATGAACCATTGTTAAAGGAACAAAGATAAAATAAAATAATGGTTCACATAAGAATATATGATCATGGATAACCTAGAAGGGAACCTAGGGGATCACAAGTTAGGGTATACTTTACTTCTACATGTTATCCTTAGATGCTTTAAGTTTCTTTTCATTATTATTGGCTAAGTATTTAAGCCCCTAACTATAGCTTCTTTTCTTAGTTAATGGATGGAAATGGAAGAACATGTACCAACAACCAATGTGATAGTAAATGCTACGATTGCCGTATTAATACGACAGAGATGATTAGGGGATTAAAAGATGATTATTATTTTGGAAGACGTTCACTATTTTGAGGATCATATATGATAGATTACTACGGTATTTTCATTGAGGAGTAAGGTTGACTTATATTTTGAAGAATCAATGAATTTAAGGTGGACTTATAGTAATTTAGGTTACTTACGGGAATGATTAACCTATCTTGGGTAAAATATGTTTAGGTTAGCTACTTTTGTTATAAGATGTTAGGAGTGGTTGATGTTGTTTGGAAATGAACAATGAAATTTATTTTGGAAGACTATGTTATCAAGTCCTTCTTGTATTTGGGTTTCAATCTTAGTTTGGTTTACTTTGAGGAATTTTAAGGACTGTTATTTATGGAATGGTCTATGATGAACCTTGGGTATTACCATGGAACTTTGAATATTTAAAAGTAGTTTCCATTCCTATGGGATTCTTTTTGAAGAGTTGTTTTACCTTACCCTTTCTAATTTTGGGATAATGTTTAAAGATAGAAGAAATAGATAGTTGATCTTTTGTGGATTATGTGATTCTCTAGAAGATGATTCTTGTGTTTTGATGAGACCAAGTAGTTTTGAATGCTCATCGTTTGGAGAAAAGATTAGTTTTGGTAGAAACTTATTAAAGCATGAAACTCTACATGAAGGTAGATATATTTCCTTATGTTTTTTATATATGTTGTAAATGAATTCCTCAAAGTTATAAAAAGGAACGTAAAACAAAAACGTTGTTGGTTTACGTTTCCTACTGGGTAATCAAAGACCGCTTACACACATCATAATTTTGGGATTTTCTGGTGGTTAAATTCCTCCTAATCATGTTTTCTATCACTCTCCTTTAGAACGTTACCCTTTGTTTTCTCCTCCATTTCCATGTTTCCTACATAGAATCCTAGTATCAGTAAACTCGGGTGGCCTTTGTACTTCCTTTTATTTCTTTTAATGTAATGGTGTTACTGAATCTTTTTCCGATGTGGGACTTTCAATGAAATTTCAAAACCCAATTTTAAAAAAAAATTGCGAGGACGCAATTTCTAAAGGGGGGAAGATTGTAACAGCCCGAAATTTTTGAATAAATCTTGTTTCCTGATTTCATGTGTTATTTTATTTTATTTTTATACTCAACAAAATGTTTTATTTGATAAACATGATTATAATTAAAATAATACCATTGGTTTTTGAGTGTTATATTACCATCGGTCAATATGACCACCGTGAACAAAATGTTTTGATTATTGTCTCTAAATATAAGTAATCTTGGTTAATTATTATAGAAAGAAGATTTGATGGCCTCACCTAGTAGTCATGGACCGATCGAAGCCCATCTAACAGAGCTTGGGAAGGAGGTAGCACCATTGGCCTTTGCTCTGGACCAAACCCAAGCGGAACTTCATCATGTGAAGCTAGAACGGAATCGCCTTCGCGAGAAGTTCAAACTGATAGAAATTACTACTCGGGCAATGTTGACCGAGCCGCCCCAAGATTCTATCACCCTAGCACACCTTACTCTTAGGTCCTATGCTGGTATTATAAGGGGCTATGTAACGAGACCGTAATTGCCTTGTGTAATCCTTGTTTTAAATAAAAATTGGGATTTCTTCTTATGATGAAGTTTATGAATTTTCAAATGACTGGATAAAAATAGTATGCATAGTTTTGATGAATTTTCAAAAGGATATTTTAAAAAAATGTTTGTGTAAACCTTAAATAATTTAAAATGTGTAATGATTCTCAAAAAATGGTCTTCTACAATTATGTTCAGTACGAAATTTAGAGTCTAATTAGATCAACATGATTTTTGATGAATAGTAAATTATGAATAGTGATTTTATGATTAGGATTAGTAATATGACCAAATGGATTAGTAATCTCACTTAAATAACGTTTTAAAATAATCTAGGCACCTTGATTAAGTAATGTGATTCAATAAAATGGTTAAATAACGGTTTCATAAATTATTATTCAAGTATTAGTTTTTTCGGATGAATAGTGTTTTTTAATTAAAAATTTAATTAAAAATAATTAGAAAATTATTTTTATAAAAATGACTTTATTTTTGAACTCATAGAATCGATATTATGTTATGGTAATTTTTGGGGATTTTTCTGAAAAAAATGAATTTTCGATGAATAGTGTATTTATTTAAAAATAAAATTAAAAATATTTAGAAAATTATTTTTATAAAATGGAGTTAATTTTTGAAATCATAGCATTGATATTTGGTTAAGGTGAAATTTTGGGATTATTCTGAGAAAGTTGAATTTTCGCTGAATAGTGAAAGTATAGTTTTTAAGTTACGGGTTTTTAATGACATCATTAAATGATGTATTAAGTATATATTCAATATGTTCGAATTATGAATAGTAAGATAAGGTGTGAGGTGTCCCAAGTGGCCAATACCATGGGCAAATACCATGGGCAAGCCCATGGTTTTGCCAAAACCACTAGTGAGGTGTCCCTTGGCCATTAATGCCTTGTCCCCTCACTTTCCCTATAAATACCAAGCCCTCCTCTCATCCATTCGACTCCCCAATCATTCCCAACGAATTTCTGGTCTCATTACCTCCCAAGGAGTCCTCTAAAGGTGCCCCCAAGCCCTCAAGGTCCCAACCTTTGAGGTTTAAGAGTTACATTTTAAGGTAAGGGATCCGACCCCTCTCCTTCTTTTCAAGTGATCTCTTTTATGTCATTCCTTTTATGCTCCATGTTCTTATTTTGGAGGATGTTCTTTTATACTCCTATTACTGCCCTTTTTATGTTCATATGATGAAAGACCCCCTCTTACTCTCATCATTTCGTTTTAAGAAAGTTTAAGTGGCGCCGTTAGGCTGCCGAATTTTCAAGGGATTCATTCACCTCTCTCTTTTTCAAAGTTCTACTTTCATGTCAAGTCTTTCAAGTTCATTTTTATTATGTTGGTGTATGATCTCTATATTTATCATACTGGTCTTTTATTATCACATGATGAGATACCCCATTTGATCTCTTCAACTCTGTATTTTGATGTCTTAAGTGGCGCCGTTAGGCTGACGAATTTTTAAGTGGTTCTTCACCCTTCTCGTTTTGAAGTTCTACTTTCATTTCAATTCTTTCAAGTTCCTTTCTATTATGTTGGGGTATGATCTCTAAATCTATCATACTGGACTCTTATGTTCATATGATGAGAGACCCTATTTGACCTTGTCAATTCAATTTTGTTGAAGTTTAAGTGGCGCCGTTAGGCTGCCGAATTTTCAAGGGATTCATTCACCTCTCTCTTTTTCAAAGTTCTACTTTCATGTCAAGTCTTTCAAGTTCATTTTTATTATGTTGGGGTATGATCTCTATATTTATCATACTGGTCTTTTATGATCACATGATGAGAGACCCCATTTTATCTCTTCAATTCAATATTTTCATGTCTTAAGTGGCGCCGTTAGTCTGCCGAATTTTTAAGTGGATCTTCACCCTTCTCGTTTTGAAGTTCTACTTTCATGTCAATTCTTCCAAGTTACTTTATATTATGTTGGGGTATGATCTCTATATCTATCATACTGGACTCTTATGTTCATATGATGAGAGAACCTATTTTACCTTGTCAATTCAATTTTGTTGAAGTTTAAGTGATGCCGTTAGGCTGCCGGATTTTCACAAGAGAAATCTTGTTTTGTTTTCTTCCTTTCATGTTCTTCATTTCATATGGTATATTTTCAAATTTCATTACCATGTTCATAAATCCCTTATATTTTGTCCCTCTACTGTATTATGGGTCAATTATGAATGTTTGACCCATGTCCCCTCTCTTCTCAATGTTTTTTTAAAATCTTGTAACATAGCCGTTATGCTGCAGAATTTTCGTCTCAAAGTGCCTCTCTCTCTCTTTTCTAAAAATTATTTTATGTTATAAAGTGAATACTCAAAGCTCCTATTTCTATAGGGGTATTCACACATATATCAAAATGTTCTATTTTAAATTCTGGGATTTACATACATGAAACCCTCTTTCCCTTTCCGTGGGTTTAAAGTGACGTAAAGATCATGTCTTTAAAGCAGTTTTTAAAACGTTATGATTATGAAATGAAACCCATTTATTTTATGCTATGTGGGTTATTTATGAAATGTTTGATGATGATATATGTGGATCACATGATAATAAAGGCAAATTTAAGGGTGCGCCCTGATAGCGCTCCAATGCATTGGGTAATGATGTAACCACTAGAGATTACAATTTTCATGATACCTTGGTGAATAACCTTGGTAATTTTCAAATGACACCTTGGGGATGGACCTTGGTGATATGTTCATGATTTTCTATGTTAAATGATGTAGCCACATATTAAAGTTATGAAAAATGTTATTTTTATTATGATATGCCACATGATTTTTTTATCATGCCTTAAAGTTCTTGTTCATGACATAGTTGATGTATCTCAAGTTCACATGTTAAATGTTTCCCTTGTTTCCCTTACTGGGCCTTCTGCTCACCCTTTCATTTGATGTATGTCCCCAGGTTATGAGATGCAGTAATGAACCTAGTATGAACATGAGGGGAAGCCTTTCAAGTGTTTAAGAAGAATGTTTTATGTTTTCATGTTTTAAGTTCCTGGTTTCCAAGACACTAAACCTTAAAGATCCTCAGTTTTGTATAATGTAATGAAAGTTTATGTGATAAAAAGGCGGGATGCTATATTGAACATATTTATAAACACATGAATAAGGAAAAGGTATTCCTTAATATGTTTTTAATGTTGAGAAGGTGATGTTGGGATAAAGAGATGATTGATATGGATAAGTGAAATTAGATAGTATTGAAAACCAATGAACATACTTATGATTTTTTGACAATTTAGTTTATATTTCCCTTGATGGAGATTAAAACATTACTGGATTTATGTAATAGATCCAATAATCCTTATTTTACATATGTAATAACAAAATATGGATATTTTCAGTGTCTTTTTTATTATAACTAATGTTATTACCCTGTATCAAGAGAATACATTATGAAGGCATTAACATGTTAGGTTTGTGATGATAAAGAGATACTTAAATGCCTTGGATAAATGATAATTTTATTTAGGAAATTTAGTGACCTTATCTATAATAAAATTCATATTATGATTTTGGAAGAGTCATATGGATAACCATTTTTTAAATGGTTTAATTTGAACTCATGATGAGTCTATTGAGATTAATGTACATCTTAACCATCTATGGATTTATGCAGATTGGATAACCCATTCCAAACATTTTGTCTTAATAATAACTATAGATTGAAGGAATAACTTATTAATCTATTATGGATGTTACGATTAATTAAAAGTTATCATTACTTCATCAAGAATTTTTTTTTCATTATTTAATTATTTAAATAATATATTGAGATGAAATTGATATAGTATGTCACAAGTATGAAATATTTTATTTGAAATAAAAATATATCAAATAATTTAATATTCTTAAGCTATAAAATAATTCCACACCCCCTAGAAATGTCTCTTGAAACAATAATATTGACTTATAATCAATATTTATGATATCATTGTATTTTTTCACCCCCCTTTATTTTAATTTTTTTTGTTTGGTAACCTTATATAGAAAACCCACTTTCAGGTGATCAATGATCATTATCACTCTCAAGTAATCCCTTAGTGTTAATAACTTCTTCCATATCAATGATCTCATTTTCCATGTATATTCTCATACTTGGAAACAAAATTATGTGATTATATTATATGACCTTCTAACTTCACACTATCTCCTATTATGATTATTTGTATTACCCTTATTACAATATATTTTTATCAACAATGGTTTATTCAAATAAAAAATCTTTGATTATTGATATTGAGTTAAAATGAAAAAGACACAATTTATTTAATGTGGTGGGAATGTTACACCCCACGATTTTATGTGAATAAATTTATTTATAGCATGTAATGGATGAAATGCAAATTATTTAGAGCAATATAACTTCCAAGAACATTATAATAATATTATGTTTGACTAAATTAATTCTCATAAATAACTTGTAGAAAACATCGTCATGAGTCTAGATGAACTGTGACATAATATATCATTATAACCTGACCAAAAAAATTCAATATTGATAACACTCAGATAATTATGAAATATATTATTATTTAATTATTATTAATAAAAAAGATAAATTTGTATGAGAAAATGTTTTTCTCAAAAATGTTCTTTTTCTAAATGATGGTTTAGTGATAGTTAGTGCATAGTTATTAAAATTATTTTTTATTAAATTTGTAAAATTTATTTTACAAAAAAAACTTCATATTTGAAATCATAATCACAAAATTAACATAGGGTACAGTTTTGGGATTTTTCAGAAAAAATTTATTTTTTTGTTGAATAGTTAGATTTTATAAATTATAATTGAAAATTTAACATTTTTTCATTATATAAAAATTTAAATTATATTTTTATTAATTTTACATTAAAATTGTTCAACTTTATATAAATTAATCTAATTTAGGCTTTTGTAATTATTTTAATATTCAATTTAGATATAAAAAATAGAAATCTTTTGACCATTTACTCTTTAAAAGCCCACATTACCATCATGTCTCGGATAATAATATAAAATTAAAAGTTTCTAATACATTAAATTGAATTTGTAAAAAATTATTCCATATTTTCAGTATTTATAATTTTTAATTTTTAATAAGGTCAACTAAATTTTTGAACAAAAAAATTTGTGAAAACATTTAAATTATTTATCATTGTTAAGGTAAAACTAATTTATCAGGGTTTAAAAAAGGTATAGTTTAAAATGAACTAACAACTTTTCCAATAATAATTTTCTTATAGTATTTACACCCTTATAACCTTATTATATATTTTTATGAGTTTATGTTGAACTATTCCATGATAGTGAACAATATAATTAGTTAAGTAAATAAAACCCCCAAGGTGTAGCTTAATTGTAGTGAACAAGTGGGGAGTTGGGTATGTCTAAATTAAGGTTATTCCAAATCTATTAAATGTGTTTGTGTGTCATTGTGTTTTCATTTAATTGTATCACCTTCTTGTATATGTATTATGTAAATGAAAAGATAAAAATGAATCTCAATTCCTTTTTGATGACTATAAAAAATTCTGATAGGGAACACACATTTGATTGGTTATAAATATTATTTCGAAATATAAATGGTCAGTTTTTATCATGATGATATATTTTAATTTTTTTAGGTGAAATAATCCAAATATATTCTTAAGAAACCCCAACAGGTTAATTATTTTTCTAATAATAAAATAAAATATATAATACCTAAAAAATATATGTAATGAAAATTGAATGAATTTATTCTTCCAATTAATTTAAATGATAAATATATCATTATTCATAGGACTGGACTTAATATATTTGAATTTTATCATTGTCTGCAAATTTCATAAATTAAAATTAAATTAAGAATTTCAAAATTGGCATTAATGTTATTTTATAATAGATGATATTTTATTAAATGATTTAAAATTATAAAAAAAATATCTTCAACCAAGTGGTATTATATGTTAATAAATATAATTTATGGTATATTAATGTACCAATTTTTATTTTATAATTAGAATATTGACCCTATTATAGTAATTACTTAGTAATCATGGTAAATGAGAAGGTGGGGTTTTTAAACAATACAAGCACTTATGTTAAAATAAATTTTCATCACATATAGGTTTTTATATTGTAATTTAGTCATCATATTTAGAAACATTTGTTCAAAATTAACTTATAATTATCATTTTATTTTTTTTAATTGGTTAAATTACCTAGGTTAATAAGACACGTTACTATTGTAAAAATCCAAAAGTGTAAAATTAAGGAATCATGGATGTTAATGAACAAAATCTTTTAAACATGTATTTTATAATGTTTTGGAGGTTTGGATAAACCATATCATCCCTTCAACACATTAGTTATATATTTTTTAGGTTCATGAAGTAAGAGTGACCATCCAATAGTGGTAACTTTTGAGAATTTACAAATATGCCACACCTCCTCAATTAAAAAAGGGCACTCACTCCCCTCAGAAACTCACACATCTCAAGTCCATTAGATCATCTAAACCCTAACCAAATCACTTCTTCACTTTTATAATATCATCCTAGAACCCATATTATTTGGATAAATTCTACCTAGTGAGGCTTTATTGATAACCTCTGAAGGATATAAGAATAATTGTTAAATTTCATTAATGAGCGCTTCTATTTTATTTTTTCTCCACTTCCTTCTATTCATTTTAGAAAATGATGATATAATAACGTAAATATATTAATTATACTAGTCTTTTTTTATAATAATTAAATGAACTACAACCATATCAATTTATATTAAATGGGTTATGAAATCATTATTTTTGTTTATGAATATATACCACCTCATGAACTGATCTCATCATTCTTCTATTACAACCATCCACGATAAGGAAATATGATATATATAATGAATATATATGGTATTTATAACATATTTCTACTTATTTTTTCATTATATAATATATATATATTTTTCTACGTTCCATTCCTTTGGAGACCTGATAATATCACTCGTGTGTATGAAGGACTATATCCTCATGAAGTGCTGTAATTAAACTATAACTAATGCGTTAAATGGAATGTAATATGTTTAAATTTAATAAATATATGTTATATACATGAAATTATTATTATACTCAATAACTTTTTTTCATTATGAAAATATAATATTCTTGTTTACCTTTTCACTCACTTAAGGTTGATAACATCATTCCTATACATGTGGACTACCGCTGTCACTAAGCGATGTGACACTATTTTCCTCACCACACCACATGGAAGATATATATAAGAATATATAAAGATATAATATGGTATATATGTTATTATTATCATCATATGAATAAAAAATATTACATACCTCTTCTCAATAATTATCATTGAAAATGTAAATGTTACTCATGCGTATGTACTTCCTACCATATCCATGATCATAAAGTACTTCATTTTTCATTATCATATTTCACAATTATGATTAAATGTAAATTTATGAATAAATAATATAATTATGTCATAGTTATTACTTAGGATATGATATCAATATATAATATTATCAATAACCTGACCTTTTATGATGAAACATGAATAAGAAAACATGGCAATTAACACCTGAACAAATGAAAATATTGAAACATTAACAATGAACGAGTGATAAAATGACATAAAAGCTTCATATATGATGTTATAAAGATTTATATGGTCATATTATAATTTAATGACTTGTATAAAAGAACATTAAATATTATAAAATATTTTTCAACTAAAATGAAGCGTGTAGTAAGGTATTTTGTCTTAATTTACAGTATATTGAGACTTATTTGAAATTTTGTACCAGTCCACTATTATATGGTGTATAAAATTACACATTGAAATTTAATATCATTATTATTTCCTAATTTATAGAATTTTATTATTCAATTTTAATTATTTTATCACAGGGAATTTTTCTTGAAAATTACAATGTGGTTAGAGTTATTGTGAAATCTCACTTTCTTTTTTGATTGTTAACTTTCTCTTAAAACAATTAGTTTTTGTGATAAATTTTAATTGTAATTTATATTGATATTAAATTTACATATTATTTTTTGATGGATATCATTATTTAAAAAATGAAATATTATTTTTATTTTTGGTGTTATCTTTATGGTAATTTGATTGACTAGGGAAATATTTATTTATCTTATCTCTTACTCAATATAGATATTATTTCTAATAACTAATATTTTTTATGAATAAAATAAATTATTTACTATATCGGGAATTATTTGCACATTTATTGAGGGGATTTTCCTTTGAATTTATATAGATTTTCGATGCATCGTTAAGTCTCATGAGACAAATCAGATGTCCAAATTAACTAGTTTCAACATGTAGTTTTAAACTATCTTGTGAAAGGTTAGGATTGTAGATTTGTAAAAAGGGGTTTTATCTAGATGTTTTAAAATATATTGGGGGTAGAGCTTGGAATTATAGGTCTATATATTACATATACATGATTAATAAAATTTAATCATTTTTATTGATAATTCAATAATATTATTATCAACGATATTTTCATTGTCCTATTTTCTATGAATTCATTTTATTATTAGTTATTGATTCACTTTAATTTTTTCCATATATTTAAGTTTTCATATTTATTTTCACTTTCTATAACATGATTTTTATGTTATTCAAATGGAATATATATTCAGTTGTTTTCCTTTACATGTTGTTTATGCTTATTGATTCAAGATAGCTTATATTATAATTAATCCCTAATGTGAATTTGAGATCACTCTTATGTTTTTTTAATTAGGAATTTAGAAATTGTACTATGTTTTATATTAAATTATTTGTAGAAGGAATAATGGTATTCTTAAAAAAAATTAATTGTAATTTGTTTTCTCAAATATAATGCAAGACTGATGTATATATCCAGTTCTCAAAGACTAATAAACTATGAAGTAATTCTAGATGTGATTACTTGTATATTATTATAATATAATAATATATGAAATATATATAGTATATTGGATTTTATTTTTCTAAAAAATCTATAATCATCATTATACTTGTCAAACATGATGATGTAATTTCCCCACGTCAACCGCTAAACCATATATCCATGGTGTTTCTAAATTATAAATTAATTTCGACCAATTTTTATTGAATATTTATATATAAATTCTTTTTATAAAATATATTATCATCAATACACCAAGACGCATATCCTATTATTCTGTGAAATTCAGTTAAATAAGAAATAATATTCAAATCAAACTATGTACACCTTGAAATTACATCAGTCCATAATGAAAATATGGGTGGTTGATTTTTTATTTAATTATAATTGATGTAAAACCAATATATTTATTATAACATATTATTTATATCCTTCATCCAGCTACTCCTAATCATCATAATTGTCTTCCCCTTAGGTTCTATCATTAGAAACTTCTTTGTATAAAAATTTATAATACATCAATTATGGATACCACACCATTTTCTTTTCTTTAATATAATTAATGGAAACATAATAATTTTTATGTAACTACAAAATACATTTTCATTGGAATTATCTTCGGTATATTATTATGTTTTTTATCAATAACAAAAATATCAAAATATAGAGTCATTATCATATTTTTGGATGAAAAATGTTGATGCCTACTTCTAATCCTCATCATTAAGTATCAGGTGTGCTATTTTCCATAACCATTCCATGAATTGTAGATGTTCATAAGTAATTAAATATATATATTGATCAACTATCAGTGGTAATTAGCCAAGAATTCTTCTTTTCACATTATCCATGTAACACAACCTTGAATGTTTAAAAATCTTGTTACTTGTATATAGTAAGAAACTCCTTGATATATAATAATGAAATCACTAGGATAGTACATGTATAAGTACAGTGCATTGAATTATGATTTATTATTAGAAAAATTTCCCAGTGAATTAATTTTATACCACCACCAATATTATTTTCTTTTTTCTCTATACTTGTATAAATAAATAAAAGGGTTTTATGTTTTCCTTTTCATTTAATAATATTAATATGGTTTGAACATATTAATGTATTAATTATTCAAAAATTTATTATTTCTATTAATCTTCCAAAATAAAATTAAATCTTAAACGTACATTTTCAGATTCATATGACGCATCAGGTACATGAATCTTTTTCTTATAGAGAGTTTGTATCATACAAAATTAAAATCTACTCAAGGAAAAGATTAATGTAACAGGTAGTCATCTAATCACTTTTTAAATAGAATTGAATTCCACAAGAAAGTGTAAACCATCCCAAAGTCAACCCCCCATATATCAATAACCAATATCATATCAATTCCAATTAAATCCTTAAACATAATATATATGAATTATAAATAACATTATGTTTTAAATACATAATATGAGAAAAAAATAACAGTCTTTCTTGAAAGTATATAACATTAAGACTAGATCATAACATATAACTTCATAAATGCATGATGTCAAATTGATATTTAGTTATTCCAATACTAGAAATAAATACTCAAATTAAATAAATATTATTACTTAATTTATTTTTTAATTTATTGTTTAGTTTTTGAATTTGTATTCTTAATCATAATTATGATTACATGACACTATTTAATTTTTATAGAGATATTACATCAATAAATTAATGTATTGAATGTTATTATGAAATATTTCATGTGATTGAATGCATATATTTTAGTGTATAGAATAATAAGAATAAAATCATATCAAATGAATTGTTTTGGTATATGTTATAATGTGATATAAATATATCACCACTACTTTTCACTCTATTGTAGTGTGAAACAAAAATATTACATAATGGTTACGATATTAATTATTTATATCAAAATATTTACAATGGTATTTGAACACTAAAAATTTATGTTCATATCACACCAAAAATTACCATCAATAATAAAAAATCAATATGATCAATGGTTTGGGGGAATTCATTTTTCAATGAAGGGTTATATGTGTTCTTCCCATTACAGTTTACTCATATATTTCACAACATATATATACATTTTATGATTAATCAAGACTATCTTGGGTGATATATAATGAAGAAATGAAATTTATATGATTTTAGTTCAACCTTACCTATGCCTCTAGTTAAAATCGACGCAGAAAAGATGGTCTTGTTAAAGTTATTGTGTGATTAAGACATCATATCAATACACCATGGATGGAGGAACCCATTCAATTTTCTTAAAGGATGTTCACCAACCATTGTGACTAAATATCATTATTATAGACAAAATTAGTTTATGGTACAGTTAAATATACTTCATTTATATTATCCATTGTTTTAGTTTTCATAACATTGTAATATTATTATTTTAGGTTTCTATTGTCTTACGCTTCCTGGAATAATAGTTGTTTGATCCTTATGATATTTTTTCATCTGATTGATTTTTTATTGAACATTTTTTTATAATATTACAAACCCTCTCATTATTTTATGTGAAAATTAGTTCTAACTATATCCTTGTACTTTTTTTATGAGTTATATCGAATAGATTTATTGGGGTTATTATTTCATATGAAATAAAATAATTTTACCTATGTTTTATTTACCTCTTATTAGGTCTAATTCAATCTCTAGAATTTTAACATTTTTATAAAAACATGATGGATTTTTTTATTTCGATAATAATTTTTCAATTTAGTGTATTTTATATTGTTCCATAGTTATTATATTACTACATAATATATATATATATATATATTGAATTCAGAAAAAAAAAATATGTTCTATTGGATAGCCTATAATTTTTTTAAAATTTGATTAAACCAAATGGATATCTTAAATTTTAGTTTCGATCTTCTAAAAATTTCTCATAATTCATGGAATAGATTGTGAATTTGTAATTTACAGAATTCGAAATATTTTATTTCATGATATATCTTTCAATATGCATGATAATTTCTTGAAATTATTCATCTATAAATCTAAGGAATATATCTATATTTTATTCATCTACATAAATTGATATAACGGATGTTTATATACCATAAAAATGTTCTTAATATTTGTAACATTCTACTATTTTTTCTTTAGATTCTTTATAACATTTTCTAATAGTTTTTTATGATATATCATCACTTATAATTCAAACTGATGTTTTATTTACTATATTAATAAAACCTCAATTTTATCTATATTTAAGTATTCTAGACCTTTAGTAAATTCTAGGTTTTGGATTGGATAACATCACCAATTTTTTTTAATTTTGTTGCTTTCTAGTTTTTCATTTTTGAAACCCATTTTTATCCAACTTTCATTCCTTGAGTAAACCTATCTTGTGTTTCATTTTTATTGATCATGAGTTTCATCAAAGTTAATACAAAAAGGTTTTATATTATCCATGAATTAGTGTATGTGGTAATAAGATAACTCAAATTTCCTTATGAATTAATCAACTTGTAGAAAGGCTTCTTCAAAAAATCTAAAAATCATTCATATTAGGAATACATGAAAATTAAAATAGGATCTAAATGGTGTATAAAATTTCCATGTTTCAGTGAGATGATTAACTAAACCTGAGTTAGCTATAGTGAACATTATTCAATCTTTTATATGATCCACATATGTTATAGAAATATTTTGAATTGATTAGTTCAAGAATTCATTACGAATCACAGTAAGTATTGTTATCATATGATTTGTTCTCATAGTATGTATATTTCTCACATTACACAATTATTCTCACAGTAACTACACATACTGATAATTTTATTTATTCATAGTTATTATATTGGCTATTCGTTCCTTCCCAATATAGTAACCCCATTTTATTTAATTGACCACAAAATATATTTTTCCAATTGTTACTACGCCATCCAAAAGGAAAACAACCACATATTATCTTCATGGTATGTATATTAAACACAAGTGCATCTAATGCTCATGGTTAGTATTTTATTTTCATTTTTTTTTCAAAATACGAATATTTAAACATAAATTTTTTCATTATTTTTGATAATTTCATTAACTTCATGTTTATTTTAATTTCTTATGTATTTTATTATTTTATAAAATTCATTTACATCATATAGATTTCGTGAAATGTTTTTTAAATATTTGAAATTTTTTAACTATAAGTAATAAGTAATCATTATTATTGTGTAAGTAAAACAACTTGTATTTAGAATATTTATGTTTTTACATTTTATGTTAAGATCTTTGAATTATTATTTTCTGAATTTATATTTAGTGATTTAAATATTACTCAAACATTTTTATGTTTTTTAATGAATTTTACATACTTTTTTAAAATTTAAAATAGTGTAATTAAATTACTATGTATTTGAAATATTAGTTTAATTATCTATCTATTATATGAAATTTATTGATTTTTTTACCAAATATTATGGATTATCATTCATTTATAAAATGGGTAATTATAATTTGTTTCTATTGGTTTTTATGTTTTGAATTCATGTTCTTACTATTACGATTATTTTAGACAATAATTTTTTATCTCGTAGATAAATATGTATTTTAAGAATTTGAATTAAATTACCCAATTGAATATTGGAATTTTAGTTTTTAATTACCCTATTTCAAAGTCTGTGGATTCATTCAAAGCATATAGATAACAATTATGATAACATTATCCTTTTGAGAAATAAATATTTAATATACTATTCAAAACATTTCATGTGTTAACAAGTATTAATTTTTTTGATGATCTCTGATAAAATGTACCAATTCATCTTCGACTATTACTACATTGATTACACAACCTGATACCATACTAAAAACCTGTAAACATTCTTTTTTTACATCATTTTAGTTTCTTTTCACTATATCATTACATCTAATATATCGTATACACTTTGTTATTTGGCTATGCTATTATGTATAGGAGAATTTATTTATATCTTCCTTGATTTGTGAAACTAGGATTCTAATGTTGGGATAATATGTGTTATGACTCCAATAGTATAAATTCAATTTTGTAATTGGGTTTTGAACCATGATAAAAAAATTAGTTTCATTGTGGTTATCCCACCACTTTGTAGAATGGATTTTGTAATAAGGTTGTAAACCCATTTCAAAAATAATATTAATGTACAATGTATAACTCCCCAAGTACAGTGTTATCAGAGTAATATAGAAAAAAATCGAATCTAGATACAATAAAATTATCATCATTTTATTTCTCTAATTTCAATTGAAAATTAACACTTATAATTAACTATCATAATTAATTTAGATAAATATTATATTTCATTAATTTTTTAATATTTTATATTCTCCCCCTCTAGAACAACTAACATCATTATTTCAATACTAATATTGAATCCTTTCAAAATTGAATTAATATTATATATACCAAATTATTATTAATTAATCATAATTTAAAATAATAAACCTAATAATGATTAATTAAATAGGATGGTGATTACTTAATCCTAATGAAGAATACTTAACATTGATTAACATTTCTTATGTTGATGCCAACATGTTTTCAATTATCCTTCCAAAACAACCAATTATTTAATATAGATGAATTTTCATAAAATAGTGAATCCTAATTTTCACATCCAAATGAAGTAAATATTATAAAAATATTACTCTAACTCACCATTATCATAATAAATCATCTTAAATGTAACATTTACTCAAAACGTAACAACAATAAATGAATTTACATGGTTTAAATAAATTCCAATACATGGGAGAAATTATCGGAGTTATTTCCATAAAAGAAACATTAATTTACTTTATGATTACATGTAATCATTTATTGTAATATAAATAAAATATCTTATCACATTATTATTTTTTCATTCATGTGACAAAGAAGGTGATAATTCTCTATGTGTAAATGTCACACCGAAAGGACATAATTCTTCCCTGATATGATGAGAAACTAAGAGTGTCATGATAATATTATTAAATATATGATCTATAGATATATATTACATTTTATGGTATAAAAATAATGTTTTCTATCATGGGAGGAGACTCATAAGTCTTTGAGACACTTTTCCATGGTGTATTCCCATGGAAATATTTAGTTTATAAGATAATGAGAACATGAAAGCTTAGAGGAAATCAAAATTTATATGTGTCTTTGGATATTCTTAACATAAAAGAGTATAATGGTCCTCAATCATTAATATTATTTTGAATACATTTTCAGAGTCATGTAAATTTATAATATATTGCAAATCGTGTTGACATAAGCTCATGAAAAAAGTAGGATACATTGGGTGTGTCACGAGTGATATTGTATTAATGAAAAATATGAAAATGGATTTATTAGATATTTTATTTAGTAGATGTTAATATATCTATTGATTTTATAGGATTAAATTTCATGATATAATCCATGAAGTGTTATTAGGATTTTTTAGAACATTAATTAATTATTCACCAAGAATATTGGTTGATGGCACCAATATGCAATATATATGATTAATGATATCAAGATAATGGGATTACATTATATAGAATACCTTTTTTGGATGTTATAGTCTATTGAGATATTGAAATCATTCCCAATTTGAGCCTTGTCATATCACTAGATATTAACATTGGTCAATAGGTAGCTTATCATAATACTAATGATAAATGGGATTATAGTCTCACAAACAAAGTGTATTTAGAAAATCAATTAGATTCTATATGAATGTAACATATTGGATAAAAATTATTTTCATTTTTTTATAATTGTTTTTTTGGATTGATAAAAAATATTCAATTATAAATTAGTCAACAGAAAAACATGTGAGGTGATGAATAACTAAAACTATCTTAATCAAAGATATATTTTTTAAGAGGCTGAAAATCCTCAAGGTGGATAGTTGGAGAAATAATGAATTTGATAAATTTCATTCTCAATATATACTAGTATTGGTGCAACAATACGATCCACATATCCTTAGGGAAGATGATGTTCCTAAAACAAATGCACTATGTAGTAGCACAAATGATTTTAGAGAATAAGAAAGATATAGTTTTCTTGTCACTGAAGATGGTGATTCATTCTTGGATGAAAATAATTATCTTATTTTTTACAAAGATTAAACATCATGATCATAAACAACAGGATGTAATGAAACCATGAATTACATGATAGATAATATGTATCAAAACCATGTTTGTTTTCTGGTTACTCATCCATTCAATTTTAATCTAGTTTGGTTAAAATGAGTACTGAAGAGAAAATTATATATTGAAGTAAATGTAAGTACATATAAAGTAAATATAGTTGATAAAGATATTAGGCATAGTAATGTAATAAACTATAAAGAAAACATTTATCCAATTTCAACATTTAAATTAATAAAATTACTTCTTCACATAGAATATTTCCATGTCTATGAGATTTGGTATATAGATATAAATTTTTTTTCGTTAATGGAAAATGTATAAAATATGTATATATGATATAACATACGAGTTTTTGACTCCATGAAATTCTATTAACATATACAAGTCTCATAGATGAATTTATGGGTTAAAGGAAGAATATAGGTCTTGGAACATTCTATTTGATGAATCTATACATGATTTTGGTTTCATTATAAATGAATGTGCACCTTGTTTTTATAAAAGGTTTTTTGGTTATGAAGTAATATTTAAAAATATTATATATTAACGATATTCTATTTATTTGAAATAGAAAAAAAATATTACAAATAATTAATGAATACTTAAACAAGTTCATCTCCAGGAACAAATTGGGAGAAATAATATATATCCATCAAATAATGATCATTATTAATAAATCTAAAAGGATTCTTATATTAAGTCAAAACCAAGACATTTATCAAATGGTTAAAAATTTAATTTGGGATAATCCGATATTAGATTGGTTCGAGTGTCACATAGTATACATATATCTATGAAAATGAGTCCCCAGACCTAATAGGAGATATATATTAAGTATGTTCCTATACAAATCTATGATAGTGTCAATCTTTTATTCCATGTTATATACTAGTTTTAATGTTTCCCATGCATTAATAATGGTATGAATATATAATGATGATTCCATACAATCACTGGTCTATTTTCATGGCTATTTATAATAATATGATGTATAATAAACATATATCCCATTAATATGGTGGAGATGAGGGACTATTAATTTGAGGATAAAGTAACTCTAATTAAAAAATTGTTTAGAATTGTTGATGTCCTAGTCAGTATATGAATTTAGTCTTAAATTTTGAACTATGAGATAGAATATTTCAATGTAGATAGTTATCATTGATTATACAATAGATTTTTTAGTATATATAATCATACGGTACAAATAAAGAATCAATTTTTATTTAAAATTTTGAATACGAGTTTCACATAGTTCTTACTGGTAGATATCCTATCAGATTTTATTTTGATAATATTACAGTGGTGGATCTTGAAAAGGATACAAGGTTAGATCAATGAATGATGTAAATACTCTTCAAATATCATATATTTTGGTATTTTTCTTAATGTGGTAATGCCACATTGAGCATAGTTTCTATAGATAAAAAGGTCATGGACCCCTTAACTAATGATACATCTCAACAGAATCATGAACATCATTTAAGATCTAGAAAACTAACTGTAATTAAAATTTATCTCAAGTGTAAGTGGGATTCTGTTAGAGTAGGTTCTATATAACTAACTAATATAAAAATTATGATTACATATATTCATGTATTAGAATATTAATAAAACAACTTATCATTAAATAATTTATATTATATCTGACATAGTATTTTATAATTTTCAATGTTTACTTGTTGCATTAATATTTCATAACAGTTTCACACTATGATGAGAACCTGTATGTCAAACAACAGTATTCTTAAATATTTTTTTTAGTATGTTGATCTTATTTGAAAACATAGAAATGATACAAGCTCTCAATGGTGGATACTAATAAGACACTGAGAGACATTCTCATAGTGTATGTGTTTGTTAATAATTAGTGTAATATATTCGGAGATCATGGTCCATTAATTGGAAAACTATATTTTAATGTGTCATTAAATATTACTATAAGAATAATTGTGTAATGATTCTTATAAATTAAGATTAAAATTAACGAATTTTATGATTCCTGTACTTTTATATATTAATTAAAACCATGATGAATCATTACCACAATGAAGTAGGATACACTTTATGTGTCATAAGTGATGTTGAATTAATGAATAATGTGGCAAAGGATTTATCTATTTTCATATTTAACATAAGATGACATCTCATTAGATTTTTTATTTAATTTTAATGTTAATTTCATTTCCATGGTGGTCCTATAAAACGTTAATATTTTGGAAATTCATGTAATGGGACATCAAGAATATAGATTGTTGAAACTAGTGTGCAACATTATGGATTACAGATATCACGATAAAGTGATCATATTACTTTGGTTATTTTATTAGGAAGTTACATTTCACTTTGACATTATATTATTTTCTCTATGAGATATTTGGAAGGATTTTAAATGATAATATGTGACTTTAGGTAGTGTATCCTAATTCCATAGAGAATTGGGATTAGAGGGTCACAAATTATGTGTAATAAAAACCTCAGATAAATTCCATATAGGAATTTAACATGTTGGATAAATATTATTCTCATTCATGGTTAAATAATTATTTAGGTTGGTTTGATCACAAATATTCAATAACCATTTATTAGAGACAACATATATGTGATTTGAATATTAAATAAATATTTATTCATTGGGTAATTATATAATTATGTGAATAAAGAAATTATTTAAATTTATTGGTAAGGTGAACAAATATTCATTTATATAGTTACATGAATTTTTAATAAAAATAATTTAGTTATATAATTTAGTATAATGTTTATAAATTTATTATAGAATAAAATTGTTGAATTTATTTATCTAAATTTATTTACTTATTGAAGGCCCAATATATATTAAGGATTGGTGATCATAGTTTAATGGGATATTGAGAAATTTCATATTAAGTATTTTTGAATAAATATTACTTTATTTATTCTGATGATAATTTTTCTTATCCATGATTTTAGATACTGTAAGGAAACTAATAACAATAATATTATTATTCATACGTGGGCTTCACTGGGAATTAAGAAAAATAATAAGGTTCATTCAAAATTATATATTTTATAACCATATCAATATATAAACCTCATAATGATATTTGGTACAAGTGAGAGCCACATTACATTATTATGAAGAAACATTTGTAGAGAAAATCATCTGACTACCTAGAAAACAACCTCCCTAGAATTCTTTAAATAATTTATAACATTTATCCTCATCCACTAAAATGAATTAATATTCTCTTGTACAATTTATTTTTGATCAAAAATAATCATAAAAAGTATTATATCCTTCCAATATTGCACATATATAATTCTATAAAAATGATCAAAGGTTTATAGAGCATATGTGAATCTCCCTTATAGTGAATATTCCATTGATTCCTTTGATATAATTATGATTTGAGAAGATTTATCTACTAATTAGTCGTCAAAGTAATAATTAAATGAATGTTAATTTCTTATTTAAATAAAATTATTCTATATTATATATGGAAAAATCCTCCAAACAAGGATTTCAGGAACTCATTTCTACCTTGTCTTATGTAGAAATATGATGAAGTTGGTAGGAAAAAAATATTTGGAAATCCCCTGACCCTCTTTTAATATACACTAAATCCTTCAGAAACACTTCTTTTATTTGAATAGAAATAGGAAGATAAAATTTCAGAGTATTGAAGATGATACCCCACTCAACTATATGTAGATAAGGGCATCTATTTAATATTATTCTTCCATATTTTAATCGTCCTTTACAACCTTTGATTGAATAAGGTAACCACCAACTACTCCACACACATACCACATTAACTCATAATCTATATGTCATTCTTTTTTATCAAAATAGTTTCCCTTAAACAATTAAAATTAATCCTCATAAACATCTGTTATCAAGAATAAATCATCCATATGTAACATCTCATTGTTATAGTCATCCCTAGTTTTGATGAACAATCACTATCAGTTTCCAAAATATATATTACAAAATATTTATTTTTTGAATTTATTTATAGTTATCCTAAAAAATTCTATTAGAGTTAAACCAAAAATTATAACACTTGGTATCTGTTTCCAAGATTCACGAAGCCAACTATAACACTGAAGTTGTTTTAGGCTTCTTTCCTTCTATATATAAAAAAGAATCCCCATTTTTATTACAATAATCCTTGCCCCACTGACATATAATAACAACCTAGGCACTCTCGAACTTGGAATATTTTAAATATATCTATGATATTATGAATTTTATGTAAGATTCATATATTTATTAGTATATATTTAAAGAGATTATATATGAAGTGATATACTATATAAATATGTTCTGTTCATGAGTAATACACCATATTATTCACAATATGGATTGTGTTATGACTGTTACACAATGATATTCCATTAAACTCATTTCTTTCATGTACTTATAGGCAAAGGAACTGGTTGTTTGATGCCTTCATAATAAAATGGATTACCATATGGTTCAATAATGATATTTTTTTTCTTTCTATACACCTTATTCATTTATTCTTATAAATTTATATGACCACAATACATTTTTGAATCTATTTATTCACAATGTTGGGCTTTATCCACAACCATTACAAGTATTATCTGGTTTCTTTGTTCAAATGATATAGAAAATATTTTCATCCAATACAAAACCTTTATTTGTTGAAATACATTAACCACCAAACCTTCATTATATTATTCCCTACCATTAAATTCCTCCTTTAACTATTAAACCAATATTTTTATCAAATAACTTTTATAGAATGATGTTTGGTTATATCCAATGTTTTAGAAAACATGTAAATAGTTTATTTTCTACTTAATTTCTAAATCCAACTATCTAGAGACTTTGAGTTTTGATATATCTGGAATTTTGGTTTCTCCATCACCCATAATAATTATGTGATTAAAATTAAATCCAAAACACTATAATTATCTTCTAACTTTGGTAGAAAACATCAACTATTTAAGGGTTTCTCCACCTTTAATTACTTCTTCAAAAACTCTTCTTATATATTTCACATTCCTTTAATTTTTTTGTACACATAGTCCATAAAAACCTATAGAATCTAAAATCCATTGGAAGTTTTTCTTATAGATGATCTGGTGTTTCTAGAATATTAATTTATTTCAACTATTCACATCCACTATTTTAGTTATCAAATATATCTTGATATTCTCCATATAATTTGTTTTTCCTAAATTAATATTCTATTAGTTTCCATCCTTCCATGGATTCCTTTCATTAGAGATAAAAATCAAGAATTTTATAAAATTTTGAACATCATTATCCTATATCCCAAATATGATGTTTTCTCTATTATAACCTATATAGTAACATTTTCTCCCTTTCAAGAGAAAAGTAATATTAAATTATTTTTATGAAATTGGGTAGGGGGATATATACTCTTTTCATAGCCTATAGTTATTCATGAATCTATTTCCTTAGTAGTGTAGGAGGACTCTATGTCATGTGGTATGCCATGAAATTGACTACTTCTACCAGAAAATCCTTTATGAAAGAAAAATGATTCCTTATTTTTAAGAACCCTCATTTAATTTCTTATTAATCAACTACATTAAATTATTATATTCTAAGGTTTAAATAACAATCTTCTCAAAATGAAATCAATTATTCTAGAAAAATCCTTAGACCTCTATATTGTTGCACTCTTCATTATTACCAGACCTCAAGAATTCCTGCTTCATTATAATCTCTTTTCCATCAGAGATCGACATTAAATGATGGTTTTGGAAACATCATAATATTTTTAGAAATGAAACAAAAATTATATTTTTCACATTGCTGATTACGGTATATAGTGCAATCACCCTATATGAGAATTAACCAATGTATGTCCCTATACATCCTCATTAACCAACTCTAATTTCTTTTTTAGAATAATTCCTTTTATATTGAAGTAAATATTCTATTTCTTATCAATAATACATTATTAAAAAGAATTATAATTTTTATGATGTATTATAAGTATTATTTAAATAAATAGGACCTTCATCATCTTCTCCACTCATGTTATTTGGATTATCATGCCATAATTTTACCATTCTGGAGGTTTTTTTATGTAAGTGGTACACCTCCAAAACTCTTAGTAAGATAAAATGTTCCATCTATAAAACAATTTTTAACCAATATGGAAACACATTTAATCATCCAAATACTTTGTAAATATCATGAATAGAATCCCACACCATTTCACTAAAAAATTTAAATTAGATTCTTCTATAGTGGATGTATGTGACGTAACCCTTGAAAGCCTAGTTTGTATCATATTGTAGTTTATTTGTTAAAATCATTCCATAAATTTCAAGGGTTTTTCTATTATCAAGGTAAACCTTATCAATTATTTTGTATTCATATTTTATAATGTTACCACTCTTAGATGACAAGTCAAATGGAGCCTTAGAATCAAAGATCCCTGACTCCAATATACTAAAGACAACAAGGAAAAGGTTCTTTACTCAGCTATGGTATTCAAGGAATAATATCTTAGATAAATATTTTTATAATTTCATCATAATTATTTAGATTAATGTATATTACTATTTTTTATATATTCCCTACATGTGTCCCCATTCTCATCTTATTTCCCTCTATTATTTAGTATTTTCCCTAAACTCTTCTTCCAAACATTTTACAAGGTGGACCACTCTCCACATTCTATACTACGGGTTTTCTAATAATTTTATTTTCCTCCTTATACATAATTTGTACACTATGAGTGAGATCCTGAGTATCCAAAAACACAATATTTGTTTTAAAAATTATTTTACTCAATGTGTTAACCATATTATCAAAATAATAAAAAAGTAATGACAAGAGGATAAATTCATACAATATCCCCCCAAACATAAGAACTACTGATTTGATAGGACATTAACTCATATTGATTTCATTATCATGATCATCAAACAAATTTACATATATAATTTTAAGAATGAAGAGTCATCATATTTTGAAAACACTATTCATTTTGTTAGTATTCACATTCTTTTTTCTGAGAGTGGGAATTAATTCCATGCAATTTTTCTTCTTGTAGATATTTAAGGAATTTTATCTACCAACATCACCTAAAAACCATCATGTTCTTCTTCATTGTTTATTGGTTCTAGTTTGATATCCTTCCACTTCTGAAAATTTACTTATTTGTGATGGGTCATTTGTGACGAGATCCTATTGAAAACGATCAATTACGACGGTCACCCATCCCAAATGAAGTGTTGTAGAAAATTGAGTCACAAATATGGTTTTCCTGCAACAAACCATCACAAAAAAATCATATTTTTTATGACAACTTCACCCATCATAGATAGCTTTCTTGTGGTATTTATAAAATACTTATTTCTCCATCACAAAAAAACATTAAAAAAATTAAATAATAATATTAAAGTAAAATATTATAATATTTCTAATAATTATATAATTTTAATAAAATAAAACTAATTAACAATAAGATTTAAATATTAATATTAATTAAAAAACCAATAATAATAATAATATAATAATAATAATAATAATTACATAATAATATTGTGAGTAATAATAATAATAAAATAATAATATTCATATTAATAATATCAATAATATAAATAATAATAATGATAATAATAATAATAATAATAAAATAACATTAATATTATTATTTCTATTAATAATATTAATATTAATAAAAATAATGATAATAGTAAAATAATTAAAAATTGTATATAAATAAAAACCTAAATATTCCAAAAAATATAAAAAAATTAATAAATTAACAAAAATAAAATAATATTAAAAAAATTAAATAAAATAATAAATAAATATTGAAATATTTAATCTAATAAAAAAATAAAAAAAAATAAAAAAAAATAAACACAATATTCACAAAAATTTAATAAATGCACCATGTAGAAATATAGATATATAATATTACAAAATAAAATGACATTTAAATTATTTATTATAATATGTTAGTATGTCACTAGGGGGTCTTCTAGAGGAGATGACATCATTGGCGGTCTTTTAGAGGTGCTCACATCACTTAGGGTCATCTAGAAGAGCTGGAGAAGCTTATCAAGATGGTGAAGGGAACTACATCCCTAAACTATGAGTCAGAAAAAACATGTATTCAAATGTCTATTCATACTACTGTTGACATCGACACATCTCCAAAAAAAAAATTTCATAGATCTCTCCCTACTCCCCATGCATACTTGCTACAAACTCACTCTGAGATCTTGGATGCTCCTAATAATGTGCAGTAGAAGACGATGACTCTTCATGACCTCTACTCGAGCTAGCCGCCAACATTATAGTATTCCAATAATTACTCCCATGTGTCAATCGAGATATAATACAAAGAACTCATCCATTCTCGAAGCCATACTAGGTTGCCTGTATCCATGGTGCCTCATCAAATCAGTGGGCATTGGTCTGATCCTTTGTCTCGGCCTAACTCTCATTCTTTTTTTCAAAAACTACATCCTCATATGACACCTTAAATTTTAATTTAAAAATAAAATAGTTAAAATATTTTTTTCTATTAATTTCAAAACTAAAAAAGATATAACACTCAAAACTATATGATGTTTGTGATCACCTCTAATCCCTATAGTGACTCATTCATACAACATCCTCCTATAAAATTTGATCATTGTAATATTGGGAATTTCAACTACCTATATGAATATAAAATAAATATTATAATTTTAAAGTTATATAAATTATTTATGAATAGTACATACCATATATTATAAAAGCGTTCTAATTTTGTGACTACTAGCATAATGCGGCACCTCCTATCTCACCTAGTTTACTAATGAATGATATCCTATGAAAACGACCACCCATATAGTGTGAAAATAATCCATCCCAAACCTAATATAAAATGTAATTAGGTCGGTGGGAATGAAAAGACTAATCAAACTCTATTACTCATTCTTTTTTTATTTATTTACTTCTCTAATTGTGCTAAAACTGATGGTAATTCTCATGCATAAACCCCTCCCATTACTTTCAAAATAGCCCCATACATGCCCTAATCGATGGGATACCATAAACCCAACTAATAAATTATAATTTCATGTTTTTAATTTATTAAAATTCGAAATAAATATTATTTATTTATGTAGGTGTCCATGATCAAACATTTGGTACTAATGATAAATTGGAATCCTATCTTAGGTGACCCATACTTTAGAAAAATAATTTTACCATATAGTGCTCTCCAATCCAATAGATATATGTGAAAATATGTGAAAAAATGAAAAAAAATCTCAAAATTATTATATGAATAAATAAAAGTAAACTAACTAAAATAAAAAAGTAAACATACCCTTACATGAGTTGATCAATGCCAAGAAGTGGATGACGTTCCATGATTTGATAAGGAATTGTCAATTTGGAACGACCATGCGACCTTCGATTCTTCCCTAAACTCCCAGTAGCATTAGTGTAAGATAATATGACATCGTACTCATAAAAATTTATATTACCCTCCTGTAACTGAAGAAACAGTTCCACATCCATATGAAACATGAAATGACTATTTTTTTAGTAAATAGTTAAAAACAACTAATATATATAGATATATATTATATACGACTATAACTAGCATATAACCATGTTAATCTTCATCTTAATCCTTATCATCAAGTCTGAAAATGTCAATGTATTCATATTCCTCTTCATCGTCATCAGTTTACATATGAATTTTAGTTTCATAATCTATTTCCATTTCAAGTTCATTTGTAACATCATTAACATCATTGTCACCATTGATCCTCAATTAAGCGGTTTCATTATAGATATTATGTATCTTCTTGAAAAATAATTATTTAGATTAGTCTCTAGAAATATCTCAATTCCAAACACTTCTTTGTATCCATATTAACATTGAGTAAACATATTTTTTTAAGATTTCATTTTTATTATACTCCAATAATCACCCAATGCTCTTAAAGTAGCCTAATAATATTCAAAAAAAATTATCTGTTTGATGATCCAATAAAAATGGTTCAATCACTTTAATAATACATTTATATTTAATATCAACAATTCTATGGATAACATGAAAACACAAGCCTATCTTAGTATCCAACCACTAACATTTAATCATTTTTATGTAATTCTATTTCAGATAAAACAATTCAATAATTCCATCCATCATTTTATAAAAGTATTTCTTTATTTTTTCTTTGATGTGTTCCTCTAATGAAAAAATCAATATTCATTGTTTTTTGATTCCCCATATTCAAGTGTATTAAATTGAAAACCATTCACCACATAAGAAATATATGATTTAACCATTTTGGTTGGTAGGTTACTCTATACACATAATCAATTATCAATTTTATCATCATGTTGAGATACCTGCAATTTTAAAAAAAAATACTATTATAACATGTAATAAATTGATTTAATTTCTTAAACCCTAAATAATCTATGTTACCAGTTTTTGAATCTAGTAGGAAATATTTTTGTCAATTTTCATCAAGGGATGATTTTGTAATTTGTGGTAGTTTTTTCTTTATAAGATTATAATTTATCTTACAAATAAAATAAGATTAATTTACTATAACATTTATTCTAGATTAACTGATAGGAGAACTCACGGTATAACTGGTGTCATTTCGTAACAGTTGAGAAAAACATATGTATGAGATCTGTGGTGTTACTCGTCTTAAATCCATTGATCATGAACTCCACCGAAGCCTTGCTCATGATGATTAAAAAATAATAATTCATTTCTCATTTCATTTTCATCATTTCCCACATTATTTTTCTTGTTCATTTATTTTTGGGGATATTCATATTGAAAATAATGAGGGCAGAAAAAATAAATTTCCCCCTATAAATAAGATTATACAATTTAGCCTTCAACAAATGATTTATTACATAAATTTCTCATTAATTTTTGAATACATATCCCAAATGGGATAATCTATCAGAACTGTAACATACCTCCACATTTTTGTTCATGTGTAAAATTTATTATCAAATGGTTTATTGAGTCAAAGAAAGCTGGTGGGAATATTTTTACTTATTTACATATATTTAAAACAACATCGTCTTGATGTCTTCACAGTGTATCATAGTCTATTGTCCTTGAAAAAACTTATTAGAAAAAATTTGATATCTCTGTTATTGTATCCCAAATAATCGAACTAAAAAAACTTCTTAATCCAACTAGTTTAATACTTTCCATTATAACATGACAATCATGACTTTTTAATCGTGTAATATGACCATTTCTGACATATCATCCCAAATTATAACCACAGAAATTTTTAAGTCTAAAATATGCAATCCAGCAACAGAATAATAATTGATTTTTCATTGGATAGTGTATAGGCTTCTTTTGGTTTTGTTAACTTATATTATTTGACATTTTCAAATAGTTCATGTTCTACTCGCCTGCAAATTTGAGCAAGATTTAATCATGTTATTAAATTATCTTTTATCTTACCTCGTGTATCGAAAACAATATAAAACATATTATGAAAATAGTTTTTCTCAATATGAATGACATCAAACATGTGATGAACTTACAAATCAGACCAATAAAGAAGATCCCATAACATGATCTATTTTATCTAATTCATTTCAATACCTAATCTATTTGCATTATATAATTTTATTATTGGTCCAAATATTATGGGAGGTAATGAAGAGGAAATTTATTTTAACTCATTACCTGATATCATTGTTGGAGGTCCATTTATAGGAATTGATCCATTTCTAAATGATGTTTTTTTCAAAAAAAGAGATGATCTGTTGAATGAAATATGTAATGACAGTCAAAAACAATATTCTTTCCATGGAAGAGCCTAAAATGATTATGTTCTCTTATAAAGTACAGAACTGATTTTGGACCATGTCTACTCTATCTAGATATCATTCAATATGCGGGTAAGTCACTAATTTCATAGATCAATGTAGTTTTCAGTAGAGATTTTTTTTGCAGCGACATCATATTTACTGATACCACTACACCACAATGAATTTAACTCACCACTCATTGGTTTCATATAAACATCAATATTCATCTTCATATGTCCTGTAATTAATAATGTAAAAAAGATATATGGTTCCTTCATCAATATCCAAGTAGGTAAATTATTTAGAGTTATAACAATAAGACAACATGAGTACAAACTCTCATAAGAACCAAATGAATATAAACCTTCAGTAGAAAGACCCAATCGATCATATCGAGCTTATAAAGAAAAATAAAGATGCACATGGAGAAATGTTTTCTTGAATCATTATTAGAGGAATGATTTAATCTTTTACCAGTTGAAATATTAGTTTTATTCCATGAAATTAATATCTTTGTGTTCGTATACAAAAATAAAGGCTAAAATTTGGGTGTAAGTATTTATTATCTCATGTGTTTTACATGAATCAATCCAGAATTCCCAAATTGAGCCTATTTATACCTCAATTATTCACTTATGAGACAAATATCAAGTAACTCATTTTTACCATAATATAAGATGAAATCATTAGAACATGAATCAATAATATGATAACCAAGACCCAAATTACGAACCTTCCTCTTCCTCTCATTGAAATTTATAGGAAAAACATTTCCTTCAGGTAACATTGTTTTAAAAAAATAGAATATTTGATCAGAACAACTATTTTAAAATCCATTATCTGATTTACACGCCCTAAATTTTACAAACACTTTATGTTTTCTTATCATGAATCCCGGATATAATTCATCCTTAGTGGACCTCAACAAGTTATAAAATTGAGATGGTTCCAACTTAGTAGTTAAATCTATACCATCATGTGTTTCAGTTTGTTGACAATATAGACATGCCATATCATGCACTAAATTTTAAAAACATGATTAATCTGGATTAAAATTATTAGTGTGTACTCTAGATGTATTTTAACTATATTGATACCAAAAAACATAAATTTTTTGAAAACCCAAACAAAATAGATTACCCCCAACATTTTCAAATGTTTCAAATGTCCTCGAGAACATTTTCGATAAGGAAACATAAAGTAAACTTCTAAAAAATGGGGGTTCAAAACCCATTGGGCGTAGGGTACTGTAGCAGTAATGTAATAGTGGTGGTATTGTTAATCAGCGAGTACTATAGCGGTGGCAGGACTCTGTAGTGGCAGCGGATACTGTAGCAGTCGAGTTATTATTCATAGAATGTTCCTTGGGCCAAAAGTTTGGGCCTGTGGACTATGTAATGGGATGAATTCTCACTGGACCTTTGGGTTATGTAATGGGTCTCCCTCTACCTAGTTAAAATAGGTATTTTCTTTTCTTTAAAAATAAAATGAGGCTTCAGCCCTGTAACACCCTGAAATTTTATGAAAACAATTCTTTCTAATTTCATTAATGTCTTGTGTTGTACGCTACACCAAAAGGAGCTTTCACAACACGCATCCTTGATTTTCCCTACATTACACGCAATCGCGACCTTCCTCGATAGCGTGTGTAGTACGCAATACCGAGTTTCACTAAACAACGATATGCTATTATTAAAACTAGCCGTTATGAATAGTAATAACCACCTTTTAAAATTTTAGAAATTTAAGCTCTAAAAATGGACTTCATTTTAGGATTCGGAGTATCGAATTTAGCCTAAGGTGAAATTTTGGTACTTTTCGGATAACTTTCATATTCTGATGAATAGTGAAAATTACTAAATTATAATTAAAAACAACTTTTTTAATCGAAATAATTAATAGTGATAAATTATTAATTTGAGTGGTTTGAAATTATATTTAGAATATATTTTTACAATTTAATACAATTTTGGTCATTGGATGTAATTTCACATTTAACCCAGTCATAAACAAGTGTCAATCTTTTGATGGTTATTATCTCTTAAAAACACGCTATTTGTTTTGATGACGTGAATTAATTTTCAAATTAATTAATGCAACTAATATGTTTTGAATTTGGTAAAATAGACATCATTTTTGAGTTCATAATATCAAATATATCTTAGGCCTAATTTTTGGTTTTTTTCTATAAACATTCATTTTTTTATGAATAGTGAAACCACTAATTGGTAGTTAAAAAAATGAATTTTTCAAAAAACATAATTTTACCGATTCTGTGAGTGGAATATCAAAATACCAAGACACATGATTGATGTTAGTAAGTAAAATGTGGTTCAATGAGATGAAAATAATTTTTTTGTGAATAGTAACTTTTTACTTTTTTTTTACCACGGTTAAAAGTAAATAGGGTAATTAAGGGTAAAAATGATATTTTTATTATTTAATTCAAAGAAGAGTTAAAAGAGTTAAAATCAATGTTTATTTACTAAAAAATTTTTAATATGAGGCTATACATAAGATAAATTCGACTATAAATATTCCTTAGAAATATAAAAATATTTCCTACATAATAGAATTTTATTTGTAATTTTTAGACATTAAATAATGTAATTCATTTATGACACAAAGATGATGAAGTAATTATCTTATTAATGAAATACTGACATAATTGATATTATAAATACGTAAATAAGTATAATTTGATAGTTTTTATGAATTGAACTAATTTTCTAGGTTAATATAACATGTTAAGGGTGTTTTAATTAACTTGGGTCGAAGTAATCATTCTGTTATGAGTTTCAAAAAAATCAACTATTGAATAGTGTCAAAATTGACATAAAATAGTTTTTAAAACAAATATTATATTATTAATTGTTATGTTATTCTTAAAAATTTAATGTTCGGCCAAATGACTTGGATAATTTTATATATATTAATTAAACACAACTTGGGGTTATCTTGGATGTATATGGTATGTTTATTAACTATATAATATAAAAATACAAAGTGACATGGTAAATGTCAATCAAATTAACTAAGAGTTAAAACTAAAAGATAAGGTTAATATAATGACCTAAACTTGTATAAATTCTATTGGATGAGAGGATTTCGACCCATCCCCACCTTAGCTTCTAAATAAATCAATTTGGAGCTATTTAAAACAGAATTTGGCTTTATAATAAAATAATATTTTTAGTTATTCCAAAGGTGCCCCTCTCTTCCCTTATAAAAGGGAACCTCCTCCCCCTCTTCCTCACACCACTTTGAGCCTTCAAGATTGGCCAACCCCTGCCAAATTCCCTTCTCCACTTCCCTAGAAACATCCTAGAGGTTCTGGTCTTCCTCAAAGAGCAATTTTAGTGCCCTAAAAGAATTTCTCAAAGAGGCGCTTCAAAGAATAGGTAATGCCCGTTACCGATTCTTTCATCTTTATTTCTTCTTCCACTTCTTCTTCTTAGTTTGTTTCATTATGAAGTAAAAACATCAGTATCACTTATATAATTATATGTTATTATAATTATGAAACAACCTTATTTCACTATCTATCCATCCTATGGAAAATGAAATGACCGCGCATGTGTACGTACGGAATACCGTCTCCATGCTGTGGAGTAATCTATTTTCCACCACCACCTTACTTGGATGGGTATAATGGTGTAAATAATGACTATATATGACTATTATAAAGTGATATTTATTCTGAAATAGTATACATACACTCCAATACAATTCCACGATCATAGGAATGATATCATCACTCGTGCGTACGTACGGAATACCGTCTCCACGATGTGATGCGACTAGTTCTACATGATCTTCATTTCATAATGATTATATAAATGAATTGAATGAATGAATATGATATATATTATACTAATACCATTATGGAAATGAGGTATCTATAACCTAAAGTGAAGAATAAGAATTTATTCGACAAAACACGCATAAGAACAAAAAGTTATAAACACCCGAATAACAAGTAGCAATGAAATATTACTACTAAGAAGCTAAGAATATGAAAATATATGATGTCATAAAAATAAGTATGATTCTAGAATAAGTAAATAACATTATTTAAATCATTATACAGGAGGTTCGGACATGTACAAAGCATATCGGACCAAAGGTAAGGGAAAATATCACAATCTCATTTTTATCCGAGATTGTTTATACTTTAGTATTTACTGGGGTGTATTTTATCATCCACATCCATGTTTCCTTAATATGTAATATTATTTCCATCCACCTAAAATTGTTTAAATCCAATTTTACCCTTCGGTGAGTTTTTAGTAAAGGATATGAAATGAATCTTTTTTCGTTTTTCGTACGAGGTACTTTTTGAATTTTCTGACAAAAGTACGAAGAATGTTTTTTTAACTTATATATAATGAATAAATTTTTAAAACATTATTTCCAAGAATCTTCCTTTAAAAGTTTCCAAGTTTATTTTTAATCAACTTCTTTTAGTTTAAAATTGTATGACATTTTAATAATGGAAAAATGTTTTTGAAGTAGAAAGGATATTTTCCTCAAGAATGGAGTTCAAGTGCTTTATCAAAATTATTTTTCCATCTAAGATAATATAGGGTTATATTTCTATCCCTATTATTAAATTGATTTGATTATGTTGTGATGGAATTATTTTTATGAATTCCTTTATCTTATATGAATTGTTTTATGATTTCTTGTTGTTCAAGAATCCCATTTTTATTACATGGGTTATGCAATGATGTATGATTTACGATTTTGTGGCACACATAAGAATGGTATCATTATGAGATGGGTGGGACCTATATCTCCCTCCAATTCATTGGGTAAAGATTTTATATCTCATGATATAGACATGGCATGAATGGTAGGTTATACCGGTTCAGTAAAACAAGACTAAAACGAGGGTGACTCGGTTCAGAAATGGACTTTGTCCACTAAGATAGTCTTGACTAATAAGATATGATTCTCTATGATTATGTGTGTATGCCACAAAGTTTCATGTTTTAAGTTATGATTATTGGGATTTCATTTCACTACTATAATTTATCCCATGTTATGAAATTATGCTCTATTTTGCAGGTTAAGATTTCCAAATGTTATGTTCTTATGAATATGATGTGATTGATATTTCTTTTTTTTACCCTTACTGAGAATTTGAGCTCACCCTTTTATGTTTTCTTTTCCCCAGGATATAAAGAAAGGTTTTAGGTAAAAAAAGGAAGATCTTTATGGGAGATGTTGAAGATCTTTCACCATGATTAGAAGATTATATTCCGAGTTTCCAAAGACACTAAACTATTACGATCCTTGTGTGTGTGTTTTTGTTATGTACTAAGTATTCTGCAAAAGTAATGTAATGTCTATGTACGTCAAGCTTCGGGGCTCTATAGTTGGTATCAATGGAAAAGTTTAGTCAGCCTTTCGAAACTAGGATGCGAAAATGTTAGTGATATCCCTAGAGATATTTCTAAGGTATGTCTAGGGATATCTCTAAGGTTAAGTATACGTATAGTTTATAGTCCTAGAATTGTGCTAACGATCTTAGTATTTATCCTAAGATGTTAGATATTGAGGTTAATCCCCCTTTATTATGTTGTTTTCCCTAGCATGATTTTTTCCTCTCACACTATTCTTTTTGGGTTTTAGATGATGGATGGAACCCGAAAGAACCGTGTTGATCAATACAATGGAAAATGCAATGATTGTCCTCCTGAACAAACAAATGTTATGGGAGATGGAGTGAAAAATATTATTGTTATACTTACACAAGCTATGAACCATACTGGACTTCCAAATGAGTAGAGAAGGGAACAATATTCTATTGAGTCCTTCATGAGGAAACATCCACCTTCTTTCAGTGGGTGTTCTGATCCACTTGTTGCTGAACAATGGATCAGTACCACTGAAAAGATATTTTCAGTTCTTCAATGTTCTGAACATGATAAAGTCATCTTAGCAGTATATCATTTGGAACTTGAAGCTGATCAATGGTGGAATCTTATCAAGAATACGATGCAAAGAGATGAAATTTAGTCCATGTAATGGGAAGAGTTCAAGAACTTATTTTTAAATAACTACTTCCCCCGTATTCTTCGAACAAAGATGGAGAAGGAGTTTCTTGAACTGAAGAAAAAGGATGATGAATCTATTGGTGTATACGAAGTGAATTTTACAAGGCTTGCAAGGTATGCATCTGGCTTTATCATCTAAACTGAAAGTAAAGTTGATCCATTCTTCAGTGGCTTAAAACCAAATCTTCAAAGGGCATTAGCTATAAGAGACTTCAGTAGCTATGAAGAAATTATGCGTTGTGCTATCAAGGTAGAAATATAATTTGGTGTTACTTATCCATCTAGTAGTTTTGACAAGAAATGAAAGATGGAGTTCAAGGAGAAATCTCAGAATAATGGTGAAAAGAAGATGAATGTTTCCTTCTGATCAAAGTGTGGAAAGAAGCATGGTGGAGATTTTCTTAAAGGGACAAGTAAATGTTTCAAATGTGTAAAGGAAGGTCATCGGGCATTTGACTGCCACAATGATGGGAAGAAGATGTCTAATGATGCAAAAAAAGGAAGGGATACACATAATGAACCTACTACACTTCAATGTTTCAAGTGCAAGGAGATGGGACATTATGCCAATAAATGCCCTAATCCAAGGGTTAGTGATGATCGACATGAGAAACCACTTAAGGCAAAGGATAAAGGGAAGTCACATGCGATCACCATTGATGATGTTGAATATGACAACGATGTGGTGGAATGATTAAGTGTTTATGTAATGGGATTCCAAAATAATGTTGAGTATTGGAATATTTATGTATTGGTCTATTGTGGTCTTCAATAATTTTATACCGGTAACCATGGAAAGTGATTGAGATATTTTTGGAAAAAAGCTGATATGTGCATAATGATGGTAAAATGAGAAAATGACATATTTGACAGTATTCATGAGCTCATGATTGATATAAGGACTAAGGGAAATCATGGTTTGAGTTTATAAAATTTTGAGGATTTTGGTATATGGAAAGTGTTAACTTTTAACTGCATTAATGTTTTCACTAAGGTTCAATGTGTATTCAATTTTCAAGAGAATACATGATTAAGGCCTTCGAATGTTTGGAATGTGACCAACAAGACATATCTCATGATATACGGGGATCAAAGATGGTATTAACATGCTTGTTATATGAACTCTTTGGTAATCGTTTTCACTATAATATGAGATTGGATAGCAGTATTATGGATAAGCCTAAAGATTGGAATGGACTATGTTGGACATAAGTTAGTATTGTTTAAGGATAAAAGTTTTTTCGATATTATTGATGGGATGTTATAGTACTGTAGTTTTAGAAAAAGGCCAACCTGCAGGATGGGCGACATCCCATCGCGTCGGACAAGGCTGTGGGAATCGAACCCACAACCGCAGTGCGACTGGCCTTTATCGCCTACCACTGGCCTACAGGAAGTCCCTGTTTAGTAGAAACTAGTTTTATTATATTAAACAGTATGATATATGAAGTATAAGTCCATTTTAGGAACCATATATGATTAATCTCACTATAGGTCGACTTATGTATATTTAATAACTTTTTCTAACCTTTTGTTTGAGATAGATGGAATGACCCGTCATTCTATCACATGATCTGCTAACACTTCACGAATAACAAATTTAACATCATTTCTTTAAGAGATGAAGTGGAAATTGTTTAAGACATGAACAATAGTGATATTGTACCAAAATAAAGTAAGTATTTATTCTAATTCAAAATTTTCACCTTTAGCGAAATGATATTGAAACCCAAAAATGTTGTTCTAGTTCCCTTATATCCGATGAATCAGATGGTACCTTGGATCATCACAAATCTATGGATTTGTGATTGCGGGATTTTCCATAGCCATGTTCTCTACCACTCTCCATCAGAACATGAAGGTTAGATTTCTCTTCAATATCCATATTTTCATCTATGTGGAAACCCAATGATTAGTTTATTTGGGTAACTGTTACTTTTCATACATTTGTTTTTAAATATTGGTTTTGGTATTCCTTTTTGCGATGTGGGTTTCTATTAAAGAAACTTTCAAGGAGTAAACCATTTATAACCCCGACGAATTTTGAGGGAGAAATTAATTTTAAGGGGGGTAGAATGTAACACCCTGAAATTTTATGAAAAATATTCTTTTTAATTTCATTAATTTCTTGTGTTGTATGATACACCAAAAGGATATTGCACAACACGCATCCTTGACTTGCCCTGCATTACATGCAATCGCGACCTTCCTCGATAGCGTGTGTAGTACGCAATACCGAGTTTCACTAAACAACGATATGCTATTATTAAAACTAGCCGTTATGAATAGTAATAACCACCTTTTAAAATTTTAGAGATTTTAGCTCTCAAAATGGACATCATTTTTGGATTCGGAGTATCGAATTTATCCTAAGGTGAAATTTTGGTACTTTTCGGATAACTTTCATATTCTGATGAATAGTGAAAATTACAAAATTATAATTATAAATAACTTTTTTAATCGAAATAATTAATAGTGATAAATTATTAATTTTATTGGTTTTAAAGTATATTTAGAATATATTTTTACAATTTAATACAGTGTTGGTCATTGGATGTAATTTTACATTTAAACTAGTCATAAACAAGTGTCAATCTTTTGATGGTTATTATCTCTGAAAAACACGCTATTTGTTTTGAGGATGGGAATTAATTTTTAAATTAATTAATTCAACTAATCTGTTTTGAATTTGGTAAAATAGACATCATTTTTGAGTTCATAATATCAAATATAGCTTAGGCCTAATTTTTGGTATTTTTCTAGAAACTTTCATTTTTTTTATGAATAGTGAAACCACTAAGTGGTAGTTAAAAAAATGAATTTTTCATAAAACTTAATTTTACCGCTTCTGTGAGTGGCATTTCAAAAATCCGAGAGACACGGTTGATGTTAGTAAGTAAAATGTGGTTCAATGAGATGAAAAGAATTTTTTGGTGAATAGTAACTTTTTACTTTTTTTACCACGGTTAAAAGTAAATAGAGTAATTAAGGGAAAAAATGATATTATTATTATCTTAACACATGTCCTAATTCTATTGGACAAGTTTAATTCGATCAAAAACAACCTTAGGAATAAAATATGACCAATTTGGCCCACTTGGATTAGATTAGGAAATTTATTATTATTTAATTCAAAGAAGAATTAAAAGAGTTAAAATCAAAGTTTATTTACTAAAACATTTTTAATATGAGGCTATACATAAGATAAATTCGACTATAAATATTCCTTAGTAAAATAAAAAGATTTCCTACATAATGGTATTTTATTTGTAATTTTTAGACATTAAATAATGTAATTTATTTATGACACAAAGATGATGCAGTAATTATCTTATTAATGAAATACTGATATAATTGATATTATAAATACCTAAATAAGTATAATTTGAGACTTTTCATGAATTGAACTAATTTTCTAGGTTAATATGACATGTTGGGATTGATTTAATTAACTTGGGTCGATGTAATCATTCTGTTATAAGTTTCAAAAAAATCAACTATTGAATAGTGTCAAAATTGACATAAAATAGTTTTTAAAACAAATATTATATTATTAATTGTTATGTTATTCCTAAAAATCTAAGGTTCGGCAAAATGACTTAGATAAGGTTATAGATATTAATAAAACACAACTTGGGGGTCTCTTCGATATATATGGTAAGTTTATTAACTATATAATATAAAAATACAAATTGACATGGTAAATGTCAATCTAATTAACTAAGAGTTAAAACTAAAAGATAAGGTTAATATAATGACCTAAACTTGTCTAAATTATATTGAATGAAAGGATTTCAACCCATACCCACCTTATCTTAGAAATAAATCAATTTTGAGCTATTTAAAAACGAATTTGGCTTTATAATAAAATAATATTTTTAGTTATTCCAAAGGTGCCCCTCTCCTCCCTTATAAAAGGGCACCTCCTCCCCCTCTTCCTCACACCAATTTGAGCCTTCAAACTCGGCCAAAGCCTGCCAAATTCCCTTCTCCACTTCCCTAGAAACATCCTAGAGGTTCTGGTCTTCCTCAAAGACCAATTTTAGTGCCCTAAAAGGAGTTCTCAATGAGTCGCTTTAAATAAAAGGTAATGCTCGTTACCGATTATTTCATCTTTATTTCTTCTTCCACTTCTTCTTCTTAGTTTGTTTCATTATGAAGTAATAACATCAGTATCACTTATATAGTTATATGTTATTATAATTATGAAACAACCTTATTTCACCATCTATCCATCCTAAGGAAAACGAAATCACCGCACGTGCGTACGTACGGAATACCGTCTCCACGCCGTGGTGTAATCTATTTTCCACCACCACCTTACTTGGATGGGTATAATGGTGTAAATAATGACTATATATGACTATTATAAAGTGATATTTATTGTGAAATATTATACATACACTCCAATACAATTCCACGATCATAGGAACGATATCATCACTCGTGCGTACATACGGAATACCGTCTCCACAATGTGATGTGACTCGTTCTAAATGATATTCATTTCATAATGATTATATAAATGAATTGAATGAATGAATATGATATATATTACACTAATACCAGTCTGGAAATGAGGTATCTATAACCTAAAGAGAATAATAAGAATTTATTCGACAAAACACGCATAAGAACAAAAAGTTATAAACACCCGAATAACAAGTAGCAATGAAATATTACTAATAAGAAGCTAAGAATATGACCATATATGATATCATAAAAATATGTATGATTCTAGAATAAGTCAATAACAGTATTTAAATCATTATACTGGAGGTTCGGACTCGTACAAAGCATATCGGACCTAAGGTAAGGGAAAATATCACAATCTCATTTTTATCCGAGATTGTTTATACTTTAGTATTTACTGGGGTGTATTTTATCATCCACATCCATGTTTCCACAATATGTAATATTATTTCCATCCACCTAAAATTTTATAAATCCAATTTTACACTTCGGTGAGTTTTTAGTAAAGGATATGAAAGGAATCTTTTGTCGTTTTTCGTACGAGGTACTTTTTGAATTTTCCGACAAAAGTACAAAGAATGTTTTTTTAACTTATATGGTATGAATGGATTTTTAAAACATTATTTCCAAGAAGATTCCTTTAAAAGTTTCCAAGTTTATTTTTAATCAACTTCTTTTAGTTTAAAATTGTATGAAATTTTAAGAAAGGAAAAATGTTTTTGAAGTAGAAAGTATATTTTCCTCAAGAATGGAGTTCAAGTGCTTTATCAAAATTATTTTCCATCTAAGATAATATAGGGTTATATTTCTATCCCTATTATTAAATTGATTTGATTATGTTGTGATGGAATTATTTTTATAAATTCCTTTATCTTATATGAATTGTTTTATGATGTCATGTTGTTTATGAATCCCATTTTTATTACATGGGTTATGCAATGATGTATGATTTAAGATTTGGTGTCACACATAAGAATGGTATCATTATGAGATTGGTGGGACCTATATCTCCCTCCAATGCATTGGGTAAAGATTTTACATCTCATGAGATAGACATGGCTGGAATGGTAGGTTATACCGGTTCAGTGAAACATGACTGAAACGAGGGTGACTCGGTTCAGAAATGGAATTTTTCCACTAAGATAGTCTTAGAAATGAGTCTTGACTAATAAGATATGATTATCTATGATTATGTGTGTATTCCACAAAGTTTCATGTTTTAAGTTATGATTATTGGGATTTCATTTCACTACTATGATTTATCCCATGTTATGAAATTATGCTCTCTTTTGTAGGTTAAGATTTCTAAAATGTTATGTTCTTATGAAAATGATGTGATTGATATTTCTTTTGTTTACCCTTACTGAGCATTTGAGCTCACCCTTTTATGTTTTATTTTCCCCAGGATATAAATAAAGGTTTTAGGTGAAAAAGAAATATCTTTATGGGAGATGTTGAAGATCTTTCACCACGATTAGAAGATTATATTTCGAGTTTCCAAAGACACTAAACTATTACGATCCTTGTGTGTGTGTTTTTGTTATTACTAAGTACTCCGCAAAAGTAATGTAATTTCCATGTACGTAAAGCTTCGGGTCTCCATAAGCCCCCACCTTAAAAAAATAATGTTCCCTTCTGAAACAAATTCTAGTTTTTATGATGTGAATGATAAAAAAAGATTCAACACCCTTAATATATATATGATATAACTAGAACCATTGGATTTTTATATTGATTTATCAATGCACGGTTATCTAATAATGACTATTGTTGACTTTCTTATTTATATTTCGGTAAAAAATATAAAATAATTAATTTTTTAATAATTTGATATAAGGAAAACAGTATCCAAAAAAGAGAAGAAAAATAAATTCCCATTTCTAGAAATTTATAATAATTTTGAATATTTCCTAGTTATTTAAAGTATTTTTAAAATTTATACTAATTTATATTAATTACCACAAATTATTAGTAATTAAATCTATTTAATACAAATTAAAGGTGGCACAATTTCAAACAGATTAGTGGAAGCTATTTTTCCTGACCACTCATATCCTTTCAAATTTATCTAACTGAAATTATTGTGAAAAATCTACTTTGACGTACAAAAATCCATTTTCATATGAATGAGATTGGATAGAAGGGATTCCTTGCAATGTTTCTCTCTATTCTCGTGCTTATGATAATCCATATCCACACATCAGAGTAGACGTTTCATCATGATTTCACTGGGAAAAAGTGGATAGGTGATGAGTCATCATACAAAAGAGCCACTTTTTCCAAAAGGGTTATCTCCTTGATACATTCTCTATATGAAATCATCCTGAAAAATTTTCTCCATCGTAAACATATCTATTTTCATATTTAGGACAATAGTGAGAAGGAAGAACTCACCAAACTTCTCTCCATTACCATGTATAAAAAAATGGATATCTGTATGTGGGATCATATTTTTTATGAGTATTTAAATGGGATAATGTTACACAGAGATTAGCTTCCAGGAAAAAAAGATGATGCTAATCTGTTGGAAATTGTGCCAATTTATTAGTAAGTATTAATCCACTAGTAATTGTGTCAATGTTATACTAATTATTCATATTTTTTACGAATTATTTTTATTTATACCTAATAATTTAAATTTCTTTTTAATAAATTGTGTTTATTTCTAACTATTACAAACTATTGTTAATTAATAATAATTATTACTATTTACTATCAATTATTACTAATTATTACTAATTATTTTATTTATTACTAATTATTACCTATTAATAGTATTTATTACTAATTATAAATAATATTTACTAATTATTCAAAATTATTACTAAATATTCGTAATTATTACTAAATATGAATCATTATTATTAATTAGTAATAATTATTCATATTTATTACTAATTATTCATATTAATTACAAAATTATCCTATTTGTTACTTATAATTCATATTTATTCCTAGTTATTCCCAATTATTCCCAATTATTCCCATTTATATCTAATTATTCATATTTATTACTAATTATACATATTTATTACAAATTATCCATATTTATTTCAAATTATTACTAATTATTACTAATTATTCGAAATTCATATAAATTATAACTAAATATTACCAATTATAACTATTTATAACTTATTATTAATAATTTTTACAAATTTTTGCTAATTATTACTAATTCTTCTTAATTATTACTAATCATTGTTAATTATTCCTAATTATTTGTAATTATTCGTAATTATTGCTTATTATTTTTAATTATGGCTAGTTATTCCTAATTATTGCTAATAATCCTAAATTATTACTAATTTATGCTAATTATTGCTAATTATTACTAAGTATTACTAACTATTCCTAACTATAACTAATTAATACAAATTATTAATAGTTATTAATAATTATTGCTAATTTTTAATAATTATTACTATTTATTTATAATTATTACTAATTATTACTAATTGATACTAATTTTTCCCAATTATTTGTATTTATTACTAATTATTCCTATATTGTGCTAATCATTTTAATCATCAGTAATTATTACTAATTTTTAATAATTATTACTAATTATTAAAAATTATCAATAATTATTACAAATTATTCCAAATTATTAGTAATTATTCATATGTATTACTAATTATTCATAATTATTACTAATTATTCCTTATTATTCCTAATTATTACTCATTACTACTAGGTGTTCCTAACTATTACTAATTTTACTAATTATTACTGACTGTTACTAATTATTACTAATTATTAATAATTATTACTAATTATTTCTAATTATTGCTAATTACTACATATTATTACTAATTATTTTTAATTATTACAAATTATCAGCAATTATTAATAATTATTACTAATTACTCCTAATTTTTCTTATTTATTACAAATTATTCATATTTATTACTAATTATTACTAATTAATAAATAATTATTACTAATTAGTACAAATTATTTCAAATTATTGCAAATTATTGCTAATTATTATTAGTTAATGATAACTAATTCAAGTTATTTCTAATTATTGTTAGTTATTGCTAATTGTTTCTAATTATTGCTAATTATTTCCCATTATAGCTCAATATTTATAATTATTACAAATCATTACTAATTATTCATAATTATTCCTAATTATTCCATATTATTCCTAATTAATTATAATAATTCCTAATTATAACTTATAATTACTAATTATAACTAATTGTTAGTAATGATTCTTAATTATTCAAGTTATTACTAATTATTCCTAATTATTACTAATTATTCTCAATTATTACTAATTATTACTTATTGTTACTAATTATTCTTAATAATTACAAATTATTGCTAATTATTTCTAATTATTACTAGATATTACTAATTATTCATATTTATTACTCGTTATTATTAATAATTACTTCTTATTCGTATTTATCACTAGTTATTACTAATTATTACTAATTATTGCAACTTATTACTAATTACCTATAATTATTACTTATTCATGCTAATAATTACTAATTTATCATTGTTATTTCTAATTTTTACTAATTTTTTCTAATTATCACTAATTTTTAATTTTTTCCAATTATTACTAATTATCATTAATTATTACTAATTATGAATAATTATCACTTATTATTACTAATTATGACTATTTTTTAATAATTATTAACAATTTGTCTAATTAATACTATTGACTAATAATAAATAATATTTAATATAATAACTATTAATTAATACCAACTAATACTAATCAAACGCAATTATTAGTAATAATAAATAATGATAAATATAAAGTTCTAATTCTAATGTAATTTAATTTCAACTAATTAACAGTACTTATAACTAATAAAAAATAAAATGAAATAACTATAAAATAAAAGATAAAGATAAATTCCATAAAATTGAATCATTCGTAGGATGCAAGAGGTGAATATTGATTGGATCAAGAATCTTTAACTTTCAAAAAATTTGTGAGAGAAATGTAATTAGGGAGGGGGAGAGGGAGAGAGGAGTTGATATATGATTGGATTAAGAAAAAATTAGCTGGGTCTATATACTGGTTAGCGTATCTACTCTGGGAATATTTCTAATGGATACCATCACAAATACCTACACCTTGAATTATTAGGGGTGGTAGTTAGAAACATATTTATGATGAAACCCGTCGCAAATCCCCACCTTCTGACACACTACTTTCTATTGGTGATAAACCCCATCACAAATACTAAAAAACTCTATCGGGTATTTTCAATGGGTACAAATGTCCATCGCAAATACCCTTCCCGCATTTTGGCATACAAATCACACCAAACCTATTCCGATGGGACCCCTCCCCATCGCAAATATGAACTTTTCCCATAGTTTTCAACAGAACCAAAATATCAAACATAAATATGTATAATTTAATCTAAATATACCCAGATCCAAAATCATAACATAAAAATTATCTATGATGATATTATCTTCTTACAACTACATTCGTTTTTTGATAATAAGATACCAAAAAAATGAAATGTTTGAAATTATAGTACCTCACTAAAAGTATTCTTCCAACATCTAAGGAATATTTTGTGTAGAAACAAGTGGGTTACAAAACAATATCATGGAATATAAGATATTAAAACAAAGAAGGATGTTCTGAAACTATAAATACATAATTATAATGTATAGAATAATGAAATACTATCCAATTTCTCACTATAAATCACCTTGATCATAGTTGATCTTTATGAACAAAACATAAACTCAAAATAGAACACAAATAATAAACTTTATATGTTTCATAAATAGTCCTACTCCATGAGAGAAAGATTGTTGGATTATTTAGAATTGAAAGAGGCAGAGAACTATTATAAGTTTTAGACAAGTGACCCTGGGTGAATATAATAAAAAAATTCTATCTAATTGATTAAGCAGGAAGTCCTTCTAATATTCATAAGAAATCCCAACTTAACTATGGTCATCGACAGATTCCCACCCTATGCGTCACAATATCTTTTGATCCCCACTTAATGGTGTAAGAAATTATATTAAATATTATAAAGGCACATTAAGAAAAATATGTCACCTTTTTAAGCTCTAGGTTATGTTATACATAAATATATTTATTCATAAAAAATTATATTTTATTCTTATATTGTTCCATAATTTATAATTAGTAACCCCCAATAAGACCAATTGGATTCCTAGACATCTCTAGTTCCACTAAACTCTCACCATTAATTTCTGTATCATGCCTTTTGTAATCACACATTTTTGAAGTTAATTTTATTAAGCCCGAGATTAACTATCACCTCTACACTCAATAGTATTAATTAATCCTAATCATAATTACTTTGCCATAATTATGATTAGTTAACAGTGTTCGTGATTTCTTAATTCAGATTTAATTTTTTTTACTTAATTAATATTTTGATTGCTTGTGGTTAGATAATCGAAATTATGATTTTTTATTTATTATTAAGATTTTTTTATCCTAATTAGTATTACTTAATCTTAATTATATTTTTCAATCACCTTGATTAGTAAATACTAATACTAATTTATATCACAAAATCCAAATCGTGATTAATTAATCCTAATTAAAAATATAAAATCCGAATTAGGATCACTTATCCCTAATTATGAATACCGATTTCAAATTATGATTAAATAACCCTAATTACCACTACTTATACATAATCATTATTACATAATCAAAATTTTGATAATCTAACCATACTTCTGATTATGTAATCCTAGTTATGAATAATTAATCATAATATTAATTAATTACACTTAATCACAATTCCATAATCCAAATATTGATTACTTAATCCTTATTAATATTAGATTTTCCAAACTATAGTTAGTTAATATTATTTTTTTTATTAGTTATATAAAATTAAATATATGATTAGATAATCCAAAATTTTAATGGATAATCATACTTATGATTTATTAATCAAATTTTTGATTATATAGTCATAATTAATATAAATTACTTTTATTTATGTTTATTAATCGTAATAATGATTTTTTAATGATATTTTTTTTAATTTTAATTAATTATAACTTCCATATACAAATTATGAATACTTAATCCAAATTATAATTACATAATTTTGCTTGTTTAAACAATTTTTATTAATTATTCTAAATCATGTTTTGTTATTTTTATTTATGTTGAAGAGAACCTCTAAAATCATAATCACAACTTAATTTATAATATATATTATTGCTAATAAATTTTTATTTTCACTATAATTTTTAATTTATGAATTATATAAAAATTATAAATTCATTTATTTCTCCATAAAAAAAAATACAACACTTTTTTATAATTAATAAGACTTAATTCATCCTAATTACATTTAGCCCCCAAACCTGTTTGCCAGCCAGAACTATACTCAGGACCATTTGACCACTTGGCCATAAGTGTGCCACCATGTATGCTAAATACTATCAACTAGAAGTGAGGGTGTAAATAGGTGACAATTGGGTGATTCTATCCTCTATTGGTGATAATAATAATGGTCTATTGAGAAATTTACAGTGGGAGAAATATCATAATAATACAGATGAAATGACACACCAAATCATAAACACAATGAAGTATCATCAGTGAAGAAAAATAAATCCATACATATAATCAGAGAATAAAACACAATTTGGTGCTAAGAATTCATATATAATAGGTTATACAAAATAGAAGATAAACATTATATTCACCCTTGGATGGGAATCGATACAAACACATAAAAAGCATGATGATCAAAAAAGGAAACTTGGAATTAAACTCTAAATGATGAAATAACCTCAAATGTACATTTCTATACATACCATGAGAAAGGTCTAACTTTACCACTAGGGTCCACCTCCTGATATTGGTATCTTGCCTGATCATAGACACACTAAGTCCATGTGTTTCCTAAATGGCCGGTATAGTGTGTGAGAATATATATTATTATTCCACCGCCCACATATGACTAACGTAGATGTATGATTATATAGGTGTTTACAAAATATAAACTACTAGGTATCACATGAATAATAAATAAATAACCTGGTTTAGTTGTGATTAACCACCACTATGAAGCAATCACCTAATTCACCTATCATCAATAATTTCTAAATTGAATCCCCCGATTTTATATATATCATAAAACATCTATCAATATATATATGTGTCTGTGTGTGTGTGTTTTTTTGTGTGTGTGTGTTTATTGGTGGGGATCATTGAAAAAAAATATCAATGCATCCCCTAATGAGAATTCATACTAGGTGATCCCCAAGGTTTCAAATCTATAGTATCACCTGACACCTCATTCCCTCAACCATGTAACTTAGTGTCCAAATGGTACGCCCATTCATAATTCTCATAGCCCCTCAGACCCCAGCACATATGTCCTTCTCTACAAAAAACTCCACTTTTGAGGTATATTTATATTTTTCAACCCATATATAATCATCGTTAGCTCAAAGCATGATGTTCGAGGCACAATTATTATTATCCTCCCACTAACATGGCCCAATGGAATCAAGAAATACTATGTTCCATAGCCCCAAACTAATAGTCTCATAACCATGAACTAATGGTTCATCACTATCCATGTGGATTTCTATTAAAATCAAGTTTACCCTCACTAATGCTCAACACCATCATAAGATCAACCCAACGATGACCTCTACCCACATTAGTGGTCAATGCAACCTTGACCTATGTACTATATATGTGCATTGTACACCAAAAGTTTGTTTTCCAATAACAGTGAGATGAATTTACCAAAAAAAACCTAATCCACATCATCTGAGATTCTCATTCTAGTGAGACCATGCCACTCATTCTGATGGTCAACTATATCTCAAATCACATGGGCCATTACCTTATCTTCATGACCCCATAACCTTAATTCGATGACCATATCACCTCAACCTGTGATAAAAATCACACATATATAAATATCAGACTCCTCAAACCAGAAAAATTATATCACCTCAGTCATGGGGATTGGTATCACCTCAATCCTTAGACCAACACTGAAATGTCCCTACAGAAACAAGAAATTCAATAAACAAATTTAATTTATTTTAAATGAGACACCCTAAACTATCTTCCCATGTTGTCTAACTATTCTCACCAGGATTATACCATTTTTACTCAAGGATTTATATTCCCATATAGATCTCATTTGATTAATTTAATAATAAATGTCAATTATTAAATTATTAGGGTCTATATCATATAAACCAATAGTTCTCTCAAGGATTCAAACATGATAAATCTACACATGCATGGAATAATATAGGTAACACCTACCTCATACAGGTATAGGTTTTTTTGTCTAATAACCTCCTCTAACATGATTCAAATTAGAAAAAGTAAATAATTTTTATTAATTCATTGAAATTATTGTAATGAATCTTCCATGTATTTAGTTCATGATATAGTGACTATTATGAATAAATGAATTTAATGGATCGAATACCTTACCTGTGTGGTTCCAAAATGGGAAATAAATATTAGATTGATGTTCAAATGATAGAGATCCTTCAAATCCTAGGGGGAGAAAAAAACATGGTGATCTCCTTTAGAAGTTAATGGGGTGGAGTAGAAAATAGGAGGAAAAGTGATAAATTGATATAAGGGAAAATCTATAAATTTACCCATTATAATGAACACCATTGTTTTGTTAACAATGGAAAAACCGTGAAACACCCACTTTCTTAGAACCTCCCCTATCGTGGGTTAAGCACACAGTTTTCCAAACCATAATCAGTTCACATGACTCCACTATTATATAATTTATAATTGTATTAGATGCCTACGTGCTACAACTGAAACGATATTTTAAACTATACCTAGTGATGAAAGAGGGTAACACATTTACACTTGGGAGGCCACATGATTTTTTCAAATAGCAGTCCCCTATCTACACATAATGAAAAATGTTTCATGTGACCTCCGACACAACCGAAAACCAACCAAAACCATTGGAAAATTTTTCATCCTTTAAATAATTCTAAAAAGGTCTTTGGTCAAATAAAATCATGGAATTACGTTCCAAATATCAAGAAAAATATTTCTCTGACTACCAAAATTCAAAAACTCAAATGGTTAGAGGATTTCAACACTCTACAAAAACTATAGACATTACAATATTCCAACCATAACATAGATCATACACATGTTATAAAGCATTACCCAAACATTGTACCAAACTTATCAATATCGTTTTAAACAACCCGATCTACTTCATTCATGAAGTCCTAAGTCGAATTCGGTTAATGTGCTTTCTGCAATAGGAGTTACCTACCTTATAGCATCCCAACCTAAAAAATCAAAATTATAATTGTTCTCGAACTATCCATGGAATCAAGGTCCTCATGTGATGCATATTAACCCATACATCACATCAGGTTCTCAAATCGTGATAATATCATATCTAACACAAACCATGTACAACATCTCATCAGATTCCCACAACCATTCTTGGTGCCATATACTTCAAATTAATAATTCATCACAATTATTCTCATTAATTATACTACTGCCCTAAACCTCGTATATATATATATATATATATGTATGTATATATATCATGAATGAAAGCTGATTCTAACCTAGAAACCAGAACCTGGATAGTCTATATACAATATTTGTTTTCCTGGAAACCCATTTATGGTATAATCCTGATATAAAAAGACGCTTGGTAATTCCCATCATAATGACATGCCTTTAACTTTTAAATAGCTCTCCTGCCAAAATTACACAAATAATCTCTTCCATGTCCACCTGGACTAATGTTCAACTAACTGAGGCATGGAATCACTTTGGTGGTTCACCATCCAATAGCCTCTAACCCTATCTCTTATCCTAGTATGTTTTCCATGTCGTCATCATGCATCCAAGTCCCATCTACAATCTATAGGTACAACTCCCAGTCCAACCTTAGATCCGTGAGTCTATCGATTCTATGGCTCCTAGATTTCCAGAATATATTCCTATATAAACTCTCGATATGGAACATCTGAAAACATACCCAGAACACTTTTGGAGGCCCCTATAACTATGTATGGGCATGTATAGTCTACCCACAATTTGGTAACATGGATATATATCCACTCCATGGTTGTCTACATAGATCTTTGGCCTATCTACCCTTAAGTAATTCATCTTGAAACAACTTCCTACTACATAATCTGTTACCACTAAAATCTCATGAAATTATCACCCAGCTCAAATATGATCATTTATTATAATTCTTCCTAGGTTATCAGTGTCCAATTTTGTACCTTTATGAATGATTATACCTTGAATAATCTTATCTGTACACAAATGGCAAGTGGTAAACCATCCTTGAAACACTTCAACCTCTAGGTGTTGTCACCCATCATTCTGGATTCAAAATGTGACAATTTTATGAATATTCTATAATATTATAGGATGGAGTATTCTAGATGGGGGTTCAATAAATCATGTTCCCTCTCCTCCCTCAGTGTCTCATAGAATAAATACTCGAAGAACCTGGCCTTAATGTCCTTCCATGCAGGTCCCACATTTTTTCATGCCTAAAATTATATGTCCCACAAGCATTATTTGAAACCTCAGAGGATATATATTTTCATTTTAACCCTCTAGAATGGGGGTGTCTAGAGCATGTAAAAGATTGTATGTTCTACCTTAATCAAAAAATTTTCCACCTGCTATCATCTCTCGCCCTGAAATAGTAGTGGGTGCTGCGAATGGAAATCAAAATATAGATATTACATCGACGGATCTACTCCCTGATCTCCAATTTTGATTCCCTGGAAGTCCTAAATATGGATTTCTCTAATCATACCATTATTAAATGTCCTGAAAAATTCCTTTTCATTTGGTTGTCCCACCTATATCAGAACTAGTACTTGAGAATAAATATGTGGATCATGATTTTCCTGACCCTCCAGGGACACACCCAACCCTTAGGGACCTCAACCTGTTCATGGTTAAGAAAGACCATATCAAATCCATCCAGATGATCCACTAGAATCCATTTATGGGATATCATTCTTTATACCAATATCATTGTATGAAAATGGAAATAATATATATATATAATAGATACATAAATTTGTATCAAGAAGTGAAATATCATCACCCTTAAACTCCCTCATTGAAACCATGTCACACTACAACCAACTTCATGTCCTCTTACCCACCATTATCAGGGTCATGTATTAAGACTATCATATAATAATGGTCCACTTCTTTCATCCATCTGAGTTAGGCATCACATATTAGCAGAGTTAGCTGATTATAATGTCACAAAATAGTCTATACATGAAAAAAAAATTATTTTTTTCACACAATAAACAACTCATTTCCGATCTTTATCCCTAAATTATCCTATTAGATAAAAGACCATATTTTTTTATAACATTACATAGAATAACACAATGATTTTATTGGAACCAGTTATCTCATATAGCTAGGTAGAATACCCCCAATGACATTCTAATAAGAATAACACTATTTCACTTCATATGTTGACACTTTAAACAAACAATACCCAATTAGTGATATAAGGCCCCAGACTTAAACCTTACTTAATATTGAATTAAATGAATGATTCACATTGAGGATCTTTTCAAGTTTAGAGTTTTAGAGAATTATAACATAACTATTACATCTTAGAAGACTACAAAGTAGACACTTCTACTAAGTTTCCATAATAAAAAAACTCTTAAAAAGAAACATGTCTTGTTCCATGTCTTATATAGCATGACATTCCCTTGATCCCATCCTTGACCTTATTCCACTTTAACTCCTGTGAAAAAAATTTCGAAAAAAAACTTGGGGTGAGCATAAAAAGCTCAGTAAGGGATACACAAAGAATGCAAACTGTTACTTTTTCAAACATCAAGTAAAACATGTATACTCTATCAAAGTAATACCTTCACCTTTATGAAGTAGTAAAACACTTCACTGAATAAAGTATCATTACTTACCTTTTTGTAACCAAATGGTTACCATAAAACCCATATAAAGAACACATAGCATATATAAAGGTAACTTGGGACATAAACATACTTAAGTAGAATAACCATACGGTCGACTTCCACACATATCACTTAATGGAATAGTCATACGGACAATTTCCATACATAATTAATGGAATATCCATACGGCCGACTTCCATACCCAATGCATTGGAGGTTATAACGTAACCACCCGTCCTGGTATTCGCGGCACCACCCGTCATATGGTTTATAACGTAACCCCCCGTTAAAATGTCCAAGTACCATTATAAAACCATAAAACATAAAACCAATATAAAGGAATGATAACATTTCAACATTTGAATCAAAATATATCATAAATATATTGACATAATAGAATCCTTTATCAAAACCATTTTCAATACCAAAATACATAAAAGAGTATATGGTATTTATTTTATTTTAAAAACATTACGTCTTGTTGAGGAATCCAAAGACCAAATAATACTCGTGGCGGTGGAAATGGTCGTTGTCACCGAGTTCGTTAAAAGAAACATTCTTTTTTGTCGTTTTGTAAAACGCTTTGTAGAAAAAGATTCCTTTTGTATAAAAGTAAAAGTCAAAGGGGTTTATACACCGTATAAAAGAAAGTTGTGTATAAAACGAAATATGCCTCAATGAAAGGAGATTGAGACGCAGTCCCTTACCACCTTGAAGATTTTAACATTTTAAACCATTAATATCCATATAAATAAATCCGTAAAACCATTTTGAAAACATGGATATTAATAAGAACAAATCATTAAAACATTTAAAGCGATATTTTGGTTAAAGGGGTTTTTACCAAAATTAGAGACACTTGAATACAATAATTGAGGAATAACATTTAATCAGAACTTTATAATATCATGAGAATAAATGGATTCATGATATAATATTCCAAAGGATAGTATATACACCATATAAGAGTGAATTGGTGCATAACAACAATGAAGTCTCAATAGAGATGTAAAATGTGATGAAATCCCTTATAAAGAAGGTATCCTTAAATTAAGGATAAATCAATCTCAAAATTATGTGTGACAAATATAAATGCACCCAATATAATTGGATATTAAGTGTAAAACAATAAAAGTTCATTCACACATATTCAAAGGATGACATATTCAATAACTACATGTTGAACCCAAAGAAATCAAAATTGGTTTAAAAACTTCCCTTGGTAAAATTCGACAGCCTAACAGCGTCACTTCAAAAATTCAGAAAATGAGTTTATGAGAGATAGAAAGGGAATCTCATCACTTGGACATAAATTTTACATCAATAAGGATATATAAGAACATATCCCAATATAATAGTATGTGAATTAAAAGACATAACAAACGAAGTCTTTTAAAAAGATGAGGGTGAAAGGTTCCCTTACCGACTTGGGTAACTTTCGAAAAGTACACCCCATTGAAGAAGTGTCATACAATTAATATGTAAATAACAATAAATGGAATTATATTACAAAAGGAGTGTAATAATGGGAAGTAAATAATCCAATCAATGTAAATTGTGGCAATGTAGCATAAATATCACAGGAATAAAAGTGAGATGAAAAATCTCTTATGAAAACTCGGCAGCCTAACGGCGCCACTTAAAACTTCCAAAATGGATTGATGATAGGAAATAGGGTCTCTAATCACATCAACTTAAATTTTAAATAAAGATTAATATAAAAGAACATCCCCCAACATATCAAATAAGAGCTTAAAAGAAGTGACATAAAGGAGAGTACTTAAAAAGAAAGAGAGAGGTTAGATCTCTTACGAAAATTCGGCAGCCTAACGGTGCCACTCAAAACTTCCAAAATGGATTGATGAGAGAGAATATGGTCTCTCATCACATGAACATAAAAATTACATTATGTGTAATATAAAATAACATCCCAATAACAAGAAATATGAGCTTTAGAGGGAATGACATAAAAGAGTGTACTTAAAAAGAAAGAGAGGAGTAGGATCCCTTACCTCGTATCTGACTTGACCTGACCGTTCTTTAATATCCTGAATAATAAACTTGAGTTAATTTATACTTGTTTAAGAACCTTTTTCAAGTTCATTATTCCTTTTATATCACTTATTTCCATGTCATGAACACTATGTAATTATTTAAGTTAATAACGGTCGTTTTAACGATCTTCAGTACTTGAGTCAAAATAATCCCTTTATAATTACATGTTGTTCGTTTATCCATTATATCCAGTATTATAATAATGATTTATATATCATATATATCAAATATATCAATTATATACGTGCATTTATAATATTACATAATCATTTAGAGGTAATAAATGAAATGCACCATTCATGGAGATGGTAATCTGTACGTACGCATGAACGCTACTTTCATTTCTATTTCGTATTTTATAGAATGGAATCATAATGATATAAAGGTATATTATAATTACAGTATAATATCATATATAATATTATAGTTCCATTCTTTATACGTCCCACATATGGTATTTAACGAATCAAATCACTTTGAGGGGGCGGTAGTCCGCACTCCCTTAAATGAAGATATCGCGTTTACCCATAATGGAAACCATAAAGGTTTGCCCAAAATGAAAAAAACAGAAGCTTAAGGAAAACATAAACATATTATATATCATATATAAATATAGAGACATCTTAATGGCCTCCTTTGAAGGTGTTAAATGAGTATTGAACAATCATCATTTCAGGAGGCAGAATTTCGCCATCCATGGAAACTGTATGTTCTTTAACCATTTTATGTAGTTGTGTGAGAGTGTAGCTCGAATAAATCTTATAACAACATCCTAGTATATTTAAGATACTGTTGTTGTTACAAAAGAAGTAAATAAAAAGAGTTTAGGGGGTTGGAGAAGCAAAATAAAACAAATGAACATGAGAGAATGAATTACCTTTAAGAGTGTAACTCCTTTTGATTTAGCCTAAAGGCTTCCTTTGAAAGGATTCTGCCCAAAGGGAATCCTCTAGGATGAGGAGAGGGATGTGGAGAGAGTAAATGGGCAGGGTTTGGCTGATCCAAAGGCTTGAGGAGTGTGTGAAATGAGGTAGAGGTGGGGGCTTTTTATTAGAGGAGAGGAGGGGCACTTCTGGAAAGTAATGAAATATTACTTTATTTGAAAATGTGTTTCGGTTTTAAAAGGTCCCACATTTATATAATTCGTGGATAAGGTGATAAGGGTTAGAAATCCACCCATCCAATAAGTTTTGGACATGTGTAGTTCATAGATGTTACATTATCTTTCCATTTTATTTAAATCGTCAAATAATGATGTCATCGCTGCATCATTATTATGTGATAAATAATTTAATTTATTTAATGTCTAAAAATTATAAAAAAATAATATGATGTAGGAAAGATTTTTATCTTTCCAATGACTATTTATAATCAAATATCTGACTTGTATAACCCCATTTAAGAATTGTTTTATTAAAACCTATCATGTTTGTGCCATTTTTTACATTAACATTAAATAAAAGGTATTTATGTCATTTTCCAACCAAAGTGGCTCCATGGGGTCCCCAAGTTGACCCATGGCTTTTCTTGGTCTGACATGACATATAAAATGAGGTTAGTACATGTGTCTAGGTCATATCATATTATTAAAACATTATTTTTACCTTAAACTACACTAATTACCACTAATCACGATTAAAACTTAATAAGTTACTATTCACCAAAAAAATTATTTTAATCTCATTGAACCACATTTTACTTCTTAATGACAACCATGCATGTCGGATTTTTGAAATTCAAAACACAAAGGTGGCAAAATTTCATTTAAATGGAAAATCAGTTTTTTATAAGTACAACTTAGTGATTTCACTATTCATAAAAAATTGATGTTTTTCAGAAAAAATCCAAAAATTCACCCTAAGCTATATTTGATATTATGAATTCAAAAATGAAGTCTATTTTACAAAATTCAAAACATATAATTCAAATTAATTAATTTAATAATTAATTCCTGTTGTCATGACAAATAGCGTCTTTTTGTGAAACAATAAGTATCAAAAGATTGACACTAGTTTATGTCCGATTTCAAAGTGAAATTAATTCCAACGACCACTATTGGATTTAATGGTAAAAATATTTTCTAATTTCAATTTATAACCAATTAAAAAGATAATCTAATCATATTAATAAATTAGATTAAAAAGAGGTTTTGAATTAAAATACAACATTTTACACTATTCATTAAAAAATGAACTTTATCGGAAAGATACAAAAAATTTATACAAAGTAAAATTTGATGTCCCGATTCTAAAGAAGAATTTTATTTTGTCAAATATAACACATAAAATTTTCAAAAAGTGGATTTAAAAGAGGTTCGCCATCAAAAGGCTGTTAATCGACCTTTTAAAGAATATTAGAATGTTTACGCTTAAAATTGGATTCATTCGCATTTTTAATCCTCTAACATTTATTGTAAAAATTAAAACTATTTGAAAAACATATATAATCATTTGGTGGTTAGTTCTGTTCATTCCTGCCATTACAACGGTTCGGCGTTAACTACCATTTAAAATAATATTATTTCATTATTAGGGTGCAACGTATAATTCCCAAAAAACTCGTTGTTGCGTATTGGGTACGCCATCGAGCATTGCATCCCCTTTAAAGTAATATTAATATTTGATTCACAAATATGGATAAATATAAAGATGTTATATTCTTTATTTACCCATGGTGTTACATCCTTCCCCCCTTTTGGGAATTGCGTCCTCACAATTTTAAAATTGGGCTTGGAAACATCCTTGAAAGCCCCACATCGGAAAAGGAGTAAATTAAACTATCACTTTAAAAGAAAGAAAGGGGGGTATAGAGGTCACCCGAGATAACCCATACTAGGATTCCATGTAAGAAAACATGGACATGGAGGGTAAAACCAAGGGTTATGTTCTGAGAGAGAGTGATAGAAAACATGTTTATGAGAAAGTTAACTACAAGAAAATTACAAACTTGTGATGGGTTAAATGGTATTTGATTCCCTAGTAGGAAAAGTTAATAGACAACATTTTTCTTTTAATTTACTTTTCATTGAGGAATTTATTTTTGATCTTAAGGAAACATACCTACGTGTCATTTTGACTTTCAACTCTTTCTAGGTTTCTTACACAAACTCATAATAGCATACCTTGATCATGGCGTCCACTCGGTTTCATCATCATCTTGTTCACGTAGGTAGAAGTACCATGCATTACAACAATGATTTAGAGATCCTTCAAAATAATTTGCTTCCTCCATCCAAATGAACCTCGTACAACATGGGTCATATGGGTGTTCATAGAAAAACAGTTTTGGAAAATAATCATGTATGACATATAATTCCAAAACATATGATAAAACATGATTTCTATAAAATAGTCAGACCGAAATTGAGTTGAAACTTTCTATTATGGGTCCTTTTAAAATATCATAAGTATGTGATGTGAGACTATATTTTAAAAGAAAATATAAATAGGCTGCGCAAGGGTCTCCTTCCTCAGCACCATTTTTAAAATCATAATATGCTTCAAATTCTTGTGATAAGGTAAAATATTTGAAAATACCGTGATAATATTTACCTTTCTTGAAAATATGAGAATATTGTGAAAATAGTATTTGTCTAAAAACAACCCATGATCCATGATGATAACGAGGTATAGAGGAGGTGTTTGATATCTCAAACAACTGCTTGCAAGTGAGTTGTATGCTAGAAAAAGTTTCACAATCATCCGAAGATGACTTTGCAATAATTATTGCAAGCATGTCATCAGGAATAGATAAGAATGTCGTTTGAGATCCTTCTCCTTCCATTCTTAACTGACTTTACTTGACCTGAAAAAAAAAGTTATAAAATAAGGATTTAACTGAAATAATAGATATAAGGACTAATCATGTGTCTCACAAGAACTCCTAATCCCTAAAGTTGTCTAAACTGACCTCTGATACCAACTATAAGGCCCCATCCTTAAAGCTTACTTAATATTGAATTAAATGAATGATTCACATTGAGTATCTTTTCAGGTTTAGAGTTTTAGAGAATTAGAACATAACTATTACATCTCAAAAGACTACAAAGTAGAAACTTCTACTAAGTTTCCAAAATAAAAAAAACTCTTAAAAAGAAACATGTCTAGTTCCATGTCTTATATAGCATGACATTCCGTTGATCCCATCCTTGACCTTATTCCACTTTAAGTCCTGTGAAAAACATTTCGAAAAAAAAACTTGGGGTGGGCATAAAAATCTCAGTAAGGGAGACACAAAGAATGAAAACTGTTACTTTTTCAAACATCAAGTAAAACATGTATACTCTATCAAAGTAATACCTTCACCTTCATGAAGTTGTAAAAACTCTTCACTGAATAAAGTATCATTACTTACCTTTTTATAACCAAAGGGTTACCATAAAACCCATATAAAGAACACATAGAATATATAAAGGTAACTTGGGACATAAAAATACTTAAGTGGAATAACCATACGGTCGACTTCCACACATATCACTTAATAGAATAGCTATACGGACAATTTCCATACATACTTAATGGAATAGCCATACGGCCGACTTCCATACCCAATGCATTGGAGGTTATAACATAACCACCCGTCCTGGTATTCACGGCACCACCCTTCATATGGTTTATAACGTAACCACCCGTTAAAATGTCCAATTACCATTATAAAACCATAAAACATAAAACCAATATAAAGGAATGATAACATTCCCACATTTGAATCACAATATATCATAAATATATTGACATAATAAAATCCTTTATCAAAACCATTTTCAATACCAAAATACATAAAAGAGTATATGGTATTTATTTTATTTTAAAAACATTACGGCTTGTTGAGGAAGCCAAAGACCAAATAATACTTGCTGCGGCAGAAAAGTTCGTTGTCACCGCTTTCATTAAAAGAAACATTCTTTTTTGTCGTTTTGTAAAATGATTTGTAGAAAAAGATTCCTTTTTTATAAAAGTAAAAGTCAAAGGGGTTTATACACCGTATAAAAGAAAGTTGTGTATAAAATGAAATATGCCTCAATGAAAGGAGATTGAGACGAAGTCCCTTACCACCTTGAAGCTTTTCACATTTTAAACCATTAATATCCATATAAATAAATCCTTAAAACCATTTTGAAAACATGGATATTAATAAGAACAAATCATTAAAACATTTAAAGCGATATTTTGGTTAAAGGGGTTTTTACCAAAATTAGAGACACTTGAATACAATAATTGAGGAATAACATTTAATCAGAACTTTATAATATCATGAGAATAAATGGATTCATGATATAATATTCCAAAGGACAGTATATACACCATATAAGAGTGAATTGGTGTATAACAACAATGAAGTCTCAATAGAGATGTAAAATGTGATGAAATCCCTTATAAAGAAGGTATCCTTAAATTAAGGATAAATCAATCTCAAAATTATGGGTGACAAATATAAATGCACCCAATATAATTGGATATTATGTGTAAAACAATAAAATTTCATTCACACAAATTCAATGGATGACATATTCAATAACTACATGTTGAACCCAAAGAAATTGAAATTGGGTTAAAAAGTTCCCTTGGTAAAATTCGACAGCCTAACGGCGTCACTTCAAAAATTCAGAAAATGAGTTGATGAGAGATAGAAAGGGAATCTCAACACTTGGACATAAATTTTACATCAATCAGGATATATAAGAACATATCCCAATATAATAGTATGTGAATTAAAATACATAACAAACGAAGTCTTTTAAAAAGAGGAGGGTGAAAGGTTCCCTTATCGACTTGGGTAACTTTCGAAAAGTACACCCCATTGAAGAAGTGTCATAAAATGAATATGTAAATACCAATAAATGGAATTATATTACAAAAGGAGTGTAATAATGGGAAGTACATAAACCACTCAAAGGAAATTGTGGCAATGTATCATAAATCTCACGGGAATAAAAGTGAGATGAAAAATCTCTTACGAAAATTCGGCAGCCTAACGGCGCCACTTAAAACTTCCAAAATGGATTGATGAGAGGAAATAGGGTCTCTCATCACATCAACTTAAAGTTTAAAGAAAGAGTAATATAAAATAACATCCCCCAACATATCAAATAAGAGCTTAAAAGAAGTGACATAAAGGAGAGTACTTAAAAAGAAAGAGAGAGGTTAGATCTCTTACGAAAATTCGGCAGCCTAACGGCGCCACTCAAAACTTTCAAAATGGATTGATGAGAGAGAATAGGGTCTCTCATCACATGAACATAAAAATTACAGTAAGTTTAATATAAAATAACATCCCAATAACAAGAAATATGAGCTTTAGAGGGAATGACATAAAAGAGTGTACTTAAAAAGAAAGAGAGGAGTAGGATCCGTTACCTCATATCTGACTTGACCCGACCGTTCTTTAATCTCCTGAATAATAAACTTGAGTTAATTTGTACTTGTTTAAGAACCTTTTTCAAGTTCATTATTCCTTTTATATCACTTATTTCCATGTCATTAACACTATGTAATTATTTAAGTTAATAATAGTCGTTTTAACGATCATTGGTACTTGAGTCAAAATAAGCCCTTTATAATTACATGTTGTTCATGTATCCATTATATCCAGTATTATAATCATGATGTATATATCATATATATCATATATATCAATTATATATGTGAATTTATAATATTACATAATTATTTAGAGGTAAGAAATGAAATGCACCGTTCATGGAGACGGTAATCCGTACGTACGCATGAACGCTACTTTCATTTCTATTTCATATTTTATAGAATGGAATCATAATGATATAAAGTTATATTATAATTAAAGTATAATATCATATATAATATAATAGTTCCATCCTTTATACGTCCCACATATGGTATTTAACGAATCAAATCACTTTGAGGTGGTGGTAGTCCGCACTTCCTTAAATGAAGATATCGCGTTTACCCATAATGGAAACCATAAAGGTATGCCCAAAATGAAAAAAAACAGAAGCTTAAGGAAAACATAAACATATTATATATCACATATAAATATAGTGACATCTTAATGTCCACCTTTGAAGGTGTTAAATGAGTATTGAACAATCATCGTTTCGGGAGGCAGAATTTCTCCATCCACGGAAACCGTATGTTCTTTACCCATTTTATGTAGTTGTGTGAGAGTGTAGCTCGAATAAATCTTATAACAACATCCTAGTATATTGAAGATACTTTTGTTGTTACAAAATAAGTAAATAAAAAGAGTTTAGGGGGTTGGAGAAGCAAAATAAAATAAATGAACATGAGAGAATGAATTGCCTTTAAAAGTGTAACTCCTTTTGATTTGAGCCTAAAGGCTTCCTTTGAAAGGATTCTGCCCAAAGGGAATCCTCTAGGATGAGGACAGGGATGTAGAGAGAGTAAATGTTCAGGGTTTTGCCAAGCCAAAGGCTTGAGGAGTGTGTGAAATGCGGTAGAGGTGGGGGCCTTTTATAAGAGGAGAGGAGGGGCACTTTTGGAAAGTAAAGAAATATTAGTTTATTTGAAAATGTTTTTCGGTTTTAAAAGGTCCCACATTGATATAATTCGTGGATAAGGTGATAAGGGTTCGAAATCCTCCCATCCAATAAGTTTTGGACATGTTTAGTTCATAGATTTTACATTATCTTTCCATTTTATTTAAATCGTCAAATAATGATGTCATCGCTGCATCATTATTATGTCATAAATAATTTAATTTATTTAATGTATAAAAATTATAAAAAAAATACTATGATGTATGAAATCCTTCTATATTTCCAATGAATATTTATAATAAAAAATCTGACTTTTATAACCCCATTTAAAAATTGTTTTATTAAAACATATCATGTTTGTGCCATTTTTTACATTAACATTAAATAAAAGGTATTTATGTCATTTTCCCACCAAAGTGGATCCATGGGGTCCCCAAGTTGACCCATGGCTTTTCTTGGTCGGCCATGACATATCCAATGAGGTTAGGACATGTGTCTAGGTCATCTCATATTATTAAAACATTATTTTTACCTTAAACTACACTAATTACCACTCATCGCGATTAAAACTTAATAAGTTACTATTCACCAAAAAATTATTTTAATCTCATTGAACCACATTATTCTTCTTAATGACAACCATGTATGTCGGATTTTTGAAATTTAAAACACAAAGGTGGAAAAATTTCATTTAAATGGAAAATCAGTTTCTTATAAGTACAACTTAGTGATCTCACTATTCATCAAAAATTGAAGTTTTTCAGAAAAATTCCAAAACTTCACCCTAAGCTATATTTGATATTCCGAATTAAAAAATGAAGTATATTTTACAAAATTCAAAACATATAAGTCAAATTAATTAATTTAATAATTAATTCCCGTTGTCATGACAAATAACGTGTTTTTGTGAAACAATATGTATCAAAAGATTGACACTAGTTTATGTCCGATTTCAAAGTGAAATTAATTCCAACAACCACTATTGGATTTAATGGTAAAAATATTTTATAATTTCACTTTAAAACCAATTAAAAAGATAATCTAATCATATTAATAAATTAGATTAAAAAGAGGTTTTGAATTAAAATACAACATTATACACTATTCGTTAAAAAATGAACTTTATCGGAAAGATACCAAAAATTTACACAAAGTAAATTTTGATGTCCCGATTCTAAATAAGAATTTTATTTTGTCAAATATAACACATAAAATTGTCAAAAAGTGGATTTAAAAGAGGTTCGCCATCAAAAGGCGGTTAATCAACCTTTTAAAGAATATTAGAATGTTTACGCTTAAAATTGGATTCATTCAAATTTTTAATACTCTAAAATTTATTGTAAAAAGTAAAAATATTTTACAAAAATATATAATAATTTGGTGGTTAGTTCTGTTCATTCCCACCATTACAACGGCTAGGCGTTAAGTACCATTTAAAATAATATTATTTCATTATTAGGGTGCAACGTATGATTCCCAAGAAACTCGTTGTTGCGTATTGGGTACGCCATCGAGCATTGCATCCACTTTAAATTAATTTTAATATTTGATTCAAAAATATGGATAAATATAAAGATGTTATATTCTTTATTTACCCGGGGTGTTACAAGTGAAATCCATGTTCCCAATAAAAATCATAGTAAAACAATCACGAGAAAAATAATACACAAACACACACATAGATATATATTTATGTATATATATATATCAATCATCCTATGTGCATATCAGGATAGTATAAAGAATCATCCCATTCCATAAATAATAATGGTTCACCTATCATAATAGATAATTATCACACCTAAGTGAAAAAACCAACATTGAAATCAGATAAACTATAAAATCACAGAACATATGATTAGTTACCAACCCCTGAAAACAAGTCATGTCCCTCATGCATGGGGGTGAAAGCCCCTGATCATGATCTATAAACATAGTTCTAAAAACATCATAGTTTTTGATCTACCATTTCCCTAATAGTATGTCCCAATATGGAAAAGGAAATAATTTTATTCCATTAGTATACTAAAAAAACTTCTACCCATATCTAAACATGAAACCTCCTTTGATAACATTTGTAGAAACCTTATCCAATTTTTCACTTAAACTATGCTCATGAATGGTTGAACACTAAGAATTAAGTATGTATCCACATGTGCCAAAGGATGTCAAGTATTAGTGAAGGTGTAAAGAGGTTATAGTGGGGATATTATACGAATAGTTTGTGATAACATTAATGGTTTATAAATAAATTTAACATAAAAATAAAGATTGTATCTATAAGGAAGATAAAACCCATAATAGCATAAGCACAATGATGTAGTAGAAATGAAGAAAAATACATCCAAACATTCCATTATAGACTAATATTTGATCTATAGGTAATCATGCCTATCTAACAGGTTATAAAAAATATAAGATAAATAGTAGTTTCACCTGGGTTGACCCCCAGTACAACCATATAATAATCATGATGAATTTGAAAGTAAATTCAGAAATAAAATTCATATAATGTAAGAACATCCATGGTGACTTTTCGACCAACAAAATAAAAATGTTCCTGTTGACCACTAGGGTACCACTCCTTAACTAAATTCATTAAGTTATGATAGTAATATAAAGTCTACGAATGTCCCTCGAAGGGATTATGTAGGGTGTGAGAATAATTCTTAGTTGGCCACCACCAACATGTTTAAAACATGAATATGTGAAAATTAATGTTTTTTAAAAATATAAAAAAGTAGGTAGCATATGAATAGTTAACAAATGAACCACTCCCCTTATGCTCAACAGCCACAAATAAGTGATCCCCTACTTCATCCATCATCAGTTTTGTTTGGACACACACCCCTTGTTATATATATTGCCTATATCATATGTCTTTATATATATATATAACTACAATGGTGATTATCCTTGGAATTAATCCCAAGGAATTAAGTGATGAGAATGAATCACATGTTAACCATCGCATTCTACCTCTAAAGTATCACTTGAACCTCGTACCCTTAACAATGAAACAAGGCATCCAAATGACACACCCAATCGAAATTCACTAGGGACCTCAAAGCCTAAATCAATATTACATATCTTCTTGAATCCATACATTAGAGGAATAGTGATTTTTTTAGTCCCATAAATAATCATTATTGCCTCAAAAGTTGATGTATGGAGTCATAATTATGTTTTCAATCCCAATGACCCAGCCTAATGGCCTCATGAAATACAAAAAGAATTGAATCCAGAAAAAACAGTCTCTTCACTATTATCTAATGGTCTATAAACATCCACTTGTATTTTTCTAGAATGAACCTCGATACAAAATAATGGTAAAAAACATTGTTAACTACAACTAACGGAGGCATCTACCCACAAGAGTGATCAACAATGCCATAATCAATGTTCTAATTATGTGAACATGACTCCTACAACACATAAAAAAATAATGGGGACCTAAAATGACCCAAACAACCTATGAAAAATTATCTTGACACCTCATTCTTGGGCTCCCATGTTGTTTATCACAATTTTTAAATCCATATCAAATTACTATGGTCATTCCCTTATCTTAATGACATTTTCTCCTTAATCTGAAAATGATATTTCATAAACCTATTATCCATAGAACCAATATATATATATATATCTTGGCCTCAACCAAACCAATGAATTATATCACCTCACACTAGGTTATTATAATAACCTTAGTCCTCGAGCCAATCCCACCACATTCCTTTGAAAATAAGAAATTTTGTATGAAAATTTAATTTTATTTAAATAACAAACCTGACCCAGTCAAACTATGTAGTTTGAATCCCACCACAAGGCTTATAGAATTTTTATTCAATGATAATCATTACCATATACATATCATGTTATCAATTTAACAATAAAATTACAAGAATTAAATTATTAGTCTCACTCTTGGACAAACCAATGGAATAGTCAGTAACGTAGATTTGAAACAATAGAAAATTCCTACAGAAATCTAGTATCTACCTACCTCATTTTGGTAGATGCACGATTGTGTGATTTGAGCCACTAACTATATATAAATCATAATAAATGGGTTTCTTGTTGATCTTTCTAAAAATATCATAAAAAGGATCACTTGGATTTAGTGCACTGTATGATGAGGAAAAAGAAAAAAAGAGGATATATGATCAAATGACTTACTGATGTAGTTTGAAAGAGTCCAATGAAGTACGATTTGGAGAATAGATAATAGAGATCCCTAAAAACCTAGTGGGGGAATAATAGGGGATCTCTCCCGACATTGTGCATGGGTGAAAATGAACAGTGGAGGAAAAGAGAGAAATAGATGGATTGGAAAATCCTCAACTTCAATTCTTTAAGTGACCTATATGGTTTTCTCGTAGGGTTGGATAAATGTGCACCAACCATGTGTCACCCATTTCCTAGGTTCTACACCTCGTTGGTTCTAAGGACATTGGTTTCCAAAACATCTGACTCCCTTTAGTTAAAATTTGTATAAGTCTCACACGACCATGCAACCCCTCCTGTAAAGTTGTATAAATTTCTCCTAGTGAAGAGGGTGGGCTACAAGGATAACCCTGGGAGGATGCAATGTTTGTAAAAAGAATGTGCCTCTATATATTCACCCTAAAAATATGGGTTTTCATCCCCTAAATCACCTCTAATCTAACCCAAACTCCAACGAATTTAAAAATATTTTAAATCTATATAAAAATGTACTTAGGTCTAAGACACTCTCATAATTAATTTCTGAAGATAAAAAAATTCTTCCTACTACCAAAATCCAAAAATTCCATTAAGTTTGGGAATCCCACTGATTCAAAAACTCGAGACATTACAAAATCAAAATAATTTCATTATAATAATTTAAAGTTAATAACTTAAAAATATAAAAATAACCATTAAAGAGTTTATAAATCATTTTCCCTCATCTAAAATCATTATTAAAACTTGTTTTCTCATCAGCATTAAAGAGGGATAGAGGGAGAGAGTGTGAGAATAGAAATGTGGGAGGAATGGGGGTGGGGGAATTCTATTTTTATAGTAGAAGAGAGGAAAGTCTCTACCTAGTAAAATTCTATTTATAATTTAAAAAATAAAAATGTTTTTTCAATAGTAATTAATTTTACATAAAATAACATTAAATCCATTACTAATATAAACTTCCCTTCATTAGATTGATGACATAGAAAATGATCCTATACAAATAATTCCTTTAGTTTTTCCTAATTAATATTCCAACATAAATTATTTAATATAGTATTATTTAAAAAAAAATATACAAAACAATTTTTTTTAATAATATCCCATTACAAAAACTTTTTCCACATTATGTGAATTCCACATCATCATTATTCATAGGTTTCTTCAAGTATATTTTACATGTGTATTCTTTGTCTTTTGTCAGTAACTACTTATGATCCTCCTAATTCTACATTGATGGTTTGTTGGAGTATCCCCACTAACCTATGATTGTATATCTAAACATATGATTCCATAACACACTACTCTGTATGAACATCTTTTTCCTGTTTGTTAGAGAGTTGAACTAAACAATGATTCAAAAAAAATAATGGCAATAATATTTTTCCAATATTGTTGTTTATATGGATGTCTCTACCAGAAATTTTTGAATTATACTTAAAACATTTTTAAATCCATATTCCTTGATAATGAAATTCTTTGGATGAAATCTTTGAAGTCATAAACTAATTGGATTTTTCATTGCTCGCCTTGGAAGGACATGATTTCCATGAAAAAGTACACTTGTTTAGAATGAATATTTTTAATGACACGAGGCCTAATGAAAGACCATGATTGATATATATCATGTATTATATGCTCATTGCTCCACCTAATTATTGTAATAATTCCATCATTACATACATTATGGAGGTTTAAAAACACTACTTGAGATCATTATTCAGTGAAATTGGATCCACATTTCTTATATTTTAATAAAACATCTAAATTTGTTAATAGAAATCCTTTATGATCGGAATATTAACAAACCATAATAATTAATGTGAACTTCATAAGAAAACAATATAGATTTTGGTCATTTGTATCATTCATTAATTCTTTATAATTTATTTTAACAAGTAAAACTAGTGTAATCATGTAAATATGATAATAGGAATGTTGAATCATAGTTTTATAATTGAAAGTTCAATTAATAATCCTATTTGATTACATAATAATTTAAGTAATCATAATGATATTAATGGTCCTAATACCAATTACACTCTCATTAGTATGAATGTAACAATTATCCCATTAGATCAAATTATTATTGATACCTAATGTTGACCCACCCATAGAATTTTTTTATTTTTTCCCTGTATATTATCTAAAAATATATAGAGAGGATAAACAACAATATCTATAACAGTAAAATGGAATAATACATGTTTAGTCCATTGTAATCTAAAAATAATGGATTGAAAATGACATTAATACTTTTCTATTTAGTTATTGAACTTAGTTATTATATGTGTTAAGTGGGAATTATTTTATTGATAACCTCAAAGAAAATATATACTTTAAGTAAATGGAGGATAGAATCTAATCATATTAATTTTTTTGATGAATTAAATGGAGCTTATTAGTAACTTTATTATTTTCCATAATGAGTTTACTTTTATTATATTCTACATCACAACATGAGAAATATTTAAGAAACTTTTAAAGACATTAATAAGATTTATCTATAGAATTATCATACCCTTTAGTCAAAATATGTAGGTTTTAAACATAAGATAAAAGGGTGGGGATATAATAGTTTTTGGGATTCACAAATATGGAAATATTATGAAATTTAAAATGTTTGAAATTGAGACACCCTGGGAGGAGGTTAATTAGGGAGTTTCCCAAATATTATTTTCCATTCACTCGATTGTATTCCTATTAAATCCTTTTCCCATTATTGGATGAACAATGTTCAGCCTATTGATCACTTTACTTATCAATGTATACTAGTTTTATTCCTTCTATCTAAATTTCATAATATTCTGATAACCTTAATTTCATAATGCCAACAATATTTCTTATTGTTTATATTTCTACTATATTCTATATTTTTAGTTTGGTCAATGAATTGATTAAAATTTAATAAAACCAATCATCATAAAACATAATATTTGAATTTGTTTGTTAATTTGTTGAACTATAATTCACTACCCATATAGATTTTCTCGATCACATGAATTAAAAGGATATAAATTCAAATTTATACATTTAATGTATCTAAATGAATAGTTTTAATTCTTTTAACACTTTGAGTGTACATAAGGTTGATAAATTTCTTTATAGTTTGTCAGGGGATAGTGTAAAATAGTAATAAAATCATTGGACTTTATATATATTTTCCAAAATATATGAAATTACTCAGGGATAAAGTAATTATTGTATATTTTGAAAAAAAAATCTCATGATTATATGTTTTCGTATAGTTCTAATGATGATTATCCATCTTCATTATATGAAGAAAATTTATGTATTTATAATTATGAAAATATAGATTTATTATAATATGGGGAAACATTACCTTCTTTTAACTAAATTGAATGATATGTTAATCACAGTAAAAAAGGATTATAAGAATGATAAAATTTCTATAATTTTGTTTAATATATTCAAATTAAACGTAATAATATTGTTTCAATGTTAACATATGAGGATTTATCAAATTCACCAAATTTAGTTTCTAAATCTAATTCCAAATCAAATTCAGAAGAATATATTTTTATAATTAAGATTAAATATGAAGTTAGTAGTGTAAGGAATCTTTTATCAAAAAATATATCAAGAAAAGTTTTTTATAAAATGTGTAGGAAAATTGAACCCTCTATAAATTCATGTAGAATTGGTTTTACATCAAATAAGTCATGTTTCCAGTTGAATTACTTGATACATAACCATTTAACCATTTATACTAAATCTCAAATTTAATGTCTCTAAAATACATTATTTTTATTTAAACCAATTTAATTTTTAAATAAATAATATTTATATGATAAATGAAAAATAATTAAATATATATTATTTGGGTAAATTGGTGTTCTAAAATTTTATTTTCTAGTGTAACTGAACATAAAGAAGTAAAGAATAAAAAATTCTGAATTATATTCTTCATAAAAAGTTTCTAAGTACCAGTATATTAAGAAAATGGTACATTGATAGTTAATATTGTGGACACATAATAGGACAAAATACTATCTTACCACATTTAAAATTTTTAAATAATGGAGGATCCACTTTTAGAGGCAATACAAAATGTAACATTATTAGAATTGGTGACATTTATTTTCTCTTAAAAACAATAATTTCAAATGTTTTATATTTTTTACCGATTAACACCATACCTATTAGCATTAGTTTATTGTACGATGATGTTTATATTGTAATATTTATGAAAGAAATTTTCATTGTGAAATGTTCAGAATGTCAATTATTTCTATATACTAATATGCATTAAATGTATAAAATATTGAATAATAAAACAAAAGTCACTAAAATTAACCACATTTAAGTTCATTTGATGATTTCTCTTCATTTAGTCATAGGATATTAGGTTGATAAAATTTTTAATCTTTAAACAAGATTTGTAGGAAAGGATATGATTAGGGACTTATAGATCACATGTCTAACTCAACTAGAGTTTTTGATACATTTTAATATGGTAGAAAATTTGAGTATATTTTTAATCTGATAAGTGATGTCTCAAATTCAGAAGCATTATAATTTTTGCATATGTATTTATTTGTTACCACTCAAATAGGATGTATTGGGGGAAAACAAAGTGTTGTTCTTTGTAAATGAGTACACTACATTTACAAGGGTTAATTCCCTCACAAGAAAACCCAAGTCACATTATAATTTTAATATTTTTTTATTCAATTTTCAAATTGAAAAATAAACCCTTGGATTAATATTTATTGTTATCATAGTGGTATGTTTTAAACTCATAATTTAAAACATTTTGAAGTAAAGATGTTATTACTCATATTTTAATAAGTATATAAAGAGCTATAAAAATAGTGTTGTTGAATGATGAAAATGAATAATTTAGTAAAATTCTCATAGTTTTCTATGTGACTATTCTATCAAAATATATTTTTGGGTATGGTCTTCGGGTCCTTCTTTTTATACTATAAATCGTTTTTTACTAAAACATTATCTTAATAAAACTTATTATGACTGTTCGGATAAACGAAATATAAAATTCTATTACTTATGAGTTTATAGGTTTACATTATTCATCCTTAACACTATACAATATATATATATATATATATTATATTAATGAAAATGAATGAATATTATTGGTTATTTTTAGCTTATAATTATTATGTATTTTTTATTAATAGAAACAAGATTTCTAGAATTAATGGTTTATTTGATGATTGTGAAATTATCCCTTTTTTTTCAAAACCTCTCAAAGATTATTTTATAGAACTTGTTTCTAATAATTTTTTTATTATTTTATATAATGTTATTTTATTTTTACCAATAATGAATTTTAAAAAATGGACAATCAAAATTTCAATATCTATAAATCATTTAAATAGATGTTTTAAGATCATTAATTGAACATAAATATTTTAATTTTGTTTAGAAAATAGGTAACATTAATGAATCATCTATCAACTAATGTGATTCGTGATTTAATTGAACTATTTTAACATAAAAGTTTCTTAAAAAAATCAATCTAATCAGCATATATTTCTATCACTACTTGAACATAATATGGTAGATGATGCTTTATTTTATTAATGTTGGATAACGGGTATGAAATTAGTGCTTAATAAATTTAAAAGGACTAGTATTTTAGAATTATTGGAATGAACTAATAACCTCTAATTAATTTGTGTAAAATATGTTTTTATAGACAAAACTGATGAATATTGAAATATTGTTTGGAGAAAAGAAAGACTACTTTTAGGGTTATTGACAAGGGGGAAATAAAAATTTTTTGTGAAAACATTAAACTGGTAATAATATTAGAATAAATAATTCTCCTACTAGAATTTAAATAATATTTCAATTTTTCATTATTAAAAATTAATGTTAAAAGTTATTTTATTAACAAATTTGATCCAGAAAAACTATATATTTAACGACCTTCAGTTTCTAAAGACACTAATTTTATAAAGAATGTATTTAAATGTACAAAATCTATATATTGGCATAATAATTATTAAGTTATTTGTACGATATAATTAAAATATATTTATGTCAGAAAAATAGGAAAATAAAAAATTGATCTAACCCTTTTTGTTTTGTTTCTTATGTAACCATTGGTTTTTAAAAATTATTTTGATGACATTATTTTTTTTTTCTAATCCGAAATCTGTTATTGATTGTTTTTTTAAAGTATTAAAAATTATTTTGAAATGATTATGATTGGTGAACTCATCCATTATATTAGTTTTCAAATTTCTCAAAATACTAAATGGTATATTTTAAAAAAATATATATATATCAAATAATATCTCATTTTTTTAGTTTTTATAATAAATAAATTATATGTAATCAACGAGAAACATATATTAAATTATTTCTTGATGAATTCAATATAATTTTATATAAAAAACATTATAGATTTATGATTGTGAGATTACTATATCTTATAAGAAGTTTACTATAAATTATTTTTCCATTATGTCTATGTTGAAGGATTAGGGAAAATATAAAGGAATCACATTTACGAGTGGTCAAATGTGTTTTATTTTCCCTTAAAGGAACTTCTCAAATTAGATTATATAATTCTTTTCAAAATGATTATTCTCTTAAAATTTATTCAGACTTTTATATTTAAGGCTACTAATTAGATAAAAAAGTTATTCTTGATCAATAAATTCCATAACATAACCATTAGTTTCATAACATAAATAGAAAAAATCGATACCAATTTTAAATATTAAAGTTGAATATGTAGCAGATATAAGTTATTGTGATAAATTTTTTGATAAATCATATTTTAAAAACAATTGTTGTTCCAACATATCCAAATGTTTCTCATTATTTGATGACTACAAAATTCCTATTTGTATTACTGATGATTTTACCAAATATTATTTCATGATTATATCTCTTATTGAATCAAATATTAATTTTTTAAAATTCTTCTATTAAATGATTGTTTAATTTTATTTTTTGAAAATTTCAAATAACATCATCTTACACTATTGGTAAATTTAATTATAATTTATCTTAAGATACCATTGAAATATTCTTATGGAATCTATAATTGTGATTCTAGATAAGTATGTTATCCTATTTAATCCATGAATAATTAAATTCTCTCATTTTAGAAGCACTACATAATTATATTATTTTATGAACTATGATATACTACATTGTAGAATATGGAAAAGTATTTTATGATTTGGTATTTCATAAATGAAATGTAAATTATGTAATCATATGAACGTGTGTTCTTATGTGAATTATATTTCGTGATGACTAATTCAAAGAACTGATAGTGTCATTAATATGACACAAAATGCATTATCATATAAAGAACTTGATTATATTATATGGGTCAATTTTATCATAAATAGAAGAGTTTTTTTACAGTTCCAGTGCTACTTGATTAATACTTTAATTTTATTTTTTAGGATGCTCAAGATATATCTAATGTTTTATATTTTAGGAAAATAAATATTACTTCCAATATTATAGTTTCAATATATTTAATATCATTCAAATATTTCATGTGATGTTAAGTCTTGTTTTTTAAATGAAAATATGTATTTAGGAATAAGAAAATTCATGATTGAAATTAAGTTTATATTTTCAATAATGTTTATAGTTCATAGGAATCCCACATGTGGAAAAAAGGCTACCTATGGTTTTTTCTATATTCAATAAATATGTTCATATGTGAATAATAGTGCATGTACCTTCAAATTTTTTTCTAATATCTTTCATTTCATTGGGTTATGGAGTAATATAAATATATTTCAAGATCATGATTTTAGATGTGAGAGAATATGGTAATAATTTATGAACTTGTGACATTCTATCATGATAATCCTCTTTTCTATATTTTTTCTATGAAATTGGAAATTAAAACCATGTTGCTACTATTGTGTACTTACAATTTATACATATAAGAAAAGGATTTATTCATCGCTACTATCTAAAGAGTATTCATTTCTATAAGGAATCATTATTATCAAAATTTTTATTTCATGAAACAGTTTTCCAAATCAAATAAAATTTTATTCATTAATTTAATTTATTTCAATGTGAACACTCCTTGTATTAATGTTTAAAATATATTGAATTGTTTGTGTAAATGGTGATCCTTTTTGAAAACTCAGAGACTATGTGCCTAGTGATTTCATCTTAAACTCATATAGGAATCCCCATTCACAATTCTGGGAATAATAAAAGGAACCAATATCATGGAGTGGAGAATTAATGGAATGTACTATGGAATATTTGTACCTTGAATCATTATAAACTTATTTAGTCCTCCCACATATTATCTATTTCCTTTTTCCATTTCATTTCTAATGAAATTTATTGGAAATAATTGTTTCAGTTTTAAATATGTTTATTTTAAATTAGAGAAAATTCTATGAAATCATTTCACCTCCTCCCTATCTTCAAGCATTGTCTAATGACTACCAAGAAATTAATTGGTATAATAGAATGTGATTTTTTAGTTGTAATTTTTTTTATATTGAAGTATAAATATCATTTCTCTAGTTGTATAGTAGTTTAAATGAAAGAAATATCATCTATATGAAGATATCCTAATTTTAATAGGGATACTATGGTAATTGGAAATCCAGATCAATTATCAATTTCGAAAATCATGGTGTGAAATTTTATCTAAAAACCATTCAAATATAAAAAATTCATGCTCATAAACATTAACAATGGTTTTCTATTTACGAATATTATTATAATTAAAATTGGAAATCATTTAATTATATCATTTTTGGACTTTGACTTGTTAAATTCAATAAAACTTAACAAATTAATATAGATAATTAAATTTTGTGGATTGTTATAGATTCCTCTGATGGTACAGATAATTGTAGGAATCTATGTTATAATACTTCTATACTCAAGTTTGACTCCATCAGAATGATGTATGATGATAGAATAAACCAAATGAATTAATGTATTACATAAATTATCAATGATTTTTATACTATGGTAACATATATTATTGAACCATCCTATTCACTAAAAGTTCATAGAGTCCTTCCTTAAAAATTTATAATAAAATATACTTCAATCAGGATATCTACACCTATAAATAATTTGAATATGAAATATATTATTCAATCTCTCATGATTTTTGAGTTGGATATTCAAGAGGAATTGGATGATTAAAAGTTTGTGAATAAGGAGAATAAAACCTTATGACTTATTACTACATAGGATTAAATAATACTCAATGAAAAATAACTATCTAAGTCATTTGATAAAAGGGATTTGAGATGATCAATATTTGACAGAAAAAATTCTTATTTTTCAATAAAATTCAAGAAACATTACTATAAGAGATGATTTTTAGGAAACCCTTCGATATGAAAAAACGTTTAATGGGAATACAAAGGTTGTAAGATGCTTTGAAAAACCAAAATATGGGAAATATCAACCCCAATTATCCTCAGATTAAGGTTAAGAAATTGTCTAAGGAAATGATATTTTATAATATTATTTATATTAATTTAGATAAATTAAAAAATAAAATCCACATAGATTTAAAAATAATAATCCAATAGTGATTATCATATTGATTAGGAAATGGAAAAATATAATCGGAATGTCAATATGTTCCTCATGGATTAAACAAACGAGGAATAAAATGTTTATTCTTATTAACATAAATCTAAATCTAAAAAAATTATTTTTATCATTTAAATGAAAATAGATCTATAATATATGGTAAACTTGATTCTCTAAATTAAAATAACAATTCACTTAGAAATTCTTATTATGTTTAATTTGAATAAAATTATAATATAAATAAGAAAACTGTAAGAATTTAAATCCATCACCAAAAATACTTCTTCTAGTTTTACAAAAAATGACCAAAAGTTAATTAAATTAATGGATAAAGTGAAATATCTAAAAATAATAATATTTTTTTTTAATAAGGTAATTATTTTAATCAAAAACCTAGTAATAATTAATAATATAATGTTAAACATGGAATATAGGGTAATGAATAAATATACATACATTAGAGAAACTATTTTGTGCCTATTTTATGAAATTGAATATTGTCTAATATAAAATTATTTTATTTACGATATTTTTGAAATTATAATAATTGTTTTAGAATTTTATATCCATAAATTTTATTACTAAAAAATGATCATGTTTCTATAAAATTTCATGATGTAAAATTTTTAATTTATAGTATTCGTAAATTGGTTTTGTTGGCCATGTATTTTAATTCTAACACAACTGGACCCAAGAGATGTTGGGTACCAAAAAAATATTTTTTCTTATCTTTCCATAAAGGTAATACCATATAATTGTTATCATGAATTCTATATGTATAGTAGAAGACTGGGGCATATGAGTGGTGACATATCTATGGTTTACTCATTTTTAATGTTGATGGAGGATATGTTATTATTCGAAAAAATTATAAAAGAAATATCATTGGAGTTTGTTTATTTGGAAATCTAAATTTTGTGCCAGACAACAATGTTAATTATTTTAATTATTAAAACATAATCTAATATGTATTATTCATCTAAACGATAATGGTTATTCTATTTATCTTTCTAACAGTTCTTATTCAGTGTAAATGGTATAATACATATGTTTATAGAACCAAAAAAATTAAAGTATTTATTAAGAAGATATATTTTCTTTTTGAAACAAATAGAAGACTTGTGAATATTAAAATTGTTGAATCGTGGATTTTGAAGATAAGTCTTGGACAATTTAATGGTTTTCCATTAGAAAATTATCAAGATAAGTTTTTTTTATTTTCATAAATGTAAATTAAAAAAAAATTCTATGTGATGCACAAATAAGGTTAAAGAAGTATAAATAATTTTTAACCCACTTAAGGAGTTTGATAGATATAGACCCCTAGAAATTATTCACATGGACCTATTTTTTCATATAGAAGGGAAAGCCCTTGTGTGAAATCCTTAAATATTATTTTTGTTGATTATTTCAAAATATTTACGTGGGTATATTTTTTATGTCATAAATTTGATGTTTGTCTAATTTTATAATATTTCTAAAATTAGTAAAAAAATAAAATATAAAGAAAGTTTATATCATTATGATGATTCAATGGAGAAGAGTTCGAGAATCATGAGCTTAATAAAATTTTTAAAAACATAAAATTAAACATACAATTTTTCCCAAGGGAACCCCAATATAATGGTGATATTGAAAGTAGGATTTCTATATAAATGAAATTAATATTATAGTGTTGTATAAATATATCTCATTTAATTAATTTGTGAAGAAGATTCCAATATGACATTTTATAAAATTAATTTAATTTTAGTAGGTTTATATTAAAGAAAACATTGTATTAGCATTGGTCTAATAGAAACCAATTGTTATATAATTTATGGTTTTTGGATGAAAGTATTATTACTATATAAGTATGTATTATCAAGGTATTCTTGATTAAAATACTTGTGATGTAATATTCCTTGGTTATTCCACCACTTATAAGTTATAAATAATTTTAATAATAAGTCAAGGATAATTAAAAATTCCAATCATGTCAAAATTGAAAAGGTGTTGTTTTCTTATATGAAAAATATTCAAATTGAATAAAATTAGTGATTATATAGACAATATAAAACTTAAATAACAATTTGTGAAAAAATGATTATGACTTCAGACATGAACAAGACAAATACCTTCCTAAAAATATTAAATCGAGAGAACATGAATTTTTTACCTATATATCTAAAAAGCATAAAAAACCATCCCATAGAATATGTTAAAATATGTTTATATATTGGTGTTATGACAAGAATAATTATGTAAAATATAAAATAAATTTCTACTATTCTATCTCTTATATAACCTAAAACTATAGGTGAATCATAGAGTGATGAATGCTTGGTATTTTCCACAAAAAAAGAATTAAACCAGTTCATGAGAAATAAGGATTTTTATGTAGTGGATAGAACCTATTATTACCATGTTTATGTAAAAACAATTTATAAACAAGTACTATGACCAATTTTTGGTCATAAAAAATAAGTCTTGGTTAGTTTTGAATTGTTACAACCTTGATGCAATAGATTATAAGGAAACACTTTCCCATATATTTAACTTATAATCCATTAGAATTTTTCCCTATGAATCATATATGAATTATTAATTATATCATATTTCTCTTAAATATATTTTTTAATTGTATTTTTATTGAGTAACTCTATATTGAACAACCACCTAGTTCTGAAAATCAATATTTTATAAATTTATCTTTTAAACAAACCAAATACTTATATAGTCTTAAACATGCCCCTAGAGCTTATCAAGAATGATTAATTTAATATATTTTTTTATATATATTTTTATGGGATTGAAATTCTCCATATTATTTATTAAATTGTATTAAAAATATATTTTTATTCTTTATACCTATATTTATAATGTGTGTTGTGGTTTAAAAATTTAAAAATAATGTATATAATTATCAAAACTAATGAAAAAAATTACAGATGATTATAATTAATGAAAAAAAATTTATTTTTGAGATTATAAATTTATAAAAATTATTTTGGGAATGAATGGAATCATTTTAACTACATAAATTATCTAATTAAAATGTTTATACTAAAATTTAGCAAGAATTATTCAACTCCTATGTCTTTAAGTATTAAGAAGGATATGGATGAACCTTTAAAACCAGTTAACTACATGATGAAGATAGAAATAATTTGGTGTTACTTTATATAACTACATAAAGAATAATTATATATATATATGAATTTGGGATCTATTTCAAGAAAGTCCTCAAGGGTAATATTTTTTAACTACCAATATATTATTGAGTAATTTAAAAGGAATAATTTAATTATACATTATTTTTCCACAAAAATTTATTTTGATTTAATTTTATTTTATAATTACAACTTTGAAGTTTTTAGGTTTTATAATAATAGTTAATTAAGAATGTTCCACTTTTTAGAAAAATATTTAGTTACACGGTCGAGTAAAAAACTCTCTTTACATTATCAATATATAATTTTCAATAAATTGTAGTTGGAAGTTGTTTTGAACATGTTTTATTAATAAAACACACTATAATGGACTTTAGGATCACTTTTGATATTGAAAAAATAAACTTATATAAAACTTTTTCAATAAATATTTTTAATAATACAACAAGACATTAAAGAAGAAAACATATCAATTTAAGTTATCATTTATTAAAACGTCAAAAAAAAGGTCACATCTATTTTGAATTATTTTTTATTCAAAATTAATTAGAATTAATATTTTCAAAGTCCTTACTTGTTGATCGATTTAATATCATTAAAAGTGTACTCGGATTATTCTGTTGTTGAATAATTTTTCGAAATTTTACTTCATTTAGTTCTTTATGTGTTTTATATATGTAATTTTTTCATCCGAATATTTTATGTATTCAAAATATTAATCTATTTTAAGAGATTTAGTAGACAATTTATTTTTGAAAATTATTAATTTTACAAGGATTAAGGTTTCCTTTATTTTATTGTATTTTATTTTATTTCATCACTCTATTAGAGACCCTTCATATTATTCAAGAAATAATAAATTAGACCTCAATATACAAAACTATTGAAACTCACAAACCTTATTGCCTCTTTCTCAAATGATAACCATAATTTTCCATTTTCCATTTGAACTTATATACATATTTTCAAGAATTGGAATGAAAAATTGATCACATGATGTAGTATCCATCATCTCGAATAATATAAAATCATTATTTAATGTGATGAACGTGAAAACTCTTGATTCTAGTTAGTGTGATATAGTAGATATTCTACTAAATAATGATTAAACATTCCAATATATAAGGTTATCTATAATTAATGACTGAATATTTTATACAAAAATGGAATAAATTTGAGTTTTTTTATTATACAAGTAATTGTTTAATTGAAAATAAAAATTTGTTTAGTTAGTTGGTAAACATAAACGAGTTTTCAATTTCATTATTTTTGATGATTGAGGCATTTATTTCCCCGCATAATGGTCGAAACATCTTAAATATTTATCTCTTTATTATCGATAATATCGTCCCTGATAAAATTATGAGATTATTTTTTCTACTTTTGGATTTAGATAAGAATATAGCTAATAATATTGAACCCAATATAGATATTTTAGTAAAAAATTTAAAAATAATATATCTCAAAGATCTAGAAGATTTGAAAATATTCTGTTTTGGTATTTTGATTCTCTATACTTTTCAATGATTCATAAGATAGTGGAATTTATGTGATGTATTTTTAGATACATGTCTCTTGTAAAATATAAAGCCTTATACTTCTACCCCTTCAGATGAATTCTGATAATAGTGTTTAAAAAATATAAATTTTATATTAATTTTATAATGGTTAAAATGTTATATTGGATAATTAATCATGGTTATATCATACTTAATCTAAGTGGATTATTTTTCATTATTTATCTATCGAAGATCATGTCTTCTATATCTAAAAAGATATTAAAGTGGAATCTATTATATTTGAGGGGGAGTATCTTGAATTTTTTCCTAATATAATAAGAAATAAAGTTAGTTTTTCTTTTGATAATTTCTATGTTCACAAAGGTAGGTATGGATGTATTGGTTCTAAAAAATATTTAGAGGAAGCTATGGATAATCAGTCCCTTGTTCTCTGAGTGACAGTTTGATTAGTTATCTATAATGAGATTGGGTCATTAACTAAAGCTAAATTAGTTTAAGAAGGTTATCTAATATTTTTAATAGTTATATATATAGTTAATGTTTAAGTTAATTTAAATTAAAATGTGTTATCACCCCTAGAACTTAAAGTGGTTATGATGAATGATGTTAACAAATCAATCACCTTATAATTTATGTCTTGTTCTATAAGGATTCTAGTTTCTAATGAAGGTTGTGATAAAAATAAAATTTAAACTTTTTATAGTTCCATATATAGTCTTGATATACATATAGTTTTGAATTTAGATTTAATAATATAGTGGGAACTAGTTAGGTATTTAGAAAATTATCTTTTAGTGTCAGATAAATATGTTTATGATGAAGTTCCTCTATTGTCCAAGATGATATTTTTATGAGATTATCTATATCATGAGGAAAAATATAGTGAATCCAAATAATTAATTCATAGTGAATAATAATTATATAGATTCTAGGTGTAGATATTTGATGTTATAAATTTATGTATATGTATTTTTTAGTAATTTTAATTCAATTAACAAGGATTTAGGTTCCACAAAATTTGATTTAATGGAATCTATAGATGTAGTGAAAACACTATGGTAGAACATAAAGTTTATGACTGGTTTATATATTTTGAAGAATATGTGGTATCCTTTTTCAAATATAACAATAGAGTCTCTATGAATAAAATATATCTAGTATCTAAGTTATATTTTGAATAAATGAATAATATAATGCAATATAAATTCAACATATCTCAAGGAGTACTGAATTTTAAAATATGTGTACTGAAAACCACTTCTCAAGGAATTATATAATAAATGTTATAGGTTATTTCTTCATCCCTTATTACACTAACTATATATGTTTCATTAATGTAATATTATTTTTTTCCTTATATTTCATTCTATAAGTTAAAATAGATTTATCTTCTGAGATAAGTAATATTCTTGTCATCCCTCACATTACCATCCTAAATCATTCCAAATATTTTTTGTATTAGGATAACATTGTTTAGGATAAACCCACTTACTTGAAGGATACATTATACAACAATCATGATTAATCAAAATAAATATTTAAAAATAAATTTAAAAATAGCAAGTTCTCTATCAAATTATATTCATCACATTAATGATAAGTTTACTGAGGTGATGAAATCAATTATCGAATTTGTTTATTATGATTATTCAAAATCATTATAAGATGATTACTTTGTAAAGCCAATAAATTAGCCAATTTTCCTCAAGATTTATAGATATTGTATTAGATCGATAACCTTTGGATGTTACATTTTTCTTTGTTTTCTTAGACATTTCTTATACTCTATCAAATGAGAACATGACCTTGTTAAATCATTTTATGGAAATTTTCTCTCTTTAATAAGGACATAATACTGAAATATTAATTTTGTAGAGAAATAATCGAATGAATTGACTCTTATTTTTTAATTATATTATAATGACATTATCAAAAAAAATTATATTTCGTATAATTCCCTATTTTGATTCTGAGGAAGATGATAACTTGGGAATTTTCTAACAGAAAAACATATTTCTAATTTTTTAAGTCAAATATTATTTTCAATTTAAATGATATATATTAGAGAGAGAATTATAAGACTAATTTAGAGTAATCATACTATGACACTACCCCGACTACACCTAATAATTATTTCTTCACTTACACTAAAAGGTATGGAAATAAAAAAAATCATAATGTGTGTTTCATCATTCATATTATTATAGTGAATACTTTTAATCATGACCATATATATATTATAGACGATTATTGTTTTGGTTAGTCTCAAAAACCTATGTCTAAAATATTAGTTTACCCATTTTCCAACCTCTTTCATGCCTCTCCATCAACCTCTATATTTTAGGAAACCTCCACCAAAATCCAATACAATGTATTGATGTTCTTTTTTATTATTTAATAACTATTTTCTCACTATTGTATATTCATGAATGAGAACATTATTATTTTTTCTTACTTATTAATTTTCCTTGATAGTTTTTCACTAATTAATCCTCATTTATTATGTTTAAACAAGTTTATTCCAAGTATTAATTATATTTAGAACATTATATTCCTTTAGTCTCAATCCCTTCATGTGATAAATATAAACATGTCTCCTCTAGTAAGATTATCTAATTTTTTATATCAGAAAAAGGAAAATTTAAAGGACAAAGCAAAAAAATTACCCTTTCTACTAATCGTCAAAATTTTATTTTTATTTTATTCATGGTTTTGTAAGAATAAAAAGAGGGGATTATTTGACAAATTTATATTATTCAAATATTACCAAATTCTTCCAATTGTTTAATGAAGAAACTAACAATGAGTTTATCTTATATGATTTTATGATTATATCAAATATTTAATAAAACATTAATTCTTTTCAATATCCTTTGTTAATATAGTTTTATTTCAGTTTTTTGAAAAAACATCCAAGAAACATTATCCTATGTGGTTTTAAAAATTAAAATTAATTTATGTTTTGTTTCCATGAAAATCATGTTAAAAATTCTATATTTCAATTTCAAGATATGGAATTTTTCTTATTAAATAATATAATAAAAATATTTTCATTTCTTAGATGATCTTTACGACATAATGACATTAAGAACTCAAAAATAGTATAGTGAGAAATATAGAAAAAATATTTATCATATGGGTGAAATAAAATAGAATGACAACTACATTATCATAATAAATATAATTGGTTGATGAGTTATATTACATGATGACAATGATAAAGTGCAGACATACATCACACACAAGAGAAATTATCTTCCTAAGAGCTTAGTTATCTTACACATGACTATTTCATTATACATCAAATAATAAGCTTATATGAAAAGTTTTTCTAGTTAAAAACTTAAATTTTATTTTAGAGGAAGGTAATATTTTTTTGATGTTGTATTCTATGTAAAATAAAGAATCATTTTATATATTATAATTTAATGGAACTTATTTCTGTATTAGTATTTTGTGGATGTATACCCCATGGTTTATTTTATCTATAATAGTTATTTATATATAAGTAAATGATTACTTTAATGAAGTTTCTATTTCAAATATAATATATAGTTTTATGGATTACCATAGGTGAAAAAAATTTCTTATATTTTTTAAAATATTAAAAAAATGTTACATGTGCAGAACCTAGACTATCAATTCAAATGATTTTCTAATATCTCTCTAGAATATTGGATATTGATATATTTAATCAATTTTAAAATTCATGAGTTTATATTTTCATGAATTTCGTTAAAATATATAAGAACTTGGTATTCATTCATGACACTTTGGTTTTCATTATTTTTATTTCTTAACTCTAAAAAAACCATGATGTTGTTTATTGTGTGATTAGAAATAATATTTACAAGAAATAGGGTTCTTTAAAACTAATCTTTATGGAATATTAATTTATTTGAGTAATCTCAATATCATATTGTCTATTACTACTTCCAATTATACACTAAAGTTATTTATATTATCTTTATATATTTTCAATGTTGTTGGGTGAGAACTAATTATTATCAAGCCTCCAGACATTATGGTTAATTATTTAGAAGAGAGATCCTAGTTGATTAATATTTAACATTTTACCAAGTCATGTATACTTTTACATAGCTTGTAAGACAATGGAAAATGGTAATGAATAATCAAAACCACTAAGCTTGTGGATTAGAGTTTTGGTGTAGTGGACTTGGGGAATCAGTTTCACTGAACCACTATATATTTACTATGTATTTCTTTTTTTGTATTATTTTCAATTTATACTACTTTTGTGATATATATTATATGAAAAAAATATTTATTCCTTAAAGAGGTTTGTTAATAATTAGGGTGTATTTTATGAACATAATTAACCCTCCTCTTGAGCCATTGTTCAATGCCTATTAGGCCAAGACAACACCCACTATTGGATATTGGTTTTAGTTTCACATCAAATCCAATAATATTTAATAATTATAGGTTTATATAATTATCTATCAACCAAGAAAAAAATTACCAAGAACGAAAACATAGATTTTGGACTCCAACATCAAAGAGATAACACACAAAAAGATTATTTAATTCTTAACTTTATTGAAACAATAAAATGGAATAATAATAATTTTACAGAACATTTATATTATAAAATATTTTAATAAATTATTTAGAAGTTTGGGAGGATCATACTAATGTTATTTTCAATTTAAATATTGTTAAAAAAATCTCCTAACACTAAAAAATTCATTACTTAGTTTGATTGACATTTTTCATTTTTTAGAATTTATTTTTTTTATATTTTTCAATTATTTATCAATTTTATTATTTTATTAGTTTTTGTATTTAATTAAATTTATTATTTTAACACCAATATAAAAAAATATTATTCTAATATAATGGAGAAAATATATGTTTATAAATGTATATATATTAGATGAAATTTTAGAATATATTCAATGTCAATGTAACTAAACTCCAATATTTAAATATTTTAAAATTTATTATAATTTTTCTTGAAATTAATTTTCATTATGAGTGTTTATTATTATATTTTCTAATGATGAAAAATTTATGTTATGTTATATTATATTTAATATGTTTTAGTTATAAAGATATTTCATAAAAATATTCCATTTAACAACTTTTTTTGCCATATTTTTTCACAAGAATAATTTTGGACCATTCGTATAATAAATGAGTAATATTTTTTGGATAATAGAAATTATAAATCCTTTATAAGGACTCCCATATAAATTTTTATAGTCACTTTCAATTCATGATTCTTTTCATCACAAATTTATGATAAAATTAATTTCAATGGAAGAATATTTTGGAGAGATTATTCTAGTAAGCCTAAAATTTTATCAATGATGTTCAATGGTCATATGAAAAAATAGTTACATCCTCATGTGACACCAAAGATCTCTCATATATCAATGATGGAGAATAAAATGCACAAAATATGAACACAATATACAATAATATATTGACATATATAAAATCATGGTTGAAATAGAATTTATTTTGAAAAATATACTACTCTATGTTTTGAGTATTTCTTAAAGATTCAAATGCATCAAAAGTATATGAAGTAACAAAGTCATATGATGAGACCAATACTAAGAGAGTAAAAATTATAATTTATAATTTTATATCTATATAGAAAATATTTTATATTTTTAATATCATGTGTAATTTAATTTTATATTTATTTTTGAAAATAAAAAAGGGGATATAGTTATAAAAAGTTATTTATCAAAATTTAGTTAAAAGTATGATAATACATCTTGAATAATTTGTTTATTCTAATGTTTTTTAAATAAAAGGAGAGTATTTTAGTATAGTTTAATTCAAATGGTGTCTTATTTATAAATCCATTAAACTTTAAAATTTTTCTTTTTTGTTTTAGGATTCTTTAAAAAGGGGACACTATACAGTTAATGAATGACTTTATTTCATTATGTTGGAAATAAAAGTACAATTCATATGAACTAGATTCAGCTTGGTCCTTGTATTTCATTCATTCATTGTGAATAATATATTTCTAGTTAATTAAATAATATAAAACTAAATAGGGTTTTTAGAAATCTAACATTAGACCATTTTATGAGTTTACATTCATTCTATTTAAGATTGTTATATAAATTTTTGATAAATTTATTGATATTTAAATAAAGTTGATAATTTCATTGATATTTTATAAATATAATTTCAATGGAATAAAAATTGAATCTGATTTTTATAAAATTTCACTATTGATGTTTATTACAACATTATATATAAATAGTGCCATGCATCCAATAATAAAAGGGTATCAGACTATTACAACTGAGTACATTGAATATTTGTAGACATTTTAAAGGTTGGAAATTTATTATTTAGAAAATATATTTCAATATATTTAATTTTTATCATTCAATGTGATTTTACTAAAATCGTTGTATTCCTAGGATTTATTAAAAAGCTACAAGATCATACCATATAATTGTCGATTTTCAGATCATTTGTGATCAAGTGCTTCTAAGCATAGGAAGACAAAGTGTTTTCGGATAGAACATTATACCTCCAATAAGATAACTTGAGGGATTTTAGGAATAAGAATATATGATACCTTATAATAGATTTAATAAAGAACTTCTGAGTATTTAATGATAGAGAACCTTATGAAAGCTATGTCACGGATACCTTGGATTCAATCTAAATTCCCACCTGTCACTTTTTTAAATGTTTTATTTATAATATCATTTAACATAGTATTTGGGTTGCTTACTAATAATCCATATATTGATTAAAACATTGTCTATAATAATTATTTTAATTACCATTGATTTTAAATTTTCAATTTATGAATATTTGATTTCATCTGCTGGAATTTTTTAAACATATGGAAACCATAATTCCATTATGATTACAATATTTATTATAGATAATATTTTGAAAAAAGTACTATTTTTACTTTGATCATTCAGTTGACTAGAATTTTTAAAATACTATCAACAAAATAATTAACGTTGTATAATTTATAGATTAACTATTAAAATATAATCAACCCTATAATTCATTTCCCATATTATATCCTTAGAGAGAAACGCTTTCGAAAATATAATGTTGACGTATAATGATGTATTACTACATATTGAACTTATTATAATGGTTTGATAAAGACACATTGTTTATCATTTTGAAAATCCCTCCAATTTTACCTTTTTCACTTTTTTTATGAAGTAGCTTTTTAATTTATATACTTTAGGGTCTCTTAAAACATTTATAGATATAAAATTATCTTATAGATCAACATTGATTACTAATATACCTTTAAACCCAAAATCTATATAGATTTTATATTAATCTATTAATGTTTTTTCTATAATTATTATATTTTGATGATATCATCTCTCAAATTTTAGGGTATGAATATGCCTTCAACAATTACATTGAATCATTAGTTCTTTTTCAAATGATTATAACTGTAAAATAAAATTAACTTATTATACCCTATTTTGATTTTCAAACAATCATAACAATTATACTCTCTCTTATTCTAACATCGAGCATTCCCTATTAAATAAAACATGATGTGTCAATAGAACCCTTTATCGCTAACATCTGATCACTATATTAGATGTATCAATATTTAATTTACCCTTATATTTTCTAGAATTTCTATAAGATTTTTTATTGACTACTATGCATCCACTTGCATCGTTCGACGGTTGCGATTAATTATCCTTATTCAAATTATATATGATAATTCTAGGTGTACCACATAATTAATATAGTCATGAAAATGAATTCAGAACTGATTCATCCTACTAAAATATCAAACATCACTTTTTTCTTATTTTCAATAAAATTTACTAGAAATAATGAAATAACATATTCAAAATATTATATAAATCTAAACAATGTGATATTATTCCTCCAAATCCTAATTATAAACTGTTATGAATTACTGTGGTCTATCTATTAATCAATTTACAGATCTAATGAATGTAAATAATGTCTTTTTCTAATCCAATAAAAACCATACTGAGGAGATTCCATGTCTTCTCAAGTATCAAACGTGTCATGATGTGAAAATATTTATCATGGAATGGTCAATTTGTATTCCAATAAATAACACCTATTTATATATTCTTTACTAAGAAACATTGTATTTTCTCCAACATTAACAAATTACATTCCTTATTCCCTTTCTCCAATTATAGTGGGGTCATCTTCTGTGGCATGTATATCTCTGAATTAAAAGTACACGTTATATCTTCCTGAGAAAACTCACGACATATATATTCATATCATAATGTGTTCATTATTGATCATATTTTATGAATGTAACATAAACTCAACAAACATGACTTTCTAATGACTTATTTCAAAAATTAATTTTATGTATTTGATATGTTATATATACAAGATCTAATAATTCTTTCATGATTCTTGTAGTGTTCTACCATGTTTTAAAATAGATTCTATTAATGAAAAATTATATATTCAACAACATTGGATGAATATTCTCCGTATTTTAGAAAAATACACATATTATACTACATTGGGACCTTCATCATCTCAATAATTACAAACCACCAATATTTTCATAAAACCTAGTGAAATAGTTTACATATTATTTCAACATATCAATGTATTCCATGATATTATGATTTAAATATCAATAATATTTTATGATTCAAAATATATATGTTTTATATATTCATTGGGAATCCTTTTAATCTATAGTGTGGTATACTATAGTACTTAATATTATAACTTATAAATCCTTATTTATCAAGGTGTCCCTTATATATTATATAGAATATACAATTACATACACAAGGTAACTAATATTCATTTCCCATATTTTTTAACATCATAAAAAATTTCTTATACATTTATTGGGGAAGTTAGTCCCACTTTATTTATTTCCAGACCAACCTTAAAAATGACTCCATTTTCCAAACATTAATTTATTTAAATAACTTCTAGAACATATTTATATCCAACCCAATATATGAACCATTACAACCAATAAAATAAATCCAATAATCTCTTTATGTACACCAAATCCTTCTTATAATTTCTAGAATACAAAATCCAAAAATTATGGTGTATCAACATTTATACATTATTCCTAAAATACTCATGAATAAATTCTAAATCATAGTATCCTTTTTATCTGCATTCCATATTTACATTCAAACCTATTTTATCTCTAGTACACCTTCCAAATATCCAATCATACTCTTTTTCAACCATTACTGAATGTCAGTAAATTCAATCATAGTATCCTTTGCTATGAAATGTCTCAATATTTCATATTTTTGATGGTATAATGTCCCAACCCAAGTGCCACAAATTGGTGTACCGAGCTAGTTGGTTACATGACTTCATGTGTTCCTCTCTATATGGAAGAGGTTAGAGACAAGAAGTGAGAATCACTTATCCATCATGGAGAGACTATATCCTCTATATAAAATAATAAAAACATCAAAAATAAATAAGAATAAACAAATGATATATAATCAATAACTAATCCATACATGTATTACAAAATGAACAAAAAAATAAGTGCAATATCAAAAACTAGAAAATAAATATGTCATTTAAAATACATTTCAAATGTCGATATGAAAAACCCAAAATAAAAATTGATAGTGAACATTCCAACATGGGTCCTGAATCAATTTAGGTTCCGTCATCTATGAACTATCCCAACTCATCCATCTAATGCTGAGATTTTTGATAATTTATGTTCCAATAAACAAGAATTCTATTTGAGTACCGAATATCTACCCTGAGTAGGGTGTGAGTACAACTTAGAAGGACACCACAAATGCGGTCTAAAACAATTTAAAGTTTGTAAAAATGTATGAAATTTTATTAATAATAATTTACTAAAAATATACTAAAATGTTTAAATTTATTATATTATTCATAATTTAACTTCATAAACCTCTATGTTCATGAGGACACTTGAAACTCATTACCTTTTTCAGCCCATTCTTGAGTCTGAACTATCCCCATGGGATATCAAATATTTCAATAAAATGGTTATAATTATCTATTTAAATTCAATTAATATTACATCCAATTGGAACCATAGACCAATAAAATCTCATGGGTGTAGAATGTCATATATAGCACCCCATGTGTATTTGAAGCTATAGTATATGATCCAAAACTCATTTATCAACCAACAACTCATGTGGTATTTTGAAGAAGAAGTATATGTCCTGCTATAATTAATTAAAAAATCACACATGTGTTATTTTGATGTAGAAATATGTTCTCTATGCTCATATATCAATTTATCACTATAGTCTTTCGAAGTAGTTTCCCTTATCCACACACATTTATCAATTTATCATTATGGGATTTTAAAGAAATAGTCCTTGTCCCAGACGTCATTTATCAATCAAAAACAAATATATCACATATATCATATCAATAAAGATTAAATAACATCAATACCTTTAATAACATTTAATCTCAAGGTACAATCATAATTTATGATGATAAAAAAATTCTTTATTTTAATCACATTGAGTAATATAAAATATCACTATTAAACCATTAATCATTATTTTACCCTAAATATCATTAAAACAATATGGTTAAGCTAACCAACTCATAATAATCATTATCAATTAGTTTTTAAGAACATTAATTAACCAATTACACAATGCCAGTATCCCATGAATTCCATAATCATACAACCCATTAAATAAATAGTCAATTAATTATTCAATTACATGTTAACAAAAATTAATTAGTCAGATAATATATACAATTAGATATTCAATTGGGGAACCTTCCAATTGAATTTTAACAATGTATACACATAATTTGAATCTAGAATATTTGAATTGAATTTAAACCACCAACCTCAAAAAAATTATTATCAATGCCCACCCACAAAAATCTCTAATTGAAGTGGAATGATCAAGAACAATCCTTAGAAGATGACCAATATCCAAAAATTAGATCTAAGATCAAATAGATTTGAGCATTCAATCCTAGATCAATATACATCAAAAATGCTGGAAAACATCTCTTCATAGGATGAGAAAAATATGGGAGAGGTGAAGAAAATCCCATTTGATGAAAATTCCTTACTAGGAGAGGTGAAAATTATTATCTTGGATTTGAATAAAAAAAAAGGTCTGATGGCATTGGAATATGTCGACTAACATGAAAAAAAGGTAGATAATTTTTAGGATTGAATTGGGTCAAGTTATGGTGAAGTATAGCGGGGTAAGGGAATTCATAATAAAATTTTTGGGTGATTAAATTCCCTTTAATATGATTTCATACTTAGGGTGCATGGCTTCCAATAATCATGAACCCAATAGTCTGCCTCTTATGGAGTCACATGGTTACTACTAGAAGGGAACAAAATTTGGAAATAACATGTACAAACCATTTTTATATATGAACTTAAAACATGATGTTAGTATATCTATGAGAATATTTTTATTTTATATTATTATCTTAAGAGCCTGATGTATATTTTTACTTAGTGAAATCTGATTTAATAACTTAGATTCTTGGTTGAGTGTCTTTATATTTTTTATTTCAATATGTATTGTACACTAAGGAATGTGAATCTAGTTTTAGATGCATTTAACATGAAATTTTGTACAAAATAAAGGATTAAATTAGTGGATGAGTAGACTCTAATGAGTTTTTTCCTCCAAATAAACATGTATGTGGATGAATTTTGGTGGTAATGTGCTCTTACCATTGAAAATGGTTGAATTATCATTTTATGGGTAGGTTCTACTAGATAAAGACTTAGACAGAAATTTACGTCACGTGAGTAAAATACTAAATGGTTGGAATACCTCTAGTGAATATAATTAGTATCTTGATTGTTCATTGGTTTGTTGTGGTTGGTTGGTCATTCCTATATCTTTGAGGTAGGTATTGATAGACAGTGGAAACTGGTCTAGTTGGTGTATACATCATGGGGCTACAAAGATTTGTAATTGGCTTAGACATCATTATTGATGGTTAGGTATGTGGTGGTCGATTGAATATTTTTTTTCAGGATGTCTACATTTTCATAGAATAGATATCTAGCACTAGAAACCTTCTAGTTTGTTCCAACATTTTCACATTACAATATGTAATGGGGATAATATTTTCATTTATTTCATCATTGTTTTTCCAAATAATTATAATTGGAATGATTATATTTGGATTATCATTAATAAACTTAAAAAATAATCTCATTTCATAAATATCAAGGAGTTGATGAAGGTGGAACAACTAAAAAAAACTATATTCCAAAGTGGTTTTGTTACATAATGGATTTCAAACAATGATTATTTTTATATTAAATGAAGTTTTACATATAGGATTGAATTTTTTTGGAAGATTCAATGGGTTATTTGTTGAAATTATAAACCACATTCCATATTCAGATAGATTTGTAAAAAGATAGGGTTATTAACATTCATTAGGACATGCTCCGGTTACGTGTACATGATTTTAGCAGTTCATGGCAACAAAATATTCCTATGATATAGTTAATTTATAACAATTTTAATCATGATGTGACTGGTATATCTCCCTTTAAAGAATTATTTGTGCAGCCATGTATATCATTCTTGTGATGGATTGAGTAAGGAGGTTGGTCCTCAGATGGACTGATCCTTGATCTAGAGAAGATGGAAAAAGTGTAGTTTATCTAGGGTATATTATTAATTGAACATAGTCACCAGAAATACATTTTGGACTACCATCATCAACCTATAGAGTTCTAGGATGATGATCATGTTTTTATTTAATATTCATATTTAATGGGAAATTTATGGTTAGGTAAGTAGTGTATGCTTTCATAGAGGATTGATGGACCCATTGATATCACTAAATGAATTTGAAGGTGAAATATTGGTCATGCTTACCTTCTATTTTGACATCAGTTCATAATTTGTTTCCATGATTCCTATCTAAGGAGGTAAAAAATATAACCATTCCATGTGATTGAATAGGGATATTATGATATTGAGTCTGATACCACTGTGGATGAGAAATTTTTTGAAATTATGGAATGCCAAAATAAAAAAACTATGTAGTAAAATGGTTCCTTTTTCCATGTACATTAGCATATTATAATATATATCCATGATGGATGGGAATGATAATTATTTGTGAGATCGAAATGATATATTATTTTATTTATTTCACAGTCTTGAGAAATTTCATGGGACATTAAACATTTATGGTGGGGATAATTGTAACACCATGGAAAATAGAATGCTCTATTATTATGATTAAGAGATATAATATAGGTTATGAGGTTGTATGAAAATTTTTGGAAGTTTTATGTGTGGTCTTGGATAGGTAATGGCTACATAACATGTTCACAACATGAAATAATATCATGACGTGAACCTATCACTAGGATGATTCCATGAGTTATGTTCATGATGTGAAAATAGTTTATTCCATGAATACATATTAAATAATGAATTTTTAGCTTAGTAATTTTAACCCATGATGACCTGATTTTAGTCATACATGAATGTTGAGGAATACACATTGTAATTTTATGATTCATGTCATATAATATCCCTTGATAAGGCCATTTGTTACATTTCACATCTGTAACTCCTGTGATTCAGTTTTGGGTTCCCCTACCTCAAACCCTGGGCCTTTCCATGAAAATTGATTGGGTTTTTTTCCAATATAGTTCCGTCATTTTGTTTTGTGGCCTATGGTGTGGGGTGTTTAGGTATGTTGGTTAGGATTCACAAGGTATGTAATGGTCCTTCTTCCCCACCAACCCATTTGGTATATGAAAATTGATTCTAATATTTGGGAATTGATGATAGAAACTCTATAATTTGATATGTGTTTCTTTTCAATGGGTGAGGACCCAATCTTATCATTCTTAGTATTATTTTTTGAAGGCTATTTGTTTCCCTCTATTCTTGGATAATGTGTCTCTATATATTGTGTTTTATTCGTGAATTACATATGTTATTATAAAAGTATTTTTTCTTTACTTATGAATATGATTAAATATATATCAATGTGTATTTATATCATGATATTAATTTTTATGGTTTTATATTAAAATGTAGATTTTTGACCATTATGTATTTAAAAAATACATTAATGTTGGTTTCAATTCAAAAATGAGTTTTCAAGCTTGGATGTAGCAAAGATTCACCATGAAATTTTTTTCTAAATTTTGACCATGGATTTAAATGTTTTTTAAAGGAATATAACAATTGGAACCTAGGTTTTAATGGGATACATACTTATTTCACATTAGTGTGTAACACCACTAGACATTTTGTTATTTATACAACATGATATTACTCATTATCTATTGGATTAATGTGATGAATGGATTATTATTTTTTACATATTTTTTAGTATGTATTACCATAGGCTATATCCCAATATTTATCATTGAAATTTATGAAAGGTTTTGTACTTGATTTTATATTTCATTATCTGTTCCTAAATTTCATCTCACATAGTGTATCCAAGGATGGGTTTTTTTATTCTCTCCTACATTCTTTCATGTACTTGAAATATTCATGGATAATGAGGATAAGGATTTTTAAAAAAACAATTGATGTTTTAAAAAATTGTTTCATCTTATAATTTTTCATTTTAAACTTTATTTGTTTTAAATATACAAATAATTTTATCAGGGTCGTATATATTTCTTGGTGAATTCCTATTGTTGTTTTTTATAACACCCTAATTATTGCATTATGTATTTTATGATGTCTTTTTGCAGGACTCATCTAAATGGAATAGAAACTTGTAGTTACATTAATTATTTGGTTTTTCATCAACATTATAGTAGGATAGTGTGCTGCTGAAAAATGGTCAAATAGAGGCTCGTTTTAATATAATCATGGTTGCTTTCTATTTTAGCTATTTGTATATGACATTTTATATCTCTTGTATATATACTCTTTCCTCCACTTTTAACTTTGTTGTGTTGTAACCTTTTAGTATTACATGAGACATATTATTTTGTTTTTTTTCTCCTCACCATGTGGTGGACCCTCTAGGGTGACTTGTCTAGTTTACAATGAGTGATTCACTACATGGTGAGTTTGAAAATGTTTTGCATCCTGACATTGATCTTCTCTACATGCTGTTGGTTGAGTAGAAATTCAATCTATGAAGGAAAAATTTGTGATATATTTACTCTATGTAACACCATGAGATTTTAAAAAATCAATATGCTCGATAAAATATAAAACATGAAATACTAAGCTTAAACAAAATGTGAAAATTTATTATTTTGTGAACATTATAACATAGTCACTGAATTTTGGATATGAATAGAAGTAACCAAATTATTATTATTATATATATATATATATAATTTTCATAATAAATAAAAATGTATTGATAAATTCATTGGTACTGCATAATAATTTTGGGTAACATCATTTTCTTCTTCCAAATATGTTTTCTTAAAAAACTTTTTTTATTGAGTGAATATTACAATTATTTTTTGGAAAATTTGGAAATATTATTTAATAAAAAAATATCATTTTTAAATTAGTATGCCAACATTATATTGAGGTGATATTTTGGTATTTTTTGGAAAATATATATTTTCAAGTGATTAGTAAAAAATTATAATTTATATTGAAAACTATATTATTGATATGAGAAATGAAAAAGATATATTATATTTTAATATAGTTTAAATGAAAAATTAGTTATGTTATATTATGAAAAATCTGTATATATTAAATGGATGAAAATTATTATAAAACATTGTATAAAATCATTTTTTTACTAAAAAATAAATTTTTCTGAAAAAATTATTTTACACTGGGTTTATCATTTTTAACTTACAATACTTTTTTCCACTTCTAGAAAAATTATCTTGAAAAATTAATTCAATATTTGGAATCATGTAGTATATATTTTTTCAATATTTCCCTTTTATTTTTATTCAATATGAATAGTAACTATATTAGATTTTTATTACAACGGAATACATAAAATATTTTAAATAAGGTTAAAACTAATGTGATTAGGCTTCAAATTCATTAAAAACGTTTATAGATTACATTTTACAATTAAATTATATCCATAATAATAATAAAAATTATAATATGACGTTTTTTTTCTATTTATCGTTGTTTTTGATCATTATAATATTATGCAAAATCATAATATAAAAAATATCACTTTATTGATTTTAATATATATAATATTATCTAATATGGATAAAAAATAAATATTCACTTTTATATAGTTTTTATAATTATTAATGATTTTTTGATATAATTTTTATAAAAAATTAATGATGATATAATTATATTAAATTCCCACGTGATGCTGATATAGTGCATACGAAAGAGTATAAAAATCATGTAAATTATTTTTAAAACACTAAAAATAAAATTTTAATGGTGATTTAATATATCTAACTAATTTCTAAGGTAAATATAATTTATTTGAGATGAATGAATTTTTTTTCAATTATTTTTCTATTTTGTTTTCTTTGACACAAAATTATGTGAATAGTTCTTAAAATGACATTCAGAATGTTTTATGTTAAATCAAATTTCATATAATTATATAAAAAAATTTAGAAAATATTTCAATAAGAAAATATTGGTGTGAAATGATCTATAATATCATCAATTTTCCTTTGATGATCCAATTATCACCTTATAATAAACATTATAAATCATTATTCTTGAAAAATCTTGTCCATGGTAAAGGATAATGTTGGTTAACCAAGTGGTTAAAATAAAATAATTTTTAATTGTTATGTAAATTGGTAAACCATTTATTGGATGACTATATTAATACCATATCTTTATTATCTCAAAATAAATGTCATTTTTGAACAAATTAACACAAGTTAGGCACGCATTACATTATTTAATTGCATATATTTAAAAAAATGACATTAGTGAAGTTTTTTACTAAATAATATTTCATTAGATGACCTAAAATACTTTAAAATTCCATTATCATTTAAATGATTGATATATAGTTAAAAATATCAATATTAATGAACAATAATTTTATGATAAGATTCATAGACCTTAAAGAGTAAAACACAATAAAATCTAGGTAATTGTAAAAAGGATTGACGAATGGTTAAAATAAAAAGATAGGAGTGAATACATACCAGAAACATGGCTAATTTATTTGGATGAAATTATTTAAACTTATCCTAAAAATATCAAAACAAAACAATAATTTTGATACACATTAAATATAAAAATTAATTTATATGAATTTAATATTTAATTTATTTACAAGAGCTCTCACTCCCTTGCTTATAAAGGGACACCTTTTCTCTATAATTATTCACAATATTTGAGCTTTATAATTAGAAAATACACATCATAATACATTACTAACTTACCTTCCCACATTTTAGATCTTATTATCTATCCAAAATACAATCTTTTCATGGTATAGGGTAAAATGTATATTTTATTTCTCTATGAAGGTGTATAACACTTAATGGAGGTTTTTCAAATTGATTTATTATTATAATTTCTCAATATATATGGTACAAATTATAAAATAATTTCTTCAGTGTCTGAAATATTAAAAATTATTATTCTAATAATGGAACAACCATTTTTAGCCTTCTTCCCATCCATTGGAAACTGATAGCATCATTCATGTGTTCGTGTGGACTACCACAACCACAAAGTGACGTGGTTTTTTTGAAATTCAATTTACTTAGTTGGTAATAAGGATAAATTTAATCAATATATATGATATATATGATATAATCATAATTATATAATGGTGAATTGTTATTTACATTTCATTATTTTCATCCATTAAAAAGTCAAAACAACATTTATCCGTATATGCGGCCTACCGTCGCCATGAAAAGTGTAATTCATTTTTCTATCTCTAAATTTTATGGATGTCATTATTTATATAATTACAATTTATGATATTTATATCATGTTAATAATTAGGATAATGTTAATCCAAAATCAATGTATAAGGACTAAGACTATCGAAAAGAATCATGCATGAAAAATAATGCATTTAAGCCCTGAAATAGTGGTCATAACACGAAATAGTGATTTTAAAAATAATATTATAAATATATTAATGATAATATGTTATATATAGATTATATATGGAATTTTATATATTATAATAATTTTGGGATATATTTATAATTAATTTAAATTAATTATATAAGAGGATAGAGAACTTTTGACCCAGTCCAAGGTTGTTGTAACATATTTTTATCTCACCATTATTTCTATATTATACATGATATATTGAACACGTGTTTCATATATCATGGGTTTATAATACCCATGAATGTATTTTATAATACATTAAATGATAATTATTAGTATATAAATATCCATATTATGATATATTTTACAAGAGGTTTTTATTTTAAAGTTACCAAAGTGCAAAGGGATTTATATTTCAGTCTCATTTTAATCATGATTATTTATAGTTGAATTTCCATTGAAATAAATTATATGATAAATTCCTAATAAATCCCATCCATTTTTTTCAACACTATTTATTTATTGATAATAAATTTTTTCCCATTCATTTTTCTCACTTTAATTAACCATAATATTGAATGAATGTTTTGAGGGAAAAATAAATTTATTTCTCCTAAAAATATTTTTTATTATATATTGATGATTTCCAAAAAAAATGTTATCAAATTGGTTATCATATTTTTTTTATATATTTTTTTTCAAAATTGATGGCCATTATTAGTATTTTAAATAATGGTTTAAAATGTATATTTTTTTGTTTTCTAAATTTTTTTCTTCTAATATTTTATGAAAAATGTAAAATGAAACATTTTTTATCATACAAGACATGGATGTAATTTACTACCATCATAACCACATAATAATATAAATATTCCTTTACATGTTTCCATGTTTCTTTTAAAAAAATAATTTTCATTAATATTTTTGAAATCTTTATATTTTAATATGTGATTCAAAAATATATAGGGTATTTTCATCATGAATTATTCTAGTTATCTTGTAAAAGGGATTTTAATTTTTGATATCATCCATTGATGTTACTTATATTTAACTATGTATATGAACTAATGATACTATTTTTATTTATTATCTATATTGTTTATAGTTATGATAATGAAATATCAATGAAATACATTTTTTCCACAATTTATGTTATGATAAATGATTTTATAATGTTGTGGAATAACTATGTGTTAAACCATCAAGGTTAAATTAACTATGACAAGAGTTGAACCATTTAATGATGGATTAAAATAAATTCCCATTTTCATATTATTTCATTCATAAACAAAACACAACTCTCTATCATTCACGTTGTGATGTATGTGATGAAAAGAAAATGTGCACAAGACATACATATTTTATTTGGTCCACCCACAATGTATAAGTTTAATGAGCATACATTGGAAATTTTCTTGTGTACAAAAATCTAATAAATCAAACTCATAAAAAAAGTTTTTTCTTAGAATCATTATCTCTCCATGTTCCCAACCAATAACTATTGAAATCTTACTACCTTATCACATAAAGTGTCCTCACTACTCCTTCATAAGAGTATTCATTTGATAAAATGAATCAATTTTTATATGCGTCATTTAGTCAATATTTAAGCTCTAATTTAATTAAATTTATGAATACCTATTTACCACATAATATCTATTCAAATACATCTATTTTTTGAAATATTTATTATCCCAAAACCATGTCCTAACAAACCTAAATCATTCCACTTTAATGAAAAATTATTCTTTCAGTAAAATCAAATATCCAATCAATCTAAAATTTTATGAAATGTAATTTCTCTGGGGAATTGATGTACTTATGAATCCTTCATGTAAGAAAATAATTCATGATTTTTTTTCTTGAATTCAAATCCTTTTGATCTTAATTCTAAATGTTATTCATATATAAGGACATAGCTGCCTATTTATATATAGTTACACCTCATTTCCAAACATTATTAAATGCCTATTCCATTTTTGAAACTCTTAAATCTATTAATAAAACTCCCCATATTTATGATAACTTCATAAAACACTTCATTTAGTATATTATTCTGAAAAATATATAATCCTCTAATAAAACATCATATTCGAAAAGCATAATACCATTCATGAAAAATTATTCCATGAATCACCAATATTTATTGAATCGTTCAATATCTAATAGCTCCTTCATTAATATTTTCCATCATACTTAGTCGAAAATCATTCTTGATATCTAAAAAATTATTTATCAATGCTCTTATTTTACAAACAAAATATACCCAGAAATACATCAACGTCTCCATGAAGGACTTCTTCCAACAATATGAATTGATTAATGATTATATGATAGGTTTTCTAGAAATTTTATAGTCCTACAATTTATTTTGTAAATATTAATGTTTTATGATCTCAAAGGGTACATGGGTGGTAATCCCAATACTAAAAGAGGGTACACAACACGTTATTACATGCCAAGTAGAGGGTACATGGATGGATGTCCCAATCTCAAAATTTGATACCAAATAATTTATCCAAATACCAAAAAAGGTACACAGGGTTCATCCCAAGGATAATATGTTATGAATTTCTTGGTGGGTATCCTTGACATAATATTTCTATGATTATGATTATTCCATACATTATTCCTGAAATTTATGACACAGTCTTATTCCAATTTTATGATATCACTACACATGTTCTTTAATCACTTTATAAATCATGTCTTATAATCTACCAATATTTTTTCCATGACCCATGTTTATGATCTAATAATTGATGGGTATGATTTTTATAAATTAATATCATGTTCGAATACTCTTTATGATCATGTTATGTTTGAATGATCATTGATATCTCATTTAATTATTATTTATGTGCATTCTATATCACCCTTTATTATTATTTCTTCATTGGGATATGTAGAAATTTTATATGTATGAAGTGTAAAAGAAGGGTTCTTTTTATAACGAAATAAGTGGGAGATTATTTAGATATTTTAAGACCATTTGTCTATTTTCCTATTTTCATAAATATACTAGACCTTTACAGTAATATAATATGTATTTTTTAAATATATTATATATTTATCAATTAAGATGTAATATATATTAATGAAATATATGGGTCTCTATAATCGGTATAATAGGATTGTTTTTTTCAATCCTTAGAGATTATGTTTGAATAAATTTACTGAAAATACTAGGGATAAATCTATGTAAATTATAACATCATAATGTTTTTGGAATGGAAGAGATTATTTGGTTTTCCGGGCAATATATTCATGCATGGAAATTAGAAGTGGTAATGGTTTTGGAACTGATGAATCTATGGGTAATAACACTGAAAAGATTTGGTGGATTATATATCAACCATAATTATGGAATGTAATGATTTATCATTTACCACACACATAGTTTGACACTTCTGGGGGATATGGTTGGATTAAATCACATTGTAATTATGAACTATTATAAAGGAATTGAATGGATAATAACAATGTATGGCATATGTAAACAAAATATGTCATTGATTGAAAATAGTGTTTCATGTTTTAGAAATGCACTAAATGATTTTTATTCATTAAATTATTCCTTAAATTGATTATTGTTACATGAATTGTACTTTTTAACTTTATTCAATGGGTGTAACTAGGATGAATTGAGTTAAAATATAATGTAACGTATAATTGAATGATTTTACATATGAGAAAACAAATGAAATATTTAATTGAAGGTAAAACATTATGATATTTCATAATCAACTATATCATTATGTAATTTCTTATATAAATATGGGAGTGTTTTCTGAAACACCTAAAAAGATAAAAATATAATTTCATGAAGAACAATGGAGGAAGAAGATCAATCTTCCTAAATGTAAATTATGTATGAATAAGCACATTTATAAATGTCTCATAGAAATATCGGAGGAATAAAAGGGCATAGAGAATGTAATATACAAAGAAAAATTAATACTATTATGGAGGTAAATAATGTTCATACTTACATACCATTTTGAGTATAATTTATTATGTATAGATAATATGGGAATAATCCAATATAGTTCCCTAATTCACTAGTTAACATTGATACTAAGAACTTTTGTTATTCGAATCATTGAAGGTAATGTATTTAATTATCTATGTATTATGGTTTTATAATTATGTTTTAAAAGTGTTCTATTAATGATATAATGTTTATAAGAATCATAAAATGTATGTCTATATTTTCAGTTTTTTCATTAATTATTTTAAAACATATATTAAATGGTACTTATAATGAAGGAAAATATATTTCTTGGTAAGGGGATAATTTTTAGTTGTGATAAAGTGATGACTAAATCACAAAAAAATTAACTTTTTCATCCACAAATCCTTAAAAATTTGAGTGTTATATAGTTTTTTAGGAAAAAATGATCTCCACATGTAACTCGGTTATAGTCATAAGGTATAGATCCTAAAAAATATTAATAAAAAATAAAATCATTAAGAATCCCTTTATTGGAATGGTTTTTAATAAAAACTTTCACCTCCCTCCCTGTGTGAGTGTACTTTTTTCCATTAAAAATGAGAAAACTACACATTCTAATAAAATAAATTAAATACAAAGGAATATTAAAAATATTACATATAAAACCTCTTATAATAATTGAGTCTGATACAAATACTTAAATTTGGATTCATCATATTTTGTAAATGTAATGGAAATTGACTAGGGATTCAGTATCATTAATGATGAAGTCACATGGACTATAAAATGAGATGAATCCAATATTAACTAACCATATGAAATCATAGAGAAGCCATCGTCTTCTCATATCACATTGTATGCATGACCCAACAACATTTAATTTATACGTGAGGTTGGGATGACTACACTTATCCTACCTCTCTATTGGTTTAATACCATCGATGATTGTGTACTGAGAGAGAAATTCATTTTGATCCTCCAAATCCTCTCAACCAAAAAATTATACATTGAGTTCCACTACAAATGAATGAACATAAACATTCATAAGACGACAAGATCATTATTTTTCTTCATAAACCTTGCTTCATATATCCTAGATCACCCAAAAAGAATATTAATACACCATTAAATAGAGCTTGAAATTGATAGAACATGTATCCTCCCCCTTGAACTAGTTGTAAATAAAATCTGAAATATCCCCTCATTAATCCTGAATTACCAACTAAAACACTAAAATCTCCAAAATGATGCAGCACAAATCACCTTAAAAAAATACCCCAATGACTTGTTATTTAGTTCTTCATAACACCTAAAATTCAAAAACAACATTATTAAAAAAATTAAATGTTATCATTAGTTGTTATAGCTTTGTTATGTAGCCAAAAAATATGGACCTTCATATTTTCCAGGATATCATTGGGCCAGAGTTTATTATCCCACAAGTATGTCTCATTATTGGATATAAATGTAAAATATAAGATCCCATGGATTATAAGATCATGAGTTAACTAAGATACCATATAATTTATTGGTTAATCAATAAAGATTATCCATTCAAGAGGTAGTTTTTATTCTTTATTGATCATGATAGAAATAAACCTCAGATATAAGCATTACTAGTTGAAATATATCATTGGGACTATATATCCTGGATAAAATAAAATAAATCCGTAGGAGTTGTCTATATAATACTTAATTCCACCTTGATCTACCATCCACTTCACCTTATCTTACAAAGGATTTTATTATTTCACATGCACTGATCCAGACAAGATATTCTCCCTGGATACATCACCCAATACCTCTAAAACTCCTTATATTTTCCCCTCTTAAAGTTATCCTACAATTATTTCCCCCCAATAATATCCCATGTCAGTTTCTCTTTCATTCCATACATGAAATTCAAACGGATAATAGATTTGTAGTAGTCATTGTAATGGATTTCTCCAACCATTTTTATGATTCCTGGTGACACAACCCCTCAAGTATGTTATCCAATATAAAGGAATTTATGATTTTATCTATATATTATATGATATCTTTTAATAATGTGATGATGGAAAAATAATCATTGGAATTGATGTAAGAACCTTGGTCAATAGTTTGATGCTAACTCTAAATAAAGGTGAATTGTTTTTCTAGTTGTAAATGTCATCAGAAATTTGACTATTGGGGTTCTAAAACAACAATTTTTCTTATTCTTCAATCTGATATCAGAGATCTTTAGTTCTTCATTAGGAGGTTTGTTCTTTTCATTCCACTTTTTTACTAAATAGTTCTTCCATGACGGCTCGAGCATTTTTTTCAAAAGGTATACAATTATCATCATATGATTCATATGTTTTCCACTCAAACATTTATAGATCTATATTTTTTTTAAACCCATCAATTAATCAAGACCTGAAATTCATGATGAATAAAATTTCATCGACATACATCCCCATACCATCCCTGGATATGTTCCTAAAATTTTTATTATTTCATTTTGCAATATGACACATTATAAACATTATGAGATCCTGCTGTATAGGAATAAATAATATATATGATAAAGGATCCAGCTAACCCAAACCACATTATAATTTCATGAAACCAAATCATATCCCCAAAAGATACATTAAAGTCATATAGTTGCAATGAAAATGAAAATTAGATCATGGGTCCACTCAATAAAGATAAACTTCCATGACCTTCAAAATATAACATCACTCCATCTGATCGTATTCCTTGTACATCACAACTATGATCATAATTTTATACCCAAGACACTTTTTATTGATATCATTCAAAATATATTTCCCTATAATGATCATCACTTATATGTTACACCCTAATATAAATCCTTTTTGTTCTTTTAAATGATCCATAAGAGTATAGAGTTCAGCCTTCTTTTGATGATGAAAATGAGAATCTTGTATGAGATGTTTTATATTGTCATTATCTCCCTCATATCTAGGATCAGTATTATTTTGGAGCTACTAATAACTCTAGTTCTAAATCCCCCTCATTAAAAAGTCATTTATTGGATTTGTTACATGATTTTTAATGGAATCCATGAAAAACATTGCAGGTGGGAATCCATTGATCCCTAGTGCAATTTAAACATTTAAGGAAAACACAACTTTCATTATATTTTTCTCCCCCGAAATATCCTCAATCACATTGTTTTCATTGTAGTCCTCTTTACTATGATTATTGTTTAATAATATTACACATCTTCCTTCCATTGAGTGAATTTCATCACACGGTAATTTCATCCCCATGATTATGTTCTCAAAGGGTTTTATTATAAGATTTCTAGCTACCTCTAGGTCCCCCCATGTATGATCCATCCTCTAGCTATAAGGATGTTCATTATATCTATAATCACAAACGTATCACCATCCTTACAAAATTTTAGATTATCCTCTTATTCTATAATTTTATTCATTAATTAATCTCACTATGAAATTTAATTGCATCTATTTCAATATACTGTTAGATATGATTCCATAACCACTTACGCTAGTCAGTGAGGCTTTCCCATGAATTTTCTCTACTATGTTAATCATAAAACATTGTCACACAATTACAGGAACCTGTAATATTGGATATCACTCTCAAAAAAGAAGAATGATTCACCTCTTTATACTATTTTAAGGTCAACAAAAATTGAGGAGTGATAAAAATGGATGTGAGGTAGATGAACAACCTTAGTTTGGGGAAAGGAGTTGATGCCTTGATGGTTTGATAGATAGAAATCTAATATTCTCCATATTATACCACTCATTTTCTTATTATTTCACCCAGATAAAGGTTATAATAAGAATAAAATTTCCATATGTCCATTGGTTTCCAAGAACTCCTTGAATTATTACATCATTTTTTTGGTACACTGAACCTCCCTTATTTTCTATTGTGTCTAAGGTGGAGTTGAAATACCCTCCCAGGAACTATGGTAAATTTCTAAGTCAAAACACTACTAATTGATTCAACAAATCCATCCTCTCATTTTCATTGAATTTTAGATTAAAAATATGAATAAAATATGTATATACACCATTAGATATATTAGAATTAATATTTTTATATGAGACCTTCACCCTTTTAATAGTTCTTTTACACCTATATAATATCCAAATGTGTTTATTTTACGGACACCCATGCAATTTGTTTATTGTAAAAGACTTCTTGAAATTGAAATAATTTGGTTCCCCTTCTATTTTTGTTCTAAAATTATTAGAATTTATGGTTAATATTTAAAATAATCATATGATATAAATCTGTACATAGCCTCAACATATAATCATATGGAATTAAATATAATTTTGGTATTAATTGGGGGGTTGCAGACTGAAACATAAAAACCATTAACATTGATCCCGAAAAAACTATATTTAAAACTCAGATAGCCACTCTTGCTATATAATAGGTCACACTGCCTCCATCCACTAAGGATGGTCATTATTGATCAATATTGACTTTCTCTACCATTAAAGTAGTAGTAGCATCTTATTCTTTATCTAAATTAAAAAGGGACTCAAACTGATTAGGAGAGATCATTATAAAGAATGTAGAAGAAGGATTAATTTACATTAAAAGTACACATGCACCCTAATCCCTATCAATGATATCCTTTTATACCATTGGTGAGGAAACAACCTTGAAAGAACCATCTTCGGTCTAGTAGGCCAACTCGATCTTATATGTATCGATATTTAAATAAATACCCTTACCACCGACCATCACCAGAGATATTATAATTATATTCGATTATGAATCTACCCAATCCATATCAATGAAAAATTCATGGATAGGTGGATATCCTTTATAATGATGATGCACCATTAGAGAGGGGATGAATCCATATGCAGTGGAAAGAGGGATTCAACCGTTTGGAAAGGAGAGTACCAATCAAAAAGAGAATAAAAAAATAAATTCAAGTTAGTATGAAACTAATGAGTTGGAACTCAATCATCTACCATTGGATGGACCTCCCTTTAAAATCCTTCTCGAAGGTATTATTTCCTTTGACTGATGATATTTTACAACATAGAACATGTTAATGACTATGAATATAGAATAGATAATAATACCATTGGAGAGACTAGAAGAAAAAATTCTACAGCCGAGGGAAGATATCTATTTACCTAATGAAAACATAGGATTGAATATGATTGAAGAGATATAACTACACACTAATGGAGGCCACAAAAGGGGATTGAAGGATCTGATTCATCTCACATGTGTAGAGGATGCTACCCAATGAGTCTCCAACACTCTGGAGGATAATAGTATTTTTAAATGCCATAGTAAGGAGAGTATAATTCACTAAAACTACCACTGATATGGGAACATTAATAGTGTAAAAAAATAGGATCACTGAAATAAGAAAATTCCACATTCCCCAAATCTATGATCCTTTGGAGACTATGTATCCCAAAAATTATATAGAGTATCAATAAATAAAAATGGACTTAAATGATATGGAAAACACTAATTCTGGGTGGGTGAGATCCTAAGAACTAAAAATTGATTGGTTACACGTTATTTATGTTCTATCGTAGGCAATCATGGCCACCAAGGACCATCTATGGTAATCTTACACCTCTCCATGTTACAAAAAATATATATGGATATTATGAAATTCATCCACCCCCATCATAAATCTAGGAATGATGAAAATAGATTAGTTGAATGGTAGAAAATTTGAAAAGGAATTTATATAAGTTCTTGAAAAGAAATCCCTGAAGGAATGAAGCACATAAGCTCCACCCACTACAATTGATGATCGTGGATTTGAATTAAAATTCATCAATAAGGTGATTTCTTTCATACTTGATGAATATTATTAACAAATTCTTTTTCTAGGGAATCATAGAATAAAATTATTTTTCCGTAATATAGTATAGATGATAACCAACATCATATTACTTGTGAATATTTTTATTTTTTTCACTAACTTATTATATATCACCGAATCTATCGTTTTTAATTAATTTAGGAAACCAATAAAAAATATCTATAGGTTATTTTGATTAATTACATTAAAAAATGGGATTCTAAACTATTATATAATGATAAATGTAATGATTTGAGAAAGAATATACTTGGTATTGGGTTCAGTTTTGGATTCAAAAATTATTCTCCTTTATATGATTGATTTTGGAGGTTAATACAAACTTGAAATATCATGTTTTAATTACTATTATTTATTTATAAACTATGAAATTTGTGAGATCCTGAGAATTACTAATTAAAAATTCTCTTATAATCATGTTTGATGACAAACCTTGATCTAGGTGTTCCATCATCTAGGACCTAGCTTTATTGATATTGTATAACCCATTTATTAGATCAATTACTTCATTAGAAGAGCTTAACAATGGATAGAAAGAAAATTTATATATATAAAATAATATAATTTGATCAAGATCAATATAATTTCTGGGATTTCACCAAATCAATTTCATTTTCCACACCATTCGGCCTAGTAAAATCCAATAAAAAATTAAAATAATATTTAAATAAATATCAAGAACATGTCGATCTCTCTCAAGAAAAACCATGGGGTTAGCCCCTAATTTATGATTTTAATAGTTAATGATTGTAATTTGATAATTAATAGAGTAACAAAATAATAAAATAAAAATTAAAATAATGAGGATGATAATAGAATAATAAAAACACACCCATGAAATTACAAACTAAAAAAAAGAAAAGAAGTGAAGATGGAGAGGAAAAGTTTCTGGTTGTGTGAAATAAAACACAAAACTAAAAACCATGCATTAATTAGAATTTATTTAAGAAAAACTAATTAAAAAATACAATTAAAATAAAATTAATGAAAAATAATAATAATAAAATTAAAGAAGAAAAGGAACATGTATAGAAAAATCCCCTCTATAATTTGTCCTCCAAAATATAATTATTGGTTTTCACACTATATCCTCAAATATCGTGAAGGTCATTACATAATTGATTATTGAAATTTTATTTTATATTATCCCACAAAATATTACATTAATTAGGAATGTATAGAATATGTTATAGAATAATTAATCGGTATGCATTTTTATGGATAAGGATTCCAGAACTTATTCTTTAATGTTAATCATTTAATGGACATATTGTTGAGTTAATATCTATATAGTGATTAATAGAGATACTTGACTATGAGTTATCCTTAAAATAATTCTAGAGTCAACACAATTGAAGTTTTGTAGCCAGTGTTATTCTTCATTTACATAGGTCGGGTCCAAACAGTTGTCTAAAATAATTTATCAATTTGATTGAATTTTTAGGTCCTTTGGATTTTTAAATATTCTCCCAATTCAGAAGAAGAAGTTTTATCCCATAAATAATGAAATACTACAGAAACAAAACACTCAAATATGATCAATAATTTTAAATTTACCATTAAAATATGAAATTGATTAAAATAAGTTAAAATTTCAGAAATATGAAAATTTTCATTTTTGGAAAAAACACACCAGAAATCAAAAATTTAATCAAATAATCTCAAATTTATAAATTATAAGTTATTAATAAATTTAAAAACATATTTATAATGTTAAAATATTTTTCATTATATATGCTTTTCATCAAGAATCAAATCTAATCATTGATAATGAAATGCCACCAATGTTACCAATATTCAAATTTTCAAATTAAACATAAAATAACAACATCATTTATCTTTTTCAAATAAACAACCTATCCATGTTTTTAAATTTTCCCCTTTTATAAATTTTGTAACTTCTCTTATCATTCATTTAATTTCCTATATTCATTATTATTAAACATGTAGAGTCACGATTACCTATCATTGTAATCATTTATCTCATCTCATATGATATAATTCAAGTAATGTGAATCTCATATCATGAGAAAATGTTCCTTTTCCAAATGATTGTAAATGAAATAATTTTTCCACTTTTAAATGGAAAAAGCCACAGAAAATCAATAATACTTTCATTATAGGTTCAAAAGATTCTGATTCTTATGTTTTAAATAATTTAATACTTTAAAAATTAAGGCTCCATGAGGAAGATTATCTCTTAAGAAAAATGAATTATATAAAAAATATAGAATTATAATTTAATTCTCTCTTTCATATTATCAAATACATCTTTACCCAATATCAATGTATGGATATTATCAAAAGTAATCATAATCAATTATTTTTTCACCTTATAGAACTTTTATATACTCCTGTAATAAATTTTTATTCAAATTATATTTTTCCCATTTTTCATTTTTAAAAATTTATACATACAATACACCGACTAAAACATATCATAAAATTCATCAGTATAGTGATGGTGATTTTTTATTCTTATATGTCAAAACCCATTCTTTTTTTTAATTTTTTGGCGTCTATTAAAAATCATGTTCCTTGAAAGAAACAAATATTTATTACCACAAAAATAACCCCCACCTTCTTCCTTATAATCATTTTTATCCCATCCACCATCATTACCTTTACCCCAACACGTTATCTTTAAAATATCATGTAATTACTAAGATTCCAGTAGGAGTGGATAAAAAATCACTTGGAACAAGGATCTTGCTTAACTAGGTATTTCATTTTTTCTATGGTCTAAATAATGATTTATGTAATGGAAGTATTTGAAGGATAATAGGTTTTTCAAAATATTCCCCATATATTTTATCATTTTTTGTACAATCATTACTTTGAGAAGTTTCAATAAATGTTCTTTTAGAAGACATGTCCCTAGATCACTCTAGAAATATGTTGATGGAAAATAAGAAATAAAAGGTACAAAAAACCTCTCAGGAATATAAGATATTATTTGGGATAATATCATAAGGCATAGTTAACAAGGAAAAATTAATTCACATGAATTTCAGAAATTCCAAGAATGAAAAATGTTTGGAAATTTCATTTACATGAATGAGTTAATTCCCACAAATCACGAGTCCTCATATTAATATATATATTTAACTATAGTAATCCAATTATTAGTTTTACTCGTTATATATTATTATCATTTAAATATAAAACATGTTATCATTGGATTTTTAAAAAATCATGTCTTTAAGAAAATTAAATTAAATCATAATTCAAATTTCGTTATTCCGTTTTATCATTTAGGATTAAAACATATTTTGGTAAAAAAATATAGAGATATTAAAATAGAATTAGAAAAAATTTAACACTATTTCTCCAGAATATTAGTCATTATCTTCAACTTTGGTTGAGGTTTCCTTCTAACATTTATGAACATTAAAAATAATTAATAAATTAGGAAAAGTATCATGTTATTATATCTAAAAACATAAAAGGAGTGGGACTGCATGTTGGACTACTTGCTAATAAATTACATTAAAATTTAAATTCATACCATAAAAATGTGATGGATAAGTCATAGTTTGATCCCCCCAAGTGGGACCTGATTTTTACTTCCTCCAGAGAGTAGTACGAACTTTTATCCAAAGTCATTTGCTGTATAAATCTTCATTGATTTGAACCACCACATGTGGATTTTCCAAGATTCTCATCATCAGTGTTCTTGAGGATTGATCCATGGATAGATTATACCATATCCACCCTATACGATTAGTTATAGCTTTCATGGTAGGGGTACGATGAAGTATGATTCACCCTTCTTAATTTTTTCTACTTGTGAAATATCCTTCTCTTCTAGTGGTAGTTTTATTAGGGCTTCATGCATTAAATAGTAAAATAGGAAGTAACGTATTTTTCAACTTGAATAAAATATTATTTTTTCACTATAAATTTATCCCCTTTAATATATGAAGTATCTTTTATAATTTCCACAGACTCATTTACTTGGATCTCTTGATAGGACACCTCAAATTCATCTTCATAGAAATCATTGACCTCTATGTGATCCTCCACTAGTGAAAGTACAGGTTCATCGTCCTCCTCAAAGGTATAGTGTAGATTTTATGAATTATTACACTCAAAATAGTTGGGAGTGATAAACAATTTTATATAAAAAAAGAATAACATATGGAGTAAGATAATGGAACAACTCATTGATTTGTTTTAGGTTCAATCAATTCCTTAATGGTGACTACCTCATTGATAGTGGTAAGTGGAGGCAGGTTGTCTGGATCCCCTATGTTTTCTCAAAACTCATTCATTTTTGTGGATTCCTCCAATTACATGGTTATATTGACATAAAATATAAATGGATATTTCAATTTTTAAGTATCGATAAGATCACATTATAAGTCATATTCATTTGAGAAATCATGTAGATCTTGTTTATCTAAAACAATTAGCCATCTGGAAAGTTGTCATTACCATTAATCCACTATAGCTCACCATGGTCTATTTAGACCTGTCTCTTAATATGGTCATGTTGTGGTCATTAATCAATCTAGGCATTAACATTTTTAATGTCTATAGGGAAACTGGGTATCTCAAGTGACACATCAGTCTTGGTCTCCAGTTTTTAATAATCCATTTTAACATGTTCAACCATATGTTCCAGTTCCTAAAATAAAATTCTATTGTCATGACTGTTTATCATAATCTTGTCTCGGTTGATTATTTCATCCATATTTTGTATAAGGGTCACCACTTCATCAAATTAAAATACTTGTTTATGTATCCTAGAGTAATTTTTACATTCACTTAATAAAAAAATTTTGAAAACATCGTCTGTTGTTTTATTTTATATCCATTAAAAGAAAATAAATCTATTTAAAATGTGAAAATAGAAAATATGAAGGATAAATTGAATGTATCTACATTAGTGATGATAGTATTGACTCATTCCTAACATGGGCATGGGAAAATATATATTTTTTCACAATATAGAATAGATTCTTACTATGGTCATGTCACTTGAGGAGCTATTTTAGTTTGTCCACATACATCTTATATATCACATAAAAAATATATTTCTTGTTGATTAATTTATGAAAACTATAATTAATAATATTTGGATTTTTTTATTACTAACAAAAAATGTAATTCTTAACTATCACATAATGAAAAAAAGAATGTGTTATGGAAGGAAGGGCTTATTCATGGGTTTAGTTTTTGATTCAATCATGGTTCTCTGTAACATTTTTTATTTTAGATTGATAATACAAACATGAAATTTCATGATTAAATTACTATTATTTAATTATAAATTGTGATATTTTTTTGTGCCTAAGAAATTTTAATTGCACCTCCTCCAATAATAATGTTTTATAACCCACCTAGGTCTTGGTGTGCCATATTCTAGTACCATGCTCTTTTGATGTTGTTTAATCCATTGATTAGTTCAAATAATTATTTTAAAGAGTTATCCAACGGACATAGGACAAATTGAATTAAATAAACAAGTTTAAATAAATTTATTGGTATATCATTGGTGTGAAGTCGACAAAATTGTGAAATTCTCCCCATTTTTTATGCAACTAAAATATCATAAAAACATAAAATAATGTTTAATAAAATTAAGAGAACACTTTCACCTCCTCTATATCCAATCATTGGGGTGAGCTGCTCATCTCCAAGAGTAAGATATTTGAGTATTAATATGCGTAGGAATAGAATAATAAAGTAAAATAATATAAATTTAAAAAATGAGGATGCAAGATGAAGAAGAAAAACACACATAAGAAATAAATATCTAATTTAAGAACAAAATAATAAAAGAAAAAGAATAAGATAGAGAATAAAAGAGGGTGGATGGGTGGATGATGACCTAAAAATAAAAACCTTTAAATAATTATATTTTTATTTAAAGGCAACAAAATTAAATTTAAATTTAAAATAAAACTATATTTAAAAAATAATAAAAATAAAAATACAAGAATAACAAAGAACAATGATATAGATCAATCCTATAAGAGTTTTCTCTTATGTGTCCCCCCATATTATAGAATATCTTATATGGTCCTTATTATAGGATTTTTAAGATTTATTTTTCGATCATCCCTCCAAATTTCACATTAATTGGATATGTATAGAGGATGTTATGGATTAATTAATGATTATGAGTTATTATGTTCAAGGATTATAGAAATTATCCCTCTGTATTGATCATTCAATGGACACCTTAATGAATAAATAACTCAATGGAATTTAACAGTGAAACTGTTTCAAATGAATTCATCGGGGCACACGCATCTGTCTATGAGGACGCACAGCTGGTGCCCCACATTCCTGCTTTCCAAATGTGTGTGGTATTTGTTCCTTATTCAGGGATGTTTACTCCTTGATCGAAATGAGATGATGAGATGCGGGTTCTTCCTTCCGTGGATTACTCCTCGGAAGTCATCACCTATTCTGGGTGTCCCTTATAGATTAAGTTGCAGTTCATGAATCTCATTCCCACTGCCATATCATCATGGACACCAGTTAATTACACTACATCTGTCAGGACATTCCATGGGGTGTTGACATGGTGGAAACCTTCGATTAGAGAGGATGAAAACATCAGGAATGTCGGGGCATCTCTGGCAGCATGGAAATTGGGGAACCTGTATTCTTCATCACAAGAGGACATATCAAGGGTGCAGAACCCAGGTAATCCCACGTTGAATGGGTGGAATAATATGCCATTGGCATGTATCTGCGGTTTTCCTCGGCTTCCCCTGTTTAACATAGGGTATGCCACATGTTTAATGTCTTGAAAAAATGGTTATACCAAAGGCGTGTCTTTCAAGGTTTCTTCAGTCATCTCATGTTTATCACGAGGTAAGCCCCGAGTTTAACATCTTTGAAGAGACAAAATGAGGGTGATTAGAACATACCATATATATGGATCAGATTGGTATATACCTTGGAGGGAACACCTAGATGGTTTACCAGGTGGATGGATCAGGACACTAGATAAGAGAATACCCAAGATGGTGTGTCCCATAAAGGGTATATGTCACACTTTGAAGGCAGATATGGACACCACTGAGTGAGAATCAGGGAGTACGCAACCCATAATTGGTGACAGAAAGGCTTACTATTGGTTGGGACTGAACATCAGGGAGGTTTCCTACGTACCCTATGCAGACGACAAAGATCAAAACCCACGTAGTTTGAAGGGGTAATGAACTAGGGGTGTACACAGAGGAAAAAATCCTGAACACATGTTGGGGCTTACGCATGGATATCGGACCATGTACTCCTAGGAGTAGAGAGGAGGTGGTGGACATGATCCCACTGGGATGTGGCGTCCTAGGTGAGAATCAGGATGGATGATGGAGAGTTGAATGAAGTAGAGGGGAAATGAGATGGAATTTTCGTGAAGGTAACAGTAGTGTTGGACATGAGCCTTGAAGAGACTTACTCTATATCCCCGTGGTAGGGAATCAATGTTCGCGTAGTTCGGTGGGATGATGGGACACCTGAAGAGGTGGCCCATGAGAATGGATTCATGAATGAGACATGGAGGAAGCAAAACCTCTTGGTTGGTGCATGACATTCCCTCAACACATGGGATCGAGGGATAGGTCAGGATGAGATACGAGTGATGGGCTTGAACCTCATGGGGGCTACTTATGTATCCTCATTGGAGGGAATCTAAGTTCATGTGGGTCATCTGATGATGGGTTACCATTGATTGGGGACTTCAACATCTTACCATCGATTTGAGGACTTCAACATCTCACCGATGAATGGGGTTGACAATGGCTTACCGCTGAATAGGGTTGACAATTGCTTACCGCTAATTTGGGCAGAACCTCGGGGAGGATTGCTACATCAACGTCTACATGAAGGACTTCTTCCAAAAATATGAATCGATTAATGATTATATGATAGGTGTTCTAGAAATTTTATAGTCCTACAATTTATTTTGTAAATATTAATTTTTTATTATCTCAAAGGGTACATGGGTGGTTATCCCAATACTAAAAGAGGGTACACAACAGGTTATTACATTCCATGTAGAGGGTACTTGGATGGATGTCCCAATCTCAAAATTTGATACCAAATAATTTATCCAAATACCAAACAAGGTACACAGGGTTCATCCCAAGGATAATATGTTATGAATTTCTTGGTGGGTATCCTTACCATAATATTTCTATGATTATGATTATTCCATACTTTATTCCCCATATTTCTGACACAGTCTTATTCCAATTTTATTGTATCACTACACATGTTCTTTAATCACTTTATAAATCATGTCTTATAATCTACCAATATTTTTTCCATGACCCATGTTTATGATCTAATAATTGATGGGTATGATTTTTATAAATTAATATCATGTTCTAATACTCTTTATGATCATGTTATGTTTGAATGATCATTGATATATCATTTAATTATTATTTATGTGCATTCTATCTCACATATTATTATTATTTTTTTTGGGATATGTAGAAATTTTATATGTATGAAGTGTAAAAGAAGGGTTCTTTTTCTGATGAAATAAGTGGGAGATTATGTAGATATTTTAAGTCCATTTGTCTATTTTCCTATTTTCATAAATATACTATACCTTTACAGTAATATAATATGTATTTTTAAAATATATTATATATTTATCTATTAAGATGTAATATTTATTAATGAAATATATGGGTCTCTATAATCGGTATAATAGGATTGGTTTTGTCAATCCTTAGAGATTATGTTTGAATAAATTTACTGAAAATACTAGGGATAAATCTATGTAAATTATAACATCATAATGTTTTTGGAATGGAAGAGATTATTTGGTTTTTCAAGCAATATATTCATGCATGGAAATTAGAAGTGGTAATGGTATTTGAACTGATGAATCTATGGGTAATAACACTGAAAAGATTTGGTTGATTATATATCAACCATAATTATGGAATGTAATGATTTATCCTTTACCACACACATAGTTTGACACTTCTGGAGGATATGGTTGGATTAAATAACATTGTAATTATGAACCATTATAAAGGAATTGAATGGATAATAACAATGTATGGCATATGTAAACAAAATATGTCATTGATTGAAAATAGTGTTTCATGTTTTAGACATCCACTAAATGATTTTTTGTCATTAAATTATTCTTTAAATTGATTATTGTTACATGAATTGTACTTTTTTACTTTATTCAATGGGTGTAACTATGATGAATTGAGTTAACATATAATGTAACGTATAATTGAATGATTTTACATATGATAAAACAAATGAAATTTTTAATTGAAGGTAAAACATTATGATATTTCCTAATCAACTATATCATTATATAATTTCTTATATCAATATGGGAGTGTTTTCTGAAACACCTAAAAAGATAAAAATATAATTTCATGAAGAACAATTGGGGAAGAAGGTCAATCTTCCTAAATGTAAATTATGTATGAATAGGCACTTTTATAAATGTCTCATAGAATCATCAGAGGAATAAAAGGGCATAGATAATGTAATTTAAAAATAAAAATTAATACTTTTATGGAGGTAAATAATGTTCATACCTACATACCATTTTGAGTATAATTTATTATGTATGGATAATATGGGAATAATCCAATATAGTTCCCTAATTCACTAGTTAACATTGATACTAAGAACTTTTGTTATTCGAATCATTGAAGGTAATGTATTTAATTATTTATGTATCATGGTTTTATAATTATGTTTTAAAAGTGTTCTATTAATGATATAATTTTTATAAGAATCATAAAATGTATGTGTATATTTTCAGTTTTTTCTTTATTTATTTTAAAACATATATTAAATGGTACTAATAATGAAGGAAAATAAATTTCTTGGTAAGGGGATAATTTTTAGTTATGATAAAGTGATGACTGAATCACAAAAAAAATAACTTTTTCTTCCACAAATCCTTAAAAATCTGAGTGTTATATAGTTTTTTAGGAAAAAATGATCTCCACATGTAACTCGGTTATATTCATAAGGTATGGATCCCAAACAATAGTAATAAAAAATATAATCATTAATAATCCCTTTATTGGAATGGTTTTTAATAAAAACGTTCCCCTCCCTCCCTGTGTGAGTGTACTTTTTTCCATTACCAATGAGAAAACTACACTTTCTAATAAAATAAATTAAATACAAAGGAATATTAAAAATATTACATATAAAACATCTTAGAATAATTGATTCTGATACAAATACTTAAATATTGATTCATCATATTTTGTAAATGTAATGGAAATTGACAAGGGATTAAATATCAATAATGATGAAGTTACATGGACTATAAAATGAGATGAATCCAATATTAACTAAACATATGAAATCATAGAAAGCCACCATCTTCTCATATCACATTGTATACATGACCCAACAACATTTAATTTATACGTGGGGTTGGGATGACTACACTTATCCTACCTCTCTATTGGTGTAATACCATCGATAGTTGTGTACTGAGAGAGAAATTCATTTTGATCCTCCAAATCCTCTCAACCAAAAAATTATACATTGAGTTCCACTACAAATGAATGAACATGAACATTCATAAGACGACAAGATCTTTATTTTTATTCATAAACCTTGCTTCATATATCCTATATCATCCAAAAATCATATTAATACACCATTAAATAGAGCTTGAAATTGATAGAACATGTATCCTTTCCCTTGAACTAGTTGTAATTAAAATCTGAAATCTCCCCTCAGTAATCTTGAATTACCAACTACAACACTACAATCTCCAAAATGATGCAGCAAAAATCACCCTAAAAAATACCCCAATGACTTGTTATTTCGTTCTTCATAACACCTGAAATCCAAAAGAAACATTATTAAAAAAAATTGAATGTTATCATTAGTTTCTATAGCTTTGTTATGTAGCCAAAAAATATGGACCTTCATATTTTCTAGGATATCATTGGGCCAGAGTTTATTATCCCACAAGTTTGTGTCATTATTTTATATAAATGTAAAATAGAAGATCCAATGGATTATAAGATCATGAGTTAACTAAGATACCATATAATTTATTGGTTAATCAATAAATATTATCCATTCAAGAGGTAGTTTTTATTCTTTATTGATCATGATAGAAATAAACCTCGTATATAAGCATTACTAGTTGAAATATATCATTGGGACTATACATCCTAGATAAAATAAAATAAATCCATAGGAGTTGTCTATATAATACCTAATTCCACCTTGATCCACCATCCACTTCACCTTATCTTACAATAGGATTTGATTATTTCACATGCACTGATCCAGACAAGATATTCTCCCTGGATACATCACCCAATACCTCTAAAACTCCTTATCTTTTCCCCTCTTGTACTTATCCTACATTGATTTCCCCCCAATAATATCCCATTTCAGTTTTTCTTTCATTCCATACATGAAATTCAAACAGATAATAGATTGGCAGTAGTCATTGTAATGGATTTCTCCAACCATTTTTATGATTCCTGGTGACACAACCCCTCGAGTATGTTATACAATATAAAAGAATTTATGATTTTATCTATATATTATATGATATCTTTTAGTAATGTGATGATGGAAAAATAATCATTGGAATTTATGTAAGAACCTTGGTCAATAGTTTGATGCTACCTCTAAATAAAGGTGAATTGTTTTTCTAGTTGTAAATGTCATCAGAAATTTGACTGTTGGGGTTCTAAAACAACAATTTTTCTTATTCTTCAATCTGATATCAGAGATCTTTAGTTCTTCATTAGGATGTTTGTTCTTTTCATTCCACATTTTTACTAAATAGTTCTTCCATGACAGCTCGAGCATTTTTTCAAAAGGTATACAATTATCATCATATGATTCATATGTTTTCCACTAAAACTTTTATAGATCTATATTTTTTTTGAAACCCATCAATTAATCAAGACCTGAAATTCATGATGAATAAAATTTCATCGACATACATCCCCATACCATCCCTGGATATGTTCCTAAAATTTATATTATTTCATTTTTCAATATGACACATTATAAACATTATGAGATCCTGCTGTATAGGAATAAAGAATATATATGATAAAGGATCAAGATAACCCAAACCACATTCTAATTTAATGAAACCAAATAATATCCCCAAAAGATACATTAAAGTCATAGAGTTGCAATGAAAATGAAAATCATATCATGGGTCCACTCAATAAAGATAAACTTCCATGACCTTCAAAATATAACATCACTCCATCTGATCGTATTCCTTGTACATCACAACTATGCTCATAATTTTATACCCAAGACACTTTTTATTGATATAATTAAAAATATATTTCCATATAATGATCATCACATATATGTTACACCCTAATATAAATCCTTTTTGTTCTTTTAAATGATCCATAAGAGTATAGAGTTCAGCCTTCTATTGATGATGAAAATGAGAATCTTGTAAGAGATGTTTTATATTTTCATTCTCTCCCTCATATCAAAGATCAGTACTATTTTGGATCTACTAATAGCTCTAGTTCTAAATCCCCCTCATTAAAAAGTCATTTATTGGATTTGTTACATGATTTTTAATGGAATCCCTGAAAAAATTGCAGGTTGGAATCCATTGATCCCTAGTGCAATTTAAACATTTAAGGAAAACACAACTTTCTTTATCTTTTTCTCCCCCGGAATATCCTCAATCACATTGTCTTCATTGTAGTCCTCTTTACTATGATTATTGTTTAATAATATTACACATCCTCCTTCCATTGAGTGAATTTCATCACATGGTAATTTCATCCCCATGATTATGTTCTCAAAGGGTTTTATTATAAGATTTCTAGCTACCTCCAGGTCCCCCCATGTATGATCCATCCTCTAGCTATAAGGATGTTCATTATATCTATAATCACAAAAGTATCACCATCCTTACAAAATTTTAGATTATCCTCTTGTTCTCTAATTTTATTCATTAATTAATCTCACTATGAAATTTAATTGCATCTATTTCCAATATACTATTAGACATGATTCCATAACCACGTACGCTAGTCATTGAGGCTTTCCCATGAATTTTCTCTACTATGTTAATCACAAAACATTGTTACACATTTACAGGAACCTGTAATATTGGATATCACTCTCAAAAAAGAAGAATGATTCACCTCTTTATACTATTTTAGGTTCAAAAAAATTGAGGAGTGATAAAAATGGATGTGAGGTAGATGAACAACCTTAGTTTAGGGAAAAGAGTTGATTCCTTGATGGTTTTATAGATAGAAATCTAATATTCTCCATATTATACTACTCATTTTCTTATTATTTCACACAGATAAAGGTTATAATAAGAATAAAATTTTCATATGTCCATTGGTTTCCAAGAACTCCTTGAATTATTACATCATTTTTTTGGTACACTGAACCTCCCTTATTTTATATTGTGTCTAAGGTGGAGTTGAAATACCCTCCCAGGAACTATGGTAAATTTCCAAGTCAAAACACTACTAATTGATTCAACAAATCCATCCTCTCATTTTCATTGAATTTTATATTAAAAATGTGAATAAAATATGTATATACACCATTAGATATATTAGAATTAATATTTTTATATGAGACCTTCACCCTTTTAATAGTTCTTTTACACCTATATAATATCCAAATGTTTTTATTTTACAGACACCCATGCAATTTTTTTAATTTAAAAGGCTTCTTGAAATTGAAATAATTTGGTTCCCCTTCTATTTTTGTTCTAAAATTATTAGAATGTATGCCTAATATTTAAAATCATCATATGATATAAATGTGTACATATCCTCTACATATAAACATATGGAATTAAATATATTTTTGGTACTAATTGGGGGGTTTCAGACTGAAACATAAAAACCATTAACATTGATCAGGAAAAAACTAAATTTAAAACTCAGATAGCCACTCTTGCTATATAATAGGTCACACTGCCTCCATCCACTAAGGATGGTCGTTATTGATCAATATTGACTTTCTCTACCATTAAAGTAGTAGTGGCATCTTATTCTTCATCTAAATTCAATAGGGACGCAAACTGATTCGAAGAGATCATCATAAAGATTGTAGAAGAAGGATTAATTTACATTAAAAGTACACATGCACCCTAATCCCTATCAATGATATCCTTTTCTACGATTGGTGAGGAAACAAACTTGAAAGAACCATCTTCGGTCTAGTAGGACAACTCGATCTTATATGTATCGATATTTAAATAAATACCCTTACAACCGACCATCACCAGAGATATTATAATTATATTCGATTCTGAATCAACCCAATCCCTATCAATGAAAAATTCATGGATAGTTGGATATCCTTTATAATGATGTTGCACCATTGGAGAGGGGATGAATCGATATGCAGTGGAAAGAGGGATTCAACCGTTTGGAAAGGAGAGTACCAATCAAAAAGAGAATAAAAAAATAAATTCAAGTTAGTATGAAACTAATGAGTTGGAACTCAATCATCTACCATTGGATGGACCTCCCTTGAAAATCCTTCTCGAAGGTATTATTTCTTTTGATTGATGATATTTTAAAACATAGAACATGTTAATGACTATGAAGATAGAATAGATAATAGTACCATTGGAGAGACTAGAAGAAAAAAATCTACAGTCGAGGGAAGATATCTATTTACCTAATGAAAACATTGGATTGAATATGATTGAAGAGATATAACTACACATTGATGGAGGCCACAAAAGAGTATTGAAGGATCTTATTCATCTCACATGTGTAGAGGATGCTACACAATGAGTCTCCCACACTCTGGAGGATAATAGTATTTTTAAATGCCATAGTAAGGCGAGTATAATTCACTAAAACTACCACTGATATGGGAACATTAATAGTGTAAAAATAATAGGATCACTGAAATAAGAAAATTACACATTCCCCAAATCTATGATCCTTTGGAGAATATGTATCCAAAAAATTATATAGAGTATCAATAAATAAAAATGGACTTAAATGATATGGAAGACACTAATGCTGGGTGGGTGAGATCCTAAGAACTAAAAATTGATTGGGTACATGTTATTTATGTTTTATCGTAGGCAATCATGGCCACCAGGGACCATCTATGGTAATCTTCCAACTCTCCATGTTACAAAAAATATATATTGATAATATGAAATACATCCACCCCCATAATAAATCTAGGAATGATGAAAATAGATTAGTTAAATGGTAGAAAATTTGAAAAGGAATTTATATAAGTTCTTGAAAAAAAATCCCTGAAGGAATGAAGCACATAAGCTCCACCCACTACAATTGATGATCTTGGATTTGAATGAAAATTCATCAATAAGGTGATTTCGTTCATACTTGATGAATATTATTAACACATTCTTGTTCTAGGGAATCATAGAATAAAGTTATTTTTCCATAATATAGTATAGAGGATATCCAACATCATATTACTTATAAAGTTTTTTATTTTTTTCACTAACTTATAATATATCACCAAATCTATCGTTTTTAATTACTTTAGGAAACCAATAAAAAATATCTATAGGTTATTTTGATTAATTACATTAAAAAATGGGATTCTAAACTATTATATAATAATAAATGTAATGATTTGAGAAAGAATAGACTTGGTATTTGGTTCAGTTTTGGATTCAAAAATTATTCTCCTTTATATGATTGATTTTGGACTTTGTTAATACAAACATGAAATATCATGTTTCAATTACTGTTATTTATTTATAAATTTTGAAATTTGTGAGATCCTGAGAATTAATAGTTAAAAATTATCTTATAATCATGTTTGATGACAAACCTTGATCTAGGTGTTCCATCATCTAGGACCTAGCTTTATTGATATTGTATAACCCATTTATTAGATCAATTACTTCTTTAGAAGAGTTTAACAATGGATAGAAAGAAAATTTATATATATATAATAATATAATTTGATCAAGATAAATATAATTTCTGGGATTTCACCAAATCAATTTCATTTTCCACACCATTCGGCCTAGTAAAATCCAATAAAAAAATTAAAATAATATTTAAATAAATATCAAGAACATGTCAACCTCTCTCAAGAAAAACCATGGGGTTATCCCATAATTTATGATTTTAATAGATAACGATGGTAATTTGATAATTAATAGAGTAAAAAAATAATAAAATTAAAATTAAAATAATAAGGATGATAAGAGAATAATAAAAACACACCCATGAAATTACAAACTAAAAAAAAGAAAAGAAGTGAAGATTGAGAGGAAAAGTTGGTGGTTGTGTGAAATAAAACACAAAACTAAAAACCATGCATTAAATAAAATTTATTTAAGACAAACTAATTAAAAAACACAATTAAAATAAAATTAATGAAAAATAATAATAATAAATTTACAGAAGAAAAGGAACAGGTATAGAAAAATCCCCTCTAGAATTTGAACTCCAAAATATAATTATTGGTTTTCACACTATATCCTCAAATATCGTGAAGGTCATTACATAATTGATTATTAAAATTTAATATTATATTATCCCCCAAAAGATTACATTAATTGGGAATGTATAGAATATGTTATAGAATAATTAATTGGTATGAATTTTTATGGATAAGGATTCTAGAACTTATTATTTAATGTTAATAATTTAATGGACATATTGTTGAGTTAATATCTTTATAGTGATTAATGGAGATACTTGACTATGAGTTATCCTTAAAATAATTCTAGAGTCAACACAATTGATGTTTTGTAGCCAGTGTTATTCTTCATTTACATAGGCCGGGTCCAAACAGTTGACTAAAATAATTTATCAATTTGATTGAATTTTTAGGTCCTTTGGATGTTTGAATATTCTCCCAGTTCAGAAGAAGAAGTTTTATCCCATAAATAATGAAATCCTACAGAAACAAAACACTCAAATATGATCAATAATTTTAAATTTACCATTAAAATACGAAATTGATTAAAATAAGTTAAAATTTCAGAAATATGAAATTTTTCATTTATGGAAGAAACACACCATAAATCAAAAATTTAATCAAATAATATCAAATTTATAAATTATAAGTGATTAAAAAATTTAAAAACATATTTATAATGTTAAAATATTTTTCATTATATATGCTTTTCATCAAGAATAAAATATAATCATTGATAATGAAATTACACCAATGTTACCAATATTCAAATTTTCAAATTAAACATAAAATAAAAACATCATTTATCTTTTTCAAATAAACAACCTATCCATGTTTTTAAATTTTCCCCTTTTATAAATTTTGTAACTTCACTTATCATTCATTTAATTTCCTATATTCATTATTATTAAACATGTAGAGTCACTATTACCTATCATTGTAATCATTTATCTCATCTCATATGATATAATTCAAGTAACGTGAATCTCATATCATGAGAAAATGTTACTTATCCATATGATTGTAAATGAAATAATTTTTCCACTTTTTAATGGAAAAAGCCACAAAAAATCAGTAATACTTTCACTATGGGTTCAAAAGATTCTGATTCTTATGTTTTAAATGATTTAATACATTACAAATTAAGGCTCCATGAAGAATATTATCTCTTAAGAAAAATGAATTATATAAAAAAAGTAAAATTATAATTAAATTATTTATTTCATATTATCAAATACAACTTTACCCAATATCAATGTATGGATATTATCAAAAGTAATCATAATAAATTATTTTTCAACCTTATAGAACATTTATATAATCTTGTAATAAATTTTTATTCAAATTATATTTTTCCCATTTTTCATTTTTAAAAATTTATACATACAATACAACGACTAAAACATATCATAAAAATCATTAGTCTAGTGATGGTGATTTTTTATTCTTATATGTCAAAACCCATTATTTATTTTTAATTTTTTGGGGTCTATTAAAAATAATGTTCCTTGAAAGAAAAAAATATTTATTCCCACAAAAATAACCCCCACCTTCTTCCTTATAATCATTTTTATGCCATCCACCATCATTACCTTTACCCCAACATGTTATCTTTATAATATCATGTAATTACTAAGATGCCAGTAGGAGTGGATAAAAAATCCCTTGGAACAAGGATCATTCTTAACTAGGTATTTTATTTTTTCTATGGTATAAATAATGATTTATGTAATGGAAGTATTTGAAGGATAATAGGTTTTTCAAAATATTCCCCATATATTTTATCATTTTTTGTACAATCATTACTTTGAGAAGTTTCAATAAATGTTCTAGTAGAAGACATGTCCCCAGATCACTCTAGAGATATGTTGATGAAAAATAAGAAATACAAGGTACAAAAAACATCTCAGGAATATAAGATATTATTTGGGATAATATCATAAGGCATAGTTAACACAGAAAAATTAATTCACATGAATTTCAGAAATTCCAAGAATGAAAAATGTTTGGAAATTTCATTTACATGAATGAATTAATTCCCACAAATCATGAGTCCTCATATTGATATATATATTTAACTATAGTAATCCAATTATTAGTTTTACTCATTCAATATTATTGTCATTTAAATATAAAACATGTGATCATTGGATTTTTAAAAAATCATGTCTTTAAGAAAATTAAAGTAAAGCATAATTCAAATTTCGTTATTCAATTTCATCATTTAGGATTAAAACATATTTTGGAAAAAAAATATAGAGAGATTAAAATAGAATTATATAAAAATTAACACTATTTTTCAAGAATCTTAGTCATTATCTTCAACTTTGGTTGAGGTTTCCTTCTAACAATTATGAACATTAAAAATAATTAATAAATTAGGAAAAGTATCATGTTATTATAGCTAAAAACATAGAAGGAGTGGGACTGCATGTTGGACTACTTGCTAATAAATTACATTAAAATTTAAATTCATACCATAAAAATGTGATGGATAAGTCATAGTTTGATCCCCCCAAGTGGGACCTGATTTTTACTTCCTCCAGAGAGTTGTATGAACTGTTATCCAAAGTCATTTTCTGTATAAATCTTCATTTATTTGAACCACCACATGTGGATTTTCCAAGATTCTCATCATCAGTGTTCTTGAGGATTGATCCATGGATAGATTATACCATATCCACCCTATATGATTAGTTATAGCTTTCATGGTAGGGGTACGATGAAGTATGATTCATCCTTCTTAATTTTTTCTACTTGTGAAATATCTTTCTCTTCTAGTGGTAGTTTTATTAAGGATTCATGCATTAAATAGTAAAATATGAAGTAAACGTATTTTTCAACATGAATAAAAAATTATTTTTTCACTATAAATTTATCCCCTTTAATATATGCAGTATCTTTTATAATTTCCATAGACTCATTTACTTGGATCTTCTGATAGGACACCTCAAATTCATCTCCATAGAATTCATTGACCTCTATGTGATCCTCCAATAGTGAAAGTACAAGTTCATCATCCTCCTCAAAGGTATAGTGTATATTTTATAAATTATTACACTCAAAATAGTAGGAGTAATAAACAATTTTATTTAAAAAAAGAATAAGATATGGAGTAAGATAATGGAACAACTCCTTGATTTGTTTTAGGTTCAATCAATTCCTTAATGGCGACTAACTCATTGATAGTGGTAGGTGGAGGCAGGTTTTCTGGATCCCCTATGTTTTCTCAAAATTCATTCATTTTTGTGGATTCCTCCAATTACATGGTTGTATTTACATAAAATATAAATGGATATTTCAATTTTTAAGTATCGATAAGATCAAATTATAAGTCATATTCATTTGAGAAATCATGTAGATCTTGTTTATCTAAAACAATTTGCCATCTGGAAAGTTGTTATTACCATGAATCCACTATAGCTCACCATGGTCTATTTAGATCTGTCTCTTCATATGGTCAGGTTGTGGACATTAATCAATCTAGGCATTAACCTTTTTAATGCCTTTAGGGAAACTGGGTATCTCAAGTGACACATCAGTCTTGGTCTCTAGTTTTTAATAATCCATTTTAACTTGTTCAACCATATGTTCCAGTTCCTAAAATAAAATTCTATTGTCATGACTATTTATCATAATCTTGTCTAGGTTAATTATTTCATCCGTATTTTGTATAAGGGTCACCACTTCAGCACATTAAAATACTTTTTTATGTGTCCTAGAGTAATTTTTACATGCATTTAATAAAAATTTGTTTGAAAACATCATCTATTGTTTTATTTTATGTCCATTAGAAGAAAATAAATCTATTTAAAATGTGAAAATAAAAAATATGAAGGATCAATTGAATGTATCTACATTAGTGATGATAGTATTTAATCATTCCTAACATGGGCATGGGAAAATATATATTTTTTCATAATATAGAATAGATTCTTACTATGGTCATGTCACTTGAGGAGCTATTTTAGTTTTTCCACATACATCTTATATATCACATAAAAAATATATTTCTTGTTGATTAATTTATGAAAACTATAATTAATAATATTTGGATTTTTTTTATTAGTAACAAAAAATTTAATTCTTAACTATCACATAATGAAAAAAAGAATGTGTTAAGGAAGGAAGGGCTTATTCATGGGTTTAGTTTTGGATTCAATCATTGTTCTCTGTTATATTTTTTATTTTAGATTGATAATACAAACATGAAATTTCATGATTGAATTACTATTATTTAATTATAAATTGTGAAATTTATTTGTGCCTAAGAAATTTTAATTGCACCTCCTCCAATAATCATGTTTTATGACCCACTTAGGTCTTGGTGTGCCATATTCTAGTACCATGCTCTTTTGATGTTGTTTAATCCATTGATTAGTTCAAATAATTCTTTTAAAGTGTTAACCAACAGACATAGGACAAATTGAATTAAATAAACAAGTATAAATAAATTTATTGGTATATCATTGGTGTGAAGTCGACAAAATAGTGAAATTCTCCTCATTTTTATGCAACTAAAATATCATAAAAACATAAAATAATGTTTAATAAAATTAAGAGAGCACTTTCACCTCCTCCATATCAATCATTGGGGTGAGCTTCTCATCTCTAAGAGTAAGATATTTGAGTATTAATATGAGTAGGAATAGAATAATAAAGTAAAATAATATAAATTTAAAAAATTAGGATGCAAGATGAAGAAGAAAAACTCACATAAGAAATAAATATCTAATTTAAGAACAAAATAATAGAAGAAAAAGAATAAGATAGAGAATAAAAGAGGGTGGATGGGTGGATGATGACATAAAAATAAAAACCTTTAACTAATTATATTTTTATTTAAAGGAAACAAAATTAAATTTAAATTTAAAATAAAACTATATTAAAAAAATAATAAAAATAAAAATACAAGAATAACAAAGAACAGTGTTATAGATCAATCCTATAAAAGTTTTCTCTTATGTGTCCCCCCATATTATAGAATATCTTATATGGTCCTTATTATAGGATTTTTAAGATTTATTTTTCGATCATCCCTCCAAATTTCACATTAATTGGATATGTATAGAGGATGTTATGGATTAATTAATGACTATGAGTTATTATGTTCAAGGATTATAGAAATTCTCCCTCTGTTTTGATCATTCAATGGACACCTTAATGAATAAATAACTTAATGGAATTTAACAATGAAACTGTTTCAAATGAATTCGTCGGGGCACACGCATCTGTCTATGAGGACGCCCAGCTTTTGCCCCACATTATTGCTTTCCAAATGTGTGTGGTATTCGTTCCTTGTTCAGGGATGTTTACTCCTTGATCTAAATGAGATGATGAGATGCGTGTTCTTCCTTTCGTGGATTACTCCTCGGAAGTCATCACCTATTCTGGGTGTCCCTTATAGATTAAGTTGTGGTTCATGAATCTCATTCCCACTTCCATATCATCATGGCCACCAGTTAATTACACTTCATCTGTCAGAAATTCCATGGGGTGTTGACATGGTGGAAACCTTCGATTAGAGAGGATGAAAACATCAGGAATGTCAGGGCATCTCTGGCTACGTGGAAATTGGGGAACCTATATTCTTCATCACAAGAGGTCATATCAAGGGTGCAGAACCCAGGTAATACCAGGTTGAATGGGTGGAATTATATGCCATTGGCATGTATCTGCGGTTTTCCTCGGCTTCCCCTGTTTAACATAGGGTATGCCACATGATTAATGTCTTGAAGAAATGGTTATACCAAAGGCGTGTCTTTCAAGGTTTTCTTCAGGAATCTCATGTTTATCACGAGGTAAGGTCCGAGTTTAACATCATCGAAGAGACCAAATGAGGGTGATTAGAACATCCCATATATATAGATCAGATTGCTACATACATTGGAGGGAACACCTGGATGGTTTACTAGGTGGATGGATCAGGACACTCGATTAGAGCATACCCAAGATGGTGTGTCCCATAAAGGGTATATGTCACACTGTGAAGGCAGATATGGACACCACTGAGGGTGAAACAGGGAGTACACACCCCATAATTGGTGACAGAAAGGTTTACTATTGGTTGGGACTGAACATCAGGGAGGTTTCCTACATACCCTATGCAGAAGACAAAGATCAAAACCCACATAGTTTGAAGGTGTAATGAACTAGGGGTGTACACAGAGGAAAAAAATCCCGAACACACGTTGGGGCTTACGCATGGATATCGGACCATGTACTCCTAGGAGCATAGAGGAGGTGGTGTACATGATCCCACTGGGATGTGGCTGCCTAGGTGAGAATCAGGATGGATGATGGAGAGTTGAATGAAGTAGAGGGGAAATGAGATGGAACTGTCGTGAAGGTAACGGTAGTGTTGGACATGTGCCTCGAAGAGACTTACTATATATCCCCGTGGTAGGGAATCAATGTTCGCGTAGTTCATTGGGATGATGGGACACCTGAAGAGGCAGACCATGAGAATGGATTCATGGATGGGACATGGAGGAAGTAAAACCTCTTGGTTGGTGCATGATATTCCCGCAACACATGGGATCGAGGGATAGGTCAGGATGAGACAGGAGTGATGGGCTTGAACCTCATGGGGGCTACTTATGTATCCTTATTGGAGGGAATCTAAGTTCATGTGGGTAATCTGATGATGGATTACCATTGATTGGGGACTTCAACAGTTTACCATCGATTTGAGGACTTCAACATCTCACCAATTAATAGGGTTGACAACGGCTTACCACTAAATAGGGTTGACAATGGCTTACCGCTAATTTGGGCAGAACCTCAGGGAGGATTCCTTCATACCCTATCTAGGTAAAAAGGATCAAACCCACATAGTTCCTATGGGAGGGGGTCATTTTACTGATGTGGAGGAGGAAATTGGGTCCTATGGTTCTTGGGATTGAACCCCGTGGAGGCTTCCTACCTACCTTCACTTGACAAGGATCAAACACCACCTAGTTCAGAAGGCATGGGTACCAACGTGAAGGGGGTCTAAGCGACAAGAAGTTGGTATTGAACCTTATGGAGGCATCCTACATACCTATCCTTTGAATGGATCAAAGACCACGTAATTTAGAATGGATGTCTTGGTGAACAGACGTGAACAGGGTCAGAACGACCAGTCGTTGGGCTTGAACCTCAGGGAGGCTTCCTACGTACCCTACCTTATAAAGTATCAAAGTCCACATAGTTTGGGATAGGGGTTAGTGAACCGATGTGGAGGAGGACCTGGGTCCAATGGTTGTTGTTCTTGAACCTCAGGGAGGCATCCTACGTACCTTACCTTGTCCAGGATAAAAGACCACATAGTTCAAGATATGGGGGTGTCTTGGTGAACCGACTTAAAGGGGGTTGGGGTGACCAATGGTTGTTGGGATTGAACCTCATGGAGTTTTCCTATGTACCTTTACTTAGAAAGTATCAAAGACCATGTAATTCCAGGTGGGGGTCAGAACCACCGATTAGGCATTGGGCTTGAATCTCAGGGAGGCTTCCTACATACCTTTCCTTGGCAAGAATCAAAGTCCACGTAGTTCAGAATGGTGGTGGGCCTTACAATCTAGGTTGCCTAGGGTGTTGGTGAACCGACATGAAGGGGTCGGAGTGACCAATTGGTGGTGGGATTGAACCTCGTGAAGGCTTCCTGCATACCATGTCATGGCAAGGAACAAAGACCTCGTAGTTTAGGTTGGGTGTGGGGATTACACTCTAGGCTACCCAAGGTGTTGGTGAACAAACGTGAAGGTGGTCTGAGTGACCAATGGGTGGTGGGAATGAATCTCAGGGAGGCTTTCTATGTACCTTACCTTCAAAAATATCAAAGTCCTCATAGATTAGGTTGGTTATGGGGATTACACTCTAGGCTGACCAAGGTGTTGGTGAACCGACATGAAGGGGGGTGGGGCGACCCATGTGTGGTGGACTTGAACCACGTGGAGATTTCCTACGTAACTTTCATTGGCAAGGATCAAATAACTGGTAGTTAAGGTGGGGTGTGGAGCTTACAGACTAGTGTTCCCAATTTATTGGAAAAACGACGTGAAGGGGGTCGAGAAGACCAATGGGTGATGGGCTTGAACCTCGTGGAGGCTTCTTACGTACCTCTCCTTTGCAGGGATCAAAAACCTCATAGTTTCTGATTGGGGTGTGGGGCTTACAATCTAGGATACCGAGAGAGGATGTCATGGTCGATGCTTACTCTAAGAACATGTGATTCGTGCTCGGTGTGATAAACAAGAGGCATCAAGGACCTAGCGATCACCGCACAAAGGAGCATCCATGAAGGGTGGTGAGTGGGGCTTACAGAAGGAAGTTGCTCGGGTGCCGCTGTGGAGCGATGATTGGTGAATGGGGCATATGCAATGAAGTTTCCTAATTTCTTCTATGGAGTAGCAATTGTGCATGGGGCTTCTTCAAATATGCTTCTTGGGTGCCGGTATGGAGAAACAATTATGCATTGGGCTTACGCAAGGAAACTGCTCTGATGCCCCTATGGAGCGGCAATGGTGAATGGGTATTACACAAGGAAGTTTCCCGGGTGCCACTATGGAGCGACAATGGTGAATGGGGGTTACATATGTAAGTTTCCCAGGTGCTTCTATGGAGCGATAATGGTGAATGGGGCTTACGCAATGAAGCTACCCAGGTGCTTCTAAGGAGCGGCAAAGGTGAATGGGGCTTATGCAATGTAGCTGCCCGTCTGCCGCTATGGAGCGACAATGGTGAATGGGGCTTACACAAGGAAGTTGCTTGTGTGCCACTACGGAGTGACAATGGTTCATGGGGCTTATGCAAGGAAGCTACCAGGGTTCCGTTATGGAGCAGCAATGGTGGATGGGGTTTACGCAAAGAAGCTACCTTGGTGCCGCTATGGAGCGGCAATTATGAATGGGGTTATGCAAAGAAATATTATGGGTGTCCCTATGTAGCGAAAAAGGTGAATGGGGATTATGCAAGGAAGCTACCTGGGTGCCGCTATGGAGCAGAAATTGTGAATGGGGATTATTCAAGGAAGCATCTCGGGTGCCGTTATGGAGTGGCAATGGTGGATGGGGATTATGCAAGGAAGATGATGGGGTGCCGATATGGAGGGGCAATGATGCATGGGGCTTACACAAGGAAGATGACTGTGTGCTTCCATTGAGCGGTAATAGTGGATGGTGATTACTCAAGGAAGCTACCAAGGTGCCGCTATGGAGCAGGAATAGTGAATAGGGCTTACGCAAAGAAGTTTCTTGGGTGCCGCTATGGAGCGGCAATGGTGAATGGGGCTTACACAAGGATGATATCTAGGTGACACTATAGAGCAGCAATGTTGAATATGGCGTGCACAAGGTAGCTTCGTTGGTACTTCTATGGAGCGGAAATTGTGTATCTGGCTTACACAAGGAAGCTTCCCAGGTGCCGCTATGGAGTGGAAATAGTGAATGGGGCTTACGCAAGGAAGTTGCCTGGGTTCCGCTATGTAGAGGCTATGGTGAACGGGTCTTATGCACGAGGGATTCCTAGGTGCTGCTATGGAGTGGTATTAGTGAATGGGGCTTAATCAAGGAATATACCAGTGTGCCACAATGGGGTGACAATGGCGCATGGAGATTATGTAAGGAAGCTTCCTGTAATATCATACTCATGTCTGGCCTTAAGGGCATCCGAACTCACTACTGGGTTGAGGTATGTAATTTGGTCCAAAACCTATGCGCAAGTTCACAAGTGGCATAACACCAAGGGGGTGTTGGAATCAGTCTAAAAAAGGGAGATGAAATGTGTGATTTACATGCCCGACATTTGGAACGCAATGAGGGCGGTGTGTCGATGGAGGATAACTGTTGACTGTGTTCGAAACACAGCATCAATATTGCGTTAGCCTGAAATGGGGACATACAAATGAGGGTCGACTGCTAACCATGTTCAAAACACAGGACCGGACTCAAAGTGTCATCCAAGGTCTTACGTGGAATTGGTCCAGGACGGTAGGTGAGCGGATGTGGCATGGGACCAGGCCGTTAGGGGGTTCTTTAGGACCTGAAAGAGTATGAATATATGATTGAAGGACTCGCTAAGTATGAGGTGGAGTGATAGAATGTTTGAACATATTCCAATTCTTTGGAAGGTATGCCACTGCGATCATGGCATAATACTTCTTATGCTAGGCACATAAGGAATCTCTTATTTGGAACAAGAGGCATCTTATTATTGAATGATAGGGAATGTTACATTTTATAGTCATGTATAGAGGACTATTGGCATCTCATTCTTAGAGAATAAGGCATCTCTTGTTTGGATCAAGATTCATCCTATTTTTGGAACATAGGGTGCACTATAGTTTATAGTCTTGTAGATAAGACTATTGGTGTCTCATGCTAGGAGCATAAGGCATCCCTTGTTTGGAGCAATAGGCATCCTATGTTTGGAACATAGGGTGCACTACAGTTTATAGTCTTGTAGATAGGACTGATGGCATCTCAATCGTGGAGCATAAGGCATCTTTTTTTTGGAGAAAGAGGCATCCAATGTTTGGAACATAGGGTGCACTACAATTTATAGTCTTGTTGTCGGGGCGGTTGGAATCTCATTCTTGGATCATAAGGCATCTCTTGTTTGGAGAATGAGGTATCCTATGTCTTGAACATAGTGTGCACTATAGTTTATAGTCTTGTATATAGGACTGTTGGCATCTCATGCTTTGAGTATAAGAAATCTATTATTTGGAGAAAGTGGCAACCTATGTTTGGAACAAAGGGTAAACTATAGTTTATAGTCTTGTATATAAGACTATTAGGCATAATGCGCCTAGAAATGGATGGTTTTGGGACTTACGATGGGACGACCCTTTCTGGTTTAACGTGGCATATGAGCCGAGTGATAGGGTTTTGAGGTGTTTCTTGAGGAATGGTTCATCTCAAGGTGCTTATGGAATATATGATGACACTCTCAACTCACGACATGGGAAACAAACCAAGAGGAATATTTAAACTCAAGGTGTTTCTTGGTGTGTAGAGGATTATCTCAAATCATGGTATTTCATAGGTGTAAGGTGGGTGCGCAAAAGGGTGCAATGAAAAATCCTAACATCCAGGCCCAATAAGGTCATGGTGCGACTCTCCATTTTTCATGGGGGTTAATGTATGGACCGGTAGGCACTTAGGTAGAAGCCTTGCAAAAGATATTTCATCAAGAAGTAGCTTCACAGAGAAAAGGGGCTCATGAAGCATGGGGTCTCGTGAAGCATGGACTCGTGGAGCATGTAATTGCCAAACACGGGCCCACGGAGCTGCTTCACGAAGGAAAGAAGAGCTCTGCAAACATGGGATTGTGGAGCCACTTCTCAAAGGAATGCGGTGCTCCGCTAACATGGGCTCACAGAGTAGCTTCGCAAAGGGAAGCAGAGCTCCGTTAACATGGGCTCACAGAGCCGCTTCATGACGGAAAGAGGAGCTCCACAAATTAGTAGATCAGCCTCACATGGGGCAGAGTCACCGTCGGGTGAAAGGGGGTGAAGTGGGTATTTGTAGGGGAGAGGCGTCGTGAATCAAATCATTCTTAGTTCAAAGATGGATCTTGCTTAGTGGAGGATTTTGAAAGCCAAATGTGGTTGGGGATCATTATCACATCCTTGCTCCACGGTAGCTCACGAACGTCAAAACGACTCATGAAGCATTACCTTCTCCTTGCTCTGCAGCAGATCATGAACTTCAAAGGGGTTTGTGGAGCGTCCCACCTCCTTGCTTAGTAGCAGTGCCCTGTGATTGTGTATGGGGTCTTAATGAATAGCCTTCATGAACCAGATTTCCAGCCCAATTTTAAAGGTTTATAACTCCTAATTTGTAACTCTGTTCAGGCTCTACAACCTATCCAATCGAAGCTCACGAAATGGGATAAACTCTTGGATCATTTATGGGAGAATTTGGATATTTTTTGTGAAGCGTGTTCTGGTGTCAAAAAAATATTATTACGACTCTTATGTAAAATATAGATGGATGAACCTCAATCAGAGTTATCTAGCTCAATTTATGTTTAAGAACTTAGGTGTGGTCCACATTATCATTAATAACAAATTTTTAACATTATTTTATTTTTATTACATGTGGATGATCTAATCCTCTCCTAGTCCAGAATAATAAGGTGTATCTCATAAATCATGTAATCGTACAAAAATTGAATCACTCAAATTGGATCAATATATTAAATTTTATTCATGTAATAAATAATATATTAAAATTCCTATATTTATAAATTTTCTAATTTTAACATAAAACAAACCATAAATACAAAATTAAAGAAAATAATCTCAAATTGGTAAATTGGAAAGGATTTCATCATTGGTATACATATGGATATTGGTCAAAAAAATTATGGGACATGGAAACGGTGGGATTACCAGATTCCATAAATATTTAGATTTCGTTTGCTTCATGGGATGATCTGGTTAAAGCTTGTTCTAGTGCTCCGTCCAACTACAACAGTTTGTGGTTCTACCTCTTCCATTGGTCTTAAGATTTTCACATGCATCGTAACTCCAAAATAGCTTGGGTTTCAGTTATTCTCCTAGAACATCATTTACTATTTTGGAATCCCGCAATTCTTATATTGTAAGGGAACCTTGTTGGTATATTTTTTTTGTGCTGATTAGGGTACTAGGGTGATATGTCTTACAATTAAAAATTGTACCTATGTGGAAATTTATTTATCCAAAATCCCTCCTATGATCATGTGGATTAATGTAGAGGGTTAGTTTCAACACAAATAGGTTGTGGTATATGAAACATGGTTTTCCATCTGTCTCTCCAATAAGAAACTGGGCCACCCTATGGCATCCTAGAGACATGGGAAGAATGAACTTGCATCTAATGCAGACTCAAGGGGTCACGACAATGGAATTGGTATGGGTGATGAAAACCGAAATGTGATGGAAGTAGATACAATACAAGAATTAGATTCAGGACTGCAACAAGTGAATGTGGTAACAAGGTCTATAATCGGTCCTACATAAAAAGAATTATTGAGGAAAATATGTGTCCCCTCTTCAAATAGATGTGTGTTTTATGTTCTCGTAAGACTACAGATTGATATGGGTGTGATCAAAGATAGTACAGTGAAAATAGGTGTAGGTAGGGAATGTTTGGTTGTACCAATAGATGTGGAAGATTCAGTTTGCAATGAAAAGGTGGGGGAAAATCATGCATTTTTTTTGGAATGGGGCTCAAATGAAGGCAGTCTCAACCACCTAGAGACTACAATGGATTTGCATTTAGCTCCCTAAAAGAGAAAGAATATATGTTTAACAAGGGAGTCATTGAGGACTTAGACTTTATTGATGATTACCAGAACCTAGTTCTATAGGACACCCCAAATCATTTCCAATATATGGGATGAGTCTTTCAATAGGAAGGACTCTCAGTTATTCCAAAAATGGACATGTGATCTAGACTGTCTTATACGTAGACAGTCAAATCTGGGGGATCGAAATTGAACTCTCAAAACTGGTTTGTAGTGTTAGGTGTAGTCGAAGGCTGTGATACAGGGGAGATGAATGAGATGGAGGTTACCCACAGAGAGGCCCCAATGGTGGGTGTGGAAGCATCTCAAGAGGACATAGATGATACATTAGACTCCAAAACTGAGTCCCATGAAGTGGTAATTGAGGAGCACTACCAAAGATCCTCTTCGTGGGAAGGCAAACACATTAATATCGATTCTGACTGTTTTATTATGAATTACTGGAGGCCAAGAAGTAGGAAGGAGTTCTTTATCCTACCCATTCCTCCTATTACTACATCTGAAAGTAAGGTGAAGTTTCCCTCACATGCTCTTATTATTACATGAAACACCCCCAAGAGCAAATACAAAGGTTCTGTTGAGCATATAGTGGCTAACACCTCTAATGTCCAAGCATCTTCAGGACGTGAGGATGTTGTCCATGCAACTTCATCAAATGGAATATTGATAGAACCTGAGATGTAGAGTAAGACACAACCCACTGAAGACCCTCAGTGACTGATAGCCTCGGTGATTGAGCACATGGATCATCTTATGAACTCGGATGAGGAAATTTCGGAGGATGTTCTGGAGTTGAAAATGTTGAAGAAGATGGTAATATCACATTGTGTGAATTTCACTTAAAATCAAGGTGAGTGGGTTGATAAGAAGACCCACATTTTTCTCAGGGGATTCAATATGGATAAGATTAAAAAGGAGGAATACAAGTGAGTTTGGGACAACTTGGCACATCAATATGATGGAAAATTAATGGAGCACTCTGGCTCTCAGGTAAAATCTATCCAGTGGATATTGTTTAGGGAGATTGATTCATATAGCCTCAAACAGTTTTTTCTCAAATCTGTAGATTCATTTGATGTTTAATACGGAAGTTGTGATGGTTCACACTTTCCCCTTAAAAGTGGTTTGAAAATAAAAAAGTTACGTTGGAGATATACCATCATGGGTCTATATGTTTATGGTTGACCATAATTTAATAGGAAAAGATACCCCTATTTAGGTTTTATGTCATTGTAATTTGAGATTATTTTAAAAAAAATTCATGGTTTTAGGAGGAATACTCTTCTGTGGTTTAAATTAACTATTGTGTTAGAATATAATCTTATGTTTTTTAATTATTTTTTATTAGATAGTGTGATATAGATAATCATTATGATGAAAAATTGATTTTTTAAAAATGTCATTTTTTTAGATATATTATTTTTCATGCTAAGGATTTACTAATAGGTTAGTATCTAATTTGGATTCCTGATATTTTCAGTGAATGTCACTACATTATAAGATTATATACTGAATTTCCAGGGTTATTTATGATATTTTGGGTGATCATTCAATGGTTTTAGATATACTTAAACCTTAGGTTTAACATTGGATTTAATATGATTTATTATTTGGGAAGAAGGAAATTAAAATTACATTGTTGTAAGATGAAGGGTATGAAATAGAATTTGATATTAAAACATTCTTTAATGATGAGTTAATTTGGGAAATAGGGTTATTTATTTATGGAATTAATTATGTTGAACTCTTTATTTTGATATTAATATGAAGGTTTAACCATTTTTGGAATTATAATACCTTATACTAACCATTTTTTGTTGGATAATATCGAAATAAAAGGGGAATATTTTGATATCCTTTTTTGGAATCATGTGATACATTAGAAGTTTATTTTAGTGTTTTTGTTGTGAGAAATTAATCTTGAACAATCATTGTTTAGAGAAATAAAATTAGATGATAGTTTAAATTAATTATAAAGGATAAAATTATACTTTTCAAGTAAGTATATATCCTTATGTTCTTATCTTAATCGTAAAAGACTTCCAAAAATATAGGTGGGGGTCTCCAACCAAATATTTTCCCAAATTCCTTTTATTCTTATGAATCAATGGTATTTTTTAAACCACATTGTTTTACGGTTCTATTTTCATTAAAATTATCATGATCACTTTATTTATTCTGATCAATGAACTCAATATCACTTTATAATTATTTGATAATTACATTTCTCCATGTCATTATTTTCATATTCCACTCAATTCCACCTATTTTGAAACTTAATTATGTGTTATTCTAGCTGACCATTGTATTTATATTTCCTTCTATTCATGGTGATGTTTGATTTCCCCAATTTGTGATGTTGACTTACAATAAGGAAAATTTGAAAATTAAAACCTTGATTACCATGATACCATTTAAAATTTAAGGACATTATTTCTTAATGTGTTATAGAATGTAACAACATTATTATTTAAAAATAAAAGTATACTCAATACTGTGTACAACACACAACAACAAGCATGAACAAACTATGAAATTTTATTATTTTATGAGCAGTATAACATAGCTATTGGATTTGAATGTTTTGATAGAAGTAACCAAATTATATAAAATATATAAATTTCATAGTCAAAAAAAATATTGATAAATAATGAGATATTATTAACTCAATTTTTGGTAAATTTAATTTATTCATCCAAATATATTCTCTTCAAAAATGGATTTTATTGAGAGAATATTATATTAATTATTCTGATATTAAAGATATTTTATTTGATAAAAATAATATAAATTTAAAATCATTATATAAAAATTATTCATTGTTGATTTTATTTTATTTTTTGGGAAGATTGATTTTCTATTTTTTTGTAATGAAATCGAATTTTTATTGAAAACCTCAATTTTATATAATGAATTTGAATGAAAAAATATTTTTTTAAATGGCTTTAGAATAAAATGTGTTCTATTATATTATATATAATTCAAATAATTTCATTGAAACATATTTTATGGCTGAATTTGGTATAAATTTTTTTTATGAAACAATTGTTTTTCATTGATTTCTTTAACATAAATTAATTTACACTAGGTATAAAAATTTAATCTTGAAAAATATATTCCATATCAGGAATTGGGAGGTCCAAAATCTTTAAATTGTTCCCTTGTATTTATTTTTAATATGAATTATTACAATCATATATTTTTGTTACCATAGTAATGGTAAAATGGGTTGATTAGGGTTAGGAATAATGTCATAGGGATTAATATTCATGTAAACAATATGATTTATTTAATTACATGGTTATATTTAATTAATAATAATAATAATAATTAGAATGTGTTCTTTAGTTTCCATTTAACAAATATTTTGTCTATTATAATATTTTAGGGAATGAAAATGTCCAGACTGTCACATTCATTCTTTTAATAACTAAAATGTTTTATGAAAGGGATGAATTAAAATATTTGTTTAGTTATAAATTTTTATTTTATACACTAACTATTTTTTATAACAAAAATTTATTATTAATTTTAGTGATTAAAATTTTATAATAAACACTAACACATCAATGACACAATGTTTGTGAAAGCTATAGAAAAATCAAGTAAATTATTTTAAAATCTCAAAAAATAATATTGTTGTGGGTTAGTTAATTTTTACCATGAATGTTTAAGATAAATAATACTTATTAGATATTTTATAAAGGTTTTGATTCTAAATAATATTCTTTGATGTTGTTATCAATGTCCATTTTTTTTAAACAATCCCTAAATTGATATTAATAGTATTTTATATTAAATAATATGTTACTTATTTATTTACAAATCTTAAATTTTATAAAATATGATGCATGGGATTATAAATTGTCTATAATTTCATAACATGGACCATCGTGTTAAATTTTTTAACTTATATGTAAAATTATAACACTTTATTATTCAAAAAGTTGTTACCACATTTAAGGTTAATATTCGTTAATTGTGTGGTTGATCCAATAGATAGGAAATAAAATAATATATAAACATATAAAAATATGATTTTATGGTTTAATTAAGACTATATATTATTTATTTTAAAATAAATGTCATTTTGTAATCATTTTGTACGAGTTAGATACTTATTATATTACAATATTTCATGTATTTAAAAATTACATTAATAATATTTTATAATAAATAATATTTTATTAAATGATATAAAATTTATAAAAGACATATGTCCATCAAATTAAATATTATATGGTTTTAAATATAATACATCAACCATTTATGTGTCAATTATCTTATTATAGTAAAATGCATATCTCTTAATGTGTATAAATCATTGATATCAAGACAATTGTCTAAAGGGTAAATGAAGGGTTAAAATAAAGAGATTAGTGGGAGAATAAAAGATAAATATAAAAAAATTATCATATTAAAATATTTAAACTTATAATCATAATATAATTTAAATATATCAATTTCAGGATACTTTAATGTGAAAATTAATTTTTATTATCTTATTTATATATGTAATTCCAAGAGTTCACCTCCACTCACTTACAAGTGATGGCCTTTTATTTTCATTATTTGCAATTTTTTCCTTATATAACATCATTTTTATTCAATAATAAATTCATCTATACCTTATAGTAATTCTAGGTCATTATTCATCTCAATTGACCATCCTTAAATCCTTATGGTTTAATGTAAAAGTGATTTCTCAATGAAGTGGTGCAACTCATAAAAAAGTGTTTTCAGTTTAATTTATTATTATAACTCATATAAATCTATAGTAACCATTTTTAAATATTTAATCCACTTCAATAATTATTTTAAATTTTTATGCGATGTTAATAACCATTACCTACCATCTTCACATCCTTTATAAATTGATAATGTCGCTCTTGCGCATGTGTCGACTACCTCCTCAATCAAGCGATGTGATTATTTTTTCACTTCTTCTTTAAATTGATTGTAATGAGGAAAAATTTAATTAATATTATATATATTTATATGATATAATTACATTTCATTAAATATTAATTATTATTTACCTTTATTCGGATCCAACTAACGAAAAGGTTAAATTACATTCATCTATAAGAATGATATGCGATCTCCATGAACGATGTATTTTAATTTTCTATCTATAACATTTGGGGATATATATAAATAAATATATATATATAATGAATATATATTATATTTATATAAGGATTATAATTGTGGTTATTATGAAACCATGATAATACTATAAGTACTGGGACTTCAGAACTGAAACATGTATGAAAAATGAAGCAGTTATCACCGAGAACAAGGATTTTAATAAAAATTGCTAATAAAAATGTGATAATATATTATAATTATAAAATATATTGTATGAAATATATTATTATCATTATTTAATTGATTTATAATTAATTTAAATTTACAATTCGTGTGTATTTATCCCTTTGGATGAATGTCGAACATCATGTAAGGGATATTCATCTAACTGTGTTTTTTGTCACATACATGTCATATTCTGCATTTATTTAGTTTATATGGTTCAAAAACAAAATATGAATATATTTTATGATTATTATAATGAAAAATATTGACATATATATATCCATAGAACAATCCCTATTTAATTATCTTTTTATTCAAATTTTGGTCCTAGTTATGTTTAGACAATTTTTTATAGGGAAAAGAATGTTGTTCCTCATCAAACTATTTAAAGTAATGTCCATGATGTGATTAATGATTTTGCTGAGTTATTGGATTTCACCTATAAATAAGTTTATATTTTTAAGGATAATGTGAATGATAGGAATATATTTGAAAAGGATGATCTTTCTAATCATTAATAGTTCTTTACAAATGAGAACAAAATGTTTTTTTTATTATATTTCTTCTGAGATGATATTATATCATAGTTAGAGAATTTTTCCAATACTTTATTTCATATATGAGCTATTATACCTCTAGGGGATAAAATTAATATCTTATTTAGAGATATTAGGGAATGGTATCTTGGTTTCTTTCCCCATAATACTATAATTACAATAGAAAATGCTAAAATAGAATCCATAATTTAAAAAAGAAGAATCTACCTCTACTCATCCAATTGATTTTTACAATATTATGCTTTACATTATCTTGTTATGAGTATTTTTATGATGACCGATCCATTAATCTATATAATTATATTATTTTTATAATAATAAAGCCTTCAAAAAACACTACTTATCTTGGTTCTGATCGGATAGAACTATCTTTTCAATCCCTAACTATGTAATTTTTCATCCTCGTTGTCCTCTCTAATTACTGGTCCTATGAAATAATATTTTTCAATTTTTCATGGATTAAATATTTTTATCTCACACCATGTTGATACACTTCTATTATTCAACATAATGAGATTTATTTCTTTGTGGATTAATTTTTCTTTACAATAATTATATTTTTTAAATATTATTTTTTCCCTATATTTCTTTAAATAAATAAAAAATCTATTCACCTCGATGATAAATATATTTTTCCATTTTATTTAATATTATACTATATTTAATGTGTTTTATCACACTCTCATTGTTCCAATATTTCATATTACAAAAGTAAGGAGTATATAGTAAACAATAAATTTCTCATGTAATGCTTTACTATAAAAAAAATAATTTTTTCATAATTTTATCTATTAAATTTTCTATTTATTTTTCCACATGTATTTTTATTATTAAAAAGATATAGATTGTTGAAAATAATAATTTTCTTCCACTTTATCTCAATATTTTATGTGAATTGATTCTCACAATATCCAAAAAAAACTAATAAACTCTTATTAAATTATTATTGGTCGTTATGTGGTTTCTTTAAGTAATATTACAATTCAAAATAATTTGGTTAAATATATTTTTTCCAATTCAAGTAACTTTTCTATGGAAAATATCGTATAAAGAATTTAATTATCATACATGTTGATAATTTATAATACGAGATAAAATTTCATATTTCAGTTTTGAGAAATATATTTTTTTCAAAGGAAATAATCATATCATTAGAAATAAAAATTTTAAACATATTTTAAATTCTAGAGAAATGTAAATTATTATATAAATGTCTTATATATGAGAATTCATGTATGTGGTAGAATAATTTATTACAATCCTTGTTTTTTTAAAATCCAATTATCCTATAAAAATAAAATTATCATATAAAGAAAAAATTCTGCTACAATAAACTAAATTAAGAATGAAAATATTGAATAATTATTTTAAGAAGTGATGATTTATCACAAAAATATCAAAAAAAAAATTATAAAGATAAATATATCATATTAAAAAATATTTATATTTATATTATCCCATAATAATAATTTTTTTATTATCATAAAATATCATACGATATAGACTATATTACAAAGTTGAAAATTCCTTTAAATGTAAAAGCGTTCTTATAAAATTTATTTCAGAAATTTATTTAATTCTATATATATTTTAATGTTGGAAATGACGTATGAATAAGATAATTAAATGTTAATCTATTTAAATTCAATGTAAGTATTTTAAGTGTATTTCATCAATCTCTCAAGATATTTTTTATCTTTTAACGAATTTGGGAAATTTCCACAAAATTTTCTTTTTTTAAAAAAACAATAAATGATAGATAAGTATATTTAAATTAAATAATATGTTTGTTTCCACGATTTTTTATTATTCTAATAATGATATTCATTATTTTTAAGAGTGTTCTTTGTGATTTTCACCATCAAAATTGATGGTGATCTTTTAAAATATAGATTGTTTTTTAGATTATTCTATCTTCTCTTGAATAATGGAGTGTATATGGATTTTTGAATTTATATTCAAATATAGTGACATAGAAAAATAATTAACTCCCAAAAAATATAGATATATTTTAAGAATGTATAAAACACTCTCTTTCTCTGTAAATTTATGATTTTTTATTTTCTTAAATAATTAAAATTTGATATTTTTATTATTTAAAGAACAACTTGGATATCTTTTAAAACTAATCTTTGGAGATTGAATCTTTTTTTGGAAATAACCTCTCCTCATTTAATAAGATTCACTCATAACTATGAGCTAAAAATTTCCAATATTATACATCATTATTTTTTTATAAAGTGATATGTCATTTTAATAAGTTTGTGAAATTCATGTATCGGCCTTGTTAAATATTTGAATCCCTTTAAATCATATCAGTACAATATTGGACATTAAATACTTTCTCTCACTCAAATTTAGATGTCCTTAAGAAAACAGATTGTATAGTGAAATTCTCTATGTTAAAATAGAGAGCATTGGGGGGGTAGACTTGGGGATTATTGGTCCTCAATCAATTATAAATCATATGTATCTTGTTTTTTCCACTATCAATTTTGATAAAATAATATATAATAATTAAATTATTGATTCTATTTGAGGTAATTTTTTATAAAAAAAATCACTCCCAAGGCCCTCTGGATTCATTGTGTAACTCCTACAATATCAACATGAAACAAGTAGAAACATGACATTTTATATTAGATCATGATCTATGTGACATCCAAAAAATAGTAATTCATGTTTACTTCATGGATGATAATAATGAATTCACCTCAACATGTATTCGATTATTTTCCTTATTTAAATTCTCTAATTATGGTGTGATCTTATATCATAGTGTAGACATCTATTAATTTGAAATGCACTTGAAATTCACCAAAATTCCATCATGTTTTGGATATTTTCTTCATGACCGGAACATTATCAATTGAATTTTATGATATATAAATCACATCATAATTCATTTATATTCAATTGCATATCCTAATATATACTCTTACATATTGTAATAGTAACCCTTACATGATCCCATTCATCTTATGTAATGCCCATGATGATCTGCCACATTTTGGTCAAGGACATACAAACATAAAAATTATATATTTAATGATGTGGACTTATTCATTTCCTCATTTCAGTTGTACTAAATCATTTGGTATTATTTATCCTTACTCATCTTTATATTTCATAACTAACTAGGTATTCAAAATTCCCAGTGAGATGGAATTATTTTTGTTTCAATATTTCCATGTATAATTCAATCTATTGTCTAAAATATTTATCATATTTAATAACATAAGGGTAAAAAATGGAGACATGTAAATATAATCAGGAGAATAAATGTATGTGAACATGATCTTGAAAATAGTAGATTATACCATGTATATCAATGATCATAAACATGAATCATTGTATAATTATTGAAAACTCATAAAACATGAATCGTGAGGAAATAAAGAATATGATTCATAGAATTATAACAGAGGAATAAAATATGTAATTTTGGAGAAAGCATAAGAATATAATATTGATACCCATAATATTCAATGAATTGATTCAATGTAAATATTGGTAATATGGGTTCACTTTCTGTAACATCTTTATAGTCACGGTACACTCCTATAACAATCTTAGTTTTCACGCTTCACTCACATAACCATCATGGAATACAAGGTCTTACATGTATATCTCATCAGATATAAATCATTATCCAATTAACTAGAGGGAGATATAAGTCCCACCAATATCAAAATTAAATCATGCATACATGTGCTGAAAAATCATGAATAATCATAACCCTTTTAATTAAATTATTATCATAAAAAATTAATCATATCCTAACACATGGAAAAATATATATTCTCATAATAATTTCATCATAGAAAACCCCAAGGGATAAAATGTGTTTCTAAAATATCAATCCTTGGTTACATAATATATGTTAAACAAATAGATTTCATAAATTGAATAATCCTAACAAAAACATAGTAATTATAGGTTTATTACTAATGAATTTTGCCATAGATGGAAAATAATTTAGATAAAATAATTGAAATTGATTATTGTGGAAAATATCCTTTCTTCTTAGAAAACATATTGTTTTTATAAAATACAATGATACTTTGAAATAAATTTTTTATTTTAATATATCCACAAAATGTTTTAGGGGAATCTTATTTTAAATAAGTCATCATGAAAGATTAAATTTTTTTTCAAGATGTATATGTTAAAATAAAACATTCTTCTCATAATTTTGTTAGAAAAGATAAAAATAAATCATTTGGAAAATGAAATAAATATTACATTCAAAAAAATTAAGAAGAAGTCAAAAAAGGGTGAAAATAAATTTAAACAACAATAATATAATAGAAAAAAACTTTATGACATAATTTTCACAAATCATTGACACGGATGATAAATAAACCATATTAAATAATTAAGTATAAACAATAACAGATAATAAAGAGATTTAGAAAGTATCCCTTACATAATACCATAAAACAATCATTTTTTAATTCATTTAAATGAACATAAATATATTAATAAAATTTTCATTATAATACCTTTATATACATATAAATAAATGTGTATAATAATATCAATACTATTTAAATGGATATAGAATTAATTCATTAAACATTCAATGTGTCCCATACCACTGTGAAATTTTAAATAATAATATCAATATATTAAAATGAATTATTAAATACCATGATTATAAATTTACTCATTAAATGAAATATAATAGGGTAAGTACATACACCTCGAACAAGAAATAGGTGGTTAATATGGTTTATATCTCCGGAAAATTAAAGTTGGGACAGATTTCGATTACCTTAAGTCTTAAGTCACGTCGTACTCTTTAAAAACACCTGTATAATAATTATAAATTTATTATACACCTTCTAGAAAACCAAATACATATATCTAATTCAATATGTGGTTTTAGTATAAACATATATTACCTCTTTTTTATCAATCATATGTCATGGTTTCACTCCAGATAACATTCTCTTTGTTCATTACATGTGTATTAATTTTATATACCATTGGTCCTTACACCTATATCATGATTTCATGATGTAAAAATTTATTTAAATTTCATTTATATCATTTTTTGTATTATAATAATCATTATGATATAGAAGTATGAAACATAGCATGCCATTCTGGGAGACGGCAAGCTATACGCATGCATGACTGCTATTTCCATTCAATTGTCTTGTTGAAGGAAATAAATTAATATATATATATATATCTTTGTGTGTATGTATATATATCATTATTAAAGTATATTTTTTATATCATATTTATCATATATATTCACTAAATTCTTCCTTAATACATTCCATGTATTGTATTAACAATTCACATCTCTCTAAGGGGGCGGTAGTATACACTTCCTCAAACAAAATTATCGTATTAAACCAACGTGGTAAGGAATAATTTATGTTTAATATAAATTTAAATAAACATGTAATATTATGTGATATACATATTTAAAAATTATTTAAACCTAAAATATTTTTAATACTATGCATGAAAGATGAAATGGAAAACAACAACATTTACGATATCGATTAATAGACATAACTTAGACCCCAATTTAATTTCCTAGAATAAGAGGAGGTTAGAAATGAAATGTATATCAGGTATTCAATTAGAACTTTAAAACTCTATTATATACATTATTCTTGAGTTATCATCCATTTATGGATGATTTAGGGGAGGATAATATATGAACATAAATGGAATTAAAAGAGGTTCTTTGAGAAAATTACCTCTTAAAAAACAGCTACTTGAAAGGCCCTTGAAGACCTTGGATTTTATCTTATGGTGAGACCAGAAGAACTTGGACATGGTTAGAGTGAGTATGATAAGTTTGGTAATATATTTTAGGATCTAAAAGGCCTTTTTAGTCTGAAATGGCAGGTGAGGGGTGGTATTTAAACATGAGGAGAGGTGGGTTAAAATGATTATATTATTGATTATTTTATATTTAAAGATAACCATATTGAGGTGGCAGTAATTTAAAACAACTAACATTTCAATTAATATTTTGATGTTTTTTTAGGGTCGATACAGACCTTAAACACCCATTAAATGTTTTAATTCTTATTCATGTTAAGCTTTTACCTACTAACTTTATCATCTGTCACAATTTTTCCTATACAATGGTAAATAATTTTTTTTACCGTGGTATAATTTTTATAAATAATAATGAAAAATTAATTATAACATAATTTAGACCTTATTATTTTATATATGGAATCATTTTACATTATTCAATTCACTTAATTTGGAAAATTTTATTTAATATTAATTCCAAATACAACATGAAAATCTGGTTCTTAAAATAAAACATTTAAATGCTTGAAATGTTTTTATATATAATATAAATGTGAAATTGATTTAGATTACAAAAATTCTATTTATGGAAAAAAATTATCTAATTAAGCATTTATATAATATAAAAATATAATTTAACCTCATAATTAAATTATAGGAAAAATTAGTTATGAATTAAAATCGTATATTTGTAACTATTGATTAAAAAATCAATCCTTACATATAAATAACCAAAATTATACTAAACTAATTTTTATGTTTCAATTTCAAATATAATGTTTATTATTAAATATTATATACATAAATTTTTTGAAAGTGGATTTGAAATGGTTTTTCCATTGAAAGGATTAAAAATAAAAAAAATTGGTTTTATTTGTTTTATTTGATTTATTCATATATTATTCCTATTAGATCAATTTGATGAATATCAAAAATATTTAGTTTCATATGTAAAATATAAATGAAATGAAATTTATTTTATATTATAAATTATTTTAATTTATTTGGATTAAAAATACTTGTGAGCATAAAAATATTTTTATATAAAATGCTCATTTTATATACAATTGTTTCTTATATTATTTATAAACAATTTGTAACTATTAAATTAATTTCATATTTTGGTAAAACATATATTCATATATTTCAGTTAATAAAATTCAAAAAATCTAATATAACTTCTTTTTTACAACATCTTTTAATAATATATTATTGTTCTCTAAGACTCGATCATGTTTGTTACACAAGCCATCATGGAAAGTCTTTGATTCATATGACGCAAGCTAACATTAGTTTTCTATGTATAGAAAGCTAAAATTTAATTTTTTCTTAGTTTTTGTAGGAAAAAATAGTTTGTTAATATAAAATTAACAATTTTCAATGTCACATGAAATGAGAAAAATTAATATTGTTTAAATTAATTTAAAATAATAATAATTCATAACATCTCAGGGTGTTACATTCAACCCCACATAAAATGGTTTTTTCCCTAAATTGTTTTTGGGTTATCAAAGGTTTAATACTTTAAATATTCATTTATTGAAACACACATTGTAAAAATGCACCCTAAAACATCCTATAAAAAAAATTAAAATTTGGAAATTTAAAATATCCCAATGTAAATAATGACTAGGAATCTACATAAGAGAACATAGGATAAGATTTAGGAATGGAGGAATGGTGTAAATATTCATAGAGATTGATAAATATCACAGATCATGAGAAAGTGTTATATCCAATGAATTTTAAAAATCACAAAACTGAAAAGTAAAGAAGAATGAAAGAGATCATTGTTATCATAAAAAATAATGATAATATGACACCATTTTAAATCACAATCCCCTTTCCAAATGTGGATGAATTGTAATAAGAATATATACTTACTTTTTTCAGTAAAATCTCATCATTATCTATGCCTTGAACTAGTTCCCCTTTTCCCCTTAATTAAATAAATGAATTTAAATTTGTCATTCTTGAGGCATTAGCAGATCATGAGATCCATAAATAGAATGATAGGCCATTCCATCTATATTTATCACAACAAAAAGGATAGAAAAAGTTTTCAAATATGCATAAACCCGCATATAGTGATATAATAATTTAATATTAAAACCCTTATCTGGAGTTTAAATTATACTTTACATAAATGGATAACCTTTTAATCCCACTTAAAACTGAAATTCCTAATATTTTAAAAGAAATGTAACAAATCAGTATAGCATTTATCACCCATATCTCATAATGTATCTATTGTTGGTCACATTCCAATATTGTGAATTCATTCATAATGCATTCTCTTGAGTCACAACCAAAACATGAATTATCATATATCCTTATTGAAAACTTGTATGTTTCCATATTCATAAATCCAAAAAGTTGTAAACATCATCCACATGTCAATAAATCATTACCGAGTTCCAAGGTAACTAGTATCGCCCAATTTACATTTTCACAACAAACATATCATAATCCAAAAATCAATATATTAGAATAAAGTACATATTAAGGTTTATATTTCACTTAATCTTGTGATCTCAAAATATATCACATTACCCTTAAATAACATTTCTAGGTATTTCGAACTATTTAACCTATCCATTCCAATCCAAATTGAAAAACTTAAACAGAAAAAAATTTAAAATTCTTATTTTTGTATATCATAGAGTTTAATATCCAAAACATATACACTTTAATCATCTAACATTATTCAGAAACCATTACTCAGTATCCAACATCTTAGTCTTTCCTAAAATATGAATCACATCTTAGGGTTCATCAAACATTAACTAACCTAGTTTATAAGGTTTAATGTAAACAATAGTTCTATAATATTCCATAACATTGAAATTTCATTTACAATCTCATTATCCTAAACATTATAAACAATAAATTTAGCACCATCATTATTTTCTTCATATGATTTTCACCTATGAAATCAATTTTCAAAATTCGTATATTTTCCACATCTGAATCATTCATTGTTAACTATGTTATATCTAGTCTATCTATTTTTTAAGACTAAAAATAATAGTTAGAGAAAAAAATGTCATGGATGAAAATAAAATAACCAAGGTAAATTACATTTAATATTTCAATATATGAAACCATAGGTCTAATACTAGGTTTTATATGATTATTACCAAAATTATAGGATTGTATCATATTGATTTACTTATCTATAGAGAAATCCCTAAGTGTATCCTTATAAATATCTCTATGGACATCACTAAAGTATTTTCATCCTAGTTTCTAATGGTTACCTTATAAGGCCTCGACCGTAAACCTTACTTAATATTGAATTAAATGAATAATTCACATTGAGGATCTTTTCAGGTTTAGAGTTTTAAAGAATTAGGACATAACTATTACATCGCAAAATATTACAAATTAGAAACTTCAAATAATTTTCCATAAAAACTCATAAAAAGAAACATGTCTAGTTCCATGTTTTAGGTATCATGACTTTCCCTTGATCCCATCCTTGACCCTATTCCACGTGAAGTCCTGTGAAAAACTTTTCAAAAACTTGGGATGAGCGTAAAAAGCTCAGTAAGGGATACAAAAAGAATGAAAACTGTTAGTTTTTCAGAACAGCAAGTAAACCATGTATACTTTATCAAAGTAATACTTTTCACCTTTTCGAAGTAGTAAAAACTCTTCACTGAATAAAAGTTCATTACTTACCCTTTAGTAATGAAAAGATTACCATAAAACCCATATAAAGATCACATAACATAAAAAGGGTAACTTGGGACATAAACATACTTAAGTGGAATAACCATACGGTCAACTTCCACAAATACATAATAGAATATCCATACGGCCGACTTCCACACATACTTAATGGAATAGCCATACGGCCGACTTCCATACCCAATGCATTGGAGGTTATAACGTAACCACCCGTCCTGGTATTCACGAAACCACCCGTCATATGGTTTATCACGTAACCACCCATCAAATGTCCAAGTACCATTATAAAAATCATATGACATAAAACAAATATAATGGAAAGAAAACATTTCCACACTTTGATCACAATATATCACTTAAATATATTGACATAACAAATCCATTATTAAAAACCATTTTCAATACCAAAATACATAAAAGAGTATATGGTAATTTATTTCATTTTAAAAAAAACATTACGGCTTGTTCAGGAACCCAAAGACCAAATAATATTCGCGGTGGTGGAAAAGGTCGTTGTCACTGCGTACGTTTAAAGAAACATTCCTTTTTGTCATTTTATAAAACGCTTCGTAGAAAAAGATTTTTTTTGTATAAAAGTAAAAGTCAACGGGGTATATACACCATATAAAAGAAAGTTGTGTATAAAACGAAATATGCCTCAATGACAGGAGATTGAGATGAAGTCCCTTACAAAGTCAGTATCCTTAGATTAAGGATAAATCAATTATATGATTATGTGTGACAAATAAAAATACACAAAATATAAGTGGATATTAAGTGTAAAACAATCAGAGGTCATTCACACATAATCTTGGAAAAACAAAACCAGTGAAATAGATATTTAACTCAATTAAATGAGATTGAGTTATGATTTCCGATACAAGTCCGTCTCAATGACATAAGAATTTATCAATGAGATGATTATGTGTAGAAATAGTATATCCACAGAAAGGATTGTGGAAAATATAACATAGAGGATCCACACATAATATTGGCATAATAAAATCAACAATTAGAGTTTTAACCCAAAGAATTGAAAGTGGGTTAAGAAGTACCCTTACAGAAATTCGACGGCCTAATGGCGTTATTTCAAAACTTATAAAATGAGCTGATGAGAGATAAAAAGGGTATCTCATCACTTGGAGGTAAAATTTACATTAATAATGATATATAAGAACATATCCCAACATAATAGTATGTGAATTAAAGGACATAACAAAATAAGTCTTTTAAAATGAGGAGGGTGAAAGGTTCCCTTACTGACTTGGGTAACTTTTGAAACGTACACCCCATTGAAGAAGGGTCATACAATGAATATTTAAGTACCCATAAATGAAATTATATTAGAAAAAGAGTATAATAATGTAAATTACATACACCTCTCAAATGAAATGGTGGCAAATGTAGCATAAATCTCACTGGAATAAAATTGAGATGAAAATTTCCTTTTGAAAACTCGGCAGCCGAACGACTCCACTTAAAACTTCCAAAAATGGTTTGATGAGATCAAAGAGAGTATCCCATAATATTAAAATAAAATTTACAGTAAGAGGAATATAAAAGAACATCCCCCATCATATCAAAGAGGAGCTTAAAGGAAGTGACATAAGTGAGAGTACTTAAAAGAAAGAGAGAGGTTAGATCTCTTACGAAAATTCGGCCGCCTAACGACGCCACTCAAAACATCCAAAATGGATTGATGAGAGGAAATAGGGTCTCTCACCATATGAACATAAAATTACAGTAGTGGTTATATTAAAGAACATCCCAATCATAATAAAGATGATCTTAAAAGTAATGGCATAAAAGATTGTACTTAAAAAGAAAGAGAGGAGTGGGATCCCTTACCTCGTGTCTGACATGACTCGATCATTTGTTAATCGCATGAATAATAAAATTTGGTCAATTTATAATTTCTTAAGGACCTCCTTTACATATTATTTTTCAGTTCATATCACATATTATAATGTTATAATAATTGGTTAATAATGTGAGTTCGTATCAGACGTTTTTGTCGATGTTCAGTACATGAGTAAAAATTGAACTTGTTGGAAAAGAATTTTCCATGTAGTTATAGGTACATCATCTCCAGAATAGTATTTATGTTTTAAATATCATATATATCCAGTATATATTCATTTTATACTATTCCATAGAATTTGGAGATAAAAAATTAAAAGCACTGTTCATTGAGACGGTAGGTCGTACGTATGCATGAACGATACTTTCATTTTTTTGCCATATTAATGGAATTAAAACAAAATGAGAGATATATAGATTATAATTACATAATGATACCCATAATTTAGATGTAATATATTACATATATATCCATTATATATATGTACTTATAATAGTACCTAACATTTGGTGATAAGAAATGAAATGTACCGTTCATGGAGATGGTAAGCCGTACATACGCATGAACGCTACTTTCATTTATTTTTTTATGTATTCAATTGAATGAAATAATAAAGATATAAAGGTATAATATAATTCCAGTATCATAACATATGTAATACCTTTAATTCCATCCTTTATACATCCCACATATGGCATTAACGAATCAAATCACTTTGAGGGGGTGGTAGTCCGCACTTCCTAAAATGAAGATATCGCGTTTACCCATAATGGAAACCATAAAGGTATGCCATAAATGAAAAATAAAGAAGCTTAAGGAAAACATAAACATATTATATATCATATATAAATATAGTGACATCTTAATGGCCACCTTTTAAGGTGTTAAAAGAATGTTGAACAATCATCTTTTCGGGAGGCAGAAATTCGTCATCCACGAAAACAGTATGTTCTTTAACAATTAGATGTAGGTGTGTGTTAGTGTAGCTAGAATACTTATTATAAAAACATCCTAGTATATTTAATATACTGTATTTGTTACAAAATAAATGAATTAAAAGAGTTTAGGGGGTTGGATAAGAAAAATAAAACAAAAGGACAAAAGTGAAGACATTATCTTTAAATCGGGTAACTTCCTTTGATTTGAGCTCAAAGGCTTCATTGGAAAGGATTCTGCCCAGAGTGAGGCTTCAAGGAGTTATATAGGGATGTGGAGAGATGTAATGGGTAGGGTTTCTTCCATCCAATGGCTTTTTAAGTGTGGGTAAAGAGGTAGAGGTGGGGGCCTTTTATAAGAGGAGAGGAGGGGCACTCTTGGAAAGGTATAAAATGTAACTTTATTTTCAAATGCGTTTAGGATTGTATTGGTCCCACATTGATGTGTTTCGAGTATAAGGTGATAATGGTTCGAAATAAACCCATTTAATAGGTTTTTGACATGTTTCGGTCTTATATTTTACATTATCTTTCCATTTTATTTAAATCATTAAATAATGAGGTTATCGCTGCATCATCATGATGTCATAACTAATTTAATTTATTTAATGTCTAAAAATTTTAAGAAAAATAATCTGATGTAGGATATATTTTTATCTTTCCAATGAATATTTATAGTCTAAAAGATCATTTATGTAGACAATATTAAAAATATTTTACTTATGTGATACATTTTTTGTTACATTTAACATTCTTTAAAAATAAAAAGATAAAAAGTCACTTTCTCACAAAATTGATTCCATGGGGCCCCCATGTTTGGCACAAAGAATCCCATGGTTGGCCATGAGACAAGAAGTATCCTTAGGACACATTTTGTGGTCATTTTTTATTATTATGATATTATCCTATTATCATTAACTACATGATTACTCATTAAGCAAGATAATTAAAGATAATTACTGTCATTACTATTCATAATGTCAAAAAACAAAAGAGTCTTAATTAAATAATTTGTACCTTCTGATTCCAAATATTTAATTCATTTTACCAAATTCCAAACACATAAATTTCAATAATTAATTTAAAAAAAACTTCCCGTTGTCAAAACAAATAGCGGGTTTTTTAGAAACAATATTTATGAAAAGTTTGGCAGTTGTTTATGCCTAATTCCAAAGTGAAATTAATCCCAATGGATATCATTGAATTAAATGGTAAAAATATATTCTAATTACACTTTAAAACAAATTACAAAGATAATATAAACATATAATTAAATTATATGAAAAAGTTTTTTTGATGTAAAATGTAGTATTTTTCACTATTCATTGAAAAATGAACATTGTCAGAAAAATACCAAAAATTAACCCAAGGTAAATTTCAATGTCCCAATCATAAATAATATGTTTATTTTGAAAAATATAGATTATAAAATTTTTAAAAAGTGGAATTAAAAGGGGTTCTCCATCAAAAGGCGGTTAATCGTCCTTTTATAGAATATTAGAATGTTTACGCTTAAAAACTGGATTCATTTTCATTTTTAATCCTCTAACATTTATTGTAAAGAGTAAAAATATTTGAAAAACATATATAATCTTTTTGTAGTTAGTTCTGTTCATTCCTGCCATTACAACGGCTAGGCGTTAACTACCATTTAAAATAATATTATTTTATTATTAGAGTGCAACGTAAGATTCCCAAGAAACTCATTGTTGCGTATTGGGTACGCCTTCGAGCATAGCATCCCCTTTAAAGTAATATTAATATTTTATTCACAAATATGAATAAATATAAATATGTCATATTCTTTATTTACCTGGGTTGTAACATCCTTCCCCCCTTTTGGGAATTGTGTTCTCGCAATTTTAAAATTGTGCATGGAAACTTCCTTGAATGTCCCACATCAGAACAAGAGTCGGTATAAAAATCACTTTAAAATAAAGAAATATAAGTAAAAAAGGTCACCCTAGTTAACCCATAATAGGATTCAAAGTATGAAAATATGGACATGGAGGAAAAAAACAAAGGGTCATGTTCTGATGGAGAGTGATAGAAAACATATTTAGGAGAAAGTTAACCACAAGAAAATCACAAACTTGTGATGGGTTAAACGGTATTCGATTCCCCAGTAGGAAAAGTTAATAGACAATATTTTTGTTTTATGTTACTTTTTATTGAAGAATTTATTCATAAGGAAACATAATCACTTATCATATTGACTTTCAACTTTTATTAGATTCCTTACACAAACTCATATTTCCTCCAAAAGACGAGTATTTAGGAAGACTTGTTCACATTAAGAGTACTATAATCAACATATAGAGAATCACCTAATCCACAAAAGAGAAATACATACTTCCCATGTCATTAGAATTTAACCAAAACCAAAACCAAAAAGGTTAGTACAGATCATATAATCCAGAAAAGGATAACCCTTTATAAAAAGAAAATCTATTCTTAATCTCCAAAATTTGTCCAATAAAACCCAAAGTTCAACGAGGACCATTCGATAATCAATTTGTCTATAAAATTCTTCAAAGTAAACCAAACTAAGATTGAAACCAAAATATTTGAAGGATTTAGTCTCATAGTCTTCTAAGTTAAATCATAAAATTTATCTGCAAACAACATTAGTTTCTCTTAAGTCTCGTATTGAAAAGTAATTAACCTAATCACATATCCTCCATGATAGGTGAATAAATTTCCATAGATAACCCAAAATCAACTTACTCTTAATTCCTAAAATCATCTTACTAAAAATAATTAGTCAAAATAACCAGGGACTTCACGTAGTCCAGTGGTAGGTGATAAATACCAGTCGCACTTTGGTTGTGGGTTCGATTCCCACAGCTTTGTCCGACGCAACGGGTTGTCACACGGTCTGCGTGTTGTCCTTTTTCCAAAACTATATAATTTTAAAAAATTCCCCAAAATGATATAAAATCTTCAAAAATGATCATAACATATTTTAACCTCAAGTTTATCTAATGCCTTTCATTTACCAGCGTATCATATAATAACCCATAATTACCTCAAAAGTAAGGATCATATAAACTCTAATGGTTACCTTTATAATTATTACCTTAACTTCCACATCGATTGTTCATCTTGTACATGATGCATTATAGAACATACCAATTTTCAAGTGGTTGATCATGACTCCTTGATAGTTGGTTTAGAACAACCACGAGTTTCCTCATTGAATCCCCCATTTTATCTAGTATCTTAAACAGAGAACCACCACAGTTTCCTTCAAATCTGTTGTCTATTTGGTACCTACTAGATCCATCCATTCACTAAAAATAGAAAGTTCAGTGTGAGTATATCAAAAAAACCATCATGTACTAATGAGGAAGATAAACACTAATATATACTTACTCATTCACTTTATCTAAAACTAGGACTCTTTCTGAAATCCTAACCATTATGGTAATGTCACTTATGCTTAGAGGATACCCTAACCTCTAATGTTATCTAAACCGACCTTTGATACCAACTATAAGGCCCCGAACTTAAACCTTACTTAATATTTAATTAAAAGAATAATTCACATCGAGGATCTTTTCAGGTTTAGAGTTTTAGAGAATTAGGACATAACTATTACATCTCAAAAGATTACAAAGTAGAAACATCTAATAATTTTCCATAAAAACTCTTAAAAAGAATCATGTCTAGTTCCATGTTTTATGTAGCATGACTTTCCCTTGATCCCATCCTTGACCCTATTCCACGTTAAGTCCTATGAAAAACATTTAAAAAACTTTAGATGAGCATAAGAAGCTCAGTAAGGGATATACAAAGAATGAAAACTGTTAGTTTTTCAAAACAACAAGTAAACAATGTATACTTTATCAAAGTAATACTTTTCACCTTTTCGAAGTAGTAAAAACTCTTCACTAAATAAATGTTCATTACTTACCCTTCAGTAACCAAAAGATTACCATAATACCCATATAAATATCACATAACATATAAAGGTAACTTGGGACATAAAAAATACTTAAGTAGAATAACCATACGGTCGAATTCCACACATACTTAATGGAATAGACATACGGCCGACTTCCACACATACTTAATGGAATAGCCATACGGCTGACTTCCATACCCAATGCATTGGAGGTTATAACGTAACCACCCATCCTGGTATTCACGACACCACCCGTCATATGGTTTATCACGTAACCACCCATCAAATGTCCAAGTACCATTATAAAAATCATAAGACATAAAACAAATATAATGGAAAGAAAAAATTTCCACACTTTGATCACAATATATCACTTAAATATATTGACATAACAAATCCATTATTAAAAACCATTTTCAATACCAAAATACATAAAAGAGTATATGGTATTTTATTTCATTTTAAAAAAAACATTACGGCTTGTTCATGAAGCCAAAGGCCAAATAATACTCACTGCGGTGGAAAAGGTCGTTGTCACCTCGTACGTTAAAAGAAACATTACTTTTTGTCGTTTTGTAAAACGCTTCGTAGAAAAAGATTGTTTTTTTATAAAAGTAAAAGTTAAAGGGGTTTATACACCGTATAAAAGAAAGTTGTGTATAAAATGAAATATGCCTCAATGAAAGGAGATTTAGACGAAGTCCCTTACAAAGTCAATATCCGTAGATTAAGGATAAATCAATTATATGATTATGTGTGACAAATACGAATACACAAAATATAATTGGATATTAAGTGTAAAACAATCAGAGGTCATTCACACAAAATCTTGGAAAAACAAAACCAATGACATAGATATTTAACTCATTGAAATGTGATTGATTTATGATTTCCGATACAAGTCCATCTAAATGACATAATAATTTATCAATGAGATGATTATGTGTAGAAATAGTATATCCACACAAAGGTTTGTGGAAACTACAACATAGAGATTCCACACATAATCTTGGCATAATAAAATCAATAATTAGAGTTTTATACCAAATAATTTAAAGTGGGTTAAGAAGTACCCTTACAGAAATTCGACAGTCTAACAGCGTCACTTCAAAACTTATAAAATGAGCTTATGAGAGATAAAAAGGGTATCTCATCACTTGGACATTTGATTTACATTAATAATGATATATAAGAACATATCCCAACATAATATTATTTGAATTAAATGACATAACAAAATAAGTCTTTTAAAAAGAGGAGGGTGAAAGGTTCCCTTACCGACTTGGGTAACTTTCGAAACGTACACCCCATTGAAGAAGGGTCATACAATTAATATGTAAGTACCCATAAATGAAATTATATTAAAAAAAGAGTATAATAATGGGATTTACATACATCACTCAAATTAAATGGTGGAAAATGTAGCATAAATCTCACTGGAATAAACGTGAGATGAAAAATTCCTTTTGAAAACTCGGCAGCCTAACGGCGCCACTTAAAACTTCCAAAAATGGATTGATGAGATCAAATAGAGTATCCCATCATATTACAATAAGATTTACAGAAAGAGTAATATAAAACAACATCCCCCATCATAACAAAGAGGAGCTTAAAGGAAGTTACATAAGTGATAGTACTTAAAAGAAAGAGAGAGGTTAGATCTCTTATGAAAATTCGGCAGCCTAACCACGCCACTCAAAACTTCCAACATGGATTGATGAGAGAAAATAGGGTCTCTCACCATATCAACATAAAATTACATTAGGAGTAATATAAAATATCATCCCAGTCATAATAAAGATGATCTTAAAAGGAATGACATAAAAGAGTGTACTGAAAAAGAAAGAGAGGAGTAGGATCCCTTACCTTGTGTCCGACATGACTCGATCTTTCGTTAATCTCCTGAATAATAAAATATGGTCAATTTATAATTGCTTAAGGAACTCCTTTAAATATTATTATTCAGTTCATATCACATATTATAATGTTATAATAATTGGTTAATAAAGTGAGTTCGTATCAGATGTTTTTGTCGATGTTCAGTACATGAGTAAAAATTGAACTTGTTGGAAAAGAATTTTCCATGTAGTTATAGGTACATCATCTCCAGAATAGTATTTATGTTTTCAATATCATATATATCCAGTATATATTCATTTTATACTATTCCATAGAATTTTTATATGAAAAATTAAAAGCACCGTTCATGGAGACAGTAGGCCGTACGTATGCAGGAACACTACTTTCATTTTTTTTGCCATATTAATGGAATTAAAACAAAATGAGAGATATATATATTATAATTCCAGAATTATACCCATCATTTAGATGTAATATATTACATATATATCCATTATATATATGTGCTTATAATTGTACATAACATTTGGAGATAATAAATGAAATGTACCGTTCATGGAGACGGTAAGTCGTACGTACGCATGAACGCTACTTTCATTTATTTTTTTGTGTATTAAATTGAATTAAATAATAAAGATATAAAGGTATAATATAATTCCAGTAGGAAAACATATGTAATACCATTAATTCAAACCTTTATACGTCCCACATATGGCATTAACGAATCAAATCACTTTGAGGGGCGGTAGTCCGCACTTCCTAAAATGAAGATATCGCGTTTACCCATAATGGAAACCATAAAGGTATGCCATAAATGAAAAATACAGAAGCATAAGGAAAACATAAACATATTATATATCATATATAAATATAGTTACATCTTAATGTCCACCTTTTAAGGTGTTAAAAGAATGTTGAACAATAATCGTTTCGGGAGGCAGAAATTCACCATCCACGGAAACAATATGTTATTTAACCATTAGATGTAGGTGTGTGTAAGTGTAGCTCGAATACTTCTTATAAAAAAATCCTATTATATTTAATATACTGGGTTTGTTACAAAATAAATGAATAAAAAGATTTTAGGGGGCTGGAGAAGAAAAATAAAACAAAAGGACACAAGTGAAGACATTACCTTTAAATCGGGTAACTTCCTTTTATTTCAGCTCAAAGGCTTCATTGGAAAGAATTCTGTCCAAAGTGAGGCTTCAAAGAGTTATAGAGGTATGTGGAGAGATAAAATGGGTAGGTTTTGGTCCAGCCAAAGGCTTTTGAAGTGTGGGTAAAGAGGTATAGGTGGGGGCCTTTTATAAGAGGAGAGGAGGGGCACTCTTGGAAAGGTATAAAATGTAACTTTATTTTCAAATGAGTTTAGGATTTTATTGGTCCCACATTGATGTGTTTCGAGGATAAGGTAATAAGGGTTCTAAATCCTCCCATCCAATAAGTTTTGTACATGTGTAGGTCTTAGATTTTACATTATGTTTCCATTTTATTTAAATCGTTAAATAATGAGGTTATCGCTGCATCATCATGATGTCAAAAATAATTTAATTTATTTAATGTCTAAAAATTATAAAAAAAATACTATGATGTAGGATATATTATTAGATTTCCGATTAATATTTATAGTCCAAATGATATGTTATGTAGACAAAATTAAAAATATTTTACTTAGGTGATACATTTTTTGTTACATTTAACATTCTCTAAAAATAAAAAGATAAAAAGTCACTTTCTCACAAAAGTGATTCCATGGGTCCCCCAAGTTTGGAACAAGGAATCCCTTGGTCGTCCATGAGACAACCAGTATCCTTAAGACACATTTTGTGGTCATTTGTTATTATTATGATATTATCCTATTATCATCAAATACATGATTACTCATTAATCAAGATAATTAAAGATAATTACTGTCGTTACTATTCATAATGTCCCAAAACAAAAGAGTCTTAATTACATATTTTGGACCTTCTGATTCCAAATATTTAATTCATTTTATCAAATTCCAAACACATAAATTGCAATAATTAATTTTAAAAAAACTTCTCGTTGTCAAAACAAATAGCGGGTTTTTTAGAAACAATATTTATGAAAAGTTGGGCACTTTTTTATGCCTAATTCCAAAGTGAAATTAATCCCAATGACCATCATTGAATTACATGGTAAAAATATAATATAATTTCACTTTAAAACAAATTAAGAAGCTAATATAAAAATATAATTAAATTATATGAAAAAGCAGTTTTGATGTAAAATGCAGTATTTTTCACTATTCATTGAAAAATGAACATTGTCAGAAAAATACCAAAAATTAACCATAGGTAAATTTCAATGTCCCAATAATAAATAATATGTTTATTTTGAAAAATATAGCTTATAAAAGTTTCAAAAAGTGGATTTAAAAGGGGTTCACCATCAAAAGGCGGTTAATCGACCTTTTAAAAAATATTACAATGTTTACGCTTAAAAACTGGATTCATTTGCATTTTTAATCCTCTAACATTTATTGTAAAGAGTAAAAATATTTGACAAACATATATAATAATTTTGTAGTAAGTTCTGTTCATTCCCTCCATTACAACGGCTAGGCGTTAACTACCATTTAAAATAATATTTTTTTATTATTAAAGTGCAATGTAAGATTCCCAAGAAACTCGTTGTTGCGTATTGGGTATGCCATCAAGCATAGCATCCCCTTTAAAGTAATATTAATATTTTATTCAAAAATATTAATAAATATTAATATGTCATATTCTTTATTTACCTGTGGTGTTACATCCTTCCCCCCTTTTGGGAATTGCGTCCTCGCAATTTTAAAATTGAGCTTGGAAACATCCTTAAAAGTCCCACATCGGAACAAGAGTCGGTATAACAATCACTTTAAAATAAATAAAGATAAGTAAAAAGGTCACCTGAGTTAACCCATACTAGGATTCCAAGTATGAAAATATGGACATGGAGGAAAAAAACAAAGGGTCATGTTCTGATGGAGAGTGATAGAAAACATGTTTATGAGAAAGTTAACCACAAGAAAATCACAAACTTGTGATGGGTTAAACGATATTCGATTCCCCATTTGGAAAAGTTAATAGATAAAATTATTGTTTTAAGTTACTTTTTTTTTTTTGAGGAATTTATTCATAAGGAAACATAATAACTTATCATGTTGACTTTCAACTTTTATTAGATTCCTTACACAAACTCATATTTCCTCCAAAAGACGAGTATTTAGGAAGACTTGTTCACATTAAGAGTACTATAATCAACATCTAGAGAATCACCTAATCCACAAAAGTGAACAATATACTTCCCATGTCATTATACTTTAACCAAAACCAAAAACAAAAAGGTTAGTACAGATCATATAATCCAGAAAAGGATAACCCATTATAAAAATAAAATATATTCTTAATCCCCAAAATTTGTCCAATAAAACCCAAAGTTCAACGAGGACCATTCGATAATCAATTTGTCCATAAAATTCTTCAAAGTAAACCAAACTAAGATTGAAACCCAAATATTTGAAGGATTTAGTCTCATAGTCTTCTAAGTTAAATCATAACATTTATCTCCAAACAACATCAGTTTCTCTTAAAGTCTTGTATTGAAAAGTAATTAACCTAATCACATATCCTCCATGATAGGTTAATAAATTTCCATAGATAACCCAAAATCAACTTACTATTAATTAATAAAATCATCTAACTAAAAAGAATTAGTCAAAATAAACAGGTACTTCACGTAGTCCAATGGTAGGCGATAAATACCAGTCGCACTTTGGTTGTGGGTTCGATTCCCGCAGCTTTGTCTGACGCAACGGGTTGTCACACGGTCTGCGTGTTGTCCTTTTTCCAAAAATATATAATTTCATAACATTCCCCAAAACGAGATAAAATCTTCAAAAATGATCGTAACATATTTTAACCTCAAGTTTATCTAATGCCTTTCATTTTCCAGCATATCATATAATAACCCATAATTACCTCAAAAGTAAGGATCATATAAACTCTAATGGTTACCTTTATAATTATTACCTTAACTTCCACATCGATTGGTCATCTCATACATGATGCATTATAGAACATACCAATATTCAAGTGGTTGATCATGACTCCTTGATAGTTGGTTTAGAACAACCACGAGTTTCCTCATTGAATCCCCCATTTTATCTAGTATCTTAAACAGAGAACCACCACAGTTTCCTTCAAATCTGTTGTCTCTTTGGTACCTAATAGATCCATCCATTCACTAAAAATAGAAAGGTCAGTGTGAGTATATCAACAAAACCATCATGTACTAATGAGGAAGATAAAAACTAATATATACTTACTCATTCACTTTATCTAAAACTAGGACTCTTTCTGAAATCCTAACCATTATGGTAATGTAACTTATGCTTAGAGGATACCCTAACCTCTAAAGTTATCTAAACCGACCATTGATACCAACTATAAGGCCCCGACCTTAAACCTTACTTAATATTGAATTAAATGAATAATTCACATTGAGGATATTTTCAGGTTTAGTGTTTTAGAGAATTAGGACATAACTATTATATCTCAAAAGATTACAAAGTAGAAACTTCTAATAATTTTCCATAAAAACTCTTAAAAAGAAACATGTCTAGTTCAATGTTTTAGGTAGCATGACTTTCCCTTGATCCCATCCTTGACCCTATTCCACGTTAAGTCCTGTGAAAAAAATTTCAAAAACTTTGGATGAGCATAAAAAGCTCAGTAAGGGATATACAAAGAATGAAAATTATTAGTTTTTCAAAACAACAAGTAAACCATGTATACTTTATCAAAGTAATACTTTTCACCTTTTCGATGTAGTAAAAAATCTTCACTGAATAAATTTTCATTACTTACCCTTAAGTAAACAAAAGATTGCCATAATACCCATATAAAGATCACATAACATATAAAGGTAACTTGGAACATAAACATACTTAAGTTGAATAACCATACGGTCGACTTCCACACATACTTAATGGAATAGCCATACGGCCGACTTCCACACATACTTAATGGAATAGCCATACAGCCGACTTCCATACCCAATGCATTGGAGGTTATAACGTAACCACCCGTCCTGGTATTCACGACACCACCCTTCATATGGTTTATCACGTAACCACCCATCAAATGTCCAAGTACCATTATAAAAATCATAAGAAATAAAACAAATATAATGGAAAGAAAAAATTTCCACACTTTGATCACAATATATCACTTAAATATATTGACATAACAAATCCATTATTAAAAACCATTTTCAATACCAAAATACATAAAAGAGTATATGGTATTTTATTTCATTTTAAAAAAACATTACGGCTTGTTCAGGAAGCCAAAGACCAAATATTACTGACGGCGGCGGAAAAGGTCGTTGTCACCTCATACGTTAAAAGAAACATTCCTTTTTGTCGTTTTGTAAAACACTTTGTAAAAAAAGTTTTTTTTTATAAAATTAAAAGTCAAATGGGTTTATACACCGTATAAAAGAAAATTGTGTATAAAACGAAATATGCTTCAATGAAAGGAGATTGAGACGAAGTCCCTTACAAAGTCAGTATCCTTGGATTAAGGATAAATCAATTATATGATTATGTGTGACAAATACGAATACACAAAATATAAGTTGATATTAAGTTTATAACAATCAAAGGTCATTAAAACATAATATTGGAGAAACAAAACCAATGTCATAGATATTTAACTCAATGAAATGAGATTGAGTAATGATTTCCGAAACAAGTCCGTCTAAATGACATAAGAATTTATCAATGAGATGATTATGTGTAGAAATATTATATCCACAAAAAGGTTTGTGGAAACTACAACATATAGATTCCACACATAATCTTGGCATAATAAAATCAAGAATTAGAGTTTTACCCCAAAGAATTGAAAGTGGGTTAAGAAGTACCCTTACAGAAATTCGACAGCCTAACGGCGTCACTTCAAAACTTATAAAATGAGATGATGAGAGATAAAAAGGGTATCTCATCACATGGACATAAAATTTACATTAATAATGATATAGAAGAACATATCCCAACATAATAGTATGTGAATTAAAAGACATAACAAAATAAGTCTTTTAAAAAGATGAGGGTGAAAGGTTTCCTTACCGACTTAGGTAACTTTCGAAACGTACACCCAATTGAAGAAGGGTCATACAATGAATATGTAAGTACCCATAAATGAAATTATATTACACAAATAGTATAATAATGGGAATTACATACACCACTCAAATGAAATGGTGGAAAATGTAGCATAAATCTCACTGGAATAAAAGTGAGATGAAAAATTCTTTTTGAAAACTCGGCAGCCTAACGACGACACTTAAAACTTCCAAAAATGGATTGATGAGATCAAATAGAGTATCCCATCACATTAAAATAAAATGTACATAAAGAGGAATATAAAAGAACATCCCCCATCATAACAAAGATGAGATTAAAGGAAGTGACATAAGTGAGAGTACTTAAAATAAAGAGAGAGGTTAGATCTCTTACGAAAATTCGGCAGCCTAACGACGTCACTCAAAACATTCAAAATGGATTGATGAGAGAAAATAGGGTCTCTCACCATATGAACATAAAATTACAGTAGGAGTAATATAAAAGAACATCCCAATCATAATAAATATGATCTTAAAAGGAATGACATAAAAGAGTGTACTTAAAAAGAAAGAGAGGAGTAGGATCCCTTACCTCTTGTCCGACATGAATCGATCGTTCTTTAATCTACTGAATAATAAAATTTTGTCAATTTATAATTTCTTAAGGACCTCCTTTAAATATTATTATTAAGTTCATATCACATATTATAATGTTATAATAATAGGTTAATAAAATGAGTTCGTATCAGACGTTTTTGTCGAAATTCAGTACATGAGTAAAAATTGAACTTGTTGGAAAAGAGTTTTCCATGTAGTTATAGGTACATCACACCAAAATAGTACTTATGTTTTAAATATCATATATATCCATTATATATTAATTTTTATACTATTCCATAGCATTTGGAGATAAAAAATTAAAAGCATCGTTCATGGAGACGGTAGGCCGTACGTATGCATGAACGCTACTTTCATTTTTTTCCATATTAATGGAATTAAAACAAAATGAGAGATATATATAATATAATTCCAAAATGATACCCATCATTTAGATGTAATATATTACATATATATACATTATATATATGTACTTATAATATTACATAACATTTGGAGATAAGAAATGAAATGTTCCGTTCATGGAGACGGTAAGTCGTACGTACGCATGAACGCAACATTCATTTATTTTTTCCTATATTCAATTGAAGGAAATAATAAAGATATAAAGGTATAATATAATTCCAGTATGATAACATATGTAATACCATTAATTCCATCCTTTATACATCCCACATATAGCATTAACGAATCAAATCACTTTGAGGGGGCGGTAGTCCGCACTTCCTAAAATGAAGATATCGCGTTTACCAATAATGGAAACCATAAAGGTATTCCATAAATGAAAAATAAATAAGCTTAAGGAAAACATAAAAATATTATATATCATATATAAATATATAAATATAGTGACATCTTAATGTTCCCCTTTTAAGGTGTTAAAAGAATGTTGAACAATCATCGTTTCGGGAGGCAGAAATTCGACATCCACGGAAACAGTATGTTCTTTAACCATTAGATGTAGGTGTGTGTAAGTGTAGCTCGAATACTTCTTATAAAAACATCCATGTATAATTAAGATACTGTATTTTTTACAAAATAAATTAATAAAAAGAGTTTATGGGGTTGGAGAAGAAAAATAAAACAAAAGGACACAAGTGAAGACATTACCTTTAAATCGGGTAACTTCCTTTGATTTGATCTCAAAGGCATCATTGAAAAGGATTCTGCCCAAAGTGAGGCTTCAAGGAGTTAGAGAGGGATGTGGAGAGATGAAATGGGTAGGTGTTGTCCGAGCTGAAGGCTTTTGATGTGTGGGTAAAGAGGTATAGGTGGGGGCCTTTATAAGAGGAGAGGAGGGGCACTCTTGGAAAGGTATAAAATGTAACATTATTTTCAAATGATTTTAGGATTGTATTGGTCCCACATTGATTTGTTTTCAGGATAAGGTGATAAGGGTTCGAAATCCACCCATCCAATAGGTTTTGGAAATTTGTAGGTCTTAGAGTTTACATTATCTTTCCATTTTATTTTAATCGTTAAATAATGAGGTTATCGTTGCATCATGATGATGTCAAAAATAATTTAATTTATTTAATGTATAAAAATTATAAAAAAAATACTATGATGTAGGATATATTATTATCTTTCCGATGAATATTTATAGTCTAAACTATAATTTATGTAGACAAATTAAAAATATTTTACTTAGGTGGCACATTTTGTGTTACATTTAACATTCTTTAAAAATAAAAAGATAAAAAGTCACTTTCTCACAAAAGTGATTCCATGGGGCCCCCAAGATTGGAACAAGGAATCCCATGGTCGTCCATGAGACAACCGGTTTCCTTAGGACACATTTTGTGGTCATTTTTTATTATTATGATATTATCCTATTATCATTAACTACCTGATTACTCATTAATCAAGATAATTAAAGATAATTACTGTCGTTACTATTCATAATGTCCAAAAACAAAAGACTCTTAATTACATAATTTGGACCTTCTGATTCCAAATATTTAATTCATTTTACCAAATTCCAAACACATAAATTTCAATAATTAATTTCAAAAAAACTTCCCATTTTCAAAACAAATAGCGGGTTTTTTAGAAACAATATTTACACTACTGGAAATACACTATTTCCCAACGGTTGTGAACCGTTGGGAAAGCCCATCAAACCGTTGGTATATAATATACCAACGGTTCTCCCAACTGTGGGGAAGTAGGCCGTTGGGAAAGACCTTTCCCAACGGTTTACTGCAAACCGTGGGGGTAGGGTGGCAGAAGGCACTCTATCCCAACGGTTTCCCAAACCGTTGGGATAGTTTTTCCCAACGGTTTCTCCCAAACCATTGGGAAAAACCACATGGGTGACCTCTTTCCCAATGGTTTAGAACCGTTGGGAAAAGATCTCTTTACCAATGGTTCAATGAACCGTTTGTAAAAACTTATTTAGAATTATATGCCAACGGTTTAAAACCGTTGGCATACCCTATGCTGCAAATTGCAGCACCCTGCAATTTGGCAGCCCCTCTCCCCTGTACATGAGGCACCTCTCATCTCATCAGGCCTCATTTTCACCTCATTTTCACCTCATTTTCGATCCAACTATTGTACCTGTAATAAAATAAAACATACATATACAATTACGAACAAATTCATACACATTTAACATATAATGGATCCTGAAACTATACACATCCATAATTAAATTACAATTCATAAACATACATAATTCATATAGAATTCAATTTAAAATTTAGATGAAAATTATATCTGGAATCCGATTGAGATGGGGATGATTGGTACACGTCACATATGACCCATGGATCGTTCTCCTAAAGTTTCAATGGAAACCGAATGCGTTTGGTCGGTTTTGCGTATGCCAGTTCTTTTCACTTATAATCCTACCCATTTTAAACAAAACAGACACAGTTAGAGCGGTGTTGGCCACACCGCGCCTCGGATTGAGGTGGGGATGATTCGTACACCTCACATATGACCCATGGATCGTTCTTCTAAAGTTTCAACGGAAACTGAATGCGTTTGGTCGGTTTTCCGTATGTACTTAAAATGATGTCCATTTTAATCAAAAGAGAGCCACTTAGACTGATCCCGGCCACACCACGACTCGGATTGAGCCCGAGTGGGCTCATACATGTCACATATGACTGATGGATCGTTGTGATAAATTATCAAGAGATTCGAAATGCGTTTGGTCGGTTTTGCGTATGTCAGTTGTTCTTTTCACTTATAATCCTGTCCATTTTAAACAAAAGATACACAGTTAGAACGGTGTCGGCCACACCGCTCCTCGGATTGAGGCAGGATTGACTCATACACGTCACATACGACCAATGGATCCTTGTGCTAAAGTATCGACACAGTCCGAATGCCTTTGGTCGGTTTTTCGTATGTCACTTGATGATTTTCACTTAAAATGACGTCTTTTTGAAACAAAAGACCGACGCTTTGAGTGGTGTCGGCCACACCGCGTCTCCGATTGTGGCAGGGTTGATTCGTACACATCACATATGACCCATGGATCGTTCTCCTAAAGTTTCAACGGAAACCGAATCCGTTTGGTCATTTTTCCGTATGTACTTAAAATGGTGTTCATTTTAAACAAAAGAGAGCCACTTAGACTTATCGCGGCCACACCGCGACTCGGATTCATCCCGGGTTGGCTCGTATATGTCACATATGACCCATGGATTGTTGGGACAAATTATCAACAGATTCGGAATGCGTTTGGTCGGTTTCCCGTATGCCAGTTGATGCTTTTCACTTAAAATGACGTCCTTTTGAAACAAAAGACGGACACTTTGAGTGGTGCCGGCCACACCGCGTCTCCGGATTGAGCTGAAACCACCGAGAAACATTCTAATTATTATTCGTGACGTGTACGCACAGACGGCACATGAAGCGGACGTGCGGTTTGCGCGGTACGGCTCAATATTCGTGTTTTAAGTGATGTGCGCGCTTCGTAAACGCGCGTGAGGGGGGTCCAAACGGGCCGAACGAAGTCGGAATGGCCTGAAATCAAACGACAAATACGGGACAGTGATTTCTGCAGTGTTCGAGTAGACGGCGCATCAATCGGACGAGCCGTGTGCCCGCGGTGACCGACAACGCAGTTCTGGTGTCATAAACGGCCAAAACGGGCGTCCAACGGTCAAATTCACAGCGGACGACCTCGTATTGAGCTAAAACCACTGAGAAACATTCTAATTATTATTCGTGATGTGTACGCACAGACGGCACGTCAATCGGACGTGCGGTTTGCGCGGTACGGCTCAATATTCGTGTTTTAAGTGATGCGCGGGCTTCGTAAACGCGCGTGAGGGGGGTCCAAATGGGCCGAACGAAATCGGAATGGCCTGAAATCAGACGAAAAATACAGGACAGTGATTTCTGAAGTGTTCGAGCAGACGGCGCATCAATCGGACGTGCCGTGTGCCTGCGGTGACCGACAACGCAGTTCTGGTGTCATAAACGGCCAAAACGGGCGTCCAACGGTCAAATTCATAGCGGACGACATCAGATTGAGCTGAAACCACCGAGAAACATTCTAATTATTATTCGTGACATGTACGCGTAGACGGAACGTCAATCGGACGTGCGTTTTGCGCGGTACGGCTCAATATTCGTGTTTTAAGTGATGCGCGCGCTTCGTAAACGCGCGTGAGGGGGGTCCAAACGGTCCGAACGAAGTAGGAATGGCCTGAAATCAGATGAAAAATACGGGACAGTGATTTCTGAAGTGTTCGAGCAGACGGCGCATCAATCGGACGTGACGTGTGCCCGCGGTGACCGACAACGCAGTTCTGGTGTCAAAAACGGCCAAAACGGGCGTCCAACGGTCAAATTCATAGCGGCCGACCTCGGATTGACCTGAAACCACCGGGAAACATTCTAATTATTATTCGTGACGTGTACGCGCAGACAGCACGTCAATCGGACGTGCGGTTTGCGCGGTACGGCTCAATATTCGTGTTTTAAGTGATGCGCGCGCTTCGTAAACGCGCGTGAGGGGGGTCCAAACGGGCCGAACGATTTCAGAATGGCCTGAAATCAGACGAAAAATACAGGTGAGTGCTTTATGAAGTGTTCGAGCAGACGGCACGTCAATCGGACGTGCCGTGTGCGCGCGGTGACCGACAACGCAGTTCTGGTGTCATAAACGGCCAAAACGGGCGTCAAACGGTCAAATTCATAGCGGACGACCTCGGATTGAGGTGGGGTTGACTCGTACACGTCTCAAATGACCCATGGATCATTGTCTTAAAGTATCAACACAATCCGAATGCGTTTGTCCGGTTTTCCGTATGCCAGTTGATGCTTTTCACTTAAAATGACGTCTTTTTTAAACAAAAGACATACACTTTGAGTTGTTCCGACCACACCGCGCCTCGGATTGAGGTGGGGATGATTGGTACACGTCACATATGACCCATGGATCGTTCTCCTAAAGTTTCAATGGAAACCGAATGCGTTTGGTTGGTTTTGCGTGTGCCAGTTCTTTTCACTTATAATCCTACCCATTTTAAACAAAACAGACACAGTTAGAGCGGTGTTGGCCACACCGCGGCTCGGATTGAGGCGGGGATGATTCGTACACCTCACATATGACCCATGGATCGTTCATCTAAAGTTTCAATGGAAACCGAATGCGTTTGGTCAGTTTTCCGTATGTACTTAAAATGATGTCCATTTTAATCAAAAGAGAGCCACTTAGACTGATCCCGGCCACACCGCGACTCGGATTGAGCCCAAGTGGGCTCGTACATGTCACATATGACTGATGGATCGTTGTGATAAATTATCAAGAGATTCGGAATGCGTTTGGTCGGTTTTGCGTATGTCAGTTGTTCTTTTCACTTATAATCCTGTCCATTTTAAACAAAAGATACACAGTTAGAACGGTGTCGGCCACACCGCTCCTCGGATTGAGGCGGGATTGACTCGTACACATCACATACGACCCATGGATCCTTGTGCTAAAGTATCGACACAGTCCGAATGCCTTTGGTCGGTTTTTCGTATGTCACTTGATGATTTTCACTTAAAATGGCGTCTTTTTGAAACAAAAGACCGACGCTTTGAGTGGTGTCGGCGACACCGCGTCTCCGATTGTGGCGGGGTTGATTCGTACACGTCACATATGACCCATGGATCGTTCTCCTAAAGTTTCAACGGAAGCCGAATCCGTTTGGTCGTTTTTCCGTATGTACTTAAAATGGTGTTCATTTTAAACAAAAGAGAGCCACTTAGACTTATCGCGGCCACACTGCGACTCGGATTCATCCCGGGTTGGCTCGTATACGTCACATATGACCCATGGATTGTTGGGACAAATTATCAACAGATTCGGAATGCGTTTGGTCGGTTTTCCGTATGCCAGTTGATGCTTTTCACTTAAAATGACGTCTTTTTGAAACAAAAGACGGACACTTTGAGTGGTGCCGGCCACACCGCGTCTCCGGATTGAGCTGAAACCACCGAGAAACATTCTAATTATTATTCGTGACGTGTACGCGCAGACGGCACATGAAGCGGACGTGCGGTTTGCGCGGTACGGCTCAATATTCGTGTTTTAAGTGATGCGCGCGCTTCGTAAACGCGCGTGAGGGGGGTCCAAATGGGCCGAACGAAGTCGGAATGGCCTGAAATCAAACGACAAATACGGGACAGTGATTTCTGAAGTGTTCGAGCAGACGGCGCATCAATCGGACGTGCCGTGTGCCCGCGGTGACCGACAACGCAGTTCTGGTGTCATAAACGGCCAAAACGGGCGTCCAACGGTCAAATTCATAGCGTCCGACCTCGGATTGAGCTGAAACCACCGAGAAACATTCTAATTATTATTCGTGACGTGTACGCGCAGACGGCACATGAAGCGGACGTGCGGTTTGCGTGGTATGGCTCAATATTCGTATTTTAAGTGATGTGCGCGCTTGGTAAACGCGCGTGAGGGGGGGTCCAAACGGGCCGAACGAAGTCGGAATGACCCGAAATAAGACGACAAATACGGGGCAGTGATTTCTGAAGTGTTCGAGCAGACGGCACATCAATCGGACGTGTCGTGTGCCCGCGGTGACCGACAACGCAGTTCTGGTGTCATAAACGGCCAAAACGGGCGTCCAACGGTCAAATTCATAGCGGACGACCTCGGATTGAGCTGAAACCACCGAGAAACATTCTAATTATTATTCGTGACGTGTACGCGCAGACGGCACGTCAATCGGACGTGCGGTTTGCGCGGTACGGCTCAATATTCATGTTTTAAGTGATGCGCGCGCTTCGTAAACGCGCGTGAGGGGGGTCCAAACGGGCCGAACGAAGTCAGAATGGCCTGAAATCAGACGACAAATACGGGACAGTGATTTCTGAAGTGTTAGAGCAGACGGCGCATCAATCGGACGTGCCGTGTGCCCGCGGTGACTGACAACGCAGTTCTGGTGTCATAAACTGCCAAAACGGGCGTCCAACGGTCAAATTCATAGCGTCCAACCTCGGATTGACCTGAAACCACCGGGAAACATTCTAATTATTATTTGTGACGTGTACGCGCAGACGGCACGTCAATCGGACGTGCGGTTTGCGCGGTACGGCTCAATATTCGTGTTTTAAGTGATGCGCGCGCTTCGTAAACGCGCGTGAGGGGGGTCCAAACGGGCCGAACGATTTCAGAATGGCCTGAAATCAGACGACAAATACGGGTGAGTGCTTTATGAAGTGGTCGAGCAGACGGCACGTCAATCGGACGTGCCGTGTGCGCGCGGTGACCGACAACGCAGTTCTGGTGTCATAAACGGCCAAAACGGGCGTCAAACGGTCAAATTCATAGCGGACGACCGCGGATTGCGGCGGGATTGACTCGTACACGTCACATACGACCCATGGATCCTTGTTCTAAAGTATCGACACAGTCCGAATGCCTTTGGTCGGTTTTTCGTATGTCACTTGATGATTTTCACTTAAAATGACGTCTTTTTGAAACAAAAGACCGACGCTTTGAGTGGTGTCGGCCACACCGCGTCTCCGATTGTGGCGGATGTGCCGTGTGCGCGCGGTGACCGACAACGCAGTTCTGGTGTCATAAACGGCCAAAACGGGCGTCAAACGGTCAAATTCATAGCGGACGACCTCGGATTGAGGCGGGGTTGACTCGTACACGTCTCAAATGACCGGGGGGCTGTTCGGCGGGCTATCCGGGGGGCTGTCCGGGGGGCTGTCCGGGGGGGCTGTCCGGTGGGGCTGTCCGGGGGGCTATTCGGGGTCCAGGGTAGAGGGTTGGGGGCTGTACGGGGGGCTGTCCAGGGGGCTGTCCGCGGGGGCTGTCCGGGGGGGCTGTCCGGTGGGTGTCCGGGGGGCTGTCCGGGGACCAAGGAGGAGGGTGGGGGGGCTGTGCGGGGTCTGTCCGGGGTTGTTTAGGGGGCTGTCCGGTGGTTGTTCAGGGGGTTGTCCGGGGTTGTTCAGGGGGTTGTCCGGGGGGTGTTTGGGGGTTGTCCGGGGTCCAAGGGGGAGGGTGGGGGGGCTGTCCGGGGGGCTGTCCGGGGGGCTATCCGGTTCCAGGGTGGAGGGTTGGGGGCTATACGGGGGGCTGTCCAGGGGGCTGTCCAGGGGGCTGTCCGCGGGGCTGTCCGGGGGGTGTTTGGGGGGTGTTCGGGGTCCAAGGGGGAGGGGGGGTTGTCCAGGGTCCAAGAATGAGGGGGGTTGTCCAGGGAGTTCTCAAACACACAACCACTAAAAGACAACAACATCCATAAAAACAGACAATATATAAAAATAACTCAATTCCAATACTATACTACGAGTCTAGATAAAACCAACAACTAGAATAGATTAAACATCAAATCTCAAGTCAAAAATGTAACGGATCAATATGTCCCACATCAGCATCACCATCTCCATCATCATCATCATCATCGCCCTCGTCATCGTCCTCCTCATCGTCCTCACCCTCCACAGCGCCTTCCTCATCGCCTTCGCCCTCCTCCTCGCCCTCCTCATCTTCCTCCTCTTCCGCATCAGACTGCTCGCCATCATCATCTTCAAGCTGGACATCGGCCTGACCACCACTGGAACTGCCACCTGGTGCACCATATATAGAATGTATCGACGGCATGTATTCATCAATCGCTGGGCTGGCCTCTGCTGGAAGTGTTGGGCGTAGAACTTCAATAAATTTCATAAATGCACTGTTTGCCCTAGCAGACTGTTCTGCCGTCTCTGTGGCCCTTTTCTCAGTCTGTTCTGCCTGTGCCCTAACTTGCTGCAGCTCAGTGGCACTACAACTCGTACCTGAGGCAGGCCAATACCTCATCGGGGCTATCCTAGGTCGGCAGCGTACTCTGCCAGAATGATCCTCTCCCAACACCTGATGTAAGTGATCAGATGGCCCAAAATTGTCTGCTTCTTGGGAATCGAGGGTCTCTAAAGCATCCTGTTACAAATATAAATATAATATTAAGTTACAAAATAGATATTAAAATATAAAATCAACAGATTAAAACTTACAATCTGCTGCTGAGTCGCTTTGTTGACAGCATGTCCATCCTTTTTTCGTCTACTCGAGCAAAACAGTTTTGCTCGAGGCACACGTCCTTCAATATTTTGTACTTGACTCTACAATGACATTGAAAACAAAATTTATATAAAGACTTCAGCAAATAATTAAATAATTGAGGAAACAAAAGAAAATGTAAGTCGTAAAGAAAACTTATAAACAATTGTCATACCTGCTGCCTCTCATGATCTGGCATCGTCGTGCGTCCTAGTGTATGGAGGTATTTTTTTGCATCAATGTTTTTTTTATTTTTTCCAGATGATTCCTAAATAAAATTCGATAATGCAGAGGATAATATTAATGCAAAACTTGAAAGTTATTATTTAAATACCTCAAATGTAATTCATACCTTAAACTGGGTACTCGTCCAATGAGTAATCATCTGACGATACTGCTCTATAGGACAATCATCCACGACTGGTACCGCCTCTAACTCAGTGCCAACTCTAGCACGCCAGCCAATATACAGCTCATGCTTGTAGGCTCTCCAAAGCTCGCCTAAATCCTTTAGACATTCCAGTCGTGCACCCTCACCATCAGGAAAATTAAATCGAAGCTGAAATGAAAATATTAATTTATATAAATACAAAAAAAATTCATGGCATTAAATACAACAGATTTTTTTACCCATATCTCTGCCCAAGCTCTATCTTTGACCTCATGTGGCAAATGTCTCCACGACAGCGGGCTGACGGGAATGATGTCGGAGTATTTGGCAAGCGTCGCCATAAAACTCCGACATTGCTGCCCTGTTTTCTCAACCATCTGATTGTCTTCAATATATTCCACCATAACCTGTGTGTGACGGTTCCACACCGAACGCATGCGTGTACGGCCCTGCCCCCGCCTCCTGTCAGTAGATGTATCTGTCATGAAAGAAAAACAAATATTTTATCAAAACATGTTATAATGAAAATAAATATTGCTATAAAAATTTGATAGGGTTTTATAAATATACCTGTGCTAGTCTGATCAATGAGTGGCGCCGGATCCACAGAACCTGATGGAACACCCTCTGGTGGAACAGGAGTCGAAGACGATGGAATATAAAAGCTCGGAGAGACAGAAGTAGAAGGAAAAGAAGATGGAACAACTGTATGACCTGATGCTGACTGGGGAGTGGGAATCATCATGGGATGTGAAAATGATGGGGCAGAAGATGCAGAAGGTAGCGAAAACATGGGAGGTCTAAATATCTCGTGTGTCCCTAACGACACACCGGGATCAGAATGTGGGAAGGCTGAAATGTCAGTGGGAGGGGCAGAGTCTAGTCGGGCACGCGCAGCTCTATGTCCACCTCTGGTACGAACCCTCCTCGTACCACCAGCCTGAGTACTAGGACCAGTACTAGGCTCCTCGTCGAATAACTGTCGACGTAATGGTGGATCCTACAAAAAAGTTTACAAAAAAAATTAATCACATGACATTATATATTCTGTAAATATATATATATATATATGAAATAAAGTACTCACTGTAGGCACTAATGGTGGAATGCCCATCTCCTCCATCCGACGATTGTTCTCCGCCATTTTTTTTCTTCGTCTCTCTTCAATTGGCTTCATTTCCTGCATTGGAAAACAAATATGTAATTAATTAGAAAAAGAAAATTAATGTGTAAACCAAAAAACTAAATATATGAGGGAATGAGGGGATTCATTGGTAATTTAGTTATCAATTGTTTTAGAAGAGATTGAATGAATTTAATAAAACATACAAGTTGTAATGTTCACCAAGTTAGAAATATTGTTTGATTTGGTTTGAATACAGTTCAATTCCAAATTAGAAAATGCAATTCAAATAAAATAGCAACCAATAAACATTGAAAATTCACATAACGGTCAAGTCAGCTAAAACATATTTGTGATCAATACTAAATAAATATGAATATTACCAACCTTAACAACCCAACTCGAGGTAAACCAAAAGAATTGAGAACATGGATGAATGATTCTATATATTTCCAACCACAACTTCAGGTTCATAATCAACTCTGACAATTGAGCTATTGGAGTCATCAAAAGAAATAAATGGATTGGTTCCAATGGCAATAGGGACAGTGTCAATTCCATCATCAGCATCATCAAAAATATGTCTTGGAATTACTTCAACTACGACACCAAATTCAGGTTGAAGTTGATCTTTGACATAAAAAACTTGTTTAGCCATTGATGCCAACACATATGGTTCTTCGGTTGCAAGAGTGCGGGTCATATTAATTACTCGAAATCCACAATCATCAATAAATGTGCCATGTCTCATCATCGAATCAAACAATGGCATTTCATCATTGTGACTCGTCCATGAGAGTAATATTCCAATATTATTATTTTCTCAACGACTCCATAATAACCCACATTTTCAAGTCGCGGTCTACTATCTGATGCACTGGCATAACAATCTGTTGTGGCAGTAACCATAATACCATCATGTTGTGTTCTCATGTTTTTGGCTCGTTCAGTGACAATAAACTTGTACCCATTGATAACAATTGATTTACAGTCACGAACCACGGTATTAGGACCAAAAGCCAAAGCTCTTATTTCCTCAGAGACAGAGTCAGCAGAAAAACTCAATACCTGCAATATAAATGACAGTTAAACTTAAGTAAATATTGAAATAATTAATTTAAACAGTAATATTTTTACCTTCAATTTTAACCAAGCAGAAAACTCTTTGCTATGCAAAGTCTCTCTCCTTCTCAAAGATAAAGAACGATGCTTCCTATTTATCATTGTTTTATGTTCCCTGTAGATAAAAAAATATGAATAGTTTAACAGATATATATGTAAGATATACATATTAAATTTTGTTACCTGATATAGTCATCGAACAAATCACAGTTGAACAAAACTGTGCGATGTGCCATCTCCCTCTCTTCATGGCTTAATGACTTCAATGTATATGATCCAGGAATTCCTCCTGTTTGAGGAAGTGATGGAAAACTGGGTTCAATTTGCTCATATTGTTCTTCTTCATTTCTCATTGGTCTGTTCATTCTTGTAGTAAGATCAGACAAATACATTGAACAGAAATCCATACATTCTTGAGCTAAGTAACCGTTCACGATAGAACCTTCGGGATGATTCTTGTTTCGAACATAAGACTTTAATGTGAACATATTTCTTTCAGTTGGATACATCCAATGAAAAGAAACAGGTCCTCCGAGAAGTATTTCAGTTGGAATATGGACAGTCAGATGCAGCATGCATGTGAAAAATGATGGGAGAAATATTTTCTCCAACTCACACAAAATTAATGGGGCATCTGTCAACATTTTTTGCAAGAAAGACTTGGACAACTTCTTAGCACAAAGATCTCTAAACAAATGGCACAACCGAATAACACCCACCCTTACATTATTGGACAAAAGATGACGGATTGCTATTGGAAGCAACTCATGCAGTAGAACGTGATAATCATGAGTCTTCAAAGATTTTAGCTTCAACTCTCTTCTGTTGTCCCGTTTAGATATGTTGCTTGAATAGCCATCAGGAACTCTAATAGTCTCTAATACTTCCAAAAATTGTTTTTTTTCAGTAGGTGTCATCACATAAGAAGCACATGGAAGTTGCCATTTATTTTCACTGATACGCACAGGATGCAATTCTGGTCTGATGCCCCAATCCACCAAGTCACGTCGAGATCGTAAATCATCTTTTGTCTTCCCCTTGACATTTAGAAGAACTGAAAGCAACATTTCACATATATTCTTTTCAATATGCATTACGTCTAAGCAATGACGTAGCAAATTGGTTGACCAATAAGGCAAATCAAAAAAGATACTCCTCTTCCTCCAATTGTAACAGGTTTCTGTGGAAACATTCTTTCTCTTTCCAGATTTCATTTGACCCTTCCCGAACGAAAAACTGAAATCTTTCAATTCATTAAGAACATCGGTTCCAGACATACGCTGAGGTGGATCATCGGTCTCTATAGTATTATCAAATCTTCGACGATTCATTCTATATGGATGATCCTTTGGCAAAAATCGTCGATGTCCCATAAAACTGAAACTACAATGATGTTTCAGTCTTCTGGATCGTGTATTCTTCATACAAACTGGACATGACAGTTTCCCCTTCGTGCTCCATCCAGACATCATTGCATAAGCCGGAAAATCATTGATTGTCCACATAAGCGCAGCGCGCATCTGAAATATGTCTTTCGAACATGCATCGTATGTGCGCACACCCGCATCCCAAAGAAGCTTCAACTCTTTTATTAAAGGTTGCATATATACATCAATATCAATGCCGGGATCAGAAGGACCAGATATGAGTATACTCATGAAAGTGAAAGATTTTTTCATACACAACCATGGGGGAAGATTATAAATGTACATAAAAACGGGCCATGTGCTGTGCGAAGTAAGCATCTGCCCAAACGGATTAAAACCGTCGCATGAAAGACCCAGCCTCACATTACGCACGTCAGCTGCAAAATCAGGATGTCGAGCATCAAATCTCTTCCATGCAAATCCATCTGCAGGATGAACCAACTCATCATCAGTCTTCTTTCTCTCGGTATCACGCCATCTCATTTTTATTGATATGTCATCAGACATAAAAAGATTCTGGAGTCTGGGGATCAATGGAAAGTGCCACATTACTTTCTGTGGAACGCGGGATGGTGTTCCATCAGATTTTGACTTCCAGCGGGATGTGCCACATTTTATACATTCATTTCGTTCAGCGGTTTCCTCCCAGAATAAACTGCAATCTTTCGGGCAAGCATGAATTTTGTTTCTTGAAAATCCAAGTTCCTCAACTAACTTCCATGCCATATAGTGGTTTGAGGGAATATCTGCATCATCTAGAAGTAAATCCTTCAAGAGGGTAAGAATTTAATCGATTTCTGTATTAGAAATCCCATACATAGTTTTCCCATGAAATAATCGGATCAAAAATTCCAGCTTTTTCATTTTATCGCATTGTCGATATACTGGAGTCGTGGCAGCATCATTCAATTTTTTCACCCTATCAATATCATCATTTTCACTAGATGCATCAGCTGTCCTCATATCGAAGTCTTCTTGAGTCGAAATCCTTTCTTTTTCATGATGACGAATAAACGGAAACCGATCATCTAACAAATTCTCCATTCCATTCTTTTCATTTCGATCATCACCAATTTGAGATTTCGTTTTCTCCCCATTGTGATACCACAGAAAGTAGTTTGCTTGAAACCCATTTTTGGTTATGTGGTAGCTGACTTCTTCACGGCTCAACCAAGGTCTACCAACACAATTGGAACATGGGCAGTGTATGCGACCACTATCTGAAGCATTGTGAAATTCAAAATCTATAAAGCTCTCTAAATTGTTTTGAAAATCGTCTGAGATCCGATCGGTTTCATACATCCAACTTCTGTCTATTCTGTAAAAAGAATTTATATAAGTCATTTTGTCATAAACAATTCAATAGGCATTAACTATAATAGAAAATACATTTAAGTAAACGATAAAGGATAATCAAGGTATCAACTACACATGTCAAAAAAACATACAAATGTGTTATTGAAAAAATGTAAAACCAACAAGAACTTAATGTGTTATATCACATAACAGCATGACTCATCCCATAACCATATTAGTAGGGTATCATGAACATGAATAACATCAACCTTGTGCCATCCTCCTACCCTACATGACCCCAACCACATGCCACATTTTATTATAGCCTTATCACATCACACCTCACCGAAAAACACTAGGGAAATCATAGTACATCTCACCTGAAGACACATGGACAATCACATCGCATCTTGCCTAAAAACACATGGTCAATCACTTTTGAAGGAAGAGTAGGGAAGACATGGTAGCTATCCAAACATATAACCACCATCCTAGATATTAGAAAAAATACTCATAACTCAAAACCTCTGATCGTTGGTAAGTTTATCCAACTTTGGTTGGGAATGTGTAGAAATAACATAAAAATACATGATATATAGATAGCACAAAATACTCAACATATGGGTTCACATTAACTACATAATCACACACTTCACTACTACCATAAAACACATAAACCACACCACCACCACACAAGACGCATAGCATTGGAATATAATTCTACATTCAATAAGTCTATCTATGGAATTATCATAAGAATCCATGTATCAATTGGAATATAATTCTACATTCAATAAGTCTATCTATGGAATTATCATAAGAATCCATGTATCAATTGGAATATAATTCTATATTCAATAAGTCTATCTATGGAATCCCTCCCTTGGATCCATGTATCACCCATGGCTTAATCAATATTCAAAGAAATGAGTCTATCCGTGGAATTCCACTGTGTATCTATTTATCACATAAAGCGTATAAGTTAATAGAAACAAGATTATATACCTGGCATCCTAATAGAATCCATGTATCACTATTTACTATTAATCATTTAATGAATTCCATTTCATTTAAACAATTCATTAAACATACCAAGGTCAAAAACAAAGGTATTTAATACAACTCACCTCAAAATGGCGACTCAATCAAATAATAACCTGAAAAGAATGAAGCTTCATTTACTCATGTTGTAATGACAAGATAATGAGATTCCCTTGCTTAATCAATCAATTCCATATCATGGTCTCAACATAACTCATAATGGCTAGCAATTCAATGAAAATTCAAGCACTCACATGGGAATTTTTAATAGAACACTCCTAACAAGACTATAAAGATATCACATGCATTAGTTATAATATATCTAACATGGTAACATAAAATATAAGATAAATTCAATCCAATTTCATAGATTCATAGCATAGTCTCTAATTTACTCACATTGGGAAGGCAATACAATTAAAACATGTGTTAAAAAATAATTGGCATTCATGTGTTAAAAGGGGAATGCAAACCATGTTCAAGGGGTAAAATCCAAAAAGGAATTTTCAAGAAAACTCACCCTTAGGCTGGTCCGGCGGGCAGTAGCTCCAAAATCACAACTGATGGGAAAAATGAAAATAGGTTTAAATACTATCCAAACATTTGAATACATTTTCAGATAAAGAAGAAGAATAACCTGAAGAAGAGCTGGAAGATTCAAGGCCGGCAGTACCTCCAAAATCGTCTAAATCTGCTGCTGCTCCCGTTTTAGGGTTGTGTATCGCGAATGGGGGAGAGAACAGGCGGCTGGGAATTTGGGGAGAACCTTTGCCAACGGTTCTTAAAAACCGTTGGCATATGTTTATCTATCCCAACGGTTCTAGAGAACCGTTGGGAAAAACCTCCCCAAAGCATATCTATCCCAACGGTTCTAGAGAACCGTTGGCAAAAACCTCCCCAAAGCCATCTATCCCAACGGTTCATGAGAACCGTTGGGAAAAAACCTCCCAGAAACACCTATGCCAACGGTTCTAATGAACCGTTGGGAAAAACCTCCTTCACCAACGGTTTATCAAACCGTTGGTATGTAACTGTTGGGAAAGACCAGCATTCCAGTAGTGTTATGAAACGTTTTGCACTTGTTTATGCCTAATTCCAAAGTGAAATTAATCCCAATGACCATCATTGAAATACATGGTAAATATATATTCTAATTACACTTTAAAACAAATTACGAAGATAATATAAACATATAATTAAATTATATGAAAAAGTTGTTTTGATGTAAAATGCAGTATTTTTCACTATTCATTGAAAAATGAACATTGTCAGAAAAATACCAAAAATTAACCCAAGGTAAATTTCAATGTCCCAATCATAAATAATATGTTTATTTTGAAAAATAGAGCTTATAAAATTTTCAAAAAGTGGATTTAAAAGGGGTTCGCCATCAAAAGGCGGTTAATCGACCTTTTAAAGAATATTAGAATGTTTACGCTTAAAAACTGGGTTCATTTGCATTTTTAATCCTCTAACATTTATTGTAAAGAGTAAAAATATTTGAAAAACATATATAATTGTTTTGTAGTTAGTTCTGTTCATTACCACCATTACAACGGCTAGGCGTTAACTACCATTTAAAATAATATTATTTTATTATTAGAGTGCAACGTAAGATTCCCAAGAAACTCGTTGTTGTGTATTGGGTATTCCATCGAGCATAGCATCCCCTTTAAAGTAATATTAATATTTTATTCACAAATATGAATAAATATAAATATTTCATATTCTTTATTTACCTGGGGTGTTACATACCTAATCATTTACTCTGATACCAACTGTAAACACCACAAACATGGAATATGTGGACATTACATTACTTTAGAATAATACATAATACCTTATACAAATAGACACCTAAATATCTTATTAGTTTACTGATTTTGGAAACATAGAAAACATTCATATAATTTCCTAAAAGATCATCAACATATACCATAATGATCTTACCTATTAGTACTCATAACTAAACCCTTTCTCTATAACCCGGTGAAAAAAAGTACACCGAAAATGATGATATTAGATGCTCAGTAAGGGTAAAAAATGTATACATGTAAATATAATAATGAGAATAAGTGCATGAGATCATTATCATGAAAATAAAAGATAACACCTTTCATATCAAAGATCATAAAAATGAATCACTGAATAATGATTTATAGTTCATAAAACATGAATCGTGAGGAAATATAGAACATGAGTCATGGAAGCATAAAATCAGAATAAAACATAAAATTTTGGAAAATAAAAAAGCATATAATAATGATTCCCATAGTAGTTGAGGAATTAAAACCAATTACATCTTGGTATTATTAGTGAACTTCATATACCATCTTGATAGTCATCGTTCACTCCCATTACCATATTGGTTTCCATGGTTCACTCCCACAACCATCTTGGGAGAAAATTTCCTTTATGTCTACCTCATGAGATATAAATATTTCCTCAATGCACTAAAGTGATATATAGGTCTCACCCATCTCATAATCAAATCATACATACATGTGCCAAAAAATAATGAAAAATAATAACCCATGAAATTAAATAGGTATCATAAACAATTAATCATGTCATATCCTATGGAAAAAGATTCAAGCTCATATTCCTTTCATCATAGAAAAACCCATGGAATAAAATGCGTTTCTCAAACATCATACCATATTATCATAATATAGGGTAAAAAATTGGATTTCATAAATATCATAAAAAAAATAAATACATATGAATAATAGGGATATTACTAATTAATTTCGTATTATATGGAATTTTTTTTGATAAAATACATGAAATTGATTCTTGAGAAAAATAGCATTTCTTCTTAAAATATGTTTTCTTTTCGTAAAACACCACAAAATTTCCAAAGAAAATAAATTCATTTATGATATGCAAGAAACATGTATAGGATGTTTCATGGAAATAAGGTTTCATGAAATCGTAAAAATTTGTTCATGCCATATATGTTAAAATAAAACATTCTTCTCGTTCTTTTGTCGAAAATGTAAAAAAGTATCTCATTTCGAAAATGAAAGAAATATTCATTTCAATTAATGTTGAAAAAGGTCAAATGGGTAAAAATTACTTTAATCAATCATTGGATAATAATAAAATATTTTATGAAATCATTTTTAGAAAACATGGACAATTATGATAAATAAACCCCAGTAAATACTAATGTATAAACATTCACAGATAATGATGGTATTGATAAAATATACCTTACTAAAACCATAAAAGATTTTTTTAAAAAAAATATAAATGAAAAGAAATAGTCATAAATATTTTTTATAATACCTTTCTATCTATATAAATTTTCAATTAAAATAATATCAATAATTATTAAATGAATAATGGATTAATTCTTTAAATATTCAAGGTGCCATATACAATTGTGATCATTTAAATCATTAATGTGATATCGTCATATGAATATTTAAATCCAATTAAGATAAATGTAGTCATTAAATTAAATATAATAGGGGAATTACTTATAACACTCACAAGAAATTGGTTGTGAATATGGATTATATCTCACAGAAATTAGAAGTGACATGGAATTCTCTTACCTTGAGTCTTGAGTCTCATTACACTCGTTCAAAACACCTATATAATAAACATAAATTTATCAGGCTTATTGTAAAGAAAAAACATATATATATATATATATAATATCATATATAATTTTTTATTATGAGATTTTTTTTCTCATTTTCTAAACATCCTATGTTAATGTTTCTCTTCGGATAATATTCACTTTGTATTTCGTATGTATCATAATTTGTAATATTGATGGTCCATACAACTATATCATGATTCAATAATGTAAAAAAGTTATTAATATCATGAAAAGGTATTATATTTCAATTATGGTAATCTTTATAATATTTTTTTTAACGGAACACGATATTCAAGTAGAAGAAAAGTCATATGTATGCATGAACAATATTTCTGTTAAATTGTTGGTTTTGAAGGAATGAAAGTAAAATACATATATATATGTATATATATATGAATATATATAATTATTATAAAACCCCTATTATTTTATATATATCATAAATATTATCTAAATCCATCCAAAATACATTCTTTGAAGTGTATAAATGAATCATATCGCCTTGAAGGGGCGGTAGTACGCACTTTCTCGAACAAAATTATCTTATTAACACAGCATGGAAAAAATGAAAGTATGTTTAATATAAATTCACAATAATATGAAATATGTTATAATATAAAAATATAAATATTATTTAAACATAATAATAGTCTTAATGACATCAATGAATGTTGTAATTGAAAAATAACAAAAACATTCTTTATAGATTCGATTAACCGACATAAGTTGGACAACAATTTCGTTTCATTGAATTAGAGGAGGTGAGAAATGAAATGTATATTATATAATATATTATAAATATATAACTATAGTATATAAAGGAATATGGAGTTATCATGCATTTATGGATGAAGTATGGGAGGATAAAGTTGAGAAACAATTAATTAAGAGAGGTAATTTGAGATAATTACCACTTGAATAACACCACATTGAAAGACCCTTGAGGTCATTGGGTTTGATTTTTTGGTGATAACATAATAGATTATATGTGGGGAGAGTAATTAATAGATGATTGGGAATATTGTTTAAAGCTACAATGCTTTTTGGGTCGAAATAGGGAGTTGAGTGGTGGAATTTATACTTGAGGAGAGGTGGGTTCAAGTGATTAAATTATTGATTATTTTATTATATAAAGCTAACCAAATTGAGGTGGAATTAATTTGAATGAATTATAAATTCAGTTAATGTTTTTTAGTATGGTTGGGGTTGATAAAAACTTCAAAAAACTATCAAATGTTTTAATTTTTAGGTATATCAAGCTTTAACATTTTAACTTTAATCGTTGTCAAAGTTTTACATATACTATTGTAAATAATTTTTTTACCATTGTATCATTTTTATAATTAAAAATGAAATTTAACAAATAAACTAATTTGGAACTTTTGATTCCTAATTTTGAATCCATTTTCCTAATTCAGTTCATATAATATTGAAAATTATATTTAAAATTGATTTCAAAAACAAAACAGAAAAGTTGGTTTTCAAAGTAAAATGTTCAAACATTTGAATGGTTTTTATTTCAAATTTCACTATGATATTGATTAAAATTACCTTAATTTGGATTGTAGAAATAAAATATTATATAATTAATCTTTTAAACCAATTAAAAATATAATTTCTCATTATAAATAATTTAGAATAAAAAGTAGTTTTTTAATTAAAATTTAATATTTTTAACTATTGATTACAAAAAATAAACATTATAGAAAATTCCAAAAAATTATCCTAACATAATTTATATGTTTTTAATTATAATATTAATATTATTTTGACATATTAAATACATACATTTTTTAAAATTTTGTTCTCAAAATGGTTTTCTATTTATTGTTAGTAAAACCACATTAATAAAAATATTGGGTTTTATGTGTAAAATTGGTTTTATTCTAATATTATGACTGTAAAATATATTGGACTAATATTAAAAATATTTACATGGATATAAAAAATATATATTAAATTAAAATTACATACTAATTGTAATTAATTTAATTTATCAGGATTAAAACTACTAGTGAGCATAATAATATTTTTCTATAAATATATTCTCTTAATATTCTATTGGTTGTTATATTCATTTCAAAAAAATTTGTAACTATTAAATTCATTTTATATTTTTTTAAACATATATACATATATTTTAGTTAATATTATTCACAAAATATAATTTAATGGCCAGGTTACATAATATTTCATTAATATATTATTGTTTACTAAGCCTCGGTCATGTGTGTTATTCACGCCATCAAGAAAAGTCCTTTTTTCAAGTAATGAAAGATATAATCAGTGTTCAATGTTTAGAAATATAAAATTTATGTTCTTTGTAGTGAATTCATGAAAAAAAATCTTTTTTAATATAAATAAAACTATATTAAAGGTTATATGAATTGAGAAATATCAATAAGATTAAATTCATTTGAAAAAAACAATTCACAAATCTCATTGTTTTGCAAAAAAAACATAAATTCTAGATATTCGTGATGTATCCCTTTAATAAAAATTGTTGTATAATCCTATACTCAACATAATAAAGGAATAATCCTTAAGTATCTACGTGATCCTTATGTATTGAGTATAAATTAGTCTCATATATAAAGGGAAACGGATTTTTCTTTTCTATATTTCACAACATGTTTTAGATTTTACTCTTACACATACATGGAAGGTTATTCTATTATAATTCCTTCATATCTATGTATACCCTAAAAAACTCCATCTTACATACTTCTATATTATTCAACATATTTTAAAATATATTTATATCTAAACTAGCTTTGTATCCTTTGCATCCAATGGACCAGACCAACCCAGAACATCCGGTAAACCAAATTCTTCTCACATATTATGAACTAAAAACATCTATAAATTTTGCAACACCAATATTTAGTGATAAAATATGATTATAAATAAGAATTTTTTGGGATAAAATATTTTTTATCTCACATTTCATGAATAACTTATGCACATATATTTTCACCATTTCACTTTTTGGTATTCCATTTTTAATCACATTAAACCATTATTGATTATAAAAATATCGAATTTTAAAAATTCATGTTATAATAGAAAAATAAAACTAACATCTTTGTTATATATTTAAAAGAAAAATATATAAGAAAGGTGATAGAGAATCACATTTTTTAATACCACACCATCTAGGTGTGAAGATATTCAAGATGAGACACATTGATAAGAATATAGAAATGAGGGTCTTTATGAGGTAAATAAATCTCCATAAAATTTACTTACTGAAGAATATAATCATGAAGAGAAAGATCCTTATGTTAATCATACTAAAATTATATTTACATTTAAACATTAATTATTGTTTTTATTTATCCAAATATAAAAATTGGAATAAAAACCTCGATGATTTTTGTATGATAGAAAACATGAAGTGGATTTATTATTTATAGCTATAAATAAGAGAGAAATTTTTTCCAATGCACTATTTCAGTAAACCAAAGCTATATGAACAACAGTATTAACTGGTTTTCAAATTAATATTTGGTATATAAATGAATTAGATAAATCTTGGTCAATACCCAACCTTCATTTTCTTATAAGATTCATTTAAAAATTAATTACTAATAAAATTTTAATATTCATTGAATACAATAATATAAATAAACTAAATAAAATTTTAATTGATCTTCTCCATATATTCAATTATTCTATTAAGACATTGAAGTTATAATATCAAGTACCATGATGATGTTAAAAAAAGAGAAGAATTATTTCTAGAAATAGAAGTGAGATCATAGATATTCCACACAAACATATTTTCAACTGAAAAGGGGATATTTTGAAGAAGTATAATATTTCTATTGTAACAAGCCTCAATATTAGAATTGAAATTTTCATTCTTTCCTATTGGGGTGAAATAAACAACATAGGGTCTATATTTTTGTTATTAATATAATATATATAAAATTTTATATTTTTTAATATATTTCATACTGATTACACATTATAAAATTATATTGAATATGAAAAAAAACATCATAAATATAGACTAATTGATCGATACATCTCAACGTTTTCATTTAGGATATGATAAAATGTGTTGTTACATAAATTAATTAGATCAAATGGATTACGTTAAGGATTGAATAATAAAGGTTGTGCATTTTATCTCATTTTTTCATGTATAATTAATTATTTATTATAAATGTATTTTTATTTTGAAAGCAATGAGATGGTGTTTTGTATACAAGTGATCTGGAATTAATCTAATTTTTTACATAGTTTTAAATGAGAGGATAATAAGAGTATTATAATGGATAAAATATTTTTTCCATGATATTTTTTTAATATAATTGAAAGAGTTCACACCATCCAATAGTGTCATATTTTAAATATTTAAAAAATTATTTCTTTGTATTTTCATAAACACATTAAATTTGATATGAAATATGTTTATATAATTTATTTACTAAACATTCCCAAATAATTAAATAAATATGTAACTATCCACGATTTAGCTATGCCCTCACTGTAAGCCCATCCAGGCCCAAGCCCAACACCGGTATATAGCAGGCCCACGGCCCCCACCACATGCCGACCTAGATAACTATCCCCGATTTGGCCATGCTTCCCTTTTGACTGTTAAGCCTGAGGTCACAGGTTCGAGTTGCGGGGGAGTCGATTTAAAACCCCGCTGGGCAGGGAACAGAATCATGCCACGTGTTTTCTCGGTCGGCATGCTGTGGGGGTCCATGGTCCAGCTATCTATCGGTGTTGGGCTTGGGCGTGGCCTATCTTTCCAAAGCAGGCTTGGCCCAATCGGGGATCGTTACAAAATATACATTCTAAAAATAATTACCTTATAATTGAGAAATATATTTTCCATGAAAATATAGATATTAATAAAATACATCATGTATGATTGGACATAAAAAAATACAAACTTATATGAAATAATAAATGTGAGACTAATCTAAATTGAATTTTACTTTATATCCTAAAGTTTTTAATTATATATTGGTAAATAATAACTTTATGTAAATATTTAAATTTAATTTTTTATTAAAAGATTTAAAAGAAAAAATCTAATGGAAATGTTCTAAAGATAATAATGATGAACATTGAAAGGGTTATATATATGAAAATATATGATGATATTATTATCATACAATTACATATTGTGAATAAAAGACGTTTGAATATTATGTTCCAAGATTTCTATATGAATATTATGAAATATAATATTACTATTATTCAAAAAAAGTTATTCATATATATTATTCCATAAAAAAGAGTATAGTGGGTGGATTTATTTGATGATTATATAGATATGTGGAAAGAATTACATATAGATATAATAAGTTTAAAAAAACATTAAAAATATGTTATATAAAGGGTCTCTGTAGTGTTATATAACATAGGATATTAATATAATAATTTATATGTATAATTTTTTAGTATTATTGAATGAGTTTAGTAATATGAATAAATTATCATGTTTTCCAAAAAGTCTTCTTCGATTTAACCAATCTAGTACACCACATGGAGTGTCACACACTATGTATTTTGAATCTGTTGGTTAATTTTTTATATTACATCCTAATTATAAGTTTTTTTGAATACTAAGAATAAGAAATTATAAACATAGATATATTTGATTCACTATAATTGAAGTTGAGCTAATCAAGGTGTGGTTATGTGTGTTTCTGTTTATATCCTCAATTGAGGATGACCCAAGATGGTATTTTTTCTAATCTATAATGAAAATGATATATATTATCTCAATTGAGATAGAATTGGTAATTATATTGATATTACTTGTCACTACCCGACATGTCTAATTATTATTTTATTTTTTTTAATGGGATTTTTGTTTTGAGTTTTAGACCAGTGCGTAGGCACCGCAAGGTTATGAGAGACAATGCAGACAACTTGGTCATTGGTGCAACAGCTTCTGGATCAAACAAAAGTTCATGGTTGGTTCGCGCAAAGTAATTAGAGGTGTGTTTAGACCCCACAGATGCATTATTCAAATATAATTATTATTAATAAAAATAAATTAATGTTATTAGATATTACCAGTATTGTTAATAAAATTATTGACACATTTTATATAAAAAATAAAAGTGTTAAATTTATTATTATGATCATTATGGTTACTACTATTATTAATTATTATTATTATTATTATTTTTATTAATGAAAATTTTTTAGTAAAATAATTGTTTTATTAATATTATATTTTTATTAACGTTATTGTTATTATTGTTTTTTTTATTAGTATTAATAATAATAATATTATTGATATTTTTTTTAATTATAATAATAATAATTATTATTATTCCTATCATTATAATTTGTTTAAGGTTTGTTTTTATATTTTATTTTAAATTACCTTCTACTTTTTCTTTCTTTCTTTTTTATTTTTCCTCTCTTACACGTGGATCTCCCCGTTCTCCTCACCCGATCGCGGCACAATCCCCCCCTCTTTCTTCATATTGTAGTCCAGCTACATCGCGCCCGACTCCCCTTCCCATCCACGCACCTACTGCAGCACCCTCGCACGCACAACGACGACCCTCCTACCTTACCTTTGACGTCGCGCCTCCCATTGCAGCTCCCAGCTGCCCGCTTCCATCCATCTGCGTGTGCTGCGAGCCTGCGACTCTACCCAGCCCATTCCCTCTTCTCCCTCTCCTGTGTCCAGTCATAACACACCCCTCTATAGAAACCCGACTCCCGTCCGGCTCACCTAGAGCCCTCCCACCGGCCTCGCACACCTGGCACGGCCAGCCGCCCCCGCCTGCAGCGACTCCCCCTAGCAGCTACCCACCGACCCTGGTGCGCTACCCCGCTCCCCTGATCAGCACACGGCCAATAAGTAATGACCCTGCCCGGTGCCCAGGTTCCAATCCGGCTCACTTGCACCCTACTCGTCACCCTTTTTCTTTTCCTACACAGTGCCTCCCCCCTCGGGATCTTCTACATTGCATGAGCCTCTCATGCACCCGTTTCTCCTCTCATGCCCTTCCAGGTTTCTTCCAAAAGCATCTAAACATGATTCCACAATCCTTTCCCCGACATTACACCCACTGTTCGACCGACTCCTCTCTATCTGCTCACCCCTCCGGAATGCCCCTGCCTCACAACCATTGTCTGACAGCGCCTTCCACGCCTCTGACCAGCTTTGGCCGCAAGCACTCCTCCTTTTTGCCTAGGATCAGGCCCCTAGAGCTATCCCCTTTCCCTATTCTGACCATCCACCAGCGGCGCAATGCCCCTCTGTCGTCCGGCCAGCAGCGGTGCGACACCATGACACTCTCCCCCTTCACTGAAACAGTTGTGCGCCATCCATCTGGCCCTGCCAGTGCAACATGCATGCATCCACCCTATGTGCCTCTAGTCTGGCTATCGTGCACCCTCCCAGTCGGTCCGCGATCTTCACCCGAATCCCCACCAGCTGTTTCCTATTTCACATGATCCCTATGACCCAACGCACCCCCATGATGACGCTTACCTCCTTCGCTCTTTTCATTTCACCTGCGCTGAGGTTTAGGTGAGTATTTATTTTTCATTTTCATGTTTTATTTTTAATTTTCATTTATGTGTTTTCAATTTTCTTTATGGTTTCAGTTCTTTGGTGGGGTATTTCTGTTATATTGTGGTCCTGTGCGACATGCGAGACATGTCGCGTTGTCGTGATAGGTTTGTGAGTCGATGCAGGACCCCACTACAATCAGCTTTAAATTTATAATTTATTAATTAATTGATATTTCATTAATTTTTAGTAAATGAGAAATATTATTAGATAATTAATTTTGGAATAATTAATTTATGTAAAAAAGAGCTATTTATTTTATACACAACAATTGAAATATTTTATTGGTGAATTGACACACAATAGTGAAAGAATGACATTTTGGCCTTTGAAAATAATTTATAGAATTTAATGTGTAGTTCTGGTTTGAGGATAAATGATTTCTTCAAATTCATGAGAAACTGTTTTGGTTCTCTTCAGAAATGAGGTTTTTATTTAAAGATAGTTAAGTCCCATTTGACACGTTGATAAAATAAATTATTTTGGAAAACATTCTTTGAGGTGACTCAAGGGTGATCCTTTAATGTAAGTTGATTGTGTGAGTTGTGTGTGATGTTTGTGCATCATGAAAGGTTACTTGATTGACCTTTTTGACTCCCTCATTTTATTACACGTGTTCACGTGAGAACCTGTCATAATATGTGAATCTTCTGGGAATGATTATTGCAGTAGTTTATATTTCACAACGGCTAGTGGCCCATAGTATATAGGTGTTTTGTTATTATTTCTATTGGATTGGGCACCTCAATCAGCCCATGTAGGGTGATGATCAAGATTTAGGGCATTATAACGTCATTGACTAGGGTATTCCTTCAAGATGCGTCACATGTATAGTATGTTTTGGATTGTTCACGAGATCATATGTTCGACCAATGTTTCCTTTAGTGTTTATTTGTATGTGGAGAAAGGTTGAGAGGTATAGTTTGGTTACTGGCCCATTGTGCCACTTGATCCATTAACCTTAGTGTTGGTTGTTTTTTATGTGTGGGGTTCTGTTTGGTTAACAACCAAAATTTGGGTTTTAAATTTTTTTGCAAAAATGGTTTTTTAAAAATCTAATGAAACTTCTCCTTTCAAAAAGTAATTTTTTTTTTAAATTAAAAAGGGAAATGGATTGTTATTTTTTTTAGAAATGAATGTGTGTGTGGAAACCCCATAATTTTTATAATTTAGTTTCAACCTGAAATTGGTAAATTGATTATTTAAAGGTATTGCCTTAGAAATATTTTTTGGGGAATGCCTGATGTGTTTTAATACTCACACCAATTATAAGTCCCCAGCCTTAAACCATACTTAATCTTGAGTAATTACAAGATTACACTTTGAGGATCTTTTCAGGTTTAGAGTTTTAGAGAATTAGATCATAAAACATGCATTACATTCCACATTTAAACAAAGTGGTAACATAAAGATATTATTCATTTTTTCCCATCAACGGAAACATATTTAAAATAATACATGGATTCTTTCTTGACACTTACTTGATACTATCATCGTATCATGTACCTTTCCCTTGACCTGTGGAAAACATTTCAAAAAAAAACTTGGGATGATCATAAAAAAGCTCAGTATGGGTTATAAAAATATGGAAAGGAAACATGAGTTCATATATACATAAGAATGAAATCATACTTTACCCATAAAACATAAGCACTTTAACATACCTCATCCAATCATGAATAAATCATAGAAATCATAAGACATAAAGGTAACTAGAGGCATTCATAACATTCATACATAGGGAGTAACCCTCTTGGTTATGTTTGGAATACCAATCACAGTATATTCCCTAAATCTCTTCGGAGAAACCTTAACGTTTCACTCCTTCACGTTATCCAATGCATTGGAGAGCTATATCGGGATCACCCGCCCTTAGTTTATCACGAAACCACCCGTCTTCATAATAATGCCCAAGAACCATAACATAATTGTATCACATAAAACATGCGTAAAGGAAACATAACATTTCAACATTTCAATCAAAAGATACCAATACAACACATTGATATAATAAAAACATTATGAAAACCATTTTCAATACCAAAATAAAAGAAAAGTAAAACATGGTATTTATTTTTCTTTTAAAAATAAGTTATGGCTTGTAGAGGAAGCCGAAAATCACATAATGGTCATGGCGGCGGAGAAGTCGTTGTCGCCGCATACGCACAACAAAAACATTCCCTTTTGTCATTTAGTAAATACTTTGTATAAAAAAGATTCCTTTTGAATAAACGTACAATTCAAAGGGGTTTATACACCGTATAAAACAAGGTTGTGTATAAAACAGAATATGCCTCAATGAAAGGAGATTGAGACGACGTCCCATACCTCCTGTCCGAATTGACTCGGTCATTCTTTAATCTCCTGAATAATAAACTTGAGTTAATATCTACTTGTTTAAGAACCTTTTCCAAGTTCATTATTCCTTTTATATCACTTATTTCCATGCCATGAACACTATGTAATTATTTAAGTTAATAACGGTTGTTTTAACGATCATTGGTACTTGAGTCAAAAATAAACCCTTTATAATTACAAGTTGTTCATGTATCCATTATATCCAGAATGGTATTCATGATGTAGATATCATATATATCATATATATCCAGTACATGCATGCATTTATAATATTATATATCATTTAGAGGTATGAAATGAAATGCACCGTTCATGGAGACGGTAAGCCGTACGTACGCATGAACGCTGCTTCCATTTCTATTTCGTATTTTATGAAATGGAATCATAATGATATAAAGGTATATTATTATTCCAGTGTAATATCATATATAATATCATAACTCCTTCCTTTATACGTCCCACATATGGTATTAACGAATCAAATCACTTTGAGGGGGCGGTAGTCCGCACTTCCTTAAATGAAGATATCGCATTTACCCATAATGGAAACCATAAAGGTATTCCCAAAATGAAAAATACAGATGATTAAGGAAAACTTAAACATATTATATATCATATAAAAATATAGTGTCATCTTAAGGGCCACCTTTGATGGTGTTAAAATAATTTTGAACAATCATCGTTTCGGGAGGCAGAAATTCGCCATCCACGGAAACAATATGTTCTTTAAGCATTAGATGTAGGTCTGTGTAAGTGTAGCTCAAATAATTCTTATAAAAAAACCTAGTATATTGAAGATACTGGAGTTGTTACAAAATAAATTAATAAAAAGAGTTTAGGGGGTTGGAGAAGCAAAATAAAACAAAAGGACTCAAGTGAAGACATTACCTTAAAATCGGGTTACTCCCTTTGGTTTGAGATGAAAGGCTTCCTTGGGAAGACTTCTGCCCAAAGTGAGGCTTCAATGAGTAATAGAGGGATTTGGAGAGACATAATGGGCAGGGTTTGGCTAATCCAAAGGCTTTGGAAGCGTGGGTAAGGTGGTAGAGGTGGGGTCCTTTTATAAGAGGAGAGGAGGGACACTCTTGGAAAGTAAAGAAATGTTCCTTTATTTTAAAATAAATTTCAGATTTAAAAGGTCCCAAATTGATATAATTCTAGGCTAAGGTGATAAGGGTTCTAAATATACCCATACAATAGGTTTTGGACATGTGTAGGTCATTAAGTTTACATTATCTATTCATTTTATTTAAATCCATTATTAATGAGGTAATCGCTGCATCATCATGATGTCATAAATAATTTAATATATTTAAAGTCTAAAAATTATAAAAAAAACTATCATGATGTAGGAAATCTTTTTAGATTTCTAATGAATATTTATAGTCAAAACTCTGACTTGTATAACCCCATGTAAAAATTATTTTAGTAAAACAACTCATGTTTGTGTCATTTTTACTTTTACATTAAATAAAAAGTTATTTATGTCATTTCCCAACCAAAGTGGCTCCATGGGGTCCCCAAGATGACCCATGGATTGTCTTTGTCGGCCATGAAATATTCAATAAGGGTAGGACATGTGAATAGGTCATTTTATATTATTAAAACATTATTCTTACCTTAAATTACACTAATTACCTCTAATCGCGATTAGAAACATAAAAGTTACTATTCACCAAAAAATTATTTTAATCCCATTGAACCACATTTTACTTCTTAATGACAATAATGTATGTTGGATTTTTGAAAATCAAATCACAGAAGTGGCAAAGTTTCATTTAAATGAAAAATTAGTTTCTTTAACTACCACTTAGTGGTTTCACTATTCATCAAAAATTGATGTTTTTCAGAAAAATACCAAAACATCACCCTATGATATATTTGATACTCTGAATTCAAAAATGATTTCTATTTTAAAAAATTCAAATCATATAAGTTACATTAATTAATTTAATAATTAATTCCCGATGTCATGACAAATATCGTGTTTTTATGAAACAATAAGTATCAAAAGATTGACACTAGTTTAAGTCCAATTTCAAAGAGAAATTGATTACAATGACCACCATTGGATTAAATGGTAAAAATATATTCTAATTTCAATATAAAACTAATTCAATAGATAATCTAATCATACAAATAAATTAGATTAAAAAGAGGATTTGAATTAAAATACAACATTTTTCACTATTCATTAAAAAATGAACTTTATCGGAAAAATACAAAAAATTCACACAAAGTAAATTTTGATGTCCCAATCATATAGAATAAGTTTATTTTGACAAACATAGCTTATAAAATTGTCAAAAGATATATTTATAAATGGTTTTCCATCAAAAGGCAGTAAAACAATCTTATAAAAATATTAGTGTATTCCATGCTTAAGATTGGATTTATTTTCATTTTAAGCCTCTAAAACACTATCTAATTCATTAATAGGCATAGATAAGAATTTCTATTATTCATTACATACTTAGGATGTTACATCCTTCCCCCCTTTAGAAAATTGTGTCCCCACAATTTATTTACTTATCGAATAAGTGGGGGTATTTATCCCTCCTCATATTTTCAGATTCCCATGTTTCCTCTTCTATCATGTGGGTTTTCCAAAAAACCTTTACCTGATTAATCACATTATTCCGTAACACTTGCTCCCTGTGGTCAAGAATCTGGGCTGGTTTTTCCTCATAAGATAGGTTCTCTTCCAGCTGAACTACATCTGGACTCAAAACATGAGATGGATCTGGCATGTACTTTCTCAGCATCGAAACATGAAAAAAATTGTGTACCTGAGATAAACTCGGTGGTAAATCCACCCGGTATGCAACTGATCCAACACTCTCAAGAATTTCATATGGTCCAATGAACCTTGGACTCACCTTTCCTTTCTTACCAAATCACATCACACTTTTCCATGGTGATACTTTGAGAAAAACATGATCACATACCTCAAAAGAGAGATCCTTCCTCCTATTGTCCGCATAACTCTTCTGTCTGCTCTGAGCTGTTCTCATGTGTTTCTGTATCAGCTGAACGTTTTCTTCCATCTCTTCTACCAATTCCGGTCCCATCAGCTCCCTTTCACCCACTTCATCCCAGAAAATTGGAGTTCGACACCGCTTCACATATAACGCCTCAAATGGTGCCATCTGTATACTAGAATGAAAACTATTATTATATGAAAATTCAACCAAAGAATGTTGTTGGTCCTAAATTCCGTGATAATCCATCGAACAAGCTCGTAGCATATCCTCCAAGGTCTGAATTGTTCGTTCTGACTGCCCATCTGATTGAGGATGAAAAGTTGTACGGAAATTTAATTCAGTACCCAACGACTTCTGAAGGTCTTTACAAAAGTTAGAAGTGAACCTGGGATCACGGTCATATACTCTGGAGAGAGGAACTCCATGTAGCCTGACTATCTCTTTATGATACAAACGGGAAAGTTGATCTAGGGAAAAAGTATCTCGTATAGTAAAGAAATGAGCAGATTTGGTCAAGAGATCAACAATAACCCAGATTGCATTATTACCTTGAGATGTCTTCAGTAATCCCACAAAAAAGTCCATGGATATATTCTCCCATTTACACTCTTGCACTGGTAAAGGCTGAAGCATCCCTTTCGGTAACTGCCACTCTACATTAACCTATTTACAAGTCAAACAATTCAAAGTAAAATCAGCAATATCTCTTTTCATTCCATCCCACCAGTAATACTCCCGCAGATCTCTATACATCTTAGTACTTCCAGGATGAACTGAAAACGGAGAACTATGAGCTTCACATAACAACTCTCTCTTCAACTGTGAATCACAAGGCACGCCCAATATCTTCCCAAATCTCAAAACACAATCATTATCAATGTTGAATTCATGCAACTTACCCTTCTGAACCAGATCTACCTTTTTCTGCAACTCACTGTCTTGCTTCTGTGCTTTCTTAATTCTATCTGATAGAGATGATCTCACTGATAACTGAAACAAAACAGAAGAACTTCATGCACCAACAACTTCTATGCCAAAGTTCATCAAATCCATAACCAAAGGATCACGTTCCAAATGCAACATTGTTAATGAAGCATTACTTTTTCGACTCAAAGAATCAACCACTTTATTTTCTTTTCCCGGATGGTAATGAATTGTACATTCATAATCCTTGATTAATTCTAGCCATCTCCTCTGTCACATTTCAATTATTTCTGAGTGAATATAAACTTTAAACTTTTTTCATCGGTATATATTTCACAGTTTACCAAAAAGATGCGAGCATGAGTTGGTTTCCCAACCCATGCCCCAAAAGTTTATTAAAAATGAAAATCCAACAGCAAGGTGAATACATGAGGTGCAATGTTTTTGCACCAACTGGAATTCAGATGATTACAAAATAAATGATAAACAAGAGAAAGCACCTGCCATCCATTTTGGGTTTGTTTTAACCAGCATCGTCCAAGCTCAATCCCTTCAGAGAGGCGTGCCTTAGTCTCCTGCCACCGCCGATGTTACAGCAGCTGCTTCACCAGAGAAATTCAGATCTGAAATTTCTGCACAATAAACAGGTATTGTATCGCATGAAACTCAAAATGCTATAATGAGTATTTCCCTTCATTCTAGGAATTCCAATCTGAAAATTCTGCACAAAAACCAGGTATTTGTATCTCATGAAACTAACAATGCTGCTAGTCCAGTAGGACTATAGGCATTCAAATCTGAAAATTCTGCACAAAAACCAGGTATTCATATCTCCTGAAACTTCAGCAGCACAAAAAAAAGCTGCTCTACACTAGATCAGCAGGTGCATCCGCAGCGATCCAACATAATGAGACAGCGCTATTCCCACCGAAGCTGAGAATAATCAAATTCAGGGTTCCGATCGAGCTCAAATTCCACCCTATCAAACATACGCTCCCTCGTAATGAGATAATCATCGACAGATATTTCTTTATTACAATATTTTCTATAAGATAACCTTGCTTGCTCCTCAATCCATGTGTAGAAATCCTCCTTGTATCCTTCCTTAATAACCCGAGTGCAATTTCTAAGCTTAACTCTATCCGCGCGATCCTCAATCCAAGAGTAGGAGTCCTCTTCTTCTGTGGAGGAGTCCCCTTCATTATGGGATTCCGGTGCAGAGGTACTCTTGCTGACAACCGGCTGTGCAGGAATGTTAATTTCCTCCACTCGAGGCCCTGACGATCTAGTAACAATGGTCCTCTCCAACTTGGAGTAATCAATTCGCTTTCGAGTCTTCTTAGGGTGATGAGTGATAAAACCATCAGGATCAACAATAGCTTTCTTACCTTTTTTGGCACTTGAGCGCAGGTATTCCTCCTCAATTCTATCCGCTTGCTCACTATCATGATGATTGGACTCACCAGGAACAGAATGCATCTCTTGTGCTTGCTCATTAGAGGTTGGAACAACTCCTGGGGTGTCAGTGCACATCTTAACTTCATTGACCATGTCCACAAAACCAGAAGGAGCAGAATTTTTGTCGCAAACCGGCTGTGCTGAACAGGATGCCGGAGGACCCTTAGAATTAGAAGGCTCAGTCTGTTCAGCATGAGGCCTATCCTTCTCAATCCAGACTAAATTCCCTTCATTCGGAAAGTGTTTCCCAAGTTTCTGACTATTCATGGGATCCTTCCCAGAACCACACTCGCTAAGAGAGTGGCCAATTTGCATACAATTGGAGCAGTAGCTCGGTAAAGATTCATAAACCACTTCCTGAAAAAAACCTACATCCCCATTCTGTATCCAAATAGCAGAGGGCAATTTCTGCGAAATATCAACCTCCACACACACGCGGGCAACCGAAGGCCTTGAGAGCTTCTGAGTCGCGGAATCCATCTTAATGGGATTGCCGATGAGCTTAGCAATCGGGAATAAAGCAATTTGCTTGAAAAGATGCATCGGCAAACCAGGAAATCCTATCCAAACAGGTGCAAGCGGTGATTCAGATAAGCAATCAAAAGAAGGAGACCATTGAAAGACCTTCATCGTGCAGCCACCAAAACTCCAAGAACCCCTAGACCAAAGCCGATAGAAATCGTTTGCAGAGGAAAGCCGAATAGCAATATGCATCGAGTTGAGCAGGCCGATTTCAAAATCAACAAATCCGATGGATTCGAATGATTTTCGTAGATAGATCAGAGAGGGACGACGCTTAAAAAATTTACCAACAAGAACAAATTGAAAATCAGAAGCAAGGAAATGGACCTCCGCCTGCGAGAAAGAGATGGCCGCGTGACCCCTATGCCGGAAGTGCTTCGGATGAAAGGATTCTGCACGAGGCGGAGATTCATCCGAAGATCGAATCTGCTCAGCTCCTGCAACCACATCTGCGAAGCTTCGCGTATCTCGTCTGCTTGCGTCGCCCTCGGTTCGCGTTCGGTGCCCTCGTTCGTCACCCTCTCTCTGCCGCTCCATCTATTTCACAGTTTACTCCATACAAATGATACCACCAAAATTTTAAAGCGAAAACAACAACAGTTAATTCCAAATCATTTGTAGGGTAATTTACCTCATGAGTTTTCAACTGTCATGACGCATAAGCAATTACCTGATCATTCTGCATTAGGACGCAACCAAGTCCTTTCAATGAAGCGTCACTGTATATAACAAACTCACCATTCCTGGAAGGAAGTGCCAAAACTGGAGCATTCACCAATCTTCTTTTCAATTCCTAAAAACAATCATCACATTCTTTTGTCCAGATAAACTTAACACCCTTCCGAGTTAGCTTAGTCCTTGTACTAGATAACCGTGAAAAATTTCTAACAAACCTTCGGTAATAGACTGCCAAACCAAGGAAACTATGAATCTCTGTTACATTTGTGGGTCTTGGCCATTCTTCAACAACCTTTTTTTTGCAGGATCAATGGTTATCCCATCTTTAGAAACAATGTGACCAAGGAAAGAAATTTATTGCAACAAAAACTCACAATTGATGAATTTACCATACAATTTCATTCCTTTCAAGGTTTTAAAAATGACCCTTAAATGTCTTTCATGCTCCTCTTTAATTTTTGAAAACACCAAAATATCATCAATGAAAACAACCACAAACTTATCCAAGAACTCATGGAAAATTCTATTCATTAAGTCCATGAATACAGTAGGTGAATTGGTTAGCCCAAAAGGCATTACTACAAATTCATAATGGCCATATCTTGTATGAAACGCAGTCTTCGGAACATCTGCTTCCTTTACCTTCAGCAGAAGGTACCCCGATCTCAGGTCAATCTTTGAAAAAAACTGAGCTCCCTGGAGCTGATCAAACAAATCATCGATATGAGGCAAAGGATATTTGTTCATAACAGTGACGTTATTCAAGGCTCTATAATCAATGCAAAGTCTCATAGAACCAACTTTCTTTTTAACTAATAAAACAGGAGCACCCCATGGTGATGTGCTAGGTCGAATGAAACCTTTCTCTAATAAATCATGTAATTGCTCCTTCAACTCTAAGAGTTCAATTTGAGCCATTCGATAAGGGGGTTTTGAAATTGTCTTAGCATCAGGAACTAAGTCTACAGTAAACTCAACTTCCCAATCTGGTATTATTCCAAGCAACTCATCAGGAAAAACATCAGGATACTCATTTACCATTGGAACATCAATAATCTGAACAGTTCCTTTATTTTCAATGACATGTGCAAGGTAACATTAATCTCCATCTTTTACAAGTTTCTCATCCTCTTGATATGTTATCAACAGTAAGGGTTTATTATTGTACAAAAACTGAAATTCTTTCTGAAAAGAAACTTATTTAGCTCTACAGTCAATCTTAGCATGGTAAATAGAGAGACAATCCATACCCAGGATAACATAAAACTCTACTAGAGGTAAAATAATAAGGTTTGCAAGTAGGTTCTTTCCACGGATAAGGATATGAAGATTCTTATAAATTCCTTTTTCCTCAACATTTCCCCCAGCTGTTTTTACCAAAAGTTCAGGAGTTATTTCTTGGTATTCCCATTTTACTAGAAACGGTTTCAGAGATGAAAGAATGTGTAGACCCTGAATCAAACAACACACTTGCATAATCTGAAAAAAAACAAACAAGGTTCCTGATACAACTTCATTTGATGACCCGACATCTGCTGAAGTAGTTTCAAAGTATTTCACCACCCATTTTTTCTTGTAGTCTAACTGCTTCTCATCACCCAAGCTCTTTGTCAGACACTCGTTTGCATAGTGACCCATCTCATTGCACTTAAAACATTTCACTAAATGTAAATAAAATTTGGTGTTACCATAAACCTGATCTTTTTCAATGCAATCAAGAGCCTTATGTCCCATCTTACCACATCGGTAGAACTATCCAGAATTCAGAAGACATTCCCCAGCATGCCTTTTCCCACATTTATCACAAACTGGAAAGTTAGTTTTCTTACCATCAGACCTTTTTGAAAAATTCTTTCATTTCTCCTGCCACCTCAGTCTCTTCTTCTACTGGTTGTTATAGAACACTTGGTCATCGGCAAACTCCATTTCCACCTTCACAGCACATCGAACAAGATTTTCATAACTTTTAAACTCACGAGAAGCTAATGCCCTCTGATATTTTGGCTTTAATCCTGAGTAAAAACGATTGATTTTACTATCAAGGTCTTGGATAAAATCTGGAGCATATCTTGCCAATCGAGTGAACCTTTCTTCATAGGCAGCCACTGAGTCTTCCTCTTGCCTCAATTCCAAGAATTTCTTTTCCATCCTAAGTTGAACATCCTTAGGAAAGTACTTTTCAAGAAACATACCTTTGAATTCATCCCAGTCGAGAGCGTCAATCTCATCAGCATCCCTGATATTTTTAACCATCGACCACCACTGATCTGCTTCACCCTCCAAACGGTAAATAGCAAGACTAACCTTTTGATTTTCTGAACACCCCATGACATCGAAAATCTTCTCTGGTGCATTAATCCACCCTTCAGCTTGCACAGGGTCAGATGATCCTCTGAATGATGGGGGATGTTGCCTCATGAAATGTTCCACCACTGACATGTTTCTCTGCGATTGATCTGGATGATCTCATGCATGGATACCACCACCATTTATCGCTTGAGTCAACTGCGCCATTACTGCAATAAACAGTTCAGTTCAAATTCCGAACATCTTAGGATGCTAATTCTGAAGGTTATTTCCTTCTATATACCTTCCTAGCACTGCATCCCTGTTTCCTCTGCAGAAAACCATTCTGAACAAACATTTCTTAGATGAAGCAACATGGTAATATTCAAATGCTATATAATTTCAAAAAAAAATATTTTTGGATAACCATTTAATAGAATTCTAACTCCTAAAGTTATTTAAACCGACCTCTGATACCAACTATAAGGACCCAGCCTTAAACCATACCTAATCTTGAGTTATTACAAGATTACACATTGATGATCTTTTCAGGATTAGAGTTTTAGAGAATTAGATCATAAATCTTGAATTACATTCCACATTTAAAAAAAAGTGGTTACATAAAGATAGTATTCATTTTTTCCCCATCAATGGAAACATATTTATAATAAAACATGGATTCTTTCTTGAAACTTCCTTGACACTATCATCATATCATGTACCTTTCCCATGACCTGTGAAAAACATTTCAAAAAACATGGGATGAGCATAAAAAAGCTCAGTATGGGTTATAAAAATATGGAAAGGAAACAAGAGTTCATATATACATAAGAATGAAATCATACTTTACCCATAAAACATAAGCACTTTAACATACCTCATCAAATCATGAATAAATCATAGAAATCATAAGACAAAAAGGTAACTTGAGGCATTCATAACATTCATACATAGGGAGTAACCCTCTTGGTTATGTTTGGAATACCCATCACAGTATATTCCATAAATCTATTCGGAGAAACCTTAACGTTTCACTCCTTCATGTTGCCCAATGCACTGGAGAGCTATATCGGGCTCACCCACCCTTAGTTTATAACGGAACCACCCGTCTTCATAATAATGCCCAATAACCATAACATAATTGTACCACATAAAACATGCATAAAGGAAACATAACATTTCCACATTCCAATCACAAGATATCAATAGAACACATTGATATAATAAAAACATTATGAAAACCATTTTCAATACCAGAATAAAAGAAAAGTAAAACATGGTATTTATTTTTCTTTTAAAAAGAAGGTATGTCTTATAGAGGAATCCAAAACTCAAATAATGCTCACGACAGAGGAGAAGTCGTTGTCGCCACATACGTACAACAAAAACATTCCCTTTTGTCGTTTAGTAAACGCTTCATATAAAAAAGATTCCTTTTGAATGAACATAAAAGTCATATGGGTTTATACACCGTATAAAAGAAGGTTGTGTATAAAACAGAATATGCCTCAATGAATGGAGATTGAGACGAAGTCCCATTCCTCGGGTCCGACTTGACTCAGTCATTCTTTAACCTCCTGAATAATAAACTTGAGTTAATTTCTACTTGTTTAAGAACCATTTACAATTTCATTATTCCTTTTATATCACTTATTTCCATGTCATGAACACTATGTAATTATTTAAGTTAATATTGGTCGTTTTAACGATCATTAGTACTTGAGTAAAAAATAAACCTTTTATAATTACAAGTTTTTCATGTATCCATTATATCCAGAATGGTATTCATGATGTAGATATCATATATATCATATATATCCAGTACATGCATGCATTTATAATATTATATAACATTTAGAGGTAAGAAATGAAATGCACTGTTCATGGAGACGGTAAGCCATATGTACGCATGAACGCTGCTTCCATTTCTATTTAGTATTTTATGAAATGGAATCATAATGATCTAAAAGTATATTATAATTCCAGTGTAATATCATATATAATATCAAAACTCCATCCTATATACGTCCCACATATGGTATTAACGAATCAAATCACTTTGAGGGGGCGGTAGTCCACACTTCCTTAAATGAAGATATCGCGTTTACCCATAATGGAAACCATAATGGTATGACCATAATGAGAAATAACGAAGCTTAAGGAAAACATAAACATATTATATATCATATATAAATATAGTTTCATCTTAATGGCCACCTTTGAAGGTGTTAAAAGAATGTTGAACAATCATCGTTTCGGGAGGCAGAAATTCGCCATCCACGGAAACAGTATGATCTTTAACCATTAGATGCAGGTGTGTTTAAGTGTAGCTCGAATCCTTCTTATAAGAACATTATAGTATATTGAGGATACTAGAGTTGTTACAAAAGAAATTAATAAAAAGATTTTAGGGGGTTGGAGAAGAAAAATAAAACAAAATGACTCAAGTGAAGACATTACCTTAAAATCGGGTAACTCCCTTTGGTTTGAGCTCAAAGGCTTCCTTGGGAAGACTTCTGCCCAAAGTGAGGCTTAAAGGAGTAAGAGAGGGATGTGGAGAGACAAAATGGGCATGGGTTGGATGATCCAAAGGCTTTGGAAGTGTGGGTAAGGTGGTAGATGTGGGGGCCTTTTATAAGAGGAGAGGAGGGGCACTCTTGGAAAGTAAAGAAATGTTCGCTTATTTTAAAATGAGTTTCAGATTTAAAAGGTCCCACATTGATATAATTCGAGGGTATGGTGATAAGGTTTCGAAATATACCCATACAATAGGTTTTTGACATGTGCAGGTCATAGATTTTACATTATCTTTTCATTTTATTTAAATCCTTTATTAATGAGGTAATTGCTGCATCATCATGATGTCATAAATAATTTAATATATCTAAAGTCTAAAAATTATAAATAAATATCATGATGTAGGGAATTATTTTAGGCTTATAATGAATATTTATAGTCAAAAATCTGACTTGTATATCGCCATGTAAAAATTGTTTTAGTAAAACAAATCATGTTTGTGTCATTTTTACTTTTACATTAAATAATAAGTTATTTATGTCATTTCCCAACCAAAGTGGCTCTATGGGGTCCCCAAGATGACCCATGGATTTTCTTGGTCGTCCATGACACATCCAATATGGGTAGGACATGTTTATAGGTCATTTTATATTATTAAAACATTATTCTTACCTTAAATTACACTAATTACCTCTAATCGTGATTAAAAACATAAAAGTTACTATTCACCAAAAAATTATTTTAATTCCATTGAACCACATTTTAATTCTTAATGACAACCATTTATGTCGGATTTTTGAAAATCAAATCACAGAAGTGGCAAAGTTTCATTTAAACGAAAAATAAGTTTCTTTAACTACCACTTAGTGGTTTCACTATTCATCAAAAATTGATGTTTTTCAGAAAAATACCAAAACATCACCCTAATCTATATTTGATATTCTGAATTCAAAAATTATGTCTATTTTACAAAATTCAAATCATATAAGTTACATTAATTAATTTAATAATTAATTCCTGCTGTTATGACAAATAGCCTGTTTTTATGAAACAATAAGTATCAAAAGATTGACACCAGTTTAAGTCCAATTTCCAAGTGAAATTGATTCCAATGACCACCATTGGATTAAATTGTAAAAATATATTCTAATTTCACTTCAAAACAAATTCAAAAGATAATCTAATCATATTAATAAATTAGATTAAAAAGAGGTTTTGAATTAAAATACATCATTTTTCACTATTCATTAAAAAATGAACTTTATCGGAAAAATACCAAAAATTCACACAAAGTAAATTTTGATGTCCCAATCATAAAGAATAAGTTTATTTTGACAAACATAGCATATAAAATTGTCAAAAGATAGATTTAAAAATGGTTTTCCATCAAAAGGCAGTAAAACAATCTTTTAAAAATATTAGTGTATTCCATGCTTAAGATTGGATTTATTTTCATTTTAAGCATCTAAAACACTATCTAATTCATTAATATACATAGATAAAAATATCTATTATTAATTAATTACTTGGGATGTTACACCTATAGTGTTATCTATTTTTAGTTTTGATATAATATTGACTCGAGTTTTCTTATCGTGGGTGATTTTTGGTTGTGAATTGTTGAGAGAATCTCGGAGTCACGAATAGTTTTGGTTAAGGGAAGGTCTGTTGGTTGTTGTTGGTCATTCATTCTTTTCATGCTGTTTATTTACATCACATTTTTCTACTTTTCCACTGTTGTATTTATATTGACTAGGAGAAATCATTCTCAATTGTACTCTATTAATGCCATGGTGCCTGTCACCGGCCTAGGAGGATCAGGATCACCTCTCAGGCCATGTCACAGACCGTATCGAGTGATCAGTTCAGGGGTGACCCAGGTTGGTTCTTGAGAAAATGGTATTAAAGGGAGGTTGGATCTTGAGCAGACCTTGTCTTTCAGAGCGCCCATTTTTACTTTGGGTTGTCATGGTAGAAGGAGTAGGAATGTCGGGACTTGATGTGTAGTAACATGAAGGACTTCATGAACCCTTACTCATTTCAATACTTCGGTTACCATGGGATGGTTGATTGGTTGATGCCATTTTGATTCTAAAGGATTTTTTGGTATTGGGAAATGAAATGGGAGTTATCCAAGTGACCTTCATGAGGTCACAGGGTTCGACAAGACATGTGGAGCTGGGGACTTCACCCTAGAATGATCTAAGTGACGATGGTGTGACTGGCGTATGGTTGTCAACCATATGAATGAGTCACCCAATATCAATAGTTTCCCCCCTAGTTAATCGTTTGGGTTTTCCTTCATTCTAAAAATTTCATTATAATGTATTATTTTTTAAATTGTGAAAGGTTGAATTTAAAATGGTAATGACAATGTTTGACCCATCTTCTTGTTTTCTTTCTTGGTTTTAGTCCCCATGAAGGTTCGATGGTCACCTAAGGTGCAGCTTCTGATGGTGCATCCTTATAAAATCATCTAGTTGATCATCCGATGGATTACATCCTTGAGTTTTGGAAGCTGAATCCTCCCCTATTGTTGGGAAAGAAGATCTTCTTGAGGTAGAGGAGTGGTTGTGGAAGATTGAGAGAAGCTTATGTTCTCATGCCCCTCCTGAGTCATTGAAGGAGAAGTTGGCTACCGTTATGATTTAAGTTCCCACCTAAAAGTGGTGGATGTCTAGGTCACAAAGAAAGCCTTGGCAATATCACACTTGGGAGTTCTTCAAGTAGTCATTAATCCAATAATACTTCTCTATGGTTACAAATGTGAACAAGAGGATGGAGTTGTGCGGTCTTTAGAAAGGTGTTTGATCGGTTTTGCAATTCTATAATAGTTTCCTATACTTCGATCTGTATGAACAGAGGTATGTTGGAAATCATCTTGTAAAAGATCGGTATCTTGAGCTTGGATTACGTCATGAGCTGTAGTTAAAGGTGGAAGATTTCAACGTAATCACCTTCCCTGACATGGCGAGACAAGCTTTCCTCACCAATGCTGTGTTAGCAGGTGGACTTGAGGTGGAAAATCCTCCTCTTGCCCTGGAAATTAGTGAAGAAGATAGTGATAAGAATAATGGGAAGCGGCCTAATGCTGGTGATACTAGTAGAGGAATTAAGAGGCCTTCATACCTTGAGTCATCTTCCTCACTGGGCAATGCTTGATATGTCACCAGTGTGGTAAGTGGGGGCATAAGAGGCCGATATGCCTGAATGATCCATGACCATGACACACCTTTGGGAGCCTAGATCACATGTTGTGATTCTATCAAGGTTTTTCCAAGAAGCACGTTGAAGAAAAACCTGGCTCGTTGAAGGTCACCTCATCCTGTCAGCAGAAGTTGGGTGATGTTTGGGGATCAATTTGCAGTTTTTCACATTGTAGTGATCCTTGGCTGTAGTTGTCGTCTCTTGTAGAATTCTATAGTGTTGCTTTACTTTTATTTGTAAGAATATTTATTATCGAACCTCTTTGAAACCTTTTTTCTTATGGATGTGAATTTGGTAAAATTATTGTTCGTGTGTTATGATTGATAATTTTTTAAGACTTATCGCGAGGCAGGATATGATTCAATCATCAGTGCTCCAACCATAGGTCCCAGATTGAAGCTGGCGTGGAGTCAAGAGAACCCCAATGGGGTAAAAAGAGATTGGTATAATCTCTGTCTTTAGTGTGGTTTGGTTTGTGTTCTTCTGATGGAGTGAATTTGTTAGTTTAGTGGGAACGGTAGTTTTGATGCTCAATCAATAGGGCCCTTCCCTTATCCCCCTCGTGGTGAGGGTTTTTTTTGTAGTCCCTATATAAGTTTTTCATGTTTAGTTAATCTTGTCAGACCTTAGGGTGGGAAGACCCATCGCATGTCTCGTTGAATTCAGTTTTCCATGTTTCCTATGATGGGGAGTCCGTTCGCGCCTCCCCATGTCAGTATCAGAGTTTCGTTTTGGTTATTTTATTTTTTAAAGTGTTTGTGTTTTGAGGATATGTTGCATGTCATGGGAGTTCGTGGTTTGGATGGATAGTTCAACTTGAGGAACATAGAAATTTGGCAGTGAGTGAAACTTAAGGAGTTACATCATTGGGTCTTGATTTTGTTATGGATTTCTGGGGGCAGAAATCATTATTGTGGGGAGAATTGTCACAACCCGACTTGTCTTATTATTATTTTAATATTTGTAATTAGATTTTTGTGTTGGGTTTTAGACCAGTTCGTAGGGACCACATGGTTAGCATAGACCATACTAATAGACCAAGCACTGCTGGGATAGCTTCTGGATCGGACAAAAGTTCCCGCTCGGTTCGTGGAAAGTCGCTAGATGCGAGTGCGGACCGTGTAGTTGTGTTATTCAAAAAAAATATTATTTATAAAATGAAATTATTTTTATTAGTAATTACCAATACGGTTATTAAAATTATTAATGACACTTTTTATATAAAAACTACAATTTTAAAATTTATTATTTTGATCATTATGATTACTAGTATTATTTATGATTATTATTATTTTTTATTAAATATATTTTATTAATAAATGAATTTTTTATCAATATAATATTTTTAGTAAAGTTATTAATATTATTATTATTATTTTCAGTATTAATAATAATAATAATATTATTATTATATAATAATAATAATAATAATAATAATAATTATTATTCCTATCATTATTATTTTATTATGGTTTATTTTATTTTATTTTATTTTATCTAATCTTCATTTTTCATTCTTTTTTTTCTTTTTTTTCTATTTCCTCTATTCCACATGGTTTTCCCCTTTCTCCTATCCCCATCACAACACACGTCCCACCCTCCTTCTCCCTGTTGCAGTCCAGCAACACTACACCTGACTCCCCTTCCCTTCCACGCACCTACGACAGCACCCCCACCCGCACAACACAGACCCTCCTGCCATGCATCTAGAGCCGCAACACCCGTTGTAGTGCCCATTAGCCCACTTCCAGCCATCTGTGTGAGCCGTGCCTCTACCTAGCATATTCCCTTCTCTCACTCTCCTCCTTCCAACCACCGCGCAACCCTCCAAAGCACCCCAGCACCCGTCAATCCCACCTAGATCCCTCTCACCGGCCTCGCACACCAGGAATGGCTAACCTCTCACCCTTGTAGTGGCACCTGCCAACAGCTTCCCACCAACCCCGACACGCTACCCCACTCCCCTGCACATTGTGCTGCTAGCGCGTAACACCCCATCCTGACACCCCGGTTCCCATCTAGCTCACCTGCACCCTACACATCATGCTATTGCTTTTACTGCACAGTGTCACACGCCCGCCCCCCAGGATCTCCTGCACTGCACCAACCTCTCTAACACATGAATGCCTCCCACACCCTTCCCTGTTTCATTTGGCCAACATCCGAACAAGTTGTCGCCCTATTTTACCATACCATAGACTCATTGTTCATATGACCCCTCCTTGATGATCGACCATCCAGAAAACCCCTACCACACAGTCGTCGTCCAGCAGCGCCTCCTGTGCCTTTGACCAGTTCTGGCCGTAGGTGCACCTCCATTTTTCTTGCGAGAAGGCCCCCGGCATCGTCCCCTTTTCTTGTTTCGGGTGGCCGGCAGTGGCACAACGCCCCTGCGTCATCCAGCTAGTAGCGACATGACACCCTGACACTCTCCCCCTTTGTTGCAACAGTTGCACGCCGTCCAGTCAGACCCGCCCGTGAAACATGCACACTTCCAGCCAACGTGCCTCTAGTCCGACTAACACGCGCCCTCCTAGTCGATCCATTCTCTTCATTGGCATCCTCTCCAGCCGGTTCCTCTTTTTCACGATCCATTTGATTGATCACACTCCCACTCTTGCTCTTTCCTCATTCACTCATTTTATTTGTCCTACACTGAGGTTTAGATGAGGTTTGATTTATCTTCTGATTGATTTATTTTAAATTTTTGTTTATTTCTTTTCAGTTATCGTTATGGTTGCAACGATTTGGTGAGGTATTTCTGTGATACTACGGTTTTCATATTTCCATGAAAGTGCGCCATACGAGGCGTGTCACGTCGTCGTGATTGGTTTGCGAGTCGAGGTATGCCCCCCACTGTATTCTCCTTAAAATTCAGAATTTATTAATTACTTGATATTTCGTTAATTTTCATTAAATTAGAAATAGTATTAGATAAATAATTTTGGAATTATTACTCAATGTAAAAAATATTGTTTTATATAATACACGACACTTGAAATATTTTCTTTGTGAATTGACGCACAATAGTGAAAGAATACCCATTTGTCCATTGAACATAATTTATGAAATTTCTAGTGTAGTTATGGTTTGATGGTAAATGATTTCATCTGATGTGTGAGCAAGTGTTTTGGTTCTCCTGAGAAATGAGGTTTTTCTTTAATGTTGGTTAAGGGCTGTTTGGCACTTTGATAAAATAAATTATTTTAGAAAACATTTTTTGAGGTGACTAAGGGGTGACCATTTTGTTTTTGTTGGTTAAGTGAGTTTTGTTTAATATTTTTACATCGTGACTCGTTACTTTATTGAATTTGTTGACCCCCACCCCGCCACCCTTTTTTATTTCACGCGTTCACATAAAAAAGTAGCATAGTATGTGAATCGTATGAGAACAATTGCTGCACTAGTTTAGATTATGCACTGTCTAGTGGCCCATAACAGAGCGGTTTTTTGTTATTATTTCTCTAGGATTGGGACCATTGATCAGTCGAGGAAGGGAAAACATCGGGCATTAGGGTGTTATGACATCATTGATTAGGGAATTTTTTCAGGATGATTCACATGTATATTATGTTCTAGATTGTTCACGAGCTCCTTGGTTCGACCCATGTTTCCTTTTGTGTTTATTTGAATGTGGTGGAAGATTGAGAGGTCTAGTTTAGTTTTTGGCCCTTTTTTTCTACTTGATCCATTTCCCTTAGTCTGTGTTGTGTGTTATGTGTGGGTTCCCTCTTGGCTAACAAGTAATATTTTGGTTTTTAAATTGTTTGTGAATTTTTTTTTAATTAAATCCACCTTCTCATTTCAAACATTAAACATGTTTTTAAATTAAAAAGGGCAATGGGTTGTTATTTATTTTAAAAATGAAATTGTGTGTGGCTTCCCCATATTTTATATATTTTATTTCACACCTGAAATTATTAAATTCATTAATTAAAGGTAGTTCATTGGGAATAGTTTATTGGGCATGCATACTGAGTTTTAATACTCAAGCCTATAGTGTTTTCCTGTTTTGAGTTTTGTTTTGGGTTTGAATCGAGTTTTCTCACCGTGGGTGAGAGATGGATGTGGGTTAGAGAGCAACTCTTGGAGTCATGAGGATATTTGGTTGTGTCTTGGTAAGTTGGTTGTTATTGTTCTCTCATTCGTTTCATGTTGTTTATTTACTTTTCGTTATTATACATTCCACTGCTTTATTTATTTTCACTAGGAAAAATCATTCACAATTTTCGTCTATTGATGCCCTGACACTTATCGCCAGCCCGGGAGGATCGGGAAAGCCTCTCGGGCCATGTCATAGACCAGCTCTAGTGATCAGTTCAGGGTCCACCTGGGTTGGTTTGTGACATTAAAAAATATGTGATGAATGATATGTTTAAATTATAGGATATGGGTTATGTGACGTCCAAGCCAATTTTGGAGAACGAAATAATATATATTCATTTATATTTCCCATATATACTCATATAATTGGTTATTTATGATTTATTTTTATAATATATACATACATAAAGTGTCATGGAAACAATATTTATTTGAAAAATGGGCTATATGATATTTCTTATTTTTTATGATGTATTTGTTGAATTTGGGTATGAAGATGCATGTGTTTAGTGGATATCAAATCAGATCCATTTATATCATAAGTAGATTTGATTATTTTCTAAATGGATCCCCCACAAAGCAATTATTTATTATATAATTCATAGTTGTTGAAAATGATATAATGTCCCATAGGATCACTCACATTGGTTAATTAAAAGAGGAAACATTTTATTCCAATTTTATTTTATAAAACATTGAGATAATAATGACAGATTATTGAAAATGAGTTTTATAAGATATCAAAAATGTGGTTTTGATATGTTTTCATATGTTTTTAAAAGTTGGGTGAGATAATTTAAAAAATAAAATAAGTATATATGTTTTTACTATAAGGGAGATATTAAAATAAAACATGAAATTAAATTATGTACCCTGATATAGAACTATAGACCACAACTTGGTATGTTTTAGAGTGAACTATGTAATATTGAAGGTTACTATACCATGTTTTTATGCATAGTAGTGAATCGTTTATATAATAAAACATATCGAATATTGTTTCTTCCCCATAAGTATTCATGATCATTTCTAACATAATTAGATGATATTTATGGTGTTTTTAATTTCAAAATTGTGTGTTTAAATAGTTAAAAACTTTATGGTTGGATAAGGTACATGTTAATTTTTTGATTTTTTATTATATCAAATCATTTAAAAAATATAGGAATTACATGAGTTTAATTGGAGTCATTATTATGTTGTCCATGATTACTGATTTTTTTGATGAAGTAATAATTAGGAAATTTATAATAAAATACAATACAAAAGTATATTTTTTCCTTTTCTTCCTTTATTTACAACATTCTATTAGGTTGTAGATAAAATAAAAATCATATCAAATAATTATGTAATTCATAAAATGAAGGATTCTTTTATATGTGGGAGTATTTTTATTATCATTGTGGGGTTATAATCAATCTCATGGGAAATAGATTGAATGGATCAAATTAATATAATATAATGGTAGGTTATTATGTTTTATTAAAATCCAAAAAATAGAGTGTTCTTTTGAAAAATTGGTTCTACTAATTATTTTATACTATATTTTGATAGATATTTTCCTTATTAGAACACAACAATTTTACCTTGAGTGTGTATCCTACGTGGGTTATATTTATTATCAATCATAAAACAAAATAAAAGGATTCTCACAAGTTGATATAATTTTTTTTCCATATGTTTAATAATTCATAAAATTGATTTTATATAGTTTATAATGAATAAGGATGAGAAATTGAATATTTGTGTATTTTTGATAAAAATTGTGGTTGTAAGTAAACATATAGTGCCTTTTTTGTGAAATTTTATAGATAAGTATTAACATAAAAATAGGATATAGTTATATTAAATCATTTTTCATTCTAGTAGTTGGGATCTTATGATGATTTCATCTATTAAAAATGATGAAAACACATTATTTTTTATGTGATTGTGAATTATTAATTTTTGAATGAGTTTCAATTTGCAAACTTGATTTGAGAAGAATTTCATGTTATATGTCATGTAAAATAATTTTTTTTATGAATTATTGACAAGTCAAATGAACCATAATGTGCACTATTTGGTAATATTTTAGAGTTAAATAAAATAATAGCATGTTATTAAAAACACATGATATATTTTTAGTTTGGGTGGTTTTAAAATATTATTATAATTAATTGTTCCAAATTACTAACAAATAGTAATTTGTAAGAGTAACATTCCATGTATTTTTTAAATATCTAATATATATTTTTATTTTAGATTTACCAAAACTCCATAGAATATAAACATACTGATAAAAAGATGAAGTATAAAGGAATGTAGATCAACTAATAAAGTGGGGAGAGAGAATATAAATAATTATTTTTAATGGTGTGGGTTGTATCGATATTATAATGAATGATGGTTGATTTTATTTTTTGATTGATTTTTCTTTTAATAGAGTGATGTATTGTATGGTTTTATTAAATTTTCAATGTTTTTTCATTGATGTTTTTAATAAGTTCTCTCTAGTTTAAAAATTAATTATTAATGTTTTATGTTTAGAAGTAAAGACTCATTAGATGGTGATAATTTTAGTGAGAATATGAATAGTTATTAGAATATTTTTTTTATTGTTTTACATTACATTATCCATATAAATTTGAAAAATATCTTGATATGTCTGCAGAATAAAGTTTTAATGAGTATAAGATTATACTATGCTTATTTCTATTCACTAGATTAACATTGAGGATGGTGTGGTTATGGGTAATCAAAGTCAAGTCAAGGATATAATAATTCATTTAGATTAGTGAAGATTTTCAATTATAAAATAATATATATTTATTCATTCATTATAATTATTAATTAAGGATGATAAAATTATTTTCAAGTTAATCTAATTGATTGATGGAAGTTATGTGAATTATCATGAAATTTGTGAAGAGAATTACATTTTATAATGAAAACCCTCAATAAATCCTTATTTGAATATTCTAAAATGAGGAATTACAATATAATAAAGTTCTCAAGACTATTCCATAATAATATATTTTTATTCCTTCCATAAATAATCATTATTATTAGTGTAATATCAATCATTACTCGCCATGAAAAATCCATCCATATCATGTGGTGAACCATGTAATAATGGTAGTGTGATCATTGTTGTTTTTTATTTTTTTCCTTTATTTATATGTGGTTCTAAATGATATTGTTAGTTAAATGTATATATAAATTAATTACAAGTCATAAATAAATAAGAAGAAATATTTGAAAAAAATCAGTCAATACTGGATTACTTATTCATGTACCCTTAATAGATCCCCATAATACTAGGGCTCTATAATTGGGGTAATAAACAAACATTCCTTATTAATTTACTCAAAATAAATTTATATATCTTTATTTTCAATTAAATTTTGAGTTTTAGGTTTCATCTTTAACCTATATATGGAAATGTGTTATTAATTTTTTTAACATCAAACTTTATTTCATTACATTATTAAGAAAATATATCACTGTTAAGAGTTGTATGATATTCTTATTTTATATTTTTACATATATAAAATATGAAGTTAAAAAAATATGACGTATTTATATGTTATTCTAATGAAAAACATATGGAGAATGCGGAACTAAATATATCTAGATGTGAATAACTGAGATGAATATAATTTCCATGATAAATAAGATTATTCTAAAAAAATAAATACAGTAATTTGTCATAACATATAGGATACGGACAATAAGAAATATATATTTTCATGTTAGAATTTTTTTAATAAATCAATAATTAAAGATGATATTGACACCCAAAAGATCGTAAAAATACCATTTATTGATATAGGATGAGTAGGTGAATGAAATGTTGTATATGAAATTATAATTATACTAATAAAAGAGGCATAGCCATGGGTTCAAATATATCAAAGTAACTGCTGTTAAATTATTATTAAAACTATTTATATAAATGAATATTCAGTTTTTATTCATAAAAAACAATGAAAAATAAATTATTTAACAGAAATAGAAACATAATATTTGAAATCAAAAGGAAAAAATTTAAAGAGAAGAAAAATAGAGTTTGATTGATAATATTTGAAAATAATGAAAAATATCAATACACTAAAACAAGCATGATTGGTTAGTAAACGATTAAAATATTATAGTGGGAGTTGGAAAACATAAACCTATAATTAGAAACTTCTATTTCTGAAGAATAAATTTAAGTGGATGATAATGTCCAAAAATATAAGAGTATTGAACAAAATATGATAGTAAATGAGTGATAGATCGATCAGTTGACACATTATTTATCAGAGTATCAATAAAAAATATTTTAAACATTATAATGTGAAAATTTTATTTTATGTAAAGCCTTGGTAAAAAAATCATAGAGCTAGTGCGTTGTTTTGTTATATTGTAATGATTACATGGAATAAAATCCTTATAGAACGATCAGTTTACAATGATTTTAAAGTCATATTATATAGGTGATACCCCTAAAAAATTCATAAATATAAAATAAAAACATGATACATAATAAAATGAAATAAACGACATCCTTGAAATCTAATTCAATGACTTATTCATCCAAACATAGGGAAAGGAAAGGTAATATGAGACAGCTCAAATACTCAGTAAGGGTATGTAAAGTGAATGAAATAATTATTCAATAGGAATTGATTAAAATGGAAAGTAATATAACTAATAAAACATTCCATTAGAATAACTAAATAAGGAAAAATCATAATGTCAAAGTAATGAACAGAAACACATCCCATCTTGTCTATAAAATGAGAATAAACAATATCCATCGAAATGTCATTGAAAAATCTCATGGATATATAATAATTATATTTATATGATGTAAATGATAAATTATTGGACACCATGTTTCCTAGTTACATGGATCCAAAAACGTCATGACCTTTCAGCATACCATTTATCTATATGGTAAAAACACAACTATTTTGCAAAATTATTTCATCTAATTATACTATTAATGCATCAAGGGGATATCTATAACTAGGCCCCACCCATTTCATACCTATAAAAATAATTCTGTATATAAAATATTAAATTTAAATAAATAATTCCTTATCAAATATCTTTTTCGAAATAAGGATACATATTTTTCAATTATTCCTTAGTCAAATAACTGTCAATGTAAACATCGTATTTAAAAGGATATATGGATTAGAAAATTATAATATCCATAAAATTAAAATATTTATATTAAAGGATATTTATTATGAAAATTATTATCCTAATGTGATTATTTGATGATAATTTTAACAATCAAAAATGGAAGTGAGATTCCAAGGATAATGATTAAGAACATTCTTGAGGAAAATAATATTTAAACATTTCAAAGTATCTCATACATCTTTGAAAAGTTTAAATAATAATCCCCATAAATAAATATAATAAACATATAGTATCATGAGATTAATTAGATTCCTGATATAAATTTCCAAATCTATGTATAAACAATACATAAAATTGAATTGGTGCATAACTACAAATACATCACAATGGAATGTATATAGAGAAGAAATTCCATTCATTAACCTTTCTTTTTGTTAAAGGGTATTTATCCCCCTGTATAGTTTTTTAAGATATGTTAATAATATATACCAAAAAAATAATCATATTTATAATATAATATATTTATTCTATGAATACTTCATTACCCATTTGTTAACACAGTTTCATTATTTTCAGTATTTTCGGTGTTAATTTCCTATTTCTCTGAAGTATGATTTGAATTTTAATTTGTTGATCCTATTAATTGAAAAATAATTTAATAATATCATTAATTTATTTAAATTCATCACACATATATTTATAATAATCCCTATTTGTTGTAGATAATAAATAAATAGAATCGTTCATGGAGACAGTATGGAGTACGTACTCATGGACGCTACTTCTATTTTCATTGTTTTATTAAAAAATGAAATGTAAATGATATATGTGTATATTATAATTATATTATCCTAAATATCTCAATATTTGACATAGTTTTATTCAAATAATCCTTAATACATACCATTTATAGAATCAACGAATGCACGTCACTTTAAGGTGGTGATATTCAACAATTCCACAAACAATCTTATCTTATTCGAACAATATGGAATGTAAAGAGGCATGTGATATAAAAAATTAAATATTAATAATTACGTTAAAAATTTCTTATATACAACTTATAAATATAGTCTCTATCATAATGACCACCATGAGATGTGATAAATAATGAAAAATCAATCATCATTTCGTGAGGCGATAGTTTATAGATAAACTAAACAGAATTTTCCTTATTCATTTGATTTGGGTGTGTGAATGTTTAGTTATAAACATTAACATAAAAAATACATTCTTATTAAGGATAATTATTTATATAATAACAAATGATAATATTTTATGGTGTGGAGAAAGGAAATAAAATTAAAAAATTGAGGAAGTTTGTTACCTCTTATTCAGGTAAAGCCTTTAGATTTTTACCAAAAGAAATCATTGGATTTATTAAATCCTAATATTAGGATTATATGATAAGGGGAGGGATATTTTGGATCTATTTGGGTTGATATTTGTCAAAATAAAGTGTCTAGACATGTGTGATGATGTGTGAGGATAGGAGGACTTTTTATAGTGGAGGAGGAATTCCTCTCTTGTAATATTATGAAAATGGAATTACAAACACATTTTTTACATTTAATGTGGCTCCAATAATGGACCCAATTCTAGGCTATAGATTATAGGGTTTAAATATTGCTATCCCATGACTCTTGTAAAATTTTAACAGTCATTTTTTCACTTATGAGTACGGTTTAGTCCCTTATTAATCTTAATTTTACATTAATCATTATAATTAATTTTAATTAATTTAACTAATATATTTGGTCGAAAATTTTTTTAGCATTATTAAACAAGATAAATTATTCTGATACCAAAAATATAATCAATTTTTCAGAATTTGAATCATAAAATTTCAATAAACTTATATAAAATGAATCCTAGATATGGGATGACATTGCTGATTTTTAAAGTAAAAGTGTCTAAAAGATTGTTATGTTTTTAGTCAATTTCAAAATAAAATTTATTAGAATAACCTAAATTGGGTTAATATATTTAGAATTGAACTATTTTTACTTACAAAACAAATTGGAAAAATAATTTAACCTTAATAATTATTTAAACATAAATGCATTTTTTATCTAAAATTCAGTACTTTTTATTTTTCATCAAAAAATGAAACATCCCAAGGAAATACAAAAAATTCATCCTAAGATAATTTTTATATTCAAAATTCAAAATTTGTGTTTATTTTTTAATATAATATATATTAAATCATTAAAATTTATTTTTAAAAAATTTACTCCATTAAAAATTGGTAAAACATGGTCTTATAAATAAGCTAATCTCAGGTTTTTATAGCATAAGTTTAACATGGTGCCGCTTATGAAGAAATGTAGAAAGAAATAAATTTTATTCTAAAATTAAAACATTTTATTGTCTTTTATTATTACATTCTCACCACCTTATTTAATTTATTTTCTCACAATTTAAACATGATCTCAGTAATCATGGTACTGATATTTGAAAATATACTTTTGTTGAAAAACAACAATATTAAATAGTGTTAATTATAAGTCTTAAAACTAACTGATAATATAAAGAAAAATGGGCACATAAATGGGTTCCCTAGAAGTAGAAGATAGTTGGGAAATTGAAACGTCTTATTTGAAGAAAAATCTAAAAATCATGTTCTGATAGAGAGTTCTAGAGAACATGGTTAATGGAAAGTTAATGATCACAATTCCATAAACCTGTGATGTTCTAAGAGGTCATTTGATTCATCCTAAACAAAGGAACATGGAAAAATAAATTTTATTCACGATTATTTTTCCTATAGTTGAGGAATTATTTTACTTTATTTTAATATAATTTAATAAACTTACATGGCATGTTTCCATGTGCACAATCCTATGATTTGGTCATGACTTGAACTATTTCTACTTCATCTTTTATAACATCATTCATCGTATAATGATTTGATATATAAATCCCTAAAACTAGGTCCACGGTTTAACTAAGACCATTTTATAAATGGTTAGTCTATAAAAAATATTATGTTCCAACACATTAGAAATAATTTCACCAATTTTCCAAAATGATTGTATCATTGGCCTTTAATCATTATGAAGTAATATTTTTATAATCACATTACAAATATGTGTACACCTTTGTAATTTATCTTATTAAAATATTGAAAAATCATGAATTACAAAAAAAATATTCAAAAAATTAATTCATTTTTATTCCTTATGTAATAAACATGTTATTGGATATATTCTTTAAATCCAGATGTGTTGTAAACAATATCATTGATATCATAGCCCAATTTTCGACAAGATATTAATTTTTTACAAGGTATTCAATAATTTTCCAAATTAATCATTTATCTATCATTATATCTACATCAAGAACATATTAATGGGTTTCTTCCCCTTAATAATGTTTTTTTTCTGAAAATTTTAACATTATACTAAGTAGCTTTTTATAGTACCATTTGGCATATGATCTACAAATCCATAATGAAAAAGTTATATTGTAAAATAATAATATATTTCATAAATAATATGATGGGAACACTATAAATAATATAATTTTAAAACATATTTATTAGATCCAAGTAAATAATTACATTAATCATTCCACTTTAGTTGTTTCATTAATATATGCTTGACCTTGATCCATTAGATTCCTTGGAGGTAGATTATCTTTATGTTTTGGGAATTTTTTTCATAGTTTCTAATATCCTTGCAATTGTAACAAAAAATATTATACATTTTATACTTCTCATTTCATTTTTTATGGGTGACCCTATTCTATTTAATTATAACAAACTCCCATTTAATTCAAGCATTTTCTAGGGTGATTCTTTCCAAAGTTCTCACACAATAGAAATTTCTAGAACATATTGTTATTATTTGAGGAATTGTATTTTTCTTGGTGTTCAAAATAACACTTCTTATGTTTGTTTCTATTAAATTCATAGGATCATATAATTTCCTACACCATCTTGATGGAACATTGAACTATTTATTCATATGATAAAAAATTTGAGAAACCAATGCCCTTTAATGATTTGGATTAATACCTTAAATTAATTGGGTAATCTTTCACTCTGTGTTACATATATAATCTGTATCATACCTAGATAAACATTTAGTAGTAGATTCATAATCTAAAACACACTTTTTTTTCTTTTTTATTTAAGCCAAGTTACTTTCTCTGCATCACATTTTTTTATCATGAGGGATGTATTTATCATAGAATGTATCTTTAATATATCTCAATTACATGAGTTCTATTTGTACTTCCTCAGTATAATTCTAGATTAAGGACCACCATTGATCATAATTACCATGAAGATAATACAATGCATGTGTAACCATTTCATTTTACCACATCCTAATTCAATGAATATCTTCCCCAAATACATAACCCATTTCTTATCTCTAATTTTATTAGTAGTCCAACTAAAAGATAAGGCCATATATTTCATAAAGTTATCCAAAAAAAGTTATTATCTCTGAAGAATAGGTTTCTCCATTCAATAAATGTTATTTTTAATAACCTAAGTATGAATCCCTAATATATCTATTAGGAAATCAGTTCTAATACTAGTTACATTGATATTATTAGTAGGGAAACATCTACCTTGTCCATGAGTATTGCTAACATTCTTCATTCTAGGACCCACTTCTAAATAATGGAATTTATTGTATTAGCCCCTATAATTTATAAAATTTGTATGAAACTAAATATGGTATAACACGTAACATAAATGTATACATTATAAATCCTCGAATAATAAACTTTTGTTACTTAGGGGAAATATTTAGTTTTAAATCCATCATTATGGTATGTAAAAAACTCTGAACTATCCTACGTATATCCTCATGAGTGGAAAACCATTTGTGTAGAATTTCATGTTGTCATGTACTTGGATACACTAAGTCTATACTGACACACCATTATAGTGTTTTTAATCCTAGGTACATATGTTCCAGAACCACATCCATTTGTAGGACCCAAAAATGGATGTATAACAAGAAATACCTACAGAATTTATACCTTACAAAAATTCTAAGATGATATTATATACTTATAATCAAATTATATCTTAGTATTATGTCTATTAATATATTTTTCAAAATTATATTTCTATGTTTTCTACAAAACTATCTTTGATACCAACTATAATTCCCCAACCAAAGGTTCTTACAGCCAGTGAATTACTTTAATAAATTAGCTTGATTACAAGGAATTAAATCCAAAATGAACAATAAGTTTACTATTATTATAAATCAATATATAACAATTTATATCCATTATATATTGAAAAATATTACAACCAAACACGATACATGATAAAATGATCTAAAATGCATCCCTGAAATCCTATTCAATGATTTCTTCGTCAAAACCTGGGGAATTTAAAGGTAATAAGGGTGACCTCATATGCTCAGTAAGGGTAATAAAGTAGAATAAATAATGAGCCAATAAGAATATAATAATATTTAAATGTAAATAATTTATAACACATTGCATTTAAATAAATATATTAGGAGAAATCATTAAGGCATGGTAAGAAAGTGAAGCACATTCCATCTAGTCAATAAACTGAGGATGAACAATATCCATAGAATTGTCGTTGAAAACTATCATGGATAGATAATAATGGAATGTATACAAGGAAAATTATTACATGATGGCCTCCATGTTTGATAGGTGCATGGAAATAGTACAGCTGAGACCTTTCATAATATATTTTAGCAATAGGGTAAAACCAGTCTATTTTGGACAACAATTTCTTCTGATGAGACTATTAATGCATCGAGGGGATTACTAGAATTGGGCCCCACACATGTCATACCTATACCAATCATTCCTCCTATATAATAATCAATTTAAATAATAAATAACATGTATTATAAAATATCCATATTGAATGAAAGATACATATTTATCAATTTTTCCATTTTTAATCAAACAGTTTTCAAAGTAAGCACTATATGGAAAATGACATGAATTTTAGGAAATTATAATATACATCATATAATAATATTTATATTCAAGGAAATTTATAACGAAAAATTATTACCATAAAATAATTTTTTCAATATAATGATAACAATCATCAATGGAAATGAGAGGGTAAGGATAATTGTAAGAACATTCTTAAGGAAAATAATCTTAAAATATTCAAAAGTGTCTCATACCACTTTGAAACATTTAAATAATAAACCCTGTTAATAAATAAAACAAAAAATTTATTATCATGGGATTATGGAAATTCATGATATTACATGTCATGTGAAAGTATAAACACCATATAAAAGTTAATTGGTGCATAACAATATATAAGTCTTAATGGAATGAAAATAGAGGCAAAATCCCTTTTATTAAAATTACTTTTTTTTATGTGGTGTTTATCCTCCGATATAGTTGTTCAGTATATGTTAATAACTTATACCCTGACCATAATAATGTTTATAATATCATATATTTAATTATTTTAATATTTAAATATCTATTTTTTAACACCCATTCATTATTTTCACAATTTTTGATGTTAATTGCATTGTTTTCTAAAGTATGTTTCCACATGTCATTTGGTGTTCCTATTAATTATATCATGATTTCATCATTTGAAGAATGTAAAACAAGAATTAATTATAATTTATATTCAGTACATATTTATTTAAAATAATCATTAGTGTTCATAGATAAGAAATAAAGTGCACTGTTTGTGGAGATGATATGTCGTACATACTCGTGAACACTACTTCCATTTCATTTTTCATATTAAATTAATAATAAGTAAATAATGTATATGTATATTATAATTAAATTATCATATATATTCCAAATATATTAAATTTTTTACTATAAATATTCTTAATATGTTCTATGTATAGCATGAATGGATTACTCCGCATTAAGGAGGCAGTAGTCCACCATTCCAAAAATGATATTATCTTAGTTAAAAAAAATATAATGTATAGATGTATGTGTTATTAAAAAATACAAAATCATGAATAAATTATAAATATATAAAATATAAAGTGTATAAATTTAGTTTCCATCATAATGACCACCTTGAGAGGAGGTAAATAAAGAATGAACAATCATTATTTCGTGAGGCGGTGGTTCTTTGTTCAGATAAATAGTATGTTTATTACCCATATATAAGGGTGTGTGTAAGGGTAGGTTAAATCCTTAACTTATTGTAATAATATTATATTTATGAGACTTTTTTATATAATATAATGGATTAATTATATTTTAGTGATTGTAGAATAAAAATAAAATTAAAATCTTGAAGATGTTTGTTACCTCTTATTTGGGAAAATATATTTGATTTGTAGCAAAATGCCTCCTTGGATTGATTACTACCAAATGGTAGGATATAAAGATTAAGTGATTAATTTTTAAGATATACTATTTTATATCATGGTAGAGCCAAATTTTCTTGAGATTTTTGAGGAAGTAACAGGAGATGAGGCTATTTTATAGTTTAGGACGAGTGACATGTATTATTTTGAAAATGGAATTACATACACGTTTATTTTATTACAAGTGGCATCAGTAATGGACTTAATTCGATACATGTGATTATATTGTCTAAATATTTCAATAAAAGTTCTCATGGACATGTGTCTAGGTCATTTGGGCCCCTAAAATTATGGTTTAGTCCCATATGAAGATTAATTTTACCTTCATCATTGTAGTTAATTTTAATTAATTTCACCAATATTTATTGTAAAAAAAATATTAGCTTATTGAAATTAAAAATAACAATTATTCCAAATATTGAATACATTTTTCCAAATTCCAATCATAGAACTGGTATAAAATAATTTTAATTTAATCTTAAAGAGGAGATGGCAATGAAATATTTTACATAAAAAATGTCTCTAAGTTTCCTATGTTTTTATTGTAACATTAAAATTTTGATGTATTAAAATGACCTAAATTGGGTTAATATTTTTATAATTGTTCTATTTTTAAATCAAACCCCAATTTTATATATCATTTACCAATATTAATTATTTAATCTAAATTGATGTTTTTAACTAAAATGCAGTATTTTTTATTATTCATCAAAAAAATTAAACATCTCATAAAAATATCAAATCTTCACCATAAGATAATTTTTATATTAAAAATCGAAACACAATGTTTAGTTTTACAAATAATATTTATAAAATAATAAAAACATAATTTTAAAAAGTAACACTATTAAAATTCTATAAAACTAAGCCTATGTTATATGTTAATCATTTGTTTTTTATTAAATAATAATAACATGGTGTTTCATATAAAAAAAGATAGGAAAAAGTTATTTTTATTGTAATATGTAAAAATTTTAATGGCTTTGGGTGTTACATTTTAATAAAAATTATTAATTAATATTTTAATAAATAGAACTATATAAATAAAATTTCCCTTTTGATTTTATTAAATTTCTTATTATAAAATATGGTTATTGAAAACACATGATCTTATTTTGTTTTAATTTATCCAATTGGGTTTAAATAATCATTATGTATCATTACTATTGATAAGAAAGTCAATGAACAATGATCACATGACTAGTATAAATATTGGGTTTTCACAACCCCAATTGACGGAGACAAAAGAAGTGATGGCCTCAACTAGTAGGTTCATACCCTATAAAACCCATTTAATAGATATTATAAGAGATGTAGAATTTATAGAATTTAACCTACCCCAATCCCAAGATAATATCCAACAACTTGAGCTTGAGCCAAACAATTTATAAGAGAAGTTCAGGATGATCGAGATCACCACTCAAACCATGTTTTCCAAATCGCCCCATGAAATTCCCACTATCTTTATCTTTTCTCTAAGATAGATTTATGGTGTGTTAAATTAATATGTAAAAAGGCCTTATAAATATTATTATTTATATTATTTTTTATTGAATAATGAGTTTATTTTCATTTTATTATTGTTACATTGTAAATGATCCTTTTTATACAATAAAGCACAAATTTTATTTCTGGTTAATATTCAAATTAAATATTTTAATTTATGTATTAATATATTTTTAAAATAAATATTTTTTTAATAGTATATTATTATCAGATAATTTTAATCAAATATAACTACTCATATACTCTATATAAGTGTTTGAAAAACTGATATTTTCAAAAAAAAACCCATCATTTTCAATAAATGTAGGATAATATTTTAAAATTAAAAATTCACGTAGTTAGATAATTATTTATAAAAAATGAATATTATTTTTGTAATCATTGTGTTTAAATTTTCTATTGGGGAATTTTTTATAATTTTCTAAGACAGTTGAATTTATCAGGTAAAGAATTAAATATCCTATAAATATAATTTGTGTTTTATAACATTAAAATGACTGGAAGGTGATTTAATAAGTAATATAAATCATATCCAAAATAAAATGTATTTTTAACTTTTAAATAATATGATTTCAAATCTATTCTATATATTTTATAAATTCTTTGGGAATCTTCAAAAACATATGTTGTATTTTATGTTTTTAAAATCATTTCTTTAATAGTGTGACTCGCCTCTACAACACCAACGGTAATATTTTAATAATTTAGGACCATTGAATTATAAAATAAATTAAACCGATCTATTTTGGAATAATTAATGGGAAAAAACAGTATCATGGGTTGTTTTTTAGGATATTTTTTTATGTAGAGTCCAAAATATAAATAAAACGAAATCCTTGTACATTCCAATATAAACTCACCCAATATACAATTTATTTTGAGTAAAAAACATTGGATCATTACTACACTCTGACCTATTCATTCTATATTCCTCCTAAGGCACCCCCGATTTCTCAATAGGTCCTTCCCAAGCCAATAGAATCACACATTCATGTACGAGAACCTCATCTTCCACAGTCCTCATTTACCGAGCACTCCTTTTAAATTATGTCTTTTACATTTCATTTTTTTTGGGATATGATATTACATATTACCCTTTCTATAATTTTTTTTGTATAAATAATTAGATATTACTTTCACTCTCATCAGGCCTCACATGATCCTTTATGTACTCATGTTACCATGCTGAAATTTCATAAGGATTATTTTCTCTATTAATGCATCATCATTACCTTATGCCTTATAGTAACGGACTTCTAATGTTGGGATATGGTTTTCCATTTACCCATTTCCACCAATTATATATATATATTATTAGATGACTCTTTCTCTCTAATCAAACCATATTTATGAATATTTACGTGACGTTGTTATGCTGCCAAAATTTCACCATGATCCCCCATGCCAAAACAATTGTGTAGTGAATACAATGCCTATTTTATTTAAACGGTGTTCAAATTTATAAACATATAAATTTTTTGGGGACATAAATATATGTATTACACAATCCTTAATCCTTGAATAAAAAATTATGATGCATGAATAAATGTTTTATGGTCGATGTGGAACACTAAAGCATTATAATGAAATGAATGTGATGGGTGCACCCAGATAGCACTCCAATACATTAGGTAATATTTAGTATAATGATACATCATGTTCAGAAACAGGTGTACATGATTCATTTATAGTACATTGTGCACAATGATTACTTGGAATATTTTTCCTTGACATATGTTTATGACACAATTTTTTATGTTGTTCATACTCTCTTTATGACCCATTGATATTACTATTTTATAACATATATAATTTTATTAATGTCTTTTCGTATTTATTCACATAAAAGGATTTATATATGAACCATTTGTTATATTTTTTCCCTAGGTTGTCCCTTGCATTTTTATTTTTGTTTGAATACTATGATCTTGTTCAAGAATATTTCAAAAAAAAAAATTATCCCATGTAATAAATTGTTATGAAATATACCAAATTAATATATACACTATACTTATCATTTTTGAGTTTTATTATGTGTAATTTTGTGTAATGAATCATGTATTAATGTGTAATAAAGAGAAGGGTATTTTTGTTAGAATCAAAGAAGAGTTTAGTTATTTTTGGGATTAGTATTAAGAAACACTACTGAAAGAATTATGGATAAGACTATGTATAAGAAACGTCCCTTACGTTTGGTTTCTATAAATTAAGTGTTTTATCAGTAAAATATATCATTTATGTAAGGGGACATGGTTATGAAACAGATGTTTCTATGAGGAACAACTCCAAAAAAAGATGTTCTACGCCTGACTCAGGGTAATATACTACATGATAATAGGCTTTATTACACAATTGGTTTAACATTCCCATGGGATATACATTGGTAAAATCACAGTCTCATTTATAATAATTATTAATTGAAAAAAATAATATTCCCATAATAATATATGTTATGAAATAGATCGTGAATAACATAGATTAAATTCTATAAATTAAAAATATAATGAAATAAATGTAATTTATATGTTATCCCTTTGATGTCATTTGATTCCTATTATATGTGTTTAATACATTAAAAGTACTCATCACTAATCATATATTTGATAATATAGAAGCATAATCAAAAGTATAAAGGTATGAGTATCGTGAACAGTTCTATGCATTCCTTTATATTATGAATGTTTAGTAGAACTATACAAACACCAACACAAAGCATAGAAGTAGAGATATCAGTGAGAATGGAAAATGTGGAAATTATTATATCCAAAGTATATAAATTCTCCCTTGTAAATGTTTGTGGTCTGAAATTATAGGATAATATTTTTATACTTCCTTTGGAATAATTTGATTTAATTATGGGAATGGATTGGATTTCCCTGTATAAAGCCAACATAAATTTCCACAAGAAGGAAATCAATCTCTGTATAATGAATTAACACCCAATTCTATACATGTGACAGGATGAGGATGAATCTCCATTGTCACTAGCATCTCAAGCATTGATATCAACACCATATGTGAAGGTGTATCATTCCCAAATGAATGAGTATTAGGAAAGAACGATCTGTGATGAAATTTACATAGTGAGGGAATACGTTGATTCGTTTATTGTGGAATTTCCTAGTCTTCCTCCTAGATGATATGTCAAATTTTCAATCAATCTTATACCTTAGGTGTTTCCAATATCCAAGACCCATTATGGGATAGCTTTTGTGTAAATTTAGAAAATAATTAAACATGTATAGAAGAATCTAGATAATGGTTTTATACACCCAAGTTCTTCCCCATGGGTTGCACCAATCCTCTTCGTCATGAAGAAGGATGGGTCAATACGTCTCTGCCTTGATTATCATGAGCTCAATGATGTGTTCTTAAAATCTAATAGTTTTCCAATTATTTTTATTAGGTTTTTAATAATTTATTTATTGATTTTATATGTTTTTATTAATTAGTTTCAATTAGAAAATTTGATATTTTAAATTTTTAATTATTCAATTTTTATATTTAATTTTTCACTTTTACATTAAAATAATTATTTATTTTTTTGTACTTTTTAGTTTTTTAAAATATCAATTTTATTTGTTTTATTTTTCATTGAGATTTATAATTTTTCAATTAAAACTTAATATTACAATCATTTAATTTCTAATCATTTAATTTGTTTAACTATAATTAAATAGTTTTAATGTTTTATGAGTTTCAAACTTTTTATTTAATTTTAATGTTTTATTGCAAATTAATTTTTGTGTATCAATTAATTTATTTTTTTGGTTGTTAATTTTAGTTATTCTAGAATTTAAGTTAAGTTATTAGTGTTTATTTTTCTATTTTTTAAATAATTAATTAATCAATTTCTGTATTAAATTCATGTTTTATTTATTTAATTAATTTATATTACATATATATATTAATTGTTAATTATGTTAATTTTAGTTATTCAGATAGATTTTATAGTTATTAATGATGTGTCACCCATATTATTTTCACCGCTAGATGATTTAGTCATTGTTGAGAGCCCAACGATGACACATTTAGTGCTTTGCCATTTTTTCAGGAGTCATTGCCTGCCTCTGTACCCCCATATGGATCCATTACCACACCCATGCAATGCTGAGTCCAATGAGTCACCACCACTGCCAATAGTTAATTCTTGTCTAACTGGTTGAACAATCCACCGCTAGTACCATATTTGACTCCATGAGTTTCCACCAGGCATATCAACTATTCACTTCCATTATTCTCTCCTACCATTAGAACTTCATAATGCCATCAGCTACACCGCAAGGCACCGCCAGGTATCAAAAACATGTCACAACCCCCACTGTGATCAACACACGTCTTTATTTTCTCACCTCTTTCCTTCAACACAAACCACCGTCACAAACACAGTCTCTGCTATATTGAACCTCCACCTATAGTTTCAACCCACTATCATCCGTAGACACTGCCAAAATCAACCCTCTCATAGGTCCAACAATAACTATTGCATTTGCAACAACCAGAATCCACTCGCACATCAGATCCGGAAACCTCTAAGGGGAAAATTTTGTAAAAGGGTGTTTTTAATTAATTTTTAAATTTAAAGGGATAACATTTTTTATTTAGTAATATGGGTTTGTTGAGTGCCAATTCAATTGGCACTCAACCATTTACCTAGGAGAGCTAATTGAATTGCCGCTCAACTATTTTTTTCCTATGTCCCTATACCGCCCCTCCCAAACCCCCCTTATATATATATCTTATATATATTTATATAATTAGAATTATAATTATAATAAATATATTTATAATTAATATAATCAGTAAAAAATATAAAAAATATAAAAGTATATTTATTATATTTATTAAAATTATATAATCATAATGAATATAATTATTATAATTATATAAATACAATAATTATATAATTACATTAATTATATAGTTATAAATATAATAAATATATTATTATAAATATAATAATATTTACTATTATATAATTATAATCAATATAAAATATAAATATAATAAATATAATAAATATATAATTATAATTAAAATAATTATATAATAATAAATATAATTAATATATAATTACAATAATTTTATAATTATTATAAATATACAATTACCCTAAAAATATAACTATAATAATTATATAATATATAATTATAATAAATATACAATTATAATAAATATAAAGTTATAAAAAATATATAATTATAAAAAATATATAATTACAATAAATATATAATTATAATAATTATATAATTATAATAAAGATTTAATTATAAATATAATAAATAAAAAATATAAATATAATAAATATATAATTATAAATATGTTAAATATATAATTATAATACTTATATAATTATAAATATGATAAATATAAAATTATAAATATTTATATTTAATATAAATATATTATTATATATTATTATTATTATTATTATTATATAATTAAAAAAATTATTTAATGCTAAATATAAAAAATATATAATTATAAATAAAATAATTATATAATTATAATAAATATATAATTACAGTAAATATAAAAGTCTAATTATTATATAATAATATTTATAATAATTATATAATTATTATAAATATACAATTATAAAGATCATAAATATATAATTATAAATAAAATAAATATATAATTATAAATATGATAAATATATAATAAGAATAAATATATAATTATAATAATTGTATATTTATTACAAATATATATCAATAATAGTTATATAATTATAATTATAATTAATATAAAAATTATATATTTATATTTTATTATAATTCTAAAAAATTTATATTTATTATATTTATAATTAAAATTTATTTATTATAATTACAATAAATATGTAAGTATATAATTATTATCAATATAAAAATCATATAATTATATATTTATTATATTTAGAATTATAAATATAATTATTATAATTCTTATAATTATATAATTATATATTTATAATTATATAATTATATATTTATAATTATAATAATTATATAAATTATTATTATAATATTATTATTTTAACTGTAACTTTATTATAATTATATAATTATTATATTAATAACTATATATTTATTATAATTATATTATAGTTATAATTATGTATTTATTATACATAAAATTATATAATTATTGTAATTAATATTATATATTTATTATAATTATGTAATTACTATATTTATTATTATAATTATATATTTATAATTCTTATATTTATAATAATATATTTATTATAATTATATAATTGTTATAATATATAATTATATAATTATTGTAATTATCTATTTATTATATTTATCATTAAATAATTATTATAAATATATTTTAAATATTATTACAATATTTGTAATTATGTATTTATTTTAAATATACAATTATTATAATTATATATTAAATATATTTATAATTATATATTTATTATATTTAAAATTATATATTTATTATATTTATAATTATATATTTATTATAAATATATAATTAGAATAATTATATATTTTTTATAATTGTATATTTATTCTAATTATAATTATATAATTATTATATTTATATATTTATTGTAATTGTATGTTTATTATAATTATATAATTATTATATTTATAAGTATATATTTATTATAGTAATATAATTACTATAATTAAATATTTATTATATTTATCATTATATAACTATTTTAATTATAATTTTATATTTATTATATTTATTATATTATTATATTTATAATTCTATATTGATTATTGTAATGACTCAGAAAGTAAGTGGAAAAAACCATTTAAATACATGGTATTTTTTTACGAGTCTGTGAAAATTTACGGCGCTTGATTCTGAGGCCCGGTGTGCCCGAAATCAATTTCTGATGTTTTGTTTGGGTACGTTTAGTAAACGTACGAGCCTGATTTTATATCATTTGAACTGGTTCTTAGAAATGAAATCTGAAGGCACTGTTGAACTCATAGTGCCAATATTCGCTTTAGAAGACTTTCACTTCGACGACACTGAGTCGAGGATAAAAGTTAGCTTTTGGGTTTTCTTAAAAAATCAAATAAAATAAAGTACACCACTTTATTTTATTTTTTAAGCCGCAATGTGAGTGTAGTTTGTTGGAACATCCACTTGGGAGTTGATGGGTAGACCGCCACACCCCAACCTTCAATGAGAGGTTATGGTGGTGGGGCCCACCCCAGTATAACCTCCCATGGGAGGATAATAGAGGCGAGGGCCACCCGAGCCGCATAACCTCATGATTAATGATAGGGGTGGGGACCACCCGACCCCTATTCATGGTGGAGGATGAAACCTCTCCACTCCCCATCATTAATGAGGGAAGACCTCTTGACCTCCTTTACGCAATTAATTGCGCCAATAAAAGTGCCTATTATTTTTTCCAATGCACGTGCCAATTAAATTTTGCAACACGCGTGCCAATTTACTACACCAATGAGTGTGAATTTATTAAGGGGAGTTTCTTTCTCCACTTGAATTGTGTGCCACAAATAAAATTATAGACAACCTATTATTATTATTTGGTTGCCATTCTCTTTTGATGGAACATAGGATGAGGATATCTAGGGAGAACCGTTCTTCCAACGAAGAATGCGAAGAACGCCGGCGATGCTCTTTCTTCATTGACTTCTTCCCCGGCCACCTATCGATCAACCCTCTGCAACCTCATCAACGAACTAACATAGCTCAGAATTGAAGACATGCGGTGGAAATAATGAACGACGGTCTCCTCCATCATCCTTTCGCGACTCTGTCAATAAATGACGAGCATCGAGCATCAAATCAAATGGTAGGGGGTTTAACTAAAGATGTATTCCTTTACTTTTCCCATATTATTTTCAAAGGAATTATTGTGATGTTTTGTGATTAAATTTTTGTTCACTGTACCTTTATTGAACCAACTGTTATCACCTTAAACGAGGATGGTTCATGCCAACCTCACATGGCCCGACACCTGTCGTCGATATTTCTTTGTGGTGTCCTTCGAAGTGACAATGAGGTGACAAGGATGGAGAACAAAGGTCGCGCTACCAATGTCCTGTGATGCACCCCGGCGCCACCTCCCCGTAGCCTACCTGCGCTGGTTGTGCCCCGCGCACTGCCCAACTTTTCCCGCACCCAACACGGGGCCTCGGTGCCCTTCCTGCGCCCTTACGCGCTACCACGGTGCCCTGGACGCTCCCAGTTTCATGGCCATCCACCCTGCCTGGTGCCCCGACGTGATGTCGGTAGCCTCACGCGATGCCCAAGCATGATTCCTGCTCCCTCGCACGCTGCCCCGACGCACTGTCCGGCGTCGCTGCGCCCCCACGACCCCCTGTTGTGGCCTGTCTAGTGCCCCCGTGGCCCCCTCCTGCGGCCTGCTCGGTGCCCCCACGGCCGTCTACCACGGCCTTCCTAGCACACCCACGGCCTGCCCGGTGCACCCACAGCCTGCCCATTGTCAAGACGGCCTACCCACGCCGCACGCGGCCTACCGTTGGCCTCCTAGCTGCTAACCTCCCCAGCCGCGTCCCTTGCGGCTTTGGCTTAACCTCCCTTGAAATCCGCTAGGATGGGCCTAGAGGACAGGGCCTAACATAACAGGATGACCCGCCCAATGGGCTGGGTCAGACACATCAGGTCTGTCCAGGTTGACCCAGACCGGGTCGGACCGGACCCGGGCCCACTACTGACCCTTTTCTTACTTTGGCCATAACATTGGCACCAGACGTTCATTTGACGAACCATCAGTGGCGCTGGTAATCCTGATAAGATATGGTCCCTTTGAGAATATCCCACTAGAGTTTGAGGTAAAGTTGAGATATGGTTTGGTTGGATCGTACACGAATCCAACTAGGCCCCCAGGTCTAAAAGTCTAATAACTAACAGACCGTGCGTTCAAATGACGTGTCGTCTTTTGCATTGAGACCCCTATTACATGGCGGTCCATTTTGATACATCTACGCGAATCTTCGTGACACTTGGAGCATCGAACATTAGCTCGTGGAGCGGACTCTCCTAGTGATGAGTGAGTAGATTGCAGATACCTAGTAGTTGGATGAGACTTGACGACTACTGACCGATCGATGTGGAGTGACTCAGATTACCTAGTGGGTACTGCATGTTTGTAGAAGTAGATCCATGGAAAAGGATTGCTTGGTTTTAGTGGTAGTCCCGCGGTACTTGACAGAAGTAGTACCTATGTAGGAAATGAGGTGGAGTTCTTTGTTGTAGCGGCATACCCATGGTGGGGAGCGCCTCTGTGTGAGCACGGTAGACCCATAGTACTCGACAGGTGGAGTACTTCAGTATTCCAAGGTTAGTTGGAAGCACTTGGTTGTAGCGGTATGCCCACTGTACCCGATAGAGGAAGAGTTCTCCAGCAATCGTGGTTTCAAGATCGTGAATAATAATCCTGGTTTGAGCTGAGTCAAGGACTTTTGTGCTCCCCTCATGATTGAGATGGGTTACATGATACTTAGGTATATGTACGGCCACATACCTATGTAATGGTTATCCATTGATTTCATAATTTTTGGTTTATCCTTGTTGGATTTATTGAGACCTTAAGGGTCTCGGGGTCCCTACTGAGTATCGTTATACTCACCCCTGCATGGGCTATTCCCGCATCTCATTGTTTTGGTTTCATATGTTGGACAGTGCTGACTGAGGCCGAGAGCAGCAGGACTGGATGGTACCCATAGGAGTACCACTCGGCGTGATGGTACACGGGGAAGACGGACAGATGTGCGGTGCTGAGGAGGCCATCTGTACCAACACTTCAGGTAGGAGCCATAGAGGATGACCCAGTAGCTTCTTTAATTCTTCTTTAAGTTGCACTTTTACTTCTCTTTTTTCTTGTACCTTATTGTTGTTCTTGTATTTCTGGACCCCCTTTACATCCATCACACTGTTTTGTGTACATTTTTTACATAGAGTTATCTTTCAATTGTGTACTCTATTGTCTGTGTTTCAGTTTATAAAGGCAATGCCTCCCCACTTTAGGGATTACGCCTTTGGTGCTAGTCTCCAGCCCCTGTACTATGTAAGGCGAGCTTGGGGTAGTCATGATATGGTCCCTGGGGATGGTTCATGACAAATTGGTATCAGAGCGGTCGGTTCTACCATAGAACTTAGGACTGATATTTCTATACTATGAAGAAATAGTTCAATGGTACTAACTGTGTTTTTTATTTCAAGGAGCCCAGTTTTGGTACCGGAAGCCGACGTATCCATACACTAGGACCCTTACTTCGGATTTCTGACTCAATGCATGAAAAAAAACAGATTGCGTGTGGGTTTTAAAAATGTCTTTCTTTATGTCAGATCAACTAGGTCAGCTCACCAGGTATAGTCTTTTGATAGTGTCGCATCTTTTTTTTTTCAGGATGCCTCCTCGCGGATGATCAGTTAGAGCCTCGAGAGTCGTACGTACTGATACACCACCGAGAAATGAGGACTCGGTGCAAGGCCCCATTCCTATGGAGGCACCAGTGGTACCACTTCCCATTGGGCCACCGATGCCACCATCCCCAGCAGCAGAAGATGCACACATCTTGAGCACGTTGCACATGTTCTAGTGCTATATGCCACCCAGGTTCAAGGGAGAGACGGACACATAGGCTGCTGGGGATTGGTTGGAGGCTGTGGGGAGTGTCTTCTGACTGGTAGGGACTCCAACCGACATCATGGTGATCATTACTGCCAGCCTCCTTCAGGCGGCAGCTGGCAGATGGTAGATCTTGATGCTCCAGATGCATGATGAGGAGACAAAACTCTGGTCAGACATCGAGAGCTTGTTTCGGGAGGAGTTTGTACCAGCCACCTTTCATGTGATGCAGATATTGGAGATACTGCATGTATGGCAGGGTAACATGAAGGTGGCACAGTACTCAGTGAGGTTCACTGACCTCTGACGCTACTCCACTAATATTGTACGAGACCCATTCATTAGGGCCCTGACCTTCGAGTAAGGACTCATGCGAGAGTTCAGAGCTCCGATGATCTCACATAGAATCCTGACACAGATGGGGGTGTTGGTGCAAGCCCTCCTAGTAGAGGGATTACTTGCTGAGCAGTCTCTAGTAGTGAGACCCACCACTAGTTGACATGCAGTGGAGTCTTCTGCAGCTTGCAGTAGATAGACGACACATAGGTCCAAGAGGACCAGACCTTCTGGTGGTCGACCGCATAACTCAGGATCAGATGTGTGAGGCACCTGGGGTGGAGACAGACCTCCCTGGAGCGGGTAGTGCTACTCACGCGGCGGACAGGGTCACATGGTTCGTGACTGTCCAACCGGCCGCACAGACGATCAACAAACAGTTGAGGGACCTCCCAAGTAGATGCATAGCTTCGATCAAGGAAGTCCGTAGGGAGGAGGCGGATATGGAAGAGGAGTTGGACGTGCAGCTGGAGGTTGATGACTTTTTAAGGTGCTACCACCACCACCTCCAGGAGGTCCACCCCGACCGAAGGGAGCAGGTGGATATGGGAGAGAACATCTTCAAGTAGGTGAATCCTGCGATCATGACACTTAGGATATGATTTGAGGTACAATCTATGTATATTTCACCTTAGCAACAGTTCATATAGACACAAGTTCCGGTCATTCTATCATTTCCACGTCCCTCGTTCGAAGCTCGCAGATTCCGAAGGAGCTATTAGTTTGATCAAAATGGCTAGAGACTTCTACAGGAGATGATTCGACAATTATGCAATGGTTTTGGCAGTTCAAGCATACTCTAGGAGGTGAGAGCATTGGCTGGGATCTCCTAGTAGTGGTGTTGAGGCCTTATGACGTCATCTTAGTTATGAACTAGTTATATATAGTCCATTCCCAGATCAAATGTAATAGTCGAAAAGTGTGGTGTGTCTAGACTGATGGGACTAGGTTTACCTTTATCAGTGATAAGGAAACCATTGTAGCATATTACAGACTTACTTGGAGGAGGGGGCAGTTGTTCACTCACCATTTGGCTTGCCTTACCCTCGGAGAAGTAGATGCGGGGATTCCGACATATCCTATAGTGGTGGACCAGTAAGCGGGTGTTTCCCTGAAGATGTTCTAGGACTACCTCATCAAAGAGAGGTGGACTTCTATATATACTTGTACCCCATAACAGCACCGATATCTACTCCAACATATCTAATGGCTCCCACGGAGCTTCACGAGCTGTGGATACAACTAGAGGACATTCACAAGAGAAGATTCATCTAGCCCAGTGTTTCTCCCTAGTCAGCCCAGATTCTGTTCTCTGAGAAGGAAGATAGGAGCTTGAGGATCTGTGTCGACTACCGTCGCCAAGAAGGAAGACGAGATCACGGTGGTTCTCAATGATAGAACTTAGGTCAGGATATCACCATCTCAGAGTTTGAGACGAGGATGTGCATAGGAAAACCTTCAAGTGTCATTATGGCCACTATAAGTTCTTGGTTATGCACTTCGGGATGACCAACACTCCAGTAGTGTTCATGAGTATCATGAACAAGATCTTATAGCCTTACCTCGATCGCTTTTTCGTAGTCATCATCGATGAAAAACAAATTTCCTTGACTACTGAGGAGGAGCATGCCTACCATTTGAAGGTAGTACTTGACACACTCTGAAAACACTAAATTTATGGTAATATCTCAATGTTCCAGTTTTGGATTCGAGAGGTTCACTTCATGGGACACGTCATCTCGAAGGATAGATTTGCAGTGGATCCAGCGAAGATCAAGGTAGTATATTTTTGGGAGCCACCCAAGAGTGTGGCGGAGGTACACAATTTCCTGGGTTTGGTTGGTACTATCAGAGATTCGTTCCGGACTTCTCAAGAGTTGCATCACCACTTTCAGCCTTGAAAAAGAAGGGGAAATCATTCATGTTGTTGGAGAGATGCCAGCAGAGCTTTTAGGAGCTGAGGCAGAGGTTGACTAGTAATGTTGTCTTGAGGCTTCCAGTGGAAGGAATAGGGCACGTAGTCTACTACAATGAATTAAGAACTAGACATTGGTGTGTCCTGATGCAGGAGTGAGCAGTGATCACATATGGTTCTCTAAAGCTGAGGGATCATGAACAGAACTACGCTTCCCATGACCAAGATTTAGCAGCATTGTTCTTCGCCTTGAAGATGTGGTAGCACTATCTGATGGGCGATCGTTTAACATGTACTCTGATCAGAAAAAGCTTAGGTATATATTCTCTCAGAGGGACATGAACCTGAAACAGTGGTGATAGCTTGAGTTCCTCCAGGCCTATGACTTCGAGATAGTCTATACTCCTGGGAATGGGAACATTGTTGCAAATTCACTCAATAAGAGGACTGATATTCTGCTACTAGGAGTGGTGACAGAGTAGCTGGCTGCCTTACATACATCCTTTGTGGATAGGGATGGAGCAACCTATCTATAGTCTATTACAATCACTTTTCCACAACTTCAGCGAGTCAGGGAGGCACAACATGGAGACACTGATTGCAAGACACGACGTGTTCATATATCCAAAGGGGAGGTACCTGATTGATTTTTTGAAGTTGGGGATCACGTCATCCTTTTCAAGGGATGTACTATGGTACCAATATCACATCAGGAGGAATTGTTGAGGGAGTTTCACAATTCCTCACATGCGGTACATTCAGTAGTTTCGATGATGAATAAGGACCTCCGACGACAGCACTGGTGTCCAGGTATGAAGAAGGTAGTAGTAGAGTTTGTCTCTCAGTGACTCACTTGTCAGCAAGTGAAGTCAGAACACCCGATACCACTAGTCTTGGTTCATCATTTAAAGGTCCCATAGTGGATGTGAGATGAGATATCCATGGAATTTGTGATGGGTCTTCAACATACATCCAGGGGTAGCAACTAGACTTGGGTGATTGTCGACTGACTCACCATGTCATCCCTCTTTTTACCGATCAGAGAGCATGGCTCGGTAGAGAGCATGGGACCCATCTACATGAAAGTGAATGTGTGTTTACATGGAGTACCATACTATATTTTCTCTGATAGTGATGAAGTATTTACTTCTAGGCTATGGAAGGGGTTGTAGGAAGCATTTAGGACACAACTTCACTTGAGCACCACCTTCTATCCTCAGTTAGATGGTTAGACTGAGAGGACCATCTAGACAATCAAGGACATGCTCCGTGCATGTGTCCTAGACATCGATCCTATCTAGGAGGATCATCTACATTTGGTGGAATTTTCATAAAATAACATATATCACTCCACTATCGGCATGGAGCCATTTGAGGCCATGTATGGTCAACCTAGCAGATTGACACTGTGTTGGACACACCTAGGGGAGTCAGCACTAGTGGGGCCAAAGATGGTACGAGCTACCACAGAGAAGGTTAAGATCATCCAGGTGTGGATGAAGACTACCCAGAGTAGACATATGTCATATTATGACAGGAGATGGAGACATCAAGAGTTTGAGGATGTCGACCACATCTTTCTATGGGTCTCACCTCGATGAGGTCTATGGAGATTTGGCTAAGGCGCCAAGTTAAATTCGAGATTCATCAGACTATTATAGGTCCTCAGCGGAGTAGGTGAGGTGGATTACTACCTATCTCTACCACCTTAGTTGCACCGAGTGCATGACATCTTCAACGTATCTCAACTGAGGAGATACGTGAACAAGCATTCCTATATAATCGACTATGAGGAGATGGACATCGACGATGGGGTGACATTCACAGAGGTTCTAGTGGAGATTGAGGATCGACAGGAGTGGGTCCTATGTGGATGGTCGATTCCTCTAGTGCACATTTGTTGGAAGCACAAAAACCTCTAGGAGAGCACATGGGAGTGGGAGGCTCAGATGTGTGCTCAGTATCCCTATTTGTTCCCTTAGTGTGAGTTGTAGATTAAGGGGACGTAAATCCCTGAAGCGGGGTGAATGTAAATACCCATAAATTCTGTGAAAGAAAATTTAAATACATGGGATATTTTTATGAGTCTGTGAAAATTTACGGTGCTTGATTCGGAGGCACGGTGTGTCTGGAATCAATTTTTGATGTTTTGTTCAGGTACATTCAGTAAACCTATGAGTGGGATTTTATAACTTTTGAACAGGTGCTCGGAACTGAAATCTAAGTGCACCATTAAACTCGTAGCACTAGTATTCACTTATGAAGACTTTCACTTCAATGACTGTGAGTTGAGGATAAAAGTAAATTTTTGGGTTTTCTTAAGAATATAATAAAATATAGTGTAATAATTTATTTTATTTTTTTGAGCCACCATGTGAGTACTGGTAGTTGGATCCTCCATTTGGGGGTTGATGGTGGGACCGCCACACCCCAGCCTCCCATGAGAGGTTATGTTGGTGGGGCCCACCCCAGCATAACCTCCCATGGAAATATAATTGAGTTGGGGACCACCCGAGTTTCATAACCTCCACATTAATGATAGGGGTGGGGACCACCCAAACCCTATTGATGGTAGAGGATAAATCCTCTCTACTCCCCCTCATTAATGAGGGATGTCCTCTTGACCACCTCTGCGAAATTAATTGAACCAATGCACGTGTCAATTAATTGTGTCAATGCACGTGCCAATTAATTGTGACAACGCGCATGCCAATTAAATGCGCCAATGCGTGTGAATTTATTAAAGGTAGTTTCTTTCTCCATTTGAATTGAGTTCTAACAATAACGTAATAGACAACGTATTATTATTATTTGGTTGGAATTATATTTTGATGGAATGGAGGAAGAAGAGATCTAGGGAGAACCGTTCTTCCTACTAATAATGTGAAGAACACGAAGAACACCAGTGCTGCTCTTTCCTCTTAGACTTCTTCCTTGTCCACCTACCGATCATCCCTTTAAAAAATCATCAATGAACCGATGTACCTCAGAATTGAGGATGTGCGGGGGACATGAAGAACGAAGATATTCTCTATTATCCTTTCCCATGCCCCAACGGAAAGCCCTGGCGTGAAGCCCAGTGCCCCGTAACCCCTGGGGCCTTCTGTCACGGCCTGCCCGGTGCCCCCGCGGTCCCATGCCACAGCCTTCCCGGTGCCCCCGTGGCCCCCCGTCGTGGCCTGCCTAGTGCACCCGCGGCATGCCCGTTGTCCAGCCGGCCTGAGCGCGCCCCACACTACCTACCCCTGGCCTCCTGGCTACCGACCTCTCGAGCCGCGCCCCTCGTGGCATTCGCTGAACTGGCCCTGGCATTCGGGCCGAGCCACCTGCGTGATGACATCCGGGTCGAACCGCCCTTCTGTCCGCTAGGCCGGGCCCAGCGGACCGGTCCTAACGTAGTAGGTTGACCCACCCAATTGGCTGGGTCAGACCCTTCGGGACTGTTCGGGTTGACCCAGACCAGGTTGGCCCAGACTAGGTCGGGCTGAGTCGGTCCGACTGGGTCATACCAGACCCAGGCCCACTACCGACCCTTTTCTTACTTTGGCCATAACTTTGGCACCGACCGTCCATTTGATGAACCGTCAGCGGCACTGGTAATCTCAATGAGATACAGTCCCATAGAGAATATCCCACTAGAGTTAATGGTATAGTTGAGATACGGCTAGGTTGGATTGTACAAGAATCCATCTGGGCCCCTGGGAATAAAAGGCTAATAACAAACAGACCGGGCATCCGATTGACACTCCGTCTGTTGCGTTTATACTAAATTGACTTGGAGGTACTTTGTGATACTTCTACGTGATGAATTTTGACACTTGGAGTTTCAACTTGTAGCTCGTGGAGCGGACTCTCCTGGTGATGAGCGAGCAGATTACGAAGACCTAGTAGATTGATGAGACTTGAAGATTTCCGACTGATCGACTCAGAGTGATTCAGATAGCCCAGTGGGGATCGCTTGGTTGTATCATCAAACCCATGACGGAGGAGCGTTTGGTTGTAGTGCAAGTCCCATGGTACTTGACAGAAAGAGTACCTATGTGGGCTATAAGGGGGATTAGATGGTTATTGCGACAGACCCACGGTGTGGAGCGCCTCTGTGTGAGCATGGCAGCCCCACAACAATCGACAGGTGGAGTAATTAAGCAGTCCAAGGTTAGTGAGAAGCGCTTGGTTGTAGTGCAAGACCCACTGTACTCGACAGAGGAAGATTTCTCCAACAGCTGTGATTTTTACATCGTGAATAAAAATCTTAGTTTGAGCTGAGTCAATGACTTTTGTGTTTTACTCAGGATTGAGATGAGTTACTTGAAAACATATGTATATTTATGGGCATATACCTATGTAATGGTTATCCATTGACTTCATACATTATGGTTTATCCATGTTGGATTTAGTGAGACCATGAGGGTATCGGTGTCCCTAATGAGTATCGTTATAGTCACCCTTGCATGGTCTATGCCTGCACCTCATTTTGTTGGTTGCAGAAGATGGACAAGACTGACTGAGGAAGAGAGAAAGAGGACTAGACATTACCGAGAGGTGGACCACTTGGCGTGACGGTACATGGAGCAGAAGGATGGACGTGGGGAGATGAGGAGGATATCTATACCTACACTTCAGGTAGGAACCCCAGAGGATGACCCAACAATTGCTTTACTTCATCTTTTAGGTGTACTTGTACTTTTACATTTTCTTGTACGTTACTGCTGGGTGTGTATTTCCGGCCCCACATTACTTTCAGCACTCACTTTTTTGTACAGTTTTTACTTACAGTTTTCTTCCAGTTGCGTACTCTGTTGTCTGTGTTTAAGTTTATAAAGACAATGCCTCCCCATTTTAGGGATTATTCCTTTGGTGCTAGTCGCCTGCCTCTGGCCTATGGAAAGCAGGCTTGGGGTAGTCATGATACGGACCCCCGGGGACAGGTCGTGACAAATATAATTGTATATTTATTATTATTATTATTATATTTATAATTATATAAATATTATATTTATAATTATATCATTATTGTAATTATATATTTATTGTATTTAAATAATTATTATAATTATAATAATTATAATTATATAATTGTTATAAATATAATTAAAATAATTAGAAATTAAATATATTTTTTAGTGATTATATTTATAATAAATATATTTATTATAATTCTAATTCTAATTAAATAAATAAATAAATGATATATATAAGGGGGTTGGGGTGGGGCGGTATGGGGATTTAGAAAAAAATGGATGAGCACCAATTAAATTGGTGCTCTAGGGAAAATTGTTGAGTTCCAATTGAATTGGCGCTAAACAAACCAATTTTACTAAAAGAAAATTAACCCCTAAAAATAAAAATAAAAATAAAAACACCCTTTTAAACAAATATTCCCCTCTATGGAAAAATATATGAGCCAAGAAGGGGATATCTACCACTGATAGAGAAACTAGCATCACCAAGTTGGAGAAATCATCATTGACACGACAAAGAGCCTCCTCTTTTACAAATCAGAACTGACACCACCATCATAGCTGCGGAGATCTCATGCCATCGAACCTCCACCAGTTACATTGATGAGTGAAGCCATTGTAGATTTGAATCCTAGTTTTCATTAGGGGTTTTCTTTTCCACTCGATTTAATACTTAGATTTAAAAGGCTGGGTAAACCTCACCGTCCCTCCATCTAGGTCATCCTCCACCATCAAAGCTTTCACTCTTCCCCAGTCAATTGAGGTCGATCCAAGGTCGAAGTGTACCTATTAAACTACTATGGAGGAGCCTCCCTACATTTTTGTTTTCTATAAGGATGAGCCATGAATTGGAGGAGGTGTATCCATGGATGAAGCATAGCTTCCTCAAGAATCCATAAACCTCATACAATGCTACTCAATCGGAGGTGTAGAAGAAAAATAATAATTAAAAAAATATAAAAAAACATCAAAATAATTAAATAATAAAACTATAATAATAATTTTTATTATATCATAATAACTAATAGTTAAATTAATTCTTTAAATAATATATTTTTATCCATTATATAAATATTATTCCTAAAAAATAAATTTAACTATAATTATATTTTTATAAATGTAATACTTAAATTTAGAACATTAATTATATTTATATTTAAATTTAATAACTAATTATAATTAATTATCTTAATAACATTAAATAAATAATTAAAATAATTAACATTTTTAAGAGGCATAAAAATATTAACATTAAAAAAATAACATAATAAATCAATATTTATCAAAAAAAGATTTAAATAAATTTGTAAATAATTAAAATTAATAAAATTTAATAATAAATAATTATTAATTCATTTTTATAATAATAATTAAATAATTTTTTAAACAACATAATATATAATTACTTTTTATTTATATTAACAACAGATTCATTATAGAGTCAGAATAATGTCCTGTTTTAAATCAAACAGTCTACTAGTTGGTCTGTTGATTTGGTTAAATGGGTGTTTCTTAAGATACAAGGGTGTTATAAGGAAAATATAGATTTTTTGTATTGCAGTTAAAGACAAATTAATTCAGTGTTGCTGTGAGTGAGAAAACAGTGAATAACAAAGCCTTTTAAAATTTCATAGCTAATAGAAACGATGGGGTATTCTTATAGATGGGTGTACTATTCATGAAATCTAATTAATTAGGTTCGAAACATCACATAGAGGGTAAAAAGAGATGGACGGAAATTGATATAGAAGAACATCCTAAGTTACACCAGGAAGATCAGAACAAAGCAATAACTTGGATGATTAAGATGTACAATTCTTCTACTTTATATTTTCCTTCTATTTTATTTAATTCAATTTGTTAAATATATAATTTTGTGATGAATTAGTAGAAATTATTAATACTTATTTTATTATAATCTTATTTTTCCTATAATTCCATTTCTTCATAAAACATCATGATTATGATTTGGAATTGATCGGTGAGAAGATTCTCAAAACTTAATCAATAAAAAAAATTCACACCAATCACTTAATTTCATAAATTGATGATCTTTTGGAGAGAAGTCTCATGGATGAATATCTTAATATATTAATATCATAACTATTGGATTAAATTGGATATATTAATTATATCATTATTTTTCTAAAATATTTTGTAGTTTGGTGTTTCTTATTTTGGTGAACTTTTAGAATCACTATTCTAAGGTATTAATCTCTTAGAGAGGGAGACTAATACATTTACTTTTTATGGTTGTGTATTCAATTTCTTTTTTGTGATGGATTTATACTCATAACCAGTAGAGCAAATTTCTGTGAGCATTTTTCTTGATGCATTTTCCTCTACCTCTATCTGGACTTCTTGATTATCATATCTTTAATACACCACAGTTTTTATGAAATATTACTATATCAACATTACTATTTAAAATTAAAATAAAATAAAATAAAAATATAACCCACCCACTATATTAAATAGTGGTTTTTTGTTTCAAAAAACTTTTTACTCCTCCATCCATGTGGGTTAAATCAAACTATCCATTATAAAGTAGTATGTTGGAAAACATAAAAAGATGAAACTTTGACCCACATTCAATGACAGTAGGGTCGTGTTTTTGGCACCATTGTAGGGGAAGGATTCGAATGAATAATATTTTTTCAAAAACTAATATATATATATATATATATATATTCATTAATGAATCAAATAATATAAAAAATAAAGATTTTTTTTGAAAAACATTTATAAAAAAATCAATCTTCGACGATCTTATGAACTATTTCTGCGGCCTCTGCATAATGTCAAATTTATGCTTATTTTACATGGTTATGTTTGTTTGACCTTAATACCTACATTTTAATTTATTAGTGTTAATTTTTCCATACTCTATATTTTATAATATTGTGATATATTTAAAAACATAATTTAATTTGAGGGAATAGATCATTGATGTAAACTTTACTGTGTATGTCATGGCTATTATGGACCCAGTGAATAGTAGTGTCCCTATAATGAATCACAAAAATATATATTTATTTTATTAACATGAATATCCTTTTGATCATAACATTGACATCCAAAAAAATTGAACTATTTATTACTAAGATGTATTCTATGATGTATACTAGAATAGACTTCTTGTTCCACCAAAACCATGATCAATAAATTAAAAATTCTCATGAAGAAAAAAACATAAGAACTAAGAAATCATGCCCTTAGATTTACCAATTAAATTTTTGGAAAAATAAAAAACTGAAATAATTTTTTAATAAACTACTGTAAGATAAATTTAGGGATAACGTGAAGTGAATTGTGAGGTTAAAATAATGGAAGGGTAATACATGGTCTTTGAATAATCAAATTCAGAATAAGAGAAAAATAATGATATAAGTAACTCTATGAATGAAGAATTCAATTATGATGATCCCATAAAGAACATAAATAGATTTGAGTTAGTTAATTTTGAGAATGAATTAATATATATTGAACACGAATTCTCTATTCTTTACATGATTCCAAGATTTATAAATATTACCCTTTAGGAGTTTTGAAAATATTATTTCTTGGGTTGAAAAGAATTTGAATAAAGAGAAATTGAATATTAAAAACCTATCACCAAATTTGGTGAAATTTGTAATAATAACCCTGAAAATGAATTTGGTTATACATTAAAATAGAAAAATAAACTCAAAATCATATAATATAAAATTCTAGAACATTTGTTGAAAACATATCTTCCATTTTTTTTGGAATTGTATAACCGAAAATCACTGAAATGATGTGTGATGACAACGATGAAAGAGTTATTTTTGAGAAATGTTTAGTTGGTGAACTTTTAGAACCATGATCTCATAGTGAACATTTTTATGATGATTTTATTAGTGATATCTAAAAAATTTTATTTATACCTGGGGATAATTTTTTTAAATGGAAAATTATAGAATATGAATTTTCTGAAGGTGAATTGAAAAACTATGTCACTAAAATTATACTGGAAGAGAAAAAATTCATTGATTTAGATAGTGATAATTTTTTACTTGAACAAAATGTAGAGTCTGAAATCACACTAGTTTATTCAAGAAGAATTAACTATTCAAATCATGCTAATGATAATAGTTTATTTTCTAATGAGGAACTATTGGAAATGATCTATAACATAGTAAAACCTGAGTTTTTAAATGAAAAAAATTTACCCTTTCTATTTTTCAGGTCAATCCTTCACTAATTTGGGTATTAAAAAACGTTGTGATATTGAGAGTAATTTGGAATAAAAACCCTTTTTTGTTGATAATTAAAAAACTACACAATATTCTCTTGATAACCCTCTTCATTAATCTATTTTTCAAAACTCACTCAGAAGCGGCATTGATTTTTTTTGTTGAAGTTGATTTTGAGAGTGAAAGGTGCGCAGATAATTATACACCACTAGAATCACCTATTTCCCCTACTTCCCTTAAAATAAACATTTTTTTCAAAACTAAATGACTTATAGAAGTTGAAAAAATAACTTCAAAGAGTTAATTTCATGTTTCTTAATTAAAAAATTCATGTAGGATCTAGTGGGATTTAGTTATTTCTCACCTGAACTAAATTTTTTTGAAAACACTAAATTATTTTATTTGGGTAATGTCTTCTCTGCTCAACTAGAAGAAGACTTCATGTTGTCAATTAATGATAAAGGTTATTTATTATGGATTATTGTTTCTGATAAGGTAGTCAATTTTTCCCTTGGTTTTATCTAGTTCCCATATATTTCATTTCTCTATTCATATTAATTGGCTAAAACTCAAGTGGTGGTTCCTACATAGGAAACTACATCCACCTGGTTACTTTGGTGGGTTTCTAGGGGACTCATGTTGGGGAATTTTAAACTAGCACTGCATGGATCGCAACCGATCATTTCTTTACTTTCAATAAAATAATTTTTGTTCTTACCAAAAATTATAATTGAAGACTTAAAATTTAGTGCTTCATGAAAGTAAACCGATGTTTATCTTTTTTTTTAATTTTCCCTATTTTTTTTTAATAAATTGATTCTTGTTACTGTATTTTCCATCTCTACATGTAATGAATTTATATTTTTTATTATGCTAATTCATATTGTCAGAATAAAAATCATGTTGTTGTTGGTGCCACAAAGGAGCTTAATTACCATAATGAATCATCTGTATAATATAATTAAATAAGAAAGTACAAGATGTTTTGTTTGTTATTCATTTTTTCTCTTAATTTTATTTTCATTTTAATTATCAATGATAATTATCTATTGAACTTGAGTCGTTATTCTATATCAGGTGGTGAGTCACCATAATGGTGATTAATTGTTAAGTTAGTGGTGGTGAGTCCTTAATTTTCTACTGCTACTGCAAAAAATTTCTACAGCTTCCTCATTGATGGGAATTATTGATGCATGTCTTGGTATGCTATAAATTTTTCAGCATTACTAGATTATTTTTGTAAATTGAATACAATAGATTTTAAATCACTTCAATGTGTGAACATTAGTGTGGTGGAGTAATACCACATTAATTTCTAACATAAAATAGTTATTCATTAATTTACTGGGTGTTTAACATGCATTTCTCTACTCAACTATAAATCAAACTGAATCAATTTTTCAACCATTCTTACACCCTATTCATTGCATATTCATGTATTACATGATTACGTTTGAGAATAATTTCAAAACACTTTATTCCATGTCCTTAATGATAATATATATAAAATTATTGTATTATAAAAATTTTGGTCACAAACATTATTTTTGAGTATCAATGAGACCTCGATTTATGTCATCAATTTATTTAATTGAAAACCTGTTTTGAGCTTTAATTGTCAAAATTTCTTCTCTATATTTAGATTCAATTTTTAGGAAATGTTTGGATTTACTTAATGGGGATGGGGTAAAATTTATTTGATCAAATATGAGCTTTATTGTTATCCCATCAGATTCCTCGACACATTAAATACATTTTTTTTAAAATTTTTATACTTTTTAAATTTATTTTCATATATGATAATTCATTTGGGTTTTTTATTCATTTCAAATTTTTATTTCCTATGGACAATTAATTAATGGTAGTAATAAGTTGCACTAAATATTATTATTTTTGGTAGAATGATTTCTAAAAGAATTTGAATAGTGATTTTATGAATATTTTATTTAGGAACTATGTTTGAGAGTGATATAGGATAAATTTGAATGGTGTTGAGATCCTAACCTTAGAAAACTAGATGTTTGAGATTTATCATAAGGGAGTCCCTTTTTATTTATAAAAAAATTAATCACCTTAGTTATCCAATGTAAATGGAATACATATAAATATTTTTTAAACTGGTGTAAAATGGGAATTTGGGAATCCATGGTGAACCTCTGAGACATTAGGCAGTATATGTGTGTGAGGAAGCCCTCTATAAAATTCTACTGAGTGAATATGAATATTTCATAGCCAATGATACATGGATGAGAAAAATTCAAAAACAATTATAAGGTTCCTAATGTTAAAAACAAATTCATTAAGTTGAGGGGAATAATGAACACGAGGTGAAGAAGGGGACATTTGATTTGTATGAACCAATTAAGTTTTATAAATAAGGTGATTCAAAAAATAATAATTTTTTTATTTTGGAACCTGGTATAAATTAAAATAATAATGTTCCTTTTTTTATGTTCTTAACTCCACTTATTTTTAATTTTTGGTACTATTTGATTCAGAATATAAGTTTGAATTTAAGTAAATTATTAGCCAGTTCATATATGAGGCATGAAATGCTTATAACTATATGATTCTATTCTTTCCTAATCACCTAGTGAGTTTTTGCATCTAGGAAAGGACTTCATTTTGAAATTTCATTTAAAAATAATAATATTAATTTTTTCCCTCTCATTTTATACTATTTTACAACCTTCATTTTGAGCTAATTAATAAAAATAATTTTTTGGTTTAAAATGACCATAAAGAATGGAATTGATTTAGGACAGTCTATGCTTATGTGTGGGGTAAATTGATTTGGCCTTAAAATCTACAGATTTTCCCCATATTTTTATTATTTTTTCAATCATTTATTTATTTAATTTTTATATATTTATTAATTAGTTATAATTTAATAAATTTTTACTATATTTTTTTAATTAATCAGTTTTATGATCAATATTTTATTTTTACATTCAAATTATTAATTATATCTTTTTAAACTCTTTAATTTTATTAAATAACAATTTTATTTATTACTATTTTAATTCCGATTAATAATATGTTAATTAAAACATAATTTTACATTCATTTAATTTTTAATCATTTGATTTTGTTTAAATTTAATAATCCTTTTGAATTTTAAATGTGTTTTCAAAATTTCATATAATTTGAATGTGTTATTTCAAATTAATTTTTGAGTGTGAATCCATTTACTTTTTGGGTTAATAACTTTAGTTAGATTATAATGTAAGTTATGTTTTTAGATTTTATTTTTCTGTTGGTGAAATAATTAATTAATCATTTTCATTTAATTAATTCACCTTTTATTAAATTAATGAAATTATATTTTTAAATCAATAATTTAATTAATTGCTTATTTTGTTAATTTTAGTTGTTTACAAATAATATTTTTCATTACAGATGTGTTAGCCAAATGTTGTCACTATTAATAGAGTGATTCACCGTTGGGAGTTCAAAATTGACACATTTAGTCCTTTTTAATTTTCATGGGAGTCACTACTGTCCTATGTTCAACCATATTGACTCACCTCCAGTCCCTTGCAATGGTGACTCCAATGAGTCACCGCCACTTGTAGTAGTCCAGCCATGTGACACTGCTTTATAGAGTGACCTCTAGTACAAGCTGTGACTATGTGAGTCACTGCCAGGTTGATCAACTCCTTACTGCCAGTATTCTCTCCTTCCATTGAAACTTCACATTTCCATCAACTCAACACCAAGAAACCAAAATTCCTCAAAACAATTTGAATGCAAAATGTCATGGAAAAATCATGGGGGACCTGTCCCACACCAGTAAGAACATAAAAGTTGCGGTTCAATTAGTTAGTCCTTATCGAAGAGATGTGAGTCGCCCAAACGAAGAAGATGATGGTAAATGTCAACCTTGACACCACTGGTTTGGAGTTGGGGCCACTCTCTTGATGAGGCCATGGTAGGAAAAAACCAGTGAACCTCACATAAGAAGTGATTGAAGGCTGAACCCCACCCGCCTTAGAGGGGGATGGGGTGCCGCACGGGGGAACTTTTGTGCTGAAATTCTCAGCCCATGACAAGTGGTAACATATTGAATGTGCCTCGTGGGGTTGCGGAATGCTGCCGGAAGGAACATGGTGGTGGGAGTGGAGTCCTAGGGTGTCATGCTGAGGTGACACAACATAAAAGGTCTCACTTGAGATAAGTCTGAGGTAGAGATGCCACTATGAAGGGTGGGTCTCGTAGAGGCGGTTTCCGACCCTCAGAGAGTGGGTGGACCACAAGGGTATGCGACCCAGAGAGTGGGTGGACCATTGATGCCAAAGACAAGGAAGGAACGTCCCTTGAGGACATGGTTGGTAACCAGTCAGTTGGAAGCACCATTTTGCAGACACACTGAAGGCCACGATCATGCATGCGCGAGGGATTCCAGGGAATGGTGGTGGGAGAATTTCACGACCAAATCATGGGGTTCCTGCCCCAGACAATAAAGAACATCAAAGCTATGGTTCATCCTGTTAGTCCGTATCCAAGAGATGGGAGTCGCCCCGACAAAGAGGATGATGGTGTGAGTCAACCTTGACACCACTGGTTGGGAGCTGGGGCCAATCTCAGGATGAGACCATGGTAGGACAAAACCAGTTAAACTCACATTTAAGGCGCTAGAAGGCTAAACCCCGCCCGCCTTGGAGGGGGATGGGGTGCCGCATAGGTGAACTGTTGTGCTGAGACACTCAGCCCGTGACACAAAGCTATGATATACAAACCACCAAATTATCTCACTGTATTCCTTTATCATAATCCACTGCCAAACACACAGTCTCCGTTATAGGGATGCTCTACTAACACTCTCGACGTACAATTAACCACAGACACCCCCAAACTTCAACCGTCTCACATATCCAACACATGCCATCCCATTTTCTACTACCTGAACCCACTCAAGACTCAGATCTAGAAAATCCCAAGGCCATTTTTATGAGCCAGTAAGAATCTTCCTACCAATAATCAGGAAACCTGTTCCACCAAGGTGAAGAACAACTCTTTTTGGCGTCGAGGAGCATCCTCTGTTGTAGATCTGAATTGTCACCACCATCTAAGATGCTGAGAAGCTCGCAACGTCAAACCCACAACTATTATTCCAATGAATGAAGCTGTAAGAGATCATAATCCCAGTTTGTTGGAGGGTTTCGTTTCACTGAAGGAGTATCTACACAGATCTGAAGCACTGGATACAGGTTTCCTGTATCTATCTGTGTATTTTGCCGCTATCGAAGCTTTTACTCCACCATCAGACAATTGAGGTCGATTCAAGGCCAAATTTCACATATATAACCATTATGGAGGGGCCACCCTCCATTTACACATTCTATTGGGCCGAGATGAACATTTAATGAGAGGATCCAAGGTGGAAGCACAACTTTTCTATAAACCAGACCCCCCCTGTGGCACCGCTCAAAGAGGCGGGGTAAAAAATAACTACAAAAAATAATAAAACATAATAAAACTAAAATAACAAATCATTAATGATAATAATAATTAAATCCTATTAAATAATAGTTAATTAAATTAATTATGTTAATAAAGAAATTTAATCAACTAAAAAAATTAATCATAATAAATAAATTTAACTATAATAATATTTTTTTAAACATAATAATTAAATTAAGAAATTTTATTATAATAATATTGAAATTAAATAAATATCTATAAATTAATTATCTTAATAATATTTATTAAATTATTAAAATAATTATTTGTTTTCAAATCATAAAAATATTATATTTAATAAAATAACTTAATAAATCTATATTAATTAATAAATATTTAAAATAAATAATTGATTAATTTAAATTTAAAAACTTATATAAAAAATAATTATAAATAGTTATAAATTAAATGCAATAATAAATAATTAAAATAGGTTTTGTTTTAAACAATGTAATGTCTATTTACTTTTTATTTCTATTAATTGTTGATTCATTCTAGTGTCTGAATAACATTCTATTTCAACTCAAGTAGACTGTAGGTGGGACTAATGAGTTGGTTATATGGGGGTTTATAATGATACAAGAGTTTTAGAAGGAATTTAAATATTTTTGGTGATGTAGTGAATGCCAAAATTAGTTAGTCATGATGTGGGAGGGAAAAAATATTATGACGGAGGATTTTAAACTTGCATAGGCAACACCAGCGTGGTGGTATTATTACAGATGGGTGTACCCTTCATGACATCTAATTAATTTGATTCGAGAAATCACCCAGAGAGACAAGTAAGAGATAATGGGAGATGGATAGAGAAGAACATCCCAAGAGACACTAAGAGTATTGGAATAGATAAACAACATAAAAGATTATGAAGGAGAAATATTCCCCTTTCTATTTTCTTACGATTTTTTATAATTCATATTTTTAAATATTTTATTTTTCATTGAATTTTAAGTAATTATTCATGATCAATGGGTTATATTCCAGTTCGTAAATTATACATTTAATCAATAAACAACATATTCAATATTTGGAATTGATCGACGATATTAATTCCAAACCTTAATTAAAATTGTTTTTCACCTCCATCACTTAATTTCATAAATTGATGATCTGGTAATGAGAAATACAGGGGATTTATATCTTCAAACATAATATAAAAACTATAGGTTTAATTTGGAGAGTTTAATTCTAGTATTATTTTACTAAAATATTTTTTAGTTTGGTGTTTCTCATTTTTCTGATCTCCTAGAATCACTATTCTTGGGGTTTAATTTCTTAGTGAGGGTGATTGATCCTTTCATTTTCTGAGGTCGTGTATTCAATTTCATTTCTATGAAGAATATGTCATCATAAACAATAGTATTAATTTCCACAAGCATTATTCTAGAATCATGTTTAATTAACTCTATCTCCACTGCTTGGTTTTCATAGCTCTAATTACACCCTAGTTCTTATGACATATTATTGTCTCATCTTTCTTATTCAACATCAAAATAAAAAAAATAACACACCCACTATTTTCAATTGTGGTGTTTTTTATAAAATTTGGTTACTCCACCTTTCTTGTGGTTTCAACCATACTTTCCGCAATATAATAGTAAGTAAGAAAACATTAAAATTTTAAACATTGACATGTATACAAAGACATATGATTAACTAAAAAGATCAATAAAAAGGAAACTAATCCATTCCTATGGATTTAAAACTTGTTATATTAGTTATGTGGAGCATAATACTTCTCCAGGTTGGATCAGTAGTCATGATATTAACCTATTTGGGTGAATAAGGAGGATATACCCAAGACTACTTTTCATACAAGGTTTGGGCACATTGAGTTCATAGTAATTCCATTAATACACACTAATTCTCCAATTATCTTCAAGGACATGATTAATTGAGTATATATAGGTTACATTAAAAAATTTGGTAGTCTTTATAGATGATATTATAATATAATCCAATATTAAAGAGGATTGTGACAAGCATCTGAGCACCATTCTAAAGACATTGCAGAAGGAGAATCTCTATGAAAATTATGTGTTAGTTCTGGTAAATGTTGGTATAAATATTGGGTTATATCAACAAGTGAAATAGGATATATGTAGAAATTTCAATGAAAAAGGAAATTTAAGGATGTTTGAGGCCAATATCTGCAACAGATATCCATAGATTCCTTGATTTAGCTGCATATTATCCCTGGTTTGTGTAGAATTTCTCATAAGTTACAAACCCACTTACAGAGATAACCCACAAGGGAGTCTAGTTTTCATGGAATGATGGATGTGAAAAATGTTTCATGGAGTTGAAATGGAGACTTATCACTACGCACGAGATCACAATACCTACATGTGGAGAATATTTCGTAATTTTTAGTGATAAATCGAAGAAAGGATTTGGCTCTGGGACGATTAAACATATAAAATTCACTACCTATACCTCATTTCTATTGAAAGATCATGAGAAAAAAAAATCCAACGCATGATCTATATTTTGATGATATGATCTTTGCATTGAAAATCAGGTGGAATTGTCCCTATAGGGAGAAGTGTGGGATTTAATCTAATCCAAAGAGATTAAAATAAATATTCACATAAAAAGATCTTAATATACATCAAAGAAGAATCATAGAGCTAATGAAGGAAAAAAAATTCCCAATTAACTAACATCCTAATAAATTGAAAAATGTGGAGGATAATATAAGATTTTATGACACATCAATTTTATAATTGAATAGAATTTAAAAGGATCCAATCATCTATGAATTGAAGAGGATGAACATTGGAATCATAAAGGAATTAGAATTATCAATCCTTTCAAAAAATATTTCTCACCCATATCTTATTTAAAGGATAATGGATGCTAAAAAATATGGTGTGGGAATTCAAAATAAATTAGAAACTATAATAAAATGGAAATCCACTATGATCAATGTAAATGAGAATGGAATAATGAGATTCTTAACAAGTCTATATGACCAATTAAATCAGTAGTAGATGAAATTACTATTGGTTTATTCACATATTTTGAATTTATCCATTCACCCATGAACAAAAAATATGTTTTGATATATCCAAGAACACTATTTCTGGGAAAATAACATGAAGGAGATTTGTTGTATTTACATCAATGTTCTAGGAATATCAGTAAGTGAAGGATTAACAGAAAAATAATAATGGGATGCTGCAACAATTACCGATACAAAAATGTAAATGTGAAAACACAACCATTGTATTTGTCACTGGAAATCCAAATTAATCTAAATTAAACTATTCTATCTATGTTTTTGTGGATCATCATACAAAGACTACACACTTCATTACAATGTAAAAGGATTTATCACTTAATAAAATATAAGGGATATATGTTAGAGAAATGGTAAGGTTTCATGAAGTACCATAATCAAATATATTTGATCTTGATCCAAGATTCACCTCTATGCTCTGGAAAATTCTCCAGTATGATCTAAAAACTAAGTTCGATCTTTTTATGAATTATCATCCACAAAATGGTGTTCAATCTATGCAGACTATTTAGACATCTACAGACATGTTATGATATTCTTCTATAAACTTAAATAGTGTATGGGACCAAAAACATCCCTCTATTGAGTTATAATTAAACAAAAAATTCCAATACAACATCCAAATGGATCACTATAATGCAATTAATAGGAAGTGGCACAGAACATCATCATGTTAGGATGAAATAGGGGAGTGAAAAAATCTTTTTCTTGAAATGATCAATGTAATGCTGAAGAATGTTAATACCATTCAGTCGCACATGAGGGCTTCTTAGATTCAACAAAAGATCTATGCCAACAATAATTGATGAGGCCAAGATGTTGATGTTGGATACATTTTGTTACATCAAATATCTCCATGGAAGAAAATAATGAGATTTTGGAGTAATGGAAAGATCATTACAAGGTACATATTATCATTTGAGATATTGATCATGTTATAGTGGTGACTTATTGGCTAGCACTACCACTAATCTTATATCACGTATATGACGTATTCTATGAATCCCAATTGATAAAGTACATACCAGACCCATCACATGTACTCAATCCACATATGGTTCCATTTCAAAATTACATTTCAAATGAAGAGTAGTTTTTGACGATCATAGATCATATAGAAAAAGTTTTAAGATGTAAGACAATACTCCCCATCAATGTTTTGTGGAGGAAGAACAAGTATGAAGAAGGATTGTGGAAATTGAAGAAGGTGACTAAGAAAATTAACCCTAATCTATTTTAGTGTGGGAAATGAAAATTTTTTGGGTAAAATTTCTAAAGGGATAAGATTGTAAAGACTTGAATAACTATGAATTATATTCCCCTTTTGATTAAATTAAATTTATTATCATAAAACATAGTTATAGAAAACATATGAAATTCTTATGTTTGATTATATATAATATGATTTAAATGAATATTATTTATAATTACCATTAAAAATATAGTCATTAAATAGTGATCCACTGAATAGTATAAAAATAGATCTTTAACAGGCCTAATTGACATAAACAAAGGATGTGATGGCCTCAACCAGTAGGATCACACCCTATGTAGTGAATTTATTGATCCTTATAAGGGAGATAAGATTTATAGACTATTCCTTATACAATTCCAATGTCGGTATCAAACAACTTAATCATTATTGAATCCTTTTACAGGATATGTCTGTGCTTATTGAGATCACTTCCCAGACCATGTTTGCAAAATGTCCCTGAAAATCCTACCATCGCATAAAAAAATCTTAGTGAATTTATTTGTGTATTAAAGGGATATACAACATGGACATTGAAATATTATTATGTATATTTTAACATATATAATATTGAATATATTTTTATTATATTATTTTTACATGGTAGATTTTTATTATTTGATACAATAAAGAAAAAATTGTATTTCTGGTTGATATTAGAATTTAAATATTTAATTTATCAATTCATGGTTTTTTGAAATAAAAATATTTTAATATAATAATATTTTTAAATAATTTTTATCAAATATAAATGATCATATAAATTTTATGAGGTGAAATATAATTTTTATAAATGTTTGAAAAATGTTATTTAAAAAAAACTGTCATTTTAAATAAATGTTTGTTACTATCTGAAAAGAAAAAAAATAAAATATATAGAAAATTATTTAGATAAATTGAATATCATTTTTAAAATCTGAAAATTGAAATTTTTCTATGGTGAACGTTTCATAATTTTCAGAGATAATTGAATTTTCAGGTAATAATTCAATATCATATAAATATAAACTATGTTTTATAAAATCACAATGAAAAAAAGTGATTTGAAATGTAAAATAAATGGTATCAATGAATTAATATTGTCTCCCTTTAAATTAATATGATTTTTAGTTTATTTTATTTATTTTATCAAACCATTGGGAATCCTCTGAAACTTATGATATATTTAAAGGTTATAAATTTATTTATTTAAGAATATTACTCTACTCCACATATCCAATGGTAATATTATAATAATTTATGCCCTTTTAGTTATAGAATAATGTATTCCAATACATATTATATGAAACCAAGGGAAAAAACATGGGATTGTTTGTGGTTTTGGATGTTTTATTATGTGTATTCCAAAACCAAAATAATAATGAAATCCCCCTTCTTTCTAATATAATCCCAAACAAGATAGCTTTTCTATTCCCAGAACTCCTTTTATAACATCTAAACTCTTCCTCATACTCTCTATAGTCCCCTAAAGGAACCATAAATCTCTCAAGAGTTTTTTCTCAAGCCTTTAAAGCCACACATTCATGTAAGGGAACCTCGTCTTCCAGTCTCCAATTTTATCAAGCACTCCTTTTATGATATGTATTTTGAATATAATTATATTATGATGGTATATGATATTACATATTAACCTTAATGTCTATTTTATGTATAAATAATTATATATTAATTTTTCATTCATTAATCATCCCATGATCTTTTATGTACACATGTTACCATGCTGAAATTTTGTAAGGATTATTTACCATATTCATCATTCTTAATTAACTTTTTCCTTCTATATCCAAATATATAATGTTGGGAAATGATTTTCCATCATTCTATTACTAGCCATTTTATATATAATTAAGGTGAGAATCTTTTTTCTCTCATCACCCCATTTTTGTGAATCATTATGTGACATCGTTATGATGCCAAATATCACCACAATATCCATGCCAAAACAAATGTCTAGTGAATACCGTACCTTTTTCCAATAAATGATGTTCACATTTATGCATATATAATTTGTTTTTAGGGACATACATATATGTATTAAACACTCCTTAATCATGGAATAAATTATTATTATGAATGAATCCACATTTTATGATTGATGTGGCACATTTAAGCATGAGAATGAAATTAATATGGTGGGTGAACCCGAATAACACTCAATTTCATTAGGTAATGATTAGTAATAGGGCGCATCATTTTTTGATTGGGGTGTCATACATCCTTTCTGGGACATTGTCTACAATGAAGTATTGGTTTATATTTCATTTACATAAGATTATAAATTTTTGTTTTATATTGTTTTCATGTTTCCCATGTTGCATTTATGAATACCATGTTATATCATGTATCATTATTTATGTTTATGATTCATACTCTTTTTATGTCTCATTGATAGGTCTATTGTATAAATTTTTTCATTTTTATAATGTAATTCCTTTTTTATTCCCTTACTATGTAATATAGCTCACCCCATTATTATGGTTTTCTCTAGTTTACCCCATGAAATATTTTGTTTGTTTGAATATTGTGATCATTTAAAGTATGTTTTGAATAATGTTTTTATCACAATCTATAGGTTCTTATCAAATTTACTTAATTCTTACTCACAATAAACTTCTTTGTCTTTTTTTTGTAATAATTGTAATTTTTTTAATAAATCACGTATTAATATGTAATAAAGATCATTTTTTATAACTTGATTACTATTATATCAAGAATAAAAAATTGAATCATTTACACATTATATGAATAATGTAAATGATTAGTTATGTTATTAAAAATTAGAGATATTATGTTTGGGGAATTTAAAAAACTGAAAAAAATTTTATCTTCAAAAAGGTCATGTTCATGACTACTAATGATTTTGATAGAATTTTAAATCCTCCATAAATGAATAAAAACCACAAAGTACAAACATATTCATGAAGGGAGGTGATTCATGTAAGATAAATGCCTATAAAATTCAAAAACACAATATAAAGTTGGTCAACAATTAGAAAAATGAGAAGATATATATCTAAAAAATTCTATCAGGTAATAATATTGTGTTAAACTAAAAAATGATATAATAAATCTAAAATATACATCATTGATATACTAAGAAAATTAACTATTGTAACAAATAAATCATGTTATTGTTCTAAAATTACAAAATTAATTTTCACAAAATATCAATGTGTCCCTAAAATTTTTATAACTAAATAGGACTATAAAAATTCATAGGTATTTTTTAATGGAAGATTACATAAATAATATGTCCCCCAAATATTCTATTGTGAATTAAATATTTTAATATCCTAGAATGTCCCTATTATACACACCGTACACTAAGCCTAATAAAAATGTTTCATATCCCTTCAAATCATCCCCCAATAACCGGTGGCTCTATTATAAAATAAAAATAAAAAATATTTGTAACGTGGAATGATATTAATAAACAACACCACCACTAAGAATATACCTTTGAAATAGTTCACAAAAAAATAACATGAATCAAAAACCATGAAACAACATCAAATAAGACAATAATACAACAACTCCCACCATATACAAACATTTTGATACAATTAACAAACCCACCACAAATGAAACATCCTCTACTAGTGTCTTCTAGATGACAATCATATCTCTATCCAATATAAAGAAGAAACATCCATGCAACATACAACTCCAATCAATGTTATCAGCATGGTCAAAAAAGGCCTTTGAAAGGTGTCAGTACATGTCATAATACGATATCCCCTAGAATCCCAATGAACTCCATCTTAGTGAAAGTAAGAATTTCAAAAAATTAAATTTATAAATAATTCACTATACCAAGGCATTTAAAAAATTTATATAATAAATTTACATATAAAAAATCAAAAATAATTTTAGTAAACCACAAAAAAAAAATTATGCGTTGAATATTTGAAAAATCAATGAACACACCCATTTTCAAAACAAAACCCTAAGAAACACACATACCATGTCCAAAAACCATGTATTAGAATCAATATCCTCTGAGTGGATCATATACCCCTAAACCTATCATTTCTATTATCAATAAGGTCAATTCATTCATTTCATAGTTTACCACAACCTCACCTCATTACTATTATTGAGGTCATCAAACACAAGTTCATGATTTCCAATCTCATGTAAAATCCATCATTCCAAAAAAATCACTACCATTATCAACCAATAAAAACTTATAAAATATCAATTTGAAACTTAATGCCTCAATTCCATAATAACAATAAATCTCAGGATACCCAATGTCCTGATTAATATTAATAACAACATTTCATAAAACATAATATGAAAAACAACACCAACATAAAAAACCTATGAAACTCTAGAAAAATATCTTTAATAAAAAAAATACTAAATAATAATTTATAATAGAAAAATAAATTTAAATCCTTCTATGATAATTACATAAAATCATGAAAACACAAACACACACACACTCAAAAAAATAATCCCCACCACTTCTTTCAAACACAAAAAAGATAATATAATTTATATTTATTCATTAATTCACATATATAAATCACATTAAGCCCAATAAATAGTTTCATTAAAAACTAAAATCCATGATAACTTTTTTCCAAAATATATAATGATTAGGTATTCACATAATTCAATCATTCAATACTATGAAATATCATCGAAAAAATCAATATATATTATCTCTTATTACTTTATAAAACCCTAAAGTCAATGTCACTAAATTATTGTAGTTTAAATATAAATTTTAAATATAAACATACCCTATTAGTATTTCTATTAAAGAAAAAAGGATAAATAAAATAAGATATGTTTGGAGGTCACATACCTTTGATCAAATATCCGACCACTCAAAGATCAAATAGATTCTTACGTCAGAGGAAGATGATCACCATGAATCACCTCCAAGAACCAACTATGATGATATAATAACAATGGAGGGATATAGTGGGACCAAATTCACCAAAATATGATCTATAAATAAATTTATGGAGGTAAATTAAGTTTGTAACAACCCCAAATCTAGTAATATATATCTATTGTATAGAGACCAAAGATTTTCATTAATATATTTTACAATTTTTTAAATGATCATTCATTACATTGCAAAAACAAAATTCTAATAATCATAAGGGGATAGTGCCTTTGCAAACTCAGAAACATAAAAAATAGATCAAAAGAGTTCTACATAAGCACCCACATAGATCCTCATAACTAGAACCCTTCTTATACACATCACATGTAATACATATCATTATAACATTTGGAAAAAGAACATTAGAAATGGTGAGATCATATTCATTAAAGGGTAAAAAAGGTAATATGTAAAAACAATGTGAGTATAACACTACATGAAAAAGGATGATTTCCTGGATTTTTTTTGAAATTCCAGCGGTTTAAACCGCCGCCATATGGTTCTGCAGAGGTTTTTGGAAACCGCCACTAAAACCATTATAACTACCTCAATATAATACAGGGATATGAAATATGTTTAGTAGTAGTTTAAACTATTTATCGGTGGTTATAACCGACACTAAAAAATACCAGTTTCACCAGGGAAAACTTCCACTAAAACCACTAAAACAACCACCACATAATAAAAAAATATGAAAACAATTTATCGGTCGTTAAAACCACTACTAAATTATTATCTGTAGTGGTGGATTAAACCGTCATAGATTTCAAGATACCGTAATTTTAGCAGTGGTCAAAACTCTCGTGAAATATATTATATTTATTTTTCAGTAGTTAAAACTGCCGCTAAAGGAATATTTTCAAAAAATGCAGTTGATAATTTAGGACCATTACCAATTCCCTAAAAAAAATCAGTCCAATATATATAACATATAACACATCATAACCACAACACATCACAACCACTAATCTCAAGTGAATCACTATGAAATCCAATGAATAATAAGTCTCCATAAAAACCCACCTAATGAAAAGAACAATTACCACCATAATGAACTCATGAATATTATAGAAAGACAAAAAAGGAGTAACGGGGAAAAAGAGAGCTACCATGATTCAAATATCATAAATCTAAATGATCTAATATGATCTATGTGGATTTTAACAACAGGGGCGGTGACTGGGGAAGGGATGGATGAGAAATGATCAATTAAGAATTAAGGGAAAGTCTAAACTTATTAACAATGATGTAATAAAACTATTTTTTATAAGTGAATTACAGTAGACTCTACCAAAACATGGTTAATATCCAAAATTTATTTTGTTGGTTTGGTAAATGTGTGATCTAGAACACTAATTTACATTTTATCTTTTTTTCCATTTTAAAATGGAAGTTGGCCTCCCAAAAATCTTACAACATGGAGTAGTCTTTTCCATAGTGGCACTTCTATATTCTTCCATATATAGAATCCATGACTGAGATCCCATTTCCTAACAATTTTACCATCACCATTGCTAAGGCAACAATGTGGTGAGCTTGGGTTTCTCATTTGGGAGAGATGGTCCTCTAATATTTCAGGCCCATCGAAGGAAATTTCAAGATTCACATGGGGAATAAGAAAACCTCTATGACAACATGCATAACACTATGGCATCCCCAATTCGTGGTTATATATCCCATTTTACACAAGTGAATTCCAAACATAATACTACCTCCATCATATCCTGACAAGTCATTGTACAAGATGTGGTGGCCTTCAAAAAGATAAAACACCACCTCAAACCTCAAAATCACCACAATACTCATCCTAAACATCCCTAAGACATGATAATGCACAACGCGATGTTCATAAATGGTATACCCCATTACAATCATTCTATTTAATTTGGATTCAATATCATTTCTCAATTATAAGTCACAATGATAATATTTTCCAAAAAATCATATGAACTATGTGTGGATTGATTCCTATTTTCGTGGGATACATAGTTTTTCCTAGCTCTACTATCTCAAACTGTGCCAAAAACCTGATATCAAATCCCCCTGTTTATCTTAGTGACTGTGTTTCTCCATTCACATTGGTTTTCCATCCATATGGTTGGCAAGAAGACAAGTTAATTTCATTTTAAACATCAGTTTAATCTACATTAATTCTCATATAATAAGGTATTTTTCATATGATATTATACAATAGATTATTTTACTCGTTTTCAAGTGATGTTAAACTATGTGATGCATTGTACATCTTGTATGATGTGGAACTTTTTAGATTAGTCTACCTAGTATGACATATCTTCCTCTATATATTATCCCAATCTACTTAAGGATCCTTAGCATGTGGTTCTTTATCCATAAAACAATGTTAGGAAAAAAATGAATCTTATCCTAGGAAAGATCCTAATATGAATAGGGGTATTATATGAATACTATATGTGGATTGATTCATTATGTTTTAATATATGTAATTATTTTGGGATCTCCAATAATAAGCCTTAGTGAAAATTATAATCACACTGGTTATACCCAAATGGTGAGACCCTTCATAATTCACATAAATTTTTTTATTTTCTTCAAACATAATGGTTCACATACCTCTCATCCTTCTCCTCTTATACATGAGACATATTTTTATAGAGGACAATTTCCAATAACTATGAATGGACTGATTCCAGTTACTATAGGATATGTTTTTTATTGTTCATACTTGGGTAACAAAACTAATAAAAATATGAAAAATGAATCATAAAACATCATTACTGAGAAAAAATAATCAACATATATGGTACATACCTCACTCATGAAATCCAAATATAAAAGGAAACATTAGAAGTCAATAAAATACATAAAAGGAAACAAGATAAATCATGAAAATATTAGGTCATGAAAATGATTGGTGGAAAATATGTGCAATAAATGATACATATAAAAACCAGTTACCATATTTTCCCAACATATAAAATAACAACTAATCATGATTTGATGATGATCAATGCTCGTCACCCTCTCCAAATCCATATCTAGTTCCTACTACCACTATAAAGAATATTATATTGAACATTACATAATGTTTTATATTTATATTTAAATGTAAAATCAATAAAGGTTTTCAAACTTAATGATTTTTAATTTTAGTGATTTACCCACTCGCAACATGTCTATGTAATACCACCCGGGGAAGATCCGGTCATCATCTGATATAAATCAATAAGTGATTTCTGCAAATCAAATATCTAAAACCCCTAGTTGTGAACTGTGTTTCATAGAGAAACAATCTCTCTCTGAGTCTCTCGGGGTAGGTACTGACTAAAACCAGAAGTAGATACAACTGAAATCCCTAGTGTCCTACTCTAATGCTTTGGGATCAGGGTTGGGTTGTGTTTACATGAAATAAGACCATGTTGTAACTTATGGTTCAAGGATTTTCTTGTTTTCATGAGAATAATTACCCAACTCTCGATTTGGAGAAAATTTTTTTCATCCATGCCGTGAAAAAATGGAGATAGAATATCTTTGTGGGGGAATTCACTGTGTCTACAGACCACAAAAGCATGAAACGCATTTTCTCATAGTGATATTTGAATCTGAGACAAAGGATATGGTATTAGTATCACCAAATGATAGACTATGACTTGATGTATACACCAAGAAATGGGAATTTAAGTGGTGGATGCATTGAGTATAAATATTTATGCTCATTTGGAAAAAGATGATTTAGATGTATGGTAGTTGATGTCAGTCCAAGCCAGCATGCACGTGGAATATAAATATTATGGTGGTGTTGAGAATTTATTGTCAGCTAATATTGTTCCAGATTTTGTAAAAATGGTCAAAGAGGGAAAAACATCAGATGTAGACTTTCTAGTTATGTGTTTAAAACTCAATGGTGGGATGACCATTAAAGGAGGAAAACATGATGGGACTTAATTTTTTTTCTTTTGAGATCAGATATATGTATCAATAGCTTGTGAGGAAGAACTCATTTATGCTTACAACAATTCAACATAGGTTGTACTTCTTGGTGCACAGAAGATGTATAAGGCATTGAAAGTTCAGTTCTTGTGGAGCAACATGAAAAGAAAGGTGGTCATGTTCATCTCGCGATGATCAACATGTCAGAAAGTTGAGGTAAAGTATCATAGAGCAGCACCAATGTTTCATTTTTTACCAATCCTAGTGTGGAAATCAGAGTAGATAGTGATGTATTTTGTTACAGATCTTCCCCAAATTGTTCTGAAACACAATTCCATTTGGATGATAGTTGATCATTGTAATAAGTTTCCCATTTAATCTGTATTTTTGAATATAATATTTTAGAGGATCTATCAGAAATCTACTTCTGAGAAGTGGTAAAGATGCATGGTGTACCTATTTCAATAGCCTCAAACATAGGTTTTAGGTTCATATTTCATTTCATATAAATCCTTTCAGAAATCTCTAAGAACTCAGTTGACTATAAGAATGATATATCATCCCCAAAAGGATAAGAAATCCATGAAAACAATACAAACATTGGAAGAAATTTTGCGGGTTCTGTAATGGATTTTGGTGGCTCCATGGATAAGAATATACCCTTGGAGGAGTATTCAAACTATATCAGCTATCAAGACATGATACATATAGCTCTGTTTGAAGCATTGAATGGGCGTCCTTTTCATTCTCTAGTATGTTGGGTGGAAATAGGTTAAAATTTACTAATTTGGAAGAAAATTGTCCAGGAAAAAACTGAGAATATCTAGTTGATCAAAAAGAGGATGGAGATAGCTAAAAGACATCATAACTTTTATTCATATCATAGTATAATACTATTCTCGTTCATTTTTGGTGATCATGTATTCTTTAGGATATCTCCAAGGATTGGACATCGTCAATTTGGGAAGAACAGAAAGTTATCTCTTTGATTCATTAGCCTTTTTAAGATACTGGAACAGTTTGGGGGAGGTGGCATATCTATTTTCATTACAACCATAGTTCATTTCATTGCATAATGTATTCCATGTATCTTAGTTGAAAAAGCATCAGCCTAATTATGACCATGTGATCATATGGGATCATGTTGGCCTAGAGTCGGATGCTTCATTTGTACATATCCCAATATGAATTTGTGGATATTAATGATAATGTCTTGTGGGAAAAAAACATTGGTCTAGTGAAAGTTTTATGGATGAATGGTCAGATTCACAAAGAGAATGGGGAACATTAGGAGGAAATGGATGATATGGGGCCAAAACACTTTCAATTGGGAGGGGGTTTTCTAAATTCTGAGGACAGAATGGTTAATTATGAGGAGATGTAGTACCCTGTTTTCTGGTATGTAACCCTTACATAATGCATTTCATTGTTATAATGTTTAAAGGAGATTTTTGCGGGAGTTTTGATACTTTAGGGGGATTTTTGGGTCCAATTGGAAGTCACATGGGAGGTGAACAGTTTCTCTAACTATGTGGCCAAACCATGCATAGTAGGCACTTTTGAAGAAGTGGATATAGCATTGTTAGATCCCGGTTTGAGAGACTATGTCAAGATTTTGTGCGAGGGTCTATTGAGGTAGTGGCTAATGAATGGTTATCGTACATTTTTCTAACCGTGTGAACTAACCATGCGGGCACTTAAGTAAGATTCTAAAAAAGTGGATCTCACTCGGTTTTTCCTCTTAATGGATATTTTTTCCTCCTAAGTGGCCATAACTCTGGATTAATCTCCCTTGAAGGTAGTATAACCTCTCCCATGAATTTTGGAGGTCATATGAATGATTTCCACATTGAATCAAACATGGATTCTTGAGGTATGTGATCATTATTTTTTGTTCTTGTTTGGTTTAATAGATCAGCATAGATCTACTTCTTCTCATCAATGGGTATCTTAGATATATGTTCGTTATTGGTAGATCTAGGAATGTGGATTCAAAATGTGATGTATTTGGTTCTTGGCCTTTTTAGGATAAGATATATAAGGGGTGTTATTGGATAATCGACCTGGTTTTCGTGGTCATTCTTCGTTCGTTGTTGTTTTAATCAAATCTATTGAGGAAAGAGGCTTTTTTCTCAACTCCACTTAGTATTAATGGTAGGAAATCTTTCATATTGAATGTTTGTGGCTGAATATGTTGTGATTTTCTTATTGAACACTTGTTGGAAACCTTCTTGAGTAATGGTGGTGAAATCTGGAAAATCTGGGGTTTCAATTGATTGCTTTGGTTCTTGGTTTTAAAGCATGGGTTAAAAATATGATTTTTCTAGATTAATGAACATAAATGGGATTAGTTGTTTTCAACAAAAGGTTATGTTTTATTGAAATTAAACTATTCTTTCAAATTGGTTTCAATTTAGATTTTAATAAAAGTAAATTTTTATTGAAATGATTTGTTTGGAAATGGAAGAATTATGTTTAAATGGTATTTGTGGGAGTTCAGAAATGAAGGTCCCTTAATAAGAGAAAATTACCATTGGGGTAAAAGGGATGTTTCCCTGGATCAAGGGCGTGTGTCATTGGGACACAAGGTAATTGGACAAGAGACCACTAATGAGTATGGAAATGTAAAACGAATCATTCATTTTTGGGTGTGTTGTGAACTATGGAAATGGTTATCACAATTGATAATAATAATGGTTTTCAATGCATTTATTTGTTATTTTTATGAAATAAAATAACTTGATAAAAATTGGTTTAATTGTGTATTGTTTTCAATTGGTTGAAAATATTTTTTGGAACTTGTTTTTATTCAGTTATAAACTGTTTTGAAAAATTGTTTTATATGAACTGTTTAATATAATTGTTTCTAACTCTTCAATCCTAATGGAATGAGTAGTGATGTAATTGTTGAAAAACTACTGAGTTTTATACTCACCCCTACATTGGAACTTTGGTGCTTTTGTAGATTCTATCTTCAAGGAAAGGGGAAAAGGTAATTTTGCACACGTTTTTAGTACTACCTCGTGTTTTTTGGGTTGTTTGGTGATTATGGAGCTTATAGCTTAAGGATCATGGATTATTATGGTCTTTTGATATTTTTGTGTCATTTACCCATTGTATACATTGATACATGATTATTCTTACGTAGTTGAATACATTGATGTGGATTTTAGATACATGAAGTTATTTGGTTTTCTTTTATTTTTTCATGCTTTATATTGTTAATGTTTGTTTATGGTTGGTTGGTTTATTGGTTTATTTCTTAAAAATTAAAGTGTCGCACAATTTTATTTGAAACCCTTCGACATTTATTTCCAGCCTTCGGGGTCTTTGGGATGTCAGTTATGACCATGTAATGACGCATTGTGCTCTAAAGACAACGAGAATTGGTGGGTCATTACATACCATACCATTCCAATTTTCCCTTCAAAACATTCTCATTTACATTATATAGGTTATTTTCATCTTTAATGATGAACTCTAGTTCCTTATGAATATATGTAGAGGAATCACGTCGAGGAAGAGGTAAAATATTCTACCAATTCTTTGAAACACCATTCTTCTTGTACATACTGTTAATTAGTTTTTTAATTATAAAATAAAAAAATCAGTATCATGGAAAAACTGATATTTCATTATAATTATGAAACAACCATAGTACACCTTCTATCCATCCTATGAAAAATAAAATCACAATGTGTGTGTACGTATGACTTACCGTCCTCACGTTGTGGTGTAATTTTTTCTTAGCACCGCCTTACATGGATGGGTATAATGATGGAAAAAATAAAAATATATAATTATAATAACATGATACAGACTCTGAAATATTATACAACATCCGCATAAATACCATTAAATAATTATGGGAATGATATTGTTGCTAATTCGTATGAAAAACCTACTATCTCCAGGATGCGATGCGATTCATTCTACATGATCATTCTTAAAACCGAATTATATACATGAACGGAATGAATTAATATGTTATATTTTATACTAATTTATTTATTTAAATTATATAACTATAACATAAGAGATGGGAAAATAACATATTCGATAAAACATGAATAAGAACATAATGAAATTAATATCCAAATAATGATGGTCAATGAAATATTAGTAACAAACGAATGATAACATGATCATATATGATATCATAAAAATGAAAATAATTCTATAATAGTAAATAAAATTATATAAATCACTATAAATGAGGGTTCAGATACATTGGAATGACACCAGACCTAGGTTAAGGGATTATTTTTCAATATCATTATTATCTGAGATTGATTATTCGTAAGTATTTTCTAGGGGTATATTTATCATCCACATTCATGTTCCTTTAAATGAAATACTATTTATATTCATCTACAATTTCATAAATTAAATTGGACCCATTGGTAAATTTTTAGTAAATTTTATGAAAGGAATATTTTATCAATATTCAATACGAGTACTTTTTGACATTTCCTGAAAAAATATGAGGATAATGATTTATTATCTTATATGAAATGTATTGATTTTTACGGATTCATGATTCTTTAATTGTATGATTCTTACTTTAAATTTTTACATTTTTATTTTCACATATATTCTTCTATTTTAAAATTGTTTTTCATTTTGTGAAATAAAAATAGTTTTTAAGAAGAAAAGATATTTTCTTGATGAATTAATATCATATGACAACCATGTTCTTTATTACAAACGTAAACATGATTTATTACATAAAATATTCAGCTTATAAAACATATAAGATCAATTTTTTTAGTGTTATTTGGTATTAGGAACAATACATAACGACTTAAAACATGAAAACGAACATCATTATTGAAACCTTCATTTACATAACCACTACATTCCCTAGAACATAGCATTGCCTCAGATAACCTGAGGAAATTTATGGGGTTTGACATAAATAGCTTTAAACTATAAATAATCACAATTGTATTCATAAAAATTTTAAGATCATTTATATTTAATAAAAAATAATACATCATTGATTTTAAAAAAATATTATTTAATTAAAAAATTCATTAATTCATCAAAATATATTTCTTAATTGAATATTAACAAAAAATACTATTTGAAATTTAATAACTATTTACAAAGTAACAATAATAAAATGAATGTATATTATCTATAAAAATATAATATACATAATAATAGTTCTTTCATATTGTTACATAACCCCTTATCACACCTGTATATGACTTAAGAGTAAGGTGTGTGAAGGTGATAGACTATTGAGGTGGCTCAAAAATCATCATTCGTGTGGTGATCTCTATCAACTTCCACTTCTCCCATAAGTAGTTCCGTTCAAGCTTAATTTGTTGAAGCTCGTCTTGGGCTTAGTGAAGAGAGAATACCAATGATACCACCAACATTTTGAGCTCCTAATAATGGGCTTCATATGGGGAAAGTCTGCTAGAAGAGGCTATCACTACCTTTATATGTGTGAATTGGATTTATTAAGGCCATATATTAAAAATAATCATGTGATCAATGTTCAATGACTATATTAGCAATGGTCACAATTTGTAATAGTAATTTAAAATCCAATAACATAAAACCAAGGAAGTGAATATGTTTTACATAACCATTATTCATAATAACACATTTAATTAGATCAAGATAATTTTTTGTTGATAGTAGTTTAAGTCGTTACATTTAAAGTGTTAAATTAAAATAATATTCCATATAAGAAGACATTTATTAAACAGGGTTATGTGTTTTTCTCTATTTTACTATTATTTGATTTTTTATGATGGAATTATATTTATGAAATCATTTTTTACATCTATTCTATTATGATGGAATGATGTTTAATCAATCAATTTTATTTATTTTGTTATGCCATGATGAATGAGTTAAGTTATTATTGCACAGTTATGAATGATTTTATTATGAGATTGGTGGGACCTATATCTGCCACCAATTCATAGGGTAAATATCTATATTTCATGAGATATACATAAAAGGATTGAAAACTAAATCTGGTATAGTATTACATGGATGGAACGACAAGTAATCCTCGATCAGTAATAGACACTGTCTAATATAATGGTCTAGGAAATGATAATTGTTTAATGTTAAATTATATTCTATTATTATGTGTATTCTAAAAAACAAAAAATCTTACTTTATAAATTCTGGGGGTTTGTCCATTAATTGTTATGATCATTAATCCTATGACATGATATCACAATCTTTCATATACAAGACAAGACTTTCAAATGTTATTTTATATTTCATTATGATTATAATATGATTTATATTTTCTTATTTTATCCTCACTGATCATTTAAGCACAACCTATCATATGTTTTTTTCCCATTTCATGAAGATGGGTATTATGTAAGTTATGTCAAAAATGAGTCTAGTAATGAAGATATAAGAAAGATAAAATGTAAATGTTTTATGAACTAGTTGTTTATGTTTTTTAGTTTATAATGAAACTAAAGCTATGTTGTCATATCATGGTATTAATATATGATGTAATGAAAATTCTTAAATTTTGATTTAATATCAATATATGTAATGTATGGTTCATTGTATCATTTTTTAATTTTTTCTGTAACCCTGTGTTGAGTAACCATATATATTTATTTAATGGGTTTTGTATTTACATTTGATGCCCCAAATAATACTATATAGGTGGGAATTTTCCATATACATGTTTTCAACTATAGATAGTTAATACCTAATATCTCTCTGATTGTGACTGATTAGATACCCTTTTCGATGATTTATTGGTTGTTCAAATTGATTAATTTGATTCATTTTGCATTGATTATCTCATGTTGGTGTTGATTAGTACCCATGTTATTCGTTATCAAGAAGAGGGAGTCAATATTGAGGTTTTCTATGATGTTCTACATATTTTTTAGGAATTTTCTTAATGTATCAGAATTTAGGTTTCTCTAATGAGCCATAATTGTTATGAAATCCTTAAATTATTATTTTCTCCCATGCTCTAGTTTTCCTAGATATTTTATTTTACCTAATAATATTGTTGTACTATCTTATAAAAAAAAATGCTTTTTTAGTTTTAACTAGACACAAGATACTAATGTATTTCCATCTATAGGATGAACTAAATATGAGAAATTAAATGTATACCAAATTCTTACTGGAATTTTACAATTTGATTTATTAATCACTCTGTAAGATTGATTTTTAGCTGATTCGCTAAGCAGAAATAAAAATTGTGGTACATCATGTGAGTCTTGGGATTCAAGGACTGTGATGGAAGAGCTATATATGATGTATATTAATATAGGTGATGTTGATGATAGAAGATTACTTTGTAATATGATGATATAGAAATATTCAGCATAGATGGTGTATGATAACCCACTAGTGGATTTTTATATTGAGGTCTATAGTGATCTATTTTTCAGTGGTAATGCTCTTAATGGATGGTCTAAAGATGATCGATAGCTAGTGTTGTTTCAAGGGTGGATTTTTTCATTTGGTAATGTGAAATGTATATCTCTATGGGTTCCATATGTTCATTATATTTACATCAAGTCAAGATTAAAATATAATTTTTTCAACAATTTCATTTACAGTGGATTGGAATGATGTGTTCATTGTAGAGTTCATGCATTGATGATTTATATCCCTAATGGATAAACCTGGTTAATTTATTACCATTGATTCTCATCAATAATTACATGATCTTTATTAGACATTTTATAAAATTTCAATGGCCTTGATTTCATATATACCTCAATCATAGGGAGTTTCTAATTTTATATTTGTATTAGTGGAATACTTGAAAATGATGGATCAATTCATACACATCAAGTAATCTAAATTAGTGTAATTTTTGTTGAAGAAGTTTCCTATGGTGTTACTAAGTCATACTGGATCTTGAATATAAAATCTTATTATGATCCAAATTGAAAATATATACTATTTATAGGATTTCATCATGAGTTTGGATCTTCATTTTTTTCTCAAAACTATTTTCCATCATTTGATTTATGGTGATACATAAAGGTTCATCCCAACTCTATAAGACAAATATCTGACATCTGTTTGTGAATTTTTTGGTTTTTGTGTGATATACCATCCATTTGTTGGGTTTTCATGAAAATTAGTATTCAATACACTAGTGGTATGGTGAAATTTGGATCATTGTATAGATAGAATTATCATTCTCTATTTTCCCATATGTGTTCATAGAGTACGAATTTTTTAGTCATTAACTAGTGTAGAGAATGATAGAAATGGTATATGTGATTCACAATGGGTTGAATGATGGTAGGATCATCGTAAGTTATATTATAACCATAGGATGATGCCATTTTAGATTGAAATTGTAGATAACAATTTTATAAGATAACTCATCATCATAGGAATCATAGATATGTTTAAGGGAGTGATAATTATATGCAATTTTTTGTGAATTTTAATATGATGGAATGTTCTGGATTTATTTCATACGAGTTAGAACATCACCCAAGGATGATCCAAATAAATTCTGACAGTTATGTTCTTCTTCATTTATATAATATTTATGATGTTTGTTATATCAATGATTAGGATGGTACATTTGTTGTGAATGAATCTCCCTTCGAGGACTAACATATGGATATTCTAGAAAACTATGGAATGGATTATGAGAGAATGTTATTATCATACTTGGAGACGTATTATGAGATAGATTCACAGATCAGATTCCATGGGAACATGATTCAAATATACAAGAAATATATCTAGAGGTGTTTAAAATTTTATTTTTTTAATGATTCTTTGTTATTGTTGATGTTTATCTTATTTATGAGATAATTATATCTTTCATGATACAATATTAATTTACAAGTTCCATTTTTAGAGGCACCTATCATGGGAGATTGTTAAATAGTTTTTCACTTATTCTCTTAACTGATGTGGGTTTTCTCTTTTTTTTTCAAGATTTACGAGAGTTATCTCATGGGATGTTTGTATGGATGAAAATTTTTGCCTCCATTATCAATGTGTTTCGGTTTACATATTAATATATATATATATATATATATATTTATTTTTATCTATCATTAGGGGTCAAAGCTTTTATTTTATTCTGTTGTGTGTCCTAAATTCCAGGGTTCATGGTGAAACATTGTAGTAGGTTTGGTGGATTTTTCATTCATAAAAATTATTATAATATAAATTCAGGACATGATGATTTTTTCAAAATGTTAGAGATTCAAGAATTTCCAAAACATTCATTCATAATCAATGTGGTTGTAGTTCACATGGTTTGGTTCTCAATTTGAACCCTTTTCTCTAGACATGAAATGTATATGGTTGATATTTAGTGAATTGATCCATTAAAATTCATCACAAAAACCTATTTGTTATGATGTGAATTTACCCCATGTTCGTAGGATACAGGAGACAATATTTTCATTGGTTCATAAACAGAAACAATTCACGATGTGAGTTAAATATTGAAACCATGAATGAGAGACTAGTAGAACACCTAAAAAAGACGTCACCCACTATAACTCTCTAAAAAAATTAAAATTCATCCATAAACCTATGGGAATTGGTTCTCTATTGGATGTTTTGAGAAAATTTAATTATAATTTATTCCTAATTTCATATAATGAATTTTGTGTAATATGATTTATAACATCCTTATTTTTCTGTGGTTTCTTGACCATTTATTTTTTTATTCCTCTCAGTATATCGTTATATTATATGGAATTATATATGAATCATATAATATGTTTTTATTTTTATTCTTTGTTTTGTGTTTATGGTTTATATTTCATAGGGATCATTGCATTATGATGGGAGAGGTGATTAGCTATCATCACCCGTGGTTCTACTCTTCTTCAAATAAATATTAAAATCATAAAGTACGAGATTAATTTTTATTCTTATTTGAAAATTTGGGGTGGGGTTATCATTATTTATATCATTGGGTAATGGTGGATAAATCCATAATACGTATCAAAATGGATATAATGATTGAATTTGTGGTTTTAGTTGTATTGAATACATACATTTACGTCGTGTAAAAATATTTCTTCTTGGATTGTAAGATATTATGTTTCCAATTATTGATGTTGTGTTATATAGATTTTTTTTCTGAAATTGAAAAATGAATTTAAATATATTAATATTTTATTAATAAATAATAATTATTCATGTCTAATTTTTATCACAATCCATTCAAATTTATGTTAATTAATTAGATTATAAAATAATTTAGAAGGAATTTATTAGTCATTCATAGTTGATTCATTAGTTCACCTACTAAAATAAAATACAATAAATGAAATTCTAAATTTAAAATTATAATATTTATTTTATTATAGAAATATTTTTATAGATGACTGAGTCTAATTTCATGCACTGTACATATGCGTTTTATCCAAGGACTAATAATTACACTAAATATTTATTGTTTTATTGTTTACTTGTGTGATTTATATGGATGTGGTTCCTTTATATGTGAATGATGTGATCATGGAATGACTGTTGGATTGATGAGAAATGGATGTTGGTGGTAACGGTGTTTACTATACCGAGATCTAATGCTATTATGATGTGTAAGGGTATGAATAGTGGATTCAAGGATTGAACCGCGAAACGAGAAGTGGGTTGGATAAGTGAATTCCAATTTTTAATTTTATTGAATTTTTATTATTCTACATGATAATAATTTTTTATCATTCAATTTAAGATGGATTAGTTTCTTCATCCATACATTCCATTCCCCAATACCCAATTATGAATTTTTTTAAGATTATATTCATCATTTATGGAAGATTAGAATGATTCATGGAATACTAAGACAATAATAATAGATATAAATATTACATTATTTACCCCATGGTGTTGGTAGTTTAATTTATGACCTTGAATAATCAGTTGCTAATTACAAAAATCAAATTTTAAAAAAATGTAAATTTTTTACTCACTTCTGTAATAGTGGGTAATTTAATCTATTCTACCGGTAGTCGGGTGCTTGAGAGAAAATAAGGGAAATTGAGGATAATAACAGGTATATTACCTTGGATTGTTTTTTGATTTTTATAAATTATTTTTTGTATGTTTTTTCTTATTCTATATCACCAATGTATGTATGGTGCCCAACACACACTAGACACTGGGGATGATTCATCGATCACCCATTTCAGTGAGGAAAAATGGCAAACTGCACCCTTTACATCAGGCTAATATCAATATAGTATTACATTTTGGTATATATACGTGTTAAATTTATTAATATATTCAAATAGTGTTGTAATTTTATGATGTCAATTAAACACAAGTATCACAAGACATATTATCCTAATATTTATTATAGGTATGTATTGTATGGTTAGTGATGTGTTGTGGTATACTACAAAATGTATGGGCTATGGGGGGTCCTATAAAAAACCAACTTACTATATAGTATTATAATGAAAGTGGTTGAGTTATGGGGTGAATGGTGTGTGGGTTACAATACAATATCTATCAAAACATTTTTTTTCATATTTATGAGAGATTGTACAAGACCTATTATATTGTGGGGAGAGAGATAAACTAGTGTGGATGTAGTAGTTGGGTACTGTGAAATATATATATTATTGGATATTATATTATTACTTATTTTAGATAATTTATAAGAGATCCATGTAGAATCTTTGAACATAGAATACTATATTAGGAAACAAGTTAGTTCCTGTATTTATTTACAGGGATTCATTATTAAGTCCTTATATTTTCATGAGAGGCCCCAGTGGGATCCTAAAATATATATGTTTTATACTCACCCTAATCTATATTAATTATGTTATCATTTCCACACAATATGTCATGGTATTAGGACAGTCATCACTAGTTCATGGAGATGTTTAGGAGATACATGGTTGTCAAGGTCACCCAGGGCTTTATTTTATAAATTTTAGTTTATTTTTTCTATTTGTTCAAGATATATATCATTACATGCAAGTATTATTATGTTATATTTATCTTCATCTTAATTTTTTTCATCGTTCTATATTACCTCTCTTTCCTCATATTCTCATTGGCCAATTCATCCCAATTGAGTGTATAAAAAACCTTCAGATGAAGTCATGCACCTCTGCCATAATGAAGGTGGGATTCAATAATCCTCATCTCGCTAACATCATTTCTATCTGACGATGTGTAATTTTTGTGGATGGTTTAATAAATTATCATATATAATATTCTTTCATTAAAAACTAATAATATTTCCAAAATATTCTGAATAAAAAATATTAATCCAATCCATAAAAAATAAAAATATCAATTGATAATTACTCTAATGAAAAATATGTGGAATATTATAAAAAAGAAATTTAATAGAAAAGGAAAATTATTTCAAATAACCAGGTGTAAAAAATGATATAAGACAAATTGAAATAAAATTATACAATAATGATGGGATATCATCCTTTTAAAAATAATAATGAGATAGGGAATGACCCACTCAAAACCTGTAAATGATAAACTCTAAAAATGGACCTTCATGATCTAATTTATTATTGTTAACAACTAATAATTGATCATTATATTTGTTTCTAGTTCAAAAATAAATTTCAATTCCCATAAATTTTGTTTCTAAATATTGTTTTATATAGTGTGATTTATATTAATAGATATATTATTCATTTATTTTGTATTTGATCATAATAATTATTCAATGAAATTTTATTATAAACATATTTTAGAAACTATAAATATAATTTCATTATTGGGGAATCATTATTTATCTATTTTAAAAGAAATCAATATCCCATAATTCTCTAATATATTATCTTGGATTCCACAATTTTACATGCACAAAATTTCTATACATGAATTAAGAAAAATATAATTTAACATCAATCATAAATTTAATGAGCTTTAATTTTCTATAATTGTTTTGAGGAATTTGTCACTAATATCACCTACATAGTCATTATTTTTTATTTAATTATTTCTCATAAACATTCAATTCATATGATTGGACACAAAATTTTTCTTTCTTTTCAAATTTTACCATATGTTATATTCCACAATGTAATAAGATAGATATGAAAATGAAGTCAATGTTTTCACATTGTTCATCTATTATATTCTATTCATGTTAAAAATATATAACAATTATCATGATGTTTGTTAAAAAATTGAAATCCTTTACCTTTATCCCTTGTCCATGAGAAGATCCAAATATATTGAAGACTCAAATAAAAAACCATTATTTCTATTATTTGTGGTATATTATCATATTTGAAATCTTTTTATGTAAAACATGTTTTTTATTTTATTTAACGATGTTATCTCATTCATGGATACAAGAAAATTATTTCCATATGAATTGTATGGAAATTGAGACAAACAAATCACAAAATTATAGTTTGACATTGATCTATAAAAAAAATTTATTTATTAGATTTAGTATTTAGTATCTTTTTTCCCAATGAATTCAAAGAAAACTACATTACATCCTCAAAATTCCATGAATTATTTAAATGAATACATCCATCCAGTGATATAATATTTTATTTATAAACATATTCTTATATATTAAATTATTGTTCAAATCTATGATTGGATCTCCTATAAGATTTAAAGCCCTATATATAGTAGAGATTCATTGGGAAATGTATATTGACAGTACATTTTAGATCTGATATCTTTTCATGGCACCACATGGTGCCCAAACACCCTATAAGATTTTTGTGTACAACTTTTCTATATAAATGAATATTTTTATCATGTTTGAAAGGAAATAAAAAAAACATTTAAATATTAAATAGTACTATATATGTAAAATAATAATAAAATTATTGAATATGGGTTTATTGTCTTTATCCAAATGTGATTCATCAATAGAATAAACAAAGGGTACTATACTGGTTTTACAAAAACCACAATGCTAACTATATTTCATTATAAAATTTTTTAGGATTTTTCCACCACCAATTCATAGGATCATGCAATATTTTTTTATCCCTATGAAATATAATGTTCATCCTATCATGTTACTATGAATCATTATTTTTAGAAAAAACCAACAGATATAGGACATTGAAATCATCAATGGTTTTCTATAACATTCGGTGAGACATATATTCTACTATGTATTCCACATATATCATATTTAACTAATTTAGAGAACTACCCCCAAATATATGATATTAAACATATTTATTATTTAATATATTATGATGTTTTATGGCATTTCATATAATTTATAGGGTAATAAATATTTTATTATTAATATTTCTCTCTTTATAATATTATATAATTTCTCAAAATTATATTATTTAATTTTTTAAAATTATTTAAACTTATTGAAATAAATAATTTTTCAATTATTTGAGATCATATGATGATATTAATTTTTTATATTAGGTTAATATTCAATTTAAAATGATTACATATTATTATATTACATAATTTTATAAGTTTAGGTTTTATTTTATTCCCATTTTTATAATAATATTGAAAATAAAAAAGAAAGTGTAATATTTAATTTAAATTTGAAAAAATTAATTTATATAATTTTAAGATAATATTTTGAATTTAAAAATAAATGTTTATTTCTTATACATATGATAATATTACAATATTTGTGATTAATTTATTTTTGACGATATAAAATTTGAATAATTTTTAGCTAATAATTCTATATTTCAATGATTAATTATAATATATTTATAAGTAATTCAATTTACATATTAAAAAAATATATTTGATTAATATTTACCTTAGTCTTCGATGAATAGATTAAATTTATTTTTATTCCAAACAATTTTAATTATGTTGTATATTATTTTTTATACGATTAAATGAAAATTGAAAGTATACCATTTATGATAAAAATAAAATAACCTTAATAAAAAGTTTTGATCCACCCCAACATATTGAATTATTTTTCATGATGGAATTTCCCTCAAGCATTTCACTATGGTAAATGAATGAGGAACCTAAATTTATGACAGTGACATTGTAGCAGTGTTTGCAGAAAATTGTTAGACCATTTTTGATTGAGGACATCTACTTTAAAAGATATAGACAAACCACATATTTATATATAAAAACTCATGTGATTCACACTAATTTAATCTCACTATTTCAATTATAAGAGATTCTAATTTTATCAATATATGGACACCATGGTTGGATGACAATTGAACATATATCAAATTTTGAAATCCCATCATCATTACAAATACCATGATTAATTGATTTTGTTTGAAAAATATATGATTCAACTTTTTTATTTCAATTTAATTTTTATCTAAATATGTAATATATATTTTTACTAAAAATATATATTTTAAAAACATTAAAATAATTTCATGACATTTTTTTATAAAATACTATTTGTCCCGATGGCCTCAATTAATAGTGTTATGACCCAGAGAAAAAAACCAATTACAATAATGGGATTTAACAAACTAAATAACAATTATAATTGGTTATTTAAAAACCCCACATAAGATGTGGGTTATAAAATCACAAGACATATCCATCATCAGAGCTACAAATTCACTATTGCTGTGTACACATTAAAAATTGTAGGATTTTATCATTTCTTAAAAACCATTGATAAAATAACACTATATCAGTGAAATAAAATCATCGATAAAGGGTGTCCTTTCTCAGTTATAGTTTATCACTGAAAAAGGGATCCAATTATCAGTTCCTTAGTATAGATAGTAAAGAGGACAGTTTTTCAATGTGTTTTTAGAACCGATATTGTGACCTTTTCCCTTTATTTTTATCACTCGTAATCGTCATACAACAACAATGTGATACCAAAAGTACTGAACACTATATTTGTAAAAGAAAAATGAATTTTTAATTAAATATAACTCAAATATATAATAAGACACACTATATTAAAATAATGAAATTTTTTTCCGTACAATTGCATAGAAAAGTACATTTTATCACAAAGATAAAAAAATCATTAATGTTTCAATTTATTTTAACACTGAACCCCACATAAAAGAGCCTTCGATTTCATCCAGTTATTGAAAATACATCAATAACAAATAAAAAGTGGTGAACCTATATTAAAAATATATCTTGTAGTCCTAATAATATAAATATAAATATTAAAAATAAATATGGAATAATGAAATAATAAAGGGTAACATTTAAATTGAAAACAAACACCTCAATAAATTTCCATAACACCATGTCTGAAATCATTATTTGGTTGATTCTTAAACATTAATACAGATTTATATATCATTTTACCAATGTATAATTAAATTATGAGCACATATTCTAAATTATATATATATATAATTTGGGTATTGAACTAAAATATCAATTTCAGTTGAAAAATGACCCTTCATTCATACTGATCCCATCATTTTTTGAATTGATAATAAAATAGTTCATATACACCAAATAGGTAGAAAAAATATGAATACAAGTAAATTGAATTTGATATTTTTTAGTGAGTGACACACATTTTTATCTAAAATGATATTATTAAAATCAAAACATGTATATTGAATATAATTATCGCACAATGTGTTGGATAGAAGAGTGGATCATTCATACACTTCAAAAAAACTTATGGATCATTGAACAAATATAACACGATAGTCTATGTTTTTTTAGAGATTGGCTCATTTTTCAAACTAAATAACAATTCATATAAATAAAAAACACTTATCAAATCATACATGTTACATTGTGTATCATGTTGAGGTGTGGATTATTCATACACTTAAAAGTGACTCCAGAGTTATTTTCCATCGACATCAAAAATAATTTGAAATTGTTTTATCATTTTTTTGTTTCTCATAGGTATATATGAATAAAATTACTATTTCAAATAAAAATAGAAAATTTGAGTAGTACATGTAAAACCATGTTTTGGATGGGAATTTTTTGATTACCATACACAAAAATATTCTTATGGATAATTTTCCTTAGTTATAAAGACATTTGAAGCACATTTTCATCATTCGGAGTGTCTAATTCATGTTTTAACTAAAATTTCAATTAAATATAACACATGCACTTTTAGTCATAGAATCCAAACTATGTATCAGATTAATGTGTAATTTATTCATGCACATCAAAAATAATTTAAGGATATTATTCTAAATGTATAATGAAAATTCAAGTCTTATTTCTCTCATTTTAGTGATTAAAACATGTTTTTAAATCGAATATCATTTTAAATTTAAAACATGAACTTTTAGACATAAAGATCACTCTAGGTATCAAATATACATGTGTATAATTCATATAGGTATAAAAAAATATACCTAAAATTATAAAAAATTAACAAGACAATATGTTCATGTTTTGTCATTTTCAAATGAGTGAAAAAAAATTTAATTAAAATTTATATTTTCACCTTAAATCAATCACATTTAGTCATATTAGTCACACTATTTTTTATATTTTCATGAGACATATTTCTATATTTAAAAATTGAATAATTTAATATTTTCCTAAAATATCAATTATAATTGGATATTCTTTCTCATTTTTAGTGATTGAATCACGTTGTTGAACTAAAGTAATTTTTTTAACTCAAAACAGATATTTAGTGTAATAATAATAACCCCTTTTATCGAATAGTGATCTAAATTATTCTAATATGACAAAAATGACTAATGTACATTTTCAATAAATATTCAAATCAATTAAAATGTGTTTCTTAGTATTGAGTATGTTATTAAACTTGTATACAAATATTTTAGTTATAAATAGAAATAGAAATTATGTGTCATACTATCCACCTGATGTGATTACTTTCTACATTTAAAAAATGAATTATAAACTATTTTCATTGTTTAGAGAGTTTTTTAATAGTAATGTTTCAATTATTTCATTTTAATGAGAATGATTTGAATTAAAAATATTATTTTCAAAAATCATTTTGAGTCTTTATAGAAACATCATTTTTTATATTGACATAAATTTGATTTTTGTGCATCCTAAATGTTGTATGTGAATTTTTTCATAAATTATTATAATAATCCAAGGGTGTTTTATTTGTTTTCATGGAATAGAACAATTTTTTTTAATAAAATGCAATTTTAAATTTAAAACATTCATTTTGAGACATAATGTTAACACCATGTGTGAGATCGAGGTGTCGCTGATTCCAACACATAATGTACAACATATGGATCATTGTTAAAAATTTATTAACACATTATGAGTGAATTTTATTAATGTTCATTGATTAAATCAAAATTTTAAGTATAATTTATTTTTTATTCTGAAAGTAGTCACTTTTATACATATCGTTGACACCATCAGTCAGATTGATGTACAAGTTATTCATACTTGTTAAAAATTATTTTTGGAACATTTATTAAAATTATTAAGATGTAACGAAATTTTTTTCATTAAATTAAATGTCTAAAAGTCATTTTTAACTAAATAGTCATTTTGAGCTAAAAATATTCTCCATGAGTTATACAAATTACACTATGTGTCTAATTGATGTGATGTTGATTCCATTACCTAATAAATCACTTATGGGTCATTTTCATAATGTATTAACACAACATGAAGAATTTTTATATATTTCAGTAACTATCACATGTTATTAATATAAATTACTTTTTAAAATAAATAATATGTACATTGAGTTATACCCATCATAATATGTTTTAGATTTATATACAAGTTATTCCATCAAATCATTAATGAATTATTGATCACAATGCTAAATTATACATGCAATTTTAGTGATTTTTCTTAGTTTAAAATATGGAACATTTTATTTATATTAAAAAAATATTCTAATCAAGGGATTACAATTTTGAGTCATATTATGAGAGATTTGTATAATATATATGTTTCATTGATTATAAAACATCTAAAATATTTTATAGATTATTATGATAATCTATCAATATAATCTGAGTGAATTTTCAGGAATTTGAATATGTGATGCGTTTTAACTAATATTTCAATATTAAATAAAGACACAAAATTAATGTAATATGTGACATGCCACATATCATATTGATATGAGGCTAATTCCTAAATAGAAATTTTTTTATTTATTGTTGTAAAAAAATAATGAAAAAATTTATTTTATTCTTATTTTTCAGGGAGTTAGATATGTTCTTCAATTAAATTAAAATTCATTCATAGAACAATCACATTGAGTTATTTTTAAATAAATAATCAATACTGAACATAAATAGATCAAATATATAAGAAATATAATTAACAAGAGAAAATCATACTATAGTTAATCATTTTTTTGAATTCATTTCTTGGAATTTTATTTTTCCAGAAATCATTTCCTGATCTTAAATATTCCCAAAATAGTCAAATAAAATCTATATCAACTCATTTCATCCTAAAATCTGTTAAAATTAAGTATTTTTTATTAAGAAAATAATATATGATGAAATTAAATGCAACATTCAATAAAATGTGATTAAAATTACAAAATAAGTAACATGTAGTCACAACTTCATGTTGTATTCATAAATTTTGATATCATGTATTTGAACCATTCGTTTTTAAATAATTTTATTTTAATTTTTGAATACATGTATTTTTAGATGTTCTTGTATTATTAAAAAATATTAATAATAAATTAAATAATAATTGTTTTAAATGAAATAGTAATTATCCCTTGAAATAACTCTTTATGGATAGTATTTTGTATATGGAATATGATATGTTTTACATCTTTATAAATGTAAAACCAAAAATATTTTCCATAGTTCATTCTGGTGTCATTAAAAATATTTATAAAAATAAGTCATTTATAGATGTCATGATAATATATTGTTATTATATATAAACTATAATTATTCTAATTTAGAATTTTAGGCAACCTATTTTTATAGACTATATATATTCCCTAATTTTGAAGATATATAACACCTCCATATAATGAAAATGTTTCAATAATATATAATATAAAATGTAAATGATAATGTTTATTTGTAAACTGTTTCATGTACTTTATTGAAATTTATGAAACAGAATCATGTGTGGTGTTTTGTTATCTATCTACAAATTTAATCAAAAATCAAAATCATGGGAGTATCCAAGATGATGTCAATTAGCAACTAATTCTCTCTAACAAATAAAAAGAAATATGTAATGACTCGAATGAAAATACATTTTAAATGAATAAAATGTAGTATTTTAAACATATACTATGTGTATTAAGAAGTGTATTCCCTTAGTTTGATGTTTCAAAAATTTCATCAATTTTTCTATTGTAATTGAATATTCATCCCCCTCCGACTACATTATCATTATAAATTTGATGTGAGAAATAATGAGCCTAAATTGTTTTTCAAACGGTTTTCCCTTCTAATAGTATTTTATATACATGCCTAAAAAATATGAATAATATTCTTTAATAATTAACATACTAGATCAAATTTTTCAAATAAAACATATAGAAACAAACCTCAAATATGAATTTACAACCAGCACTCCCAACAATCCATGAGTGAAAATTTCATATATATTATAAAAACCTATGATGTATCTAATTGATTATATATATATATATATGTATATCTATTTCAAAATCAATCAATGGTTTATCACTAACATTGAATGTTTAATCTTCATGAACATTTAAAATTAGTAAAATTGTAGTTGAACTATTACATTAAAGGCCCATTCTGATGTTATTTTTGATAAATTGGTTGATCATTTATATTTTTTATCCAAAATTCCATTTCTCCATCATTTTCAACATCTATAATAAAATTTATTAGTTTCATGCATTAATAAATAATTATTTATGGTTTTTTTAATAAAAGTGAAATAATAAATCGTAGTCGATTATTATCATTTCAAATGAAATGGGAATGATAAGAATGATAAAATAAAAAGTTTTACTATGTGATAAACTAGGTCATAATATTCAATTGGATGATCAATGTGTAACATTTTTGCTATGTGATTCCCCACTCTCATATGCCTTTCTATGTTTTATTTGATTTCTATAATAACTAGTTGAATATTTTTCATCGTACACTTCAAACCACGACAATTTTTTGTGTTTCTTGATATAATTAAAAATCACATTATACATGTATAATATTATATAGGAACTGTATTTATTACCATATGATTGAAATTACATAGGTTCAATTTTGGAAACATTTATTTTTTCATTTAAGGAATACCCTTAATGGGAATGGTTCACCACTATGTTTTTTGTGGATATTCATATCATGTTATTTTTTTTGTTTTTTCAAGTCTCTGATTTCATACCTTAATATTTTCAAAAAACACATTGTATAAAATAATAGTTTATATAGAAAACTTACTCATTCTTACAACTCTTTAATTTATATTTCAGTCCCCTTTCACTTTTATTTTCTAATCGTATATTTGGGGGACACTCCTAGACCTAGTCCTCTAATACAACCATATTTATCTAAAAACATGAAGGAGACATTATTTATGTGGTCATAATAAATAATTGATTCTTATTATTGTGTATAAATTGGAAAACATTAATAGGGAAATAGTAAAAATTATTATATAATAGCAACCAAGCTCATATATTATCTTTGTAATATTATAAAAGCACATTCTATACATACTTAATGAGTTTTTTGTCTCTTTCTTTTCTATTTTACTTACACGAGACTCAATTCGTAGTTGATGATGCAAGAAAGAAGTGGTTATGGTTTTTAATTCATAAATATGCAGATACATAGAGGAACATAGTGATTTTATTGTTTTATTTCACATAAATTTATTAGTGTTGTTAAAAATTCATATCATTTTTTCAGTTGATGTGTTACAAATCCTGGATTTAAATTAGGGCTACGTTTGTTGTGATACATGATTCCCGTTTTTAGAAATAATTTTATGTTTCATAAATTAAAAAAAAGTTGGAGGTGATTAAAAAAAATTATTATAATATAATGAATTATTTTTAAAAATAAAACTGAAATGATGCATCATGAAGACTACCAATAAACACAATATACATTTCCCAATATTCCATGTGTGAATACATTATCAGGGAGTGGGTTTACTTTACCTTCATCACACATGAGATGATTTTGTATATGAATTATTATAAATCCTACATGATCATTTTCTTATACAATGAGAAATAATTTGATTCTGAAGGCATCTAGTATAAATTCATGTATAAGGGATAATGATGATTAAATTAATTATTCAATTTTTTGTTAAATTATTATATTATATCAAAATATTACATTAATAAAATCCCACATTAGTACATTAACAACGAATAATACAATACTGAACATATATGCATTAATTGGTCTGTACAATTTATGACCCTAATACTTCTAATGAATATAGGTTTGTGGCTAATAGGATAGTCAAATTTATTCTGTCCATCATAAAAAAATTTCCTCAACATATCACTGTAATAATTTTTGGTAAAATAATCACAATCAAATTGTCCTATTTTTAAGGAATTTTCCTTTTGTATTATGATTTAATCTAAATTAAAAATATTTTAATTCTGTTCCTCAGAATTGGTAGGTTTTTCATTGTGGAGAAAAATATTTCCCTTATGGATTGGGTGAATTATCAGGTTGAAAGACAAGTTATTCCATATGTTTAGAGGAATCAATACCTGAAGAATCCATTATTTATATATGAGGATGAATATTTATTTTATATAGCATAAATATACTAGTGAATATAGAATAAAAGTATATAGAACGATATAAATGACACCTCTCGTGCGTATAATAATCCCTTAATTATGGAATCCTATAATATAAATGACCTCATCCACATTGAGACCACGATGAAATTATTGTGATGTCCTATATAATGGACCAGACTCATTTGAATTTAAATCTTAATATACATTGGTTATATATATTTCAGAATAATGGAGCACATTATATAGGTAAGACCTGCTATGAATTCAATTTTTTCATTAATTACAATGTAATATTATATGGATTATTTTTTGATCTAGTTGGTGAGATGACATGATATTTTGAGACCCATTGAGCATGGAATTGATAATTGATAATTATTAATTAAATTTAAATAACTTGTTGATAACATTTCCCAAAAGATGATTAAATCCTCAAGAAGTAAGAAATTAGATGTCCATGTCCCTAGTTTAGTTTAGAACATGGGTTTTACCATAGTTTGTACATCACCCTAGAGTTTGTAGGAATAATGGGTTGTTCATAGTCATTAGAGGATTTTTATATTAATAAATTAAAATAAATTTTTTTAATAATATTTCATGAACGACAATTTATTATAAATATATTGTTATGGTGAGATCACCGGGTTATATTATTAACTACAGATATCTAGAAGACCATTAGAGGAGATAATTCATGGATAACAACATCAGATCAGATCGAGATCAAAGAACATTCCGCCATCAATGATTTGGGATGTCACTAATGATAAAAAGGATATAAATTTATTCATCACCGATCCATCCAAATTCTAATTATAGTAAATTATTTATTTGATTCTATCTAGTTATTTTATCCTGTTAATACATTGGTAAATTCCATGAAAAATAATTCACCCATACATCATTTAATTATTTTATTTATGGTTTAATTTTTTTTCTCCAATATTAACCTATTTTTTCATTTATTTCATCAATAAGTATTCATGGATGAATGAACCATATCCAATGTATTTCCCTCAAATTTTTTGGTTTATGGTTTTGTCTGAAAATTATTTTCTTATTCTTTTTTATAATTTCCTTTGTCCCAAGGTTCAAAAAAATGCCTATTATTTGATCATTAGTTACTATTATTAGGCACAACATATTGTTACCAAAGGTACTAAATGATATTTAGGCCTCTATTTGATAAATAAATATTAAAGTGGATGATTCTTTGAGGTATGAGTTCTAACTAATGGTATATCATATTATTGATCAGTTTTGTGGCTCGAATCTATAGAGTTGAACACCATAATCTAATTAAACCAAAGATTTATGGTTATGGGGAATGATTTATGGTGGATATGGATGATATAGAATACATGTGTACTCAGCCTGGGTTCTATAAAATCCCCCATAACCTTACATGTAATCAATATATATATGATGATTGAGACACCAAAGTAATAATATCATTTCTATGGGGGAGATAAATATATCTCATTGTGTGGTACATACCACACACTATTGACTCCTCCAAAGTGGAATGGAATGTACGATGGGGGTGAACAAGTATTTACCTGTATGGGTACACTAATTGGTACATGTGAATTCCAGGAGTATATGGACATTGATAAAAAGAATGGTTAGGTTGTCCAACGAGCTCTACAATCCGCGTACCCTTCGTTATATGATGTGTATATGGAAATATACATGCTGTGTGAGGAATCATGATACATAGAGGAAATGAGTTTTCTATACATGTCGTAAACCCCAATTACATTCTATTTATTCCATTTGGGGTTGTTTAGAGACATTCGATTATTCGAGGATTGACAGATACTGAATTGTTGTGTTCCCTATATCTATACCCAAGACGGTACAATAATGAAATAAATATACATAATTAAATGGTAATCCCCTATATAGGATTAATCTCTATTAATGTTTTGGGTCAATTAATGATTCCAGTGGGTGATCGTCTATCATTTTATCTTGTACCATAAGCAATGATCATAGAATAAACATGACATCCTTGAGTAAGCAGTTGATCCTCAAATTATAAGTCTATTGTAGTTGGTTTTTCATTATTTTTAGGTTGTGAACACCTACTTGTATAGTAGATATAATTTTGGTTTTTTGGTTACCCTCAACAGTCCTATGGGTTATCCACTATCGATGTATCAATGAGATCATTGAAATGTGGTTTTTTAGGTTGGTTCCAATGATCATGGACAATTTAATTAGTGTATCCAGTCATAGAATGGATATTGGAGTATGTTCTCACATAATAAGCATTTATTTGAGAATATGTTTTTTCCTAGAAGATTGGATTAGAGCGGATAGAGGTTACATGTCCATCATATGTTTTTGATTTCATTTGATAGCATGATCATTATTATGAACTCACTACTCTTGAAGCACCATGTTTATTTTTAGGGGTTTCCTACAATGTATTTTTATATTAATCCTGTATGGGATCTTCCCAAACATGTTGCTTCTTATGAAGATAGGAGAGAATTTGGTAGTGTCCTGGATTAAAATGGTGATGGTGATTTCTATCTTCATCTTGATAGACATAGGTGCGTTTGGGGTGGATTCATTTGATTGTAATCCAAGTATTCTTATGTTTTTGGTTACTTTGCATTTTTTGGTCCTATACATGGACACATTTATGGATTTATTGACTTTACTTTTATACTCTGATTATGGGATTATTGATGTAGACATTCACTGGTTTTAGATTTTTACATTTCAATATTATACAGGGCTAGATATGTGTTTTTTTGTACAATCATATTAGGATAGGGAAGCCCAATTTTGTGATATTCTTACTCAGTGCGGGTCGCAAGCCCCTGGCCAATTAGATGTCATCTTGGGGTATTTTTTCCCAAGGACCCATTATGAAATTTTGTGACATATTGTAATTTTTGGTGTAAATACCTTTACCATAGTCTCTATGAGGTGGTTCATTATTTTATTACATTGGAATACAAACACAGTAGTCACATCATGAATGACTGAATATTTTAGTAGTTTTGGAAAAATATATAAATACATGAATTGAACATTACAACATCAAATGGTAAAAATATATAAATTACTTTGGAAACATATATAACTCCATGATTATCCATGAAAGATATTCATAAAATACTTCTTCACATCATGGAAAAAGAGAACCTAAGTAAGGGGTGATCTCATATGCTCAGCTAGTGTAAGAAGTACAATGAAAGCATAAATTATTTGGCATGGTAAATAAATAAAAGCACACATTCTATTAAAATGTTATCTTGAACGAAATATAAATGGAATACAATATTTTTAAATAATATAATAATAAAATTTAACCATGGTGTTATACTAGAATAAAATCTTCATAGAAAGTCAATTACTATATTAATAATGAGGGAATGCATAATGTAGGGCATATGAACCATATCTTCATGACCTCATCCAAGACAACTAAATATGATTAATGACATGGTCAAAAAAATTTCTTAAAATCGGTAAGGACTTATCCATGTCTATATCTATTTTGTCTCATGGGAACTATTGTTACATCGAGTGGGTATAGAGGGTCCCACACATCTCATACTATGACCAATTAATTTCTCATATGAATGGGGTTAAACATTAACAATATATAAATATGAATTATTAATAATATTTCCCAATCATTATAATAAATCAGTAACCATTTTGAGTAACATGGTGAATGGTATGAAAATATCACATCCATAATCAAACTGATTATAAAACATTTTATAAAATATTTGGAATTATCACATTAAATATTAATCCAAATTAAACACATGAACCAACATGAGTTTTGATATAAATGAAAATACTCTAATAATGACATCGAATAATGAATGATAGAAATGATCTTTTACTATGAAAAGAATAGTTCTTTTGGAAATATATTTTTATTAAACTAGTTGTGAAATAAGATATTTTTTTTCATAAGAAAATTAGAGATTTTAGGAAATTAATGTTTTCTTAAAATATATCATAGAGTGTACTTGATGATAGGTAGAAATTGTAGATGTTATCTCATATCATATTTGTTTATCGGTAAATATTTTGAAAGATCATTTTAAAACAAGTAAGTCCCCATCAATTAAATAATAATTATAAATTGTAAAAATATATATAAATTCACATATAATTAATGAGTAAATAAGAATAATTAATAATTTAATTGAGTTATTTATAGAATAAATGTAACCCGGATGAAAAAGGAAGTTCATGTAGAGTTCCTAATATTATGTCCAAATAGGTTGTGCACTTAACTGTAATGTCCTCTTGAATTATCCTCCTTGAGAACCTCCTTAGGGAATGGGGTTTTGGTCTTTTAGAATGAAAATGAGCTCATGGATGTGGGAAGAGACTAGGGGAAAGGATTTTGGTAGAATGTTTACAAGATTTAAGGTATATAAGATTGAATAAAAGAGGGGGTGAGAGAGGGTTTATAAAGTGGAGGATAGTGGTGATTTCTCATTAATCAATTTATTATTATTTTATTTTTCTCTAGAAAAACAATAGTAACGAATCTTATGGAATTAATATTATAGTAAGTGCATGGTATATTGACCTAGGGGTTTTTACAATAGCTATGACTCAAGGAAGAATGTATTTAGCTTATAATTTACTTACACAGTTAGTTATCGTATTTTACAATTCACTAAAAACTCTTGTATATTAGAAAAATCCAAAAAATTCAACATAAGAATTTCCTGATGGGTATAAATCATAAATTTGATTCCATTTTTTTGAAATAGTTTTCTATATAAGTGAAGATTAATTTTTTTAAAAATCATTATTTAATTGAAAAAAATGTTTTTTAATTTTAAATTGATTATATATTACATTCAAACGATAACTAATTTCATATAAAAATTTTAAAATATAATAATACCACAAAAAATACATTTATTAATAAAATTTATGAAGTAAAATTTATTAATTATTTAAAATTTATCACACACAAAAAATTCCAACACTTAATTATTAATTTTTTAAATATCCACTTACATATACTATGATACCATTATATCATAATATCATTTATACAATACTAAAAATTCCACTTATACATTCATGTCTGATGATTATATTCATTTTGGATTATTTATTATTCTTAAGTGATGTATTACTATTCATATGTGTACTTTTCTATTTTAATGGGTCAATTTACTGTTCAAAAAAATGTATGTCGATACTATCAGACTCTAAATAAATTATATATCACAACAATATATGTCTATTTTTCAATATTCATAACATAGAAGTGGAAATAATATGCTTAAAAACTAGGTTATAACTATATCATATAAATAATGTTTTTGTTTTTTAAGAGACTCAGTGTTTTATGAATATTATTCAATATTAAAATAAATTGTAAATCCATTGGGTTCAAAATTTCTTCCATCCTTTAAAAAATTTCATCATTAAAATTACAATAATGTTACCTCATAAAATTATTTTGTAGCTCTTCAAATAATGATCCTCAATCACCCACATCATCTCTTAAATTTTAGGATTTCTCCAAAGTACCTCTATTAAATGAATTAATTTATTCCTCAACACCTATTCACTCATATCCAAAATCAGTATAGTCTCATCAATGTAATATATGTTAGGTTCCTATTATATTCCTTCTTGAGTACTTGTGTTGGCTCTAGCATGAACTTTCTCATCAATGAGGCGTGGAACACAGTGTGTAATTTAGAAAGGCTTTGTGGAATGACCAAATGATAATCCGTAGATCGAAATCTCTCTTGTATTTCAAAATGTCCAATGTACTGATGGCTCAATGTTCCTTTATTTCAAAATATTATTAAATTATTTGGTATCTCTTCAACAAAATCTCCTCAATCTCCCACATCATCTCTTAAATATTATCGTTTCTCCAAAGTAACTTTAGTGGCTGAGTTATTTTATTCCTCAAAAACTTTTCATTATTATCTAAAATTGTGATAGTCTCTTCATAGTGAGAAATGTTATGTTCCAATTTGATAGAATCATATCTGAGTACTTGTGTTGGGTCTAACATGTACTTTCTCATCAAGGATACATGGAACACACTTTTTACATTAGAAAGGCTATGTGGAATCACCAGATGATAATCCATTTCTCCAAACATATCTTGAATTTTTAAATGACCAATGTTCCTGGGGATCAATTTAACTTCATTTCCAAATATTATAAAACCCTTCCATAGATATACATTAAAAAAATTGATCTCCTAAATGAAATTATAAATCCTTCATTCAATTATCGGTACTGATATTTTTACTTATTTGATATTCATTGATATGGATTTGAACATTCCTTACCTTCATTGTTTTCCACTCAAAATTCTCTAATACTATCATATTTCTTTCACTTATTTAATCCAAACATTTAATTTTATGTCATCTTATTCCATACAATTTTTCTATGGATCCATTTTTATACTACAATGGAAACTATTGTGGTAGGAAAACACTTCCAAAGGTATATAGAAATCCTGAATATGTTGAAAATAATTTGAGCATGATCTCAACATGTCTTCTAATGTATGGATCATAATTTCTGAATACCCACTAGTTTTATGGTGATACAATGTTATTAAATGAAGCTCATTCTCTAATTCTATCCCGATAATTTTTCTGAATATTATTATAAATAAAGGATCATGATTAGCCATAATTAATTGAGATTTTATATCAATACATACAACATCATTTTTATAGATCCATGAAAGGTAATTAAGTAGAAAATATTCCCATATAGGAAAGAACTTTTCATATTTGTTATGTTGGTTTTAAATTATCCATATTAAATCATTCTTTCTTAGAGGTTTTGGTATTCGAGTAAAAAAATATATAATTACGTAATCCAATTTCTTGGTTGAAATAGGAAGAGGTTTCAAAACAACTATAGGATATTGTCTTTTAATATTCGCTAGTCGAGAGACTAAATATCGAGATACATAATTAGTAATTTCCATATTTATGTTATCCCAACCAAAATGTATCTTCAAATCAAAACTTATCTTTGTGATACCAAGGTGTATAGAGAAACTAATAATATGAGAATATTCTAATAAATACCTTTTTAGCTCAGGTATATATGAAAAAAAAAATTATTTCCAAATATCATAATACCATCCTCACACATTATGTCAGAAAACTTCCCATATTTTAGACCTTTAATTTTTGTTTGAATATTATCATCATTCGAAAGTGAAATTTTAACCCTTTATAATAAATATGGTAGAACACCCAAATGAAAATGTAATGATGAATCAACTAGTTTGATATTTTCCATATCCAATATTTCTAGATCCATGATCATGGGGTCCTTGGAAATCCCGATTACGTCCAGGATTCTTCGTGATTAATGCATCAACTACCTTATTTTCCATTACTAAGTGATAGTGTATTGAACAATCATAATCCATGATTAGCTATAGAAATCTACACAGCCACCTGATTAGTACATGGTATGTTAAGAAATATTTCATACTCTTATGATCTGTATATATCTCATATCATTCTATATAGGGATAATGTCTCCATTTCATCAGATTAATGAATATAGCTTCAAACTCATGTTCATGAGTTATATATTTCTAGTCAGGAATTCTTAACTACCATGAATTATATATTATAACACTATCAATATGTATAAGGACAGAACCATGTTTTTTATTTTACACAACACTATTATTCACAAATCCCCCATTTCCTAATAGTAAAGTCATGATTGAATAATTTACAAATCTCCACATCAATTCCTAAAAACATTCCTCATATAATTTTTTCCATATAAACTTAACCCCTTTATGTGTAATCGTGGTAAAAAGAGTAGATAATAGGGTGATGTTCTGAACAAAACACTGATAATAACTCGCTAATCTAATAAAACTACATACCTCATTTATGTTCATTAGTGTAGGAAATTACTGAAGATCCTTTGTCTTTATATGGTCAAAAATTATTACATATATAGAGACAATATGACCATAAAAAGAAATAGATTAAAGGAAGAATACACACATGTAAAACATCCCATATAACTCATTTCTTCATAGAAATTTTATAATAATTCTCAAGTGATTATCCTGATCTTCATAACATTTTTTGTAAACAAGGAAATCATCAATAAACAAAAAAATTAATAATGTTATTCTATGAAAAATATATTTATTTGATCCAAGAATGTATAACGTGCATTATTCAGTTAAAAAGGCATTACTGTAAACTTGAAATTCCCAAACATAGTTCGAAATGTTGTCTTTGTAATATCATCCTTCCCCACACAAAAATGATGATATCCAGATTGAAGTTCATACATAGAAAAATACTATGCTTCATGTAGTTGATCAAATAAATCATCAATATAAAGAATAGGATACTTTATTATCATCATAATAAAATTTATTTTTCTATAGTAAATGCAAAAATTCATAGATCTATATTTTTTCTTCAAAAATATAACATGATATCCCCATGGAGAAACACTAGGTAGAATAGACACCTCACTAGTCAAATCTTATAGTGATTTATTATGCTTCAATAATTCTATATTTTCTATTCTATATGGATTATTTGATATAGGAAATGAACAAGGAATTAAAAAGAAAAAGAAAACACAATTTCCCTTTATAGAGGATGTCAATGTTTTTCCTCTGGAAACACAACAATATATTCTTGAACAATTTTACATCCCCAATTTCAATATTTTCATACAAAACCATAGATATTTCAATCCCATATTCCCAATGAATTTCATTTAGTTGATATACTATGGGTGGATGTAGATATAAATTAGATGATTATGTTCCTACAATATAGATAATTTATTATACATCATTCCCAAAAATTGTAACATCCTTCTTCTTGCAATATATTTTCACATAATAATTTAAAATAAAATTTATAATGAGTGTTATAACAAAATAAATAATTTTTACATTGATAATTTTATCATCTAAAACTCTTTGAGATTCAATAATGGGGACAAATTGACACATCATTATTGTGATGATTCTTCCTTAAAGAGTTTTAACTAACAACTATTTCATTATATTAAATGGAATTGTCTTCATTTCTTTGATAACTATGATGATATAAAAGAATTAGATGATCTAGATTCAAATAAAGCATTAGATTATAATGAGGAAATTAAAAATGTCCCTACAACCACTTCATTAGGAATTTAAACCTCATCTGTTGTGAATGCATAAGAGTGGGCTTGCTTCCTTGGCCTTTCTTATGTCACATTTTCTTGATGCAATGTTCAATCATTTGAATATTATCCAATATCTCTAAAAATATATCATTTACCATTGATATTTTATTTATATAACCTATAATTACCACTATTATGGCCTTTCTATCCATATTTATACCACAAAAAGTTCCTTTTAAATAGGAACCATGGTGATTCCTTCCATAAGTATCGCATTTTGTATAATTCTCCTTTTATTTCTCATTTTATCCATTCTATCATTCGCCACCCTCTTCTTCTATTATTCCAATAAATTCATAAGATATCGAGAATTATTTCTCTTTCTTAAAAGCACATGAGGAAATATCTCTATGTGATGAGAAATGTTAGTCAACAATTCCCTTTAGAGGAATGGTTTTAAGCCATCAATGATTTGATCAATCTTGCTTCTTGGAATACCTTTTTATTCTATGACCTGCCTTTCTAACCATGTAAGGTTGGATTCATACATTGAAATGTTTCCATTCTCTTTCTATATGAGACTAAACAATTGGATATCTATATCTGATAATTGTTCACAAGTAAAGTATTAATCTATGAAATATTCATTAAAATCATTCCATTCCATTTCTAATATTTCTCACTCCACCTTTGTGTTTTTAAATAACGACCACCACTGATCATTATCTCTCGAAAAATTTTAAGTTTATATGATAATATTATTATGTTCAATACATCCTAAAAAGAGAAATATCTTCTCTAGATAACATATCCAGTTCTCTACTATGGAAGGGTTTATTGTACCATTGAATGATGGATACATTTATCACATAAATAATTATATCATTACTTCTAAACATGATGGATCACGGTTCTCCATATGTGTAAGGTTATAGTTCATAAAATGATTTAGATATCCTAGTATAGTTATATGTTTCTTAGTGACAGTAATAGCTCCAATATCGATATAAATATCTTACATAGGATGTAAATCCATATTTGGGATGCACATGTTCATCTGGATTCCATTCCTTCCATAGGTTCCATTTCTAAATAATGGTACACAATAAATTAGGTTATGAATAATAATTTATAATGTCGATATAGTAAAATAATTTACATTAATTGAAATATTATTCATGTATAATCAAATAATTATAAGAATATATTCTTTAGGAACATATTTAGAATTATATCCGTAATAATTATGTGTAACGAGATTGGGAATTATCCTAAGCATATCCCCCATGTGTGCTTAACTAGTTGTGCAATAAATCCCATTGTCATATACTAGGTTACCCCAAGTCAAGCATGGAAAACCTTGTTAGAGTTTGTATCACTATCAAAATATATGATAGAACTTTTTCCACTTGTAGTATCTTGGTTAGTATGTATTACTATAAAGATCAACATTATATATACATTACCAATTAAATCTTCTAATTCCACATTTAATGACCCAAACCACAGTATCTTAGAATTGGTTCCTTATTTCATTATATTGGAATATAAAAAGGAATACACGTCCCAAATGAACAAATATTTTATTCGATTTGGAAAACAAGATATATACATGAGTTTAAAATTACTACAAGAAATGGAATAAAGTATTGAAATTTCTTTGGAAACCTCAACATCTAAAAGATTATCCCTAAAATTCTTTATCCAAATACTTCTTTAGATCTTGGAAAACTAAAACATTAGAAAGGGGTGAGCTCAATTTCTATGTAAGGGTATATAATACCATAGAATCATATATAATATGACATAGTGAGTAACTAAATGTATACATTCCATTAAAATAGAATATTGGACATAATATGATATGAATAAAAGCTAATTTAATAATTTCAAAATAAAACAAAACCATTGTATTCTACGCATCAAATAACCTAACAGACTATCAACTAATAGTTTCATAATGTAGGAATTTATAATGAGATACATTGGAACTATATCTTCAAGGCCTCGGCTAAAAAAAACTCAATATTAATAAGGCCTCGGCCAAAATAATATCTAAAAATGGGAATGTCCTCGTCCAAGTCCATAAAGGATTTGGCTCATGAGCGCTACTAATCTATTTAATGGATATAGAAGGCCCAAACCATTAAATAAAATGTCCAATGAATTACTCATACGAATTGGTTTAAACATAATCAACATATACATATTAAATGTGAACAAATTTCCCAAATCTATATACATGATCACTAACCCTTATGAGTAATATGGTTAATAGAAACAACATAGCACATCCATAGAAAAATTGATCAAAATTAATAAAATAAAATATGGTGGATGATATGATAAAATATTAATCCTATTTAAACATAATAATCATAAGGAGTGTTGAAATTAGTGAAAATGCCTTTATAAACACATTGAGTATTTCTATTGAGAAAAACTCTTTTACTTTGAAAAAATAGTTCATTTGGAAATATCATTTTATAAAACCATAAGTGAATTAAGATAGTTTCTTAATAATTAAATTACTTATATTAGTAAATAATTGTATATTAAAATAGATTATAGATTGAATATAAATATATGAATGGTTTATAGAAGTTCCATTGAATCGAGATTGATTATTAGAAATATTTCTTGAATGACCCTTTAAAAATATGTAACTCCTCAAAAAAGAATGAAAAATTCTTATCTATGCTGATATATATGACATTCACATGGAATTTATAAGTAGTAAATAATAATAATTAATAATAACATTGATATTTGTAGAGAATAAGTGTAACCCAAATGAAAATGGAGGATCTGGTATAAACTCTTAGCATATATCTAAATGTGTTTTTCTCTTTACCTTAACATCCTCTTCAATTAACCACCATGATAATCTCCTTAAATAAAGGGGTTTCAGTCTTTTGTAAATACCAATACAACCTGTAAATATTGTGAGACTATGGTAGAGGATTTGGTGAGAACATTTACTAGCTTTAAGGCATAGAGGAGTGAAGGAAAGAGGGGATGATAGGTGGTCCGTATAGTAGAGGAGTTGGGTTATTTATCATTATTCAATTCCTTGATTTATTATTTTGATCAACGAAACAAATAAAATAGATTATTATGAATAAATATAGTAATAATCTCATGTGATTTTGATCTATGGGTGATTACATAATCCATGACCCATGTAGTATTTTATTTATCATCTTATATATTTATACTATAAATTAATGTATTTTAATATTCACTAAAAATAAATGTATTTTAAAAAAATACAGAAAATTCACCATGTACATTTTTTATGACGTAGTACTTAAAATGGGATTAATTATATCAAATTAATTTTCAAAATATGTGGTGTTTAATTATTAAATCAAATAAGTATTTACATGAAAAATATAGATATTAAATTTAAAACTGATTTTATAACACTTTTAAAAATTAAATAAGGGCACAAAAAATTATACTAAAATCCTAAGAAACAAAATCGTGAAATATGAATACACTTTATTAAAATAAATTTATTAATTATTAAATATTTTTTACTCACAAAAATTACCAACACTTAATGATTAGTTTTTAAAATATTCACCTACATATACTATGATATAATTATATAGTACATTCATTCATAAGTTTCCAAAAAACATTTATACATTAATGAGAGAGGTTACTATTCAGTTATCTGATTAGATAATCATAAGCGTTATATTACTATTCATAAGGGTACATTACTATTCCAATGTGTTAAGTTACTATTCAATAAAAATTTACGTTGATCCAATCAAACACTAAATATCTTACTTTTCACAACCGTGTAGTTCCTTTTTTTAAAATTAAAATCTAATAAGTGGAAACACTATTGTTATTGGCTAGGTTATAACTATATCTTATAAATAACAAAGTGTTGTTTTGTAGAGTGTTAGTGTTGAATACATGTCATTCTATATTAATTTTATTTGTAAATCCTTGGAGTGTTAAAATTTGAGTTAGTTATACCATAATAATGGAGTATGTGATATGGGTTTGGGTTATTTGGAAACAATGGTAAATGTTTCAAGTTAGTCTATCAGTTCATGTAATCCAATGATGCTGTTAGAGGTGATGTATCTAAAATCCAGGACTCTTATCACCATTATTTCAACTCAGTATATATATAAATTGGATTTAGGGAAAAAATTTGCAAATGAAACATATATTAATGAGATATGTTTTTCATATACTTCTTAAGTATGCAACCAATATATATTTTTAGACCTTGGTATATCTTGTTTACTTCTCAAAGGCTCTGTGAAGAGAGTCTCTCAGGATTCCACTATGTGATTGAGTAGATGATCCACTGATTGATGAGGCTTTGCTATAAGTTTTTTTAAAAGAGATAGTACTTATGTGTTGTCATCCAACTATATCAGCACTCTTATTGTAGTAGTTATAACTCTATGTTCTGGTTGAGGAGTCAACAAATGGTGAACATGCGATATATTATCTTTAGGTAGTGGCCTCTTAGGTATCTAGAATAGATAAACCCTTTGGTGGATGAGTACTGGATTGAGGTAATCAATCTTGCTTTCTCCCTTTTCAGAGTTACTACATATTAGATGTCCATCCTATCAATGATTCTTATTTGGGGATCCACTGTGTGATTGTGGAGTTTGGTGACATAGTGACCTGATGAGGAATCAATTCCCTAGTCCAATATTGAGTTTCTCTTCACAAAATATTTTTATCCAGTTATGTTGTGATCATTGTCATGCAAGAGCCTCTTCTTTTATAGTAGGGTAGGATTTCCCATTCTAAGTATTCCATGAGGATTAATGATCTCTTAATATACTCTATGGAAATGGTGTTTGATCTATTTATTCAAGATACATTCCATCAAGAAAATATTATGATAATAAATCAGGTAAATTTTGATTTATCGATACAATAAATTTAAAACTGGGGCTCTTGACCGGGCATTAGTGGGGGACTAACACTTGGAAGGGAGATAGCCTACAGTGGGTGCTGATATTGGGAACCCATTAGAAGAAATGTTGTTAGCAGTTATCAAATTGAATACATTGAAATCTAGTCTTGTAATATTATTATGGAGACGAATCCAAGAAATCAGATCAATGGGGTATGTATATCAGGATAACTCAAGTCATCCAAGGGAGTGGATAAAATTCTACATCAATGATCTAGGACATCATTCACATGATTGTTCAACCCCCAGTACAACTGATCAACTGATTGATAATGGGATTCTAAGGTAGATGTAGATGTATAGTATGGTGAATGGAAGTCCAAATTGTAGTGTATATTGATGAAGGATTAGTATAGAAATATGTGGGGGTCATAGGTTTTAACTAACTCTACCTCCACCCTATTGTACAAAAAGTAGTTGAATAAGGACAAGTCCAAATGTAGGCAATAGAATCCAATGAGACCAAGAATAGAGATAATATACGACATAATATTTTGGGTCCTATATACCTTATATGAAATACTTATAAACATAAGTGTGATTAATTCATTTATTTCCACTTCTCTAGTTTGGGAAATGAATATTTTTGTTCATTATTTAGCTCTACCATTGATCCTATACATTGAAACATGAAATTTATCAGTTATTGGAAACTTATATAAATATTTCATATTGATTCTTTAAAGAGATATATTCAAATTGGGTTCCATTGTTTCAACAATGAAACATGATGATTACATCTTATTTATGGATCATATATCTATTGTCCACGTCTATGTTATCTTTTTTTGGAAGATGTTGTAGTGTGACCACAATGATGGGACTAGTTTTTCATTTTGTGAGTCAAATGTAAACCTTAATGGAGAAGGAAGGGTTTAAGAATAATATATTGCATACACTTAATCACTACATGGATATAAATACTCATAGAGATATTGGTTATATGTGATACAATTTCTATGTGGTGGTGGATGAGTATGAAGACATCTTTCCTATGGATGTTCTTGGATTATCTCCTCATCGACATCTAGAATTATGAAATAACCAACAAGTTCAGTAGGCCCTAATATCTTCCCAATCATATCATATGGATCCCATAGAGCTTTTTTGGATTATGTTAGTGTTAGAGGACATATAAGAGGCTATCATTTTGAGTTCAAATGGTTCCTCATGGGCCGACCCAATGTTGTATGATCTAGAATGTGGATGGTAGCCATATCTTATGTGTGTATTACTTGAACATGATCTAGTTGAATGTGATGAATACATGACTACGTCCCAGAACCAATAAACTCAAGGATTAGTTTACATTGGGGAAATGGTTCTCAAAGATTTCACTCAGATTATGATATCTCCATAAACAAGTACAGAATGAGGATACACTGAATATTACTTTTAGATGTCAATAGGTTCAATATGAGTACAATCTTGATGCCATTTTCCATAATGAACTCCCATGATGTGTTAATGGGGCTCATGTACTAGACCTTTTTTCCATTATTAGACAAGTTTGTAGTGGCCTTCATAGTTGATATATTAGTTTACTTGGTTACCTTGGAGGATAATACTACAAACAAGAGTATTTTACTTGATACACTTTTAGAGAACTAGTTTTATTAGATTCCAATGATGTTTTAGTTTTTTATTTTTGAGGTACATTTCCTAGAAAATGTCATATGGGAGGCCAGTGTGGTTGCAAAGCTAATGAAGGTTTATAAAATGCTAGAATTGAGCCACCCAAGAGTGTCATTGATGTATAGATTTTCCTTAGGTTTTATTGGTACTATAAGAGTGTTAAAACAAACATAACTAGCGTGTAAGAACCCTCGATACCTATGAACTAAATGGGGTTGCCTTTTTTATAAACATAATTATAACAACCCTTAAATTTATTACACAAATAAATATGACTTATTACAATGAATATTCAATTGATACAACATAGAAGACTGGGAGGTATAGTGTCTTTTTGGATTAGGAACATTAAATAAGGAATTAAAACCAGAAACACATCATTGTTATTGAAATCTTCCTTCACATGACCACTACATTATCTCATATATAGCATTTCATTAGATAACCTAAGTGCATTCATAAGAAAAGGGTGAGATATAAATCTAATAAGGGTGTAAAGAATGCATAACATGAAGAATACAATACATGTTAAGAAATAGGAATATCAATGGATCATAAAAGAATCATGAACATAATGGCATGATATAACATGTTTATCATAACATGGAAATGTGGAAACAACACTTAATATAGAGTTAGAATGATCCAAGGATCATTTCACATGGAGAATGAATATACCCTCATTGAACTTAAATTATCATGAGTAAACCCTCATTGTACTTGACATATCATGATACTAATATTTACCCAATGCATTGTAGTGCTATTAGGGAACACCCTTCTTAAACATTTCATTTCACACATAAGTGTGCCACATCGATCATACAATATGGAATCATTCAACATCATCATTTATTCCACGATAAAGGTATATGGAATACATACATGAATCATTTTATACAATAATTAAATTTACATAATGGTGAATACCCGTGATAGAGAAATGGGCATGGTATTCACTACACGATGGCATTGTCTTGGAAAATAACAATGCAATTTCGGAAGCATAAAGGCATTACATAAAAAATAAAAAGAAAGGTTTATGAGAGATAATGGGGTCTTTCATAATATATACATGAAATGGAGAGTATGAGGATAATATAGATACATTCCCCAACAATTGTAATGGAAATTAGACTAATGATACAAAATAATTGATTGAATGTAAATGAGGAGACAGAAATTCCGTACAGAATTTCAGAATGGTAACAAATGTATATGGGAGGCATTAATGACATAGAAAGAGGGTATATCATTATTCCAACATAAAGAGGGACGTATGGTGGAGGTTCAAAATCATACCACAACATTTTTAATGGAAATCAAAAGGGCATAACAATATAAGGAAAATTGGAGAAAAATGAGAATGTATGAAATCCCTTACTTGGAAGTGTGATACCAATGGATTGGGAGAGGCTTGAGAGAGGATTCTTGGGAGCCTGGGGTTCCATGGGATGATTATATAGAGATGTGGGTAGGGATTGGATGAGCTAAAAAGCCTCTCACTAGAGAGGATGTTGGAGCTTGGGTGGGTTTATATTGGAAAGGAGAGGAAATTATTTATTCTTTAGTTTTGGGTCACCACTCATTAAACAAATCCAATCCACAAACCAACCCATGGTTATTGACCATAGTTTTTTTTCCAAAGGGTAGTTAAAAATATATTTTATAAGGGAATTGTCCGAACATCCTAAAATATTAGGACTTTTTATGTGGTGGTGAGTTACACTCTCATGGAAATCATTTTAAAAAGATAAAATGTTCTACAAGGCTTGAAGGGTCCACTAAGGAATAGTAAAATAAACCAAAAAACCTAAAATCAAATTATATTAATGGTAAAAAATATATATATTTTACCATAATTATAAGTGTGTTTTATTACATCACTATTGGGTCATTATGATATCTTAAATCATATTATATATTTTAACGGTATTTAGTTTTTACCCATAAATTCGACTGTAACAAAAAATTATGAAAAATTAACCATTGGATATTTTAGACGTCCTGATTCAAAAATTATTTTCAATTTATCTAAATATTTTTGTAAATATGTGAATTTTAGCTTTTAAAATAAAAACCAACATTTTTCAAAAATACATGGGTTTTCACAAAAATAGCTTTCAAACCATAATAAAAATCACATTTGTATTCATAATAATTATGTTATCATTTATATTATATAAAAATAAATTTATAAATAATATTAATTTACAATATTAATTAATTAAAAAATATATTAATTCAAAAAAATAGATTTCTTAATTAACTAAAAATGCAATTTTTCTTCAAATAACTATTTAAAAAAATAAAAATTATAAAAAGAAACTATATTATCTATAAAAATATAATGGACATAATCATAGTACAAGGGTATTGTTATGTAACCCCTTATAAAACTTTTATAAGACCAATGGATAAGGTGTGTGATTGTGATGAACTCTTGGGGTGGCTCGGATAACAATGGTCGGGTGGTATTCTCTATCATCATCCACTTATCCAATAGGCGGTTCTATTCAAGAATAATGTTTTGAAGCTCGGATTAGGATTCGTCAAGAGAGAAGACCAATGACACCATCACCTTTCCAAGCATTAAAAAATGGGATTCATATAGTGAAAGTCATCTAGATGAGGCTATCGCTTCCTTCATCTGTGTAAATTGGATTTGATTAATCCCTATACTAATACTAATCATGTGATCACTGTTAAACATCTATATTAAAAATGGTCAAAATTTATAACGGTATTTTAAAATCAAAAAACCTAAAACCAAGGATGTGGATATATTTATATAATAATTTTTCATAATAATACATTAAATTAGATAAAGAGGAATTTTCATTGATAGATGTTTGGGACGTTACAATCGTCCTATTTTATGAAATTTCTCCCTCTAAATTTCATTTTACATTATATTCCACAAACAGGTGCCAGTAATTTTCCTTGATTTCCTCCTCTAGTTCCAATGATTACCCTTTTTACATATAGTTTTTCCATAGTACCTTGACCAGGTCGGTAGTATTGTTACGTAGATCATTATCTATACAATCCAAGATCTTCACTAGATGCTCATCTTAATAAATATCATCCTCTAATTGTACTACCTCTCAAACGAGTACATGTGAATGTTCTATTGTGTAATTCTTTAAGAGGGAGATATGAATGGCAACATGTAATTTTGACATGGTAGGTGGATGTTATAGTCGATAGGCCACAACCCTGTCAAATTCAAAAATCTCGAAGGGGTTGATGTACCTAGGACATAACATCCCTTTATTTCCAATCCTCATGAATGTCTTCCACAAATATATTCATATAAATACCATGTCTCCAACTTTGATCTCATGGAATCGATAATGGTTATCTTCATAAATCTTCTATCGACTTTGGGCTACCTTGATATGCTGCTGAATGGTTTTCACCTTCTCCACAATTTCATTGACCATTTCGGGTCCTTGAAGCTTATGCTCACCAACTTTATCCCAACATATCAGTGTTCATTACCTTTTCACATAAATGGAATCATATGGTGCCATGTTGATGCTTTAGAAGAAAATATTATTATTTTAGAACTCAATCATTAGAAGATTATTGGCCCTTCATTTTTTTAAGTCCATAAAACATGATCTTAACGTATCATCTAGTGTCTGAATAGTTCACTCAAATTGGCAATCTGTTTGAAGATGATAGGCTGTACTAATGTTATGATCAATGCATAGAGAATGTGGGAGACTTATCCAGAATGTCTAGTTGAATATATGATCAAGATCATAAATAATAGATAGTGGTACTCCCTACAGACGTACCAATTTATTTATGTAAATATATGCAATTTTATACAATGATAAGTCATCTCAAATCATGATAATGTGTGTTGTCTTCGTAAAATTATTCACAATGAACCATATAGCATTATTTCCTCTACATGTCCTTGGATGTTCAGGGACAATGTCTATGGTAATGTTCACCCACATCCATGTTGGTATGGGAAGTGGTTGGATCATCCCCTTAGAATGTTTCCAACCAGTCATCACTTTCTGAAATACCATGCAATTTGATGTATAATCATAAATATCCCTTTTCAAATTGTCCATCCAAATGTTTTCTTGGAGATCCTGATACATATTTGTGCTCCATTGGTGAATGGGGAAGGATGAGCTATGTGCATCATTCAAGATCTCCATCTTTTTCTTTGGATCATTTGGTACATATAATCGTGACCCAAATCTCACAATTTCATCCTTCTGAACCACAAACACTGAGGATTTACCATTTCGTATAGCTTCTACCCTTTCCATAATTTCAACATCCTTTCATTGGGCATCCTTTATTTTCTCCATTAGGGATAGTTGATAAATCCTTTGAGTATGTATTGATGATGATCCTATCTTAATGATTCATATGTCCATCCATTTCGAATATAAAAATATTGGATCCATTTAAATACCCATCATTGATAATGATGCATAATGTTTTCTACTTAGAGCATCTACCAACTTGTTTACCTTATTGGAATGGTAGTGGATTGAGAAATAATAATCCTTGATGAGATGTATCCAACATCATTGGTGTATATTAAGCTCTTTTTGTGTTAATATATATTTGAGGATCTTATTATCAATATACATCTCACAATTCTCTAAATATAGATAATGCAGCCATATTTTTAACGTAAAGATCACAGTTTCTAACTCCAGATCATGCATGGGATAGTTTTTCTCATGGATTTTCACCTGCCTTGAGGCATAGGCTATCACATAATCATTTTTCTTTTTCTCATAACCTAAACTCCTATTTGAGTTATCATTGTACACTAAAAATCATTCTCCACTTATTGGGAGTGTGAGTACGGGTGCAATGATAAGCCTCCTTTTCAACTCCTTAAAGATCTCTTCAGATTCATCAATCAAGGAAATCATTAATCTCTTTGATGTTATCTTGGTATGTGGGTTGGAATATCATGAGAAATTTCTCACAAATCAGAGATACTATCAAGGTAACACCCGGAAGATATGGATATATGTTACTAATGCTGGCCTCGACCATCCCTTAATTATAGTTATCTGGGAGTGATCTACATATATACCATTTCTTATGATGATATGGACCGTGAAAGAGAACTCCTTCAACCACAAATCAATGTCTATGTACTTCTCATAGAGCTTATCCTTTCTCAAGATCCATAGTACAGTGCTCTGATGCTCCTCATGCACCACCTTGGTTTTGGATTATATAAGAATATTGTCTATAATGACTAACAAAAATTTATCATGGTAATATCTAAAGAGTTTATTCCTTATGTACATGAAGATTTATGGAGCATTAGGGAGCCCGAAATGAATTAAAGTGAATTCATTGTTCCCATACATTGTAGAAAAAGATGTCTTGGGGATATCCTCCCATATCACCAATACTTGGTAATACCCAAAGCACAAATCCACCTTGGAGAATTATTTTTATCCACGTAGATGGTTGAACAAGTAATAAATTTGGTGTAGAGAATACTTATTCTCTATCGTGATTCTGTTAGGCTCATGATAATCAATGAAATGACACATTGACCCATCTTTCTTCTTGACGGAGAGGACTAGTGCACCCCATGGTGAAGCAATTGTGCTTATAATCCCTTTATATATATTATTCTTTAGTTGTTTCATCCGGTCCTCAAGCTCCACAACACCCACTCTATACAGAGTCATGGATATTGTAAACACCTCATGTATAAGGTCAATAGATAATTCAACATCACTTATAGAAGGAAGATGAGGCAATTCATTTGGAAACACTTCTTCAAATTCAATCATAATAGGAATGTCTTCAAGAATGTTTTCTTCCTTATAATAAATAATATAAGCTAGATATGCATGCTCATAGGGAACTAATGTCCACACCTGAGATGATGGTGCTAAAGAAGATTCATCTTCCTGCTTGCACTTGTATTGAATCGAGGGTCAATTCATAATACAAATAGTGATTTCCCTATCATTGAAATTTATGTTGGAACTATATAAATAAATTCAATCCATGATAAGAATTGCATCCAATTCCACTAGATGGATTTTGACAAGGTTCTACAGGAACTTCAATCCATATATTATGATAGGGGATGTGTTATATTCATGGGATGCAATGATTTACCAATTTGACATACTCACTGACATCATTACTTCCATAATTTCTGGTAGTGTTGGGATTGTTCTACTAAACTTTTATGATATATAAGAATGCGTAGAATTAGAATCAAAAAACATGTTCACTATATTTGAATGAATAACTAGGGTACATTTAACCACTTCATTGTTGGAGTTCACATTGGTTTTAGTGATGAAACATGCCCTCCCTTGCTGCCTTGGAGGTTGTTGGTTGTCTCTGAAAACACTATTCTATGGAAACTAATTATCAAGGTGCCCTAGTTCTTTGTAGTTGAAGATATTAAGAATTAATTGAGAGTCAAATGAATAATTCCTCTCCTCTATCACAGTCGTAGGTTTTTCATTTTTAGAAATTAATGTGTAGGTGCCATTCTCTTCCACACCTAAAGAATTTACATGTACACTTTAGGAAATTTCTGGGGTTCTTCTTTCCACCCCATTATAATGTGTGGAGATAGATTTTCATAGCATCGTCTGATTTATCCATCGTCCTGCCAGAATTGAAGTCCACCATGAACTTCTTATCCCTATTAGACCCCTAATATTATCCAATCTCCATTTCATCCTTGATAGCACATATGACATTTTTTTCAATGATATCGAAGTCACAGTTCTCCACAACTTTCAGTAGGCTAGGTTTCAGGTCAACAAAGAAGCAGCCAACATTACATTCAAGGCTAATGTCAAAGCTGGAGGCATATCATGAAAGCCTTGTAAAATTTACCTCATACGCTCTTATGGATTCCCCTTTATTTTTTTCATGAGGTCTGGGAAGTCCCTTTCTATATTAACCTAGTGGGTATGAAAATAATATTTTTTTAAAAACATTTTCCAGAAATCCTTAAATTCCAATGCCTCGATCTCCTCCTCAGGCTTCATATTATTTATCAATTTCCACAATTGATCGGATTCATGGTCTATATGAAAAGCATCAAAAAAACCTTCTCTTGTTTGGAGAAATGAAAGATGGAGAAGATATTTTCAATGGAGTTGATACATTAATCGGTGATTGAGAGATCTGATAACCCATTAAAAGTAGGAGGCCTTTGTCTCATGAAGCTCTTTATTATGACATGTTCCTTCTTAGGAGTGGTTGAATGTTCCTCTTGACCCATTTTTATATTCAAATATTTAGTTAAGTGAGAGATTATTGTGACAATGTCTGTGATTCCCACTCCCATCGGTTTAGGCATCTTATTAAAATAGTCATCACATTAATCTTTTCATCGGTTGTCAGCTTTATTCCTCATATTACCAGCCACTGGTTTGAATAAAGTGATGCTAGGGGAACACACAATGGGTAATAAAAAAATGGATAACATATGAATAACTTTTATTTCCTTAACTTATGAATTTATAGGATTCAATCTTTGTTATCAATGATATAATTCCAAAAATATATTATTAGGGGGATTTTTTTAATTCTGTTAATAATGGTTCATACTAAGAATATGAATTTTATAAATCATATCCCATAGAAGTGTCACAAACAATATAGTATCAAGGTCTGTTGTTGTATACCAGGGAACTTGGGTCAAGCCCGAAACTCCTTGTCAGAGTTTTGAATCCTAGGTACATCTATGCTAGAGCCACCTGTACCTACACATATCTATACAAGGATGTATATGATTGATAAAATAATTAATCAATACACCCAAAAATTTAGGGATGTTTTTATTATACATATTCTTATTACTATGGATTTCAGTAGGGTTTTCTAATCCTAATCCCAAATATAACTAAACATGTCCACTAATATAAACTATGGAAAACATGCTCTATATTAAACTCATAAATATGATTTATTACATTAAATATTTACTTGCTAAAACATAGAAGATCGATAGGAATAGTTTCTCTATGGATCACAAAAATTACATGACTACTTAAAATGTGAATCATATCGTCTTTATTGAAAACATCCTTTACATGAACACTACATTCCCTAGTACATAGCCTTGCGTGAGATAACCTAAGGACATTCATAAGAAATGGTTGAGCGATAAAGATTTTTAGGGGAGTAAACAAGTCATTAAATGGACAATAAAATTCTTTTTTGGAAATATGGATATCAATGTAGCATAAAATAAACATGAACATAAAGGCATGATATGGCAGGATTATCATAACATGGAAATGTGGTGACAACACTTAACTTGGTACTAGCATGAGCCAAGGCTCATTTGACAAGGAGCATGAGTAAACCCTCATTTCACTTTAATTACCATGATTAAACCCTCATTCCAAATGATGTATTATGATAATAATATTTACCCAATGCATTAGTGTGCTATCAGGGATCACCCATAAAAAACATTTCATTTCACGCATAAGTGTGCCACATTGATCGTACAACATGGAGTCATTCAACATCAAAATTTATTCCTAGATAATCAATTTATAATAAATACTTGAAAATATTTATATAATAAATAAATTTTCATAATTGATAGTACCCTTGATAGAGAAATGGTCATTGTATTCACTACAAAATGACTTTTGCATGGACAATCGTGATTCAATTTTGAAATCAAAACAGCGTGACATAAAAATTCATAAAACTAGTTGATGATATAAAAAGGGGTGTCTCATCATATGTACCTAAAATAGGAAGTAATAGTATCATATATATACATGTACCAAAAATTTTAATTGAATTTAGTTTCATGATATAATAGAATTGCTTGAATGTAATAAGGAAAGATAAATTCCTTAATATATTTATGCTTGGTAAGAGGTGTACATGGGAGTAACAAATGAGAGAGAAAGGGGGACTCTCATTATTAAAAAATTATGATGGATGTATGGGGGAGGTTAGAATTCATACCTAAACATTTTTAAATTTAAATAAATGGGTATAAATATGTAACAAAATTTGGACTAAATGAGAAAGGAAGAAATCTCTTACATGGAACTGTAAAACCAAAGGCATGGGAGAGGCTTGTGACAGTCTTCTTGTGAGATTGGGGCACCAAGAGAGGATTATAGAGAGAGTAGGGAAGGTATTGGACGAACTCCAAAGGCTTTTTTTGAAGAGTAAGCTGGATCATTGGTGGGTTTATATAGGAAAGCATACAGATTTCTTTATTATTGAGGTTTTGGTCTCCACACTTTATAATATTCCAACCACTAACCATCCCTTGGGTTTATCCATGGATTTTGGAAATGGGGATTAGAAAAAAAAATTATAAGTGAAATAGTAGAAATTCTTAAAATATTAGGCTTTCTTATATGGTGGTGAGTAACAATCTTAAGGAGATCATTTTAAAAAGATATAATGTTTTAAAAGGCATGAAGGGTCAACTAAATAATTGTAAAATAAATCATAAAAACATAAAATAAAATTATTTAAATGGAAAAACATATATTTTTTGAACATAATGTTTATAGTTTATTATTACATCACTATTGGGTAATTATGATGTCATAAAACACATTATGTATTTAAATATTTTTTATGTTTTACCAAAAAATGACTGTCTCAAAAAATTATGAAACATTCACCACTTGAAAAATTCGATGTACTGATTCCAAAAATAATATTAATTTTATCTAAATAATATTCTAAATAATTGAATTTTTTCTTTATAAATAAAAACCGACATTTATAAAAAAATCTTCTGTTTTGAAATAAAATAGATTTCAAACATTAAAACAAATCAAAATAATAATCATAGTAATTATATAGACATTTAAATTATATAAAAATTAATTTATAAAAAATATTTAATTAAAATGATATTTAATTCAATAATACATTAATTTATCTAAATAGATTCCTTAATTAACTAAAAAAATATATTTTTTCTTTGAAAAACTATTTTCCAAGTAATAATAAAAAAATGGAAGTATATAATCTATAAAAAAATAGTGTACAAAATCATATTACTAGGGTGTAGTAACATAACCCATTATAACACACATATATGACCGAAGGGTAATTTGTTCAATGGTGATAGAATCCTAGGGTTGTTCGGATAAAATTTCTCAGGTGGTAATTTCTATCAACTTCGGCTTCTCCTTTAGTCAGTTCTATTTGAGCTTAGTGTGTTGAATAATAACTAGGGAATGGTCAAGAGAGAAGCCCAGTGACACCACCTCCTTTTCAATCTCCAAAAAAAGGGCTTCTTATAGAGAAAGTCTAAAGGATGAGTCCATCACTTCCTTTTTCTTATTAAATTGGATTTCTTATAGCCCTATATTTACACTAATCAGGTGATAACTGTTCAATGTCTATATTAACAAAGATCACAATTATTATCGTTATTTTGAAATCTAAAAACATAAAACCATGGAATTGAATATGTTTTACATTACTATATTGCATAATAATACATTAAATAAAATCAAGAGGAATTTTCATTGATATTTGTTTGGATCATTACAATAATAGTTCTAGTACTTTTATCATGAGTTGAGGAAGAGTATGAAATACTCCCCCATCACGGGAATTTAGATAATCATGTTTCATGTATATTATGTTTTATAATTCCTAAGGGAGAAGTTAGGATGGTGTCTTGATGTGATGGATGGTAGTGTTTTCTTATGGGCCTTGGAAAATGAGAAGTCCTTAGAAGAATGTTATGACCCACAATGTTGTGCTAGCTATAATTGTTTTTTCACCCAGATGATGTGGAGACACTACATTATGTTTGAGCATTCATATCATTACTATAACTACATGGTTATCCTTTTTATAATTTAACTTAGTAAAAAAGGATGGTACTTCATACATTTTTTCAATTTCCTATTCCCAACTTCTTTTCTCAAAATTTTAGGGATTATTATAATGGAGATATTGATTATGAGATCATATTTAGTAAGATATCCTATATAGTTTCTCTTGATTTATTTTTTGAAGGTGGGGAGAACATTATCCATTCTAGATGACAAAAAATGGTTCATGTAATGTCATCGGAGGATATGTTGAGGGAGTTTCCAATATCCCATATGTAGGTACATTCATGTTTTCCAAAGATGTAACTGGCCTTCTAATGTTATTTTTTGTTTCCATGAATAATGGTATGTGTGACATAGTTTCCTCTCAAAGCATCACTTGTCAGGATGGTATGGTTGAGTTCTATGTTTCAACAGTTTTTGTTCATCCCCTTGTTGTATCGAATGGATGATAGATGGGATACCCAAGATCTTCATGATGGTATTACCATTCACATAAAGGGGAAATGATATTATATAGTTGATCATAGAAAAACTAACCATTTCAGTAATCTTATTTTCCATTCAAGAGAATTGTTCATAATATATATTTGGATTATAATATACTATGGAGATAGTCAATCTTTAAGGTTTCATCTTGAAGATTGTTTTAGATTATTAAATTGAATTAATTTTGTGAATATGTGGAGGATTAGAAGAAGGCCATTTGGGCTTAGTTACATTTGAGAAAGCTGTTTGACCGCCCATAATGATGTCCATATTGATAGTACCATTCAGGTCTTAGAAGAGAATTTAATGGGAATGCATGTGGGATTTTGTTACTATTGTGAGGATCACCAAGACAATTTGGAGTATCCATACTACAATAGATACCATTCAACAATTACAATAGGACTAATTGAGGAAATTTATGGGATAACATGCCTGTCACAAAATTTTGGCATTGATCTCTGCAAATCATTACTCATTGCTCTAGAGATGATTTGATATATGACATATAAGTTGAAAACAATCCAAGAGGGGATGAAGATTACAAATAGAAATTATATGTCATCTACAGACTGAAAAATGAGTCAAATGGAGTGTTCTATGGGACAACATGTTCTCCTGAGGGTCGCACCTTGAAATTGATTATATAGATTTTTAGGAGGAAAAAAAGTATATCTATGATAAATTGTACCTTTCCAAATATTGTATAGTTTTGATGAGGTTTCATCCCATTTATCTTTATATCTATATTTAGACCACATATATAATGTCTTTCATGTTCTACAAGGGATGAGATATATGCATAACTCTTCCATTTTTATTTACAATGGGGATCTATACATTGAGTATTGGAATAAATTTTCTTAGTACTCCAAGGAGGTCAATGATTGATATGAGAGGACTATCATGGGTGATCATTTCAACATGTTTCTGTCTCTATGGAGCACAAGAATCTTTACAAGGTAACTTGGGAGAAGGAGACCCATATGAGATTTCAGAATGAGAATATTTTTTGAGTTTTTTTTCTTTTTTTGTATAAAATAACTATGTTTTTTTAAAATTTTAAAATTATGATTTTTCCTTATTATAGTAAATGTTATATATATTATTTATTGGTCCTAGCTTAGATATGGTGTGATATTTTGATCCCTAGTGAGCCCAAAATTTATTATTAAAAATTATTACCTATATTAATATCATTCACATGTAGTTTTCCTAAAAAAATCAAATAAATCATTAATAATGGCTCATATTAGAATTACGTGGAAACTGTTGGGTTTCGAGTGTGGGATGTAGCATGTAAGATTACCAAGTTGGATTAGTCATATTAATATTTTTTAATAAATAAATTAAAATAAATTAATTTATTTTATTAATATGTAATGAAATGAATTATTAAAAATACATAGATATTATGAAATCTAAGGGTAACATTCATATCCCTATATATGTTTGGGAATCTTGGATAAGATCAATTTTGGAAAACGACATCGAATTTGTTTATTATTGTGGATTAATTTACCATTAGAGTTCACTTATCTTTTCAATGATAGAATCAATGGGCTATTCATTATTTGCATTTGATCTAACCTCTATGATGGATGTTTGATTTGTGAAAATCCATCCCATTTTTTTATCATTGTCAAAAATGGATAAGTTACCCTAAGAAGAAATTATTATCACATTTATATTTGATTTTATTTACATTGTATTTATATGTTTATTGATTTTCCCCCTTTATTCGTATGATTATTCAAAAAATTATTGAGGAATAATGATCAATGATCCAAGATTATTCATCAAAATATCTTTTTTATTTTTGTCACCAATTTTTTAGTTTTTTAAGCATGGTTGTTATTTTTTTTACAATGGTTTAAATGATACAATATATTAGTTATTCATGTGATAATTAATCATAGAAATAGATATTTACTATGGTTAACACATTCTATTGAGGTTGTAATGTGAGGATTGAAAATGAATGTAGGTAAATCATGATAGAATGAGACAAAACCATAGGTATTTGATTTTCATGATCTATTTGTTTGGCATAAATACAATATGCAGTTGAAGGCATTGAATAATCATCCTCTGATTCAACGATTTGAGGTGTGATTGAAAGAAGAGGTAGTAGATACATGATAAAATGGAAACTTTTGGGGGTTCTATGAAATCCCCTAGTACATGAAATATAATGTACATATAAATTCCATGTGGGTAGACATTTGAGGAATTATTATATTTTCAGATAATAGAAGGACCAAAAATTATGCGGTCTATAACACATAACATGTGACTCCCCACTTGATTCTTGACATGTAAATTGTAGTGGTTAGAAGTATACATGGCTTAGTGCACTGGGTTATACGTGTTTTGGCCAGGAGTACATGAACATGTATAGAAGGCACAATTAGTGTTCCAATGAAATTTTACACACTGCGTAGTTGTTTGTATACATAATTAATTTGGAGTTATATAATTTGTTTATGTCAGTACCACACTGGAAAAAGCTAGGTTTGGCTGGACAGACTATGTACCAGTAGAACATGATGTGTACCCTAATTAAAAGAAATTAGATCCATTTTATTATTCAACATTATACCAAATTAAAATTTTGTTGTTCCTTTTTTCTATACCCTTTAGGTTATTGTCTAACATTGCATCCACATTATTGGATTGTGATCCCTAATGGAAGACATGTCATAAATATGGTTTTTTGAGTCCCTATATGAGATCAATCTTTTACCCACTATCATTAATTATTAATCCAAATCTTGTAGTTTTGTAATCATTGTGACCTCCTTGTGAAATGAATTTATCATTTATCAGGTCGGTTATTTCACTAGGATTAGTGGTACTATTTTTGTACAATCCCAAATATAGAGTGTTAATAGAATTTGTGTTTGTAGTGTCCCCTAGTTATTTTATAAGTGATACAGTATTTTATTATTGAGTTCTTAAAGGGAAAGTAATATTTTGTTAGTGGGATCAGATGATTGTTTTACCATGATTTATTTTCTATATATTGGAATGTCATGTGGATTGGGTTAAATTAAAATGTCCTTTACATAGAACAAAATCTAAGTGCATTCCTGTTTTGTTGAGACTTCCTAGAGGTGCGGTGTCCTTATTGAGTATATCTATGTGTATGTTTTATATTTACATTTTATTCATTGTTACATGTAAAAATAATTATGGTTATTATTTTCTGCATTAATGATATCTTTCTATGAATTTTTATTCTCACACTAGTATGAGATATGAATGTAGTTTCATGTCTTTTATAGATGATGGTCTATTTGACCATGTAATAGGATGATAAGGATTTGGTTAATCTTATAATGAGCTAGGAAGAATGATGATATTTATAGGTGGTTGGATTTTATAATAGTATTTACCTTCTATGTAGGTGGATTATATATATATTTGGTCGGTCTTGTATTTTTCCTACTTTCTCACATTCAGTAAATTGTTGTCTTAATATGAATGTAAGAATATATCTATATACATGCATTAATTTTTTTATTCAATTATAGTATTATACTATACTAGAGGTGTGTGTGTGTTTGTGTTTATAATACTATTTTGATTATTCCTCCCATTTCTGTGACATGACTACATAGAATTTGTCGATAGCCACTGGAATATTTGTTAGGGGTTTGGGTAGTTGCGGCTCTGGCCTCATCATGATGGGTCATGATTGGATCTAAGAAAAAAATACTTCTATATCCACTATATCTATTATAAATGGTTTAAAATATTCTCATTTTTTATAGAAATACACATTCCTAAGTCCCATTTCATTTAAATTAACAACACTGATATTATCATTCCACTTTCATTGAAAAATATTTAGCCTCAATGTTTTATAACATAAATACCATATATTTTTTATAAGGAATATTTATGATATATTCATATAAATTGGATTTCATTACATGGTAACAGATTCATGTATTATTTACAATAAATTCAATTAATATAAAGTGTCAGTAGGGGAATAATAAGAATGATTAAAAAATTTAATGAGATGAACTAATTATCTTAATTAACAGTGAATGTTAATTAATGTAGTTATTTATTAATTTTTATATTAATGAAATATCATATTTATTTTTATATATGTTTATTCCAAAAATATCATCTTATATGCTCATAAATCTCTAATAAATGTTAGATATGTTGTACACTACATGATATTTAACATTAAATCATAAATAAATTAGAACCTACTTTATCAAATTGAATTATTATCAAAAGAAACATGAATTTTTTGGGGATTCACAACCTCATAATAGTCTTAAGCATATATACATAAAATAAAAACATAAATTCTCCTAAATGATTTTTATTGGAGTCCTAACATGATAAATAGAAATCATTTTCATGAAAATATATATATTGATTGAAAAATAATGTAATATATGGGAATTGTTGTTTAATAATCCATAAAACATACTGAATTAAATAAAAAGATAATAAAAAAGGTACTAGTTCATGTGTGTTTGATCAAATTTAATGTATAAATAATAAATTGTAAGAAGTGTAAGATGTTTCTATTATTCCCTTTAGATATCATCCAATGGTAGTGAAAAATGTTTGGAATATGAAGAGTGTACACCAATTCATATTATCAAAACCACCACACTCTTCTCATCATATCAAATTAAAATATTAAATATCTTATTGAAGCTGATTTATATCATAATTTTTTCACCTTCCCACACACATAAGATAATCTTGATTCCCTTTAAAGACAAAATAACATATAATAACCAAAAAATGTTATAATTTTTAAAATTTGAAAGGAATATTACGATATTATTTTACAAAGATAGTATAATGGATGAATATTATCTTTTGTTAAGAATCTCTCAACTGTTATGTAGTTAAAAAATGGTAAAGGGAAATTCAATGAAAATTTAAATCATAAATTGAATAGTTTATAATAAATCAATAATAATTGGTCAAGAATACATCCCATTATAATTTCATATCTCTATTTGAAATTTGAAAATAAAAAATATTATACTTTTAATGTGATTTTGACAGCTACATAATAAAAAAATTATTAGATTTTTATTAAAAATATTAAATCATTTTTGAATGAAATTAAAATAAAGTAATATTATCAATGAAATAGAATAAATGATTAAAACAACATCCACTAAATAAATTATTTTCTCAGTTTCATTCAATATTTTTTTTGATCTAGAAAATAGACTATCATTTTATCCATAATAAACCATGTTTAGAGTAATTTAAAACTCATCACATAGGTTATAAATAATAAATAATAATTCTTTAATTGATTATTAGAATTTAATTTTTTTTAAAAATATGAAAAAAATAAAAATATGAATAATTATATAAACAATATAATAATTAAAAGTGTTAGAGAAATATATTGATATTCACAAAAACAAAAAGAAGTTATATCTTGAAAAGAGATATTTCATGCTTCCTTTAGAAAATGTTTTTCATGATATTTTATAACATATCATAATTTGATCATTTCAAAAGATCATAATATGGTATTAATATAAGAGAATATATATAACTTAATTAAATAACAAAATTTATGTTAGTGAGTCACATAACCTATTTCACACAAGTGAATTATATGACCGAATTCATGTAAGGAAATCACATAGATGAATTCACATATTCGAATATCTAAAAATCAAAAATATTTTCACATATCTAATTTAATACCTAAAAACCCATGTGGAATGAAAAATCATTTTTTGCACTAGTTGATTTATATATTGCATATTTTATTATAATTATAAATGATAATTGATCACAATAAATCATCTTTTATAGGCTTTGTTATCCTTAAAAATACATCAAAAAACATATCTTAAAAACTATTGAATTTATAGTGAAAATATAATGTGGCCTCTAACCTAAATTTATAGATGATATAGATCGATTCAAAAATTTATTTCTTTAAATGATATATTTATTTTTAATAGATAAGAATCATTATAAGAGTTAAAAAAATTATTATATAGACCACGTTATAGATGAAATACTAAATTATACTGAATAAGGACAATTTTCAACTTTTATTTGATATAGGTTATGAAAAATTTTAATTACCTATAAGGATTTTGAAATGGATATATGGTAAAATGATATATTGGAATCATAGGAAAAACAAAAATACATTATAAATAAAATTTTAGTTCCCTAAATGCAACAATTCATGTAATGATAGAATTAGAATGGAGATATAGTCATAGAATACCTCGATATTACTTCATTTTAGATGAATATTTGGTTAAATTACAAAAATACATGCCTGATGAACAAAATAATTTTCTGGCATTGGAATCATAAAAACAAAATCTTCTATCATGGTGAAATATTATCATCAGCTCTCATAATGAACTTCACTATTATTACATCTACCTGAAACCTTTATTCATGATATAGGGACTCAAAACATAAGAAATGGGTGAGATAAAATTCTCAGTAATGGTAAATAATGGATATAAATAAGTATAACATGTTAAAAACGGTATGAAACAAGAGCATAACATTTGAAGATCTTAACATTCATAATACAGATTATAACATATAATTAAAGTTTGTATGACATGGATCGTAAGAGAATTAAGGGAATAATTCATGGAATCATAATATAGAAATAAGATATGTAATTTTTTTCATGCTTCTAATAATAAGAAATATTATCTCAAATAAATATTTAATGGCAATGATAACATGTTCAGGATTGGGTAATGACCATTTTACCAACTTCGATAATAGGTTAACAACCCATGTAACCTTTTGATTTTAGTCTCATGTTATAACCCATATACCTTCTTGTTATTATTTATTAGTTATGAACCTCGTAACTTATTTTTTTCGAGATAGGTATATAACCTATGTACCCTCTTACTTCTAGGCTAGGGATATAAAACATGTAATTTTTTTAGGTATGGGATACAACCCATGTACCTTCTTTCTTTCGGGTATTGTCAATGACTTGTGCCCATTATTGTTTTCAAGAATCGACTAAAACCTACCAACATTATTATTTTAGGTATTGGGATATAACTAGTGTATACTATGAATTTCATTCTTGGGATACAACCAATTTACGTTCTTGTTTTTAGGAATTGGATACAAACCCTGTAACTTTAATTTTTCAAGATTGGGCTACAACCAATGTGACAATTGGATCATATACAACCAATAATTACCAAACTCATATGAGGTATATATAGGTCAGAATAATATCACTATGAAACCATATTTACATGTTTCACAAAATAGAACATTCATTATACCATGACCCATAAAAAGAGAATTTTTTAATAAAATAAAATCATAACCCATGAAATGAAATGGGTATCATTGTCATTTCATAACATAATAACCTGTAAAAATAGATAGGTTTCATAATCACTTTATGAAAGAACCACTCATTGAAAAGAGAGGTATTCAAAAGAATTAAACCCATTATAGATGATCTGGTTTCGAAAGAATATTACCAATGAATTAGGAATAGGTATCATAAAAATTATTCAATAAAATCATATACCATTCAATGAATTAATGTGAATGAAACTGTGGGTTCGTATCCTATAATGGCATGGAAAAAATCATGGGATATCATATAATATGGAATATATCTTGGAAATATATTTTCAATACATTTAATAATGAAATATCCTTCCTTATATGAAAAAAAGCTCATTAAAATAGAAAAATCTTTTGAAACCCATTTTCAAGAAAAATACATGGAAGCTTATATGAATTCATTAAATACCATTTTAAAACCTATTTAGTTGATAATATATCAAGGAATCATTAATTTCTTTTGAAAAAAATTCATTTGCAACATATAATTTATGATTTAAATCCTTTTGAAAACCATTTTTTAAAATATACTTTAAAAACATTTCATAAAAATTATGCACTTATGAATGAAAATAAATATTAAAAAAATTGACAGTGTGTATTTCTATATATTTTGTGTGATGTAAATATAATATTCCCTTTCCACAGTAGAAATGATAAAAAAATGTTTCCTTTAGAATGCGACAAGATTATTTTTTTTGATAAAAATTGGTAAATGAAAAAAAGGTAAAAATAAATTTTAATGATCATTGGATATTACAATAATATTCTTTGAAATCCTATTTATAAATCAAAGGTTTGGAGGAACATAGATTTCTAACCTAAGAGAGGGTAATGTTGGGATTTCATATAAAATAATTCTGAACCACCTTCTATACCATAGAGTCAAAATATTGTACCAATACTAGAATATGTAATGAATAATATATTATCTATAAATTCATTATGTTTACTGATAGATTTGTTATAATATTTCATCAATGTAAGCATAATAAAATATAATCCTGAAAAGAGATGAGATTGTTTCCATAAACTCTACCAAATTGTTAAATTGGGATCATATTCTAAATGTTATAAACATGAAATAAATAAAAAATATAATATCATGAAAATAATTATACTCATGATATATAATTTAAAGTTGTAGTAAAAACACTACAAAACTAATTTAGTTTCATAACCAAAAAATAAATCTCAATGAAAGAAAATTGAGACATAAGTATTTTACTGATTCAGTAAATTCTAAAACATAAACCCCATGAAATAAAGATCATACAATGGATATATAAATCCCCATAAATTCAGGTATAATAATTATTCAATATATTAATGGTATGTATACACCCATAAAAATTAAATTTTTGGTGAATAAAGCATGTATCTTATAGAAATAAAAACTGATTTGAAATCTCATTACCTTGTGTCTTGACTCTATTCATACTCATACACGATTATATTATAATAAATATATATTTGTTATAAATATTTTAAAGAATAATTATAGAATATATAATACCATATATGGTTTTATTAACACTCTATATTACCCACTTTTTAATAATCATATATTAAGGTTTCACTTCAGGTAATATTCACATTGATCACTTCATGTGTATTAATTTGTTTTATCATTGGTCCTTATACATATATCATGACTTCTATAATGTAAAACATGATATAAATATGAATTATATAAAATATATTTTTATTATAATAAACTATATAATATATATTTATTTAATGTAATAAGCTATTCATGGAGACGGTAAGTTACACGTATGCATAAACATTATTCCTTTTTTTATTAAAGAATAGAAATAAGGATAGAAAATGAAATTAAAGTATCAATATATGTGTATATATAATTATTACATTGGAATTATTATATCATATATATCATATAATTTCTCTTAAACCATCCATAATACATTCCATGTCATGTGTAAATGAATGACATCAGATTGAGGGGGCAGTAATCCACACATACGCAAAACAATTATGGTATTTACACCAAAAGAAAATTAAAAATGGTATGTCTTGGGAATATAATAAATAAGCCTAATGAAATAATAAATATAATATATAGCATATATAAACATATTTTCAATCATATTTTCTACCATGAGAGGTTGTAATGGAAGAAAACAAACAATTTATATTTAGTGAGAAAGAAGTTTTATGTACACATAAATTGTTTTTTTACCCATTAAATGGATTTGTGTGTAATTTTTTAAAAAACACATCAAATAAAAACATCCTAGAATATATTATATTATGGATTTGTTAAAAAATCATGGAATAAATATTGTGTATGGGGTTGGAGAAATGAAATAAAATAAAGGAACGTGAGAGATGGAATTAACTCTAAATAGGTTAAGTTATTTTGGTTTTTTCCAAAAGGAATCCTTGGATTTTTTTTCCAAAATGGAGGCTTATTGGATTAAGGGAGGTATTTTGGGAATATTTATGGGCTGATATTGGCCTATACGATTTTTTTTGATAGGTGTAATGAAGGGCAGTTGGTGTCCTTTTATAGGGAAGGGAAAGGCCACACTTGGCACTTTTTAAAACCAATTAGGTTTACCCATATTTGTATCAAAAAAAGTCATACCAAACCTACTTGAACCAATAATTTAATGTTCATGGAATATTAATCTCTCTAAAATGGATATTAAAAAATTTCCTAGATAATTTTTGGGATTAAAATTATGGGTTCTTACTTTATTAACATTATATTTTTCTTAACCATTGTATTTATTTTTAATCACTTTCAATAATATTTTTGGTCATAATCAAAGTTTACATTAATATTGAATATTAATAAAGATTATTCAAAATATATATTCCATTGTTTCAAATTATAATCACATATGTGGAATAAATAATTTTCAAATTAATCATGCTGGCATGAGAATGCTCTGTGTTTTTATTGTAAAAACCATCCAAAAGGATGCTATGTATTTATACCAAATTTAAATGTGAAATTGTATACAACAATCAAAATTGTGATAATTGATTAAAAAATTATCTAATGAAAATTTTAATAAATTTTAAAATATAATTTATTTATATTAATAAAGAAGATGACAAGTCATTTTTTGAACTAAAATACAATATTTTAAACTACTCATTAAAAATTGAAACCCTGTAGATAATTACAATAAATTTATCCTAAAATACTTTTTTTGATTGTAATTAAACTATGAATTTAATTTTGACTTATAAAATCCATAAAAAATTAAAATTCCAAATTTAAAATGGGTTCTCCATTAAAATATGGTACATCTACCTTTATAAAAATACATTTTGAGCAAAAAAATGGTGTTTTTTATTTATTATGTCTATAAAATCTATTAGATAAATATAAAAAATATTATATTGAATATATAACATATATATTACATTAATATTAGTTAATAACTATAATTAATTTAATTTATTATGGTAAAATATATTTTTTCACATAAAAATATTATTATTTACCCTTATCTTCAATCAATTTTAATATTTACTTGAAATTAATTGGTAACCTATAAATTAAATATATCTATTTCTAATCCACATATTTTTAAAAATTGATTTATTATATTCATAACTTCTAATTTAATATCTCGGTTATATAATATAATATTAAATAATAATAATATAATAGTATATTATTATTCTGTAATCCTCAGTAATCCATGTTATTCCAGCCACCATTGAAATTATTTATTGTGTGAAATTCATTAAAAACATTGTGTTTGTTATAGAGAAATCAAAAATATATATTGGATATAGTGCATGATTAACATGGTGTTTCATATAATGTAAGACAAACAATGTGGTTTAATATAAAATTAAATATTTTTAGAGTTATGTGAAATGAAAAATATCCAAATTATTAAACTAATTGGAAAATAAATAATTCAAAAAATCATGGTGTTACAATATACCCCCTTTAAAATAAATTTCTCCCCTTAAATTCATATGAATAATCATAAGATGAATACTATAAATTTGTTTTCCTAGAAACTCTCATCATTAAAATAAATAAAAAATATTCAATTAAAAGGGAATGTTGGAATCATAAAGACGACACAATGTAACAAATAAATGGGTTTAAAAAAGGTATAACATTTGTACATTGTGAAAAAATGGGCATGTAAGGGAAATGTAACCATGTTCTGATGAATAGTGATATAGAACAGGGTCATGTGAAAGTTAATAATCAGAAATCCTTAACTATATGTTGAACTAAAGGAAAATCAGATTCATCTGAAATAGAGGTACAAGGATACCATTTTTGGTTTCTAGATCATTTTTCTAATTTTAATTTATTATCATGAAATTATAGAATTTCATGATTTTAGGATAACCTCACCCTTTCTGGTTCCTCGATCTACATCACCTCTTTATCTAAAAAAATAAGGTCAATTTTTCATTCCAGAAGATCTAAAAAATCTAACGACCACTGATATGTCATCCAATTTTTCATCAGTTATCATAAAACCCATTTTTTTATTATTGTTTTCCAATATTCATGAATCCTAATTTGTAATATAATACATTGTTATCACAAATATCATCCAAAAATAACTTAATCAATCTATAAATGGTTAACATTATCAGCCTAATTAATGATGGAAATCCAAAACATTAGAAATAATTAACAAAACTATCTTATCATTTATCCCCCATATATCCAAAATTATCTATTTGCTTTAACATTTAATACATGTGAGTACCCTCATCATATAATATCTTGAATAATATTAATAACCTAAATTACCATAAATCCTTATTAAAAACATTCATGATCCATTATTCCAAATGTTACTGGATATATTCCTTAAAAACATGATGGTTTAAACATAATATATGATAAAATTGACTGTTTTTTTAATATATCATTTATCTGTTATGAGGTAATCAATGTTATCAGATTTAATATATCCAAATCAATCATCTCATTATCAAAGAGAAATCCAACTGTTTCACTATCTGGATGACAAAATGGGTTATCTTCCATTAATATAAAAATAACATAACAATGTCTTAATCAAAATTAAACATATCCTTTTTAATCCTTAATGAATTTTTTTTAAAATAATTATATATTTCTTGTTTCATATAACATAATATTTGAATTCTAAAATAATAAGTAAATTATTGATCCAATATTATTTATAAACCACTAATCAAGCTTCATCTTCACATTCCCAAATACCTCTTTCTTAAATATATGAATAATTTATTAATGATACCCAACCTAAATTTAATCATTAATCTTATGAATAATTTTAAAAATAATTTAAGAACATCACATACCAATAGAATATTTTTTAGAGTCTTTTTTTCCCTAGGATTATAACAAAAAAATGTTTACTTAAGCGATTTACATTAGGGAAATCAATTATCATAATGCCTATATATTCCCCATCTGAAACATTCATGGTTAACCAAGTACCTTCTAGTTCTCACCATTGACTAAAACCATATAGCACAATTTGAGAAACACATATCATAGAAGAAAACTACACAACCAAGAAAATTTACTTATAGTTTTTCTGAATTTTGACACACTACTTAATTAATAACACAATAGGTTTATCCTAGGTTAATCATAGAGTTATTATATCAAAATAAGTAATAATGGTTGATATAGTTTTTTTTTATATCTAAAGAATATCCCCTGGGAGTGTCAAATAAGATGTGAAGAGAGGACTTTTTTCGTGTACCAGATTTCATCGAGTTAGGCCCAGAACATCTTGTCAGGGTTTTTACTTGTAGGAATATCTATTCCAGATCCACATACACTTTTACTATATAAATAAGGGTGAATTTCGTGGAATTTTCTCTCTCTATTCTTTATCTTAAACGGCATTTCTACAAATATCCATATAAATATACCTAGATATTTAAATAATGTATTCTCATTCTAGATTAAAAATATATAATAAAAATCAAATTTATACCAGTGATACATACCCATACATATAAATCAGTGACATTACATAATTTAAGATTAATATTAACTATATTATAAATGTTAATGAAAATGAAACATACTAGTTTAGCATCCATGAAAAAATGGAAACAAAATAATCTATCCTAGGGAAATATAATCATCAACTACCATAAAGATATCAACCATTATTAACTCTAACTAAAACATTTCTACATAAACTGGGAGAAGAAAACATAATAATGGGTTGAACTCAGATGCTCAATAAGGGTAAATAACGGAAGTATGCACAAATAACTTGAAAATAATTATATGTAACTTTAGCATAATATTTTATTATCATATCCTATATATTAGAGATAATAATAAATATTGGTAGTTTGTAAGACATGAAACATAATATAATTAAGGAAATAAGTCATGAAATAATTTTATAGGAATAATATTTGGAATTTTTGGCATTAACAATATTAATATAAATTCTAATGTTTTGGATACCTACAATGACATTTATAACATGTTCAGCTTGGGCTATAAATCATTTACCTACTTCGAGCATGGTTTAATAACTCATTTACCCTATTACACTTAGTCATGGGCTAAAAACCAAGTATATTATTATTTTCAGGTTTAGGCTACAACCCTTGTAACTTGTTCTTTTCAGGATTGGGCTACAACCTGTGTACTCTATTTCATCTTGGATTGGGATACAAGACATGTACATGGTTATTTTTGTCTTGGGATACAACCCCGATACCTTCTTATATTTGAATATATTCTACAACTCTTTTGTGTTATTATTTAAGATCATAGGAGACAACCAATGTTCTATTTCGTTTTAAGGCTTGGGTGATAACCTATGTACCCTCTTACTTTGAGTCTTGGGCTACAACCTATGTACCTTCATTCATTATGAAATGGGCCACAACCCATTTACCTTCATGTTTCCAAGCATGGGCTATAGTCTATGTTCCCCTTGAGGTCATATACAACTAAGCTATACCCAATGCCTTGGTAGGGTTTATATGTACAACACACATCATTATTAAATCATACATACATTTTCCAAAAAATAAAACATTCATCATATCATGACCCATAAAAAGAAATAGGAATTATAAAAATCATATCATAACCCATGAAATTAATTGGGTGTCATTAAAATTTCATCACATCATAACCTATGAATATATATTGGTATCATAATTAATTGATAAAATAATAACCTATGAAAAGAAGCATTTGTTAAATGGTTAAAACTTATGGGAGGGGAAAGTTTTTTATAAGAATATAAATCATGAATGAGGAACTGGTATCATAAAAATCATTAAGTAAAAAAATTTACCATTCAGATAAATAATGTGAATTTAACTAATTTATCTTCTCTGATAATGATATGAGTAACATCAACAGATGTATTCTTAGATATAAAATAACATGGAAATATATTTTCAATATATTCATGGAGAAAAATCATTTCTTCTGTGAAGAAAAATATTTTAAAATATAAAAAAAATCAAAACTATTTTCTGGGAAATAAACATGAAATTATATAATTAATTCATTGAAAACCATTAAGATAACTTTTTCATAGAAAACTTATATAAATATCTAGTAAAAAATGTAATTGTAATTTTTCTTGAAAACATATTAACGAAGATTGATTTATTTAAACATTTTCTTTAAAAATATCTTTACATGATTTGTTTAGTAAATTAATCATTTTTATATTAAAATAATTCTCCAAATAATTTATAGTGGGTGAACACATACATGTCGTATGATGTAGAAAGAAACTCCCTATTGCATGATAAAAAGGTTAGTAAAATGCATCATTTGTGGTCGACAAGGATATTTCATAGAAAACAATAGTATATGAAAAAGGGAAAAAATTTATTTTAATGATCATAGGATATTTTAAGGTTATTTTGGGATACCTTTTTTAGAAAACATTATTTTTAATGAAAAATATTTTTCTAAACAAAGAGTGGGTAAAGCCGGGGTTTCATAAAATTATTTTCTTACCTATATTATGTACCAAACATTATTAAAATGGTACCAATAAATTAATATATAATTATTATTCATAGTATAATAGAATTAATGATTTTTATTGAGAAATGGATTATAATATTTTATTAATGGGAATATAAACATAAACCATCTTCAAAGGCAATGTAATTGTTTCCATAAACTCTTATCACAAGGTAACATATGATAATACAATTTATTCAAGAAAAAGAAATTAAATGAAGCTAATAAATTTTTTAATATAATGAGATTCATGATATATCATTTAAAATGTATGTACATACATATTAATGATAATATATGCGCATAATAAGGTATGAGTCTCAAGGAAGAAAAATTGAAACAAAACTATTTTTTTGATTTGGTAACTTTTGAAACATAAAACCCATGAAATAATGAAAATATAATAGATTTATAAATCACTATAAAATTAATTATAAAAATAATTTGATACATCATTTGTTAATATACGAAAAAAGGAATGGGTGGTGAATAAATATTGTTTCTCATGAAAATAAAAAGTGAGATTACATCGCCTTACATTATGTCTTGACTCTCCTCATAATTGTACAAGATTTATGTATAATAAATGTAAGTTTATTAAAATATTTTTATTGAATAATATTATCATATATAAAATCATATATGGTTTTATGAAGACCATATATGTCCTTCTTATTAAAACCCATATGTTATGGTTTCACTTCACGTAATATTGTCTTTGTTCATCACATTTGTCTTAATTTTTTATATCTTTTGTATTTATACATACATCACCATTTCTAGAATTCAAACCATTATATTAAAAACATATATATACAATATATATAAATTATAATTATTATAATAATATATAAATACAAAATTGATGACACTGTTAATGGAGGTAGTAAGTCGTACGTACGCATGAACGCTGTTTTCATTATTATTATCATGTTGAATTAAATGAAATAACTATATATATATATATGAATATATATAATTATTCATGTATAATATTTATATCATTTATGTCATTTATTTTCACTAAAACCATCCCAAATATATTCCCTGTAGTGTGTGAGTAAATCTTATCGCTTTGAGGGGGCAGTAGTCCACATTTTAAAAAAAATACCTAAATCAAAAAAATGGAGAGTAAAAATGTATGTGATGTAATAAAAATATATAAGAAAAAGGATATAATAAATATAATATTAAAAATATATAAATATATTTTCTGTCGTAATGTCCAACATGAGAGGCATTAATAGGAAAAAAATGAATAATCATCATTTAGAGATGTGAATGTTTGTTATACACATAAATAGTACATTCATTACCCATTAGATGGATGTCTGTGTTAGTGTCGTTAAAATCAATAGAATAAAACGAAATTTTATATTTTAGATAATATTGTTTCAATAAAAACACAGAATAAAGGGACTAGAGGTTGTGGATAAAGGAAATACAATAATGGTGCTTAAAAGAAGGCATTTCTTTTGAATCAAGTAACCCCTTTTGGTTTGTGCCCAAATGATTCATTTGATAGAATTCTAACCAAAGGAAGTCATCATGGAGTAATGGTATTATTTTTTATGTTTATTGGATAGAGAGTCTCATAATATAAGTGGTTTTAAATTTGTAATGAAGAGTATGCGGTGGTGGCCTTTTATAAGGATGGGCAGGGACACACTTGGAGTTTTTGAAAACAAGTAAGGTGTAAACACATTTTTACCTAAATCATCCAACCAAACCAATAAAACAAATTAATTCAAGGATAATTGAATATTAATGGCCATAAAATGGATTTTTGTAAACTATATAGGTTATTTTGTGTCATAATTTTTAGGTTCAATACATTATTTAAAGTATTATTTTCTTAACCATTGTAATTAATTTTAGTAATATTCAATAAATTTTTTCATGACAAAAAATTTGTAATATATTATACATAATTTATTATGATGATCAAAAATATGGAATCTATTTTTCCAAATTCAAATTAAATATTTTTCAGAAAATAATTTCAAATTAATACATCTTTTAGAAGGACACTATAGGTTTTTAAAGTAAAAATATTGAAAAGTTTGCTATGTTGTATACACATTTTTATTTTGAAATTGGATCCAAATACATAAATTGATTTAATTGATCAAAATTTTACCTAATTAATCTGTTAATTCAATTAAAAATATAAATTTTCTTTACAAATCAAAAATATGAAAAAGCATGATTGATCAAAAATAAAATTATTTTACTATTCATTAATAAATGAACATTACCAAAAAAAATCATCCTAACATAATTTATATTTTTATATTTTATATTGAAATTTAATTATTTCATATAAAATTTATAAATGAGAATTTATTTTCATTCAAAATGAGTTTCCATTAAACGAATGTAATACTATATTTAGGATAAAAATATATTTTTAAGTAAAAAAATTGGGTTTGTTCTATTATTATGTTTATAAAATCTATTATATGAATATAACATATATTTATTGAATATATAAATTATATATTACATTAATATACAATAATAAATGTAATTAAAATAATTCTATTGGTTAAAATACCTTTTTAGCCTTATAAATATAATATTTTCCTTTATATTCAATAAATTTTCATATTCATTTATATTTAATTGATACCCTTTGAATTCATATAATATTTTTTTAAAAATTATATTTTCAAAAAGATATTATACCACTCATAGATTATTATTTATCATCTAATTTATATCTTATTATATTAAATAATAATATTTTAATAATATATTATTTTTTGTTAAACCACAGTCATGTATGTTATAAAAGTCATCAAGGAATGTAATTATTTTGTGTTAGGAAATCTATCATAGGTTTTTATTTTTGGTGAAGAAATTTTTTTTGGGTATTGTATATCATGGATAACATTTTTATGACTATAATGTAAGCTAAACATAGTGATTTAATATAAAATATACTAATTTAAATTTTTGTGAAATGAAATGTATCAAAAGGACTAAATTAATTCAGAAAAAATAAATCACAAAATATCAGGTAGTTACAATATGTAATATTCATTTTTATTAATTTTTATGAAAATGAAATTAATTAAAATATATTCAATTTTCATTATATTATATGATAAATATAGTTTTATAGACAAATACTTTATTTTTCTAATAATGTAGTTTTTCACATTTTTATGGAAGACATGTTTTAAAATTATTTTTTCAAACTTTTATATATTATATTTAACAAAATATAAATCTTCTTTGAATTAGGATTATCAAAATATTCTATGGATGAATTTTTGGTGTCTTTTAGATAAATTTCATGTTTTAATGAATATTAAAAAAATCAACCTTTTCTATGAAAATTATTTTTCAAGAAAATAATTTATTTAGTTTTTTTATTTTAAAGGTTTTATAATATAATTGGAAATTTTTTTAATAATTTAATAAAATTTATGTTGTTGGAATCAATTTTTCATTTAATGGTATATGCAAGCATTATGAAATTCTGAACATTTATCCTTTAAAACCACATTTTCTCATTCAGTCAATGAGATAATTTTTTTTAATGTTTTCCAAAAAATTTACTTTAATTTGGAGAAATTAATTCCATGTTTGGAATCATAGTTCGCAAATTATTTAAACATTTTACAAACCATCATAGAGGGCCTTATGCCGTGACTACTCTAAACCTGCCTTCAATAGGGCATGAGCTGCTGACTAGCACCGAGTAGGCATTTCCAATAAATGGGAAGAAATATCCAAAAGTACCTACACACACACACAAACATCTCTAAGTCACAACATACATATATAAAAAACAACTAAAGGTATGTCTTAATACATCTAAGATCCCACAACCATAGTACAAGAAAAATCACATCGAATGTAAACATGGTCACAATAAAAACCCATCATAAATAGTCTGTGTACAAGTCCAACTAAAAATTCAGAGTCCAACCTTATCTAAGGGATAATAATAATTAAAAGGCACACTTTTAATAAAAACCATTTTATTTAATTCCCTAGATAATATATACTCATTTTTGATCCATCGAGGACACCATAAAAAATGTCCATCATTTTCACAATACACCAATAGTACGGAAAATTCTTACGCGTGGGTGTGTATAACAATATTAAGAATGATACCATAAAAAATATTGTCAAGAAGCACAATGTATTTTCATCTCAATAAATTTTTTAACAATGTATCATAGATACATGTTGTATAAATACACATATATACTCTGGAGAGATAGCACACCATCATGCGGTCATAACCAATATTCTTCTTGAAGCAACTCTCATTCTTGGAGAACTCACTAACTAATCCATGATATCATCAGAGACACTAATCAAATAGGTCTATATAATTTATGGCCTATCTATAGATAACCCATTGTACAATTAAGAATACGATACACAGATGGGGGGTAAGACCAAGAACTACTAAGGGACACAACGAACACAATATAGATCAACCCACCATATATGGGATCATATTCCAATCCTCTCAGACACCCCCATCTACCACAATAGTCGTACGCTGCTGCCCACTATGGGCCTCCTATGTCATCCACCTTTACCATACCCACTGCTGGCCAGCTGGACCCGCATCACCCAAATCACCAAGACATGCTAAATTTAGCACCATGTATGCTGCTTACTGCTGCACTTGATCCACTATGAACTACCCTCCCAGCCAAATCACAATACTTACATCATTTTTGTACCTCCATCACATTGTGGCAATCCCAGATCAAGGGTTATGGATCATTGCACCAAGAATCAATGGTGAAAATATCGATTGTTCACAAAGGGTTAAAAGGACTGGGGAGAATAAAGAACACATGAATAAAGGTGAATCTGGGGAGAAAATCACCAAAAAATGAGTGGAATGAACCTCATATGATGTTTCTGGCAATCTTTATTTATTTACATTATATTATAAATGACGATACTCTGTTTATATATTCCCAAATAAACCCCACAAAATAAATCCCACCACACAGGGCCATCTATCTGCAAACCAATCTATTTGTAGATTGATTTTTGATAATCACATGATTTTAGAACCGGGGAGTATCTACATAATAATAAATCCAACCTGGTGTTTTAATTGATAATTGGTGAATATTGACCACAAAATACTCACCACTGGTGAGATCCTTGAAGATTCACATTCTTCAATCACCGATTTCATGTTCTTTCATTTCCTGTTAGAGTGAATTCTCCAAGTACCTCTCTACAATTGATCTATTTGACTCTATTGTCATGATATTTACCCTAGACTATTGAATTTTTTTTAAAATGTAGACATGTCGTAGTATCTCTACAATGATGCATAAAAAAATAAATTTTTCTTAAACTATTTTAATCATTTAAAATTCCCAAGACATCTTGTCTCAATTGACTCACATCAACCAATGATTGGATATTCCTAGGGTGAATAGACTATTTTTAATTCAATGTTTCTCTTTGATTATTGATCTAGTCATATGTTTAGTAGTTATTCCAATTTTTTATAAAACCTTCGTGTGTGTGCTACTATGTATTTTAATATTTATGAAATATTTGTTCTGGGAACACATGGACTTAGAATCACACACTATCTCAATTCCTAGTATCAAAATTAAAATATCTAATATTTAAAAAAATACATGAAAATCAAATATATTACATACTCTCCACCTTGATGATTTACTTCCCAGAAAAGCTAAACCAATTCTACTCAAACAAATGAGGGTACAGAGAATGACTATGTTCTTAGCACTACCGTGTTCTATCCAAAAGATTCTAGTTCATCCATCGAACATGCACTAATAGAATAGATCACCCCTAAAGATCCTCTCATACTTATCCTCTGTCTCCAAATTTACTCAGAAAAGGTCACTCCATCATCGAGGTCCTGAATATCCATTCGATAATGTGAGATGGGCCATGTACATACCTCCTCAGCTGTGACTTGTGGAAGTGATCATGTACTCGATATAACTGAGGACATATATCTATTTATTAAAACACTTGTTAATCTCTCTATGGTATATAGAACAGGTCATTCAATCAAGGAGATATATTGCTTCCATAACCAAATCGCTATTATCACCGTCTAGGCAAAAACCATAAAAACACATTTTCTACACCCTCAAACTCTAAATGCCTCCATCGCCGGTCAAAATAAGAATTATATTGTCTTAGTGTTGTCTTGATCCACTCCTGGATGATCTGCACCTGATCTGTAGTATCTTACACCAAATCTGGGATCTTTTGTGCCGACCATCCAGGGTTAGTCTAGTAATGTGGTGACATGCTTGGTTGTCTATAAAAATCCTCTAATATTGTTATGTTAATGGGGGAATGGTAACTATTATTGTTTGAAAAATCCACTAGTCGTAGGAGATCATCCCAAATAATGAAAAATTATGTTATAAAATCCCACATCATGTATTCTAGAACCTGAGTGGTCTTTGTAGACTAGTCATCCATTTGTGGGTGAAATGTTGTGGACAAGTGAAACCAGGTCCCTAATTACTCTTTTAACACCTTCCAAAACCAGAATTTATTTTGAGGATCATGATCTATAACATTAATTAATGGAACTCCATATATATACAAATTTTCTCCTCTGTATAGAGGTGTCCCAAGCACTCTACTAATCTCTGCTCTCGAACAACCACGAATTGGGATGACTTGGTGTTTCAGGTAATAATCACGGAAATAGAATTGTCTCCCATGGACATATATGGAAGTACCATAATGAATTCTAAACATATCCGATCCCACATAAATTTTTAAACCAAAATGGTTCAACCTATACATATGATAATCTAGTTTTCATACATTACATGCTAACAACTTAATCATCGAGAAACAAACTCCTAAACTCTCTTTTCATCCTTGTCCTCCAAAACTAAAAACATAGGTACCATAACATATTCCCCAAACATAGATGTACCTCCAATAGGGATATATCAAACACCCTAAAAACATCCTCCCACAACATCACTAGTACCATCATTCATAATCTGAATTGAATGACGTGCTCCCCGCCTTTTGAATATTCATTATGAGCATACCCTATAGACATATGTGCATGTAGGGTCTCATAGTCGGTATTCCCAATATATTCATCACTATGTCTCTAAAAGATCATAGTGGTGAAAAAAATCTGCAATAAGTAATATTATCCATCTCTATCCATAATGAAATTCATCAATGGGACCAACTACTCTAAATCCTCATTCAACATCGATAAACCAAATCTCTAACTCAGAGCATCTCCCACCACATTCCCACTCACATGAGTATAGAAAATTAAAAAGTCATAGTCCAAGATAAACTTTAGAAATCACATCTATGTCAAGTTTAGATCATTCGAAAATAATATATACCCAAGACTCATGTTGTTAGAGTAAATTTTAAATATCTATCCTATCATGTTGTGTCACCACAACATCAATGTGAATACTACATCTGCTAAATCAAGATGATGAGACACATAGTTTTTCTCTTATGGTTTAAAAGAGGGTAATCCATAGGAATCCACCACATACACCTATATCATGAGACAACCAATCTAGGGTCATGATGATTCACAAAACACTATGTTTGTGAAACCCTTCTCCGAGTGTCTCTTGATGGGATCACTCATCAATATCAACATCAACTATTAGAAAGCCTACTAATACTCTACTATACACATGAATGGCAATCCCTTTTGAGTGTAAACAATCATTGGAGCTACCACTTTTGATAATTTTGGTATAATACTTTTAAAATAACCTGACAAATAATGTAATCTATACACCATTGTAATATTATTGGGTGGCTTGAAAGCAAGAAATGATTCAACCTTCACTAGATACACTACAACTTCATCCTCTAAGTTGAAGTGTACATGAAAATGGACCTCTTGAATAAAAAACTAGAACATTTAATACATCATGTAATGTTTTTGAAATAATGGTGTTTATAGGACCATTCTCAAGTGTCTCACATAAGCCCACTCAGAAACCAAATTCTCTTAGATGACATTAATGAAGACCACCACAAACTTGTCTATGTGAGGCAGAAATATCATTTTTATGAGTCCCATGAACACTAAAGGTGCGTTATTAATGCCAAATATAATCACCATGTACTCATAGTGACCATATCATCATATGAAATCTATCATCGCTATATTCAAATCTAGTTATCATATGTGGTGACATGCATATATGAGGCCCATCATTGAGAACCATCTTACCCATTTAAATAGATCATACGAGTCATAGATCCTTAATAATGGATAATTTTCCTACTTAGTCACTATATTTATGTTAAATTAATCTACATATAACCTCTTGATACTGTTCTCCTTCATGGAAAACAAAACTGGGGCTCCCCAATGTGAAACAATGGGTCTCATGAAGGATATCCTCTATAAGTCCTCCAACTATATCCTTAGATCATGAAGCTTTAAGTAACCCATATGATTTGAAGGTTTATATATCAGTGTCATATAAGAGTGTAGGTATATACAGATATCTACTTCATTGTAGTTAGGTAAACCTAGAAAATCTTCAGGAATGATTTCCTCATACTCCAAAACAACTATAGGAAACTGAGTACTCATAGAATCCACTGCACTGAAGGTTATGATTGCCAACTGATAAGTTATATGATATACCATCCTATGTGTGATTCCTTCCTCCATTACCTATATTTCATTTTCAAAAAAAGGGAAAAATGGATTCATCACAGTGTAAACCACATATTAATAACCTAAAATTGTCAATCTGATCATGAAATGTGGATAACTAGTCTATAACAAGAATGATGTCCTTGGGCCATGATGCTGTAACCATGAGATCCCAACCAAAACCCTCACCTCTAAGAGTTTGGTGAATTTTTTCACACTACTATTAGATCATTTAGTATCCTATAGTAAGAGTTTACAAGAGTAATGGTTGAGTAAGTGGTTAAACAAGAATCATTGAGTCTCAAATAAGATTTGTTACAAGAAAAGAATGATCAACACCTAACCCTATTAATACTACAACTATGGTAGAAAAGAAATATATAGTATCGTGTTTCATCACTGGATTCTTAAGGACATATGCCTCCATAGCCTATAGTTGGTCGTGTCCCAATCCACTAGCTCTTAAAACCTTACAAGCATCACCAAGGTTGGTGGTGGTAATATTTAAAACATCTAATCAACTCTTATTTTCCTTCTGGCCGCTCTATAACATTATAATCCCTAAATACCACCAATCTCATGTCTCTATCACAATCTAGGAAGTCCCTCAACAACCTCTATATCCCTTTTATGAAGATTTGTTCAAAATCATGCTAGTTTTCCTTGGGCCTTGCATGAGAAATGCCGCATGTCCCTTAGATGATTTGAGCAACCCTTGGAGACATACACCATTTACCTGAATTCATGGGAGAACCTCCTAAATAAAATAACCTAGTTGGATCCCTCTTATTCCCACAGTTACCTTACTCTGAGTTCTCAACTACCGGGTTCCCACTCCTAGCTCCCTCTTCTGGTGTCTGTTGTTCTATAAAACATTCCACTAATAGGTCTTTATCATGAACCCCTACATAAGTATAATTGTTATGGGATGAAACTGATTCCATGATTTACAATAATAATCCCTAATAGAAGGTTAGATCCCTATATAACTGTAACTATATAATATACATGGAGTAGCATGAAAGATCATTAAATTAACTAAATACAATGCCACAGTCAGACTGATCAGCTGTAGATATAGAATCTATTGTATGTGTACCTGTCCAAACATGGCTTGTTATAACTCTTATATGATTAGGTTCTTGATGTTTGGGTAGGAGAGAGTTTTCATGTATTGTAAGTTAGTCCCTAGATCCACCATTTCCTTACAGATCCTTGATGAAGACTCATTACACGAACTACCAACAGGTCTGTAGGCATCCTCAAAATGAGAAATACAAGGGTGACTATCTCTAGCTAATCCTATACCATATGGGGTTTAGGATCAACCCCAAATCTAGAACGTAACTCCCTCTATAACTCATACAATGCACTCAGCATATATAAATCCTCATCTAGTAACTCATGTAGTAGCTACTACATGACAGTTGGTGGTCTAGCTGGTAAAAAACCCAGAGGTGCTATATCTAGTACATGAACATGTATCGATTACTTTTCACTAGGTGTATTAATCTCATGATCACACGATGGAATCCTAGACTTATGTCTACATTGTGGAATAATGAAATAAAATAATATGTACCATGATAAATAGTGTATATCTTGGGAGATAACTCTAGTAGGGAATGAAAAACACACCATTCTTATATTATTCATGTTCCACTATTTTTTCCCTGCAACCTGTGGTCTCTTGTACTGAGTCAATTTTGATGTTTTTAGAGTCTTGGTGTATGGATGTTTTGGCCACAGTACCTACACTAGAGTCCCTATACTGAAATATGAACTCAAAATTATAAACATTATTTCCCAAAACCAATGTAACGCCCTTACCATGGTGGCCTAGAGTCGATGAATTATTAAATAACATTGGCATTATCACAAAAGATCAAGTCTCAACAGATAGATTAGTTTAGTAGACTTATAATTACTAGATATATATATATGTTTTACATTACAACATAAAAAACAACAACAATGTGTCCACTTTGAACACACTAATAACCCTTAACATGTCCCTACATGTCAAGCATAGTACACTTCTTCACATAATGTGAAAAAGAAAACATAAGAAAGGGGTGAGCTCAGATTCTCAGTAAGGATAAAAATATCGCGAAAACTTTCATAAATAAGGATAAACATTTGTGGCAACATTTAAGAATAAAACACAAGCCTTTAAATCTTAAGATTCTAAAAATTATGGCAAACATAAATCATATAATTTCAATCACAAATTCACATGGATGTTATACTAGTCGAATAATCCCATGTAATATCATTATCGAAATTTATAATGATAGAATGCATAATTTCGAACATCACAACAACATAGTCAAGGCCTCGTGCCAAGACTAAAAATAAATAATTTTTCACGGCCTTATGACAACAAATTAGTTTGTCTCATGAGACCTATTGATGAATCGTGGAGCTATAAAGGGCTCCACCTATTAGTTACTATGTCTAATGCACTCCTCATATGAAAAGGTCTAATCATAATATAAAAATTAATATTAAAACTATCATTCAAAATGTCAATATTTTAACCACAAATCATGAATGATATAAAAGTAGCACATACATAGTAAAACATAACTCATTCAATAAAATATGTAAGATTTTATTATAATAAATATTCCCCAATCAATAATAATTATGGATATTGACATAGATGAAAATAATAAGTAAAACTATTTGTGTTGACTATCACTTTTTTCTTGAAAACATTTAAAAGTATCAGTATTTATAAAGAAGTCATTTAAAATATTTTTTTTAATCAAAGTGTCCCATACCACATTGATACATTAAAAAATAATTTTAAGTTTTTAAACCTTCTTCTTCACAAAAATAAATCATTAAAACCATTTTTAATACATGAACATTAATGAGAAATATTTAGAATAATAAATCAATGAAATATTTAAAATAATATTTTAGTTAGAGTTACAAACCAAATGTGAGATTATTGAATACAAATAATTGATGTAATAAACACATTATAATATAATGAGAATAAAAGAATTCATGATATACTATATCAATGTACTATATGTACACCATATAAAAGTGAATTGGCTCAAAACAACAACGAAGTCTCAATGCAATGTAAATTGAGAAGAAATCCCTTATAAAGATCGTATCCTTCGGTTAATGATAGATCAGTGACATAATTATGTGTAAAAAATATAAATATACTCAATATTATTGGATATTAAGTGTAAATATATCAGAGTAAATTCACACATATTCTTTTAAAAACATCACCAATGACCTGGATGTTTAACTCAATGAATATAAATTGAGTGATGATTACACTTATCATGTCCATGGTGATGAATTAAGAATTTTAAAATGGATTGATTATGTGTATCAAAATTATATCCACAAAATGGGGAGTGTAAATTAATAAATAAATAAATAAATTTAGATTCCACATATAATATTGGATTAAAATAATGAATGAAGTATTTGTAAAGCCCAATGAGTGCAAATTTAAAATTGAAACTCACTTACCAAATTGGTAACTTAGGAAACATACACCCCATGAAAGAAGGATCATACAATGAAGTTGTAAATACCCATATATTAAGGTATATTACACTAATAATACAATCATGTGTTTGATATAAACAAAACAAAAGGAAATAGTGGCCATTAAATCATGAATCTTACGAGAATAAAATATGAGATGAAAACCCCTATCCTTGAAATTTTCATTATTAGAGGGTATGACAACATCCTATATAATGGTAAAATCATTGTTATTAAATTGTTAAAGAAAAACATAAATAATATTATATCATATATTATCTTCTAATATTTTTTTGTTAATAATATTTTAGTATTATCATTTTTTTAAGTGTTAACTGATTCATTTACCTTTATATATTTTGTTATGTAAATCATGTTTAATATGGATAGGATGTTTCTAATTAATATCAAGCATGATATTATGTTCTTAAAAATTATTCTTAATCATAAAATAAAAGATATTCTTGAATGACTATGATGGGGAATCAATCTCATCACGTTCATGTGGATGGTAATCCGTACATATGCAAGAGTGAAAATACCATTCTGTTGATGGTGAAATTGTATATAATTGGATGGTATTTAATATATAATGAATCATTAACATGATAAATTTTTTATTTAAATTAATTATACTCATTATTATACTCTTCTAATGATGTTTTTTTAAATAAAAAACTACACCATGACGTTGATACGGTAAGCCGTACGTACATACTTATGGTGACTTTCTCATTTATCGGATATATAGAATAATGAATATGGTTGTTCTGTATTTATAATAACATAAAATTATGTATAAGGTACTGGATTAATTATTTTGGTATGGAAAAAAATGAAATTATATGTGGAAGAGGAAATGAACTTTGAAAGAGGTGATGAAATTATTACCCCTTTTTTTGGGTGCGCCCTTTGGATTTGACCAAAATGGCTCATTAGTTTCGATTCTGATCAATGTAAGGAAACTAGGTTTAATTTAGGTTAGTTGGGGGGATATTTTAGTATGTTTTGGCTGAAAAAATGGCTCTTGAGGTGTGATTTTATCAGAAGGGGAAGTGCCCATTTATAAGTGAGGCAAGGGTCACTTTAGAAAAAAACATGATATATTATTTTTTATACCATCATATTCGGTTTATAATGGCTCCAAAAATATTTTTTTTGAGGCTAAGGTGAGGCTGGGTTGCAAATATCTCAACTAAAAGGTTTTATATAGGTTTAGGTCACTATATTAACATTATCTTTTAGATTTAACTCTTAGTGAAATAGTTTAACTTTCATCCTTTATTATTGTATTATTATATCAAATTGTTAATAAACATACTATAAGAAACCAAGGAAACCCCATGTGGTTAATTATTGATATATATAACCTTATATATGTCATTTTTCTGAACCGTTTATTTTAAGAATATTATATCAATTAATAATATTGTATTTTTTAAAAAATCATTTATGTAACTTTTTCCACTATTTACTATTTGGTTTTTGTGAAAGCCATAACAAAATTATCACTTCAAATAAAAATTATTTAATCAACCCTATCATTTCATATCAACCTATAAAAATATCGTAATACATCAAAAGTCTCAATTTATAATTATAATAATATTTATAATATCAATTATTTTAATCTTTCAATAATAAGGTAATTGCATCTTCATCATTATGTCAATAATAAATTTAATTATTTTATGTCTAAAAATAATAAATACAGTATCATTATTTATGATTTTTTAAAATTAATATTGAATATTTATAGTCTAATTTAGCTTATGTATTATAATATATTAAAAATTATTTAGTTATTATACTTGGAATTTAACAATTTTATCTCTACTATAAATAAAATAATATTAATTTCTTAATCTAGTAAAACTAGACCAAAAGGATCATATATTATTCATAAGGATTCTTTTGGTCGAAATAAAGTAATCTAGTAGAACTAGGACATGTGTTAGGGTAATTATAATATCATTTTTAACAATGATTACCCTATTAAATTTTAATCGTGATAAATAAAATTCAAAAGTTACTACACACAAAATTTATTTTCATCATATTGAACCACATTTGACATACTGATTTCAATCGAGCCTCTCATATTTTTAAAATTTAATTCACTGATGTGGTAAAATTTTGTTTTATGCAAATTTATAAATGTGTCTAGAAGTTGAGTAAAAGACGGTAAAAAGTTAATTAAAATTTTATACATCTAATCTTATTATAAAATGACTTAAATGAATTTAAAAGGAAAAATATAGGTATTATGTATCTATTATGACTTCAAAATAAACTTAAATTAAAAATAATTATTTAAATAAAAACTCAGCTTTAAACAATAACGCAGTGTTTTTTTACTATTCATCAAAAATTGAACGTTTTTAGAAAAATACAAAAAATTAACACCTATCTAATTTTTATATTATAAATTATCAAATTATGTATATTTATAAAAATAAAAAAATTAAAAGTTTGAATAATTAATTTAAAGAAATATTCTCATTTTTAAAACCAGAAAGCAGGTTTTTTGAAAGTAAAAAATATCAAAATATCGATATGTGTTTATGTGCAATTTAATTTTAAAATTACATCAAATGAGTAACATTGTATTAAATGATAAAAATATAATCTAATTATACTTCAAAAAAATTTAAATGATTAATTTAACACTATAAATTATTTTGATTAAAAAACTTGATTTCAATTAAAATTTATTATTTCTAAATATTCATCAAAATATAAAAGTTATCAAAAATGCACCATTATTTTTCCAAACCAAAATTTGTATGTCATTCTTATAAATAAGATATTTATTTTGAAAAATTTAATATATTAATGAGCCAAATTTTTTATTTAAAAAGGTTTCTCCATTAAAAGGTGGTAAAATTGCATTTTTTTTAAATACTTCTATTATCTAAAAAATTGAATTTTTCTTATATAATGTATAAGAAACACATAATATGGATGTTCAAATTATATGGAGTATATAAAATAAAAAATTTGTTTATTAAAATTCCTAACCACTTTTTAGGCGGCTAGTTTTTTAGGTTGTGGTGTACTTGAACTCATTGTTTTGTACTTCACAAAGAATTTAATTATTCATAAAGGAACATACCATGGATGCTTGGGGTGTAATATTCATCCCTCTATCAATAAATTGTTTCCTCACAATTTTAAAATTTTCCTTTAAAATAAATGGTAAAAAAAATATAAGATACGTTTGTGGAAACCCCACATCGGAAATAGGGATAATAAAATTTAGTCATAATAAGTGGGAAAGGGAAATGAAAAAGTTATCAACAAATTAGGATTTTTAATTGGAGAACATTAGTGGAAATCATAATTAGAGGAAAAATGTAAATATTTAAAGGGAGGGATTGATGTCATCAATCAAACAGAAGTTAATGGAATATTGAGGATCTCAAAGCCTTAAATATATAATGATTTAAATTATCAACTCTTTAACAAAACATATGATATCAAGAGAACACATTATTGGTTTCAATATCCATTCACTACAAATTAATAATTTATTTATTTATCGATTATTAAACAGAATACTTGACACGCAGAGATCCATCCATTAAAAAATTGCTCCAACAAAGATCCATCCATTAAAAAATTGCTCCAACAAACTCATCTTTCACTCCAAAAGATAAGAGTTTTAGATGACTTTGTCTCACCTGAAGCACTAGAATCAGCTTTTAGATAATCACATAATCTAAAAAAGATGAACTGTATATTTCCCTTATCTTTAGACATTAAGAAAAACCAAAATGGGTTGTACAATATCAGATGATCCCTAAAAATGATAATCCTTTATAGATAGAAATACAACTCTTAATCTCCAAAACTAATCAAATAGTACCTGAAGTTCAACAACGACCATTCGAGAAAACTTTTATTAAAATTGTTTAAAATAATCCAATCTATGTTTGCAACCCATAATTCAAAAGGATTGGATCACATAGTCTTCACCAATAATTCATAACATTTATCTCCAAATAACATTGACTACTATTAAGGTAACATACATAAAAGTAATTAACCGAATAATATATTCCCTATGTTAGGTTAATCATTTTTCATAAATAACCGTAATCTGGATATGTCAACAAAAAAACATACATTCTTCCAAAATAAAAATCCACCATTACTTTGCAAATTAAATCCCATTGTATTCTATTTTTATTTGGCATATAGTGTTCGCAAAAGAGTTAAAATATTCCAAAATAACATTTATCAATAAATCACCAATAATTTTTCTATTCTATGGATAAATAATTATTTCAAAAATCCACATATTATTGATCCATTAAATTATTTAACAAAAATTAATTAGTCATACTAAACAGGGACGTCACGTAGTGCAGGGGTAGGCTATAACTCCTAGTCTCACATTAGTTGTGGGTTCGATTTTTTTAGCTTTTTCCAACATGAAGGGTTGTCACACAGTCTTCATGTATTTATTTTTCAAAAACTATTTAAATTTATAAAATTCCCAGAAATGATATACGTTCCCAAAAAATAAGTATAACTTATTTTAACCACAAATGTTATCTCATACCATGAATTTTCATCCGAATAAATAATATCATGTAATTGATTCAACTTTAAGGATCATATAAACCCATATGGTTATTTATAACTATATCTACAAAATAAAAGATAATTCTTCCTCAAATAGAATATTAACATAAAAAACTACAGGGTTACACCTACAACAGAAAGTTCTTCCAATGTAATCCCATAAAAAAGAGCATTAAAACTTTTAAACATTTATCCATAAATTTATATCTACATAGGTTCTTCTTTTAATATGTTGTTATCATATAGAATATGATATTTTCTTAGGTAATTCTCAGGTCCCCTATAGTTATCCAATATTACTGTAAATTTATTCTTATGATCTTTTTTATTTTCTTCCATAATACTATTCACTTTTTCTCGGCAATTCATTACTTTATATCCATATTTCGCAAAAATAAATCATTTATTTGTTCTATTGAGACACTTTCCTAGAATTATCCTTCCCAATTTCCTTCATGATGGAAAATTTTCATTCTTTCCTCCATTAAATTCACTCTAGGAGCTCTTATCATCCTTCTCCTTTATCTTCTTTGATGAGCGCGGGAGTTGGTTAGTGTATAAGTTATTGATCATATTTTTTATAAAATTCATTTGGATTGAAAATGATATATTTTATGACTATCAAAATTCCATTTTTTTGAACATTGCCACCACCTTTCCCACTATATGGATCATGTTCAATGTTACTATGACTTCTTTGGAATCCATCCATTGACTAAAACCAAAAAGAAGAGTGTGAGTTACAATAGTCATAAAATTATTTAGAGAATATCATGACACCTTATTTTCAATTTAAAACACCATAGGATTGATTAAGGTTATTTATTCTGATCTTATATTAAAATACATCAAATTAGTTTTTATAGAAAATGTGAATTATCCTAATAATATCCCATGGGTGTGTCATAACCTATGGTGCATCAAGGCCAGTTCTCACGTACCAGGATACATTGAGTCAAACCCAAAACTCCTTTTTGTAGTTTTCAATACTAGGAAAATTGGTTCCTGATCCACCTCTACATTGTCTTAACTAGACAAGGATTTATTTCATGGAAAATACACAATATATCTACATTACCAAAATTCTAAGAATTTATTCTATACTAATCCTAAATTTCTATCTTAGGGTAATGATCTCTAATTAGAATTTTTCTAAATCTAGATTCCAATATTTGTACTAAATTTCTATGATACCAACTATAGTGCCCCAACCCCAGATTCCCAATGTCGAATCATTATTAAAAAACATTGTCATGATAAAAAAAGATCATGTCTTGAATGACCGAATAGTTTAGTATCCTTGGAAGTACTAGATACTTGCATGTGTTTTACATTACATCATAAAAAAAACAAAAATGATTCCTCTTTGAAAACACTCATATCCCTTAACCTATCCCTATAGTTCAATAAAATTATACTTCTTTGCATCCTAGGATAATGAATACATAAGAAAGGGATGATCTCAAATGCTCATTAAGGATAACAATATTCCGGAAACTATCATAAGTAAGCATAAACATTTAAGGCAATGTATAAGACTAAAAAACAAGCCTTTTAATCTTAAAGATAAAAATTATATGTAAACGATAAATCAAATAATTCCATTAACTAATTAACATGGATATTATACTAGTTGAATAATCACATGTAATATAAATATCTAATTTCATAATGATGGAATGCATAATGTGAGATATCATAACCACATAGTCAAAGCCTCTTTCAATGAATAAAAATAATTATTTTTTAAGGCCTTGTAACTATACTCTAGTTTTTATAATGATATCCACCGATTCATCGAGTAGCTATAGTGGTATCCACCTGTCACTTACTATGTCAAATTCATTCCTCATATGAAAAAGTTGAAACATAATCTAAACATTCGTTTAAAAACTAGCATACGAAATGTCAATATTTTAACCACAAACCATGAATAGTATAAAAAATATCACATCCATGGTCTATCATATCTCATTTAATACAATATTGAAGACTGTATTATAATAAATAAACCTCTATAAATAATAATGAAGGATATTGACATAGAAGAAAATAGTAAGTAAAAATATTTGAGGGAGTTTTCCCTTTTTTGATGAAAACATTTAAAGGTATCAATAGTACTAAAGAACTTGTTTAATAGAGATTTTTAATTAAAAGTGGCCCATACCACTCTGAAATATTTAAAATGAATATTAATTTTAAAATAGTCATTTCTGTATAAATAAATCCTTTAAACCATTTTTAAAACATTGACATTAATGAAAATAATTTAGAAGAATAAATCTTTAAAACATTTGAAATGATATTTTAGTTATAGTTCTTAACCAAATGAGAGACACTTGAATAATAATAATTAGGTAATAAAAACATTATAATGATAAGGGAATATAGGGTTTCATGATATACTATGTAAATGTGTAGTATGTGCACTATGTAAAAGTGAGTTGGCGCATAACATCAAAGAGGTCTCAATGAAATGTAAATTGAGATAAAATCTCTTATAAAGACTATATCAATAGGTTAAGGATAAATAAATTACATAATTATGTGTGAATAATATAAATAATATAAATATAATTGAATTTTCAGTGTAAATAAAACAGAGTACATTAACACATATTCTATTAAAAACAACACCAATGACTAGGATGTTTAACTCAATGAATAAAAATTGAGTTTTGATTACTCTTATAATGTTCACATCGATTAATTGAGAATTTATCCAAGGATTTATTATGTGAATTAAATGTATATCTACACAATGGGGATTTTAAATTATTACATTAATAAATAAATAGTGATTCCACACATAATCAAGGAGTAAAATAATCAATGTAGTATGTGTAACTCCCAATGGGTGGAAATTGAAATTTGAAATTCTCTTACTGATTTGGAAACATAAAAAACACACAGACCATAAAAGAAGGGTCATACAAAGAAGATGTAAAAAGACACAAATTAAATTTTATTACACCATGAATATGATCATGGGAATTAAATTCACCACACAAACAGAAATAGTGGCTAATATATCATAAATCTCACGAGAATAAAAAGTTAGAAGAAAACCTCTTACCTTGTTATTTTCTTTAGTAGAGGGTCCGTTAACCTCCTGTTTAACGGTGAAATAATTTTTATTATATGAATAATTTACCACATACATAATATTATTTCATATATGATCTTCTATTATTTTTTTGTTAATAATATTTCAGTAGTATCATTGTTTCGGGAGTTAACTAATTCATTTTTATTTATATGATTTATTTCATAAGTCATGTTTGATATGGATAGGATGTATTTTATTCATATACAGAATGATATTATGTTATTAAACATTATTTTCAATCATAAAATTTGAATTATTCTTGAATGGATATGATGGGAAATGAATCTTATTGTGTTCGTGGAGACGGTAATCCGTACATACACCCGAGCGAAAATACCATTCTATTGATGGTGAAATAGTATATAATTGGATGGTATATCATATATAAATAATCATTAACATGTTCTATTTATTATTTACATCAATTATACTCATTATTATACACATCCAAATGATGAAGTGTTGAATAACAAACTACACCGCAATGTGGAGATAGTAAGCTGTACGTACGAATGTATTGTGACTTTGTCATTTATAGGATGGATAGATTAATGAACAGGTTTGTATCATATTTAAAATAAAATGAAAATATATAAAAGGTTTTGTTGTTATTATTTTGGTATGTAAATAAAAAATAATTTGGATGTGGAAGAAGAAAATAACATTGAAAGAGGTGATGAAATTATTTCCTATTCTTCGGGTGATTCCTTTTGATTTGATGAAAAGGGCTCGTTAGGAAAGATTATGTTTAAAGTAAGGCCTCTTGGTTGAAGTGAGGGGTGTTTTGGGGGATATTTGATAAGGTTTTGTGTGAGCCAAATGTCTTTGGATGTGTGGTATTGAGATAAGGTGATGTATACTCTTATAAGAGAGGGGAGGGTAACATTATTAGAAGATTAATATATTATTTAATTATTCAATCATATTCGGTTTATAATGGCTCCAAAAAAATTTATTTCAATAATATGGTCAAGCCAAGTCAAAAACCCTTCCATAATTAGGTTTTTGATAGGTTTAGGTCACTATATTAACCTTATATTTTAGATTTTACACCTAGTTAAACCATTTTACTTTTACCATGTATTCTTGTATTATATAAATAAATGGTTAATAAAATTACTATAAAATCCCAGGAGAACCACATGTTGTTAATTATTTATAAAGATAAGTTTATCAATGTTATTTGGCAAAACCTTATATTTTTATGTATATTATATCAATTCACAATATAGTATTTTTTTAAAAAAACTCATTTATGTCAATTTAGGAACTACTCAGTATTTGATTTTTGTGATAGTCATAAAAACTTTATCAATTTAAAAAATTATATAATCAACCCTAACAATTCATTTTGACTTAAAAAATTCATGGAATACATTAAAAGTCACAATTTACAATTTTATTTATATTTATAATATCAATTATTTTAATCACTCCATTATAAGATAATTACTGCATCATCATTGTGTCATAAATAAATTTAATTATTTAATGTATAAAATATATAAATAATGTAACACAAAGTTGAAATCTTTTTATATGTCTAATTGATATTTATAATCGAATTTATCTTATGTATAATCGTATATGAAAAATGGTTTCGTTATAAAAAAAATTAAATATGACAATTTTAACACTTCTTTAAATGAAATAATAATAAATGTCCTAATATAATCCATGTGTACCAAAAGCATCATATTTTTTTATTATGTTTTATTTTTATGGAAATAAACTTATCCAATAGAATTAGTACATGAGTTGTGGTAATTATAATATCATATTTACCTTTTATTACCTTATGTAATTTTTATCGTGGTAAATAAAATTCAAAAGTTATTATTCTCCAGAAATTATTTTAATCCTATTGAAAAATATTTTACTTACTGATGTCAACCATGTCTCTCAGATTTTGGAAATTCAATTCATAGAAGTAGTAAAATTATGTTTTATGCAAATTGGAAAATGTGCAAAGAAATTGAGTAAATGACTGTGAAAACGTAAATAAAATTTTATATATCTACTCCTATTATAAAATGACTTCAATTAATTATATTGGACTAATATAAGTATTATTTATCTATTTTTTCTTGAAAATAAAAATTAATTAAAAATAATTATTTAAAAAATATCAGTTTTAAACAATAACACATTGTTTTTCAATATTCATAAAAAATTGAATGCTTTTAGAAAACTAATAAAACATAACTGAAAGATAATTCTGATATTCAAGTTTAAAAAATGTTTTCTATTTTAAAAAATTCAAAACATATATGTTTTATTAATTAATTAATTAAAATTAAAATTTTCAAAACCAGAAAGTGGATTTTTGAGAAGTACAACAATCAAAAAATTGATATATATATTTATGTCCAAATTAAATTTTAAATTAATTCTAGTGACTAACATTGTAATAAATGATAATAATAAAATATAAATATACATAAAAAATTATGATGTTTAATTTCAAACTATAAATTATTTTGATTAAAAAAAGTCATTTTCAAAAGAAAATTAGTATTTTTCAGTATTCATCAAAATATGAAAGTTAGCAGAAAATGACAAAAAATTTATCCAAACTAAATTATTTTATCCCAATTTTAAATAAAAAGTTTATTTTTTTCAAATTGAATCTATAAAAGTGTTAAATATTTGATTTAAAAAGTTTTCACGATTAAAAGGTGGTAAAAATGTATTATTTGAAAAATACATCTTCAATAAAAAAATTGAATTTGTTTTTATATTAGGTCTATAAAACACATAATATGGATGTTAAAAATATATGGAGTAAATATAATTCATATTTTGGTTATTACTATTCATAAATGCTTTTTATGTTACTAGTTTGACTATTGGTGGTGAAATTGAACTTGGGGTTGCGTACTTTGTAGACTATCATATTATTCAAAGAGAAACATACCGTGGAAGCATGTGATGTTAAAAAAAACTCAAATAATTTATTTCAAAATATAGAACTGACCAAATCTCATCCCTCTATGCCATTATCCATCCCAAATGTTCTCGTTCTATGAATACCCCTTGGCTTTTTCTAATTGGCTAAGCATGGGTGACTAGCACCAGGTAAGGATATCCCTCAAATATGAGGCATTATCTTAAATCACCAGTACACATTGAAGGATATCCAAGAAAAACAGTGCTAAATTGTAAAATAAAAGAAAGAATTTATGAATACAAATAAAATCCCAAAAATATATTACGACATGAATTATAGGAAAAGTAAACCTGGAATAAATAGAAGACCACATCAAATAGTTTATACAAAATTCCTTCTAAAACTATATCGAGTCTATAATATCCAATGGTGAGAACTATGTCAAAAGTATTATCCCAATAATCACCTCAGTCTCCCAAGCTCCAGATATGCCCCCACCTAATCCATATCCTCCTATGAAATTGTTAAAAATGGCCATCATCTAAACCAGACATGACATGTATAAGAAAGCCCGTGCTGGGGTGAGTATAAAAACACTCTTTAGGATACCCTAAAAACACTAAAATAGAAGAAATATTTATCATTATCTCAATAAAATATATACCAAAGTATCACAAAAAAAAGAAGTATAGACACCAAGACATACCTAGGAGGTATACAATTCAATTGTGGAGGTCGTAACTAACCCCCAAACTCATTATTTAACTCGATGTAATGCTCGATCTAGGAGAACTGACTCCTCAACAAATGATATCCTCAGAGAAACATCACAAATAGTTTAATCCCATTTGGTCCCCTTGACAATACATTGAATTTGTCAAAGTGGACTATGATACATAGTAAGGGTTGAATCCCATAACTATTAGGGGATGCCACAAACCCAATCAAGAATAACATGCCGTTTAGGAGATCATATGTATACTATTCCAAAAAAATTACTAATTTGGATAACTAGATTAAGTATCAAAACCTTGATTTAGTATTTCACACTAATTACAAAATTTGCACTATAGATGAAATATGTTTTCACTACTGTATCTCCGAGGGATACAACAACTATATATAATATTCGACCACTAGAGGGGTTTACAATGTAGTAATGTTGATGTAATGCCACTCTATAGAATCTGGGAAATGACCATAGGAATACACAAATCATATACCTATAAAAATTAAAAAACCACCATCTGTATCAAAATGAATTTCTCAATGTTAGGGTCTCAATTCTACAGATGGATTGTCAATTGGATTCTACCTTTAAGAGTTATGACTATTTGAAATTCGGACTTTCACTGTGCCTATAGACCGACCACCATGGTTGATCCAACTTCCACACCGATTGACCACCATAGTACGCTCATGTGGTCACTCCAATTATAGAATCTTAAGATCATATATATTGTGGTTGATCATAAACAGCTCACAAGAGATTCCATAGATCTTAACCTGGTCTGAGCCTACCCAATGGGTGGACCTGACCAGCCAAACCAACCTAAACAACTAACCTAACCCTACCCGTCTTTAGATCAGGCGATCATGGACCACCCCACTCCACTCACTGCCACATATGATGTCACTTTCCAGAACAGATACATGTGTCTGAAGCAACTTTCCCACACATCTGCCTACCGTGGAACTCATACACTTGCCACCTGGACCTGTTCCACCACTTGATCCAGTGCCGCCCAGCCTGCCTGAACCGATAAAATCTACCTCCCAATTCAGCACTTGATATAAAAAAGATCTATACCAGACCACTATCCATTCCAAATAGCACCAACGTCAACATCTTATAACCTGTGTCATATCATTCCAATACCAAATCATCAGTTTTAGATAGATACACCATGAATCTAATTGGAAACAATAGATAGTTCCGAAAGGGTTACGAAGTGCGAGGGAGATTGAAAAACACATGATGAATGGTGAATCAAGGGAGAAAAGTACCAGAATAAAATTAGAGGAATTAAAATAAATTTATTTTCATGTAAATATTAATTTTCATTCCATTAGATACAAAATAATAAGATTAAATTTATATTCTCCAAAATAAACCCTGGAAAATAAGTCTTATTCCATAAGGCGATCGATCTACAGACCAATCCGTTTATCGATTGATTTTTTTATCATCACATGAATTTAAAATGGGGAATAATCCAAATATAAAACTATATCATTATTTTGGAAAATTTTTTGGTGAAGAACTATCACTATGTCATCATCATTAGTAAGATCCTTCAAGATCCTCATTTGTCAATCACTGATTTGATGTTCTGTCGTCACCTGATTGACCTAATTCTATGGATCCATCATTCTAGGGACTATAGTGGTTTCCATGGTTATGATATTAACCTAGGATTTATGAAAGAATGTTTTGTAATGTTGAACATATCTTTGCATCAATGCATGAACAAATAAAATAAAATAAACATTTATTAATCTAGTTTAATGTTAAAAAATGCATGAGATAACTTTCCATAAACGACCCACAATGACTAATTTTATGAAATGAAATTGGTAAATTGGTTATTATCAATTAAATGGTTCCCAAAATTTTGTTTTTAGGACCCTTATTGAGGAGGTATTCATATTTTTATGAAAATTAAATGTGCGAGTAATAAAATATTTTATGATTGTTCAATGATTTGTTCTGGGCACATCGGGCCTTTAAATCACACACTTTCTCAATGACTGGTCTTGAAATAAAATAATCTAATACCAAAAAAGAAAAAAATAAATAGAAAATCCAAATATTACTAATACTTCCCCTTTATTTTTTTAAATTATAAATAGTTGCTATAATATTTTTTTAATTTACCACATTAAAAGGAAAATCAAGTAATTAAATATACAAAATAATATTATAAATATTAGAAAATTATCACAAATATTATCCCATCTCCATTGGATGAGTGTTCTTTTGAATTAAATAATACATCGGTGAAATTATGACTCTTTGATGCCACATAAACAATAGTATGATATTTATACTATTATATTCCTAGAAAAGTCAATTTTAACACACCTTTTTAGCATGTGAAATATTTTTAATATGGGCCTATAAAGTAGATATATTTCACTATATATAGTATATATAAAAATAAAATGTTTATCTCTATGAGGAAATTAAATTTAAATTTCTATAGAAGAACTAATTAAATTATATACTTTCAAAATGATGATGACAAACTTGATTAATTATAAAAAATATGTTACAATTAATATTAAATATACTAAAATAAATATAAAATAAGATTATTAATGAAATAAATTAATTTTTTGGATGATTATGTAATATATTTTATGATTTAAATAATTTGGTTTAAAAATATCATGATGTTATGATATTTTTTAAAATGTTAAGAAATGAATAGTTTCAAAATCGACAGTAATGGTATTTTAATATATATAATATTTTATTAAATGATTTAAAATTATTAAATATATAATATTATAAACTTATTTTTGGATAATTCCTAAAATGACATAAATTAATCATTTAATAGTTTTTATCATGATATATTAATTATATTTACCCCGAAATAATAAATTACATTAATAAACGGTAAGAGTTAAATATAATCATTACTTTTATAATTTTCATTGGATGAATGTATATCAACTCAAAATATCCAATATTCAAAATAGTTCACGTTTGACCAATTTGGAATAGATAATTAATTAAAATTAATTTAATTATATGAATAATTCAAAGAGTTCCCCTCCCCTATCCTATAAAAGAGATCCCATTATTTTATTTTCATCACACTTAATACACTATTTTTCTCAGGACATTTTAGAGAAAATGCCATCCTACTATCCCTACCCACATTTTTAAACTACTAATTAATCCAAAAAATCACCTTAATGTTATTAATGTGTTAATAAAAGGAGGTCCTCTAAAATAGAACTTTTGTTTTTAATAAGCTATTTTTGTATTGTTACCTCTTACACTTAATTAAAAGAATATTACCAACATGATTAAATAATAAATCAATAATCATACATATACTGGTAAATTATTATGTTAATATCATCACCTAAATTCCTCTACATTTCAATTAAATAGAAAAATAATTAATCATTTTTGCTTACGATGGACTACCGCATCATAAACTGATAAAATCTGTTTCCCATAATTGTCAATCAATAATGGTTATAATGATGGAATTAATGTTTATATATGATATTAATGACTTATATATAATTATTAAATTATTATATATCATTTATGTTGTTACCCTTGCACATAAAAATTGTAACGTTGTTCATGTGTACATCTGAACTATCACCTCTATAAAGCGACATAATTCATTTTTCGTCACCATATCACCTGGCTGATATACATATAAGTATATTTAAATTAATAATATGATATTGTTGATATTATGGTCATTCTAAAATATGAAAAAATAATTTCCATCATTCCATAATAGTCATTGAAAAATGAAAATGTTAATCATGGATACGTACAACCTACAGTCTCAATGATTATATCTTATATGTTTTCTGATAACCCCAATAAATGGATTGAACAAAAATTTTAATTGATGAATAAAAATAATAATAATTCAATGAATATTATTTTGTAGATTATGGAATAATGAGATGATTTAATATTGACATAATACCAAAAAAATTGTACTCAAGTATCGTATATCTATAAAACATCCGACTCTTACATATAATTATGTAACAATATAATAAGTGATATAAAATAATTAAGAAAATGTAAAATGTTCCAAATACAGTGAATATATAGAAGATGTTTATTATGTAGTATGATGACGTTTTTATATGATAATTCTCACATAAATCTTGGAGATTCTTCAAAAAACACTATTTTAATGTTATTTTTTCAATTATTTTTAAAAAACCCAATGAGAATTTTTTAAAAATTATATTGAATGTCTAGTTTCTCCCACATTTGTGGATCGTTATTACATTAATGTTATTTTTATTTTTCTTTGATTTATGTTTTTTAATTAAATGATTTCTTTATTATATGGGTTAATTTTATATTTTAAATGTACTTCTAAATAAGAAAATGGTATTTTGAAATCTGAATGTCTTTTGAAAATGTATTTAAAGTATTTTTTAGTGTTTTTATTAAGGATATTTTCCATGGTAATTTTATGTTTTTTTCTTCCCCATTTTAATTAAATACATAATGGTTTGAGGCCCATTATAGCTCATGATATGATGGGTGAGCCCCATTATATCTCTCAAATTTGTTGGGTACTCCATATATGAATGCTAAAATTAAGGATATTCCATATGTATAGTAGATTATATAAGTGATATGATAATAATTTCCCAAAGATTTTGTATGAAATCTCAATGCATTCTAGTGTTTTTTTATGAATTTTGATTTAATGGTTTTCATGTATTCATTGGTATAATTATTTATTTCACTATGTCCCTTACAGATCCTTTTGTGGCCATCCGATGTTTTGAAATGTTTTCCAATATGGACCATCATGGGTAAGAGAATGAAGGAATTCTAGTTGGATGTTATGAATATTTTTCCTGAAAAAAAATATTTTTATTATTTTAAATGTTTTTTATTTGGAAAAAATGGATACTATTTTTTTAGTATCCACATATATGATTATTTGATGAGATGCATAAATAATGACGAAATTATATAAAAAAACTAATCCAAATATGATCCCCAATGTGGAAGAAATTAAATAATAACTAAAACTCAATATTATGTATTGTTTATGATTGGGGAATTATATTTGGTGTCAAAGGGGGGTTTACAAAACATTGGGAAATAGGATATTGTTTATATAATATACATAAATTATTTTTAATTTATGTTTTCTTTGAGATGACATAGCATTTTATGACTAACATGTAGCTTCCTCTATGATATTTTCGGTCATAATAGTTTTATTCAAATGAAACATGTTAGTTATCATGGGAAAGAATCAAGAGGGAATCCCCATATTAAATCTTCATCTGGATATCTTAGAAATTTGAAATGAATAGTTTTTTGATGTGAGGTTTAGTTGATTCATGTCGTAAATGGAGGTTGAATAAATTCATGAAGTAAATAAAATAAACCATATTAGAATATGTTAATAGTGTGGAATATTATGAGGAAACATCCTACAGTATATTGTGGAATATCAAATCTAGTGGTGGAGGAATGATGGATCATCCTATGGAAAATATATTTTACATCATGGGATTTATATAACACCAAAATTTAACTACAGAAATTTAACATTTTATTGGTGAAGATGATCAATAGTGGTGTATTTTTGTGACAATCAATGAAAAATATGGTCTTAACCCTCACTAATTGGATGATTTTTGAAGATTTTTTCTGGAAAACTAAATTTGAAAATAGTCCAAATAAAAATTGATAAATAATTCATTAATTTGAGGTAGAAATATGAATATATTGTGGCAACATATGAAGTAAATTTTACAAGACTATCAATGTACCTATAGAATTTTATTTGGTTCATTGATTGTATAATTTATAGATGTTATTCTAGTTTTTATATTTTTTTGAATAGATTTGGATATATCGGAGTTTAAAATCATTGATAAACATCATCATTTTTTTTATAATGCTGAGATAGAGTTGGCGACATTTTTGTTCCTCGTGATTATAATAGTAGGGAAGGATAATGTTTGAAAGATTGGGGAATAATTTAACATAGAAATATGGTATTAAAAAAATCATATTTTCATATTGTGAAATGTGTGGTAAATAGAATCTATAATAATTTCTTGTAAATTTATTGGATGTTATATTGATGTGAAATGATTGGAATCATTTCTCCTGAGTGAAAGGAATATGATCAAAAAAATAACGAGAAGCTCATGGTGAGATTCATTGATTATCATGAGTTAGGTCATTTTGATAATGTCTGTCCAAATTTATTTACTCAAGGGGGAAATCGATAGTGTAAGAAACAAAAGGGTGTAGAAATTCCCTTTAAATACTTCATATAATTTCAATCCAATAAATGAAGTGTTATCAGGTACATATCATATTTTTATATATTTTTACATTGTATTGTATGATCCATGGTCTCCACATTTCTTTATTTCTAAGATATTTTCCACTAAATTAGAATTTCCACCTCCAAAAACTAACCCATAAGAAATATTAAAAACCCATGTGGGAAATATTAAGTTAATAATAAATTAAAATCATCATCTTATCTTTTTCTATGGATTGAATTTTCATGAGAACCTAGTTGTTTTTCCTCTAGTTGACTTTTATGTAATCATATAGATGTATTGGTCCTATATTTACAAGATATAATATATTGTAGTGATAAAAATTTTTCATTAAACATATTTCTTAAATATGTGGTTATGAAAGAACTGATACCATTAGAAACACATCAAGAAGCCTAGAAATTATTTAAAGATGGATGTTAATGATATCATGAAAATATTACTGATAAAAGGAACTATTCATATTAATGATGTGCTTTTGTTAAATGATTGTCTAAGTGTTTTTCCAAATTCTTTTCATGGTATTGTAGCTGAAAGGAATGTTTAATACACTATTTACGTAGTTCAAGATGTTATGAAATTTTCTAAACAAATTTATTGAATGTGCCAAATTTAAAATTTAGAGTTGAAGGTGAATTTGTAGGTGTAGTAGATAAATGTTTCATCTGACCTAGAAATTCACTATTGGGTGATCTAGTATTGTTCGTAATAATAAATACAATACAATGAGACTTTTCATATTTTTTATAGAGAATATAATAACATCACTATTAATAACAATTATTTTATTACACATATCAAAGTTTTTATTGCACAAATCTTGGGAGGAAAATATTTTTTGAATCTTTATAATAGGTTGGGGTACCATCATTTGAATGTAAAGGATTATTTCATTCTGAAGACTATATTCTAAACTATATTTGGCCGTAATGAATTTGTATTTATGCTATTTTGGTATGATAATTCACTTAATTTATTCATGGATATTATGAATATAGTATTTTGTGAGTTATGTTTTATCTTATTGGTTACATTTTTTTATAAACTTATGGTATATTTTAAAATTAGTGGTTGAAATGAATGCAATATAAGGGTTGTTTTAGAAACAATATAATAAAAATAAACGTCATGTGAAATTAATAATGTTTAAATTTTTGTTGCAACAAAAATATCCCTTTGTTGAAATTCATTATAAGGAGTAAAATAATGCTGATACTACAGATTAATTGTTGAATAATGGTCAATAAACAAAAATATAACTAAGATTTTTATTTTTATTAGTTTAGGAGGCTATTATAGGAGGACTTCTGAAAACATTTCATTGTAATCTGCAACACTATGCATGTTAACTCAAAAAGTTGTTCTGTTCTTATGAAAAAATGTTTGTGATGAATGTTTTCATTAATTGAAATTAATTTTTGTAAATGGTCAAGTTCTGGATCAGCAGCACAATTGTGGTGAATATTCCATCTACAATGATGCTTCCCTGAAATAACATGGTTGTATACAAATATATAATTATTAGGTAATTACTATTGTTACACGTCAATAGAAATTTCATGAGCTAAATTACAGTAAACATGATTTGTAATTTTTTGATATTTTATTCATTAAAAATATGGAATCATCACTTTTATTGTGTAAAATGTGAAATATATATTGATCACAAAGTTTTGATTTTTCTTCTCAGTCAGATGGAATTGAACTTGAGATAGAGAAGTTGGATAGAACATATCTACGATTATAAATAGATGATATAATGTCATATTGGAATAGAAAACAATGACTTGGATTCATTGAGTAAGAAAAATAATGCAACATTAACCCAAATACAATTGAAATGTGACCCATAGGATTAAGATTTTAATAATTGTGTCTTTGATGTTGTTTGTGGAATAAATTACTCTATTTTGTTATAGGTGAAAATGAAATTGTCACTATTAGAGATAATTAATAAAGCACAACGGAAATATTGCGAGTTATGGAATAAGGTATAATTTTTTCAGAAGGTTTTGTTTCATGAAATTAAAATTGATAATGATTCTGTTTTGAGATTTTGAAGAGATTATGTTTGCCTTGTGATTCATAGTTGAATGAATTGTAATTATATGAAGCCCAAATTTCCCTGTTATCAATTCTTCAATGAATCACAAAGATATAAAAATACCATCAAATATATTACTAGTATGATGTAATAAAAATGATATTGCTGACATTACCATAAACTATTTGACTTATCAATAGTTTAAAGTAGAATAAGAGTTTCCAATCTGGATTATTTAGCCAAATATATTTCTATATTGGAAATTTGAAAAAATACGCATTGATTTTTTTGTTGGATTAAGAAAGGAAACTCAAGGTAACAATGTGTTCTAATATATTATTGATAGCGTAATAAAATCATAACATTTTCTTCATATTCATTACACATTTTCTCTAGATCATCAATCATTATTAAATCATAAAAAGATAGTCATGTTACATTGAGTTACTCTCTCCATTTTATTGTATCGTGATCACAGTTTCAAATATATCTTTTGGAAATTCCTTCGAAAGACATTGGGTACTAATATAAATTTCAGTATAATATTTCATCCCCAATCAGATGGCCATTCATAATGAATAATTTATAATGTGGACAATATGATACATGCTTGTTTAATGGATTGCCATGGAATTTAGGTTCATCATCTATCTTCGGTTGAGTTTTCTTATAATAACAATTTTCATTCCATTTTACCTATGGAACTATTTGAGGTATTGTATGGAATGTATTTTCAAGCTCCATCATTTTGGAACGATGTAGGTGAATTGAATATTATTGGACCATAATTGGAATAGGAAAAGGCATAGAATGTTCTATTGATTTAATTACACAAGATTATTTCACAAAAAATGATGAAAATTTATTTGGATAACAAAATATTGAAACATTCATTTGAGGTAGGGTATCCTCTATTTCTCCAGGTTTCTCCATGGATATCTATTATGTGTTTTTGTAAGAAAGGGAAGCTCAATTAATTGATCCTCAAACCCTATGAAATACTATATATAGCTTGTTCATTTTCATACTGAGGTTCTTTTCTATTAAATTTATCCTCGATACACAATGTTTTTAATGTTTCAATGTTATTAATGTATATTACTGATCCATTTCATGTTTTATATCTAGAAGAAGATTACTTGGATGTGAATATTTCTTATGGGGAAACCCCATTCCACGTTCGTGACAGTAGAGATAACGTGTTTCAGAATGATGTCATTAATTATGTTATAGATTTATCGAAAAACCTTATGTTTGAAGAGGTAATATGGATATGTTAATTTCAATGATGGAATGATATCCCCAATTATTTAATGAATGTATAAAAGTTATGAGGAATCAATTTCCAAAAGGAAGAAGAATGTAATAACCCCAGGATTTATATATTAATTAATTTTAAAATATATTAATATTTTCTAATTTTATATTAACTAAAATAGACAAAATTATTAATATATTATATGATAAATCTAGTTTGATGATTAAAAACATTAATTTTCTAAGAAGGAATATTTGTCGCATTTTGATAGAATGAATATTTTAAATTTATTTTTTGACAATTATTTAATATTTTATTTGAGAAAATATATTCTTTTTAGAATAGGGTTATTAGAATTTAAATTTTTTGATATTTTTAATTTTTTGATAAGTTTAATTTTTTGAAGATAAGTGAAAAAAATAAAACATTTACATTAATAAAAATTTAAATCAAATTTAATTTTAGGGTTGTGTTATATATTATAATATTTTAAAATATTAATTAGTTAATTTTTTATATATTATTCCAACATAGGTAATTAGAATAAATTTTACATTGAAATTATATATAAAAGCATTGTGAACATATGATCATTTTTACATTAATTGTTTTTTTCACTCAATCAATCAGATTTTTTTTAAAATAATTTATTCTAATTATGAGTTTTGAATTTAGAAAAATGGAATCCATATTTGGATTCATATTCCTTATTTTATCTAAATTTTTCTCTTTTAATTTTAGAAAATATGAACAACAACATTGGATTTTTTTATTTTCCAATTTTAATGAAAAATCATGTAATTAAATTTACATATTATATTAAATATATTATAATTATCACAAGAGTTATATAAATATCATGGATTGAGTAATTTTACCCAAAATTATACTATAACTGGAATTATGACCTTTTGAATGTACTTGGATGACAATATGATCTTTGTAATATTATATTTAAAGAAAAGTTAATTTTTTCACACATTAGATTTTCACAAGTGAAATATTTTTAATATAGAGATATATGGGGATATCATAATCAATAAATAGAATTGGGAAATAAAAAATTATTATATATATATTGATAATTTATTTTTACTTTTTAGAGAAGATATATTTTAATTAACGACTATCATAATTATGATGAAGTAATTGTTTACTTAAAATAAATATCACGTAAATGATATTGAAAATACTAATATATATAAAATTTTATATTATTAATATAATAAATGAATTTAAAATATTATTTTGACATATTAGTGATGAATTAAAATATATTTCTTTAATATATCATGTTTTTATGATATACCTAAAAATATGTTAATTGAATAGTGTCGAAATTGTCACTAATTGTATTTTGAAATATACAAAAATTATTAAATGATAAAAATAACTAAACAATTTACAATAGAGGAAATGGTCTGTATATGTCCTAAAATTTAGTAATTGAATCTTTTATTGGTTGTTTGGAATGTTATTGAAATTTTATTAACCCACAATGTGTAAATTACATGATAGAACGACAAGAGTGAAAAGGGATAAAACATAACAATAATGATTAGAAAAATAGTCAAAACATGTATAATTATCATTAAATGAATGTATTACGACTCAAATACAACATATAATATAAATAAATTTCTATGGATCAATTTAAAATTTAATATTAATTTATATTAATTCAAAAGTTCAAAAAAATTCATTAGAGTCTCACCCCTCCCCTGTAAAAGGAAACATATTCTTCTCTTCTCATAATGCATAAAAACCTATATGTTTTAGCCAATATATGACCAAATAGATTAATATTATATTAACCCACATATTAGATAACATATTTTAGGCATATAAGCACTTGAACCTCATCCTTGTTGGTGATGTATCCTTATGTGCATCCACGAGACCCATGTTCAAAACCATATTGAAGCATATTTCGAAGTCACTATAGCACTACTGTAGCAGGTACTGTAGCAGAACTATATACTGTGCAGGTACTATAGCAAAATGTCCACTGTGTAGGTACTATAGTTGAACTGTACATTGTGCGGGTACTGTAGCGGACACAGTAGTAGTTACAGTAGCAGCTACTGTTAGATACTGTAGCAGTTGAAACTATTCACCTTGGACCACCAGTTTGGGTTTGGAGCCCATAAAGATTTCAGCCAACCCAAGCCTTTAGTTCAGTAGGGAATTCAGACCACCTTTATGGCATTAGAGACACCACAAGGCCTTCAGGACACATGCTGTTGTCCTAGAATTCTCTACAAAAAAGAAATAACCTTAGAAAATGATTCAGAGAAGGTGCACTCACCATAGTAGAGCCAAATATATTTTTCAGAATAAGAAGGTATCGCTATGCCATCGGGACCAGGTTGTCCAAGCACGGGATGCCCAACTAGATGACCATACAAAGGTAGAGATCTACTATTGTGATGTAGATGCTGGGGAGGGGGAATTCATTATAGATAGTCTTTTTGAATTCATTAGGACCTTCGGGTCATGTAATCTTCTAAACCTATGGGCACCGTAATCACTGAGCCTACATGCATTATATGGGTTCCCCCTCATCCCTTGAAAGGTGGATTATCAAAAATCAATACAAATGAAGCCCTTCAGGCCATTCGTCCATATAACAAACCTTATATGTATTATGGTTGTAGTTGAATCATTAGTTTAATATTTTATTTATAATATTTCACTACTAAATTTAATGAAAATGAATTTACTATTATGTGTGTGGATTTTAAATTATAAAATTTATATTTTAAAATAAAAGGTATTTTGATATCCGTAAGGTTTTTCTCATGTGATAAAAGAGGGTTTCAATGGTTTTATTAATTTTATATTCTTTAGAAGTTTTATGTTATGGGTAGAACATTTTAATTAACGATGTGATAGGTTGAAGACTATTATATCTCAAGATATGATGGGAGGTCCCCAATATACCTCTCCAATATAGTGGGTACTCTGGATATCGAAGTCAACCATAAGGGTATTCCAAGGGTGAATTTTAATGAATGAGTGATATTTTAATGATTTCCCAATGAACCTACATGATTTTTTATATAATTGGAAGTGAATTATTTTGAAAATTTTTGTACTAGTTTTCTTTCTTTCTCGAGACTAACAGTTTATTTTTTATGTCCCTTACTATGATTATTGTACTCCTACCATGTTTTCATTATTTTTCATTGGGTAAAATGGTATATAAGAGAAATAAGAAATTCATTTTGGTTGTTATGAATATTTTTTTTGAATTTGAATAAATTTTTTATTTTACAAGTTTTTTATATTTAATATATTAATTCTTTTAGAATTTTCCACTTGTATGATTTTGGGATGTTATATATGAATAATAACCTAATTACCTAATTAAATAAATTAAAAAGGATCCCCATTGTGGAGGAAATTAAATTCTTTAATTAAACACAAGATTATGTAATGTTTAAGGTTGGCGCATTTTACTAAATGACTAATTTATCCTAGTAAAACATCTTGAAATATGAGAAACATTTTAAATAAAATTAAAAAGAAAAATCTAAATAAATTCCACATAACAAAATATTATGATATAATTAATTATTATTATAATAAATATAACATATAATAAATCTATAAGAAATTGAAATTTCTTAAAATATAAAATATAATGAATAATTATAACAAAAATATTAATTTTCAAATATAGATAAATGTGAAAACATTATTTTGAGACATTTATCAATATTCAGAAAAATAAAATAATAAAACTCCAAAATAAGATATAAAATCATCCATGTTCTTACAAAATTACCCATTTGGGATATTACAAAAATAAAAAAAATTTCTCAAAAAATTCCCCCCTTTCGAAATTTTTCAAAAAAACAATATGATTAAAACATATCACCTAAATAAATGTAAAAACAATTTAAAATATCCTAAATTCAAATTTTATTTCCAAAAATAATAAATTAACAAATAGTCTCGTAATAATATGAATATATTTCATTTTATAATGGAAATATTATAAAATAATATCTCTATTTTAAAACATTCTTGAATAAATTGTTATTTCATTCTAATAATGTTAGATTTATAATTTTGTAATGTGTTTTTATAATTTTAAAAATGAAGAAGAATTATTATAATATATCAGTATATATTTAAAAGTAAATCAATATCAGATAATTTTTTTAAAAAATATAATTTAAAACAAAATTTTGTTAAAAAATATATTTCTCTCAACTATTGAGAAGGAAACATAAATTTGATTTCATGAACTACATAAAGAAATATTTTTACTAAAAAATAAAACATTTCAGATGTATGTTTTCTAATAAATATCCATATTATAAAATCATATTCAAATTTTATTATTAAATTATGATTATATTATGTGAAATATAAATATAAATTTATCAATTGTTTTTTCTCATATCTAACACTACATTTATTATCATGTATTGAGATTCATTATGATTATATTTCAATCTATCAAACAAATAGTCACTAAAAAATAAATATAGACTAGATTTATTTATATAAAAAAATCTAACCAAACATATAAATAAATTAGAAGTAATATTTTTTTATAATAATAAGAATCTTATTTTCATATAATTTTATAGGGGTTTTAAATTTAATATAAGAATCATGGGATTTTTTTTAACAAAATTGTATTCATTTTAATATTTTTTACGAAAATAAAATCAATTCCTTGATTTATCTGAATACCTAATGAAATTATATTTCATAAAAAAAATCAACATTCATAAAATTAAGAAAAATAAATTATAATTAAATTCACTTTAGGAGAAAACAATATTTTCATCATAAATTTTAAAAATTATAATGTCAGTATAAGTAATTATAATAAAGTAATTATTATATTCAATATATTTATAAAAATATTATTTCATAAAAAAATGTAATTTCATGATAAAAATCTTGGGAAGAGTTATTAATACCATTTAGATATTTTTATAAATGAAAATAATGATTAGGAATTTTTTAAATTTCAAAACCATGAGTTTCGAAGCAAAAAGATCACCAGAATTAAAAAAAAAATTATAATTTCACATTTAACATCAATTAAAAATAACAAAAAAACATTATAAGTATGTAAAATTATCAAAATACTATTAATTCAATATGATCAACCAGTGAAAATGATTCCAATAAATTAATATATTTCCATTTGAAATATCATTGACTACAAATCCTAGATTTATTATTTTCAATTTGACTATATTCATCATTTTTATTTTTAAAACCCCATTTAGATATTTTTTTTGCATTTGTTGGTTCCAAATAATTTCCATATATTATATTTATTACGTAAATTATGTTCATATTTCATTGAAGTAAACTAATTATCGTATTCAATGAATCTAAAACATTAGTAAAAATAGAATTAGAAAAATAAAGAATAACTAGAAATAAAGTATAATAAATAACATATTGTTTTCATAAAAAAACAAAAATTAATAAACACTTTGTAAATATGATGATCAATATGAATTCTCCATGATCTATCATCATATAGAGATGCATTTTTATCACCATAAATAGGAACATTAACAAAATTGTTTTTATCATCATAAGTGGAATACCTAAAATAATCTTAAATATTTTACAAAATATATTTTTGAACACTAAAAGACTCGTCAAATATTATATGGAATAATTAATTAAAATTCATCAGATTCTTATAATTAAATATATGATAATTAATGTATGAATAAAAACCAAGACAGATACCATGGGAACATTTGACATCAAAATTTTCGAAATTGTATTCCTAACTAATGATAAAATCATTACCACCAAAAACATTAAAATAGCTAATCATTAGATTCAAACAATTTTAAAATTCATACTAGGTTTTATTTAAAATAATAATCTAATATGATAGTATTCCAAATAAAAAATTGGTATTTATAGCTTTATCAATTTTTATTAAAATTATATTACTTATGAGCAATTTCATCCAACTCTTGAGAATTTCTATTTTTCTATTCTAAAACAATGTTTTATTAATGTTTTCTTGGAGAAATTTATTTCATCAAAACTATTTTTAATAATATTTATTTCAAAGAAAAAATTAAAATTCTCTCCACTATTACCACATGTTATCAACATAACTAAACAACAAATAGTATTTTTTACTATAATAAAAAAATAAATAAATATAACTATTGATTTAAGATTATACGATGGAAAATAAACACATGTAAATTGAAAAAATTTCATAACAATACAACTAACTTCTTTCTTTAATATTTAATAAGTATTTTCCATTGGACCAGATAAACACACATGTAACAATTCACTAGGTATATAAGTAGAAAATTTAATAATATCTTTAATAGATATTCTTTAATTCTTAGCATTAGGGAATGATATAAAGAAAACTATTTTTATTCCATTACAGTTGGTGAATATAGAAAATTCCAATATTTGGATTATTTTTGTATCATTCAAAATGGAATTTGATAAAAAAATTTATTCAACCAATATTTATATTTTCATATAAATGTAATAAAATTATATATTTTTTATATAGATAAGATAAATTAATGGAAGAAATATTATATTTTCTATTGACATAAACAAAAATATTTCCAAATATATATACAATTGCTATCTTATTTTTTTAATTACATAAAATTATTATATATTTTATAAGTACTAATTATTTTATATTTCAATAATGCCATGTATATATATTTATAAATTTAAAAAACAATTCCCACATCACAAAATCCTTTTACCTTTCCATTAGGTCTATCTCTAAAGTTTTTAGATCCTCTATAACATTTAATATAGGTAAGAAATTTCATTAGGTCACTGATAATGTGTCAAGAATAGCCATTATGCATGTATGATTTTCCTTTATATCTATAAGGGGTTATACAAAAAATGGTAAATAAATTATAGAGTAATTTTGGTATCCATTAATTATTTAGTGAAACTGTGTTGGTAATATGATGCATAGGAACCCATAAATATTTAAACCACTTATAATAAAAAATTATTTTAGGGAAACCATTTGAAATAAAGTCTCATGTAAATATATTAATTTTATGAAGTCTAAGAGAATAATCATTATAATAATTTAATGGAATATATAATATAAATAATATTATATATGATACATTTTAAAATTAATAAATTAAAATAATTAGGATTTTATATATTTGGAATATATTTATTATAAAAAATATATTTTTTGTTTCATCCGAGAAATTTTTTTAATTTATTTAATTATCTAGAGAAAAACAATAAAAAATATCATCTACTATAAAAATTTTCAATATATATTAATTCTTTTCTATATAATTTGTTTTTAAATCATCAAATATCATATATTTATAACATGGATCATAATTTATTATTTATTTTTTGAGTGAATAATTTTAATCAATAACGTTATTATATTCAATGAATTACTTTTATTTTCTTCTTTAAATTCAATACTTATTGTAGTAACACTGAAAACATTAAATTCATGCATTTAATTACTATTATACGACACCTAAATTTTATAACCATCTTTATAAAAATTGTAACTATAATAATATTCACTACTAACAAAATATTTTATCTATTTCCCTTGGAGTTAAGTTGTTTCATTCATTCTAAATTCAATATTCTTTAATTGAAATATATTGTTTTGTAAAACTCCATCCAATATTATAATAAATTTCCAATAAATTCTTATATTTTTTATCTCTATATTATTGCTTAATATTTATGTAGTTGATTTTGATATTTGTCAAATTTTTTAAATTCATTATTTGTTAAATTTTCATCATATATTTTTTCCTTATTCTCTATTATATCATTATCCCGATCATTACTTGGTCTCTTAGTGGAAAAATCTATTCTGATCAAAAAATTATCAATAACGCTTCTGTTATTATAAATTTACCATATTTCAAATATTTTTCCTTAGATTTAAATATTTATAAATACCATATGAATTTTATTTTAAATAAAAAATTATCCATTTAATTATCTTCATTCTCAATTTTTATTAATTCATGATCATTTTGAAAATTGATGTTCATATTTAATCCTATTATTTTCTTTGAAACAATTAAATTCATCATCCACAAATTTTTTAACCTTCCATTTCCAATGAATGAATATTTTTAATTTTTTAATAAATACACAGTTCAATGAAATTTATCCATTGTATGGAATTTTATTTACAATGATTTTGAATCAGATCACCATTTGACTCACACATTAATCATATGAATCATGATATCCTTATAATATACTCAAATCAATTGAAGTTTGGATATAATTAGATTTCTAAATCCACTGTTAGTACCTTTATAATCATCCAAATCTCATGATCTATTATATTAAGAGACACATTAACAAACATACTTTTGTTAACAAATCAATATACATTATTTACTTCTTTAATATTAAATCAATATTCAGACAGATAATTTTCTCTTAGTATATTAGTGTCATCTGTTGGTAGTTTATATCGATTTACCATGATCACCCCATGTTTTATTCTTATCAAATTATGTTATTCCTCCATTTTTTATTTCTAGTAACCATAGTTGTTTTCATCATTGTATTATCGATTATGGAAAATAAATAAATCTTTTATCTAATGGCTTGAAGGCATTACTTTTTTATTTATTTTTATAATCAACCTTTCAAGGGGTGAGGTGGAACCCCTACAAAGCCCGTAGGCGTAAGTATTACATGGACCTATAGGAATTAGATGAATTCATTTCTTGTAGGCTTCAAACATTAAATACAACTATGACTAACTAGTTGTAACTTCTCCTCTTAGTATCTTCATCATGAAATCAGCTCTCCACCTTTTCATGGCTATTAAACTAGGCTATCCCATGCATGCATAGGCTTGTCCCGATGGAAGGTACCATACCATCTCATTCTTGAAATCTGTGTAGCATCTGCTGTGGTGAAAACTCATTGATCATACTATAATAGAGCTTGTTCCTTATAGGTTTTCTAGTTTTCATCTGCACTAAAGGTGGCCTAAAGGCCTTGAGGTGGCCCGAAGGCCTTACTGGCCTAAAGGCTTGGGTGGATTGAGGGACTTAAAGGACTCAAGGACCAAATCGGTTGGCCGAAAGTACAAACTGGGTCAAATTCCCAGATTCTACAGCGCCAAAATTTTCCTGTTACAGTTCCCTCTATATTACCTACTAAAATACTGCAAAGTTCCTGCTACATTACTCCTATAGTACCAGAAATTGTGCCTCTACCTGGATTTGATCCCGGGTTGCCTGGATGCACTTAAGAGTCCTCACCAACCAGGTTGAGGGACATGTGAGGAATGAAATCAATCACATTCATTCATTACTAACATCATATAAATTTTTTCCATAAACTATAAGGTCCGGTAAAATGTTAGAACAACAAATTGTTGAATAATAGAGTTAATATATATATTTGATGTTGTAAAATGGATACTAATTGATAGGCAGGTTATGTAAACAATTAAGGTATATAGGTGGGAGTAAATGGACATGATTATCAATATTAATGGGTTGGATTATTTAACTAAATTAAATATAAAATTTAATTAAAACTCTAAATTTTCAGTAAAATAATACATGAAATTGTAGAATTGTTTTTATCATTGGTTATATAAATTTTTTCATTTTCCACATTTATATATCACTAGACATTGAAATACATGTTTTCCAATTCCTTTGGTTTATATGGGAATCATAACCCAAACACAACCGAGTTTATCCAGTGGAAAACCCAACACACATAATTTTTTATTGGGATTCATAACCAAATTATTACTTGGTAGTTAGATAACATGAGTTTCAACTAAAATAGACCAGATGATAAAATCCACAAGTCAAAAACTATAGAAATGATTTTTTTTTGGGAAAATGTATAATGGGAAACTGAGATCATAATAGATATGGGATGATGTCTTACAAAGTAAGGAAACTTGATAATGATAGATAGAAAAAAAATAGAAAATTGTGACTGGTTCCTAGGAGTTTGATCATATTTATTGTCTCAAAAAGGAAACACAAGTGTGCATTGATGATTTTGCATATCTATGGAAGATTATCCCTTTGTAGTGAGGAATGTATTGTAAATGAGAAATTTATAGCACATCATTGTATATACATTATAGCACTAGTTTCATTGTATCACTTGACAATATGAAATCAATCATTATAAGATGTATAATATCTTAATTATGTAAATTTCCCATTCAATTAATAAAATATATATTCGATTTCAAAAAAAATCTTCTCAAAAATTTGAAAAACTTCGGCAATTGAAATTTAAAAAACAAGAATATTTATTATAGAATTGTGAGATAAGTGGTTAAAAATATTATAATTACATAATAATCCCTCAAATAATATACATTATTAAAAAATAATAAATAATTATCCTAAATAATTTTATATATGTTGATCAAATTGTTAAAAATATTATAATAATAACATTTCAAATTGAATTCCCATGAAAAAAGAATTAAATAATTGAAATAAATAATTCAAAAAAATGCATTTTAAATGTATATTAAAAGTGTGAAAAAATTCAACTACTGATAAAATCATATTAAATGAACATTAATTATATCAAAATATAGATTTAAAATGTTATAAGAAATATGTATTTTTCAAATGAACTAAAATTATATTGAAATATGTAGCATTATGTAATATTAGAAATAATTACATGTCTATGTAAAACCTATGATAATTAAAATAACCTAACATTTGTCGATGTAAGTGACTACTAAATCATCACATATGAAAAATTAAAGTACTATATTTAGGAAAGTGTCCAAATAATTCATGTAAGTGAATCTATATTTTTAATTCAATTAATTGAGCCTACATAATCTTCTCACATAGATGAATCTACATAAGTAAATCACATATACAAATTATTTTCCTGAATGGCCAGAAGGCCTTCATTATTTATTTATTTTTTAATAACCCCCCTTTCAAGGGATGAGGGGGAACCCTTATAAGTCTAGTAGGCTCAGATATTACATATCTTGAAGGCTTAGTAGATTACATAACACAAAGGTTTTACGGAATTCATCCAGACTATCTACAAGTAACAACCCATCCTCAACATCTTCATCATGATAGTGTCTCACCACATTCATATGTACATCTGTCTTGGCTTCCCATGAAAGCACAGGCTGGTCCTGATATAAATTCCATTCCCTCTCATTTTAAAAAATCAATTTGGCTCTGCTCTAGTTAGTGCATCTGCTCTAAAACCTTTTCTGGGTCTACTCCTTTTTTGTAGTGTGTCTAGGGAAACTACATGTGGCCCAAAGGCCCTTAAGTGTCCCGAAGGCCTTAAAGGTGGAGCGAAAAGCCCTACTAACCCAAAGGCCTGGGTGGACTGAAAACCTTAAGGACTCCAAGCCTAAACCGATTGCCCAAGTTCAGTAGTTCTAGTCGCTACAGTACCAAACAATACCTGCTACAGTAACTGCTATAGTGCCTGCTACAATACTCGCACAATGTATAGTTCAACAATAGTAACTGCATAGTGTACAGTACCAGCTACAGTACTACTACACTACGTCTATAGTACCCCCCGAAAATATGCTTCGACCTATTTTTGATCCTGGGTATAGTGGATACACTTATGGATACATCACCAACTGAGCTAAGCCACATGTGCCCATATAGATATTATTGTTTTTGAATCATGTAGATTAATTTAAAGAAGAAAATCAAAAACATGAATTCATTTATCTAATTTTCTAAAATTTCAAAACAATGTTAATTGTAAAATTTTTAAAATAAGTCAAACCTTTTGGAAGAATAACTTTTCTATTCCTCTAATGGTCTAATATTTATAAATCTTCTATATAATTCAAAATATTAAAAAATTATCATAATTGGATCACTATAACTTATGTTATACATAAAAATCTATAAAAAATAAAAAAAAATATTTTTAATCTGAAAATAGTCTGATACATATAAGAAAACATTATACATGATAGTGACTGATTCAAGGAATTTTATCTTCTAATGAAATATAAGTAATTTTTTATAATTTACAAATATATAAGAATCCCTGAATTTGGTGTTCTTTATCATAATTTATATTCTGTGATTAGAAGGTAATAAGATGTGACGATTTAGGGAAATGGATTTGAAATTTTCATTATTATTTAGGAATTGGAATTGCAGATTCTAAATTGGATAAATAGAAATGAAAATTTGGATAAGTGATAATTTGGAATTTCTTGTATAAATGATATTTAAAGGTCCTCAATGACTGGATTACACTTTGAAAACATCATGAAACATTTAGAAAATTTTATGAAAATTGATAACTTGAAATAAAAATGCATTTTATATAAAAATATTATGATAGAAATAATTTTCAAAATACTACTGATGAATCTTAATATTATGTTTTGAAAATTTAATTACATAAAATAATATTTTAAATGTCATCATTTTAATAATTTTTTAAATAAATTATTGAAAAATAAATTATTTAGAATAATAATGTATTATTAAATATATAAAATATTTAAAATACAAAATTAAAAGAAAAAACCATATTCTACCACTAATCAAATCATCCAATTGTGAGGCTCTACTATTTCAGATAGTTCTACATTTATCATTTTCGATTGTATCAATATTATTTCCACCAATTACCCTACCATTATTTGTTAGTATCTGATATATTGGTTCAATGTTTATACATTGATTTTATTATAAAATTAAATTCCAATATATAGTTTACCTTAGGGAAATATGGTCTTGAAAAAATTACATAAACTATAGATTACTTTTATTTGAAATACAACATTAATCTATTTAAGAATTTAAATAAAAATGTATTATAATTGGGGTTTCAACACATTTAACAATCTCTAAACAATTATGTAAAATATAATAATGGTAATTCTTTTTCTCGGTAATATTAATCATGAAAAAATGTATTTTTCTAATTCCATGACATTCAGGTCTCCTGGTAAAATGATGATTTTTAGCCTAATACATTCCACATCACACATGTAGTCTGTATTGAATTCAATCGATTCCTAAATAATATATTGTGTGGTGTTAAAACCATTATGAAATAATTAATTTTTTATAGTCCCTTTAAAATTCATTATATGATTTAAAATAGGGTATCTCCATTTATAATATACATGACGGTATAGTTGGTTGTAAATAACCTAATAGACTATCATATCAGATAATTATGGAGGAATAAAATCTCCAAATCCCATAATATTTCAATAATTACCTTATCCATAGATGTACATTTATTTCATATGATATCATTACTAAAAATTGGTATAAAAAATAACTAAATCATGGTTAAATTCATGATTGTCAATATTATGAAAAATTCATCATATTTCTATTTCAATTAGATGCATCACAAAAAATTTGGAAACCATGCGATATCAGGAACTTTTTCATTAAATCACTCATTGACATGATATTATTTATATTTGATGAATATCTCTACAGATCCATTACAACTTTTAGGATGTCAAAAAAAAAATGATATACATATTTACTGGAAGGAGAGTATGAATCTAGGGGAACAAAAGTTCCACATTTCCTCTTTATTTATTCCAACAGTCAATTATCTCTTTTCCAATCATGTAAATCCTTGCTTTTATAAATAATTTATTTTTCATGATGTATTTAGTAATGTTCTAGTGGAATTATCATATAAATATTTTCCACACACATGTAATAAAGAAAATTAAGGTCATATAATCATTTACATTATAGTAATTCTTATGAAAAAGTTTTTTCATTTTGATTTTAGAATAATTTTTCAATAAATGTTTATCAAAAGTGGTGATCATATACTCTAATTTTTCAATTTATTTATAATGACATAATAAAGGATAATTTTCCATTATATGAATTATAATTGAATATCTCATCCAATTTCAGTATTTATGTCACTGGGTAATAATTAATGACATCATTAAAATGGATTCATTTTTGAACGCTTTATCATAAGATATTCTATATAGTTTTCATCAATGGGACACCCTTGGTGTTATATAATGATATATCATAAAAACATTACATAAAAATGAAATTTAAATATCTTATTATAGAATAACACTCTCAAATTTTAAATCATTATTTATATATGAATCATAAACCTGACCCCTAAATCTGATATATATTTCAAATCATCGATAAATTCTTCCAATTAAACACCAATATCATTACCATGTTGTGTTAATCAATATAGATGTAGAGAAAAATAATTTATTTTTGCATCATAAATTACAATAGTGGAGAGTTATATTTTACCATCATAACAAAGTATGTACAATATAAACATCATTGTAAACAAAAATGATTCTCAATATCTTTAGATAATGATGTAAAAATGATTCATTTTCCATTTATAAATTCATCATTCCAATAATCTATTTTCTTTAATATAGATAGTCTTATTATAGATGATGTTTCCCATCATTATTTCTTCAATCAGAGTTCCATGTTAATTTATATTTAGTCTACTATAATCTATATTGGCATTTAAAAATTGGAACAATCATAATGATTCAATAAAACCATCGTAGGACTTGATTCATATTTCTTATATCGATAAACACCATATTTTTTGAACTTTTATATTTTATTCGTAGTCATTTTCAAATCATATACCAATATTTTCAAATTCATGTATTAATTCAATGATAAATGGAATTAATTTATTAGTTTTTAGTGTTTTATGGTTGGTAAGGATGAAATTTTTTCATTTGAATTTATGCCATTCTAGAGGGAAATTAATTTAATAAATGTTGTTTCAATCCATATTTTAAAATTCATTATGTTTAATAGGTTTAGTATGGATGGAAATGTAATTTAATGACTAAAATAAGTATACATTAGAATCTTTGAATGACTATTTTAGAAGGAAAATAATTTTGATAAATCATGGATTTAATCAATAACATTTATTGTAATTTCCTTGATATGATCTGAATCATCATTCACTCCTATAATCACATCAATGATTTGGTAATTATCTTTGTTCATTCTCTCAATATTATAGGAAGATCCATAAAATATAATTTTATCCCATTCACTAAATACATTTAGTTTGTAACTATTTTTATTCCAACATTAACAACATTAATTTATTTTGAAATATATATGGTGTTCATAAAACTCCTATAGACTTATTAGTCTTGAATAACAACAATATAAACACAAAAAATGTATTTTAGAAGCATTATATTAATTGTTTTTCAAACATGGTGATTACTTTTATCCAAACCACATACACTTTACTCATATGATTCACATCCTTCCATTTTCAATTCATACCCCTCATTTTAATTTTGTTAATATTCATATTTAAAAAAATAATAAAATTCCCAAAATGTATGAGATTAGAATATTAGAAGCGAATTAATTATATAAACCCTGATATAGTCATGATAGTTGTTAGGATGTTTCATTACATTATCCAAATCATTGAACATATAAAGACATTTAAATATTTGAATATATTTAATATATTTTTTATTACATGAAATCAAATATCAATATTATTTAAAAAATTGATTCAATAAAGAAGAAAATTCACTCCCTGTTGATATCAATTTTATATAGAAAATGATGGATTTTTATAGATGGATATGTATTATGGTATACATAATATTATTTCCCTATAACAACATATATGAAGAATAATTATTCATTTTTTATAATGTTTACACATAGTATAAAATTAATCACATTGATTATGGTTTTTACATTTATATATTTATGAATTCTATAGTAATCGAATTTATTGTGTGGTAAAATATGATTAGAAAACATTCAAAATAAAATTATCTAAAAATTTATATTTAATTTTCGTAGACTCATGTAAAATATATTATACCTATAGAACATAGGTTTATAACGTGAGTTGAATTGATTTTAATAATCTAAAATTCTCCAAGGAAAAAATGGTTGTTATTATAGAACCCGCTAACACTCCTTGCACAAACATTCCATTAGGTACACCACTAACCATAACAAATTAAAAAAATTTTATCTCAAGCTCATAAGTGTGGTGAAATATCAATTGAGATACCATAAAAAAGTATAGAATGTATTTACACTGGGTTTGAGGCTTTACTTATCCCAGACGATTGACTTAGGCTACAATAATCTACTCATTCTATGAAATATTTTGTGTTGTTTGAGGAAAACTCGATGAGAGGGTTATTTAATAAAGAGGGAGACATATTTTATTAAAAAATATATAAAAGGGATGATAAAAGTTTATTTTATAAGTTCTTAAAATATCAATGCTAATAATAATTAGATAGCCAACTCTTCTCAGCATTGATAAATAAAGAACTTTCTCATGGCAAAAATAGTGCGTAATAATGTACTTTTGGAAGCCCCTATGTTTTTTCCATCATAAAATATCCAATTATCTATAATTAAAATAGATCAAATAAAAATAAAGAACGAGATTAAAAATGAAAAAATAAATATTTTATTTATATAAATAATAATATTATTAAATATAGAAAATATAGATAATTTAAATTATAGAATTATAAAAAAATAATTTATATGAATAATTTATACGAATTAAAAACATATTGAAAATATTAAAATGTATTAAATAAATATTGATAAATAAATATTAAAAAATGAATTAATTGTTTAAATATTAAGGAATAACAATTATTAAAAAAAATAAAAAATAACATTGAATGACCGAATGTCGAAAATGAATAATTTATTTTGAAAAAATTAATGTATAATTACAAAAATGTTTTTACAAAATTAATTAAATAACAGAAAAGGAAAATAATCTTAATACAAAATTGATACTATTTATATAAATAAAAATTTTATAAAAATGAATCACTTTAACAATGGAATTGTATTATTTAAAAAAATATTCATTTCCATAAATAAATTAAATAAATATCATGTTTATTAAAAATATTTAAAAATAATAAAATGAAATAATAGAAAATTGCGCATATAAATTAAATTCATATAGAAAATATTAAAATAATATATAAAAATTCACGTATATATATCCTTCAAACAAATTTAATTCCAAACATTAATGAAAATTAATATTATATATTATTAAAAATATTCAATCTAATAATATAGAAAATATTTAATATAAGTTTGATTTATTACAAAAAAATTCCAAAAAAATTCATTTCATTGATTACTTATAATAATCTTAAACAAAAAAATAAATGAAAACAATATTGAATGATTCTGTTAAATAATGTATTTTAAAAAATTTCGATCGTTTACAAATTATTACAACAGGGTGAAAAAATGAATGTATGTTGACATATAAATCAAATAAAAATATAAAAAATATAAAAACATAGTCAGTAATTTTGTATAAATAATTATTAAAAGAGAAAATATTCTAAAAAATATATTAATTAATAACAAATATAAAATGAAAAAATAATAATAAATGAATGTGTATTAATAATGAATAAATAAAATTTAGTAATTGACAAATATATATAAAAATTGATGTTGTAACATTTATTTCCAAAATTATATAAACATATAAAATAATAAAAATTAATAAATTGAAAATATTTATAGAATAAATAACAAAATTCAATAATTATTTATAATAAGAATAAAAAAATTGAAATTAATATGTATTTAAATGGATCAATTTTTAAAATTTAAAAATATAAATAATAAATAAAAATTAAATTATTAATAAAAATAAAAATAAAAAACATATTAAAATTAATAAAATAAACTAAATAAAAAAATATATATTTTAGAGAATGAATAAATTTAGAAACTATAAAAATTAATAATTATGATAAATAAAAAATATGAAGTGAATTTTTTATTAATTAATATATTAATATATATATTATTATATAATTTTGGAAAATATATTTAGAATGTTTTTTCATAACATTATTTACATGAAATGAAATAACATAAAAAATAATAAAATACCAATAAATAAAAATTAATAATTTTTTATTTTTATATGAATTGTATGTACTGTATATAAAAACTGTGATTACTCACTTATACTTATAAATAATAATATTATTTATGAATATTATTATTAAATATAGTAAATAAATATTTAATAGTGTATAAATTACCCACAAATTTAAATTAATTACATAAAAATTAGATGAATATTTATTAAAAAATGAATAACTATTAAAATAAAATATATAATAAATTTGAAAAAATTATTGAATCAAATAAAATTTTTAAATAATTAAAAATAAAAAATAATATTGAACAAATAAATGTAGATACACAAAATCACATACAAGTTGAAAGAAATTCATCTACATCTATACGTACATTTACACATATACATATTCATGCACAAATAGACACACACTACAACATCTCACCCCAACCCATTGTCTTATAAAGTCATAGAGTGACACTAACATTAAGTGGAATACCTAAAATAATAAACGTTGAAAATAAATGCTAGTGACTTAGCATTGATTTGGTTATTTCTTTTCCCTATAAAATAAAATAACCAGACAACAAACACAGAAACATTGAAAACCACTATATAATACATGAAAAAAAGACAAATTGAACATATATATATCAAAAAAAATATATGAGTTATTATAGAATCCTATGTGATAAATATAAGGAAAATTAACAAAAAAAACCAAGACATAAGAACCCATTTAACCCTGAAAATATCAAATCTAAAACTCTACCAATAATTCCCACTGTATCAAGATGCATCAATAAATAGTTATTATAGTTTTCCCATTCCTTCTTTGTAGTATATATTATATATGTAAACACACCAAATAGCTCGTGTAGGACTTCATTATAAAAAAAGTTGGCATTTCGAAAAGACTTTAAATCCTTCACCACTGTGGGAAGAATCAATTAAAAATTCCTATAAATTATTTGAAAAGTATCGAACAATATTATATAAAGTCAAATGAGAAAATAAATTTATGGAAATAAAAAAAAATTATATTTCCATAGGTATAGGTTTTGGAAATCCATTTTCATGATAAAAATCATACACATACACACACATCCATATACAAAAAATTTTTGACTAAAGATAAGTGTTATTATTAATAGTTGTACTTGATGATTACAATCCATCCAATCATGAATAGTGTAACTCCCCTACTATACTTTCTACCCTTGAACACAACATAAAAATTATTCCAAATTACATGTCAAAAACAATTTCATTAACATTAATCCTTTGAACAAAAAGTTATAAATTCTTGATCTTATCACACAACATGTTCCCTTAAATAGATAAAATATGATATCACCATGAAACATATCATATAAAATAGATAAATCAATGATGGACTACCTTGTATTCTATGAGATAGATAGATATAGGATAAGATTTCATATATGATGAAATGGTGGAATATCCACTTACCAATTTTTCTTGATTTCCAATGAACATAGATTCAAAAAAATATACATATGGTTCATTGTGAATTTTTTCCCACGACTAGAGAGGAATAGGATTTGATGACCCAAAATTAATATCAAGAAAAAGTATATTTTGGGATAGTGATAAAAATTAAAATACAAATAGGGACATTAATTAACCACCATACCATGGAAAAGCCATGGTACCTTTGTGATCCAACCGCCCATAGTCAACATTATTTTCACCTAGATGATGAAATACCCTACCCAATCCACGTATTTGATTTCCATGATTAAATATATGATTTAGAACAAATTTATTAGTGGAAGACTATGGGGAACCCAACTACACCATGACACAAAAAAGATAATGTTGTATCCCACCCTTACACTATAAGTGTGAAGAAATTGGTATAGGCATTTGAATTCCACCTCGAGACCCCTAGGTCATGTCTTATGTTTTCTAAACCATATCCTCCAAATAATAATCAACATTCTCCAAATAAAAATATTTTCCTCAAAAATATCAATAAACCATTCATATATCATCAAAATAATACAAAAAACAACTGAAAAATAAAGCGACAAAATAAATTTGAAAAAACAGAAAGTAATATAAAAATACCACAAATAGGGTGTTATATTCTACCATATTGGTCATTCCATCCCATTAATGTAAACACCCATAGATTTCATGGATGTGATCAAGCCATTTCCTTAGATTCACATTTTTACACTCCCAAGTCTCCTCCTAAATCTAACTATATTTTCACAAGACATACAATAAATATAATGATTTTCTCATTAAAAAGTGTATGTTTCCAATGAAAAATCCATAGTGTCAAATGGATAATTGTTGAATATGGTTAAATATAAATAGTGTTCCAATAAATTTCTTGGTCAGTTTAATTTTGGCACTTCATTAACTGAGATACATCAAACACAATTCTTGTATCACAACATTATCATAATTCTAAAACCATGATATTAAATCTTTATCAAAATGTGGTTTTCCAAAATCTATACAATTTTACATATCCCCAATCCTAACCAAATAATAATCCATAAAAAAACCAAATAACATTTATTTAGTAATTTTTTTATGGTTATTATTTTGGGAGAATAAATAATTTTTAGTTTTTTCTCACAATAGGTTTATCTCACAAATCCACCTAATATCATCCTATGAGGATTTATAAAATCTAAAATGATTTATTCTATATGGGATTATGTATAAATGATCATAATTAATATTTTGTGACAATTTATCTGACTCCTAAGAATATGGAAATAAATTGGAATCATTCAAATATTTATATAGCACGTATGGATATCCAATAGAGATATTCAACATATATTTATTTACATCACAGTAAAGGTAATCCAAAAACTATATATTAAAAAGATCTAAAATGATATCATAATAGATAGTTATTATGAAGAGGTAATCATTTCATCAAATTATATGTAAATTGATTACAAATTTTATGTGAAACATCCACTCTTGGTTTTCCTTGAATTTAGAATCATCACGAGGCCCCTGTTGAAAAAATAGGATTTCAATCAAGATAATCTATTAGTATCAAATGAATATTAAATATACCTTCCAGATCTATGGAGGGAATATTTAAGTAGTTATCATATGATATATGGTTTCTATCAATCAAATATACTAAGATGATATAAATATCAAAACTAAATAAACAATTACATTGACATGTGGTATTTATAGTTGTATATTCTCAAAGAAGGAAATGGCCATAGACACTAATATAGAGTGATAGTATTTTTAATTTTAAGATAAATAAAAATATTAGGTATAGATATCAGTCTTCATCCAATATCACTAAATTGTACATATTATTAATGAAACTATAATTCCATTGTATAATAATACAACAATGGTGGTTAAAAAGATGTTAATGATAACATCGGCATATGAAGAAAAAAATAAAGAAGTACCATCTCTTGAAGGATTTTCATCATAGGGGTGAGGTTTCCATGAACAATAATTATAGTGACTAAACCTTTTTTACATGAAAATTTCATCGTTTTAAAGATAAGTAACATAACATATAATTAAAAACATTCACCCAAAGGTATAGTTTCCCAAAAAATTAGGAACATACATAAATATTACATAATATAAAATAAAATTTTATTTAATTATTTCTTATTTATATTCTTATTCAACATCGTTATCATCATAATTCATGTCTTCATATGATGATATACATAAAAATAATAGTTGATCTAGAAGCCCCACAATTGGAAAAGTAAGAACATGAATAAATAAACATGAGTGATTATAATCATCATCATCAAATCACAATAAATAGATTATATTCATAATCATGTGATGAACAATTAGAAAAAGAAATGGAATTTTTCGATGCATAATAACGAAACATTATGTCTTAGCGATCAAAAAACCACACATAGTTTTGAAAAAATATATCATCATTATCACATATATTCAAATTTATCTCAAGATATTCATCAAATTACCAAATTTTTTGGAGCATAATATAATTTCGGAAGTGCTCGTCACGTAATAACTTTTACATGATCTATATAATTCTAGGCACAACTATGGCATCATAACATTTTCAATATTTTGTAGGAGACAATGAATGCATATCCTAAATTAAAAAAATACATGCAAATGCATGTTTTTCATTACATGAATCACACATTCATTTTTTTTTATTTTCCAATATTAAATTTCAATAATATGACTAGTTCCAATCTAGATTAAGGAAGAAACAATAAGAATAGAATTAATAGATTTGTCTTTTTAGAAAAAAATATTCATTCATAACAAAATTTTTATTTTTACTTCAAATAGTTTGGAATAAAATAAATCCTGAAAATAAAAAGATGGAAAAATAAATGATATTATTATAAAGTTTTAGAAACACAAATACTAAAATATGAGTGAATGAGGGAAATAACAGTAAAGGATTTGGGTTTAGAAATAACCCTTACATTATATATGGATTCTTTCTTCACTTTAATATCATGGATAAATAAGTTAAATATATTTATTAACAAATATAGAACCTTTTACTTGCCATAAAAAATTCACGTTTATTTGAAAAATAACAAAATTTCTATTTAACCATTTAAAGACATGTAGATTTCAAAATTTATTTCTCTTCCACTCTCTTGGTTAGGGTTCCTTTTAATTGGTTATTTCTGGGGGTGGGTGGGATTTTTATTTACTTCATATCTACTATTGCTTCCCCCTCTACTCCTTCTCCCAATATTTCTTTATCTTCATAATGGCCCATATTTCCTTAAAATCCCTTTTATTATAGATGTATCTATAAATAGTGGGATTTAATTACTTTAATTTTGTAGTATTTCTTTCTAAAAGGTGATCTTCTTAGGATGGTTTCTATTGATGAGGTGTTTTGGGTCCCTGTCTTCTAGAGCTTTGGTGTGTCCTATGTGATTTCTTCTCCTTGTCGATGCTTTATTCTCTATTACTCTGGTCATGCCATCTCCATCCATGTTTATCCCCAACTTTATCAGAGCAATAGTTTGTTATGATATATTCTAATGTGTGGTATGAAGCAACATTAGTTTCGCAGGAGGAGCTTCAAGTGATCTGATGTATGTGGTTATCATTTAGATATCGTCTGACTTTTACTGAATATGTTTGATGGATGAGATGTTGCCAATGATTGTCAGTTTTCTTGGGGAAGTTGATAGGGATATAGATATATTACCATGAATTTTAACATTTATAATGTTCATTTTAGAATTATGATTGAGATTTCATCCTTCTATTCTGGTTGATATGACGTTTGGGGGCTGAGGTTCTTTAATACTCAATGAGGATGTTTTTTCCAGTTTCATTATTTGTTATAGTTTTGATGGTTATTTGTTTTATACACTAGTGTTCTCAAGGGTATAATGTATTTCCTTAGGGTTTCAAATCATTATAGTCTTTGGTTTCTAGTTCTCTTATTATCTCCCTACTTGTGTTTTTATACTTTTATGATGGTGGATGTTTTTAGCAGTTCTGACATTTTTCGTGACGTGAGTTGTTTACATGGTATGTGAATTAGATATTTTGAATGGATATGAGTTATGGTTATGAGATTATTGGGGATGATGATGATGATGTTGGAGAGCTTTTGGTGATAGAAATATCATGTGATAATTTCATTCAGGCGATGCAGCCGCGATTGCCATGTGGTTTGTTCAGACAATTGCAAACCTCATGTTGCAATTTTATTCAGCAGTTTGAGTGTTAAATTTTTTACTGGATTTTGAATTCTGAACATGTGAGTCTCTTTTAGGGGAATTTTTTTTTATATTAGGTGTCTTTTTGGTTATCACATAATCTCAATGTGAATTTTATAAAATGTAAAAATATATTTTTGAACGTAAAATTCTATAATGAACAACATTTTATGAAAATAATATTGTTAAAATGAGAAATTATAATTTAAATGTTAATCATTATTTACTAAGGAAATACATATTTTAATATTTTAACTGAATTTAAAAATAATTTTAAACTAAATTAAGGTCTCATAAAATTATCATAATATGATAACAAAACAAAATATTAATTTATGATAACTATTTAATAAAATGAATTTTATTTTAAATAATGTAATTATTCATATTATTCCAATTAAATATTTAGGAATTAAAAAAACCAACAATTATTCAACAATTTATGAAAATTTTATTTACTAATACTATGATATAATTATAGCATAAATTCATTTATAGGATTCCCATATTTTATTTATAATTTCTTGGGAGAGGTTTCAATCCATTTGTTTGGTTTACTATTCATAAGGGTCATATTGATATTCTGATATCCAACTTAAAATTTATCATTATATGATCCTCAACATATTGGTATACTTAATATTTTATTAATTTTTCATTGATAATTTTTTTACTATGTTCCAAATGTGATTTTATTTGGTTTATACTATATGAAAAATTATATGAATGGAATATCCATTAATAGAATTTTGGGTAATTACATTCTACCTCCCTTATGATTTTTCTTAGTGGAACATTTTTTTAGATTCCATGGTGATTAAAATGGGGGAACAAGTCATTCTTCATTACCTGTGGATTCCATGTTTCCTTTTTAAACTTCTAGTTTAACCTTTGTAGTTTAACCATTTCTATAGTCTTGATGCGTAAAGCATTATCTCTATGGTCTATGACCCTTACTAGCTACTACCCATAAGGGAGATAATTTCCCAACAATACCACATATATATTTATAATAAGTGAGATATTTGGTATGTACAATCATTAGAGGTATAAATGGAATACATCGCGTAGTTGAGATATTGTTGGTGTATGTTCTACTGAAATGGTTATATCTCCAACTCAATCAAGAAAATCAAAATGACTGATGGTTGGGAATAAAATTTCATTTAACCCCAAATCTCATGATCCTTATATTTGGATATATGTGTTAATACCATTTCTTTATCCAAAAATCATGTTTTCATCATTGATTATCAACATAACTCCTCTATTATTGTTTGGAAGCCTTGGTGTGTTGCTGAATGGTTTTATCTATTTCTCCCAATTCATTTTCCATTTTAAGTCATATCATCTTATATTAACCTACTTCATTTCAACACTCTTGTGTTATACATCGTTTACCATAAAGGGAATGATATGTAACTATTGTGATGCTCGAGTGGGAACTGTTGTTGTAAAAGAACTCAATCAGTGGATGATGATTATCCCATATTCTATTGAATTACAAAGAATTTTATCTTATCTTGTCTTCCAATGTTTAAATATCCATTTTAGATTGGAAATTAGTTTGAGTATGATAAGCCATAAAAATGTTTGACTACGATTTTAGATCATGTTATATATTTTTCTAAAACATTTATTTGAGTATAAGATCTTGATGTGATAATATTGATAGTGTAACCACATGTGGCATTACAACTTATTTGATGTATATTGTCAAACGTTGATCTAGTGATATTCTCTCTATAATATCTATAACGTGAGATGAAATTCTATTATGATCCACTAAAACACATATAGCATTATTTCCTCTACATGTCTTCAGAAGTCCATTGACAACGTCCACGATGATTTTCCCATTTCCATGTTAGTATGGGTAGTTGTTGAATCAGACCCTTATAATTTTTTCATTCATCATTCACTATTTGACATACTATGAACATTGATTTTTATCCAGTGATCTCTTTATTCATATTTTCTAACCAGTACTTCCTTTGGAAATCTTAGTATGTCTATATGATCCCTAGGAGAATAAAGGAGGCTGATCTATGTATGTAATTAATAAGCTTTTTATTTATCTCTAGATCATATGGTACACATATTATAGACCAAAATCCTACAAATACTTAATCATAAATTTTAATCTATCATGATGTACACATTCTCATAGATTCCATGTTTTATTGAATTTCCAAATCATTTCATAGAGGATCCATTGTTTTCTCTATGAGGGATGGTGGAAAAATAATTTTAGAAAGGATTCTTGATTTTCCTTCTTTAATGATTCCCGTTTCCATACTTTTCTTATTGAAGAAGATTGGATTCTTCTCAATTATCTAAATTAATAATGTTTCAAAGTCCTTTTTTCATAGAGCATACCACACTATTTTTTTATTATGATAGTAGTGGATTAAGAAGTTTTAATTCAGGTGGAACTCTGACCATATTCATTGGTGTATAATAAAGTCATTCTATTTGAAAATATATTTTACACTCTTTTCATATCTATATATCAAAATATTCTACCCATTTATATTATTATGGAATTTTTTCAATATAAAAATCACATCTTCCAACTCTATATCATGTATAAGATTGTTTTTCTCATGAATTTTCAACTTCATAGTGGAATTGACTATGATTTATCATTTTTTCATCAGTAAATAGCCCAAAAAATTCTTCAAATAATCAATTTATACCAGATATAGTTCTAATATAGTTGGTTTGGATCCAAAAAATATACTGAGAAGCCCTTGTTTAACAATATGAAGAAATCATCACAACCCCTTATCTAGAAAAATTTACTCCCATATGAGTCAATATGATTATTGTGTTAGATAATCATGATTTGTTCTTCACAAATAATTGGTAAAACACAACTAGACCATGTTTTATAAGGATATACAGTACATACATTTTCCATGGCCTCTTTTCCATTACCTTTGACATTGAAATATCAATAGATATTACATTCCATGTGATATTATACCCCATGAATGATACATCCTCCATCCAAAACTCATATCTATAGAAATTGAAAAAATGAGTCTCCTTAATATTGGATTTTTCACAGTATTTAAATTCTATTGATATTCGTCCTTGTTCATGGATTATATTATAATATCATAAATAAATGCTATTTAAATTTATTCACTACCAAAAATTTGTGAGGGTATTCTCTAAAGTTTCTATTCATTAAGTCCATGTATATTTCTAGAGCATTGCTAAGTCTGAAGGGAGTCAATAAAAACTCATAATTCTCATAACTCATTTGAAAGGAAATCATGAGAATATCTTCCTTACACTCCTTCAATTAGTGATATCCCAAATGATTCATCACCAAAGAGAAATATATGAACAAATGTATTTTATTGAAAAATTTATATATCCTTGGAAATTGTTACTTGTTCTCTCTTGTGATATTTATCAAATAAAAATAATTGAGGTTATCGCACATTGATCCATCCTAATTATTGATGAAGAGGACTAGTGAACCCCATGGTGAATAATTATGTGAATAAAACCATTGTCCATATTCTCTTTTAACTACTTCCTCATTTACACTGACATATTGGTTTCCATTTGTATTGGTATATTTGATATAGGTATAGAAAAATGAATAAATTCAATTGAGAACTCTACATCTCTGTCATGATGAAAAAAATTAATTTATCTAGGGAACACTTAATTGTAGTTTGTTACAATAATATTTTATTTGTGCATGATTTTCCATTTTTTATCAATCATTTGACAAATATATGATTTCTCATAAGGAAATAATATCCATACTTAATATGATGGATATAAAGAAGATTTATCCTCCTCCTAATGCTTGTACCAAATTGGAGGATGCCTTATGATGTGAACAATGATACCCCTTTCTTGATTGTTGATGTTGGCTTTGTTTAATGATAGCCAATCCACTCTCAATTTAACATCAAAGTCCACCAATGGATGTATTGAAATTTTTTTTGGGTATTTTTAGTCCATAAAAAATAACATGGGAGGAGTTATATACTTTTTATGCTACAATTCCCCAATTTTTTATTCTCATAAATAACATAATATCAATTATTTGAGGTGATGTTTGAATAGTTATACAAAACGTTCAATATATAAAATAATTCATAGAACCAAAAAAAAATATTTCATTTATTGTTATTGAATGAAAACCCAACATAGATTTCACTGCATCATGGTTGGGATCCACCACTATATGAGGGACAAAATAAGACATCCCTTTTTGTTTTTCTTGTCTGCCTACTAACACAAATTAAGCTAGAGAATTTAGATTTCATTAAACTGGTTATTATAGTGACCATTCTATCTATAGTTGAATCATTGAAAAATGGGAGGGGATCAATTTTCTTCAACTAAATTATCTATATTACTCATGTATTTTTGATATTCAGGAGCGTGGTGGACTTCACTCCCATAGTTATAACATTTCCCCGTCCCTTTGATCCAGTTCCCATTATTCGTATTTCCACTTTTTTTACCTATGGGTGGTTGATATTTCATTCCAGCATTATAATTAGGCCCCCAATTAAGAAATTCATTCATTCATTTCATTTCACAATAGAAATGGAACCATTCTCCAAACACTATATCAATATAGATAGAAAATATAACATCATATTCATGACTACCTATGTCTCCAATTTATTTATACTTTTGAAAGTGTGTTTTTAAACTACTAATGAATCTATATTTTTCTTCTATCATAGTTACAACAACCCAATGTATACCTTGAGGGAATTGTGAAATTGTCTTTGAAAATAATGAAATATTCACATTGTCTTTGATTTAGAAATATGCATTTTATCCCCATCATTTGAAGAATAATATGAGGGAAACATTTGATCAGAAACATTATCATAATCTCTTCCCACTCAATCTATTAAAATTCATCATTCAACTTATTGTTCTTAATCAATGTCCAACATTATAAAAATATCTACCTAAATGATAAATTGATAGTCACCTTATCCATCTTATAAAAGTGATCTACTGAGGAGATGTTATCTATTGGGTTGACCCACAATTCAATGATAATTGGATTAGAAGATCTGCTATATGTCAGTGGTTATTTCCACATAATGACTCGACAGCTAGTTTCTCCCTCTTAGGTAAAGGTGTATATTCCAAATTATTCATTTAATCATTCATATCGGAATCCAATGCATTTTGGATGTCCTTGGGGAACTATATAATTCTGGGAACACCTGTTACATCATAAAATTTAAATGCAGTATATAATTTTGGGTGCACCGATCACATTATTACATTTTCATTATCATGGATGACACATAGGTTATGTATAAATCATGAACATAACTCATAAAGAGGAATCAGTTTCATTACTAAAATTATAAATTCATAGACTTTTGATTTAAAAAGATAATATGGGAATACTGTACATGGTATCAGTCCAGATTTAAGAATAAACAATCTCAACAGAAGTAAAAGATGTGTTTTTTAAGAGGGATCTTATGAAAAAAACATTTCATTATTCATTAATTTTTTTTAATATATATACAAGAATAAAATTTTGAAGGAAAATATATATAATACATTAAAAAAATAAAACATCAACTATATTGAAAATGGATTTAAATAGGGAAATATCCAAAGAAAGGGAGTTGGGTTTGACATTTCCTTTTATGATATGTCTGAATGATTTCTTCAATTTAATATATTAGATAATCAATTAGAATTAATTAATTATTAAATCAATATACTTCCATACATGAATATTATTCATTATATTTTTGTTAAGATAATTTATGGTAATTTCAATGAGGTATAGAGTTTAATTTAATCATTTAGGGGTGTTCATTTTCTTCAATTTCATTATTTGTTATCTTGTATATGAGTATGAATGATTCTGTAAAATATGGAAAATATTCAAAAATTGAAATTATATTTTTTTAATGAACATAAAATATTAAAATTATCTTGTAAACCATTTTGTTAAATGGCATGAGCATGAATCAATAGAGAAGACATTAATAATAATTATAAAGATTAATTTGGCAGTTTTTTATCACATCAAAATAATTTTGATTTTTTACAAAATATTATGAATATAAGTTAGTTTTGGAACAAAAATTTTTTATAAAATATATTTTAAAATCATTTTCAACCATTATAATGTTTTTAAGGTAATTAATGAATGAGTTAATGTGAAATGAATGTTTTCGTCTTGAAGGTTATAAAACTACAACTTATTAATGATGTTAACATATTTTGAATATGTGAGAGGGGATAATAATATTGATGATGGATATTTCAATTTGAATAAAATAAATATAGAAAAAATATTTTACAGGGGTTTTCATTCCATTTGGATGAGTGGAGGTGAGGATAGAATAATAAAAGAATTGACCTTGAAAAGAAATCCAATGAAGATAATGACAAATTTACCTAATAAATTTCTCATCCTTAAGATCCACATTAGGGAAATGTTATTATACTTTTATAGAGACGATTGGTTCCTAGAAGTGGGTTAGGGTCTTGGAAAGATTATTGGGTAGAATATAGATAAGGATCAAATCTTTTAATGGGTGAGGAGATCTGGTGGTGGGGGATGATATTAATAGTTCAGGGGTGGGGTGTTTTCTAATTATATTATTCAATCATATATAATTTTGGCCTAGTACTAGAATAGTTTTGAATCACATGACTAAATAATCTGAAATTAGATTAATTTTTCTATATTATGGTCTTACATCATCCTAATATCAAAAATGACTAAAAAATTCATGTATATAGCATTTATCGAATGTTTTCATATTTACCTATTAAACAAAAATTCTGGTATTTTAGAAAAATACCCAAAATAAACATTCAATTTTTTGGGGTGTATAAATAAATAATTAACTCAGTATTATGAGAATAATTTTATAAAAATCAAAAATTTAATTTTTCATTAAAATAATGATTTTATCCAATAATAGAAATTTTAAAATTATAACCGATTCTATAGAATTTTAAAAAATTTACTAAGATCTCATAAAATTATAATAACATCATAAAATAATAAAATATTAATCATGTAATACATTTTACAAAAATAATTCTTTTAAATTATTAAATTATTAATATAATTGTAAAAAAATATTTATTACTTACAAAAATGACAACACTTAATTAATAATTTTTAAAATTTTTATTTATTTACACCATGATATAATTGTTTAATACATTTATATTCTAGATTTCTAAATTTTATTTACACATTAATGGGGGAGGGTATAAATAATTTGGCTGGATTACTATTCATAAAGTTTATATTAATATTCATAAGATCATGTAAATTTCTTATAATTATAGGATCCTTAACTTCTATAAATACCTCTTATTTCATTATGTTATCATATATAATTTTTATAAGTTGCAGTATTTTTATGGATGTCAACATGGAGGACCCTTTAATAAATCCTTGTCATAAAAAATATAATTATCATTTTTGGCCAAGAAGACTAAAATTAATATGATTTTGGATCTATTATAAGAGGGATTCTATATGATTTAGAATCCTAGGACCAACTATTTGTACTCTGATTATATTTATATTTTATTATTTAAATGTTAAAAATATATATTATTTCTTATTGTAAATTTTACTTCATGAATTTAACATAATAATTTCCAATAATAACTGGAACATTTATTAAGTCCTAGAAGTTTCCTACAATAATGATAACCTTGAAATAATATGAAGATATTAAAAAATATAGTTCTATTGTAATATTATTTTTATGATGGGACACATAGAATGTGAATATTAGGTCAAAGTACTCATAATATGACAAGTCTCCTTCATATGAAGTTTGAATATTGGAATCTCCATGATGGGATGTTTTGAAGACTCAAAAAATTTGAATAAATTCTCCATGTTTAAGTATTGTTGGATATTACCATCTATGAATGTGTGTTATGGTCTATATGATTTAATGATATTTTTAATTGATAATAAAACTCATTAAATCAGATATAATTCATAATCAATGATGAAATATTTAATGTAAATTACTGATTCATTGAGTGTACCACACATGATGTTTGATTGATGATTTACTCATTAGAATATTTTTTTACATCCATTTTTAATGAATTTGATATCTCTAAACATTGATTGGCATAGAACTATCACATAATATACTATGGCCATGGTTTAAAGAATATTTTATATTTGATAGATAGAGATATATATCAAGAAAATAGGGATGCAACATAAATGTGAATCCGTATTGTTAATATAATTTGTCGAAGGGTATATATTACATAGCAATAATTCGTATATGGTTTTCATCATTATGATATTATGATCTCTCCCATGGATTCCCAAACTGGTTTCAAAATAGTAATCTTAGATGTTGGAAAATATTACCTAATTCTAACAAAGAAAATATTCATGAGGGTCACACAATATTTGTATCCATGGATCATAATTAAATATTTTCCTAATTTATTTTATGTTTTAAATTATGATCTCAAAACTGATTAATAATTTAATTCATCATCATTATCAATAATAATTAAAAGTTAGTGAAAATTTATTTAATAAATAATTGATAATATATTTTATTATGTGAATATTTACTAAATACTCATTCATTGGATTTTGAATTAATTATTTTTTTAAGAATTAAATATTTAATTGAACTATTATTTTGGTATTAAATAAATATTATGAAATTGTTGTGGCCCAATATTGCGTCCTATGATGATGGTTTATTTTTAATCTCATAAAAAATATTTACTGTTGTGCAATTTGGATCATAGAATCATAAATAATAAAAATCACAATTCATGGATATGGGATTAATAATGATTAATATATTATTTAATGGGAATTACATAATTAAACAAAATGATAATTTAAATCCTACTTCTATATATAGATGTTTATGTCTTTTATGTATTTATAATAAAGATAAGTGGTTTGTTGAAAAAATAATAATTCTCTCCATTCTTCCCCCTCTCTTTCACTCATGAACGAGAAGTTCAAGATAAATTCATTCAAGTTAAATAAAAACTAAATGTATTCAAAATAATAATGAAATAAAAAAGATTCACCATTCTAGAAACCAAAAATAAATTTTCATTGTTTTAAATATAAAAAAATCATGTATGGATCACTACTAGGGGGATTATATAGTTGGATGCATACTATGCAATGTAGGTAATCAGGGAAAAATTTTTAGGATAATTAATAACATATCAATAGTTAATTTTATAAATATGAATTAAAAATATAATATAATAACAAAAAATGTTTTTATAAATTTATATTGATTGGTCTGATCTTTTATATTATGTAAAATTCCATGTCAAAATCATTTGGTTTAATCACCCACCAAATGTGCTTCCACCTCACAAAAAAATTTATTGATATGGGTTGGGAAAAATCCCTCAAGGTATCATTGAATCATTTTTGAGGTGATTGTGTTTGTTAAGAAAGTGAACATATGTATTGTGACTGTTGAAAATACAAACCATGACATACAAATGTGTTGAAAAAGGGAATTTAATGATGTAATTTCATGTTCAATAGATGTGGTTAATGATCAATGTCTGATTCAAGAAACATTGACAAAGGAATGGATGAATTGGAGGCGGTACAAAAAGAACAGATACAAGTGACTTGCGCACCATGAAAGAGACTTGTGCACCGATGTCTTGGAAGCTTTAGAACTTACGCGCCTATGGTTTTTCAAGATTATAAGATCAAAATATGGAAAAGGAAATAGGTTTGTGCATTTTTGGAATTGGGAAGCGAAAGTGACTTGCAGGGGAAGAGACCTGCACGCCGAGACATGCTGCCGAAGGGAGACTTGCGTACCGTCACGCAGGGTGGTCAAATTGCCTATAAATACTCGAGAACCCCTCCTCATTCTTCACTGGATTTCAACAATTTGAAGATTCAGAGATCCCATCACGCATGTGTGGTGGTCGCGCAAGTGGTGGTGTGTTGCGCAAGTGGGACTTCCACGCCAGTGTTAGAAGATGCGCGCCAAGTGTTAGTTGAACGCCTGAGGTGGTTTAGGTGAGGAAGGAAATGATTCATGCAGGTTTGGGGTTGCAGAAGCTTGTGTCTCCCAAGGGGTTGAGGAAGACTTGCTCGACAGTAGTGACTTGCATGCTGATACATGCACGCCGGCTTAGACTTGCGCGCCAAGTAAGGTTGATTTTCCGGTAGTGTTTTTGGGCTGTGTGGAAGCTGGAAGTTTGCTCGATACCTTCAGTGAAAAGAGAGATTTATCTACGGCTGAAAGTTGGACTTTAACAGAGAATATACATACAGAGGAAGATTCATTCTTTCATGCAAATGAAAATACCTACATGTCTATAAACAGTGAGTGGATCTTTTCCAGATCAGCGAGTGAAGGAAGAGGAAGAAGGTGATCCTCTACACCGATAGTGATCCAGAGAGAGAGAGAAACATGGAGTGACCCTTGGGAAAGAAGTTATCTGACCCTAATCATTCTAAAGGAAGTGATCTTGTGACATAGTGATTGTGACCGAACCTTGTAATCCACAGCTAGTTAATTTTAGTGGAATTTTGTACGACCGACGACTTGTCGGCGTATGCTCCTTGGACGTAGCCCTTAGTGGTGAACCAAGTAAAATTGTTGTGTCCTATTCTTTCTTTACATTATGTTTATATTGTGCAATAATAAAGTGAGAGAACAATGTTTTTCTTAACATGGAAATATGATCAAAACAGGTTTTATTTTTAAATTAGTCATACCCTGATTCACCCCCCCTATCAGGGTATTCAGCCCTTTAGACCTAACAATATGTTACTATAACTCTAAAGTAATAGGAAACAGCATTCCATGTATAGATCCAAAAAATTTAAAATAACCAATAAATTATTTATATAAAATCCATTCTATCCATTTTCCTTCTTATATATATGCAGTCATATTTTCCAAGAAAGAAGAAATCCATATGATAGTAGAATCCATTACCTCATAGATTTTTCTAAATTGAATATATTTAGTATAATATTGATATATGTACCATCACATAGTCAAATAAAAATCTTTGATGTATTTTTATAGATGTTGATCTGTAAAACATATGATCCTTCAGCAAAGTCATTCATGGAGAGTAATTTATGTAAAACTGTATTAATGTATTGAAAGACTAATTTTTTATCCAATATTCAATATTTCATTAACATTAACTATTATGAATGTGACTACACTCCCACTAAACCATTTATTTATTAATGGGTAAAAAATTTCTCTATGAAAGTAAATTCTACTATTTTCTAATCAAAACCAATGTTCTTTTATCTTGATGATTTATTCAGGCCATAAATTATTTATTTAAATTCGAAAACATTGTTAGAAATAATTATTGTCAAGTGACCTTTATTTTGTTTCAAATAGAAATACACATCAATGTTCCTATTAAGGAATGCTATTTTGAAATCAATTTTCCAAATCACCTAGTCATGGATGACTGCAATGCCAGGTTTAATTATTATTATTTTCATCATTGAAATTATTGATATGGATTCATTATAGTAAATAACCTGATGAATATTATACCCTTTAACAAACATTCCTAAATTATGGATACTTACATGTCCATACATTTTAACTTTATACTCAAATAACCATTTATAACCAATGGAATTTACATACACTAAAGAAAATTCTACAATAAAATCATTGTTTTTGGTGCATAGAATCCATTTCATAACTCGAGATTTATCCTGAATGGGAAAAATGTGGTAGATACTAATTCATTTTATGTATGTGGTTAATTATTATCAACTAATATCAAGTTTGAATCCACATTTACAAAAAAACCATTCCATTTTTTTCTAAACCCACATATTCACCTACATAATACTAGTGTCTCTATAACATTTTCTTCCATGTGGCGCTGAAAAATTTGGACATATTTCAACTCTAATGAATATTAGTCCAAAATTCCTCAATATATATCTCACTCCAACCATATATTTTTGTCATATTATCCTTATCATATAATGTGTAATTCTTACCAAACTATAATTGTTTTAATAGATTTTATATATAATATAGACATTTTCTTGGATTTATCGGATAATGAAAACTAATTTGAATTTTGGTGAATGTTTCTTACATTAATTATCCTTGTAAAATTTTTTACATCACCACACATGTATGTAAGACAATAAGGGATTCACATTATTCCAAAAAATTTGTAAAATTCTACCTTTAACATTAATTGGATATGATTTAATATGAATTTTTTATGTGCAATGAATATGCCAAAAATTATAATTGAATACTCATATGAGCCATTATTGGTCTCATTGTGTATAAAAATTAATTTTTTATCCAATATCATACATCATTTTAAGGAGGATTTTAAGGGTAATTTATTGAGGATATGATCTCAAACCTGAACAAATAATCAATGAGGTATTAATTATGATATTATATCCTACAGTATATGTGGTGGTTCTTAGGATTCATTTTAAGATGTTTTTCAACATTTTCCATATATTCCTGTAATGTTTCAATGGAATTTGAATTATAACTCATTTAGTTGACATATCTATATCTACATAGGTCAACTATAAAGGTAATTAAGCTGAGTACATACCCATTTCATTTGTAAAAATGGTCTATAATCTTCATCAATATCTAATTAATGATTATATCTCACCATTAAACATTTCCCCCTAAAGGGTTTTATATTTAATTCCCTTCTAAACATAAATGACATCAATCAAGTGGATTATGTTTAAAAGAACTTAAATATCCACATTCATTTAATACATAAAATATATTTTTTAACATGACCTTTCCAATGATTCCATCATTGGATGTGGTTTGAGTCATGTGAAGAATTTTTATTATTTATTTCGATTACATGTTTCTTGTAATCCCACAAATAAAATTTTAATTTAAATGTGTCATTCTATTAAAAATGATTTATTTATAATAGAAGAAATATTTAATCCCTAACATGAAAACCAATCAGTCCAAAAAAACATTTGGATATAGGTAAAAAAATTTGTAATAGAAGGAACATAATAGAACTCATTCAAAACGAACATCATTAATTTTGGCATCATGAGGAGGTAATATCTAATATTTATAAACACATGGTCAGATACATTGGATTCACATAGATCTTCTTCCCCTCAGACAATATTTCTAAATAAATTTAGATCATATATTTTAATAAAACTTTTAGAACAATCAGTTTTATCAAATTTATAATTAATTGAAAAAAAATTCTCATCATAATGAATGAACAGGAAGACTCAAATTTCTTATTTGGAAGGGTGAAAATTTTAATATAGTGTTATTTTTCCAAACATCTTACGAAACTGCATCTTTTTCACGATCTTCACATTTATCATTCTACGCATGCATGTTCATTTAGAAGATTCATTTTCCCTATTGTCTCTCGTAATGTTTTTGTCTCTCTATGTATGGATGTCATTACATGATTTATCTTCATATACATATGGATATCATGTTCAATAACATTTTTAAAGACTTCTCAATGAAGGTAATTTTAAATATACATCAATCATGTACATAATCAAATGGAGTTGTATATGAATGTGATTAGTGAGTAGTTATTCAATTAGTTTAAACCCTAGAAAATTTTTTAACACAATATACTAAATAAAAATGACTATGTGAGGCTGAAATATTGTACACTCTCTACGAGTGCTTTTAAAAATTGACTTCTCTATCTGAAAAAGTTTATATAATTATCACACATATGAAAGAACATGAGGACTCGTAATCATCTGATAAGAATATATGTCTTCAAGAGACATTATGATATTAATAGAAAAAGATGGTAACATGAAAAATAAACATCAACCTAATAATTAAAATTCTTCCATTTACAATGAACTCATAATTAGTTACCACATTTGTAGGAGGATCAGGTATTATGGATTCGATAACATGATTCTATCATTCATGGTAAAACAGAACCCAAAGGTGTCTAGACCACTCATAATAGTAACAACTATTGATGAGATGGAAACACTCGAACAAATATCATATTGATAAATTTGATTATGAACATTAAATTATTATAAAATATAAGAATGGTTATTATTAGTTGATTTTTGGATTATAAATTACATGAGAAAAAATATTCTTTACTAAATCTCCCACTATTTTATCATGTCTCAATATACTTAGCTATTGAATGTATAATATATAGTTTCATTATTATTATATTAGTCAAAGGAATCAATATTTATTTCAATAAAATCCATATAAGGATTTTGAAAATTTTTAAAATGTTTTTTCGTAGGATATCATTCCATCTACATGATTGTTTGTCTTTCATTTGTGGATAGGATTCCCTAATCCAAAAAACATGCCTCAAATTTTATCAATTCATTTATCTTTGATTATATAATAGTAAAAGGCCATTAAATCCAACAAATATTTATTTAAATTGACCTAGTAACTATGTTGTGGCATGTTTATAATAATTTTTCCTATGACAGAGCCTAAATACAAACGCAAACAATTGGTTAGTCTTAATTGAGAAACTGGAAGGCTTAATGAATAATCATTTATTAGAAATGGTTTTGTTTTAATATTGTAAAAAATTATCACTTACCTATATATTTTATATTACAAATATTTAAATTTAGTGATTAATATCATTTTGACTAAATATTCATTCATAATCAATTTATTTATATTCCAACTTTTGACATCAATTTAATTGATTATGTTGAGATTTTCATGCATCAATAAAATAATTACATAATAAGATTATAAAAAAATAAATAAACAACTAAATATACCAATAAGGAGATTATATAATTATATATTCATTGTGAATATAATAAATAAATCCTTTAACTCTTAAAAAACTCTTTCTATTTTTATTGGTATGTGTTGCCTCTTTTCTCATGTCAACCACTACAGAACATTAGTTAACATAATAATTTATCTATCTAGAACAATGTCTATAGTCTTTTGATTCTTCATATATTATATATACATTTAAAAAAATTATGGTGACGGAAACTAAATTATTGTATTAGGTGATAAATTAAAATAACCCTAGAAAAATAGTGCCAACAGAATAATGGTGGTTGGGATGTCTCAAAATCCATCATATTTAAATTAATACATAATTATTATAACACCATGAAATAAATTAAATAAAATATAACCAATGTATAAATAGGAATTATTCATTATCATGAACATTAATCCATGTGTAATTGATTCAAAAATGTAATGTCTGTCACATTGGAATTTCAGTGAGGATTCTCAGAGTAGAGAATAGTCCCACTCATGCATCACTGCCTCCTGGTTCTGATGGTGTAACCCATGGCTATGTCATTGCCACTCACCTAACCCTCAACCAGGAATGGGGGAGGTAGTCTCTCCAATGATCAAGAACCCTCCCAATCACTCCTTCCCCCCCCCCTTCATTGTCCTTACCTTCTTACCCATATATCCCAAAATCGATTTCTTCTATAATGGCGCCTCTTAGGTTTAATGTGGTTATTTGGTTTCGATATCTTTGCTAGAGTGCAAGAGGGATTTATCATTTTTGGATCCCTCCTTAGTTACATGGTTTTGGAAAAGTTGGCCCTCCGTCGATGACTTCAACAGGTATGTTTTCCCAACATCGAAGATTCAAGAGCGGGTGATTTTAGGGTTTCTATACTCGCTCCAATTTTAGAATCTATTTTCGAATGATGAGGAATTGATTTACCCATGGGATAATGATCTGAGTTCTATGGATTGTTTCTGATTTTGTATATTCATTGGTCATTCTATTTCTATCTGAAGAGCAACTTCCTAACCATGGAGTTATTGGTTACTCTACTTGATCTTCAATTAACTTTACATAACCCAATGATTCTCTGATAAATTATTAATATGGTTGGTTATTTTATTTTCTCAGAAGCTCATACCCTTGAGATTTATCTTCCATTTAGTCTCAGGATTTGTGAGGAAGTGGATGTGTCAAATGAACCTTTAAATTACATTTTTATGGAGTTTGAGGGAGAGCTTCAGTGGAACTAATAGGCTTTATCCGATTCATGGGTGTTATTCATATCCAGTGTTAGTTGTTTGGGTCATGAGGCTAACCGATTCTGCTGAGGTGTCATACAGCTCTCTTGTGGTGTCTTTACTATGAATGAGGGGGAACATTTGGACACCGTAGATACTGGATTGTGTCCAGATATTCAAAAATAAATGCATCCAAAGCTCCCATAACACACGGTTTCTGATGTGTTTGATAGATTAAAAAACTGATCATGGTGTTAAGATTTCTCTACGGTGATATGTCTAAAAGGTAGTTCCCTATTCCTAAATTTTTGAGAAGGTGAAATTGGGTAGTAGTGGTTCCCACATTCAGCCTGTTGAGAATAAGAGGTGTGTTCAGGGAGTCCGAAGTATGGAGAATTCTAGAGCAATCAGAGAGGATGATCCACCTCTTACTATAGATTACGTTAATCTGATAGGTAGCTCATCCAATAATCCATTTGTTGTTCTGAGAGAAAGAGGGTGTCAGGATTTTGTGAATGGGAATGGTGTGAAGGATTCATAAGAGGGGATACTTCTATTCCTCAACGTTTCTTATGAGGATATATGTACTGCTTCGGACTCCCCTGCTAATTCCAAGGATGTGAGCATGGTGGGGGAATAGCTTCGATCCTTATTCATGAAGGGGAAGGACTACATAATATATTCAGAGGGATTTAATAAACATTCTAAAATGCCATGAAGAATAAAATATTATTCTAATTTAACTAATCCCCCTATTACTAGATCTTTTATTAAAGGCCAACTACCTCCAAATGCTTCCAAAATTGACGACCACAACCCCTCTACAAAGTATAAATGCTCTGAAATTTATTCTGAGGTAGAGATCCATAGGGAATTTTAATATTAAGCATGTGAATCTCCTGTTATATATATTGAAAATGATGAAAATGTGGTTACTTTTTTTTTGATATCTCATTATGTTTCATAGAAATGAGTGTGTGTGATAAATGGGAAACTTTTTTCAATTCCAATGAAGAATTTTTAGATAAAGAACTAGTGGAAAATACTATACAAGAAGAGTTTGATATGATGTATGGGATGCGTATTCTGATATATCCTAACAAAGAGCTGGGCTCTAGGATCCAAAAAAAACTTGGAATTTTGGAACTAGGATTAAATGATTTGAAAATTGTTTTGTAATAGCTCATACATACATGGGACATGAATTTTTACAACTTTTAAGACCTCTTTAAAGATGACCATGTTGCAATGGTCACTAATCACTAATGGATTCTCCAAATGGGTATAGTTTCTAAAAGGTATACACTAAAATTAAAATATTAGTTTATTTGTTATGGTGTCTGATTATTATGTTTTGGTTCATTTTTTGATGGAGTTATGGTCAGGTTTACCACATTTCCTTAAATTTAATTCTTAATAAAAAAATAATTAATATGGCTATTGTTGATTACCATTTATTTATATTCATTTTTTAATATTAAAATATTTTTCACAATAAATATTATATTAGTATAATTCCATTCATCTAAAAAAACATCCAAAATCTCTTGGAGTTACCCATAATTAATGAAATTAATGAATAATAATATATGTAACTGAAATTCATAAATTAAAACAATAAATAGTTGACCATTAAAGAATTAATTAAAAACATTTTTACAATTTCAAACAGAACATGGTTCAATCAGTGTAACATAGTTTTAATTGTGAATTTTTTCATTTAATGAATTTTAATTCTATCATTTATAATGAGATTAATTTTTTTAACTATTAGCTACATGCCATGTACATCAGTTTCTGTGTACCTTGGATACATGTGATTGGATTCTATAGGTATGTCATCAATACTACAATGCCTACACTAACTAGGTACATGATTTGTGTTCCGTATTCCATGTACATGAGATACATATTTAGGTCTTGAATATTTATGTCATCATTTTTAAAAGAATATAATAACAGTGTACATGTGTTGTGTTCCAAATATTATATATCCTTGAAAAATATAGAAGGACTCATCATGTTCATCAGATGTGGGACGACATTATGTGTACACTCTATATACAGAACATGTATCTCAGTTGGCATGCTTCCACTTGTCTAGATGAATAGACAAATTTTTACATCGAATGCTAGAAATAATGAATGTTACATAATATACACCATCTTCATGAAATTGATATTATTATTTATCTATATTTTAGTATCAAGGGGTTCTTGACTATGTATATGACCACAGAGCATGTGAAAATTTCTCCATTAAAAATGTAGACTACATAGTTTTTATGAATTCTAAAAGTCATATATTCTGAAATTTTGATTGATAGGTTAGGCTGGTACACACATAATAAGAAATAGATTAATATATTATATTTATTTCATGTTGATTTTTTCATCTCGTTACATGGCTCGATTTAGTGAACTTAGGTAGAAAATGTGTACTGTGAAAAAATGATATATAATCTACTTCTATCTGGATAGATTCATTGTGAATTCATGATAGAATAATATTTATTCATTATCAATTCTCAGCCCTTTTAAAATTTTACGCTGAAATATGATGATTAATATTTCAAATACATGTTAAATAAAATTAGATAAATGATAGAATATTTTTCAAATGAATAATCATATCCAACTGTGAGCATATCAATCCACATGAATATAAATTACTCTAAATTTAAAACAAAACACTCAGATAACCCTTAAAGGTTCCACACACATCGGATAATCCTTTACTGGGATGTCACAACCCGTCCCCCGGGGCCCGAATCGTAACTACCCCAAACCCGCCTTCCATAGGCCAGGGGATGGTGACTAGCACCAAAGGCGTAAATCCCTATAACTGGGAAGGCATTGCCTTTATGAAACGTAAACACACACACAACCGAAGTACAAGTGGATGCAAACACTAATTAAAGCAATATAACAAGTGTGATGAAAGTATAAAAGGGGTCAGAAATACAAGCCCAATAGTAAAGCACAAGAAAATGAAAAAACATTAAGAAGGTGTCAAGCTGCTCCTGGATCGTCCTCCAGAGTACCTACCTGAAGGGTAGGTACAGATGGCCACCTCAGCTCTCCACGTTCGTCTGTCACCTCCGGGTACCATCTCATCGTGAAGTACACCTACGGGTACCGTCTCATCATAAAGTCCACCTCCAGGTACCGTCTCATCGTGAAGTCCCCCTCCGGGTACCGTCTCATCGTAACGTCCTCCTCTGGGTACCGTCTCATCATAACGTCCACCTCTGGGTACTGTCTCATCGTGAAGTCCACCACTGGGTACCGTCTAGCTCTACAAGCCTCAACCATGATCTGTGTTGTCCTTCGTCTGCATCCAACACAATGAGGTGCGGGCACAACCCGTGTAGTGGTGAGTATAACGATACTCGGTAGGGATCCTAAGACACTCAAGGTCACACTAAAACCAACAAGGGTAAACCAGAAGGAAAGATCTCAACAGATAACCATTACTTAGGTATATGCCCATACATATACCTAAGTTATCAAGTAACCCATCTCAATCATGATATAAACACAATGATCATTGACTCAACTCAAACCATGATTTTTTAATGAAACCACAACTGCTAGAGAACACCTCCTATATCAAGTACAGTAACCCTGTCATGACTCTGAGGTGCTAATCACTAACCTTATGATGATGAAGTACTCCTCCTTTCGAGTGTCATGGTTCTACTGCCAAATACCAAGCACTCCGTCCGCTGTGTGTCTGCCGCCAAATACCGGCCGCTCCCCCTAATAGCCATTAGAGGTACTCCTCCTGTCAAGTACCACGGGTCTGCTGGAAAATACCAGGCGCTTCGCCCACCATGGGTCTGCTAACAAATACCGGGCACTACGTCCACTTGGTTAATCGAATCGCTCTGACTCGAATCCATCAAGAAGTCATCAGGTCTACAGCTAATAGGTCTCCGCAATCCGTATGCTCATCTCTGGGAGGGTCCGCTCCAAGATCCACTATTCAATACTCCAAGTATCAAAAAGTTCCATGAAGTAGTATCACAAAGGACCGCCTTGTCATAGGGGTCTTAACGCAATAGACGACGCGTCAATCGGACGCCCGATTGGTGATTTATTAGCCTCTTTGTTCGGGGGGGGGGGGGTTGGTTTCGTATACGAACCAACCTAGCCATATCTCAACTGTACCACAAAATACCATGGGGTATACTCAATGGTATATCTACGCTCCAAGAGTATCGGCGCCACTAACGATTCGTCAGAGTGACGTCCGGTGCCAAAGATATGGCCCAAGAAGGAAATGGGCCAGTAATGAGCCCTGGTCCGGTTGGACCCATTCAGAGAAACTAGGCCTCACACAAACTGGGCCGACCGTGTCTAGGTCAACCCGATAAGACACGCTAGGTCTGACCCGCCCTATTGGGCGAGTCAGCCCACTATCTTTTGACCCGGTTCACTAGGCCCGACCCAGCAGACCGCGAGGGATGTTCAGCCTGATAGTCGCCAAGTAGGCGGCTCGGTAACTCGGCCCGGGAGACCGAGCCGGTTCGACTAGCGACACTGCGGGGGAGTCGCGGGTCGGTTTAGCAGGCAGCTGACCAGGAGGCCAGTGGGCAGACCGCGCGGGGTGTAGGCGGGCCAGATGGGCTCCAAGCTGGCCATGGGGGCTCCGGGCAGGGCACGGGTGCGCCAGACATGGTGCCGAATGCTGGGCAGTGCGCAGGGGCACTCTGGGATGCGTGATAGGGCATCGCGGGGGCACCGGTGTGCACCGAGCAGTCCGCCGGCAGGGGCGCCGGGAAGGACGCCGACAAGGGCGCTGGACACTGGGCCGACAGTGCATCACACCGAGGGGCGCCGGGAAGGGCCGGCAGGGCGCCGGGTGCGCCGATAGGGAGTCGGGGGTGCACCGGCAGGGCGCTGGGGGTGCGCCGGCAGGGTACCACGGGTGCGCCGGCAGGGCACCGCGGGGGCACCTGCAGGGCCCCGACAGGGGCGCGGGGCACTGGGTGTGCGCCAGGGGGCTGCGGGGGCGACTTAGTTCACGGAGGTCATGGGTTGTGCGGCCTTTGTTCACCACCTTCGTCGTCGTCGCCTCATTGCCATGACGTCGTAGAGTTATTACAAAAAGAACAATGAAGGGTTCGGGCCATGTTTGTTGGTCCCGGACCCTCCGTGTTTAGGGTGGTAGCAATAGGTTCTCGCATGTATGAAGCACAACAACCACAATTCTTCATTATGAGAGAAAGGAAGAACATGGGAAAGGTTTATATTTTTTTTAAAAAAATCCCCTACCTCTTGCATGTCGCTCGTTGGCGGAGTCGCAGAAGGAATACGATGAAGACCGTCGTTCGTCGTGTCTGCCACACGTCCCCAATTTCGAGCTACGTCGGTTCATTCACGATGTTGTGGAGGATATGTTTCAGGGGAAGGAAGGTCGAAGAAGAATCGCGTGGAAGATCATCATTGGCGTTCTTCACGTTCTTCATTGGAGAGGATAAGATTTCCCCAAGTGTTGGCCATCGTTATACTTTACCAGCGCTTTGTCGCTTGGTGAAGCTGTCCCAAAACCTTCTCCCAAGCTCCCTATATATAAGAGATGGGGAGAGGTATGTAACCATCATTGAATTTTTGATGGTTCATTTATTTGGAACCTTCCTAAATTCCAACGATTCAGTTACTTAATTAAAAAAGGTGGTCCGTTGAATTAAATTGCATTGGCGTAATTTAAGAGGTGTGTTGGCACAAATTAAGAGGGGAGGACACCATGAAGTTTCCCCCACATTGCCTGCATCAAAAAATATTACACAAAATAATATTATTTTGACACATAAAATTAAGTGACATCAATTAATTTCACATCGACACATACAATTAACTGACAACAATTAAATTTACGTCGACCCAGAAAATTAACTGACAGAAATTAATTTTATGTCAACTAATAAAATTAATTGAGAGCAATTAATTTTACGTCAACCCATAAAATTAACTAACAACAATTTATTTTTCGTTTACCCATAAAATTAATTGAGTGCAATTAATTTTACGTCGAAACATAAAAATAATTGATGGGAGGGTTGAGAGGTTTCCTCTCCCTCCCCATTAAATGGGAGGTTAGGGTGTAGTGGTTCCACAACCAATTCCCAATTGGATCTTCTAACCACTTTATCTACACGACATGTGTTTAACAAAATAAAATAAATTATTCACTTATTTTATTTTATTAAACCACTTAAAACCCCAAAATCAAACTTTCATACCCTATCATCCGCCGTCGAGGTGATAGTCTTCTTAAGAGAAAACCTGCGCTGCGAGTTCATTGTTTCTCTCAAATTTTAATTCCAAGAATCGGTTCAAAAGATAAAAAAACACACTCTTACGTTTACTGAATGTACCCGAAAAAATGTTCGGAAAATTATTATCTGTCACCCTCGACCCACTGCGGTCAAGGTTATGATCTTCCTAGGAGAAAGACGCCCCAACAAACTCAATGGTAATCTCAGATTTTCAATTCGAGTTACCGTTTAGATGTTATGAATTTTATAATAAAATAATTGTCAATTAATTATTTTATTTATGGAAAAAAACTAACTTTCTCAGGTGGCCCGCGCCGGCCAAAGTTAGTATCTTCTTATAGAAAGCATACCCTCAAGAGTTCAATGTTGGTCTCAGATTTATAATCCGAGTTACTATTTGTGAGTTATAAGAATTTGAAAAAAAATAACTTTATTTAATTATTTTATTTACGGTTAGGCCATTTTGGGTTTTCTCACAAGAGGCCTGCACCAACTAAACTTAAGTCACGCCTTGGGTAAACCCTTCATCCTGAGCACAATAGTACCCTTGGATTTTTGATTCGATTAACCGTTTAAGAGTTATTCGACTAGTTTAGGAATACTGCTTACGCGCGTTAATTTAAGCTTAACAAAAGGTCAGAAAATTATTCCGAGCACACTGAGCCTCAAAATCAGATGTCTTCAGAAACTGCGTACTTATAAAATTACAAAGAATTTAAGAAAAAAATTTCCTTGAAATTTACGGGTCTTTACATTACTCCCTCCTCATGGCATTACGTCCCCGTAATGCTACAACAAACACAGGGGAAAATAAAGGAGGTACCGAGCATGCATATGATCCTCCCACTCCCAAGTTCTCTCCTAGAGGTTCCCATACTGCCAACGAATGTGAACTAGAGGAATTGACCATCCATGAAGGACCCGCTCCTATCTATCCTCAATCTCCACCAGAACCTCCATGAAGGTTGCCCTGTCGTCGATGTCCAGCTCCCCATGATCGATGATGTGGGACAGGTCGCAGACACATCCCCTCTACTGATATACATGGAAGACTTCGTGCACTAGGTGAAACTGAGGTGGAAGGGCTAGGCTATAAGCCACCTAACCTACGTTCTACAAGAGCTGCTAAGATTTCTCTTTTGCTGAAAAGGGAAATCCGGTCTCATCCCCTGGATAAACGACGTTCTTTTCCTAATACAGTCAATCCTGATATGAACAGTATAAACCATGTCATGGATGACGTCGTAAGGCCTCGATGCTACTACTCAGAGATAAAACCGTTACTCTCGCCTCTAAGGGTTGAGTCACATTGTCACCATCTGTGTGTGGTTACTGGGTCTCTTCCAATAGGAATTTCATAAGTGAAGGTCAAGTCAAGAGTCTTAACCTGATCAACTTAGTATCAACCATACAAAAGGACATAATAATAAATGTCACAATGAAAAGTGTCTTTTACTAATGCAGCTCAATGAACAAAGACACATGACAACCACAAACAATAACAACACAGAAACTAGAAGCACCAAGAACAAAGGACTCCATGCCTGGAACTAGTCCCTCTCCTGTCCACCTGCTTCTGGAGCACCAGAGTTGTATGCTTCAGTTGTTTGAAGCTGTGCTCTTCCATGTCCACTTGTTCCCTGTGGTCAGGGTGGACCTCCTGGTGGTGGTGGTGGGAACACCTCGAAGCGTCGTCCACCTCTAGCTGCATGGCCAGCTACCCTACCTTGGTCTCTGGCTCCTTGCAGTCCACCTCGATCGATCCTCTACCTCTGACTGGGAGGTCCTTTATCAATCTAATGATCATCAGAGCAATGGGTCAGACAGTCACGAGCCATGTGACCCTGTCCGCCGCAAGTGTAACACAGAATGGCAGGTCTGGCTCTGTCACCCCCCTTGGTTCCTCAAACCACTAAACCTGAGTCATGCCGTCAGCCACCGGTGGGTCTACCGCCAAATACTGGGAACTCCGTTTACTGGGCTAATCGAATCACTCCGACTAGAATCCGTCAAGTAGTCATCAGGTCTACAACTACTAGGTCTCTATACTCCGTACGCTCGTCTCTAGGAGGGTCCACTCCATGATCCACTGGTCGATACTCCAAGTATCACAAAGTGCCAAAAATAAGTATCACAAAGGACCGCCTCGTCATAGAGGTATTAACACAACAGGCGGCGCCTCAATCAGACGCCCGGTCGGTGTGTTATTAGCCTATTTGTTCCAGGGGCCTGGTTGGTTTCGTATATGAACCAACCCGGCCATATCTCAACTATACCCTGAACTCCCATGGGGTATACTCAAAGAGACGGCTTTTCTACAAGAGTACCGGTGCCGCTGACGGTTCGTCAAACGGACGTCTAGTACCAATGATATGGCCCACGAAGGTAATGGGCCAATAATGAGCCCAGGTCCGGTCCGACCTGGTCAGACCAACTCGGCCTCACCTAAACTGGGCCGACCTGGTCTAGGTCTACCCTGTCAGACTAGCTGGGTATGACCCGACCCATTGGGCGAGTCATCCCACTATGTTTTGACCTGGTCCGCTGGGCCCGGCCCAGCAGACCGCGAAGGCTGTTCGGCCTTATAGTCGCCATGTAGGCGGCTCGGTAACTCGGCCCGGGAGACCGGGCAGGTTCGACCAGCGACACCGTGGGGGCATCGTGGGCCGGTTCAGAAGGCCAGTGATAAGGAGTCCAGTGGGCAGACCGCGCGAGGAGTGGGCGGGCCGTCTGAGCTCCATGCTGGCCGTAGGGCACCGGGTAGGGCGCGGGTGCGCCGGGCAGGGTGCCGAATGCCGGCAGCGCGCAGGTGTGCACCGAGTAGCATGACAGGGAGTCGCGGGGGTGTTGGGATGTGCCAGACAGGAAGTCGGCAAGGGTGCGGGATGACGGGCCGACAGTGCAGCCCGCCGGGTGGCGCTGGGCTTCGCCGGAAGGGCGCCAATTGCGCCGGCAGGGCGCCAGGGGTGCACGGGTACGGCGCCGGGGGAGCGCCGGCAGGGCACCGGGGGGGCGCTGGCAACACGTCGCGGGTGCGCCGGCAGGGCTCCGCGGGTGCGCCAGTAGCGCTCCGGCAGGGGCGCGGGGCACCGGGTGCACTCCAGTGGGCCGCGGGGGTGATGTAGTTCACGAAGGTCATGGGTAGCATGACCTTTGTTCACCGCCTTCACCGTCTTCGTCTCATTTCCATGATGTCGTGGAGTCATTACCAAAAGAACAACGAAGGGGTCGGGCCCTATTGGTTTGGCACGGACCCTCCACGTTTAGGGTGGTAGCAATAGGTTCTCTCATGTATGAAACAGAACAACCACCATTCTTCATTTTGAGAGAAAGGAAGAACATGGGAACCTGACAACCTGAAGGCCGCCTTCCATAGACCAGGGGCTGGAGACTAGAACCAAAGGCGTATATCCCAACAACTGGGAAGGCATTGCCTTAATAAAAATTAAACACATCTAACAAGAGTACAAGCAGTAGTAATACACTAAGTACTAAAGAATGTGCTAGAAAGTAAATGGGCCAGAAAACAAACCCAACTGAAATGTATAGCTACAACTGAATGAAAGTACAATAGAAAAGAAAAAAAGCTAGAAGATAGAAGCAGCTCCTGGGTCGTCCACCTCGGATCCAACCTGAAGGGTAGATACAACTAGACTCTTCAAGGATCTTGACTGCCAACCTCCTCCGAGTACCGTCTCGTCGTGAAGTCCAGCTCCGGGTACTGACTCATCGCGAGGACTATCTCCGGGTACTGTCCAGTCCTCGTACAGTCGGTCTCTGTCAGCATTGTATGTCATCTGCATCCAACACAACGAGGTGCGGGCATAGCCCATGCAGGGGTGTGTATAACTATACTCACTAGGGAACCCGAGACCCTCAAGGTCTAACTAAATCCAACAAGGATAACCACAAATAAGGATCTCAACAGATAAACCTTACTTATGTATAAGCCCATACTTATACCTATGTTAATTAAGTAACCCATCTCAATCATGAAGAAACACACAGGTTATGAAATCAACGGATAACCACTACTTGGGTATATTTCCATAAATATACCTAATCTATCATGTGACCCATCTCAATCATGAGGAAAACACAAAGGTCATTGACTCAGCTCAAACCTGGATTTTCATTAATGATATCGAAACCACAACTACTAAAGAGATCCTCCTTTGAAGAATACTGTGATCATGTCACAACTCTGAGGCGCTTCTCACTAACCTTATACTGCTGAGGTACTCCTCCTATCGAGCACCGCGGGACTGCCACCCAAACATAGTAGTGCTCCCCGCCATGGTTCTGCCACCTCACAATGTAGTTCTCCCCATCATAGCCTACAGAGGTACTCCTTCTATCGAGTACTGCAGAAGAAAACACTAAGTAATGTAATATAACAAGTGTGTTGAAAGTACAAAAGAGGACAGAAATACAAGACCAAAAGTAAAGCAGAAGAAAAAGACAAAACAGCAAGAAGGGGTCAAGATGCTCCTGGATCGTCCTCCGGAGTCCCTACCTAAAGGGTAGGTACAGATGGCCACATCTGCTCTCCACGTACATCTGTCACCTATAGGTAACGCCTCGTCGTGAATTCCACCTATGGGTACCTTCTTGTCGTAAAGTCCACCTCCATGTACCGTCTCATCATGAAGTCCACCTCCGGGTACCGTCTCCTTGTGACGTCCACATTCGGGAAACGTCTAATCGTCATGTCCACCTTCGGCTACTGTCTCGTCGTGAAATCCACCTCCGGGTACCGTCTAGCTCTATAAGCCTCAACATGATCAGTGTTGTATGTGATCTGCATCCAACACAATGAGGTGTGGGCATAGCCCGTCCAGGGGTGAGTATAAAGATACTCAGTAGGGACCCCAGACCGTCAAGGTCACACTAAAACCAACAAAGATAAACTACAATGATAGATCTCAACAGATAAACTTAAATTGGTATATGCCCATATATATACCTAAGTTATCAAGTAACTCATCTCAATCATGAGGTAAACACAAAGGTCACTGACTCAGCACAAACCAAGATTTTCATTAACGAAACCACAACTACTGGAGAACTCCTCCTCAGTAGAGTACAGTAGCCCAGTCATGACTCCGAGGCACTACTCACAAACCTTAGACTTCTGAAGTACTCCTCCTCTCGAGTGTCATGGGTCTCTTTCCAAATACCGAGCGCTCTGTCCGCTGTGGGTATGCCGCCAAATACCAGGTTCTCCCCATAATAACCATCAGTGGTACTCCTCCTGTCGAGTACCGCGGGTCTGATGCCAACTACCTGGCACTCCATCCGCAGTGGGTCTACCGCCAAATTCGAGGCACTCCATCCACTGCCCTAATCGAATCACTTCGACATGAATCTTTCAAGAAGTCATCAGTTCTACAGCTACTAGGTCTCCGCACTCCGTACGCTCGCCACTAGGATGGTCCGATCCATGATCCACTGGTCGATAATTCATGTATCACAAAGTACCCCGAATAAGTATCACAAAGGACTGCCTTGTCAGAGGGGTCTTAACGCAATAGACAGTGCTTCAATCGGATGCCCGGTCGGTGAGTTATTAGCCTCTTTGTTCGGGGGGCCCGGTTGGTTTCGTATACGTACCAACCCGGCCGTATCTCAACTGTATCCCGAACTCCCATGGGGTTTACTCAAATGGAAAGCTATGCTCCAAGAGTACTGATGCCACTAACGGTTCATCAAACGGACGTCTGGTGCCAATGATATGACCCAAGAAGGTAATGGGCCAGTAACGTGCCCGGGTCCGGTCCGACCCGGTCAGACCAACTTGGCCTAACCCAAACTAGGCCGACCTGGTCTAGGTCGACCCGGTCAGATTCGCTAGGTCTGAACCGACCCATTGGGCAAGTCAACCCGCTATGTTTTGACCCAGTCCACTGGGCCCGACCCAGCGGACCGCAAGGGCGGTTCGGCCCGATAGTCGCCACGTAGGCAGCTCGGTAACTCACCCCGGGAGACCGGGCCGGTTCGACCAGTGACCCCGCGGGGGCGTCACGGGCCGGTTCAGCAGGCCAGTGACCAGGTGGCCAGTGGGCAGACCACGCGGGGCACGGGCGGGCCTGCTAGGATCCAGGCTGGTCACAGGGGCACCGAGTAGGGAACGGGTGCGCCAGGATGGGTGTCGAACGCCGAGCAGCTTGCATGGGCGTGCCAGGTAGCGCGACAGGGCGCCGCGGGGGCGCAGGGGTGTGTCGGGCAGGCCGCCGGCAGGGGTTCCCGGCAGGATTCCGGCAAGTGTGCGGGACGCCGGGCTGATTGGGCAGCACGCTGGGGGGCACCGGGCTGCACCGGCTGGGCGCTGGGTGCACCGGCAGGGCACCAGGGGTGCGCCAGAAGGGCGCTGGCGTTGCGCCGGCAGGGCGCCGGGGGTGCGCCGGCAGGGCACCGGGGGTGCGCCCGTAGGGCGCCGCGGGTGTGCCAATAGGGCGTTGCAGGTTCTCCGAAAGCGCACCGGCTAGGGAGCAGGGCACCGGGTGCCCGCCAGGGGGCCGCGTGGCAACGTAGTTCATGGAGGTCATGGGTAGCACGACCTTTGTTCGCCACCTTCGTCGTCGTCGCCTCATTGCCATGCCGTCGTGGAGTCATTACAAAAAGAACAACGAAGGGGTCGTGCCGTGTTGGTTTGGCGCCGACCCTCCCTGTTTTGGGTGGTAGCAATAGGTTCTTGCAAGTATTAGGCACAACAACCACTGTTCTTTTTTTTTTGACAGAAAGGAAGAACATGTGAAAAGATCATACATTAAATAAAAAATAAAACCCATGCCTCTTGCTCATCGCTCATTTACGGAGTTGCAGAAGGAAGACGATGAAGACCGTCGTTCGTCGCGTCCACCACATGTCCCAAATTCCACTTCTGCTTTGGTTGTTTTTTGTTTTCATTTCATAAAGGCAATGCCTTCCCTTTTTATCTGGATTTACGCCTTGGTGCTAGTCACCACCCCCTGGCCTATGGAAGGCGGGTTTGGGGTAGTCACGGCACGGGCCCCGAGGATGGGTCGTGACATGGGAGATACATGGTTAAATGACCGCGATGAATTTAAAATCTTCTAATTGAGAATTCAACACAATCAATATGGTTGATGACATCCTATAGGAAAAAATTGTAACAGTACTGGCCTCTATTAAGAGAAAAATCATAAATTCAAATTATAAATATAGTCGTAGCCCATTGAAATTATTTGTGAAATATAATGAAATTTCCATATGAGGGTAGAAAAATATTTAGGTTATATATCATACAAATATGAGAAGTTAAATATTGAAATTTGATAAGCTATGGTTCCATAAACCAGTATCAAATGATCTTCTATTAGTTCATTTACCTCTAAATCTCATAAAAATGATTATTTCAATTAGAAAACATTAAAATTACTTTACAAACCTAAACATAATATATATCTTCCAATTAATTAACTAGTCCATTCAAAATATCAAGACATATAAAAAACATTCTATAACATTGCAATACTAGTCCAAATCAATCCCTTCAATTTTTATTGAAAATGTTACAGACATAATGCCTTGACACTCTAATTATCCTAGAAGAGTTTTATGAATCTTAACAGAAGGAATCATATCAACATGTAAAACCATATGACACGTCAGAAAATAACTTATAATATAATTTAGTTAAGCCATATTATGCATGGATTTCATTTTGGTAGATATTGATAAAATAAACTTGTGCACAGTATATTGGCTAAATTCATTCTTAATGATCATCATCTAGACACCATATAATTTCATAACATAATATCCAAGATACTTGATTCCTTAATGAGGTTCCGTAACAAAAAAATTCATGGTGGTATTAGAACAACTATGAATACAATGTTCTTATTATGAGAATTATTTGAATGAGGTTACCCCATCAAAGCATATGACACATCTGAAACATGATTGACATGTCTTATGAAAATATTTGGAGAACTGCGACAATAACATTTTTAATGGACCATAATATTATAATTAAGATATTAATTTGGTATTGTTTTAGATTCATGATACTTATGGGAAGTTGACCCAAATTGAATTTTACAATTTTAAGGTATGTTCAAGGTGCAATGTTGACAGATCCCATAGTCAGATTTTGAGGACCTCCACAAAAATTGATGTATGTGTTTCTCTTCTCCATATTCCTAATGTATGACTTCCAACATGTTATTATTGGGATTAGTATACTCTATTAAATATATATAATATACTATCATCATGATTAAAATCATATTATATCGATCTATCTATAATGGGAATGATCTGTAGCACTGAAAGAGAGATATATAAAAGAAAAGTATATCTATGAAGAAGAAGTAATAACAAAAACATACCAACGATTTTAGAAATCTACCTCAAATTGAGTCACCTAAATGTACCATTTAGATAGAAATTTATTTCATATCAAAACTTGTGAGGTAGAAAAATTTTATACCCATGATGATTAGATGACTAAGGTTTTTTTGATTGATTAATATATATTAAAATACAATTTGGGTAGGGTGAGAACTACCACACCATGTAATATATAAGGAAGCACATCACAATCACTCCCCCTAAGACTATAGTGAAGAAACACTATGCTATGTAGTAATATTATTTTTCATCATACATGAAATCCATCTTATATTCTCTTACACAAATCATATTTTTCAAGAGTGGACTACCCACCCACTCCACCAACACAAACCATGGTGCATAAACATATTCTTACACAGAGCCCACCAATTCACCATCTTGATTGTGGAATAGGAAGAGGTGTATGAAATCCAACATGATATCCCAACAACGCAGCCTATGGTCTCCATGGAATAACCACTAAGTCCCAAACTACATCCACATTATACACCCCACAACCTCATCAAAAAAGGTATAACACCCTCTATAATCCTTCAAAAATTATAGAAACCCCCAAATAGAAACCATGTATTAAATATGCCAATATATAAAAAAGTGTACTGTGTTTAATATAGGAGGAGTTAAATATTCCACCCCTCCCCCACACACACTTAAACATGAATTTAAATTTAAATGCTCATACATGTATGTATACTCAAACACATACACAGAATCACAAACATGTTCATACACATATATAAACATACATATGTATACATACTCATATTATATAAACATACAAACACAAAAAATAAACAAACTCTCATACATATACATATATTTACATATACACATTCACTGATACATACCATATAGAATCACATATGCACATTCACATACACATGAACATGCATATACACTTAAACATACACATACACACATACACATATGTAGTCCTGAATATGTACACATACATTCACATAAAAATAATGATATATACATTCCCTAACACATATATATATATCCCCATACACATCCTCATACACATACACTTAAACATTCACATTCATATGAATATACATATAAATACAGATATGTATAAACATAAAAATAAAAAATATATACGCAAATAATTCCCAAAAATTCACATACATATTTATACAATGTACTACCACTTAAACACACATACAAATACACATACACATACACATACACATTATAATTCATATACACATACATACACCTAAACAAACACATATATACATACTCATTCACAAACATATTCAGATTCACATAAACACACACACACATACACATAGATATACACATACAAATGCACATACACATACACCTACACAAAATCATACGCACATAAAGAAATATATAAGTGAATAAGTTCACATACATAAATATACACATACAAAAGAATATATATATACATAAACATTCATAGTCTCATAAAAAAACATTAAAATATATGTATATACACATGAAAACACATACAAGTACACATATATAAAAAGATAAACATATTTAAAATTGCAATCATCTGAGTATATATACACATACATATGAATAAATAACCAATTATAAAAACATATACCTTTCACACAAAAATATGTACACATACATAAATATATGTACATTACATATAATTATAGACACATTCACATTCACATACACATAAATATACAATATATAAACATGAATGTAATATAGACACACACACACACAAACATAGATATTCACATATACATACACACACATACATACATACAAATACACACATAAACATACTCATATGAAAAACACACACAAACAACTGACACAAAAAATGCATACACATACAACATATTTACCCATTCACATTGAGACATCCACATACATCTATATATATACACATGTATATGAATACATACAGATATATGTAGATTTATCTTAAATTATTTCTATGCATATAAATATATGAATCAAAATATAAATCACAGTTTTTAAATATATATATATATTCATATATATATTTATGTAATTTTTTAGATAATATATTACTATTTTTATTAAATTTAATATATGTATTTATTTATTAGTTTATATATATAAAATGATAATAATATATATAAAATAACATAAATGAAAAAATTATATATATATATATATATTTATGAACATAATATTGAAAATATGTTTATAAAAAAATTTATTAAAATAATACTTATATGTCATATATATATAAAAATATATTTATATATACATAATTTAATTGAATTTTATTATAAAATTTATAAATTTCCATACAAAAATTAAATTATTTCATATAATATTTGTTACCACTTTTTCATACTATTAAAGATAAAAATTTACCCAGTATAGGGAATGGTGAATAATATGTTGAACCCTTGAATACATTAAAAACATTTGTATGTGGTAGAATTTGACTAGTGGTTTTTCATTGCTAAATGTTTTTTTCTTTTATTTTTGTTGATACATAGAATTGGAAATATTCCCCCCATAATCATTGTATTTGTACCACTAAAGAATTATAATATTGAATATCACATGATCTATAGAATATAACACTCATTCATTCACTTTCATGTAATAATGTTTTTCAAAATAAAACTTTAACAATCATCCATTTTAATTTATTAGATATTTTCCCCAAATAATATATAGATTATCATATATTATATAGTAATATTCCATTTTAAACATTTAATTAGTATAAATATTTCATTTTATTATAATTTATTCTTGTTATAGAAACATTGAACATTTTAATCATCAAAATGAAATGAAGATATAAGAAATACAATGATATTTTCATATAGTATAACATAGTATATAACTTTTAAGGACATGTTTTATATAATTATCATGAACACTAAAAGGTTTAAACCATTTTCCCCTTATGAAGTGTACCAAATCTATGTTCAAATAAGAAAAACATATAATTTTTCTCTAGTATTATATTAACTAACTGATCGATCCTTAATGTTGTAAGAGTCTATTACTCATTACCAACACATATTTTATAGTGTTGAAACCATTTAATTTTATTACAATAACCAATATCCATAATCAATATTGTAATTTCTTTTTACACATTAAATACATTGATTAAAATCCACATAATTATTTTTTTATTCTAATACATACATGATCTATTCTATGAAATTTAATTCAATATATTTATTTGTTGTACTTGTTATCTATTCTAGCATGGATTTCTTAAATAAATGTGTATGATTTTTAAATAATCTAACATTGATAATTTTTATGGTACTATATTCTAAAATTTGTCTCACATAATTTATTATCAATACTTTTCTATCTAGACAATCCATTAAACATTGATACCTATGTCCTTGATAACAAGGCTTCACTGTCATTATTGATGTTATATGAGGAACAATAATATTCAATAATCAAATTTAAATTAATGGATTTGTAATACATTCAATGCCAATTCCACATTATCTTAAGGTGGTAAACTATGATCAAATGGTTGAATGTCATGTACATGTTTTTTCTTACTCATTCAAGAAAAAACAACTCCTAAAATTATAAACAATCACCCATATGATGATAGATTATAACTATTACTAGTAATCCACAACACATCAGTGTATCCATACAATAAATTTAGATAATCATTATAGGGTAAATATTAATATTTTATCTACATCATGTATCTATAGTATTTCATTATACATTTTCAATGAAGAAAATTAGGATTACCATTATATATACTCATTTTATATAAATTAAAATAAATATCACTATTAGTGATATATTTTGAAATCTTCAAAGATCCAATTTCAATAGCTTATCCATGTTTTGTTATGTCTCCACCCTTATTCAAAAATAATAAAAATTATAATTATATTGAGTGTCATAATCATTCGAAATAATATGATTAAATTTTCTGGAAATTTTTTCTATGTAATGACACAAAAATGGAGAATAATACCCACAACTTTTTCAAATTTAATACCTAGAAATCTATCAACTATTCCATGATAAAAAATTTTAAACATACATAACTCCAAATTATTTATCTCATTTTCACCTACCAAATGGTTTCAAAAAATTAACATATCATCTACATATAGGCACCAAAAAATTGAGAATTCATATGTAATCATTGAAAAAATATATTTATATTAATTTATAATTATATATATATTAGTTTAAATAATGGAATTAATTTTCACTTTTTATCTCATTGGATATTGTTTAAGACTATAACTATATTAGAAATATTACATAATTTAATATCATTACCGTCTAAAAGAAGAAAATCATGTTAATTTGTGTAAATCATTTAAATTAAATCTTTATTAATAAAATATTGTTATAACATCAGTTTGAAATTCATATAAATTATTAATTAATGATAATCCATAAAATACATTATGAAATTAATTCAATCATTATGTGAATAAGATTAAAAATTATACAATACATTTTTTTCAGAAAACATTAACCACCAATCAAGCATTGAAAGCATGAATGTTAGCAATGTTATATTACATATTTCTAAAAACACATTTAAAAATAATATTATTTGATCATATTTGAAGATCTATAAATTTCCATGTATTATTCCGTATAATTGAATATATTAAATCGTTAATTTATTCTTTCTATAATGAAATATATACAGAAGCCATAGTTTCATTATATGGATTCGATTCAAATGAAATTTTCAATGTAATATGATACTTATATAGATAATGATTATTTTAATCTCCGTTAAAAAAATTATATGTGGAGAAAACAATTAATATTTAGATTTTCCCCTCCCTATGTCTTGAACATAACATAGATAAAACACAATAATAATACGTATTATATAATATTTTTGTCAAATTAGATGTGGTAAAATTTATGTGGTCATGTAGAATAAAATCATCCAGATCATCTTTATAAAATTTATTTTTAAAAAATTATACATAAACTAATTCAATGATATTATGGGATCCCAAATCAAATCATTATATGATTATTTATTTTATAGGGTAGCTAAAAAAACTATTAACCTATTATGGTTCATTTTTAATTTATTATAGGAATATGAAACATATAATTCCATAATCATCCCGACAAATAAATGCATAAAATATTTTTTCTTCTTTAATTACAAATTTTATACATAGATAACATAGTTTTCCAAGAATCAAACATATTATAAATATTTAATGCATCTAATTATGATTCCCCACATAAACATAATGGTAACATATATAATGTAATCCTATAAAAAATAATTTATACTTAATAATGATTTTTCATTCAATTATGTCTTTTTTGGTGTTTAAGGAGATTTATATTGGCGATTTATATAATTTTCAGTAAATAATTAATTAAATTCCTTCATATATTTTTATTCATATCTTTTTGAGAATAATAAATTATTATTTTAGTTTAATTTGATTTAAACATTAGATTTATCATTCAAAAAAAATTATATATTTTATTTTGAGTTGTTATATATTTAATTATCTAATTATATCAATAAAAATTATTGAATATTTTATTCAACCATGAGATAATATAAAAATTAATTAAAAAATATCTATTTATAATAAATAAAATATACATTGACTTCAGACAACAACTATGAATGTATTCTAAATATTTTCAGTCTATGAATGTTTCAAATTTGTTAAATTCATATCTACAAATAATAATATACAAATGTCTTTTTAAATTTAATGATGAATAATAAATACATACCATACAATCATGCCATATGTTATTGGAATCAATAATCCGAGAAGAAGAATTTATCATATTATTATTAGATAGATGAAATATATCCTCATTTAATTTCCCCTTCCTGAAAAATATTCCTCCCTTAGACAAGATAACCTATTTGGTCTCTATAAAATCTAAAATCATTTCCTTAATTGTAGATAATCCATAAATAATGTCTTTTAAATATCTGTTTCATTTTGAAAATTAAGATGAGTGAACATATTTGCGTTATTAATTTCAATTTCCGTGCTTCTATGATCAATTAAAATGATCCATGTTTTATTTACAACGTGTACTACCATTGTGATAATACATTCATTAAATATGTAGAACATTAAATGATTCTTTCCCACAAGAAATTTTTCCCCATAATCAACCCACCTTTCTATTTTACTCATATTCATATTGAAAATAGATATTATTAAGAAAATATTTTATCCTATCAAATATTTTGTTACATTTTATCAAGTTCTTTTGATAGAAACAATCCATTACAATATGCTATTTCTTCCTTTGTCAAAAAATTCACATTTGTTATTTGATGGGTTTTTTAATCATGAATTGTTTATTTTTCATATTTATGGTAGTTAAATGTTCGGTAGAGAACAATACTCAATGTTATTAACCCTTGTATCAATTATTCTATCCATATCCATATATCTCAACATAGATTCTTCCTCAATGTAAATAACATTTATTAATTCCTCTAATGAAATATAATCTCAAAATTTAATGATTTATCTTTGAAATATGTTCACATTGGTGGGAACAAGATCATAATTTCACCCTCATAATTTTTTGAATATTTTGATTTTAATTGAAGTAATATATTTTGTTATATCATTGAGATATTGAAATGTCTAAAAAACTGCCTGATTGCTTTCTATCATGTTTTTATGAAATATAATAATATGTAATTAATTGATAATTCATAGTATTTATTTTACTTGATTTTGAGTTAAATTCAATATTTATTCTGTAAATGTTTTATGAAAAATAAATCATAAAATATATTTGATCATATAAAGAGAATATGTCATCAACCAAAAACATCATCATATTCACATTTATTCCACATAACATGAAAGGGTTTTAATAAGGCCACATCAATGACTATGATTTTGAGATTTAGAGTAGGATTCATGAGAAAAGGTTATTGGGTTGGTTCTATAATGCAACAAAAAATTAATTTACTATGGAAGAAATTCATCATTTATCTCAATAAGGAATGTTTTTTCCATCAAAATCGTAAATCTTGATCATGTATTGGTATATCATTTTAAGGGAATAAGATTAAAACTTTGAGTTTGTTCCACAGTTGATACCCATTTGAATATAGTAAAATATGAAGGGATAGTAGATATAATATAAGATAAAGTACCTTGTTATATGAATCAAGTTCCCTAACCTAATGGGTTTGATCCTCCACACATATTCATGTAGGTTTCCCCAATGAAATTTCCCCTCATTATTTCACTATGTGTGAAGAATGGTAAGTACCAATTATTGAGTGGCCCGCTATGGAGATGTTTATGGAAATTTATTTGAGTGTTTTTGATAATTTTGATTCTATTTAATGGATCAGAAATAAAAATTATTTATAGATCAAACCTTTTTTGAGTCATAATAAATTGACTCACAATTTTTATCAAATGAAATTTTGATATTTTTAAATAAAGTGATTTTTCAGGAATGAAACTGAATGGATTTAATTTCTATATCCAATAATGAAAAATAAAATAAAAAATATTTCATTTTAATTTATTATGATTTAATATATATAAATAATAAATATATTTTCAAGAAATATATATTAAAAAAATTAAAAAAATTGAGAATATATGTTATATATGAAAAATTTGTATTTTTAATGGCCCTTTTTATATAGAAAATATAGTTATAATTTTATATCTTCTCTATATCCTTATTTTATATTAAAGTCCTGTAATCAATCTAGATGATGAAAAATTTGTGTTTCTAGTTGTGGTTAGATTACAATGTGGAGGAGAAATTTGGTCCTATATATATATGAAAGGCCACATAAGGCTTCAGTACAAGTGATGGAGTAGAATTTTTTTTGATGAATATTGTGAAATTTTTTAATAGATTTATAGCCAAATGAGGGAGAGTGATTGATGTTATATGCAATATAAATATATTATAATCAGTGTTTATAGTATATTGTTTGATGATTCTCAATTGAGAAATAAAAATTGTAGGGAACTTCCGATAATGTATATTTTCACCATCGATGTGGTAGTGTTTTTAATCAGTCATAATTGTTTTTGATTATATTTGTGAGAAACATGTTTTATGGTGTTGACTAATATTTATCCACTTATAAAGGGATCATGTTATGGAAATTCATTTTTTAATATTATGTTTCTAATATTAAAATTTATTTTTACCATATAAATTATCATTTAGTTTTTATAAAAGTGTACACTAATTTTCTATATAAAATTATATGAAAAAATATGTTTTTCATTTTTAATGGTAATTTTTTAAAATTGTATCATTGTATATTTGGAAATGTATTAAAATTTTCATTGTTCATTTCTATAGTGAGATGGAATTTATTTTTATTGAATTTTCTTTTGAATCATTTGAAAACATCCATATGAAGATAAATTGAAACCACTGAATCTGGAAAAAAAAGATTCATTGAATAGTATGTTTAAATAGACCATATTTGATATTATATTAATTAATTTATATTTTAATTTTATATATATATATCTGTGTTTTTTATTAATTTTATATAGTAATATACCACTTTTTATGAAAATTATATCTTCTTCTGTTTGAAATTTAATTACAAAACTTCTAGTGGAACAACTATTAGATATTCTGATTGATGATTTAATATAATATCTAGGTTATAAAAAACATTAATTTATAGAAATAAATATATAAATATATAATTATATAATTATATATATTGAAAATTTATTTATAAATATAAAAATAAAACTAAATATAAATCAACATATACAAAATATAGTTACATTTAAATATGTATATATTTATTTTCATTAGTAGTAATTAAAAATATATTAATTATATTAACAATAAATTTCATTTTATAAAAAATTTATTTAAAAATATTCCTTTTCACGTCTTGTGGATCATACAATAGACCTTATAGTTGAATATCTAGCTTAACATTCTACGATACTTAAAGTAGAACTTCATGTGGATATTCCATAAGAACCTATATTGTATCTTCCAAATAAATATGAAGGGTATAGAACAATATAATTTTAGAACTTAAATTATATACATAATTATAAAATGTGAAGATTTATTAATAAATTTATAAACACGAAATAATATATTTAAATAGAGTATGACATTAATTTTAATTACAAATATGAAAAACACAATTTTATTTCTAATAATTGTGAATATATTTCATTTATAATTAAATATTTTTTACCAATAATTGAATTATAATACATCTATTAGAACAAACAGTGGTTCAATTAGTGGACAAAAAAATATTTATTTTGAATATATATATATACACTTAGAAATGTAGAAAATTTATTTTCATTTTGTTATAAATATTTATAAAAATTATATATAAATATACTTGTTTAAAGAAATATTGAATTCTAAAACGTCCAACTGAATATAAATAAAAACTAAAATTATACATTTTTTGAACCAATAGTTCTCTTTTATTGTTTCCATGTTCAGGTTGTTGATATTTTTCACAAATCAATTAATCCGTGTGTTGGGATGAATTTAAAATCACTTTAAACAATATATTTTATCTTTTTTATGTATTAATGAATAAATGAATTCACTATCTTCCAATAGTAATCAAATAAAAAATTTAATAATAAATTATTCTTTAAATCAAGCCTTTATATAAGTATCAATGAAGGGTTTTGAATGGTTTACAAGAATATTATCAATGTTATATTTCATAGTTTTGAGAGACTTAGAGGCTTCATTACAAGAATAGTGGTTTCTTTGTTATCATGTGGTAAATATACATGTAATGTATTAATGGAATTTGAGAATAATCATTTTCAAAGTCATGAATCGATGCTAATGATGACATAAAATTTTAAAATAACATTTGTAATATAATTTGGGTTATATATGAATTTTGTAGCACATACAAAGAGAATTATTCAATCTCATTCGTAAAAAAAAATTTGATGGTGAGATTTCATTGTTTACAAAAATGTGGATGGTTTGACTTTTTTGGACCAAAATACATTGAGAATTAATTCTAGATGATGAATATTTAATAACGTATTACTTAAAAGTATTATTTATAATCTATCCACTATTTTTTAAATTATTAATTTTGATTTTAATAAACAAATTACCAATATTATTTATGGTGATCCAATGATGAAAAAACATTTTGATTTTTTTTGGATGTGGAATTTTTTGAAGTCATAATAAAAAGTAAAAATAAAAATTACATTATTCTAATTTTGGAATTCAATCACTATATTCAGATTGTAGTCATTTGTGTAGCATTATTATACAATAAATCATAATGTTATTTATATGGTTGTTTTATTAATATTTTCGAATATATTATCATTAATACACACACACACACACACACACATATATATATTTCAAGATTACATAATGGATAAATAAATTTATGAAGCATTAATTAGAATTTGACAATGTATTTTTACATGAAATTTGATTAAAAATGTAATTATACAATTAGGTAATTAGATGAATGGTCGATCTATTTACCTTACTATATTTGAGAAGTTAATGTTCTTGTATTTTAAATAATAATAGTACTATCAATAGTGGGATAACCATATAGAATATTATGTAGATATAAAATCAATTTTACTCGATGGTGTCTCTCTATTTCTAAATAAAAGGGTGCATTAATTTTGATTAATTATTTAACATTTGGTATTCATTGTACCATGTTACAGGAATGTTCTATCCAAATGATTAATGATCTTTTCATATTAGTTTATGTTATATATATTTATTTTTTTATATTGATTTATTATTAGATAAAAAAATAATTAAAAAATATATTCTGAATATGGGATTTAGGAGAACTCACATAGTAATCTTTTTCCCTACTAAAAATGTGCCAATTTTTTAAAGAACACACATATAATATATAAAAAATTCATCATGAATATCAAATGATTGGTTCATTATTTTTCCTGTATTAAAATTAAAAATCTATTTTTTATTGGGATTATAATGGTGGTATTTAAGTATGATTTTAATGTTTAATCTAATATTTTAAATAATTACATTAGTGTCGAGATAAAAAACTATTATATTGGGTTTTGGGCCTCCTTGCTTAAAAAAAATACTATATAATTTGATTTCACTAACCAATGAATATATGTTTATCAGGAGGACCTTAATACATAGATATATTTTAATTTTTAAAATTGATTATATTAGTATATATACTAATAGTGTGGAACTTATATAAATACCTTCTAATAAATTATCATGGATAAGTATTATGTTGATAATAATAAGTTTTATAATAGATGTTTTGTATTATATTTCATTTTCAATTTTTAAAAATTTTAAAAAATATTTGATTACATTAAATAAATAAATTAATATTCATGTAACATCCCAAGCTTCCATGGTACGCTCCTCTTTGAATAATAGAGCAGCGTGTGATGTACGCAAGCTCGAGTTCTAACACACCGCGACAAATAAAAGTAGTAGTTATGAATAGTAATACCCAAATTTTGAAATTATATAAATTTTATATATCAAAATGGACTTCATTTTTCGATTCAGAATATCGAAATTAGCCTATGTCGAATTTTTGGTATTTTTCTGAGAACTTCCAATTTTTTATGAATAGTGAAAATACTTAAAAACAAATTTTTTAATAAAAATAATTTATATTGATAAATTATAATATTTAGTGGTGTTAAATTATAATTAGAATATATTTTTACCATTTAATCCAATGGTGGTCATTAGAATTAATTTAACTTTGAAATTGTACATAAACAATTGTCAATCTTTTGATATATATTGTTTCTTAAAAACACGCAATTTGTTGTGACAACAAGAATTAATTATAAAATTAATTAATAAAACTTATATTTTTTGAATTTTTTAAAATAGACATCATTTTTGAATTTGGAATATCAATTATAGCATATGGTGAAATTTTGGCATTGTTCTGAAAAACATCAATTTTTGATGAATAGTGAAACCACTAAGTGGTAGTTAAAAAACAGATTTTTCGTTTAAATAAAACATTACCACATCTATGATTTTATTTTAGAAAATAAAACATACATGGTTGTAATTGGGAAGTAAAATGTGGTTCAATGTGATTAAAATTATTTTTTGGTGAATAGTAACTTTTAAGATTAATTAATCGCGATTAAAGGTAATTAGTGAAATTTAAGGTAAAAATGATATTATAAAAATATGAAAATACATTTACACTTTTCCTAACCTTATTGGATTAGTCATGGCCGAACAAGAAAATCCATGTGTCATCTTGGGGACCCCATGGAGCCACATGGGTAGGAAAATGACATTAAAAACTTTTTATTTAATGTCAAAATAATAATGTCACAAACATGAGTTGTTTTACTAAAACAATTTTAAATGGGGTAATACAAGTCATATTTTTTACTATATATATTAATTTGAAAGGTTAAAATATTTCATACATCATGATAGTTTTTTTCTAATTTTTAGACATTAAATAAATTAAATTTTCTATGACCCAATGATGATGCAGTGATTACCTCACTAATTAAATAATTAAATAAAATGAAAAGATAATGTAAAATATGGGGCTTAAACTTGTCAAAAACCTATTGGATGAGAATATTTCGAACCATTATCACCTTATCCTAGAAATATATTGTTGTGGGACCTTAATAATCCAAAAATAATTCCATAATAATGTAACATTTCAATCATTCCAAGAGTGCTCCTCCTCTCCTCTTATAAAGGCCCCCACCTCTTCCACCTTATTCACACCATCATGCCATTTGGCTCTTCCAAACTCTGCAAACATACCTTCCCCACTTCCCTATCTTACTCCTAGAAGCCTCACTTAAGGCATAAGTCTTCCCAAGGAAGCCTTTGGCTCCAATCAAAAAGAGTTACCCGATTTTAAGGTAATGTATTATCTTGTGTTCTTTTGTTTTATTTTACTTCTCCAACCCCATAAAATCTTTTTATTACATTATTTTGTAAAAAAAAAACAGTATCCTAAATATACTAGTATTTTTTTATGAGAAGTATTTTATTTAAACATACACACACCTTCGTCTAATGGTTAAAGAACATACTGTTTCTGTGGGTGGCGAATTACTGCCTCACGAAACGATGATTGTTCAATCTTGTTTTAACACCTCTCATGGTGGCCATTATGATGAAAATAATTTTATATATGATATATATTATGTTTTTGTTTTCCTTATGATTATGTATTTATCATTTATGGCATAACTTTATGATTTCCATTATGGGTAACCGCGATAATTTCATTTTAGGAAGTGCAGACTACCGCCCCTCAAAGTGATTTGAATCGTTAATGCCATATGTGGAATGTATAAACGATGGAGTAAATTTTATTGTACATTATATTATACTTGAATTATAGTATACCTTTATATAATTATAATTTAATTACACTAAATACTAAATAGAAATGAAAGTAGCCTTCATGCGTACGTACGGCTTACCATCTCCATGAATGGTGCTTTTCATTTCTTACCTCTAAATGTTATGTAATATTATAAATGAATGTATATAATAGATATATATGATATATATGATTTCTAAATCATGAATATAATTCTGTATATAATGGATATTTCAACATATGAACAACTTGTAATTATAAGAAGTTTATTTTTGACTCAAGTACCAAAGATTGACAAAATGACCATTATTGACTTAAATAATTACATAATGCTCATAACATGGTAATAAGTGATATAAAATGAATAATGAACATGAAAATGGTTCTTAAACAAATAGAAATTAATTTTAGTTTATTATTCAGGAGATTAATGAATGATCGAGTTAAGTCGGTCACGAGGTAAGGGAACTTCTTAACCCAATTTCCATTCTTTGGGTTAATCTCCTGCTTTCAAATTATTTCATGATATTATTATTTCCTATCTTGTATTTGTAATTTCATTATGTGTACTTATATTGAATACACATAATAGATCTATTTTATTTAAAAAAACTATCTTTGTAAGGGACTTCGTCTCAATCTCCATTCATTGAGGCATATTTTGTTTTATACACAACTTTCCATTATCCGATGTATAAAACAGATTGACTTTTACTTTTATTCAAAAGGTATATTTTTATACAAAGCATTTTTACTAAATGAAAAAGTAATGTTTTGTATTACGTATGTGGAGACAATGACTTCTCCGCCACCGTGACCATTATTTGAGTTTCGACTTCCTCTACAAGCCATAACTTTTTGTAAATGAAAAATAAATACAATGTTTTAATTTTCATTTCTTTTGGTATTGAAAATGGTTTTGAAAGTGTTTTTATTATATAAATGTGTTGTATTGATATCTTGTGATTGAAATGTGGAAATGTTATGTTTCCTTTATGCAGGTTTTATGTGATACGATTATGTTATGGTTTATGATATGTTTAAACCTGTTCATATAAGGAATGCATTGGACTTAATAAGTGACGGGTGGAGCCCTCTATAGCTCCTCGATGAATCGGAAGGTCTCATGAGACAAACTAGTGTCTTGGAATGAGGCCTTGACAAAATCTTATTTGTAGTCTTGGCACGAGGCCTTGGCTACATGTTTATGATAGTCTGGCTTTATGCATTCCATCATTATGAAGTGGTTATTGATATTGCATGTGATTATTCGACCAGTAGAATATCCATGTGAAGAAGTAAATGGAATTATGTCATTTTACTTTTTTCCATATTATGTGGAAGTTAAAGTTTAAAAGGATTTTTTTAGTTATACATTGCCTTAAATGTTTATGTTTATTTATGAAAGCTTCTGTTATATTGTTATCTTTACTGAGCATCTGAGCTCACCCCTTCCACTGAATTAATTTTTCCACGATGTGAAGAGGTATATTATGAATGACTTGTAGGGATAGTATGAGGGGATATAAAGACAAGATGTTGTTGTATTTTTTTTACTTTATGATGTAATGTAAGACTTATGAATGTATCTAGTGTTTCCAAGGCTACAAATCTAATTGGTCTTTCGAGACATGATCTTTTGTGATCATGCCAATGTTACGAAATAATGCACTGACTCTGGGTAGCTAGGATCGGGGAGTTACGGATGGTATCAGAGGCAGTTTAGTACTAACCTTGGAAGCTAGATTTAAAAAAACTCTAATTAGAGCACATAGCCCAAAGATATACTTTGAGGAGTAGTATAAAAGAACTTCCCAGACTTCTGGTATTATAGATATTTTGTGAGTTTTCTGAGCAATACATCCCTGTCTGGATAGAGCCAGTAGATGCGGCTCTGGCACAGATGTAGCTAGGGGTAAAACCCGAAAACACCACTTTGAGCTAGACTTGAACGAGAACTGGTGCACGACAACGGGCATTGCTGCACTCTTGGTTACGATACTCCAGGGGGATATGCTTAGGATAATTCTCATTTTCTTTACAAACCATTATGAAGGGTTTATGAGTATATACATCCTCAAAGAAAAAATTTCTTTTTATTATTATGGATTATATCCATAAATCGTTCAATTTTTGTTATGTGTTTTACAAATATGGAATTTTGTATTTTGATTCATAAACTAATCTAGTTTATGCCATTGTTTAGAAATGGCGCCTAGTGGGAGGAATGGAAACTGTATCAGTGCACGTACTCCATGTAGGGATTATCCTCCTGCTCAAGATAATTATTGTGGAGCTGGAGATACAACAGGTGCTGATAAACTTATCACCATAATGGGACAACTCACTCAGGTTATGAATAATAACCTTACTCATATGGAGCACCCTGATCCGCAACGTGGAGGATCAATGTTAGACAACTTCATGAGGCAACAAACACCAACATATAATGGGGGTACAAATCAATTAGTAGCTCAGAAATGGATAAACTCAATAGAGAAAATAATCCATGCCTTGGGGAGTAGTGAAAGGGAATAGGTTATCATGGCATTTTACCTCCTCACTGGAGATTCTGATCAATGGTGGTTATTGATTCAAAACACAAAGAGAGATGATGAAGTATCGAATATGGAATGGAGGGAGTTCAAAGATCTTTTCTTAGAAAAATTCTTCACTCATGACCATAGATCAGATATGGAAAGGCAATTTCTGAGTCTGAGGCAGAGGTAGTATGAGAATGTCACAAAGTATGGGGCTAACTTTACAAGGTTAGCGAGGCATGCTCCAGATTATATACGTAACCCAAGAAGTAAGACTGATCATTTCATTGATGTGATAAAACCATTTCTCCATCGAGAATTAGTATCACAATTTTTCTCACCATACGAAGATATAGTCTCGTGTGCTATCAAGAAAGAAAAGGAATTCTATAAGTCTTATGACAACAAAGTAAAGCAAGAGAAGAAGATAATAGTGGAAGAATAGATAGATAAAGGGAAAAAGGGAAAGAAGGATTTTCCATTATGTGATAATTGTGGGAAGAATCACCCTGGTACATGCTTAAAAGGAATAGGAGTTTCTTATAAATGTGGAGAAAAAGGTCACCAGGCTCATGATTGCAAGGGAAAGAAAGTGTCTATCAATGTTTAATTCTACAATTGTAGGGAAATGGGTCATTATTCAAATAAATTTCCTAAGAGTTAGGGAAACTTACTTCAGAAATGGCCATGGGATCAAGGACAATCTTATGTTGTTACTACAGTTGAAGTGGAATAATTAATGTATTGGTGTTTTTGGACTCAAGGATTATATTCTGGTTATAAGGATAATGTGATATATATATATATATATAAGGATTTTAATGAAGTACATGTTATTTTTAGTAAGTATTTAATATGATGAAGGTAATCATATTTTTAGTATATGACAATAAGAGAAACTTTAATTTGTTTGGGGAATCTAATGTTACAATTGACATTGGAATTTAGTGACCTTTTAGAGAAAGTCTGGATAGAGGTATTTTGGATAACTATAATGGTTGGAATCAATTAAGTTAAACTTTGGATAGTATTTTTTAAGGTTAAAAAATTTCTGAAGAATATTTTTGGAATACTATAATACTATACTTTTTGGAAAAGGACAACCTGTAGTTTGGGGGATAACCCGTCACGTCGGACAAAGATACAGGAATAGAACCCACAACCATAATGAAACATGCCTTTATTACCTACCACTAGCCTACATGAATTCCCTAGTTATTACAAAATAGTTTTCCTAATATAAATGTTATTAGTTAATATATGTAACCTTGTACGATTAGGATAAATTTAATATTTTTGAGTTCTATTATCTTTTTGAGTTAAAGATGGGTTTGTGGTAAAAATTTATTAAAGAATGAAGAGTCTACATGACAAGAATGTATATTTCCTTACATTCTTATTAAATCTCCTAAATAAATTCCTCAACTATATGAAAGGTAACTTAAAATAAAAACGTTGTTGGTTATCTTTTCTAACTGGGGAATCAATGATCGTTTAACCAATCACAAGTTTGTGATTTTCTTGTAGTTAACTTTCTACTAACCCATTTTTCTACAACTCTCCATCAGACCTTAATGGTTTTTTCCCTCCATATCCATATTTTCATAGAATCCTAGTATGGGCTATCTCGGGTGACCATTTTACTTGTCTTTCTTTCTTTTAATATTATATTTTTATTACCCTTATTTTCGATGTGGTTTTCCACAAAGGTATTTTCTATTTTAAACCGTTTATTTTCGAAGAACAATTTCAAATGGTGAGGACTCAATTTATTAAAGGGGGGGGAGAATGTAACACCACAAGATTCCATGGTACACTCCTCTTTGAATAATAGAGCAGCATGTGTTGTACGCAACCACGAGTTCTAACACACCGCGAATAATAAAAGTAGTAGTTTTGAATAGTAATAACCACCTTTTGATATTATATAAATTCTATATATCAAAATGGACTTCATTTTTGGATTCATAATATTGAAATTAGCCAATGTCAAATTTTATTATTTTTCTGAGAACTTCCAATTTTTTATGAATAGTGAAAAATACCTAAAAACAAAATTTTTAATCAAAATAATTTATAGTGATAAATTATACTATTTAGTTGTTTTAAAAAATAATTAGAATATATTTTTACCATTTAATCCAATGGTGGTCACTAGAATTAATTTCACTTTGAAATTGTTCACAAACAATTGTCAATCTTTTGATATATATTGTTTCTTAAAAACACACTATTTGTTGTGGCAGTGGGAATTAATTATGAAATTAATTTATGAAACTTATATGTTTGGAATTTTGTAAAATGTACATCATTTTTGAATTCAGAATATCAATTATAGCATAGGGTGAAATTTTGGCATTGTTCTGAAAAACTTCAATTTTTGATGAATAGTGAAACAACTAAGTGGTAGTTAAAAAACCGATTTGTCATTTAAATGAAACATTACCACTTCTGTGATTTGATTTTCAAAAATCCAACATACATGGTTTTCATTAGGAAGTAAAATATGGTTCAATGGGATTAAAATAATTTTTTGGTGAATTGTAACTTTTAAGTTTAATTAATCATGATTAAAGGTAATTAGTGAAATTTAAGTTAAAAATGATATTATAAAAATATGAAAATACATTACACTTGTCCTAGACTAATTGACTGATTCATGGTCGACCAAGAAAATCCATGGGTCAACTTGGGGACCCCATGGAGCCACTTGGGTAGGAAAATGACATTAAAAACGTTTTATTTTATGTTAAAATAAAAATTTCACAAACATGAGTTGTTTTACTAAAACAATTTTTAAATGGGGTTATACAAGTGATATTTTTATTATAAATATTAATTGGAAAGATAAAAATATTTCATACATCATGATAGTTTTTTTATAATTTTTAGACATTATATAAATTAAATGTTTTATGACCAAATGATGATAGAGTGATTACCTCATTAATTAACGATTTAAATAAAATGAAAAGATAATGTAAAATATAAGGCTAAAAGTTTTCAAAAACCTATTGTATGAGCATATTTTGAACCCTTATCACCCTATACTCTAAATATATCATTTTGGGACCTTTAGAATCTGAAAAGTATTTCATAATAATGTAACATTTCAATCTTTCCAAGAGTACCCCTCCTCTCCTCTTATAAAAGGCCCCCACCTATACCACCTTATTCACACCTTCAAGCCATTTGGCTCGGCCAAACTCTTCCCAAATACTCTCCCAACTTAACTATCTTACTCCTAGAAGCCTCACTTTTGGCAGAAGTCTTCCCAAGGAAGCCTTTGGCTCAAATCAAAAAGAGTTACCCGATTTTAAGGTAATGTCTTCTCTTGTGTTCTTTTGTTTTATTTTACTTCTCCAACCCACTAAAATCTTTTTATTAATTTATTTTGTAACAAAACCTATATCCTAAATATACTTGGATGTTTTTATGAGAATTATTTTGTTTACACTTACACACACCTTCGTCTAATGGTTAAATAACATACTGTTTCTGTGTGTGGCGAATTACTACCTCACGAAACGATGATTGTTCAATCCTGTTTTAACACCTCTCATGGTGGCCATTATGATGAAAATATTTTTATATATAATATATATAATTTTTTTTCCTTATGATTCTGTATTTTTCATTTATGGCATACCTTTATGATTTACATAATGGATAAACGCGATAATTTCATTTTAGGAAGTGCGGACTACCGCCCCTCAATGTGATTTGAATCGTTAATGCCATATGTGGGATGTATAAAGGATGGTGTAAATGGTATTATACATTATATTATAATGGAATTATATTATACCTTTATATAATTATAATTTCATTCTACTAAATTCTAAATATAAATGAATGTAGCGTTCATGCGTACGTACAGCTTACCATCTCAATGAACGTTGAATTTCATTTCTTACCTCTAAATGTTATGTAATATTATAAATGCATCTATATACTGGATATATATGATATATATGATATCTACATCATGAATATAATTCTGGATCTAATGCATATTTCACCACATGAACAACTTGTAATTATAAGAAGTTTATTTTTGACTCAAGTACCAAAGATCGATAAAATGACTGCTATTAACTTAAATAATTAAATAATGTTCATAACATGGTAATAAGTTATATAAAAGTAATAATGAACATGAAAAAGGTTCTTAATAAAATATAAATTAACTCTAGTTTATTATTGAGGAGATTAAAGAACGATCGAGTCAAGTCGGACACGAGGTAAAGGAACTTCTTAACCGAATTTCCATTCTTTGGGTTAATCTCCTACATTAAAATTATGTCATGATATTATTATGTACTATCTTGTATTTGTACTTTCATTACGTGTACTTATATTTAATACACATAATAGATCTATTTTATTTAAAAAAAGATCATTGTAAGGGACTTCGTCTCAATCTCCTTTAATTGAGGCATATTTTGTTTTATACAGAACATTCCTTTATACGATCTATAAAACCCTTTGACTTTTACTTTTATTCAAAAGGAATATTTTTATAAAATGTGTTTTTACTAAATGAAAAAAGTAATTTTTTGTCTTACGTATATGGCGATAATGACATCTCCACCGCCGGGACCATTATTTGAGTTTCGGCTTCCTCTACAAGCCATAACTTTTTTTAAATGAAATATAAATACAAGGTTTTAATTTTCTTTTATTTTGGTATTGAAAATGGGTTTGAAAGTGTTTTTTTATATCAATGTGTTGTATTGATATCTTGATATTGAAATGTGGAAATGTTATGTTTCCTTTATTCATTTTTTATGTGATATGATTATGTTATGGTTTATGATATGTTTAAACCTGTTCATATGAGGAATGCATTGAACATTATAAGTGACCGGTGGAGCCTGATATAGCTCCTTGATGCATCGGTAGGTCTCATGAGACAAACTACTATCTTATCATGAGGCCTTGACAAAATCTTATTTGTAGTCTAGGCATGAGGCCTTGGCTACGTGGTTATGATAGTCTGGTGTAATGCATTCTATCATTATAAAGTGGTTATTAATATTGCATGTGATTAATCGACCAGTAGAATATCCACGTGAAGAAGTAAATTTCATTATCTCATTTTAATTTTTCCATATTATGTTGAAGTTCAAGTTTAAAAGGCTTTTGTTTTTGTTATACATTGCCTTAAATGTTTATGTTTATTTATGAAAGCTTCCACTATATTGTTATCCTTACTGAGCATCTGTGCTCACCCCTTCCAATGTTTTAATTTTTTCCAGGATGTGATGAGGTATATTATGAATGATTTGCAGGTATAGTATGAGGGGATATGAAGACAATATGTTTTTGTAGTTTTGTTTTACTTTATGATGTAATGTAAGACTTATGAATGTATCTAGTGTTTCCAAGGCTACTTAACTAATCAGTCTTTAGAGACTTGATCTTTTGTGATCATGCCAATGTTACTCAATAATGCACCGACTCTGGGTAGTTGGGGTCAGGGCGTAACAATTCATGTATGTAATAAAACATACAACACTGTTTTAGGAGAGGATACATTCATACATGTACACAATTAGAAAAAATATGGCATTATCAATGTTTTTTTATAATCTAATGAATGAATAAAGATTCATTTGAGTAAAAATAAGATTAGATCGAATTACTTTTATATTTTATGTTCACTTATGATGTTTTATTATACATATAATAGATGTCTTGTATGTTATGTGGTATATTACAATTATTTTATTTGAACAAATAGAATTTCAAATAAAAAAAATTACTTTTTTCTTAAATAGAATCTTAATTTAATGTAAACTCATTAAATCATCATCATATACTATATTTATGGTTTTTTTTCATTTTTAATAACATAATTAACAATCATCGAATCTAGAACATCACTATTATAGGTATATTCTTAAAAATTTGGAAGAGGTGAGGCAAAATCCTTAAATTGTATTAAAATTTGATTTATATTTTAATTGTGATTTATCTGATGAAATTTCATGCTGTTTTGATATATAATACGTAGAAAAATTATTTTATGAAACAAATTTGTTTTAATATAATATTTTTTATGTAACTATATAAAATATTCTTAATTGATTACTCATACAAATAAAAAATTTAGATTAAAAATTCATTCAGTATTTATACACATGATGTTCTATTCAATAACTAATTACAAAAGTAATGACTGTCATACATATAATTTTTATTCAATGGAACAAAACTTCTAGACATGTTTCAATCCTAAAAAAAATCCTAACAAAATTTTCCATTACATTTTAATCACACATAACAGATATTGGTTATTTGGTGGTGGGAATAATGGAAATATATAACTTCAAAAAAGTGATTTAATCGTGATTCAAAAATATAATCAAATAATTAGAATATCAACCAAATAATTTTTATTCCATGAATGTGATATCTGATTTTTGTTATTATCAAAAAAGGAATCAGGTTAATATAACTATGGAAACATGTTCCAAAGAAGATATATCATACCTGAAAAAACATATCCTCATCATATAGTCCACTTTAATCTCACAATCCTAAAGCATCAATATATAAGTTATTATGTTGATAATAGTAGTGTCAATGGTAGTTGGTACCAAATAATTCTAATATTACTTTTAGACCTGATATTCCTTTCTCCAAAAGAAAACAATGCACCATTTAAATGATTGTTGTTATATGAGTATAGGTTATCATATTTTTAAATTATTAAACATTTTTCAGATTTTATAAAATGTATTAATATAAAATTCAACAGTATAAGATTTAGTTAGCTTATTAAGGGGTATATTTATAGATGAATGTTTTAGATTCATTTTTTGTGTATTACATTAAACATATATTAATTATTACATCAATATATGTATCTATATTTATGAATAGTACTGTAAATTTATGTATAACATTATCGTGTAATAATTAAAAAATAAATATCATTTGATATTTTTAAACATATATGATAACTAAATAATAATTTCATATATATCATGACCAGAAGAACAATTTTAATTTATAGTAAAGTTATAGTCTTCAATATTACTTCTCTCATCATTATAAATAATCAGTTTGGAGTGATTTTTTTTTATTTTGATATGGAAGAATATTTTTCAATTCCATTGTATCATTCCCATAATTTATTTTTAAATAATAAATTGTATCATTTTTTTAAATTTCCATGAATGAATTGTTTAAAAAATTAATATTTATATATAAACATAGAAACATTGTATTTTTATGTGATGGAATGTTTAATAAACATAAAACATAGTAATAAATTTAGAAATCGTAAAAAAAAAAATTAAGGACGATCTTCCCATTTGAAATTTTATCATTATTATTTTTTTATATGTAACTATTACTTGATTTCATTAGAAATGATTTTAGAATGTCACATTATGGGGGACATATTTGCAAAGAAACCCATTAGATAAAATTATTTTCTTTTATAATCATAATTTAATCTAAAAGATATAAAACATCATCCTATAAAAATAAATATTTATCATTACCAAATATCTACACATATCTTTTTTAGATAAATAATAGTGATCTATAGAAAAAAAGTGTTCTTATAAGGTGTTGTATATAAATTTTTCAATTTGGGGTGATCAAAATTTACGTGATAGGATCTAACTCAATATTATTATAAATATTCCAATAGTATGGTGTTTATATCCACTTAAATTAGCTCACCCAATTCATTATGGAAAATGGGCCTAACAAAACTCTATTATTTTTTTATGACCTGAACATTTTTCATAATTTAGATGGATTCTTTAGGTTTTCCATACTATTATATTGTTTTTGAACATATAGATGTTTTTATTTTTCATATAGTTCTTATTTAACAAAAATATAGATATTCCAACATTATTTCAATTGTATTTTTAGATTGATCCATTCTCATTAGTGATAATATTTGATACATATCAACTTCTAGACTTTCATGTTTTTTACAACCATCATTAGGTCTTCATTTGTTTTAAAAACATCATTATGAGGTTATTTAGTTGCCTTGGGTTTATGTTAAACCATCTGAAAATCTATAATAAGAAACCTTTCTTCTATATCCATGACGGTAGTTTCCTTCGGATCTAGTTTCTGGTTTATGTCCATAAAAATATGGTTCATTATAATGGTTTCATCTTCAGATACATTGATTTATTATTCTCCCTTTCCAAATAGTTCCACTATGTTGGTCATCATGAGTATATGAAACACCAATTATATCAATTTTTATTCCATCATACTCTTCTATGATGGATTAATTTATCAATAGCTTTAGTTTTTTAATATTATCGTCTTCTTTCATAACATTTCATGTCTTATTTTCTAGTTTTATTTTCAAAATTTAATTTTTTCATCAAGACCAATTAATATATCCTTATAATGAAAAATATAATCCAATTCAACACAACACTATTAATGTATTTTCACACTAATCACCTTGTTAATATTTATCGATCTATAATATTTCATTTTATGTAGTCACTTTTCTGGATAGAATCATTAATGTAATATTTTTTTTGGATGGAAAACACTAATAGCATGTTCATTTTGATATATAATTACTTTCATGAAAACTTAATAAAAATATGATAGAATTTGTTTTTAATTTTTGGGTTTCTTATTTTTTCACTTCCATTAATTAATTTACATATATCCCAACACCAATTAAAAAACAAAAATAATGTTTTTAAGACTCATTAAATATATAATTTTAAATAAATTTCATTCTATACATGTAATGATAAAACAACCATAATATTACAAATTGGATCTGATCAAATTAATAGATTGAATGCATAAAATATTTTTCGATTTGAAGGGACTAATATAGTTTTCTCATATCAATAAACATATCCATGTACGTGATGAATATCATAATATAAATAGATCCAATAGTTTGGAAAATCATAGTAGAACATGTTTAAGAATAGAGGATAATGTTTTGCGAATATTGTCCCATATATCATTACCTATAATAGAATACAAATGTTTTATTTATATGAGAATAATATGACAATTCTCTATATATATAAATATATATTTAAGGGTTATTGTTGGTTTTGTAATGATAATAGTCTCCAATTTAATTTCCCCCTTCAATAATCCCAAATAACCTTCACACATCAACTTGAATAAATTATATTTCTATACTACGAATTAATATTGAATTTGTTAATAAATCATAGAATAGATGAGAAATGAAAAACATGTATTCAAATTTCATAATATCTATTTTTGAGGCCCTATTTGATATAATATCATGAATTGTATTCCAAAATATTGATTTACTTATTGAAATTATATTACCCTCGTTTTATTTTTTATGTAAATATTATATAACCCATTTTATGGATATCATAGTAGACATAATGCCCACACATCTAAGTTGAATGTAAATAATATTAGTGGGAATCATATATTATAATTGAATTTAAAGTCCTATTTGAAACAAAACTAGATTTTACAGTATAGAATTAATAGGTAAATTACATTCTCAATCCATCAAATATTTCTATAAAATATAGAGAAAATAACATTCCTGTATATGATAATTTCATATAATTTGACTAGATGTTCAAGTGAGGAATAATATAAAAAATTAATTCCTAAATTGAACACCAAATTCAATTATATATTGAAAAATTATATATTTTTTCCCCAAAAATCAATAATACTTTATGTAGAATCATTAGGTAGATTTTAATTTAACTTCCTAGAATTTAATTGTATGTTCATATAGAATCATCACTATAAGTTCCAATTGAATATCTAATCAAACATCTAGTGCATTCTACTCCCAAAGTAATAAGGAATCTATAGTAGATGCTTTAATGCAATATCAACTATCATTTCATGTCGGGATATAATTAAAAATATCTCTCTAAAATCTAAAAAAATGTTAAGAGAAATATAGATATTATGTTTGTTTTGTGATTTAAAAAATTATAATATGGGATTTAATGAAAAAATAAGAAGGTTTATTACTATTATTTAAATAAATAGGACCATATATTTCTTTTGATGCTCTAATGTAATATCTACTTGAGGTTTTAGTTGAATCGAAGCTTAATCATACATTGGAATGTAAATTTTATGTTATAGAGTAAAATAAATGATTTATTACCTTTTATGTCATAAAATATTAGGTGAAATATAGAAAAGAATGATTTTTTGTATTAAAAAATTATAATAATTTTTCATGTCGAAAAATAATGTACCATTGTACAATTTTTCATGGAATAATACTATATGTTTTAATGGATATTCTAGTGGATGTTCTAGGGATGTTCTTATGAATGCAATTGTGGAATCTATACATGATGTTCCTATGTAAAATTGAAAAAAAGATGTTGTGGATTTTCTGGTGTAATATCCACATGATTTTATAGTGAATGTTAAAAAAATTATTAAAATATATGTTCATATAGAATCTCATGTTGATGTTCCAATGAAATCCCCATTTGATGTTTCATTGTAATAGACTCAGTAATTCTCAATGGTTAAAAATATAATAATGTTTTACCTAATCAATAAAAAAAATATATTTTCAATATGAAATACGTTTGTTTTTTAGATTCCACAAATATACTGTAGGATTCAATAAAAACATATGGTACATTTTCGTTAAAATTATTGTTTGTTCTTATAGAGGATCTAATAGAATCTCTATAATATGTTTTTATAAAAAATATATTGGAATATCTACAAATATTTCTATAGGATATTATGCATAAATACATTTAAAAATTAATTACAGTGTATCTATTAATGTAATTTCATTTGGAACATTTTTTAGTTGTTCCATTGAAACCTTAAGTGCATTGGAAGTTATATTAGATGTTTCATTTGAAATTATAGTGGAACACTCATAGGTAAAATTGCAGCATTTTTGATGTTTACATGGGAAATATTGCCTTCTAAAACTCAGTAACATGTTTGATAATTTTTAAATTATAGATTTACAATATTGAATTAATAATTCTAATAAAAGTATTAAATTAAAATGGAAATACATCAAAAGGTATATTTTTTTTCTAAATTGGTGAATATATTTTACACCACGTTTCAAAATATAGATAAGTAATTATCATCCAAATAATATATCTAGTATGGAAAAATTGTCTAAAAACAATGAGATATTAATTTATTCAAACTAATTACCTAAATGATTAATTTAATTTAACTGATTATTTATTTATGGTAATAAATTCTATTCTTCAAAATGAGTTAGAAAAAAATATAATAATTTTTTTATAAATTTCAAATATGAGATAAATGTAGAAAAATCTACTCATTAATTTCATGAACTGAAATGTTTCAATTTGAAAATTAAAATTAAAATTTTAAACTCAATAGGTTACATAGAAATATATTTTTTATAAGTAGTGAATTTAATGTACATATATCACATAAAAAAATAATGTTTTTATGGAACCTACTGTGAATATCATGGTAAATCATCAAGTTAAACTTATGGTGGAACATCCAGTGTGTTTTAATATAAGTATTAGTGATATATTTGAATAATATATTAGTTGAAAAAAAGATGAAATTATTCTATATATTTTATGATAAATTAATAACACATTTAATAGGGTTACTTTTCATGAAATCCCATATGCAAGATAAAATAAATATAAATGAAATATATTGAGGTTTTATGAAATATCAACTACATTATTAATTTAATATACTCATTTGAATCATGGATTACAGTTTCCATTGACACAACATCTTCCAATGACAAGTATAGTATCAATTTATGTAGTAAATATAATAAAACCATCAAAATAAATAGATAATCCCCATTTCTACAATTGGATCTAGTTCTATATTATAATAGAGTGTTATGGAATGAGAATAACAATCACATAAATCCCCACACTTTATGATAAATTTGAATCATTCTATTTTATTGGAGTATGCTTAGGGAAATTAAACAATTATTTTATTTAAGTGTAGTTGTGAATTTTAGTCACCACTAGGATGAATACAACCTCCTTGTTGTGATGTTGGGTAAAATGTATTTTTAATTTCTAGTAAGATGAATATGTACTTTCACAGTATCTAAGTATGTATCTCCAGAGTTGTCTATGAGATGAAATTTTTAATCAATGGGATTCTCTACCAAATGGAAAACATATCTCGAATATAAAAAATTCATTATTCCATGCATAATATCATTATCTAGATTTTATAAAACTAGACATGTGTAATCATCATAGACATGTATGATATTATCTATAAAAAGAATAAATAGAATACAATAAAGGTGAAATGTATCTGGTGTAAATGAAGAAACCCCATAATCAATAAAGGTGAAATGTTCTACCATGAACCATGAAGGTCCAAGTGGAATTTTGTTTGATTTGATGATTAACATTGTTAAATATAAAGTATTGTGATAGAATGAATTTGAAGGAAATGTAAAAAATAGTTCTATCTAGATTTGATTGTATTATATATTCCTATAGAGTTTCTTAACCTTTAATAAGTTGATAACACATTTAATTGGTTAATAAATTGAATTTCACAACATGATCAATTTTCTACTATGGTTCGTGTAATTGAGGAGATAAAGGATAAGTAATTATAAAATGGTATTTGATTGGATAATTGATAATAATTTTCTTGGGGCATATACCATCTTAAATGACGTTTATGGAAACTTGTCTACTGGATAAGCTAGATATATCTGGTATGTCTTGGTAGATATGAGTCCCTCTTATTAATTGTGAATGATCTATTAGTTTCATAAAATAAAATTAAACATTAAAAGAGACTGAAAAATAATCACATTCCTTTTGAATTATGGTTTTCCAGCCGCAAACTATTGTAAAATTAACCTATAATAATGGTCCTATAAACATGATTCTAGAAAACAATTTATACAGGTATCTGTCACGAACCAACTCGGGTCGACCCTGAACCGGTCACCCGAGCCGGTCCGTGACATGACCCGAGGGGCGTTCCCAATCCCCACGGGCTGACAACTAGTGCCGGGCATCAAAATTAAGCAGGTGGGAACGATTTGGCCCAAAGGTAAAAAAAACCAAACAGCGGAAAATAAAATAGAACAAAAAAAATGAATAAAGAAAGAGCAATCAACAACACTACTAACCTGACCACGACCAAAGCTCCACGTGACCCCGTGGGTCACTCTCCAATAACACAACAGACGTCGCTCAAGGCGAACAACTGAAGCTGGAACCTGCAACAGAACTAAAAACAAGAAAACACTATAGGCGTGAGTATTAAAACTCAGTAGGTATGCCTGACTAAAACTATCCCCAAAGCACACACCAATAAATAAAGAGTTTATCAATTCCAGGTTTGAACTAAATTATATAAAATATGTTTTCCACACACTTTCATTTCTAAAACAAGTAACAGTCCATCGCCCTTTTAATTTAGAACAAGTTTAATGTTAAAAGAACAGGTGCATTGCATTTTCAAAACATTTTGCGAACAATTTAGAAATTCAAACTTCAGTTGTTAGTCAAAAAGGAAAATCACACACAACACACACTGAGGGCAATGGTAAAAGTGGCACACAAGGGTCAGCAACCGAACTCGACCTCTCAATCTTCCGCCACACACAAATAAACACTAAAAGAAACATGGGTCGAACCTAGGAGATCGTGAACAATCCAGAACGTACTATACATGTGACTCATCCTGAGGCATGCCATAACTCGATGACGTCATAACGCCCATAATACTACCCGGCATAGCCCTGCATGGCCTAACTGAGGGGCCCAATCCCCATAGCAGCAATAACTCAGTATTCCCCTGCTATGGGGCCACTAGCCAGTGCGTGGTCTAAACTAGTGCAGCAATCGTTCTCAGAAAATTCACTCAATATGTCAGGTTCCCATGTCATCACAAACAATAAAAAGGGGGTGCGTCTACAATGTAAATAAGTCAGTCACGATGAAAAAACATCACATCTAGCTCACACGATCAACGCACACCAAAGATCACCCCCGAGTGGGTTTTCCAAAATAATCTATTCTATTAACGTGCCAAACGGGCCTTCAACAATTTTAAATCAAAACTTCATTTCTCAAGAAAACCAAAAACACTTGTTCAAAAGAAATCATTTATCTTTAAAACTAGAAGTACATTTGAAATTCTGTGAATTATGTTTAAAGGCGAAACGGGCATTCTTTCAAAATTGGGTGTCCGCCCGTCAAGAAAATATTCCAAGTGTTCGGTATAAAATAAACGGCTCTTCTCACACTAAATAGTCATTTAAAATTTTATTATCTAATATTATTTATCATTCATTAAAATTAATAAAACATCAAGCAATTAATAAATTCTAAATTTAAAGGTGAGTGCAATGGGGGACCTACCTCGATTCGCAGCTCGAACACGAAGACGCGCCACGCCTTGCAAGGGTGCACAAGCACGCACAAGATGATGACAGCAGTATCGCGGGTTTTTCCCTTGCCAACACGCTGCAGCAATTGCAAAAAAACTAAAATCACAGAAACACTGACGTCAAATAATCCAAAAGAATAAACAATACAACACTTGCCTCGACATTGGAGAGGGCGAAAAGGGAAGAACCCCAAATCGCTTGCCTTCAGCGGCGGGCGTCCTTCACGCACCCAATTGAGTATAAGGTGTGCGACTGTCGAAACGAGGTATGCGACCAGTGAAGTAAAGGAGAAAGTTGTCGGGACACTGCGCCACTGCTGGATGGATAAGGTAGGGATGGGGCGCGTGCACCAAGGGCCTACACCACTGCTGGCCGGAGCTTGTCAGAGCTGGTCAGAGGCACTGGAGGTGCTGCCGGACGACGGCTGTGAGGCGGGAGCATGTCCAAAGCGCACGCGACCATGAAGTGCATACATATATATATATATATATATATACATATCTGCATATATATATATATGCAACTATATACCAATACATCATAGATATTGATATATATCCTGCAACGCAAACAGCAAAGCACTGCTAAATCTAATAACTCAGATAGAACTGACTCTGGACCAGATAAAGCCCTCAGGGGTCCATAACTCAAATAAAAAAAAATCAGAATTCTAAAGCAAGATGATTAAGCGCATAACAAGGCTGCAAAACAAGTTTTAAAACAAAAAGGAAGAGTGAAATCATTAGCGGAGTGATCCAGAGATATAAATACGCAAACTCACCTACACTGGCGGTGCGTGAATCCAACTGCGCTTCAACGGAAGTGGGAAGAGAACTTCGCGGACTAAACGCACACCCTAGATACCGAGAAAAACGCGCAAAAATGAACCATAGTATTAGGGTAATGTCAAGTTTGATAAGAACACAAAATATAATAAAAAAAGGAATTATACTGGGAGAAGAGGACACCAGGGGGAAAAAGGCATGGATCAAGGGGTTACGCCAGACCGAGAGGGCAGATTCGCCGGACCACGATGTCGGGTGGCGGAAACCCGCAGGGTGAGGTGAAACCGGCTGGGCCGGCTGGTCAGGTGCACCGAGGAGGCCGGAGCGGCGGTGGTCGGAAGGTGGAGGGGCAGAAATCGGATGGGGAGGCAGGGCCGGACATGCGGAGGGGGGCACTGCCATAGGGACGCCGGCGGAGGGGAGCGGTGGCGAGGCGTCGGGGCATGGCTGGTGAGGCGCATCCAGGCGGACAGTGGGCAGAAGCTCAGGGAGGCGGCGGCGGGGCTGTAGCGCGAAGAGGGGGAGTAGCATCTGCCGGCGGATCACAACAAAGGAAAAAAAAACAAAAACAAAAGAAGTCGCAGGGGGGGTCCCGTGTCGGCTGGACAAAATAGAGGGGGTCGGCTGGCGCACGACCTGCAGGAGGCGGGAGGCCGGGTCCCGAGCCGATGTGGAGAGGTGAGCGTAGAGGCCGAGCCAAACAGGGAGGCAAGGTCAGGCCAAGAGGGGGGTTCTATACCGGATGGGTAGAACGGTGGGAGGCGATCCACAATTGGGGAAGACTACGCATGGCGGAGGCTGGAGCATCAGGAAGCGAGGGAAAGCGCTGGGCAGGGCCTCGCGGCGTGGAATGGTGGAGGAGAAAGGGGGAAGCAGTGGCGGCGCATAGGTGCGCATCGTGCAGGAGGCCGCAGGTCGGGGGGAAAAGATGCGGGATAGTGGGGAGGATTAGGGTTTCAATGAAAACAATGATAAATAATAATAATAATAATAAAGGAAATAAATATTAATAAAACAAACAAAAGATAACAAAAGAAATTTATAATAAACTCAAGGATAATTAAAATGATACTTTTATTATGTTTCATTTTAAATAACAATTATGTTTATAACAATTTAATAATGACAGTTTTATTACCAAATTAAATAATAATAATATTTCCATTCGCGCAAACATATTCTCATTGTAAAAATTTAAACGTTAACATTGTTTTATCAATATACAATTTTATTTATCTTCCCTATTCAATTAGCTTAATTTATTTATTTAATTTCATTACTTATTTGAAGTGTCGCACCACGGCGCATTCACTCAGACCAAACGCACAGTCGCCGCTAATGGCGCGGTGACCGTACACCGGCCCAAGGTCAACCAAAACATCAACCCAGGAAAAATTCAAACCGGGTCCCAACTAAACCTCATCTAATTGACTCCGGACCGAGTAAACAATGAAAATAAAATAAAATAAAAATAAAAATAAACATACGTCTGAGGTCGGGGTGTGACAATTCTCCCCACCACAAACACTTTCTGCCCCCAGAAAGTAACCAAGCCAACAGTTAGCATAACTCGAGTCTTTACCCAGGCAAAACCAGAAGAAAATGAGAGGATAGGGGTGACCATTACCAACACAAGTCACACCCGACCAACTCAAGTACAAACATTGTCCGAGGTTGAGGGGAGAACACGGGAGGGTTCTCCCCACCACAGAAATCTACTAACACTAAGACCTTGAAACTCGAACACACCACACCTGAGGGGGGGGGGCAACACGGGAACTCCCAAACCGAACCCAGTCACTTTCTCCACACAGACCGAACAACACTCAGAGACTTAAACAGGAAGCTTGCTACGAAACGACCCAACAGCTCGAGGATAAGGAATTATCTCAACCCCTCACTCACCGACCGAAGAAAAACCTCATCGCAACCAGAGTCTAGGGAATTTCTAGCCCGAACTCACAAAGGACCTCGAAACAACGCCTATTAATTTCATAAGACCACACATCCCCCTAACGCACACAATTGAGACCCAACTCAAAATTAGATTGACCCGCTCATTCGCGGGTCCATCACCCTTCAAGGAGAACCGAACGATTTCAAAACACACTGAGAACAAATAAGACTGCTTAGACTGTTGTAGAATAAGTTCATCACGCAACCGCAAAAAAGGTGATCTTACAACGATAAAAAGAATAGAACAAGGAATCTTTGGATATTTTTCTTCAGAAAGCTGAAAACAGAATCCGAAGCGAGGTTCTCCACAGCCTCGGCAACTCCTGACTGTGCGCGAGCTTCACCCCGAGACCTGTGGCTGGGGCCCTGATGGCTGAAGCATCTCATGCCTCACAGTCCGGCATTTTCATCTCCTGGTCTCTAACTCCTTCACGAGCGATGCTTCTTCTAGAAATCTCCCCGGTTGCTTGAACAGCCGCACGGCAGCAAGACTTCGAAGGGATGCGACAAGGCGAATTAGAATTTCTGGACAGGCCATACTGGTGGCACACAAGAGAGCGGTCCGACGAACTATGAGACGATACCGACGAGGATGGTTTCTTGGAGACAGGTTCCACTAGCTCACACTCCTTGCCAGGTGGGGAACCTTCTCGGAAGTCGACCACCGTTAATCACACCCAAAACTCCAACGATGATGAAACATATCATCTTCACTAGTCTAAAACTGAACCCTCAAATAAACCTGAGACGGTACGCACCCTAATAGCTCTGGGAGTTCCCAACAACCTGAAGACCCACTCCAATTCCACAAACAAACAACTACCCCTCACAGACTTTGATTTCTTTTATCGATAGGCAATATGCAAAAAGAACTGGAAACCAGGCATGACTCATTAGAAACCATAACGACCTTTCTGGGCGGCATACTCATGACAACACGAGAAACATCATCAAAACCGGCATCAAGCCAAAACTCAATCGAGGCAACAACACGAGTCAAGGTCAAAAGGCCCATAAGCCAAACATATACAAACACAGGCATAAATCACTTTCCAAAACCATCATTTTTTTTAAAACATTACAACTCACCTATGGCACCTTATGAACCGTCACATGTGCGTTCATTCAATCTCGCTCACATCATCTGCAAACAAGTTCCCCCTACGCACTCTCCGTACATACCCACGCACATGTGACCCTCCATAAGGAGTGCCAAGGTTCAAACACTTCATTCCTTACCAAATCCAAACACATAACATATTGTTCCAAACCAAAACATTTTTTTCTTAAAAAAAAACCCACTTTACTAATTTCAAAAGCAATTTGGAAGAAACCCCTTTTTTTTCAAATCACTTTCATTTTCAACACACACACACAGAGCGAGTTTAAAACAAAATACAACCAACTATAAACCATCGGAATGAGGGACTAGTGTCTGCACTTAACTCGGCAACATGGTGGTGAGTCATGCCCCAAGTAAGACATAACACTAAGAGGATCTTAAACCAGGCACTTGGACTCCACAAGGGTCACCACCCCATGTGAGGCCGCAACGCGAACCGATTTCATCTCATTATCATCCCTTAATCCAAAACAACCAAGGACAAAAGACTCAATCCCGAACTAACCCTGGTAACTCAGGTCTCGTCACGAGCGGTGGTGATCAGGCACCGACCCGTAACCTATCTCCTGAGCCCCGACAGTCCTAATCTCCTTCTATCAGACATCCCAAATAACAAAGGGCACTCTTAAAAGCGAGGTCCGCTAAGAGCCGACCTCCTCTGAAACCATTTTGTCACGAACCAACTCGGGTCGACCCTGAACCGGTCACCCGAGCCGGTCCGTGACATGACCCGTGGGGATTGGGAACGCCCCTCGGGTCATGTCACGGACCGGCTCGGGTGACCGGTTCAGGGTCGACCCGAGTTGGTTCGTGACAGTATCACTATAAAATAAATTCTATAATATGTTTTATATTATATTTATGAGAGGTAAATACGCATGGTTATATAATTTTTTTTTTCATATTGTATTTATTTTATTCTATTAAAATGGATATAAAAAACCATTTTTTAATATAAAAAAAATTTACAAATTTTTATTTAGAAACTATAGATATTCTATTACAACATTTTTTTATAATCATTGTTATGGAGATCTACCCAAATGAAGTCAAATAGATTCCACCTCCTCATATGTATTACTGATTCAAAAACATATTATCAGATTTCACATTCCTCCTAATCATATTGATCATTCATTGGATGGTGATTCCATTCAGTTTTTATGAAACAAAAGATTGCTGCATTCCCAATTTTTTAGGTATTCATCCATGAATCATTTTCAATTTTATTCTTTATATGAAACACTGATTTATATTATTTATGGAGGTATGATTCTATATTCATTGAAAAATGGTTATTAATGGTATTCATGGATTTTATTAATTAACATTTTATTCAATTTTTTATATTTATCCTCTCTTTTATTAGATATTTCATTCATATCTATAACTTTTTTTAGAATATTAATGGTGATGTGTTTATTCTGGTAGAATTGATTTGGTATATTCAATATTTGAATTATTTAGAGAGTATGGAATTTCCTATTTTAATAGGTTTTATGGGTAGGTCTACAATTTAGTTATGGGTTTAATTTTTTGGTGAAATCTACAATTATTTTTTAGATGTTTTTTAAAATGCATTCTTTTGAGATAAGGAAAATGGTTGTCAGTACATTTAATAATGGAGAATTTTTTTAATTTTCTACCTTTTTCACAATATTTAATTATATAATTTCATACATAAATAGCTTATATGTATTTAATTTTATTTCTCAGTGGATTATTTTTGTAGATTAATACCAAATGTGTAATTTTTTATTGATGGGTTTAACACTCTAATTAAGAAGATTTTGTTTTTTATATGTGGAACATGATTTCTCTTTCTATGTTTGTTTTAACTCCATTTTTATTATTTTAATCATTTAAATTAAAATTGGGGTGTCAAAAATCAATCATTCCATCAATGAAAAAATTTCCCCTTGTGTAACAAGTTTAAATGTTAACCAACACTGTACTACTCAATTGAATTAAACTAATTTCAAGTGATAATATATATTTTTGTTGTTATTTAAAAATTAATTTAACTAATATTACTAGTTGTTCATAGTTTTTAGAAATTAGGTTTCCTTGTTAGGGATTTTCTAATTACTCTTGATTGATATCACTAAAACTTTATAAGAAGCTATGTTTCCATTTAAAAAAATTAAGTCATGAAGAATAATCCAATGACTAAATCGTTATAATAGAATTCAATATCATGGTTTTTATATAGATTATTTTTAATATGTATATAGTATTTTGTTATATTTTATTTTATATTTTATTTAATATTATGTAAAATTTGAATAAAAATATACAAATATGTATTTCATTTCATCTTAGGATTTCAAGACAGATTTAAATTTATTCATCAGCTAGGGTTGTTAATTTTTCAAAATGAAAAATTGTCCACACACCATTACAATGTATTTATAATTTATATAATTTTAAAATGTACTAATTTATTTTTCTATTGAAATAATATTTTATTTTTTATACTACTATTTTCCTTTTACAAATATTTTTTTATATCATTCATTCTAATTATAAAATGTCTTCTTGAATCTATAAAATAGTCCACATTAATATCATATATGAAAAAATATAGTTATCTTCTATATAGAGATTAGTTTTTATATTTGTTTTGAAATACTATTTTCAATCATTGTAGTTTCTAATTTTTATTTAAAACCAAAATGATCATGTATTTTCATGCGTATGTAATTGAAATGATTATTATTTTTCATTATAATAAATAAGAGTTTTGGTCAACCACATGATTCTTAATGATATAAAAATGAACTAATTAATATATATATGAAATTTAAGTATGATTTCATCTGGTATTTCAAAATTTGGTTTTGTTCATCCAATGAATATATTATATTCTATTTCCTACCTAAGAAACCTGATTTTTTAAAAATAATTAATTATATTATAAATTATGTAATTGAATTAGGATCATTGAAAATTTGTTTTCAAAGATATGTTAATCCATTGTAGTCCACACACACACACAAAAATATATATAATCCATTATCCATTACAGCATGGAGTATTCAAAAGGATAGAGCTAGGAAAAAAATGTAATGAAACATCAATTTGAACAAAAACATTGTTGTTCGAGAAACCACTAAAAATATATATCGTATAGATATCGTAATGTTTCACTAACATGAGTGTATTTAATCAATTAATAACATGATAATTTTATGTGACATCACATACATCACAACCATATTCTAAAAGGTCTGTAGTAAATCCACATACCAAACCCCGTAATAACCACATTATTATCAATACTCTTCACTAAAACAATGGCTTCCATTAAATTAACTATTTTTTTCATAATAGGTATACAATAAAAAAATATCATCATATTTAATTTAAAAAATTATATTGAAAATCCAATTTTTCTAATCGATATAATGTTTTGAGTAGGTGACATTTTACTATTCATTTCATTTTAGTTATCCATATTTCGCAAAATAAATATTCTTTTTCTATTACCATAATCTAATACCCAATGTTATTAATTTAATAAATTTGGACAATTAAAATTTCAAATTAAACTATTTTCATTTATATTTAAAAAATTACAAATCATGTAATGTAAAACATAGACACATACAAATAATCTTATAATAAAAATAACTATATAATTCTGGAATAAATTTTATATTCGTATAATCATTATTGTAGTAAATAACGGTAAATAATAAAATTAAACTATATTACCCATTAAATTATTTACCTTTTAATTAAATTTAGTCATAATATATTTTAGGTTTCAATATTTCCTCATCAATTTCCTTCACGAAATCAACAAAAAGTCTAAAACATGATAAAAATGACAACAAACAATAAAACACATCAATAACAAAAACACGCAATATCATGTTCATCTCACAAAATTTAACAAAAATAAATAAATGATGGAAAAAAAGAACTCACATATTATATGGATGAATATAGTCATTCCATTATTTTATTTGTATCCATTTTATTATTATTTACATCTATTAATCCATTAACTGATATATAATGATTAATCAATTGATTAGAATTTAAAATAAATATTTATTTAAAATTTTATATCTGAACTAAATCGATAAATATTATATTAAAAATAATGGATAAAATGTTATTAAATATCAACAATCTCATACGGATACAACATAAGAAAAAACATTATTATAAATCTATTACAACCTCCATGGTGAAAATAATGTAATAATTGAACCCTACAGACCTAACCATTAAAATAGTGGAATCAAGAAGGTATGAATAAAATTAAATTAAACGCATATTATATGAAAAATATCTATTATACCTTGATAAGGATAAACATATTCCAAACAATGGATGATGGGAATCTATGAAAATTCACATAATTCATAGCATATAAATATATTTTAAATGAATATAGTGAAAAAATTTGTAACCTAGATTTTGTAATAAAAAAAAATTGAAATAATATCAACATTTGAAAGTATTTTTATCAAATAACGGTGTTATAATACAAAATTCCTGGTGTAATTATCCCAAATATTTAGGGAATCCAACAATGTATATTTAATACAACCATGTAATATCTTTGTGATTCCAAGTGGGTCATGCCGAAAATATTAAATATACAAGGATCCAAACATAATCCTATGCCTAATAATCAATGTGATAATTCCACAAAATCTACTCAAAGTGTAACATAACAAATACAGATCAAAAATCCTGAAAAAGGTAACAATCGGAAAATTATATAAGAAAATCATCCTTAAAACAATTCGTTTTAACATATTGGAATCAAACCCGCATAAACATACCTAGATACAACTCAAGAATCAATATAAATAATTAATTAATATATTTACCATAAATGAATAATATAGTTGGAAAAATATATATGATATAATTGACATTCAAAAATTATATAGATCTCTATAATTTTTTTCATTCCATTGATAAGTATAAATATTATTCTAAATTGGCATTCAAAAAACATAGAATATATAAGTAAATACTCAAATAAAATTATCATCCATATAAAATTATAATTTTACATAACTATTGGCTTTATAGATTTTGAATTAGACACATTATGAGGATCTGAAAGTGGTTCCATGTGAATAAGTGGTTATTTTTGGACAACTAAGTTCCTAGTGGCCCTGTATCAGGAACATGAAAATAAAATTCCAAAACACCATTCAAAAAAAATGATAGTTTATTAAATTGACACCGAATTTTAAACATAATTTAATATTGGATATTTATTTCAACCCCATTAATATGTTGTGTGTGGGTGAGCTACAATTTTTATTTTTTAAAATGATAGAAATAACAGTTTCATAGGAATTTATTTATAAACATATATCTTCAACATTTCTAATAACATATTTCCACTTCATATGAATCTTAATTTTTCATCTCCAATACAGATTGTATGATATTCTAGAAAAATATTATTCTAATAATGGTTATTAACTATAATTGATTCAATTTATGAAACATCATTATCTATGTATCTAATATAATTCCTCTTATGATTGTCAAAATAATCTCCTATATTTTTATATTGTCCCTAAGACATACAGAATTATATGAATAGAATTTTGATTTGATATCCTTAATGAATTGGTATTTTAAACATATATTTCCATCAGTTGTGATGGGAGAGAGATTTTTTATTTACATTTTTACTGATATTTACGACCCAAGATGTCATATTATTGTAATTTAATTCATATATGTGATATTTGAAATTAATTTTTTAATTCATTGAAGGAATATTTTTTTTATTGAATCGTTTTTAGTTGTCTTGTAGTGCTTTTTAGGTGTTTATTGGTAGGTTTTTAGAAGTTTGTGAGTATTTATTTTTAGGTGGTGGTTGTGGGTGTGTTTATTTTGAGAAATGATTGGGGTGATATAATATATGATGGTTAGTGAAATATATACGAACTTTTTCCAATATGTGTGTACTTTTTATGGGTTTATGAATGAAAATTTTTTTCCATTCTATTGATATAATTTTCATCAACGCGGCATGCACAAACAATTTTTAGAAACCATTTTTAGAGTCTTATAATCATGTATTATTTCCCAACTATTTTGAGAATCATTATTATACGAAATACCAATGGCTTTCTAGCCACTAACGTAGTTCAATACCATTTGTATAGTCACTATTTGTCTCAATTTTTTTAATCAACAATGATTCATCTTCTTGTATTTGATTAGTCACTGAATGAATCTACTTACGGTCCAACAATATCTAGAGAAACCATCACAATAACTTCTACTTTAGTTACTTATTTAACTGATATTGTTCCAACAAATTCATTTATATGGGTTCATGTTTGGAATTATGAAAATCTTCAAATAGAGAACGTATATTATTTTAATGGTATTATTATTTCCTTATGATGAAAAAGAGATAAGGGTTTATGATTCTCTTCTTGTTCCTTATCTTTGTCAAAGATCATGGTCAACAAAAAATTTCACCATATTTACATTAATCTATTGGATGTTATTTTCACTTTGTATGGGTTGATTTCACTTAAAGAATGTGTTACCCTTGTATTAAGTGAGTCTAAGTTTCATGCCTGATGGGGTGTTCCAATTTTTTTTTGCTAAGGGGAGCCATCATTGAGTAGAATAAGACCACATATTATGAATTTTAGAAGAGTGATTTTACCAGTTTATATTGATCTATACATGGTATGATTGTGTTACAATATACTAATAGCATTCACCATGTTTTCAAACATGTTTCTGTTATAATTTCTTGGAATCCGCCATATTTTAGAGTTATGATTGTTTATTGACTTCGAACCAGGTAGCTATATGATCTATAATCCTCCATACCATATAATAAAAGTTTAATTTATGGTGTAAATGATCCAATCATATTATTTATTAGATAAATGTATTATACCCAATATTGTAAAACATTGGGTGGAACACAATACATTCCCAATGAATGTTAATGGAAAATATAACCTATGTAATATTTACTAGAATCTCAATTGACTAATTGTAATGAAAATTTATTTTTTATTGAGATTGATGAATTTTATGATAATTAGAAAGGGGTGATGTTTTCGGAAAAGATTAATAATATGTCAGGTCATCACCAACTATGAATAATGGAATCTGATATACTGAAGACCGCATTTAAGAGAAAGGATGAAGCTTTCAGTATCATGTTATTTGTATTGGTAAAAAATTCTCTATCATTTTTATACTATCAAAAAACAACATATTTCATGATTATCTCTATTTTCCCATAATGATGTCTGTGGTTGAAATTTTATTTACTCTAAGATATAGGATAATAATGTGTGTCATCCAAGATATGTCCAATAAATTAAGATACATATCTAAAATCATGCTTAGGTATCAAAATGAAAATTCTAGATTCAGGATATTCATTTAAAGGGACACATAGTCCTTAAAGATAGTATTGTAATTAAACCAATTAATGTAACAATAATTATGTAATGGTATAAACCATATATAATTTTTTAGATTCATATATTTAAGGGGTTATAATGATATTACTATAAAATCATCAAAGATTTCTATCACCATTATTCTCTAGTGAATGCTCAATCCTATAATGTAATAATGATAATATAGGGTTTTAAATGATAGAATTAATTATATTAAATGAAGAATTTATTTACTCTCTCTACAATATTGACTCTTCTATATACCGGTATGTCCTATGTGGTCATTAATGACACATCAAGTTCGACTATAGGTCGTATTCACATTTTGGGTAATCTCATAGTGGCATATAGTTCCCAAATGTTCTGGCCACACAATATGACCCTCCAACTCACGATATTCTCAACACATTATTCATTCATACAAAATAGAGTTGGAATCATAAGTTTTTTAGAGAATGGTTTACAATTTATTCAAACCATAAATGATTTTGTTATATATTATCAATGAAATTTTTTAATCTATCAACAATTATATTATTGGAGTACATATAATCATTTGAATGAAATATTTAATATACTACTATAAAAGGGAATGTAATCGTGGATTATTTCATAATTAATCATCTAACCAAGGAACTAAATGATTCATTGTAATTATGGAATTATATCCTACTTTTTATTCATATGTGTATTTTGTTTTGGATAAATGTGAATTATACTTCTTTTTAATTTGAACAACTGAAAAGAACTCTTTTATATATGATTCTTCATGGGAAGAATTTTGGTGATGATTATAATTAAATTATTGACTCTCTATATGTTCAGGGGACCATATATTTCAAACCAATGTTTTTCAATGGAAATACTTTCCTATGTCATGATCAACTAAAATTACAACCTAATGAACTAAAATGTGTTGTGTGACCTTTAAATATAATTTCGTCACTTCTGGGTTTGGAATTTTGAAAATATAACGTTCATTGTTGTGAGCAGTTTGTTACTTGGAGTCTGATATGAAAAATATGATTTTTAGTGACTAGTAATGAACTATTTTGAATAGTAACATACCCTTATGAATAGTTATATACAATACTAAATAGAAACATTACATATGGTAGTCTAAACATAATATTTAAGTGAAATTATGAAGAACTTATATTATAGAATTAGAAAATGGATGTTTTCAAAATGGGTATTTTTATAATAAATTATAATTTTAATTAATTATTAAAATAATCATATTTAGAAAAATATTTTTTAAAAATGAATTTCAATTTTTTATTCTATATGTTGAAAATGGATATGGTGAAATTTTTGGATTTTTCTTAAATAATTGAATTTTTAGTGAATAGTAAAATACAGAAAATTACCGTACAAATACATATTAATTCCAAGACACTATAAATGAAATCACAAGTAATGTATGTACCCACATATCAAACTCACATGCATTTATTACTAACCATAGTAATGTAATCATCATTATTTCTGTTCTGGAGGTAAATTAACAAACTAGTGATTAAAAAATTATGACACCCCTCCTCTCCCCCAATATAAAAAACCCCTCACTCCATATTCTATTCACTCCTCTCAAGCCTTGAACCAAGCCAATATTCTGCCAAATCATTCCCCAAGATCCTCCCCCACATCCAGTATTTCCTATACTTTTCAAAAGACCAAAAAACCATTCACATTAAGAGGTTCTCAAAGGAGATTAAATCTGGATGTAAATTCGTCTTTCAAATTCTTTTATTTATTTTGACATCTTTTTTTTTTCATTTTTCTTTCCTCACCTCCCATCAACAAAATAGTATAATATACCAAATAACATAATTATGCTGGAATGTTTTTATGGTAATGGGACATTTCATTATCATATCTCTTTTCCCCATCTTTTATTTTAATGAAATGAAAAGACCGTTTTAGATGTGTAAATTTAACACATTCAAGAATATATGTCTATCTATTTTATTGTCATATTTTATTCTGGACTCGAAAAAATTTGTGTTATGGTTGAAACCAATTATTATATAGGTAATATATCCTTTTATGGTTCTGTAATGCTTTTGTACTAATGGTATTATGTTATATATCAAAACATGTTCATTGTAATCAAACACACCCATTAACCAAAAATTATTATCGCCGAGGTTTTATATAATAACTCATCTTCACTACAAATATTAAAATGAATTATTATAACCATGTAATCTCATGGATGTTCAATAACATGACAACATCAAATCTGGACCACCACTTTCATCATACATGTTTACCCAAACATGAATATAAGCAAACCGTACATTAAAACCAAGTAAGTAAATGGGCCTGAACAATGAAATTGAAACTTATAACTGAAGAAAAAGGATTGGAATAAACCAATAGGATTATAATAAATCAATTATCTATAGAATATGTTCTGTATTTTTTAATTAATAGACATAATTATTCTTTTTTGGTCATTGATAACAAGTGGAGAACACCACCAGATTTAAGGTAAGGGATCCTCTCTATTTCACTCTTAATCATGATTTTCCTCAATGATATGCCTTTTTATGTCTATTACCAAATGATGGATAAGGTTTTAAATCCCCCCATACCTTCCTCATGATTTATAGGAGATGATAAATCCCATTTTATAGTTATAAATCCCTCTTTGGTACAGAGGACACCAGGCCGATAAACCATAATGAATTCTACCCGAACCCTCTTTGTTCTTTCGAGTAGCCTTATATTTTATTATATCAAAATGGAGTTACCATATCTAATTAAGTAACTATTATAAATTATGTTTATTTTTAAAAAATTTATCTGTTATTACCATTTCATTAGTCAGTTTTTGTGATATACATGTTTTTAAAAGATTCCCTTCGTAGAACATTCTGATAAGCAAACCTGTTTTAAGGGAATTTCCGAAATTTTTACCCAATTGAACATGCACTCAATCCTATTTTTAAGACACTTTTGTATTTTTAAAATCATTATTTTTATTATTTAAACCTTCTTGGTTTAATTATGGTTTTATATAAATGATTCTCCTATTTTCTATTTTAAATGCTCTATAGAATTTTCCTTAAAACCGCAAAAAAATGATTTAATGCTAATGTTTCAAAAATAAATTTAATATTTTTTTTCCACTTTTATTTGACACAACTTACCATGTTATATTCATATTTTACTTTAATAACTTCCTTTCATGTTCTAATTCCTTTTTATCATGAAAAACGTGATGGTACACCCATTGGTTATGCTTTATGTCATGATTGTGGTAACCAATTCTTTCCATGCGTACTGTTATGGTTATGTATGATTGATTAAATATGATTATTTATGTAGAATGAATATTAATGACAATTTTTCTATGGTTTCACCCAGATAGTGCTCTAATGCATCGATTAAAGATATGTCTCATGATATGTAATTTGAAATGGGATTGGCGGTTAGCCTTGACCCGTAATAAAATTGGAAATCAGATTTGCATTTAGCATTGAACTAAAATAAAATGGGAAACAAGATTGGTGGTTATACTTAACCCATTATAAATACATGTTTTATGATTCTAAAAAATTTATATTATTCAATTTTTATAAGATCCTAGAGTTATATGATATAATTTCATATGTTTCATGCTTGGGATATCGTTATGCCATCCAACCTAACTCATGTGACTAAGATGTATCCTTATATTAATACCCTTACTGATATTTTTAGCACATCTATCTGTTATTGTGTTCCTCATGTTACCCTATGATGATGTAAAGGCTCAAAAGTAGTTAGGATCTCTTTATGGAGATTAAATAAAGAAGTTTTTTTAGCCCAATTTTTTTTGTTTTATGTACCAAGGCTTCCATGACACTAGACTTAATGATTCATGTATTTCACTCTGATGTATAATTGTACTTAAAAACATGTAATGTTATCTGTAAAAGTCTTGGTCCACTACAATTGTTATTAGAGTATTGTCTAGTTATTTTTGGAATTTAACAATAGAGAACCTCAAGGATGACACTATGTTTATGAAAACAATCCTAAATCTTGGTCAGTCTTGTGTAGGTGGTTTATTGAGAAAATAAATCCATGTCTGGATATGAGCTGGTAGAGGAAAATTTGGCATAGATATATCGAGTGAAAAAACTTGAAAACATTGCTTTAAGATAGACTCAAACAAGAACTAGTGCACAGAAACGGGCCTTGATTCACTCTAGGTTATGACACTATTAAGGGATATGATTTGGTAGATTTATGATCTTATTACACACCATTAATAAGGGATAAAAAATCCCTTAAGAATATATGTTATGGAATATATCAAGGATAAGTTATATTTTAACATGACTAATGGAAAGATAGGATATACTTATCTTTTATTAGTATGTCCTCTTATGTTCAAATTTTCCATTTATCCTCAGTGGATAAGTATTTAAGACCACTAATTATACGTTCTTTTTGTTCGTTAATGAAGTGAAATGGAAGAAATCATTCCAACAATCAATGTGATAGGCAATGTAAATATTTCCCTATGGAAATTCCTGACATGAAGGGAGATAGTGATCCAAAATTCATGACAATACATTCTTAGCTAGATTGAGTTATGAATAAAAACCTGAATTATGCGGAACACCCTCTTCCTCCTTGGATGGAGAATGTTTTCATAGAATCCTTCAAGAAGTAAAGAATTCACATTTTTAGTGGATCTTATGATCCCCAAATCATAGAATAATGTATTAACTCCATTGAAAGGATATTATCCATCGTCCAATGTTATGAAGAAGAGAATTTTGTACATGCAGTCTATCGTTTTGATAGGAAAGATGATCAATGCTTGACATTGATCAAGAATAAAATGTCATAAGAGTAAATTGATTCCATGGATTGGGTGGAATTCAAGAGAATGATTTTCAATAAATATTTTACTTGAAACTTCCATCTCAATATGGAATGAGAGTTCCTCAGACTCAAGCAGAATAGAGATGAGTCCATCGGAGCATTGGAATAATAGTTTACAATGATTGCAAAGTACGCCTCTACATTTGTCATGAACACTGAAAGAAAATTGGATCACTTATTTAGCGGACCAAATTCAAGTCTACAAAATGAATTGTCTATTTGTGACATAAATAGTTTTGAAGAGATTTTTTGTTGTACCCTCAAGGTTGATATTGATATTGGAGACTCTAGGGGTGTCATTGGCCTAGTGGTAAGAAACAAAAAATAGAGAACATTATGGGTTGTTCGACAAAAAATTAAATGATTGAATGAAGCATGCTTATTCCCCTTATAACAGTGATGTGAAGAAGCACCCTAGGAAATATCTAATAGAAACCAAAAATTGCTTCAAATTTGGATAGTTTGGTCATATGGATGAATATGGTTGACGATATATGAAAAATACCACTAATGCGGAAGAAGAAAGGATGTTTCAGATCCACAAACAGCTATTTATGTTGTATTACAACTGAATAGATCATAAGGATTATGAATGAAATTTACCTAAGCTGAGGGTTGTCGGAGGAAATCAGCAACAACCACTATGGAAACCAGTAAGATCTTGTGCTATCACTACTGCTGAGGTGGAGCTAGACAACGATGTGGTTATAGGTATGCTATTAATTTATTCAAGAATAGCGAACATACTTATTGATTATGGTTTAAAAAGTTATTTCATATCATGCATGATTAGGATAACAATTCAAACATCACCCCAATATTTTGGGGAAAAGTTATCTATGAGAAAAATGAATGGAGAAATTCTTGCATCAATTTCTTATAACTCTTCCTCGGTTAAATTTTCTGGACTGAAACTCCCATGAAATCACATCATACATTCTTTAGTGGAGTTCGATGATATATTGGGCATTTATTTGGTATCTTTATACAATGCCAACATCAACTCTCAGGAAAGGGTAATTACTCTACACATCCTGAAGCATCCTCTGATTATTTACATTTTTAAGGTGAAAGGTGAAACTAATTTGAATCATCGTCTCAATTGTGGATATTTTTGCCTTATGAGCAAGCATATCTAGCTCAAATGAATGGGACAAAAGAGATAATCAAGTTTTATGACATTCCCATGGTGAGGGGTTACACTAAAATATTACCAGAATAGTAGCATGACCTACCTACAGATCACAGGGTTGAGTTCTAAATTGAACTTATTCATAGATATCTTTCTATATAAAATAATCCATATAAAATGACTACAGTAGAGCTAGAAGAGATGAACAAGCAGTTACAGGAGAATCCAGAGAAGGGTTTTTTATGCCCGAGTACTTCACTATTAGGTGCGCCAGTCCTCTTTGTCAATAAGAAGGACAGATCAACTCTCCTCATCATTGATTATCTTGATCATAATAAATTGATGAAAAACAATAAGTATCACATGTCATAGATATATAAATTTTTCGATCAATTTCACGTGGATAGTTATTTATCTAAGGTGGACCTTTGGTCGGGATATCAATAATTAAAGGTGAGGAAAGAAGATTTCCAAAAAATACATTTCTAATGAGGTATGAAGACTATGATTTCATAGTGATTCCCTTCAAACTCACTAATGCTCCAACAATTTTAATTGATTTAATTAATAGAGTCTTTAGATATTATATAGACAAATCTGGGGTAGTCATTATTGATGATATTCTGATATACTCCAAGAGCAAGGAGGAAGACGGGGAGAAATTGAATAATGTGTTAAAGACATTGAAAAGGGATAAGTTGTATGTATTGTATATTAAATGTGAGTTCTAGATGGAAGAAGTATCATTCTTGGGGAATATAATCACCAACCAAGGGATATATGGGGACCCTTCCAAGATGAAGGCAATTGAAGAGTGGCCTAGTCCAACATATTTAATGTAGATACACAACATTTATTGTCTCGCTGGCTATTATCTATTATTTGCGAAGAAATTTTCACTATTCTCAAACCCAATTACCAAGAATACACGGAAGGGGGTAATTTTTTTCTAGAATCAGAAATGTGAATACTATTTCACAGAGTTGAAAAAGAGTCTTATCACTACGCCAATAATCACACTACCAATGAGTTGAGAACTCTATGTGGTGTCAAATTATGAATCAACGAAAGGGCTAGGTTGTGTGCTGATGGAAAATAATAAACTGATAGCCTATGACTTAAGGAAGTTAGAAATCCATGAGGAAAACCATCCTATGCACGATATGGAGTTGGCAGTTGTGATCTTGGTTTTTAAAATATGGCGGCATTATCCCTATGTGGAGAAGTGTGATATATATACTGACCACAAGAGTATCAAATATATATTCACACAAAGAAAAATCAATATGCACCATCAATGATGGATAGATCTCATCGAGGATTATGAATTATCAATCAACTACCTTCCTAGTATGGATAACAATGTAGCAGATGCTCTAAGTAGAAAGGTTCATGTATACATGTCAGTTATGATAATTTAGAAGGATATGATCTTCATATATTTTCAGCGTATGTAAATGGGAATCATTAAGGAAAGGTCAACATAAATACTTTCTCGAATGATTGCTCAACAATATCTCATGGAGAAAATAAGGCATCCTCAAATAAAGGATGTGGAAATCTGAAAAGGTTGAAAGATATTAAATATGGGACATCCTAATCGTTATAGGTGGATGAGGATGGATTTGTAATATTTTTGTCACAATTATATGTGTCATCCAATCTAGAGATAAAGAAAAATCTTATGAAAGATGCACATATCTCGACCTTCCCCATCTACTAGGGAGCACAAAGATGTATCGAGATCTCCGAGAATAATTTTGGTGTGACCATATGAAAAAGGAGATTATAGAATATACGTCAATGTTAATGATATGTCAACAAGTTTAGGCCATAAAGAAAACGTCAATGGGGGATAATGTAACCACTACCTATAAAAATGTTGATGTGGGAGAACATTACCATGGAGTTTGTGACTGGAATTCCAAGGACATCGAGATGAAACAATGCTATACGAGTTATTGTAGATCAACATACAATGACAACACACTTTATCATGATTCATGATTACATCTCATTGGATAAACTTTCGCAAATTTACATCAAATTAGTGGTAAGGATACAAGGAGAACCACTCTCTATTTTATCCAATCGTGATCCAAGATTCACCTCAATATTCTGTAAAAGTCTCTAATATGCTCCAAGAACAAAACCAATCTTCAATATGGCATATCATCCTTAGACGGATGGCCAATCAGAGAGAACTATTCAGACACTATAAGACATGTTGAATGTGGGTTATAGGAAATTCAAAGAATTATTGGGCTAGCATCCTCCACTAGTAGAATTATCCTACAAAAATAATTTCCACTTGATCATCTGAATGAAACCATATGAATCCCTTTTTGGGAAAAGGTGTATATCACCAACATGGTGGTATAATGTTGGTGAGCATAAACTTCGAGGATATGAAATGGCTGAATAAATGGTTGTGAAGGTGAAAACATTCAGCAACATAGAAAGGCATCCAAAAGTAGATAGAAATGTTATGAAAACAATCGTTAATAATACCTTGAGTTTAATGTTGGAGACATGGTATTTATATGTATTTCTCCATGGAAGAAGGTCAATAGATTTGGGAAGAAATGGATATTAAGTCCCAAGTACATTGGACCCTTCAAGATCATTGAGTGAGTAAGAGATGTGGATTATCAATTAGTACTTCCACCTACCATGCTGAATGTACTTGATTTATTTAATTTTTAACTCTTAAATAAGTACATACCAGACCCTTCATATGTTCTCTCACCAGAGGTGGTATAGTTGGAGGATGATATTCCCTATGAGATGTAACAAGTGAATATCTTTGATTATAGAGATAATGTTCTAAGTTACAAGACTACTGTAGAGACCCCGACCCCAGATAACCATAGGAGCCGGTGCCTTCTGAACATGATGTGTTATCTTAAAATAAAATACACTTTGTTAGCAACACATCATGTCCCATACAGAGGATCGTGTGCGGTTCGGGTTCTGGGAAACCGGAAACTTCTGAAACCATCCATCTTACAAAAGCTGACACCTGAAAATTTTAAACCAAAACATAGGGTGAGCATTGAAATACTCAGTAAGGGGGTTTTAAAAAGAATTTAAAATACAATAACATTTGAAAACATTCTTTTAAAAGAGTTTGAGCATCCACTAAGAAATATTTTAACACAACATACATAATAATGCTTTAATCAAAGTTTTCACGACAAACAAGAAACGAAAACGTGAATTCTTGAAGGAGTGATAATGGTTGATATAAACAAGTACTACATGTGATTTACTTGAGCATAAAATTTAAACAGTTAAAAGTAATGCATAATCAGAGTTGCGCACAAGGAAACAACTAAACGTTCATATGCTGGTTACTATTTTATTAAGTGATAACACTAGGCATGCTTCCAACTTCAAACTAGGGAATTATGAACTTTATACAAACATTAAAGGCATCAGTCATGAAAGAACTTTATCTTGGAAAAACTTGTTATATAACTTGAATTATGTGGCATCAACATTTAATATTGACAATCGTTTCGTTTCACCAAGGTCCATCCCCAAGGTGTCATTTGAAAGTTACCAAGGTTATTCACCATGGTATCGTGAAAATTGTAATCTCTAGTGGTTACATCATTACCCAATGCATTGGAGCGCTATCAGGGCGCACCCTTAAATTTGCCTTTATTATCATGTGAGCCACATCGTTCATTCTTTACTGAAATCATTCATTACCCAAGGTGTCCCATACCACTTTGGGTAACTAGTTCTTAGTTCCTCTTCATGTTGAGTCATATGCATGAATAATATTAATAAGGTAACAATTACATAACTGGTTTACAAATACATGATATGACAGATAAACATGAAAATATGGAATAAAAGAAGGCATGGTTAAGCAAGAATACTATGTGTGTAGAACAATTATTTAAGCACATAAAATGATGCATGTGAGAGACTTGCTCCCAAGGGTTATTAAATGATGAGTTTCTAAAATTCCAGTGCATGGAAAAGAACTACTTGGCATTAAATATTGTACTTCACAGGTCATAGTTCTCGCAACAAATTTCCATCCGCTAATAATTACCACGACATGCTTGGTATAAAAATAATAAACACTTGAAATCTTTAAAATTCCAACACTTGGAAATAAACCACTTTAAAAATAATACCTTTCATTAATTATTATTCTTCTCTGGTTATAGAATTTGATGTCACACTCTGCCCGCTAAAAATCATTGCAACGAGTTTGGTATAAAAATAATAGAGGATTTCAACATATTAACATAACCCTTAAATCCATATCCTTTTAAAATGAGATTAAAATAGGCACAATCATATCCTAAAAAAAAGCACACATGTCAGTTCAAGGGAGACATTAAACAAGTTCATTGCTATATACTTAGACCCAAAAATAAAACAGCATAGGGAAGCGCTAAAATTCTACATGCATAACCATTTCTTGAAACTAGGGTTTTCAGATGTTAATCTTAAAAACACATACGTACATAGGGTTATATATACACAATGTATATAAATAGGGCTTCTCATAAATTAAACATGGTTCACTTGAAATCTAAATCCACTAACAATATATCATTTATTCAGTTTAAAAGAAAATGAACAAAACCTTAAGGGTTTTTAGTGTTCAAGAAACTGTAAATATACATAAAACTTCGACTTCAACTATTACATGTTTGCACTTAAAACAAAGACCTGGTCCGCATCTAATGTTATTCATAAACGAAGTAAAAATCAAAAACTGATTTTCATTGAAATACGTAACTAATAAAATTATATAATTACATATATATAAGGCTTACTTAAATATTGTACATGTTAGGACTTGTTTTAAAATAACCCCTTTCATAGTCATAATTCTTATCATAAAATACTGAATTATAAGAAAGTCTTAGAAACTTAATTTTGTATGGTTTTCATGGAATATATATGTATATAAATTTATATATATATACCTTTAACCATTAGGTGTATATATATATAAACTCATATACAAAAAAAAAATTGAACCGAGAACCAGGGGTGGGAAAAAAAAAATATATATAAATCCGTGGCACCCTTACTGCTGAAGAGACGATCTCGCCGGAGGCTTGCTGGGTGGCCGGAGAACCAGGAGAGCTTGGTGGCCGGTGGTGGTCCGGTGGGGTTGCGGCCACTTGGAGAAGCTGCGAGGCGACGTCCCGGTGACAGCAGCGTATCGCCGGAAGTAGTGTGGTCGTGCGTGAGGGTGAGGTGCGAAACTGGAGGTGGTTCGTGGTGGCAAGGCGACGGCGAGGCGGCGGCAAGGCAGTGGCGAGGCTGGCTCCGGAGGTCCTGCTTCCACTGGAGTTTTTCAGATCTTAAAGGGAAACGATCCGAGGGAGGTTAGGCCGAGCCTAAGGTGTCCTATGTAGGTGGGGTGTGCGAGGGTCGACGTGAGCAGTGGAGAGGGGAGGCGTCTCGGGCAAAAAAAAAACCAACTGGCTCGCGGGTCCCTCGCGCGAGGTAGAAGAAGACGACGTGAAGGCTGAGAAAAGAAAAAAAAGCGACGGTCGGGATCCGACATCACGAGATCGGACGGCCGAAAGGAATTGAGCGTTTTAAAAAAAAATGCATCAAAGGCCGAGATTCTTCCTATGCGAGATCGGACGGTCAAGGATAACCCGCGAGGGGAGGAGATCCATGCGAGAAATCGGGATGGCCTGGGTTATATGTAGTATATAAAAAAACAGTTTAATAAATGCTAAAACCATTCTACTTAGCAATATATATATATATAACTGGTAAATTTGGAATTTGTAAAAAATTTAATAAGTAATTTTTAACTAAAATCCCATTTTAGTTTGTGTAAACAATTTATACTATTTGACATAACTATTATTTTCTTTTAAAAAAATATAATACATTTTTAATACAACACTTTTATAAAAACTAGGATCTAATAACCATTAAAAATCCAATTTATAAATTACTTCACTTGTTGATTTATAAAATTATGTTTAAAGGAACCATAGTTTTTCTCTAATTCAAAACACATAGTTTTAGAGATCCGAAAAGGGACATTTTTCAATTATTGCTGATACCCCGTTCGACACATTTTAAAATATCATGTTTTTCACCACATAAATACCGTCATAAAAATAGATTCATTTTCAATAATATTTTATTTTTAATACTTGAAGATATAACTCTAATATTTTGTATAAAAGAAAATGAAATACCATAATATTATAAAAGCATTATAAAGACAAATTTTTATAAAAAGGTGCACTTTATCCCTTGGAACCCAACGGTCCAAAAAAAACGGTCATATTCCTTTTAGAGGTCCATTATAAAAGCAAGGGGTAGGTTGTTTTATATTTTCAAAACACCGGACCCTTGGCGGATGGCTCTCCTCATACCTCTGGTGCTGAGTGCGTGCGCAGTGATTCTGGCGGTTATACTTTTCACACTGTTGGATCCTGAAGATGACGACTATCCGATTTCCCGTGTTTTGGTTCTTTGTAGTCTTGCTGTGGCCGTGTTAGGTCTTGTGCAGGGCACTTTTAATTAGATGGGTCTTGTTGTAGAGTAATGTTTTAATAAATGTCAGTTTACCTTATTCTCTATGTTTTATTTCATTTCTAATTCCTTATTAGCAAAACGAATAAAACAAGAGACATTAATAAGGACATAACACTTCTTACATAAACCAGTTCATAAAACCTGGGGCGTCACATTATCCCCCCCTTTAGAAAATTGCGTCCTCGCAATTTATTTCACGACATTACAAGGTTCAGAAAAGTTCCTACCACCTCCACCAACGATAAGGGTCAACCGGTATATTTAGAGGGATCCCCGTAGCGAAGCTCACTTCATCCAGCTCCCTAATCCACACACACCTAAGACAGGAGGGGTAGCACTTATGCTCCGGGCTTTCAGGCCTCCAAAGGGAAGCTCGAACCGTACAAAGTTCTGAAATGTCTCTGCAGACCAACGTTTGAAGAACTTTCCGAATTATGTCTCGGTCGAGGATATCGATTCCATAGATATGGTCAAACAGGCTAAAGCTGAGAAGTTGGAGCATATAAGCTGCATAAAGATTTCCCTCTAACGCAGCCTCCTAGAATTTCACTCTGGCCGTGAAGTTTCGGCCTAGGGTGAAACAAAGAAAGAGCCCTTCGTGGTAACTTCCTCGTCGTTCACGTCCGGCTAGCTGAGCAGAGCCAATGCGGTAATAGATAGAGGCATTCCCCTGGCAGGTGCGGAGAATCTCCAGACCGTTTGTTATCTCAAACCATTGCTTGCACGTTCTTCGCAAATTTGCGAAGGGGTCATACTCGTCCTCACACGTTTTGATCGCAATGATTTCCAAAATCTCGGTGGGAAGAGATAACAGGTGGGTTTGTCCTTCCATCTGAAAGTTTAAAGACGGGAGTTCCATTACTTGAAAATCATACAAGGGCAAAAACATGGTACAGACAAGGAAAGGAGGAAGATAACATTTCAATAAACATACGTTCATTATTGTTAGTGCTTGAGTTTCCCTTATTCATTGACTAAACGAACTCCACACAGAGAAGCAAAACTCCCTAACTCCTCGAACCAAACACAGGCCGATCATTCAGGGAAAAACTCATGAGGACACCTATAACGTCTTATGAGTCTTGCATGGGGGACGTGAAGTTGAGAGACATCTTCATACACTTGTCGTCTGTAAGACAATCGGGTGGACTCGTCTTCTAACCTTCCGAAGTCCAACAACTCACCCCAGAAGCCATAGTTTAAAATCTGACAAAGGTAGCCCGCTCGGAGGTCTCCGTCAGTAGCAGCTTCTTGAAAGGGGTTATCGAGCATAGTGCCAAAGTTTTCACCCGCCGTGAAAATCCGGAAAAGTCCCTCGTAGTACCTTCCTCGACGTACATAGGAGGGAAATTGGGTTATTATCATAAGGAGGTAATCCAATCCCAACCCTTGGTGCAGACTAAGCACTCGAGGTGAGTTGGATACATCGTAAAGGTATTTGCATGTCATACGGATATGGGCATAATTTAGAAAGTCCTCACGGCTTGCTAAAGACACATTGGTCTCTAGGGTCTCAGTGGGGAGAGATAAGAGATTTGTGCCTTCATTTTCCATCTGAAATTTAAGAAAACCAAGTTTTTTAATAAAATTGAAATACATATACATATATATTTTGTTTCAGTTTCTGGCTTTCCAGAGTTATCCAAACCGAACCTCTGATACCAACTGTAGAGACCCCGACCCCAGATAACCATAGGAGCCGGTGCCTTCTGAACATGATGTGTTATCTTAAAATAAAATACACTTTGTTAGCAACACATCATGTCCCATACAGAGGATCGTGTGCGGTTCGGGTTCTGGGAAACCGGAAACTTCTGAAACCATCCATCTTACAAAAGCTGACACCTGAAAATTTTAAACCAAAACATAGGGTGAGCATTGAAATACTCTGTAAGGGGGTTTTAAAAAGAATTTAAAATACAATAACATTTGAAAACATTCTTTTAAAAGAGTTTGAGCGTCCACTAAGAAAGATTTTAACACAACATACATAATAATGCTTTAATCAAAGTTTTCACGACAAACAAGAAACGAATACGTGAATTCTTGAAGGAGTGATAATGGTTGATATAAACAAGTACTACATGTGATTTACTTGAGCATAAAATTTAAACAATTAAAAGTAATGCATAATCAGAGTTGCTCACAAGGAAACAACTAAACGTTCATATGCTGGTTACTATTCTATTAAGTGATAACACTAGGCATGCTTCCAACTTCAAACTAGGGAATTATGAACTTTATACAAACATTAAAGGCATCAGTCATGAAAGAACTTTATCTTGGAAAAACTTGTTATATAACTTGAATTATGTGGCATCAACATTTAATATTGACAATCGTTTCGTTTCACCAAGGTCCATCCCCAAGGTTTCATTTGAAAGTTACCAAGGTTATTCACCATGGTATCGTGAAAATTGTAATCTCTAGTGGTTACATCATTACCCAATGCATTGGAGCGCTATCAGGGCGCACCCTTAAATTTGCCTTTATTATCATGTGAGCCACATCGTTCATTCTTTACTGAAATCATTCATTACCCAAGGTGTCCCATACCACTTTGGGTAATTAGTTCTTAGTTCATCTTCATGTTGAGTCATATGCATGAATAATATTAATAAGGTAACAATTACATAACTGGTTTACAAATACATGATATGACAGATAAACATGAAAATATGGAATAAAAGAAGGCATGGTTAAGCAAGCATACTATGTGTGTAGAACAATTATTTAAGCACATAAAATGATGCATGTGAGAGACTTGCTCCCAAGGGTTATTAAATGATGAGTTTCTAAAATTCCAGTGCATGGAAAAGAACTACTTGGCATTAAATATTGTACTTCACAGGTCATAGTTCTTGCAACAAATCTCCATCCGCTAATAATTACCACGACATGCTTGGTATAAAAATAATAAACACTTGAAATCTTTAAAATTCCGACACTTGGAAATAAACCACTTTAAAAATAATACCTTTCATTAATTATTATTCTTCTCTGGTTATAGAATTTGATGTCACACTATGCCCGCTAAAAATCATTACAACGAGTTTGGTATAAAAATAATAGAGGATTTCAACATATTAACATAACCCTTAAATCCATATCCTTTTAAAATGAGATTAAAACAGGCATAAGCATATCCTAAAAAAAGCACACATGTCAGTTCAAGGGCGACATTAAACAAGTTCATTGCTGTATACTTAGACCCAAAAATAAAACAGCATAGGCAAGCGCTAAAATTCTACATGCATAACCATTTCTTGAAACTAGGGTTTTCAGATGTTAATCTTAAAAACACATACGTACATAGGGTTATATATACACAATGTATATAAATAGGGCTTCTCATAAATTAAACATGGTTCACTTGAAATCTAAATCCACTAACAATATATCATTTATTCAGTTTAAAAGAAAATGAACAAAACCTTAAGGGTTTTTAGTGTTCAAGAAACTGTAAATATACATAAAACTTCGACTTCAACTATTACATGTTTGCACTTAAAACAAAGACCTGGTCCGCATCTAATGTTATTCATAAACGAAGTAAAAATCAAAAACTGATTTTCATTGAAATACGTAACTAATAAAATTATATAATTACATATATATAAGGCTTACTTAAATATTGTACATGTTAGGACTTGTTTTAAAATAACCCCTTTCATAGTCATAATTCTTATCATAAAATACTGAATTATAAGGAAGTCTTAGAAACTTAATTTTGTATGGTTTTCATGGAATATATATGTATATAATGTTATATATATATACCTTTAACCATTAGGTGTATATATATATAAACTCATATACAAAAAAAAAATTTGAACCGAGAACCGGGGGTTGGAAAAAAATATATATATATATATAAATCCGTGGCACCCTTACTGCTCAAGAGACGATCTCGCCGGAGGCTTACTGGGTGGCCGGAGAACCAGGAGAGCTTGGTGGCTGGTGGTGGTCCGGTGGGGTTGCGGCCACTTGGAGAAGCTGCGAGGCGACGTCCCGGTGACAGCAGCGTAGCGCCGGAAGTAGTGTGGTCATGCGTGGGGGTGAGGTGGGAAACTGGAGGTGGTTCGTGGTGGCAAGGCGACGGCGAGGCGGCGGCAAGGCAGTGGCGAGGCTGGCTCCGGAGGTCCTGCTTCCACTGGATTTTTTCAGATCTTAAAGGGAAACGATCTGAGGGAGGTTAGGCCGAGCCTAAGGTGTCCTATGTAGGTGGGGTGTGCGAGGGTCGACGTGAGCAGTGGAGAGGGGAGGCGTCTCGGGCAAAAAAAAACCAGCTGGTTCGCGGGTCCCTCGCGCGAGGTAGAAGAAGACGACGTGAAGGCTGAGAAAAGAAAAAAAAAGCGACGGTCGGGATCCGACATCACGAGATTGGACGGCCGAAAGGAATTGAGCGTTTTAAAAAAAAAATGCATCAAAGGCCGGGATTCTTCCTATGCGAGATCGGACGGTCAAGGATAAACCGCGGGGGGAGGAGATCCATGCGAGAAATCGGGATGGCCTGGGTTATATGTAGTATATAAAAAAAACAGTTTAATAAATGCTAAAACCATTCTACTTAGCAATATATATATATAACCGGTAAATTTGGAATTTGTATAAAATTTAATAAGTACTTTTTAACTAAAATCCCATTTTAGTTTGTGTAAAGAATTTATACTATTTGACATAACTATTATTTTCTTTTAAAAAAATATAATACATTTTTAATACAACACTTTTATAAAAACTAGGATCTAATAACCATTAAAAATCCAATTTATAAATTACTTCACTTGTTGATTTATAAAATTATGTTTAAAGGAACCATAGTTTTTCTCTAATTCAAAACACATAGTTTTAGAGATCCGAAAAGAGACATTTTTCAATTATTGCTGATACCCCGTTCGACACATTTTAAAATATCATGTTTTTCACCACATAAATACCGTCATAAAAATAGATTCATTTTCAATAATATTTTATTTTTAATACTTGAAGATATAACTCTAATATTTTGTATAAAAGAAAATGAAATACCATAATATTATAAAAGCATTATAAAGACAAATTTTTATAAAAAGGTGCACTTTATCCCTTGGAACCCAACGGTCCAAAAAAACGGTCATATTCCTTTTAGAGGTCCATTATAAAAGCAAGGGGTAGGTTGTTTTATATTTTCAAAACACCGGACCCTTGGCGGATGGCTCTCCTCATACCTCTGGTGCTGAGTGCGTGTGCGGTGATTCTGGCGGTTATACTTTTCACACTGTTGGATCCTGAAGATGACGACTATCTGATTGCCCGTGTTGTGGTTCTTTGTAGTCTTGCTGTGGCCGTGTTAGGTCTTGTGCAGGGCACTTTTAATTAGATGGGTCTTGTTGTAGAGTAATGTTTTAATAAATGTCAGTTTACCTTATTCTCTATGTTTTATTTCATTTCTAATTCCTTATTAGCAAAACGAATAAAACAAGAGACATTAATAAGGACATAACACTTCTTACATAAACCAGTTCATAAAACCTGGGGCGTCACAACTACTCACCTAGTCAAAGTACTATGGTGGAACCAATAGTACGAAGAGGAAACTTGAGAACTAGAGGAGGCAATGATGGAAAAGTACACGCACTTGTTTACAGATTTGAATGTCAAACAAAATTTCGAGGATGAAATTTTATAATGGGGTAAGAATGTAATCCCCCAATGTTTTTGAACAAAATTTCTTTCATATCTAATAATCACATGAAATCACATCATAATGAACTACTATGTTCTATGTGAACTTTAAACATAGGTTGGTCACTTATGTGTTTGGAATTTCAAAAATACGACATACATGGTTGTGATCAGTTGGTTATTTGGAGTCTGCTAAGAAAAACATATTTTTGGCTTAATACTAACCAAAACATATGAATAGTGACACAACCTTATGAATAATGATATACACTAATGAATACTAACCTTACCTATGATCGTATAAAAATATTAATCATGTGAAAGTATGATGTACTTATAATTTTGAATATGTAAATGAATTTTTTGACATTGATTTTTTAATAATAATATATGAGTTTAATTAAATATTAAAGTAATCAAATTTTTATTTTATTGAATAATGGATTTTTATTTTTGGAATATATACCTCAAAACAATTTGGTGAATGTTTAGGATTTTTTGAAATAATTGATTTTTTAGTGAATAGTAAAATACATTAATTTATCGTATAAAAATTTTTAATTCAATTCCACTATTACTGACATAAAAAGTAATTTAAGAACCTAAATCTAGAATTCACAGGAATCTATTACTATTTATGGCCATGGAATCATCACTATTTATTTTCTTGAGGTAAATTAATAAACAAATGATTAAAAAATTCTAAAAACCACATATCCCCCACTATAAAAACCCCCTTATTCCCTCTTATCTTCACCACTCTCAAGCCTTGTTCCTTTCCAATATTCTTCAAAAATATCTCTCTGAGATCCTCCCCTAAGTCCAACAACCACTAATCTCTTGAAAATAAAAAACACCTATCCCTTTAAGAGGTTCTCAATGGATATGAACTCCAGAGGTAAATTTCTCATTCAAATTATTTAATTTAATTTTATTACATTTCTTTTCTTCTTTATTTACTCACCCTCCTTCTCCCTATTAGTATGAAAACTCCAATAATGTAACGAACCAAACATTTATTAATGAAAATTCTTTTTGATCTAATTAAAATTCTTATTATGGTTATATAAAATGTGAAATTGATTAGTTTTATGTTTCTGTATTTTTAAATATTGTTATGAATTGTGACTGTTGCTAATGTAGCCCTTTAATAGTGATCACATGATTACGATAAATACATGGCTTTAACAAATCCAATTTACTTAGAAAAAGGATGTGATGGCCTCAAACAGTGGAATTTGCCCATACAAATTCAATTTTTTAGATCTCTGAAAGGATGTGGCATCATTGGGCTTCACTCTTTACCAAGCCCAAGCCGATCTTGAACATGTTTGGCTTGAGGGAAACCGACTACGATAGATGTGTAAGTTAATAGGTATTACCACCAGAGAGAAGTTATCCAAGCCACCTCAAGAGTATATAACCACCACACACCTTACCCTTCAGTTTTATGTGGGTGTTATAATGGGTTATTTAACAAGACTCTATAACTATGACAATGTACATTATTTGTGTATTCAAAATGTTCATTCTTTTTATTATTGATACTTTGTATATAGTTTTGAATGCACCAATAGTATTTTTAGTTAATATTAAACTAAGAAATAAATTTTGTTGAATTAATGGATATTTTATGTGAATAATATTTTAATAAAATATTTATATTATTATATTCCAATTAATTTTTATTTAATATAACTTATTTTATAATTTTATGAAGGCAATTGTAATTTATATTATGGTTTGAAAGCTGTTTTTGTCAAAACCCATGAATTTTTTATAAATGTTAGTTTTTATTTTAAAAGAAAAAATTAACATATTTATAAAATTATTTTGATAAAATTTATATTACTTTTGGATGGAGGACGTTGAAATTATCCAACCGTGAATTTTTGATAATTTTCTGAGATAATCAAATTTTTGGATAAAAATTTAATACCATTTAAATATATAATGTGTTTTAGGACATCACAATGACCCAATAGTGATGTAATAAAATACTATAAACAATAGGATTGGAAAATATTTATTTTACCATTAAAATAATGTGATTTTGGGTTTGTTTGATTTATTTTACAAAGCTTTAGTGGACCCTTCAAGGCTTATAAAACATTTTGTCTTTTTAAATTGATTTCTTTGAGAGTGTGACGCGCCTCCAAATAAGAAACCTTATTATTTTAAGTTTTTCGGCCATTTTCCATATATAATATTGTTTTCCACTCCCCTTTTGAAAAACCATGGCCATAAACCTTGGTCTGGTTTTTGGTATTGATTAGTTTAATGTGATGTGTCCCAAACATAAATAATAAAATGTTCCCCCACTTTCTTATATAAACCCACCCAAGACCCCACATACTCTTCACTAAAATAATTTGGATTTCTACCAACCCCTACCCTCTTCTCTCTAGAATCGTCCCAAGGGTTTCCAATCTCCCAAGAAGCCTCTCTCAAGCCACTCCCATGCCTTTGGGATCACACTTCAAAGTAAGGGATTTCATTCTTTCTCATTTTTATCAAATTTTATTTAAGTTTTTATACCATTTTTTTCAATTAAAAATGATGGCGTATGATTTTACACATCCCCTATACATCCCTATTTATGTTTAGACAATGTGAGACCCCTTTCTCTCTAATTAATTCTTCCAATGTACACGTGTTACAATGCCGAAATTCTTTGAAGGATTTCTCTCCCCTATTTTAGATTCAAGAAATTCTTTTGTATCTTGCATCCAAATTCCATTAAATTTGTTGGGACATGCATCTATATAATCCCAATACGTTAAAATGCATTTACATATGATGAGACACCATCTTCTATCTCATCAACCATTTTCATGAATCTTTATGACACATTGTTATTCTGCCGAATTTGCACGGAGTTTTTCCAAGACAAAATCATTATGTAGTGAATATGATACCCATGTATCTATCAAGGGTTTCTCCTTTATGAAAATATACATATTTAATGGTAATTTCTTTTATTTATACAACATTACTTAAGCGTGGAATAACTTTTGATGTTGATTGATTCCCAGTTATCTGATCTATGAGGCACACTTATGCATTGAATGAAATATTTTAGATTGGTGGAACCTGATAGCACTCCAATACATTGGGAAAAGTATAGTATCAAGATATGTCATGTGAAATAGGTCTTTACTCATTCTAATTATTTTATAAATATGTTCTAATTGTGATTCATGTTCAATGAGTTTTTACTCATACTCTATGTGCAATGGGCCTTGGCTCATGAAAATTCCATTTTAAGTGTTATTTCCACATTTCCATGTTATGTTTATCATGCTTTATCATGATTTTATATTCATTTTTCTCATCAAACATAGTGATATTGATATTTTATAACATTTATTGAATTCCTCATGTTATTCTATGTTTATTCCCTTAATGGGATTTATATATCACCTTTTTCTTATGCATGTCATTATGTTGTCCCAAGCAATGCTTAGTACAAGGGACTGTAGTGTTCAAGTAAGAGAAGCTTTCAACAAAGATGATGTATGTTTTAGGTTGTAATCTATTATGTAATCTTCCTATGCCCTAAAGACATTATACCAATAAATATTCTATCTTGTATCAAGGGATGATTTTATGTAATAAATCAATTTTAAGTGTGTAAAAAAAGATGGGATGTTATAGTTGGTATGAGAGGATATGTTTAGTTACGTTTGGGATTTGTATTAGAAAACCCTATTAAAGATGTAGAGACAAGAATGAGTATTATAAAAACATCCCTATAAATTGGTGAGTATTGAGTAAGTGGTTTATCCTGCAAATACATCCCTTTTTAGATACGAGCATGTAGAGGCTACTTTAGAATAGATGTTTCCAAGGGGTAAAACCCAAAAACACTGATTTTGGATAGCCTCGAATGTGAACTGGTGCATGACAAGGGGCATTGTGGCACTCATGGTGATTAAAATCCCAAGATATAATCTTTGGTAAATTTACAAGCTTAGTATAAACCATTATTAAGGGAATTTAAAAAAATGACCCTAAGAATATATGTTTGAAAGTAGATCATGGATATCATATATTGAAGCATATGGATTCATATGTTAAGGAAATAAAAGTTATTTATAACTCGTTAGTTTTGTCTGTGGATTACCCATTATGTGTTACCCCAAACATTACTTTTACTCCAGCCAATGGATGGTAATAGGAGGACTCGGGCTAACATCCTATGTGAAGATGGATGTGATGATTGTCCAAATGAGATTCCCAATCTGATGGGAGAAGGAATCAAGAACTTTTTCCCACTTCTCTCTAAGATAACTCAATATTTGAATAGAATCATGGGTCTATAGAAATTTTCAACCCCCCTAAGAAAAAAAGTCTCTAACGAGAGCTTCGTGAGACAAAGACCTCCTACTTTTAATTGATCATTTGATCCCTCAATCACCGAACAATGGATCAACTCCATTTTAAATATCTTCTTCATCCTTCATTGTTTCGATCAAGAGATGGTTCATCAGGCTTCTTATCATATGGATAGTGAAATTGATCAATGGTGGACGTTGATAAAAAATATGTAGCCTATGGAAGAGATTGTGGCATTAGAATGGAAGGATTTTCGTAAGATTTTTTTCGATAAATATTTCTTGGGCACTATTCGAAAAAAGATGGAATGGGACTTCGTTTCCCTCAAGAAAAAAAGATAATGAATCTTTCAGAGAATATAAGGAAAAAATAAAAATTCTTTCACGATATGCCTCCTTCTTTGTCATTACCCCCAAATACAAGGATGAACACTTCTTTGGTGGGATGAAACCTATAAATTTGAAAGCGCTGGTGATCCATGACTTCGACAGCTATGATGAAATTGTCTGATGCACTCTCAAGGTCAAAATAGATATTGAAGAATATCAAGGGTATATTGGGGATATGATGCATATTTTGGACTTCAATGTTGGTGGTCTGATGGATAATTTCAATGGTGCTAAGAAGATCCAGCACCTCACTTGCCAAAGGTGTAGAAAGAAGAACATCAAAAATTATGTAAAGGGGATCATGAAATGCTTTATATGTCGAAGAGAAGAGCACCTAGCTATTAACTCCTGAGAAGAAAAACACAAGTCTGCAACAACGGAGAGAAGTACTTCATTTGAACCTCAATGTGTTCTTCGTTGCTACAATAGGAAAGAACCAGGGCATCTTGTAAAATAGTGCCCTCAGCCATGGGTTTTCTGAGGCATCCAACAACCTACAATACCGAAAGGGAGAGGTTTTCCATCACTACTTCCATAGTGAACCTCGAAAATGCTGTGGTGATAGGTACGCCAAAAATTTATTCAATAATGGTGAACTTACTCTTTGATTATGGTTTTACATATTCTTCTAAGACCCAAAAGTTTTGTAGAACAATCTCAGCACCACCGAGAATCATGGAAGTAAAGTTATTGGTGAGTATGGGAAATGGGGAAATCAGTTCATCCCATGAATATAACTCCTACCATGTCATAATCTATGGATTTAATTTCCTAGAAATCCTTTTAATACTCCCTCTGTTGGAATTTCATGCAATTCTTGGCAAGTATTGGATTTCCTAATATTTAACCAACATAAATTGATGTGAGAAGGAAATTACTCTCCTTGTGGAGAATCGACCACCGATTCTATACATGTGCAAGGAAGAAGATGAATCTTATTTAGCTCCATCATCTCAAGCGTAGATATTACTACACTATGAGCATGTGTATCTAGATTAGATGACTGATTCTAAGGAGGAAATCATCCTTGAATACATGCCTATTTTGAGGTAATTCACTAAAGTGTTTCCTGAGGAATTGACTGGTCTTCCTCCAGAAGAGATGTTTTATACTAAATTGATCTTATACCTGGGGAATTTTCAATATCCAAGAATTCATATTGAATGGATGTTTTAGAGCATGAAGAGCTGAATAAACAACTACAAGAGAATCTGGATAAAGGGTTTATATGATGAATTGCTTCACCATGGGGTTCACCAGTCCTCTTCATCTAGAAGATGGATGACTTAATGTGCCTTTGCATCGATTATCATGAGATTTACAAAATCACAATAAAGAACAAGTATCATCTCTCATGAATTGATGCCTTGTTAGATTAGCTGCATGGAGCACAATACTTCTCCAACATGGATTTGTGGTCTAGATATTATCAAGGAAGGGTGAAGAAGGAAGATATCCCCAAGACTGCTTTTTGTACAAGATACATGCACTATGATTTCATAGTAATGCATTTATGACTCACTAATGCTCCAACAATATTCATGGACATGATAAATAATGACATTAGGGATTACCTTGACCAATTTTTGGTAGTATTTATAGATGATATTTGATATAATCCAAAACAAAGAAAGATAACGAGGATCATATAAGAACTGTACTAAAGACCTTGTGAAAGGAGAATCTCTGTGAAACATACAGCTACTGTGAGTTCTGGATGAAAGAGGTCACATTCTTGGGCTATATCATCATAAGAAATGGAAAATCTATGGATCCCTCCAAAATAGATGCAATTTAGGGATGGGTGAGGAAATCATCAGTAAATGATATCTGTAGATTCTTGGGGTTAGATGGATATTATCGACAATTTGTGATAAATTTCTCACTATTGTACAACCCTCTTACCAATCTAACTAAGAAGGGAGTAAAGTTTGAATAAATAAATGAATGAGAAGAAAGCATCAAGGAGTTAAAAAGGAGGCTTATCACTGCACCCGTGGTCACTTTACCCAGAAGTGGTGATCTTTTTGTGGTATTCAGTTATACATCGAAGAAGGGACTAGGCTGTGTGTTGATGCAAAATGAACAATTCGTTGCCTATTATTCATGGAAATTGAAATTTCTTTAGCAGAATTATCAAAAACAAGATTTTGAGTTGGCTATGGTGATCTTCACTTTAAAATTTTGGTACCATTATCTTTTTGGGGAGAAGTGTGAAATATATACAGACCACAAAAGCCTCATGTATATATTCACACAGAAATAGTAGAACATGCGGCAATGATGATGGTTAGAGCTGATCAGAGACTATTACTGCTCAATTCATTACCACCCTGGGAAATCAAACAAGGTTGTAGATGCTCTAAGTAGAAAAGACCACGTGATTCTACCATTGATGAGAATTGAAAAGGATCCAATCCTCATAGTTTTGATGAAGATGGACATGGGAATCATAAATAAGGGAACATCATCAATACTTTCAAAAATTATTGCTCAAATGTTTCTTTTGGAAAGGTTAAAGGATTCTCCAAAGGATTATGTTGAAATTCAGTAGAAATTGGAAGCTATCAGAAGAGGGAAATCCTAGGATTTCAATGTTTTGAATAAGGAATTATGAGATTTGGGAAAAGAATATCTGTTTCATCAACTTCATAACTGAATAAGGGAATTTTGGATGATTCACATAGATCAAATTTCTCTATTCACCTAGAAAACACAAAGCTGTATTGATATCTCAGTGAGCATTATTGTTGGGATATTATAAATAAGGAGATCACTAAATTTACATCAATGTGCCGGGTGTGTCAGCAAGTGAAGGCTGAGAGACAAAATTCTAAGGGGATGATGAAACCACTACCCATACCTGCATGGAAATTAGAGAACATAACCATAGACTTTATCAGTAGAATTTCGAAGACATCCAATGGAAACAATGCAATCTTGGTTACTGTATATTATCTTACAAAGTCTGCACACTTCATTTCAATTCAGGAAGATTTCTCATTGGATAAATCAGCATATATATAAATCAGTGAAGTGGTAAGGATGTATAGAGTACCACTATTTATTGTATCCGATCAGGATCAACGTTTCATATCTATGTTTTGGAAGAGTTTTCAACATGCTATGGATACAGAACTAAACATCGGTATGGACTATCATCCCAAAAATAATGGTAAATCTGAGTAAACTATTCCGACACTATAGGATATGCTATGATCATGTTCTATGGACTTCAAATGAGGGTGGTAACAACATCTTTCACTAGTTGAATTCTCCTACAATAATAGTTTCCACTAGAGCATCCTAGTGGCACCATATGAAGTCTTGTATGGGTAGAGGTTATGAACACCAAAATTTTTGGATGAAGTCAGTGAGTGTAATCTACAAGGACCAAAAATTGTCAATGAAATGGTGGAGAAGGTGATAACCATTATGCATCATATCAAGGTATCCAAAAGTTAACATAAGAGTTTTGCAGATAACCTTCGATAAGAACTTGATTTTTATGATTGAGATATGTTATTTCTATGAATATCTTAATTTAAGAAGGTCATGAGGTTTGGAATGAAAGAGATGTTATATTCTCGGTACATCTTCCCCTTCGAGATTCATGGTTGTGTTGGGGTTGTGGCCTACCAACTAGCACTTCCACCAACCATGGCCAAAGTACATGATGTCTTTCACATATCCCTCATAAGGGTGTACATATTGGACCCTTCACATGTACTCTCTTCCGAGGTAGTAAATATAGAGGATGATCTTTCTTACGAGGAGAAAACATTGAAGATCATTGATCGTATGGAAAAAAGTTCTACAAAATAAGACAATACCCCATGTCGAGGGGTTTTGGCAGAACCACAAGTTAGATGAAGTGACATGGGAATCTGTAGAGGTAATGAAGAAATGTTAACTACAACTATTTTAGTGGGGGAAAAGAAAATTTTTAGGGTGAAATTTATTAAGGAGGAATGATTGTAATGACCCAAACATTCATTAATGAAATTAATCTTGATCTAATTAAGTGTCTTATTATGGTTATATAGAATGTGAACATGATTGGTTATATGTTTCTGGATATTAAAATACCATTATGAATTGTGATAATTGGAAATATAGCCATTGAACAGTGATCACATGATTAGTATAAAAATATTTCTTTAACAAATCCAATTTACTCATAAAAAGAAGGCGATGGACTCATCCAGTAGACCTGCCATCTATAAAGCTCATTTGATGGGGCTCGTAAAGGAGGTGGAATCATTGGAATTCACTCTTGAACAAGCCCAAGATGAGCTTTAACATGTTAAGCTTGAGCAGAACCAACTAGGAGAGAAGTGGATGTTAATATAGATTACCACCCCACGATGTTATCGGAGCCACCACAAGAGTATATCAATATTGCATACCTTACCCTTTGGACTTATACTTGTGTTAAAAGGGTTTATGTAAAAAGAACCTATAACCCTGACTTTGTACATTATTTTTGTAAAAATAATCTGCATTCATTTTATTATTGTTACTCTGTAAATAGTTTTTAAATCACAAATAGTATTTTTATTTAATATTCAACTAAGAAATATTTTTTGATGAATTACTATATTTTTTAATTAAATATTATTTTAATAAAATATTATTATTATTATTATCAAAATATTTTTTTAAATATAAATTATCATATAATATTATGAATGAATTTGTAATTTTTATTAAGGTATGAATGTTTTTTTGTCACAACACTTGAATTTTCGATAAATGAGTGGTTTTATTTTAAAAGTATAAATTTACATATGTTTTCAATTATTTTGATAAAATGAATATTTTTTTGGAATCAGAACATCGAAATTATCCAACAGTGAATTTTTCATAATTTTATGAGACAATCAAATTTTTGTGTAAAAATTAAATGTCATTTAAATATATAATGTGTTTTATGACATCATAATGACCCAATAGTTATGTAATAAAATACTATAATAATTATTTTATGCCAATATATGTTTTAACATTAATATAATGTGATTTTGTGTTTGTTTGATTTATTTTACCAAGCTTTAGTGGGCCCTTCAAGGCTTATAAAACATTTTGTCTTATTAAATTGATTTCCTTGAGAGTGTGACTCAACTCCACATAAGAAACCATGTTATTTTAAGATGTTAGGCCATTTACCTTATTAAATATTTTTTCCCACTCCCATTTGAAAAAAACCTTTGGATGAAGTCATGGATTGGTTAGTGGAATTGATTAGTTTAATGTAAGGTGTCCCAAACATAAATAATAAATAATTACCTCACATTTCTTATATAAACCATCCCATGCCCCCACGTCTACTTTACTCAAAGCCTTTGGAGTTTAAACATCCCCGGACCTCCTCTATCTATAATCCTCCCAAGGAACCCCAAGCTTTCAATAAGTATCTCTCAAGCCTATCCCAAGCCTTTGGTATCACACATCCAAGGAAGGGATTTCTTCCTTTCTCATTTTGTCCAATTTTATTTAAGTTGTTATGCCATTTTGTTCTCAATTAATAATTTTTCAGTATGATTATTTACCTCCCCCATACACACCTATTCATGTTATAATGATGGGAGACTGCTTTCTCTCTCATTAATTCCTCCCTTGAACACCTGTTACCATGCCAATTTTTTTAGAGATTTCTCTCTCCTCTTTTACATCCATGTAATTCTATTGTATTATGCCTCTAAATTCCATTACGTTGGTTGGGACATGTATCTATATGACCCAATTACTATAAAATTCATTTTCATATGATTATACACCCTTTTCTCTCTCATCAACCAATTTCATGAATCCTTATGTCATTCCGTTATGCTGCCGAAATTGCACCGCATTTTTTCAAGCCAATATCATGGCGTAGTGAATACCATACCCATGTCTCTATCAAGGGTATACACCCTTATGAAGAATTACATATTGAATGGTACTTTCATGTATTTATTCCACATTAATTAATTCTTTAATAACTTATGATGTTGATTGATTCCATGTTATATGAACCATGTGGCACACTTATATATGAAATGAAATATTTAAGAATGGTGCACCCTGATAGCACTCTGATTCATAGGGTAAAGTATAGCATCGTGATATGTCATGTGCAGTAGGTTATCAATCATTATAATTAAATTGATATGAGGTTTTACTCATGCTTCATGTGCAATGAGGGTACACTCATGCTCCATGTTCAATTACCCTTGGCTCATACTAATTCTATGTTAAGTGTTGTTGACACATTTCAATGTTATGATTTTCATGCTTTATCATTCCTTTATGTTAATGTTTCTCATGTTCTCCATTGATATGCCTATTTTATATAATTTATTTTATTCCTCATGTTATTCAATGTTTATTACCTTACTAGGCTTTATAACTCACCCTTTTCATATACATGTCATCAGGTTATCACTTGCAATTCTAAGTATGAGGGAATTTAGTGGTCATGTCAATGTAGTTTTCAATAAACAGGTTGTGTGTTTTATAATCTAAGTCATTATGTAATGATCCTATGCCCCAAATACACTATACCTCTCGATCTTCTATGTTATATCAAGTAAATATTTTATGTAATAAATCATGTTTATGTGTGTAAAAATATACATGGTTTTCATAAGTAACATTCATGAACTCGATTGTTTTTAAGCTAATGGTTTACTTCATTATCATCTCTCCATTAACATATTTGTTTTGAAAGAAATGAAAAAACACTATTTGAGATGTGTAAAATTAACAATTCATGGACAATATATTAACAATTTCTTTTGATATTCTAGTAATGAAACCATTTGAGTTTTGGATTATCCACGTTATTATATATGTAATATATCATTATTGTGGTTCTATAATCCTTTTTTACTAATGGTATTATATAATAAATCAAAACATGATCATTGTAATAAAAACCAGTGATTAACCAAAATTGATATCACTAAGGTTTTATATAATAACTCATCTTCACTCCTGATAAATGAAAGAATTTTTATAACCATGTAATCTCCCAGATATTCACTAACAATAAACAACTTCAAATACGGACAACCACTTCCATCTTACATGTTTATCCAAAAATGTATATAAGAAACCGTTCATTAAAACCATATATGCATACAATCCAAAATAATTAAATTGAACCTTATAACCAATCAAAAAGGTTTAGAATGAACCAAAATTGATTATAATAATCAAATTGTGTATAGAAGGGGTTATTTATTTATTTATTAATATACCAAACTTTTCCATTCAGGCCCTTGATTACAAGTGGAGAACTCCACCAAATATAAGGTTAGGGATCCTATCCATTTCTTTCTTAATCAGGATTGTCCTCTACACTATGCCTTTTTATGTGTGATACCAAATGATGGTGTACGTTTTTACACCTCCCTTGTATTTCCCTCATGATTTATATATGACGAGAAACCACATTTCAATCCCATAAAACTCTCTAAGGTATATCCTGCACCATGCTGTTAAACCGTAACTAATTCTATATGAACCTTATTTGTTTCTCTTTGGTATCCTTATATTTCAGTATATGAAAATGGAGTTATCTCATATGTTTATGTACATTTTCTAAATTCTGTTTATTTTTACCAAATTCATTTATGAAGACCCTTTTATAACTCTCTTTTGGGATATAAATGTTTTTAAAACATTTCCTCTATTGAACATTCCAATAAGAAAACCTGTTTTAAGGGAGCTTCCCAACTGGTTACCCAAAATCAATTTCATTTTATAATATTTTTCATCCACCATTGTATTTATAAAATCATTATTTTAATTATTAATTATTTCTTGGATCAATTATGGTTATATATAATATAATTTAATCTAATCCATTTTAAAATCTCAAATGTATTTTCTTTAAAACTGCACAAAACTTTTTTAATGAAAATTTATCTCAAATACATTTACTAGATGTTTTCACTTCGGTTTGACACCACATACCATGTTATATGTCTATTTTAACGTAATAACGTCCATTTATGTTCTAATCTATTTCTTTCATGGACACTATCCTGACACCCCTGTTGGTTATTCATTATGTCCTGGTTGTGGTACCCAATTCTACCCATGGGTACCCTTATGATTATATAAGGTTGATTATTTATGATTATTTAGGTGGAAAGAATATTCATGAAAATTTTGAGATGGGTTAACATAGATAGTGCTTAAATGCATTGGGTAAATTTAATTCTCATGATATGTGATGTGAAACAAGATTGGTGGGTAGACTTGAACCGTACTAAAATGGGAATCGGGAATGGTAGTTAGCCTTGACCTGTAATAAAACGGAAAACAAAATTGACAGTTATAAATGAACCATAATAAATTCATTTATTAGTATTATTACTCATTAATATAAATCCATAATTATATGATCCCATTCTTATTTGATATGATTTCATATGTTCCATGCATTGGATATTACTATGTCATGTCTCTTAACTCATGTTCTTAAGATATATCCTTATGTTCAGTCCCTTACTGGGTTTTTTAGCACCTATCGTTATGAATGGGTTCCCCAGGGTAGCCCATGAAGATGTACGGGGTCAAAGGAAGTTAGTATATCTTTATAGAGATTAAATAAAAAATTGTTTTTTAGCAACAATTTTTATCTTTTATGCATATTATCTTACAAGACACTAGACATAACAATCCTTGGATTATACATTAATATATAATTATGTTTTAAAACATTTAATGTTATATGTAAATGACTAGGGTTTCGACTCCATAAATTTTTGGTTTTTATCTTATGATTTTATCTAATAATTATGGAACCATTATGTTTTCATTTTTTCTACAAGGAAGGTTTTGATGGGTGTTTCCATTTTTCATAGTGGACCATAGAACAAGAAATAATATATGTAATATATATTAATGTTTTTTGTGTCCTTGTATAAGATGAGTCATTTCATATTTTTTCACTTTTTATAATAAGAATGATGTTAAATTCCATAATTGGAGAGCATCTGGTTTTCTACAACCCCATTATATTCATTCATAGAATGGGTATGACATATTTATAGATTTAATGTTTGCATTTACATATACACCATGTGGGAATATTTTTATATGTCCAAAGATTAATCAACCTACCAAATTTGTAGAATTTATGTTCATTAATTCAATGAACTATTTTGAGGACATGGTTCTCCTATATGGGCATGATATCATTAGATTTCATGGAGTTCGTCATGATATAGGATTTAATTGGGATCCTCATTTCCAAAATAATTTTAGGAGAGGCCACTAAGATTAAATGAGATATCAGGTTAGTTTTTGGCTGACATATCATCCTATGATATATGATAAGACATAAGAATATATAGATATTCTTGAATACATTTTTCTTGATCTCAATATTGTTTGTTAGTGGACATTTGTATATCTAGTTGTTACTGGTTGAGTATTCCTAATAATGTTCTAACCAATAATCTATCTAGATAGAACCCTTTGAGGACTTATATGGTATTATATATAAATACACATTTTTGGGTAAGAGATTAGTTAATATTTATTGGTTTTCAGAGTTTTGAAAGATAAACAATGAAAAATATTTTGTTGATCAATTAGATAATGCAATCTCTTTTGATCTGGTATTAATTTTATATCGATCACTATGAATTACCTTTGGAGTTTTAATTACCGCCCATGTATTTTTGTATGTTTCATCAATGATGGGTAATCAATGGGTTAGAAAATAATAAATGAAAGAAAATAAATATATGGGATCATAATGATAATTATGATGATTTACAAGGTGTCTTAAAATTTTAATTTTCCATCTCATTTGATATCAATACCTTATGTTATTCATCATAAAACACTCAGAAAAGACCATTGAGTCAAATATAATATATTTATCATGGAGGAACTCAAGAATTAATGATATTTATCTATTACTATATAGTTCTTTTGGATCATTGATGTAAATATGAATATCCTTCATCGCATGTATATATCATTGGTTTATGTGATTGAGAATCATGGTTCTAATTCCCACAAGACAAGGGTTCATGAAACACTCATGATAGGCCAGTTGTGTTAGTACATTGAAATTGATTATTCTTGAAATCCATTATATGGTTGAAAAACATTTATAGTGTTGATATTGTTACATCACATTACCACCTATTATGTACTTATTGAGACATAATTTTGATTTTGTTTTATATAGTTTCAAATTCACGTTATTTATGATGTTTTAAGATATATTAGTCAATTTTAAAATGGATAAAGAAAATGGTGAGGCCATTCCTATAAAATATTGTGCTTTATATAGTGGTTCTAGAGGGTGGATTGTGTTTAGTTTAAATCATAGTATTTAATACTCCAAACTATGTAGCCATAGGTGGTGAGGTAATCCTTGGATGTTCCATGGTTTTTCAAACCCTGATTATAAACAATGCATTATTTAAATAATCCTAGCCAGGGTACATAGTTGTTAACATGTTTATAATTAAATTTTTGGACCAACAAGGAAACCATGTGAAAGTGTATTTTACCCCAACTAGTATTTTAAATTATAATCACTGGACCATGATTTTTATCCATAAAAACCTCATTAAGATCCTAAATCATTACTTTCTCTTTTGTATAATCTATAGAGTGTACTTTTTCTCTCAAAAATAGTTTCCTTTATATCCAGGTAAAATTTTTATGTTATTGATCTAAATCTGGAATGTGGATCTTCTATCGTTTGGAATTATATATTTATCTTCTCTAACGTTATTATAGTGTAATGTATTGTTAAGATATTGGAGGTTATAAACCCTTATATGATGTATTGTGATCATATGTATTCTACATTGATCTTTCCCACCATTGTTTCACTATTCATTGTTTCCATTATTGATGATTGATTATTTGATCATGTAACAAATATATAGGGGAATCTATATGTATTTTTCTACAATTGAGTCATTAAATGAAAAAATGATTTGAAATTAAATTTCAATTTATTCCCCTTGATTTGAGAATACCTAATAAATAATTTCAAATATCATGTAATTATAAAATGAAAACCCCTATGTGAACGGTTTTGAAAAATTGAGATAATTTGGGACAAAGTTGATGAAATAAAAATTTTAATTTGTTAAATTATTTCATTATTATAATTATGTAAAATGCATTAAAATGAAATATTATTTTAAAATGCATATACTTGATTAAATTATATGATATAATTTTTGATGATTAAATTTCATGTTTAAATATTAATTGGTTACTTGACAAAGAATGATTATTATAATTTAATTTAATTTATATTCCCATTATTGATTTATTTAAATCACAAGTTAGCCTATTTTCAATATTATTTACATAGTAAGTAATTATTGTACTATAACATTCTAGCCATTGAATAATAATAAAACAATAAATAAATTATTTTTGACATAATTTTACCCAGCGGAGTGTTTATTTATTATTTCAAAACATCATCATCCTATAAGACATGTGCACACATTTGTAAGTGTGTCATAAATAAGTAGTGTAAAGATCAGAGATCTCTAAACTATTCAAATATATGTATAAATACAAATTTGTAATTGGATTTTTATATTTCCAGCTTCAACTTATTGAATTTTTTTTTCATTCCAATTTAATTTTATTAAAAATTCATTTATCCATATATTTAAATAATATCCATCTTATTTTTTTGAAATATTGGTTTGTTTAAAATTGATCAAATGATCAACCTTTCCACATAATTGATTTATAATTAATAAAAAATGGCATAACTATTATGGAGTGTCCCTCATATATTTTTGTAGAATTATACTAGGTTGTTTTATTTTAAAACACTTCATTTTTAGGGAGTCTTTAGGTTCTTTTATGAATGTTCCATGAAACAAGTTTGCACCACTTGGTTTTTGTGGGTGTGCTTGGACCCTGTGACCTTGGAATGATGGTGGTGATCGGTGGAGCTATGTCATACCTACAATTTGGGTGTTTTGGGCTCTAATCCTATCGACTCTAGTGTCAGTACACATGGATATATGGGTAGGTTCATAAAATGAAGTTATTTTAAAGATCATGATAATGAATCAGGAATGGATTTATTTTATGAATATTATTTATTTTATAATTATATATCACCCGGATTTTACATGTTTCATATTTATAGACTATTTATCTATGTAGAAAAATTAGAAAAATCATTCAAATCCCCATCCTTGATATAATTAGTACCCAATGTAAGTATTTCTACATTATTATCAAGGACTATTTTTTAATTAATGGTTATAATTTCATTATCATTTTCTATACACCAATGTTTGAAATTATTTCTCAATAATTTAAATGTTTCCAAATCCAAATTTATTTAAAAATGTTAATATTTTTAAAATTTAGAGAAACAAAATAGAAACATTAATATAATTTAATTATTCTAAATTTTTTTTTCTGAACTGAGTAATAATTTTATATAAAATATAGAATATTTTTTCAATATTTTTTTTAAATTTCAGCTGTTTATTCCCTATTAGAGATTTAATTTGTGAAATATATGACTACAATGATGACATTTTATTTGATAAATATATATTGTTTAGTTTCTTTATTATTTATCATAATATGTAATTTAAAAATAATTATATGAATTTATGTGATCCAAGATTATCATGAACTATTCATAATTTGTGTAATATCTTAGAAATTATCATGCTATTATATTAGGTATTTTTGGTGTTCGTGTTTTCTGGAGTGTTATGGAGGAATTGAGGTTTTACAAAAACTAATAATTAAAAAAGTGTAAAGGGGTTATGGTGTGGTCATGGGTGTCATTATATTAAGGTATGAATAGAAGATTAGGAATTTATACAATTTTATGGGTCTTTATAAGAAGAGTGGAGTCACAATGTGGTTCTTGTGTTACAGGATGTCCTATATTACATATAATGATCCAAACATTTATCAATGGAATTCCCTTCATCTGACTTTGTAATATACTATAAAACACATACCTATAATATAGAAGTCATTAATGAAAATATTATTGTAAAATAGAAATTAAATATGTTATATTTATTGAGATTATGGAACTTATACCAGTGGAATAGTAAACTAAAGATTAAAATAGTAATACTACCACTTGTAATAGTAATCCCAAAAATATAATATTAAACTATCCTATAAAATTATAAATAAAATTTAGGTATATTATAAATTAAAATATGATTTAATTATATAATATTATAATTAAATTTATTTCTAAATGATAAAAATTTTGTTTGTATTTTTATGAAAGGTAAAAGATTAATTACAATTTTATAATTAAATTTAATATTTAAAAGAAACAGTATTTTCATAAAATTGATTCATAAATTATTATTTTGTTATATATATATTTAAAAGATAATATTATGAAACATCAATTAATTTTTTCAAAATGGATTAAAATTGATTATAATATTGAAATCACTATGTTTTACTAAATAATGATTTCAATTAATTTAATTTATTATTATTAGAAAATTATATTCATAAAATTTTCTCTATTTTATAATTCAACATATGAAAGCAGGTTTGTTTTAAATATTTGGTATTTTTTAAAATATGTATTTTTTATGAATAGTGAAATACATTAATTTATGATATTTAACAAATACATGAATTATTGATTCATTGATGTTTTATGGATGGAGTTTGAACATATTGGTTGAAATACACCTAAACACATTACTATATTTAGTAACCTGAATCAGCTATATTGATAATCTTGAGATAAAATAATAATCTAATGAATAAAATTATAAAAAATACCCCTCTCCTCACCTATAAATTTTACATATTTCTAGCTATTCTCTTAGAAGCAAATAAGATATTTTGATTATCTTAATTATATCTATTTACCAACCCAACACTCTACCCCTTGTCCAGGTTCTTCTTATCTCAACAAAAAACCAAACCATTGTTCATTAAGGTTGATCTCTAGGAGGCGACATCCATGAGGAGAAATTCTCATCCCTTCACTTTCAATTTATTTCATTTTCTTATCCTCTCATTACATACCTTATCCCATGAAATTTCATAACTCTTGTATATTATATATCCAATAATTATATCAATGTAATGGAATATCAATCATCATATAATTTAACTTTTTTAAAATAAATTGAAAACTCAGTCCGTGAAATGCCGATTCACGAACTTCATGGATAAGGAGTTTTCATTTTTCTTTTACGCATTCAAGGATATTAATAAAAAATTATTATAGTTGAATATGTTTTTATAATACATATTACATGTTCAATAATGTTTTGGAAGCAATATATAAACAAGATATAAAACAAAATTCTAATAGTTTGTGATGGTCCTAAAAGCCACCAAAAAAAATTTAATCATTTTCATTACCATTTTATAAAATCAATTTTCTTCAATACATATAATGGAATGCTATATAATTCCATTTAAACATATTTATGTTCATTAATGACATATAATATCAATTCTGGAGAGTTACTCTAATTTTAATTGAACATCAATATTTGTATACAAGAAACAAATCAGGGAAACATAGAAAATAAACACTCCTAGAATGGAATAATTGCACTCTATAACACATCAAAATGTACATAAATAAACATAATAAAATTATATAAAAAAATAAAAGTAATATAGGATATGGATTTATTAATTAATAAATCTAATTTTATTATCCAATATATTTAATTGAAAAATTCATTAAGACATAATATAAGTGGATTCTCGAACATAACTTCTTTTCTTTGAGTAATATCTATATTATTCAAAATATATATGGAGATATACATTTTATATTCTTAAAATATAATTTCATTATATATTTTATTTTATATTCTATGGTATATTTGTTTCCAATTTGTTTTTATGAGAAATTTTAGGTATTTCCAAAATAAAACATATTTCCAAAAAACTTTTTCTCACATCTTGACATGTTTCATATTCACTCAAGAATGGTGAATCTTATACTAATCATTTTTATCTTATAATTTAAGAAGACATAACTAACTCATGATTGATTAAATCCTTATGAAACAGATTCTATGACATTGGATATATCATGACTTCAATTGATATATGTTCAATGTTGAAAGAATGACTATTTAGGGTTATGATGTGAAGAGTGCACCCATAATTATATATCACTCGAATGCATTGGGTAATGTAATGTGTCTCATGATATTTGGTTATGTATGGATAAAAGTGATTATATCTCTTCAAAAAATTATGATTTTACATGTAATCATGATGTTATATTTGTTCATAAATATGTGTGTAATTTGACCACTAAGTCATTATTTATCATTTTTATGAATTTACACATTCTATACCATTATCTAAATCTTCCTCTCATGATTATTTTGGTGATACAATACTTATTTTATGATCATGATTTTTATTATCAACAATAATATATTGATTAATCTCCAATAATAATTCACTTACATGGATTTTAGGTCACCTTGTTCTTTAATATATACCCCCTGGTGACTATATGTAATAATGAGAAATTGAGAATTAAAGGTATATAGAAAATGATTTTAAATAAATGTATATGTTTTATTATTTTTCTTATTATGCATGTTCATAATTTTCCAAATACAATAAACCATTGGACCCTGGTTTTATAATGCTCCAATTTTTTATCATTGAATTGATGTAATAATTATATCATAAAATGCATGGTCATTATAGTTGAAATCATAGCACGAAAAAGTTAATTTGAGATTGAGGATTTGATAATGTTAGTGAAAACCATAGGATAAGACAACATATATGTAAGAACCGATGAAAAATTATTTTTAAAAAACTCTTCACATTGGTATCCCACAATATATACCATTAGCCTTATTTCAAAAATTATATAAATTATTTATTGATGACTTATGAAATTAGGTTTTTTTCATACAATTTATATTTTAGAAATACTGGTAACAAGTGGAAAAAAACCCCTATGAGGGAAAATGTAATTGTTGACTGAATAAAATTACAAATGCCTTGGGAGGTGGAATCCAAAATTTCATGCTGATTCATTCAAAGAAATCTCAATATATGAAAAATAATCAAAAACATTTAGAATATCCACCTTCACTTTTGATGGATAAAATAGTTTTAAAAACTTTAATGTGGAAATGTCCATTGATGTTTTGTGGATATTATGATCCACATGATTTATAACCATGGGTTTTCATAATTGAAATGAGGGTTTTCTTTTCTCCACATTTCTATAAAGGGGAATGTGAATCAAATAAACAATTTTTTAGATGGAGAGGTTGATTAATGGTGAGTTCTAAATAAAAAACCAATATCAAGGACAAAACATTAGATATTGAGATGGAAGAATTTATGAAAATATATCTGGAGAAGAATTTCAATCGAAAATTTCATACAAATATAGGGAGATAATTCAAGTTATTAATGATAAAATTAGGTGAATTTTCAAAAATTATGAAGAAAAATAAAGATGTTATGAAATTTAAAACTCATGTATAGAAATAAATAAGGATACGAAAATAGATGATTATTTTGTGTTTTAAACACCACCTTCAAAAGGATAGGGATTTTCTATACTTTTAGAGTTAAGAAAAAGATTTTTGATGTTCTCTCAATTTGGAGATGTAGTTTGGATAATTGTTGAAAAAATAATGGGATAATAAATGAAAGATGAAAATTCAAGATGGATTATCTAGTGAATAATATGGAATGAAATTTCAACCACTAACATGTCACAAATGTATGAATAAGAATCTTGGTGAAATAAAAAATTAAGAGAAAAGATATAAGTGTGGGAGAAAAGTCTACAAAGCTCATAAATGTCAAAGAGGCATTATGAAGTAGGAAAATGTGATGGAGGCAAGGTGAGAACCACCCATGGTTCAATTATTCAACTCTATAGAGAAAGGTCACTATGTCATCTAGTGCAATAATCATTGACTCTGTGATTGTAATCGACATCATTAGCCTCCGATGACAATGGAACAACAACAAATTTTTTCTTTCACAACTTTTTTTTGAGAAGAATTAAAATAGAGACATACATTGTACAATTCCTATTCACTAAATTATGGAATTCGTTTTATTTCAATGTGGTTATATGAATTTTTTTATATCACTATAGTTTTCTAGAACTATTGAATAAAATATTTGATACCATGTTATAGAGATATATATAAAATCACCTAGTGGGGAGATCATTTTAACCGAAATATTGGAATCTTCACATATTGGCTTACATTGGAATAGTATTCCTATGAATCTTATGATACATAAATTTTTATAATTTCAGACTGTACTTTAAATTGATTGGATTTTATTATATAAGAAATATATAATCTTTTTAGAAATTTAAACAACATTTCAAATTCTGAACCATTCCATGATCATCTAATAATACATGGAATAACATTAATTTACTATGTAAAGTTAGTAAATAACTTGTGTGTTGATTCCATGTGAATAATAATACCATGATAAAATGGTCGAGTCAAAGGTAGGTATCATTTTAAGTGAAATTCCAAATTTGAGGGAGTATAGTGATGTATTTCATAATGAGATACCCATACATCTACAAGATAATTATGTACAGTACTTAATAGAACTCATATATAGAGATACTCCTATATCAAAATCCCCATACAGGATGCCTCAATTGAATTGTAGGAGTCAAAGATATATCTTCAAGATAAATTTAACCACAGGTTTATATTCCATAGTGATTCACAATGGGGTGAAACTATGATCTTTTTAATGAAATAGAATGGATCAATTTGAATGTGTTTTGATTAATGATATCTCATTAAGATCCATATAAAGTGCATTTATCCTCTTCTATGAATTTATTACTTGAATGATCAACTATAAAGATAAAAAATGAAGGGTGCTACAGTTATGGAAGGAAAGATACACATGTTCAAAATCGATGAAGATTGTGTAATTCTTTTTGTAAAGAGAATGTTTTTACCTTCATCAACTGATATAATAAAGTATTTAAAGGATAATTCACACATGTCAACTTTATACATCTATCATGGATGTACTAAGATTTATCTCGGTCTATGAGAACTATTTTGGTGGGATAACATGAAGAAAGATATTTCATAATATACCTCGAGGTGTATTATATCTCATCATGTTAATAATAGATAAAAATGTACACACGGATTATGAAACCATTGACTATACTGAGGTGGAAATGGGATATTTCAAATATAGACATTATAACTATTCATTCAAAGATATCCAATAGAATCAATGTTATATGGGTTGTGGTGGATTGAGTCACCCTGACAGCTCACTTTATCGTTGTTTGATAATATTACTCGCTTCATAAACATGACAATATATATATATGATGTAAGTGTTGATGATGCATGGTATGAAAATTTTGATAATCATTTATCATGATCAAAGGATAACATCTAAATTAAATATATTTATTATAAAATATTTCAGTACTGAATTTAATGTTTCATGAATTATCACCCCAAACTAAGGGAAAATCTAAAATGACCATTCAGACAATAAAATACATGAAAAGATACTACTCAGTGGAATTCAATTGTGTTAGATATCAATATATCCAATCGGTTGTGTTCACATACATCAAAATCATCCACTCATATATTCAAATGTCTCTCTAGGATTATCTATTACGGAAGAAATGTATATCTCCAACTTATTTGGATGATGTTGTTGAATAAAAGCTACAGGGACATAATTTTGTGAATGAGGTTACAGATAATGTTTATGACATCCAAACACTCATAAAAGATTATTAGAATCAAGTAAATATCTATGTTGAATACCATTAAATTGTTTTTTAGTTTGATGTGAATGAAAATATATCCTTTGAATATCATCATGGAATAGATTCATGTAGTATGGATAGAAAATGATGGTTTTCCCAAGTAATGTTGGACCCATTATGATAAATTATTACATATGAATAGTTTCTTATCAAAATTCACTTCATATAAATGTGAATCTTGTTCATTATGTGTTTTTCATATGAATCTGGATAAAGCACATACACGACACCTCACATGTACGTAATCCAGAGGTGGTATAACTATAGAATGAACACTCATATAAATAGTTTCCAGTGATGATCAGGGACCATAAATACAAATTTCATCAAAATTTGAAAAATAACTCCTTCAATGTGTGGTGGACTAATCATTGGGATTAATTGCTGACAAGGTTACCATAGGATTAAATAAATTAAAACTACACATTATTTTTTCAAACTTATCTTGCAAACATAATTTTTTGTGGTGAATTTTGGAAGACTGTAATAACAAATTAATTTATTCATGAAATTTACCTTCTAATATTTTTGTTTTGTGGTATAAATCAAAAACACATCACATATAACCCAATAAAAACATTATTTTAATTAATTCATAATGAAGATAGTGGTATTTATAGAAATTAAGGAACTTATATGAATGGAAGAGTAAACTAACAATTAGAGTAGTAATATAGAGTTTGTGAATAATAATATTGACAATAAAATAATAAACATAGATTTTAAATTATAAAGAAAATTTATGTTCCTTATAAAAGAAAATATGATATAATTATATCATAGTATATGTAAATAAATATTATAGAAATGATAAATTATGTGTTGTTCATTTTTTTAAAGATAATGTTTATTTAAAATTGTATATTTTTTTTAATGATTGAGAAGAAAATTTATTTTCATAAAATAAATTCATAATGTAATTATTTCAATATAAATATAATATAATTTTTTGATAATTTAATTAATTTTTCATATTTTACTTAAATGTTATATAATATTAAAATTATTATTTTTTTAGAATAAATTAAAATTTTAATTAAAAATGAATTTTGTATAATGTATAATGAAAATGCCTAAAATGGATTTCATTTTTTATTTTTAAAAATCAATAAATGTTTAGGGTAATATTTTTGGATTTTCTTATATTAATTTATTTTTTTGATGAACAGAGAAATAAAGTGATATACGATATTTAACTAATATATGAATTATTTAGTCATTTATGATTTTGGTTGTGGTAATAACAAATTAGTTTGAAAAATCCCTGATATTTCACTATATTTAGTCACATTAATCAACAATATTGATATAATTTTGCCAAAATAAGAGTATAATTGTCAAAATCACCAAAACAAAACCCTCTCCTCTCCAATAAATGCCACTACATCCCATTTCTTCTCATCAAACTATCTAATACTTGTACATTTTAGAAAATCTTCCAAATTTATTCCTATATACTCTTCCCTATATATAGAATATTATGGTATGAAAATAATACCAAACCCTTTTTCCTTATGTAGGTTCTCAAAGAGACAACATCCAAGAGGCAAAATCATCAAACATTCTCTTTTAATTTCATTCTTTTCTTTTCCACAAATTACCTACGATATCAAATAATTAATGATGACTAAATTATCATATAAATACTATAATTTTTTGTTTTTTTAATTCAATATCCATCATCAAATCATTTATTCTCTGTTTTTATAAAAAATGAAAACATCTTCCATGTCATGTCAATCTACCACCTTCCTGGAAAATGTGTTTTCATTTCTCCTCATTAAATTCATGAATTTTAATAATATAATTATTAAGGTGAAATATAAAGGATGTATAGAGATGATATGTTATATAATTTTTGGTAACAATTATATAAAAATATATTATGTAAAACAAGATAGCTTCATGATGGTCATAAAACACACCAAAATTAATTAATTAATTTTTAGTAATTTGTTTTATAATGACTCATCATCGAAAAATATAAAAAATATCAAATAATTGTCTTTTTAAGATTATTTATATTCATTAATAAACTATAATAATTTTTTTTATTTATTAAAATTATATATGATCATTTATAATTGTATACATGCGAATCGATCACTAAATCAAATAAAATAGATATACCTGGAATGACAGAACTGATCTCTATAACTGATAAAATTATATATAAATGAACGTAGTAAAATAATAATACATAAAAAAATGTATTTGATTTTATTTATTTAGAAATCAATGAATCTAAATGGATTATCCAATATATTTAAGTGAACTGTGAATTCATACGTAATGTATGTGGATTCTGGAACACCAATTTTTTTCTCTAGGTTATTCCTCTTTCATGGAAAATTGACCAGTGTATATTCTATTAATATTTATAAAATATAACATAATTTTCCTTTTATATAATTTTCATAGATATAAATATTTCCGAGTTGATTTTATTATAAATAAATATGTATTTAAAAAGAACTCATCTTTCTAAAACACCTATTGACACATCATGAGTATTTTTGTTCTTCTTCCTAGAAGGATGAATCTTATACCAAGTATGTTTTTTAATTTTCAAGTGGAAAACTCAATTAAATTCATTAAATATGATATCCTTATGAGTTCTATTTTATTATATGAGCTACATTATCACTATGTTTTAAATGCATTTTATGTGTCAAGCAAGATAGTTAAAATGTTATGATGTGATAGGTGAACCAATAATTTAAGCACTCTCCAATGAATTAGGGAATGTGATGTATCTCATGAAAAAATATAAAATATCCATGAACATGATTAAATATTTTTTCAAAATTATGGTTTTATGATTATGGACATATTTTATGCATGAACAAGATGCTATATTTTTAAAAAAAATTGGTTATATTTTACCACAAAATCTGGATGTTTCACTTTTATGCATTTCCACATTTCATTCTATTATCTAAAGCCTCCTTTAATGATTATGATTATGATCCTATTCTTTGGTTATAATGAATATTATTTTGATCACCTATGATATATTGATTCTTGTAACTAATATTAACCCTTAATAGGCATTGAGGTCACCCCTTTCATTAACATACAACTTTAGGTGACTATAGGTACTAAATATAACTTGATAATTGAAGGCATAAAGAGGAATATATTCAGTATATTTCTAGTATTTATTATTGGGATATTAATTATGTTAATATTTTTTCCAATAAACTAAAAAAATTTATCCGAGTTTTCTAATCTCAATATATTGATTATCATTAAAATGATATAATAGTTATATAATAAAATATTAGGGCCACTATATTACATTGTAGGTATATTCTATGTTATTTTTTTGTGGATGTGTAGTCACAATGTGAGTATATTTTCCCATGGAATAATGGGTTTTAAGTGGTATTCTAGAAAAGTTAAAATCAATTTTATTCCTAAAAAATATTATAAATGGATTTATTACTATTATATATTTCCATTTCAACTTTTCTAGTCATGGACTACGTAGTTTTACACACATTGTTCAATATATTCAAAGAGTTTGAAAAATATTATATAAGTGGACCTTTATACAAGGTCATATACGTCATAGTGTAAGTCCCCATGTTACTAATTTCATGGTGTTTTTTTATTCTGTGGAGATTTTATGTGTCTTTTTTCAAAGTGTTTTCTATAATAAATTTTAATTTCAATGTTTTTGAATGATTATTGTAATAACATCATGAACATACCTCACTATTTCAATATTAAGAGAGTTTTCCAATTTTTAAATTGGTTGTGGCAACGTATATCAACATTTGATTTCAAGAGACTCCCCCAATTTAATATCATCATAGAGTTACCATGATCTATCATGCCTAGAATTTTTATGTTCCAAATTTCAATATAAATTATGAATCCATATTAGATTAATCTTTATTTGTTTTATTTTCCTCAAAATATTCCAGATTATGGTTTGTGAATTGGAAAAAATTATTCATCATTTGACAAGAACCATTGGATTAAATGAATCAATTATTTCGTGATCCATTGTGGGGTTCTCATTATTTAATCAATGATTCATTTTTCTTATTCAACATGGAAAGATTATTATGGAGTTCTGAATTTTACATTGTTATCCATAGTAAATGGTTTTGATTTGTTTTCTCATGGACTATTTTGTGGATAATACACATCGTTTTTTTGTTACCTTATAATTATCTCCTTGCATTTGTTCATGTGAACTGATTACTATTTCATTGATATTGTAGTAGATTCATGAATTATCATTCGTTATTTTGTTTATAAATTTTAATTATCATTATTAGAAACTATTTTTTTATAATTTGATTATTATCATAATGATTGTAATGAAATATAGATATGTAAATTTCATGGAATGTATTATTAAAAAATTTCAAAAATGATTTGAAGATATTTCATGAGGTTTATATTGATTTAATATTATTACAATTTATGTTATATATTTTTGGGATATATATATTTTATCGATCATTAAAATTTTAAACTCACCTATCATCAATGTATAGTTATTTAATGATGTTAATTAATCTTTTTTGTGAAATCCCAAATTGATGTGATGATTCTAAAAAAGTAGAAAATGAATTTGAATGATGGGATGATAAATATTTGGACCTATTGATGTGTTTTGTAGTGTAAATATTAAATTTTTATATTTTTATGGTCGTTATTTATTTTGACGAATTTGGTTAGGGTAGTGTATTTCTTCCCTAATTCTGGCATGATGAAATGAGTTATGTAGTTGGTATTGTGGCTGGTTATCAATTAATAGCCTGCAGAAATATGGTTATTGATGAAGAATTGTTGGATGTGTTGTATGTTGTAATGAAGTAGTGTCATGGATGTTTGTGGGATAAAATGATATATTTTATTTGTATATAGGGATGGTTTAGTTGTTAATAACCGGATGTTTGTGGATTTTGTTTTACAAGCCCAATGATAATGAGTGTAATTAGTAACGATGAATATATTAAGGAGTGATGAGTAGAAAATAATAATGATGGTGATTAGATCCATTATTAGAACAACTATAAGGGATTTATATTTGTATTCATTCGCACACAATTCATTTAATATTTATAATTTTTTGGATTATTAATTTATAAATCCTATTGTATTGAAAGTCTTAGGTCAATTATAAAATAGGTGACCTGAAAATTTATTGTTGTTTCTTTGAGATTTAGATATTAAATAGTCGAAATTAGAAATTTTATTTCGCTTTGGTTATTAAATAGTTGAAACCATATAACATTTATAATTTATTTGGATTATATGACAATTAATTTTTTATTTTTTCACTCTCAGTACTATAGTATAATTTCTATCACATGGTGAAACCTGACCCTTAGTTCATCAATAAGGTAGCCTCAAATATATTTCAAGTGGCCATAACTACATCATTAAAACCTAAATCATAATTCTTAACCACTTTTCTGAGGCCTTCACCATTATTCAATAATAGTTTTTATCATGTTTCCCTATTTAATGTATTTCCCTTATCATATCTAGTTTAGTTCGATAAAAAGTTATTCATTGGTCTCCTAAGGATTGTGGTAAATTTCTAAACAAAATGACCCAGTGTTCAATAATTTATTATAATATAATTAATGGTGTGTAATTATAAATGTGTACTTTCATGGTGGGGTACTCCATATGTTAATATAATGCTTGAAATGCTAGGGTTTTTCATGTATGATTCTTATTTTTTCATAATTTTCATGAAGGTTACACACCGTTGAAAGGTTACAGTACATATAATATTTTACATGATCATTTCATGAGATGAGTATAAAATGTGAAATGTTACATGATGTGTGTGGAATATAAGTCATGTAATGTTAAAAATATTGTTATTAATAAACATGTTACTTGTTTTTGGATTATATCAGTCATGTTGATTACACGACTTATAAAGGGATTTCATGCCCCTTGAATTCCATGGTCCTGGTCATTAGGGGTCCATAATAGTGATATGCTTAAACAATCCATCTGAGACCTCATTTTTCTTGACCTGCATCTATATTCCACTGATTCTGGATACCTCAGAAAAATTATGGATCATTTCATTAGGAAATTTTTCATTTTTGTGGTAGTGGTGCGTTTATTTAGGTTTGTGATGTATCTGCTCATTCATTACCTTTGAACACAATGATCAGTTTTTGTTGTTTTGAAGGATCCATTGAATTATGAAGATATTTCTTCAAGTCTCATTGTTGATTCATGATGCAATATTTTTTTGAGGGATTATTACTTATTTTTTTGGTGTGATGAGATTTATTACCTATGATGTGTTGGGATCATACCCATTCATCAATCTGTTTTCTAAAATACAATGAAATTATTTTTGAATATTGATTCTAGGGCTTTAATATTATTATTTTGTTCTCCCTCTTGGTGGATCCCATTAAAAACATGTGAATCCCTATTATTGGGGTAGTTGGTTCCTATCTAGCATGTTTTAGTAAACTTCATCACTTCATTATTTGATAAAATTGATTTATAAAATGAAATAGCATGGGTGAAAAAGATGGAGTCTGTGTATAGAAATGGGTTTTTGATAGAATATTATTTTCCACTAATTTTATTATGTATAATGTTTATATCAAATCATTATGATAAATTTTTATTAATTTTTCCAATTAAATTATTTGGAAAATATATCACATGAGAAGTTTTTTCCACTTAGGATGAAGGTATAGTAGAATGTATTATCAACTATCATGAGGGTTTCCTAATGGGGTTTTCCTCTTCTCAATTTGCCAATTTGTCTAGGGATATGTTAAACCTATTAAGGGGATCAATTACTGGGTATTCATATTCCCTTATAACTCATTGAATATTTATAATGTCTTGATGAATGTGAAAGTTTTTTATAGATATGTGTTTCACATCTTTTCTAACATTTATGATACTTTGTCGGTGGTTACATGTGACTCATATATGATTTTTTGTTTTTTTCTTGTACTATTTTGGTTGTATAACTATAAATTTTATGTGATATGTGATGTATGATATGTTTTAAAATGATATATTATCATTGATATATGTAATTGAAATTACTTTAAAATGATTGATCTAAATTATTTAGAAATGTAGAAAATATGGAAATTAATTTTTTTACAGTTTTTCCAATAAAAACCTAAAATGTCTATCATGAGTTGTATTCATTTAATTTTACATTAGAGGATTATTTTTGAGGGAAATGATATCGACGACATGGGTGAGCCCCTTTTGACCATGTTAGCTAAAATCCCACATACCCCATCAGTAGTTTATATACATGGTTATTTAATTTGATGTATTGAATGTAAAAAAACCATAGGGAGATAATATTGTTTTCATCCAGTTAGGATAATGTAGATGGATAGTGATTTTCTATAAGTTCTCTCATTATATAGTGTGGATTATATTGATGTTTTTTTATTGTTTTAAAAAAAATAGGTTTGTATCTAGAATATTGTTTTTATACCTTTTCTATTCAATCACATCTAATGTTTTATTTTTTGTTATGAAATATAAATATATTAATGTTTTCTTCTACTATTTACATCTTTATATATGTATATATTGAATTTTTATAGCTTCAATATGGGATAAATAATTCCCTTTGTCATTTTTTTCTTCACTGTTAAATACTAGCCCATGGGGATGGCAAATTCCTATCATTTATGGGGTGGTTCAAGATGGGTAGCGATATAAGAGGATATACAGGTTGGGTTCGTCACAATTTGATGTCAAATGGGGACTATTGTCAATAGTCTCTTATAATGGGGGTTGTTAGACGATAGATAAAATTATTAAAAATTCAGTGTTAGTTTCTTTTGTGTGCATGGCTAGTTCATTACCCGAAGAGACTGAATATACCAAGTTTCATTTGGATTTGTGTATCATATACTGTGTTCTAATGGTTGATTTCAATATTTTATTATGTTTTTTTATTTTAAATGAGATTATTCTATTGTCTGGTCATTTATTTTTCTTTCATGTGCATCAGTATTCCTCCATGAGGTGTTCTGTGAGTTCCTCTAAAGGGTGAAATTAATTCTCCTCAAGGGAGAATTCTATGGATTAGAACTATATTGAGGATATAAGGATGTGATTTTACATTATAAACAAGAATATAGAGAAAGATCGTAAACTTATTTTCCTATGTAAAACCTGTATTTATAGGAGAATGATGTTGATCATTACAGTTATTTAATGAGAATCCACTATCCATTTAAGGTATGAATGAACCTCAAGAGGAAGGGTATTTTCTTTCCCAGATTGATTATATCATTTAAATCATGGATTCATCTAATTGTTTCTTGGTAATGTGTTTGAAATTGAAACATAAGGGTCCCAGTAATTGACGGTCGTATTCCATGGTACATATAGAGAGGTTTATGGTCTGGAACATGAATACTTTCAAGAGTCTCTTCATCCCATAGTTTTTTCACATAGTTGAAAAAGATTAAGATTTCTATGGACTTCCTCTCGTTAGGGTGGGTAGGAATATATGTGTTAGGATTTAGAATTTGAATTTCATATGTATTATATTTTCACTAAAGGTTTTAAAGAAAAACTAGGTGAATGATCAGAAGATCCTATAGGGTAATCAACTGGATATCAAATTGTAGATATTCATGATGAAAATTTTGACCTATATAGAGATAGTAGATAATGATAAGATCACATAAATGAATTTGGTGGGTATTTTAGGATATTATTATCCTTTTATCAAATCATTTTATGTCTTTGATGGTGATATATGGAAAAAAGGTGTTGAAAGGATCTTTATTGTAGTGGTGGAGGTGATTCTCGATTTTAGACATGTTCATCACCTACGATATTAAAAAGTTGTTTTCCTCCTATATTCGGTCAATGTTGAATGTGCAGACACACATGATTTTTTTCCTTTATTGGATAATATTTATAAAATATTAGTAAGTTATGTCCATTTATAAAATTTCTCTCAGGTGATTTATAAACCTCAATATGGTATAGGATCATTGTATTTAAATTCCACTTGATCATAAGAGCATGATTCAATGACTATAAGGATCCATCCATAAGCCTTAGGAGTGAATCGCCTTCACACTGTAGGTGAGTTTCAACTAAATGTTCCTGGGGTCTAGTGAATGTGATTGGTTCGATTTTTATTACATTATCTGAAAGGATATCATTATATGATATTATTGATCCTAACTCGAGTATATATAGATATATTTTAGATATTTTTAATCACCGAAAACATATCTTGTCATTTTTATAGTGTTATAGACCAATAATTGAAATAGTAAATGGAAGGGGGATTAGTGTCTTTATTTTGTTTTATCGATGAATAATGTAGTGTCGTTTTGGGATTATCCCATACATGATATTGATTTTATTTCATCGTCTTTTTAATGGATTGTCTTATAACTCATCATTACGAGGATTATTGTTATCATTGTCATGTATCATTTCATAATGATGATGGGTGATCAAGAGTGTTTCTGGGAGAGTGGGTTATATTGTTTTGTTTTACCAGACCTTCCCCCTAATAGATAATGTGTTTGATTCATAATTTTATATATGTTATTAATGAAAAATATTTTATTTCGTATATCCATTGTATTATTTAGTATTTTAATGATCGTTTCCCCAATTATTACAGTGTGGTTATTCTAGAGAGGGGGTAGAGTTAATGAATAACCTAGTTCTTGTTAAGAAATTAAGTTTGATACCTTACTATCTTATGGAACCAGAGGAGTTAAAATATATAATGATTCAGTTGTATGTTCTGATGGAGAAGGATTTTTTCATACTATTATTTCACATTAGCAATCTACACTATAATTTTCCAATAAGGAAGATGTTTCACACTAAATTTTTTGATCTATTTGAAGTTAAACTAGGTCAAAATTAAGATCATGTATCCCTTTAATAATGTGGATGAATTTTTTAATCATTGAAAATGGGGAAAGTGGTTTCTATAGATTTATCCTTGGATGGGTTATCATCAGATCAGAGTTCAAGAGTCTGATATACTAATAACTAAATTCATAAGTATGTATGTCCCTTAAAAAAATAATGTGATTCTATTTTTTATGAATAAAACTAAATCGATTTTATGGTATTAATGAATCAAATAGTCCCTATGTATCTCAATCATTATTGGTATGGTTCATTGATGAAATACTAGTCTACTAAATGTTTGAGTGGGTGAACGAGCGCCATTTTTTTATTTTTTCTAAAAAACCTCTGAGTAAATATTTTTATTGAAATATTACAAAATAAAAATTGAACATATAAGAAGTGAAGATCACCTGCTAAACAATTCAGGTACCATGATTTTTAGTATATCCGAAAAATGTAGTGGTTGTATTGTCTTGGGATAAACCATAAAATTTCCTTGAGATCCAAATATTTGTTTTTATTTCCTGATATTATTATTTTTTCATCAATTATTTCTAATGTTTTTTATCAACATTTAATTCTATTACCCAGAATGGGGTTAAATTTATAATGGATGTAATGTGTCTGTATTTTTTTCAATGATTTGAAATAATTTTGGACATTGGATCCTATTCTAATATTACATGTTCCCATTAGTGGGTATGTTGGTTTTGGAGATTCATATGGAACTTGTTTTCAATTTTCCCTAATTCATTATGATAAATTAGTGACTTAGGGCTATCATTAAATTATCTTTGTGAGAATAATTATCCCACTCATGATTCAGATCATGACTCATTTATGAACACACATAAATTATGGTGGCGTTATATTTTTTAATTTATGAATTCTCTAAACATAAGAGTTTGAGGTATTTAGATTCTCAGAATGACATGATTCATAAGTTGAGACAATGGGTGGAATACATCTAACATTCAGCATTGTAATCGACTATACCAAATGTAAGGGAAATATCAGTGCAGCTGCTCTCATTAAGAAAGTTCCATCACATGATATTACGAAATCTAATGAAGAGTAGAACCATAAATGGGTTTCTTTCTCAGTTTAATCCCAATATTCAAGATATTTTTTATAGATAACCTCATTTTTTATAAATTAACACTACATTAATTTTTGAAAATAAATAAAACATTATAAAAAAACAACAAGATAACATACTATTCTACTACATTTTGAATCATAGAACATAAGTATTCTAACATAGTGAATTATATAATTTTTTTAATGAAAGGTAATCCCATTAGTAACTCAACTAAAAAAACAATATTTATAACATAGTTAATGGAAACTAATGATATAGGTGAGTTTGATTGTTAAATTTGGGTAACTAAAGGAAATACATTAGAATATCTCATTCATAACTGTATGAGAACATTAGCACAACATTAGGAGAAAATACCCTTAATATAAATTATCATAATTAGGAATCAAGTAAAAAATAATGGAATTGAATAATAAATTAATAATAATGAAATAATGACCAGAAGATATGAAATAAAAACATAGTAATAAGACATGGACATGTGATAGAAATAGAAGCATATAAAATGATTTCCAAAGTCGTCTAGGAATCACTGTCAAAGACATATTTGTATTATGGGTTCACATCCCATATCTTCTTGGTTGTCATGGTTCACTACCATGGCCATATTAGTAGTATCAATAAACTCACAATACAATACTGATAGTTAAGGATAACACCCATTGTCATATTAGTTGTAACATCCTAAACCAAGAAGCAACTAAACGTATGCTACAAGTCGGGTGGTTACATTACCTTAAGCACACCTCCCTGTACACCAAAGGTTTCCGACTAGAATTGGGGGTCCAAATTGTCCATTGGGGAGACTATACCTCTTTTTTATAAGATTATGTCATAATCGAAGGAAAAAATAGAAAAATACTAACCAATAATACAAGAGTATGAATAATAAAACATTCCCCATATGGTGTACATCAATGCCCAATAGTAAATATTACATGATATGCTACAAGTGAAAAAGTTAACAAAACCAAAAAAGAAGAAAAACTGAAAAATCCCCAAAATGGTCCTGACACCATGTATGGGCCCTCTTCTATGCAAACTTGTGCAATACAAACTACCTAGAAAGGGTCTTTTCCCTTCTACAAATCTACAGACATGATATCTACTCTAGTTCCCATCAGAATCAAAAGAAGTGGATGAGTAATATCAGTTTTCCACCACCAAAGGTGTCTACAAAACATGTAGTATAAATAATTGTGCATGAAAAAGGGAAATGAATAATTAATGAAAAGAAAAAATTTAGTTCCCCTACCCAATTTAGGTCCATTACAAACATTTATTACCATTTCATTATCTCACCATTTCATCCCATTTCCCTTTACATGCTATTTCCAATGTATTTATCACGTTTTCATAAACCACAACATATCCCATGGGATTAAAGTACAGAAGCACATGCATGTAGAAAAACACACTTTTATATTATTTTAATAAGAAAAAATTCCCCATTAACACCATATTGTCACCTCGAATCCTCATTCTGGGTGGATTCAACCATTATGAGAATAGAGACCAAGTCCCCTTCCCTATCCCAGGCATTAGGGGTGGAGTTTAGAGGAAAAGTTTAACTCAACCTCTGGATGCATAACCTCAAGTCAATACCCCACACTACCAATGAATATGCACATGATATATATATATATATATATATATGTAAATCAAACAACGATTCACACAACATCACAACCATTACCCATGAAAATATTAATTCATAATGATAACATGAGAGCTAATACCATGACTTAACCCATTAAAAATTTACCACATTTCACATCATTTATCCACATATACCAATTATCATTTCATTTTCATTATCTCACTATGTATTCATTCGTTGTTCCTATCTCCCACTACTTAGTTCGTTAATCCTAATTACCAAGGCTTTATTACGGGGCACATAATCCATTTCATTATGATCTCTAATAATTTCCATGATAAACCAATATCCCTTAGGTCATGAATAATCCTTTATGAATCAACTAGATTTTAATACAACACCATATATTGTAACAACTTGTTTATCAAAGGATCTACATAAATAAACAACAATTTAACTTATTCTTCACAAATACATAGGTATGGGAAAGTTTTCACATCCTATGAGTTTCCCTAGATTAGTCTTATCGACCTCTATGCATACCATGGGGATCGTGAGGGATTAAATTTACCTTCCTAACAAGACTTTTACGTAAACATTACAAGGCTGGTCAAAATATATTAAGAGACACACAAGGAAAAAACCACACATTCATAAATCCACAAATAAACCATGGGATATAACTTGAAGACCACCTACCTTGATTCCGTGGGTGAAAACACTCTCAGTCAAGCCCTTATATTCCACTTAAACTAAACATTTAATCATTAACCTAAATATCACCCAAAGATTATGACTTTCGAGCATCAAAAATAGAAGAGAAAATGATTCAAAACCTAAACTCAAAATAGAAGAAAAGATGATATTATCCTTTCACAAAGCATCGATATACAATAAACAACAACATAAAAAACATAGAACTGAAGGATATTAATCTCTTGGGGACCTTGGGAGATTTGGTTCATTTCTAGGGTGACGAGAAATGAAATGGTAGGAAATATTGAGATGGGTATAAAAGTCATGATGTGGAAAATTTGTAATATTTTAAGAGTTTCTAGGCCATACAGTTTAACTGCATGGTCTTCCAAACCATGCAGAGGACATGGTCCAAAATCCGACCTCCAACACTGTTTTTTGGGATGTCCAAAGGGTTATCACTAACCAAGTGTAGACTATGCAGCCTACAAAAAAAACCCATTTTCCTCTATTTTTCATGTCTTGAACCCTCAAAACTCCCTCAAGCCTCCATAATGAAATGGGTAGGAACTTAATTAAGAAAAACAAGGGATTACAACAAAAACATAAAAAAGAACATATGTTTTGATGATCCGAAATCATACATCCTCTCCACCGTATAATGGATCATCCTCATTTTGAGCTATCATGATTTAATGCACATCCAAGGAACAGTGATCAGGCCACTGATCACGCATATCTAATACCTGCTTCAATATTTTTTTCATAACATTACCATGCTTCCATAGTAGTTGCTCCTTTCCCCAGAATACTTTCTCACCACAATCCACCAATGAAACCATATGCTCCTCAATGAACGCATCAACATCATGCTCAACATCAGTAACATATAAAACATGAGATGGTTTGGGGTGATATAGTTGAAGTTGTGACACATGAAAAATGTCATGCATCCTGCTATACCACTTTTGAAGAGCCAATCGGTACACCATTAGCTGTATCCTCTTTACAATATCAAATGGTCCCACATACCTAGGTGCCAACATTCCCTTCTTCATATCCATCAGTGAACCGACCATGGAAACACGTTAATGAACACATTATCACCAATCATGAACTCAATAGGTCTGCACCTCTGATCCACATACAACTTCTGTCAACTCTGAGAAGTTGTAATCTTCTTTTGAATCAAATGAACTTTCTCCAATGTCTCTGGTATGAGACTTGGTCCCAACTGTTTTGATTCACCGACCTCCAACTAACATAGAAGAGATCCATAGGTCCTCCCATATAGAGCCTCATATGTTGACATCTTAACTATTTCCTGAAATCCATTATGATATGCCAATTTAACAAGTAATAGGTGCATCGTCCAGGAACCACTAAAATCAAAGGCACAATCCCTCGGCATGTCTCCCAACACATATATCATACGTTCTGACTAACTGTCCATATGTGGGTGGAAATCTGACACAAACTCACCTGATTAACAAGTTCCATTTACAACACTTTCTAGAACCATGATGGGAAACGATGATCACAATATGAAACATGAGTATGTGGTACGCCACACAAGTGTACTATTTCCTGAACAAACATCTCAGCCAATTGGTCAACTCTGTAACTCTACTGAATTAGTAGGAAGTGATCCACATTCATTAGCAGATCTAAAACCACCTAGATTGCATTATTCATAATAGGCATCCTCAGAAGACCCACCACAAAATAAACCATCACATCACCCACTTCCATTCTGGAATGGTTAGTGATTGTACCAAACCACCTGGACATTGATGCTTACCATTCAAATACTAACAGGTAAGGCACCACGCAACAAATCATGAAAAATTCATTTCCATTCCAGGTAACCAAAACTATCTACGGATATCATGATACATATTGGTCGAACCAGGATGCAGTGCCCATTTTTTGCATAGAACTCACTCATCAACTCTTCCCACATGCATACCTGCAAAATCACACGACCATGAACTCAGACAACCCCATCCATAATGATATCCCAATCATAAGGTGGCTACCACCTTTATGTCTTTTATTCATGGTCAGCCATTCTGGACCTGGATGCTAAAATTCTGTAACTTGACTCAAAAGCGTCGACTCAACCGCCATAGAAGAAAGATTCACCTAATCGTTTTCCTCCAGCACCTCCTGGTGCATCTCTATGAACAAAGCCATTACCTTCTACTCGGTGTTGGATTCCTAAACCATCGGGTTTTGAGCCTCTCTACTCAAGTCATCTGAAACATGGTACTTTTACTTGGTTTGTATACCATCACAAAGTATAATGATGTAGATACTAAACCAATTTTCACTACCAATAATTCAAATCCCACTGTGAAAAGATATTCTTTATACTCTTTTGTTTGGAAAACACTGATAACCATTCCCCCAATAAGTATTGGATCTAGTTCATTAAATCATACACTAAGGTAGCCAACTCAATATCATGAGTGTGGTAATTATTCTCATGGTGTCATAATTGCCTCAAACCATAAGCCACAACTCACTCATCTTGTATTAACACATCCCCATGCCTAATACCAAACGCATCAAAAAATAGGACATACATCATACCTATCTCAGGTATGGTGAAGATCAGTTCAGTCATAAATCTAATTTTCAACTCTTCAAAGTAATTCTCATAGTCCTCAGACCACTCGAACCCGATTCCATTCATGGTCAAGCCTAACAACGATACTTCCAGGTAAGAGAACTCTGGGACGAACCTCCAGTAATACCCTGCCAAACCAAGAAAAATCCAAACATCTAAAACACTCTAGGTATTATAACAAGAAACAAAAGCCTACAATTTCTCTAGATCCACAAACACACCATCCTCATATATAATATGACCTATAAAATGCACACCTCCATTCTAGAACTGACACATTGATAGCTTGGATTAAAGCCAATCCTCTCTTAATGTATTCAAAATGATGTCAAGATATTGTACATGATCTTAATGAGTTTTCTAGTACACCATAATGTATTCAATAAAAAAACTGATCTAGATATTGATAAGTAATTTGGTTCATCACATCCATGAACAATACTGGTGCATTGATCAAGCTGAAAGGCATCACCACAAACTCAAAAAACCCACATTGGCTTCTAAAAGTTTTTAGAAGTACATCGGAAGGCCTCACCCTCAACTGGTGATATCCTGATCTCAGATCAATCATTGAAAACACTGATTAACACCTCAACTAGTCAAATTGGACATCAATTCTTGGATGAGGGTACAATTTTTACACTTTCATATGATTTATCCTCCTATAACCAACAGAAAACTCTAGAGACCCATCAACCTTTTTTTTTCAAAAATCATAGAAGATCCTCTAGGAGATGCAATAGTTTGTATGAATGACATAAGCTCCTACACTTCAAGATAAAACTATACTCATGGAGTTCTGCCTATGCCATTCTATATGGTAGAATAGAAACTGTATATGCTCATGAAAACAAATCAATTGTGAAATCAAGATCACTATTAAGTGTCAATCCTATGAAATGCTCAGGAAATACATCTTGTAATTGATCAACTACTTGAGGGAAGACAAAATATTCCCCTCATTTAACATTAATCACAAGGCAAGCTATTTGAGCCATGAGCCTACCCTACTTCTGAAAAAATGGTCCTTCATTACCTGCTCGAACATCCCACTCTCCCTGATGGACATAAGTGTCATCCTCAAGTGACCGGAAAGATACATTGTTAGGGTAATAGTCTATGTGTTCCCAATAAAACACAAATAAGTACATACCCAAAATAAGGTCAAATCACAACATATTTAGAACGAACTGATGTACATGAAATGATACCCTCTAAATTCTAGAGCACATCCATTACACTTCCTGATATCTTCTTTTCTCACCCAAACAGAGTGTCGATCTACATAACACCGCACACACTCTCCGTAGGAAAACCCAACATTAAAAAAAGTTGTTCGGAAATAAATGAGTATGTGAAACCAATGTCAAATAACAACCTAGAAAGAATATAAGCTACAATGATAATACATCGAACTGTTGATGGCCCAACCTCAACATAATCAGGTTTCGACAGAACAACATGAAACTGACGTACCCCTCTACCGTAGGATCCAAAATGCATGCCCTACACTAATCTACCTTGCTGATGTGAATGATCCTACACAAATGTTTCATGTCTCTTACCCCTACCAGTACAGATCATGGAGATCCAACTTCTAACGTGATATAGATAAACTAGTTCCATGCCTCCCCATGGGATCTTCCAGTCACTATCATTCATGATCATGTACTGAGGTTTCCTGCAGATCTTTTTCACTTGTCCCTATCTACGACTCGACCGCCACATAATTGGAGGATGGAGACACTAGCCACTCATGCACCCTGGACAACCACGCTGAAAGAAGAATTCATGATCACCTCCCGGAGAGGTTTACCCTCTCTTATGACCACCTTTCACACATACAACTTGATGAAAACATCAAAAACAACTCTTCCGACCCTCAAAAGTTGCACCACTTGTCTTCTGTGCTGGCACGACAGACCAAGTACTTGAATCTGCATTCAGGTTCTCGTATGATATAAAAAATTGATCCAATAACTTGATAATACTATTCATTCAAAACATATACACTTCATACCTGATCTCGTGTCCTAGCCTGTCTGGGAAACACCTCATAAATGATGACTTATCCCCCTCCAATGCTGGAACAATGCATCGTGGGTTAGTGAAGTGTCTAGATTACTTTGTTATCAACATCGATACTTGAGTCAGGCTCATGAAATCAACATCCATCTCTTGCATCAAAGTATCTGGGTAAAAATGCTCTATAATAATTTCCGCTAAATATTTCCATAACATCCAATAAATATTCTCAGTATGATCCATGATGTCCCAAAAATTATTTTCCTGTCCCCAAAACATATAAGTTTCCAACTTGAAATGCTTCCCAATTGAAGTCTCCAAATGATCAAGTGTCATCTGGACAGACTCTACCTAGAACTCTACTACCTCTGGAACACCCTCTCTGGTAAGGGTTGGAGGGTGTGGCAATTGAAACGTTCTGGTCAACCCAAACGTACTCTGTGTAACTTATCATGGGCCCTGATCCATCATTTTTATAAAACAATGAAAATTTTCTTGAAACATACCTTCTATAATTTCTTGTATCACCACTTTCTCTTTCTCCTCTTCTGGTGGAGTGTTCTCAGCAACATCCTCATGTTTCCCAACTGATTCTTGAATTCGTTGTGTCATTTATCTACATTTTTTAAACAATAGGTTATAAAAACATACCATAAAACATTCAAAACATTATAACAATAAGGATCTTCATCATCTCCCATAACACCCCATACATGCATCATCCCAAAAAACCATAACATTTTGAAAAAATAACCCAGACCATCCATATCATGGGCCATGGTCCACAAGGCATAATCAACAGTACACCACCACCAGGCTCATACAAAATGTTCCAAACAATATTCTATATTCATTACAACCCTTTATTACACATATTTTATTAATTACCACATTTAATTATGTTATCTTCACCCACATGCATTGTTTTGTTTATGAAAATTTCCATTTTCAATTGTCAAAATGTAATGTGCATTCTATCTCTCATTCCTCACACACCCAACCCATGTGTCCCTAATATGATGCATGTCACCAATATCTCTAGGTTCCTACAATGATGCATGAATTCACAACCTTGTGCCATTGAGGCCATGAGACAAATATCAAAAAACCATCACATCACACAACATGCACATCACACAATGGTGAAATATCATCAACTGTTACATCGTACAATCAAGATCAACAATCCCCATCCTTGGTGACTTAGGTTTTTTTTCCATAATTGGGTCAGCTAATCCAAATAACGAGCTCATTATCAAGGCCAAACACATTACTAACATACAATATATTATACCCAAATAAATATTTTTATGATAAGGAGAATAAAGTCCTCCTTTGATAAAACATTGTAATGCCCCTGACCTAGAATCCACTAAATCAGTGCTTCAAGCTGTGTGGTTAGATGAACATAAGTGTGCCTCCTTATACGCCAAAGGTTTCCGACTAGAAACGAGGGTCTATATAGTCAATTGGGGATACTATACCCCCTTTTCATTAAAGAAAGACACAATAGAAGATAATCCAAATAAGATAGTAGCATCCAATAATACCACAGTATGTATAATCAACCATTCCCCAAACAGGGAACAACCACATCCAATAGTAAATATTCTATGCTATGGTACATGTGATAAAGTGATCAACCGCAAAAATTATGACAAACTGAAAAATCCCAAAAATGGAACTGGCACCAAGTCTGGTCCCTCCTACACACACACCTGTGCTAACCGAACTACCTCATAAGGGGATTTTCACATATCCTAACTGAAAAACATGATGGCTGCTCAGGTACCCATTGAAGAACTGAGTAAGGTGTGAGTAAAACTCAGTAGGACACCACCAACGATGTCTAAAAAATATCTGGTATAAAAAATTGTACATGATAAAGGGAAATTACATTAAGTGCCCCAAAAAAGTATAGGTCTATTTCCAACATTTATTACCCTTACATAATCTTTCCATTTCATCCCATTTCCCATTACATAACATTTCCAATACATTTATCAGGGGTTCATCAACCCCAAGATGTTACATGGGAATAATTTACACAATCATATGCATGAGAATAAACACACTAGTATCCTATATCATTAGGAATAAAATCCTCATGACAAATGATGACAAACTGAAAAATCCCAAAAATGATGACAAACTACAAAATCCCAAAAATGGACCTGGAACCAAGTCTGGTCCCTCCTCCACACACACCTGTGCCAACCGAACTACATTGTATGGGACTTTTCACTTCTCCTAACTAAAAAACATGATAGCTTCTCGGGTACCCATTGAAGACCCGAGTAGGGTGTGAGTGAAACTCAGCAGGACACCACCAACTATGTCTAAAAAATATCTGGTATAAAGAATTGTACATGATAAATTGAAATTAATAATAAATGGCAAGAAAAAATTAAGTTCCCCAAACAAGTATAGTCTATTTCCAACATTTATTACCCTTACATAATCTTACCATTTCATCCTATTTCCCATTACATAACATTTCTAATGCATTTATCATGGGTTCATGAACCACAAGAAGTTACATGGGCATAATTTACAGAATCTCATGCATGAGAATAAACACACTATTATCCTATATCACTAGGAATAACAACCATTTGTATTTTAAATTATAAATATATATTCTATATAATATTATAAAAAAATTATAAATAATAATAATTATATTTAAATTATGGCTTATATTCTAGAAATCATTATTTATGTATAAAGGCCAAATATATGACAAATTATGACAAAAGAAAAAAAACAAAGAGAATATTACCTGAAGAGTCATCATAACATGAAATTGATAAAAATGATGGTAATATGTTGTCATAATAAAACCATCAATTGTTTTTGATTTAGAATATGTTTCTATAATAAATTTATAATAAATATTATTTTATTATATAGTTTGTTTGAATGAGTATGAAGAGATTCAAGACATAAGTAAAGAGAATTTATTTTCACTTCATTTTGCATGAGATACATGATCTATTAGTCACCCATTCATTTTGTGTTGTGTGTATACATCCCGTAGGTGTATGTTATTATTTTTAGACATAAATATTTCTATATATACATATAAATTTTATGATATTTCTTTCATGGTTTTCTTTTTTAGAGGATACCAAATCGGTGGAGTAAAGTGGACTCAATATTACTTCTTTGAGACACCTTCCATGTTTTGAAACTATATTTTTCCATGAGTTGTATATAATATATTAAACATTTCATATAATTAATATCATTAATTCCTTGATATTTAATCCTTATGTAATTTAATTTTCATACATGTGGAGGATTGTTCAATTTTACCATGTATTAAGAGTTTATAGAAACAATCTCACATATTGTCATTATTATTTATGATTATAAATACTTTAAGGATTTTTTATGATACATATCTTAAGTATATAATTAATTCTTAATACTATGATTATTCACTATAATTTTTTTTATTGTATACATTTTTCATTATATGGTATATATAAAGTTATGAACGTTTTTTTAATAAATCACGTCTTTAACCTGTCTTCAATCAGAAATCTGTGTTCCTTCAAAACCATACCTTCAAAAAGGATTCCAAAAATATTATTTTATTATACTGTGACCATTAAAATAAATTTTTACCCATGTTTGACCTTTTTAATGAAAATGGTATTGAATATTTACTTTTCTTGTATGTTTAAACCCATGCAACATTAAATAATTTTTATTGTTCAAAAAAGTAATGTTCTGTGGGTATAGAATTATCCACCAGCAAGACTGAAATTACCCTAAATCATTATTTACATTATTAGAAAAATATTTTTTAAAATTAGAGTTTTTAAAATTATTATCGGAAGTCATTGTTTATTATCATTTTAAAATAAATGGTTTTCAAAATGTTTAGAATATTTATTTATAGGTTTAAATTAATTTTCATGGAAAATACTTTTCAAAATGATCTCAAGGTATCATTATAAGTTTTCATGTACATTTTCATGAAAATGGATTTCAAAAGGATTTATTTTTTAAAAATAAATTCTCATTGATGAATGGGTAATTTTTTAACAAAATATATTTAATAGAAAATTTGAAATTATTTTCCATCTAATATGACTTCTTTTAATGATGGTCTTGATACGAAGTGTTCATTATAATTATTTATTGAATGCTTTATATTTGGATGGAATGATTTTTATGACACTTTTTTCTCTTCCACGAGTAATATTTCAATTAATATCACTTCTTTTCAATGGATATGAATTAATTAAATTATTAGGAAACATATCTATATTCCATAGGTTATGATTTGATGAAATGTTAATGACACCCATTTCAATTACTGGGTTATGATTAGTTTTCATGAAACACAATCTTATTATGGATCACGATATGATTTATTTTTTATTTTACTATAGAATGTGTATGTTTTTTATGTAATGTGTTGAACTTATATATCCCTCAAATTCATTGGGTAATTATAAATTGTATATGGGATGAAATGTTATCTTATGCCTGAATATAAGATGGTACCTAGGTTGAATCTTAAGCTTGAATATAAGCAGTTGTAGAAGGTTATAGCCTAAGACTGACTGTTATACGGTGATAGGATTTTATCCCAATCCTATAAATAAGAAGGTAAAAATGATGTTATACCATGATTATAGTAAGTACATGGGTCATATCCCATTCCAAAAATGTTATGATTGTCTTGGATGTGATACTTGAAGTATGATTCTATATTTTAATGTGTATACAAAAATCACACATCTTACTCCAATGTTATTATTTTATGTCCAATACTTATTATTCCCTAATTATTCATGTATTATAAACATCTAATATTTACACCATGACCAATTTTTATGATATTCGATTTATAGCGTATTATCAAATAATGATAGATTAAAATTCCCGTACCCTTATGACCTGGTATAAACATAAATATATCTAATGGTTACCATTAATATGCATTAGTGATCACCCCTTTTTATGTTCCATTCCTGAGGTTATGAAGGTATATTTTATGTGTGATTTTACAAATAGGTGTGCTAGTCTTGGAGAACCTAGTGGGATATAATTTAGCTCACCCAAGTACTAGTGTTTATGTCTCTATATTTCCAAAGTCACTATAATAATATGGTCTATGGGAATATGTTTGTATAATTTTGTATTTATTTTGAGTACATTATATAATTTTAATGTTAAAAAATAGGGGCATTATAGTTGGCATACGAGTAATGGTTTAGGTATCATTTGGAAACAAGGATGAGAAATCTTTTCTATGGTCACATGGACAATTTAGAAGGATATGTATAGGGATTTTTCTAATGATGAGTATAAAGAAGAGCTAGAATTTTTGAAAAGGTTATATAATCTCAGTATAGGATAATGTAACTGGTTTCATAGTAATAAAACCATACCTGGATACTACTAGTCGATGTTCCTCTAGAATATATATACCTTGGATTAACATCTCTGATAATATGTGTTGGGCATGACTCCAGGTAATTTGGTATAGATCCATGTGCCTTACTACACACCTTGTTTGAAACTACCATGTGATATTCTTTGGTAATTCATAAACACATCATGAAACATCACGAAGGATATAAATTGATGTTGTCAATGAAAATCAAAGGATAAACCTAATGGGTCATAGTTTAATCTAGGTGTCCTAATTTACACATCTATAAGTAATTATTTTTCATTATTACACTCTTTTAATAATGTTTGTGGTTTATAAAATTATTTTATCTTGTATATGTCAATGGATGGAACCATAATGAACTAGGTAAATATTGAAGGTGATTGAATTTTTTCAGTTGACCATCCAAATGGGATGATCAATTAAGTCAATGATGTTTTGATCATGACCAATGTCACAAACCATCATGGGTTGACCCTAAACCGGTTACTCAGTCCTCTCTGCAACAAGTCTTGAGAGGAATTCATGATCCTCTTGGGATGGTAAAATTCACCAAGGGCATCAATATAGTGATAATGGAACGTTTTATACTAAAAATATACTACAACTACGCAGTAGAATGAAACAAAAAAACCAACATACATTTATATAAAGTTGAACGAAACATCATTCATACAATAATCTAAAAATACAACTCAAACCGAAAACTCAACTAACTGAACCTGACAATCAACAAAATCCGTGTGACCCAACTTTTAATTCTCCTACAAAACAATCATGAATCACCTATTGTGATTAATCTCAATATGAAACATCCACATGGATTAAAATAGAAAAATATTATAGGTGTGAGTATTAATACTCAGTAGGATAGCGCGATATTCTATTCCCTAAGAACATACTTTAAAATATAAGAAACATCAGTTTCATGTTTGATATACTATATATAGCAATATTTTATTGAAAAACGTTTCCATGCTACAAAAATTAAAATATAATAATGCATGAATATTTTCATAAACATGAAATGAAAGTTACCAATTTCAAAGACATGAAACTTTAAAATGAAAAAAGTTTTCAAGATGTATAATTTAATGAATGTATACTTTTAAATAGAATAGAGACAGTATTTAAATTACTCTCCAAGTATATCATATGATGATGGTGAGTACAAAATAATCAATGAACACTAGTAAGGGAACAACACTCGGTACTAGATAGTTGTATTACCCAAGTACCTCGTATGTTAGGGAAAAGTAACCATTTTTTTGCATGATCCACTGGAATGGAAAAATTCAAATAAACTAGTTGTTCCCAAAATTATCATCATTGTTTTAGTAAATATTATAATCTTCAAACTTGTTACATTATATAGGGACAAAACCACTTCAGATCACTAACATACCGGTACATGTCAGCCCACTTAGATACATGAGTTTCCCTCTTTCAGCTCAATCAAGATCCATACATTATCAAATACATTTTCACATAAATATTCCTTATAGGAATCATACACACATCAAATATCCTGAAAACATTTTTCTCTTTTCCTTCACAGATCAATAAAACCACTTAAAATTTTCATAAAACAATTTCATGAATTTTAACGAGGCTGTACACATTAAATCCATTCAAAAATTATCATTTAATTCAAATCACCCACCAATACCATATCAATACAAATTGAATCATCCCCCCAAAAAATTAATTATTAAATCTCATGGATCATAAAAATATCTCATATTATACAAAATGGAATACACATGAAAAAAAATTTTAAAAGAGAATTTCAAAACAGGCCTTTCAGCATCCTTCACAAAAACGACATTTATGAAAAGTACCAATTTCACTATTCATTAATAGGTGTAAAAATAACATTTGATGAAAGAAAAATTTACATAAACTCCATAAAAATTCATTTTACAAATTTGAAACCAATATATATCTATAATGATGCCAAAAAAGACATTTTTTTGGGAACAAATGCTAAAACACCCTAAAATCGCAAAAAAAATTCATTATAAAATCAAAAACCATATTTTAACTCACAAAAGGAACGCCAAAAACATTGATTCACATGATTAAAATGTTATTTATAGTAAAAATATATCATTCTATATCTCTATGAGTACACAAAAGCCAAACCATGAACATTACCAAAAATGAGTAATGAAACATTTAACAAAACAAATTTAATTTATCTCTAAAAAGATCATAAAAACCAATTATTGGGCCAAAAAATATATTAATTGCTAAAATGGGTTCTAAACAACAAAAACCTGGTTTAAAATATAACATAAAATTTAATCAAACACTTCGTGTAGAATTTTATTGCAAAACATAACTACTTTAAATAAAACACTGCCTAAAAACCACTTTGAACATCATAAAAAATTATTAATGGATTGTAAAATAATACTAAATATTCATAGATGGATAAATTACCATGAAAAATATGAATATTAATTAAAAATGACATGTTTAATGGGGAACCTACCACATGTACTTGAATGAATGGAAACACACAATTGATATAACGATCTGAGGGTTTATAAACCCTATACATATGAAGTCCAACCCTAAATAAACAAAACCCCCATAAAAATAATGTTATAAAATATCCCTAGGCCATGCATGACAACATGAGAAGATATAACCAAGAAATAATTATAGGATGAAGGTGGGGGAAACTCACAATAATAACTAGAGGACAGTTCATCTTCCCTTAAATACACAACCATAAGGGAGAGGGAATCGGTTGGAAAACCATGGAGAGGCTCCTTAGGTTGGTAAGAAATAGGAAATGATGATTTGGGGGAAGAAGAGTAAAAAATATTTATTTATGAACAAAAAAAATTAACTATTAAAATAAGTATAATTTGAGAAACCATGAGGAACTTACCCCTAATAAAATTAAAAGATGAGAACAAAATTAGTAAAATGACACATGTGTGTGATCCTTGGGGTTATGGGCTAGAGTGAAGGGTGGAATGAAAAAAATATTTCAAAATTAAAAAATATATAAAAGAAAAAAAATATTTTTTTAAAACTGGAAATGGATTTACGGGATGGCCCAATACAAGAATAAATAATCCAAATCCACCATGATTATGAATTTTGTAGGGATTAAAAATTATATGGTGGTTTGAATATGACAATGGAGACAATGTGGGGAGTTTAATGAGTAAAACATATTAAATAATGAAGGATTTATAAATGAAATAATTATTGTTATTTAATATGGAAATGACATCAAGGTAGGCCCAAATCATGATGTAACATCCCTTTCATCCAAAAAATCCAAAATAATATATTAGGAACCCATTGTAGGATGATTAAAAAAGGACTGTATTTCAAAAATCTACATTTATCAACACCAAATCCCTTGGAAATGACCGGTATTTCTAATGAAACAAATCAAAACCAAGACATGAAAAATCAGTTGTGATAATTCTCCCCACCATTAATGCTTTTCCACCTAGAAAGTCATAACACCTTCCAGATAAAAGATCAACACCTATGGATTCCTTATCAACACATTCATTCCTCTCAAGTCAATTAGACATCATATACCAACAATATAAATTAATCATCTTTCTTAAAAAAACACCAACCCACATCCACATTCTATGAATCAACCGAAAGATAAAGACACAAAATCCATAACCAATCCAGGAACCAAATTGTTGGTAATTATCTCTATTAACCCAACGATCACCCAAACCAATGTTCATTCACAAAATACAATGACTTGGTGGGGATGCCGGAATGGGATCCCCACCGTTGTATAACAACTATTTCCAATAAATCATTCAAGGAATGATCCTTGAGACCCGCAGTGAGTCTCCCCACCATTATAGACCAATTAGAAAATAATAGAAAAGAATTCAACATGAACTAGAATTAGGCTCACCAGCACATGGCCACCCAAAATATCCAACAAGAATATACATACCCAAGTTAATTGGGATACAATGTGAATATTTAAACAAGCCACTCTCGAATAGAGGGGAAAAGAAATGGGAAAATTATTTTTTAATAGATCAAACCCCCACCACTAATGGTGGGGAAGGATGGGGAACTAATTTTTGGGTCACTAAAACCATAAAAGAAATAGAGGTACCACCTAACACTATTCACCTATAAACAGGTAAAAATAAGACCACACCTAACTGACATTGGTGTACTGCATAGAGACAGTAATTAGAAACCCATGCCTAAATAGGAATAACCACAGCACTGCGCGAGGGGTAAGTCCACCATACATATTGATAAAAAACATTCATAGTGATGAGAAATCACAATAATAAATAGAATCATCCTAACCACAATGGTGAAATAATTATATTAGACAGGCTCCCCACACCTATGGTGATTTCTTGAATATATGAAAAGATTCACTCTAAGGCCAATGGATGGAGACCTGATGTTTGAATCATTTTCTATGCTACATCCATGAGCTATATATCACAACACCCCACAAAACTCAGTTTCTCAACAACACACATTCATAAGAATAACAACTCGAAGATACATAACACCATTCCATCCCACTCTAAACTATGAATAGAATATAAAAACTATATGATGAAACACATCAATATCACTAAACACAATTTCTATATCCAAAGGAATTTTCATAAAAAGAAAAAACATTATGTAAATATCAAAAAAATTTATATTCCATCAAATGAGTTGACACATCATATGAAGAAGGGGATTTAAAGTTTGAAACGAATCTATACGATGAACACCTAGATGTATTGAAAATGAAGAACAATACATGGAGACATCATAAAATCCAACATATCATTATAAATCCACTAAACATTTCTATAAAAATGATCCACTAACAAAATATCATTTCAAAAATCACCAAGAGTATCACTTCTAATTCATGATTAATCATACGAAACAAACTCCACTTCTAAAACATGAAAAAGAAACCCATGTAAACATCAGTTTACAAAATCAAACTAATTTATATCATAAAGCACTTATGAAAAAAAAATTAACATGCTGGATTTTCACATACACAAATGGTGTTTAATCATATCTCGCTCACTTGCACATTACCATGCCACCATAGGCACCCAACCACTGTGTTATACCAGGAATCCAACAAAATATCTATACAAAACCATATAGCTGAGAACAACTGAAAAAATTAAAGGCTAGAACAAAGATCACCATTTAACAAGAAAAAAATTCAGATCATTTAATAAATCATGTACATTCCATAGGCACACTAAACGCCATTCCAAAATCCATTTTCAAATTTCCACACAACAAACAATTTTACCATGGTTGAAAAAGAATCCCCATAGAACTCCATCAAACTCCTCTCCCTTTATCCATTTTTTTAAGAATCTCAAAAAGCCATAATTTTCCCAGATCATTTTGATTTATCACCCATTTTAGTTATATTTAAAAAACTATCAATACTAGTATTCCATTCAGACATTATTTTCCCATTTTAAAAAATTCAGCATGGTTTATTTTCTTAATCTGACATCCAAAAAGGCCAAAACCCATTTTAGGAATACCCCAACATCTCAAAACCAATTATGGAAACCAATTAACCATATTCTAACACTCATAAACTATCCATAACATCTGATATTAATCAAATTTTCAGAATCTTTTTAAAATAAATCATTCATTCCATAAGTTTTATTTCAATAAACCATAAGTTTATTTTAATGAAATTTGATCCCGTAAATAAATTACACTTTCTCTACATATGTTTTTTCACAAAAACACAAAATGCTTAAAAAAATTCTTATATTAATCATTTATAGACCAAATTCATAATTATCAGACATGGATTTTTTTAAAAAAATTAGAATTAATGAATGGTTTAAGAAACCCACAAACGAGAACATGTGTCAGTGGGTGACTTGACCATATGGTTGGTGGCCAAATGTCGAACACAACAAAAACAAAGAGATAATTTTTATGAATATTCCCTAGTTCTACATGGTTTTACAGGATTTGTGAGATATCTAAGGCCACTAGTCCATCTACTTTTGTTATATTCCAATGACCAATCAAGCCCTTAAGAACCAAATAAACTCATAAAACCAGACATCCCATGGACACTCGTGGATCAGAATGAGCTAGGGTTTACAATGTTATTCCTAAACATACCACTAAAATCCCAAATATCATACTCCATCAAACTTGAAATCCACTAAATGGAATTGATTCTATAAATATAAATTCCCCCAAAGAACCAACCACCTATGATACCATTCTATAACGAACTAGTCTAGGATGACCTTGAACCGGTCACACAGGGCACTCCACAAAAAGCCCAGAGAAGCATTACCAATCTTCTTATAGTGGCTTCATGTTCCAATGTATTAAATAGAGTGACAAGATAATAGTTTTTCACAAAAATAAAAAATCCATTAGCTGTAGAATGAAACAGACAACCCAACTTAAATTTATATAAAGTTGAACTGTAATTCATTTATACATAAAACTAAAAATAAAATTGGACCGTAAATCTCAGCCAACCAAACCTGACTGCCAAATAAATCCATGTGACCCCACTTTTCATTCTCCAACACAATGGTCATGCATCGTCCAAGGCGATCAGACTCATGATTAAACCTACAGAAGGGATAAAAAATGAATAATAATATTGGAATGAGTTTTAAAACATAGTATGTTGGCCATATATTTTATTACTACAGATAATCCTTTAAAATAAATGAAAAAATGGTTTGATGTTTGAAATAGAATATATAGAAATACATTTTCCAAAAAAGGATCTATTCTATAAAAATTATAAAATAAAAATTCTTGCATGTTTTCATAAACATGAAATTATAGTAACAAATTTCAAAGAGATGAAACTTTAAAATGAAAAGAATTTTCAAGAGGGACGTTAAAAGAATGTACACTTTTACGAAGAACCCACATGATGTAGAATTTACCAACTGAACACACCATATCTTGACAGTGAGTACAAAATATCCAATGAGTACTTTTCATGGGAACACCCCTAGTTACTAGCTTGTTGTGGGCACCATGTACCATATATTTCTTTGAAATTAACCATAAAACATATTTGTTCTCATGCATGAGCCACGTGTAGGGAACAATATAAATAACATTTGGGTTTCCAACACCATAATTATTGTTTAGTTATATTTTTCATCATCAAACATGCTACGTGAAACATCAATGAAACCACTCCAAATTCTTAGCATACTAGTACACAACTACCCACCTAGATACCCGATTTTCAATCATTATTATCAATCAGGTTCCATACAATATCCTATATACATTTGACTTAAAAAAATACATATCCAAATCATATACACTCCAAACATTCCGCATCCATGTTTCACTTTTCTTTCACAGATCAATAAACCACTTAATTTTTTTCAGAAAATGGAATCCCCGACACTGTTTAGTAAATCAATTTCATGATATATAAAATGACCCAAATGATACTATAAGGAATACACATGAAAACCATTTTTTATATAGAATTTCTAAACATGCCTTTAATAATTCTTTACAAAAACAACATTTATCAAACGAACCAATTTCAATATTCATTAAGTTTTTAAAAAAATATAGAAGCAACATAACATTTACTTAATCCACTTAAAATATCAGGATTAACATTAAAAAAATCATCGATTTAAATAATGATTCCAAATGGGACATTTATCGAGAACACAATCCAAAACACCCTAAATACCCATTATCATTATAATATAAAACCAAAAAACAGACTAAAACCCACCCAAGGAACCCCAAAACAATTATTCACATGATTTAAATATTTTTTTAATAAAAATAAATCTATTTATATCTTGTTGAGCATGAAGAACCCAACAGACCACTTTCGTGAAAATGGGGCATGAAACATATAATAAATCAAATTTTATTTAACACTAAAAGGTCATAAAACCATATTTTCATTCCAAAAAAAATATTTATTTTAATTAAAAAGGTTCTAAACATTAAAAAATATGTGTGAATGAAAATGGAACATTTAAATAAACACATGGTGTGCACTTTTGTTACAAAACAACACTACTTCTCAGAAAACATGGCATAAACATCCCATTGCAGAAAAAATAATATTATTGAAGGATTTTATAACAATAATAATATTTTTTATAGTGTTTAAAAACCTTGAAAAGATTAATCTCAAATAAAAAGGAAATGTGAAATGGGCAACCCACCTCAAATCCTTGTTGGAATTGGAACGCACACCAGACATCACCATTCAAGGATCTATAAACCCTAAAACTATAATGACTAGACCCAAATGAACAAAACACACATCCAAATAATTTTATAGTAATACACAAGTCTGTGCATTACTACGGGAGAATATAGAACTAATAAATAATGGATGAGGAGGAGGAAGGATGCGAAATGAGATGGAAATATACATTGATAACTAGGGAACTCTTCGTCTTCCTTTAGATACACACCACAAGAGGAGAGGTAATAGATTGGAACTCAATGAAGAATCTCCATATGTCTGGAAGATCCATATAAGGTTTGATTTCGGGGGGAATAGTAAAAACTGAATGATTAATGAAAGAAAAAAATTACCTATTCAAATATGGTTGATTAGAGAAACCTTGAGTCATGTCACCCTAATCCTCAATGAAGATGAGCTCCAAAAAGAGAAAACAAAACATAGGGGTTCCACTGGTGTTAGTGGTCTCAAATATAAGTTTTGATGATATAAAAATAATATAACATGAAAAAGATATAAAATAATCAAAATATTTTTTAAACCACAGGAAATGGGCCCACGGGCTTGCACAATACCTGAATATTGAACTCAAATCCACCATTATTAAGAATTCCTAAGGGGTCAAAAAGGATATGGTGACTTAAATAGGTCATTTTGGGGAATTTGGGAAATGAAATGAGTTACTTTATTTCAAAAATGATTGAGTTATAATAGAAAAAATTATTTTAATCAGGAAATTGGCTCACAGTTGGCCCAATTCATGAAGTCACAATGTTTTTTTCAAAAACCTCACAATCAATCTAGTGGCACCAATGGAAGGATGTTTATATATAGATGGATGTTTAAAACTCAACATTCATCACATCCAAATCCAAATAAATGGATCAGGTTGTCCAATGAACTGGATCAAAAACAAGACATGAATGATAGGTTGTGCACCAAATCTGTTTTCAAGGAACATGACTAATAACGTATAACATGACAAACTCTTGGACTCATCCAACAAGGGAATAAAAGAATTATCTAAGAGTTCTAGTAATGGAGACAAATTAGGAAGGATGATTCAGCTACATTAGTGGTGATAATGTGAAAAAAATCACCCTTGTGAATGTCTTTTTAGAACAAGTATATGTTTTGACTATAGAATATAAGGTCTAAAAACAAGTAACTACAAATTGAAAATGAGATGTTTGGTTAAGGAAATGGATTGGAATGTAGTTCCCATAATTTCAGGTATTTATCCCTTTATTTTTGTTTTTGTGGTTATAAACTATATGTGGTAATTGTGGGATAGTTTGGTGATCATTCATTATGTTTTTCAGGCTAATGGAGAGAAAAAAATGGGACACACAGTTTATTAAAACTGTGTGTAAGTCTTATGATAAACCATATAAAATTGTAGGATTTTGGAATATAGCATTGGAATGGTGTGTGAATGGTTGTGGAGACCATTAGAGGTGTTCTTTCAAGGTTCGTTCTAGACATTATCTAACACATAGTTAGTATACAATTTGTCTAACAGTGCAAGCTAACTATGCGCATGGTTAAATTGAGATCCTAAAAAAGTGGATCTCACTTGTTTTTGCCTCTATGTTTTTTATTTTGTGATCCCATGTTACTAAAAATTAGTATTTTTCTTTCTTTAATGTAGTATAACCTCTCGAAATCATTTTGGAGTCGATCTGATGGCTTCCCGTGGTGAATCAAAGCCGGAGTCTTGAGGTATGTGATCGTTCTTCACTATTCTTGATTAGTTTCATAGTTCTACTTTGATATACTTATCCTTCATTCTTTATTTCTCATATATACCCCCTTTAGGGATATATATCATATTTAATTACTAATATCTTTCTATATAGTCTTGATCATTCTTGGAGAATATATCTATAGAGGCTCCGTGAAGAATCAACCCGATTATCATAATCATTCGTCATTCCTTATCATGATTAATCAAAACCATTGAGGTAGGTTTCTTCAATATCCTATCCTCTTGTTAGAATTTATTTTATAATTTCAAAATTATTTAAATTGGATAATATTTATTTTTTAATCATGGTTTGATACATGGAATAAAATACTTTAGTGATTATTTATTGTTTACAGTAGATTTGGGAAATCATGATAAATTGTTTTGTAAATTATTTTAGATTCGTGAATTTAAAATAGTGATGTCAAATGGTGGATTGGTTTGAACTTATAAATGGGTTTATTGGGAAGGGGTTTCAAATAATGACATTTTATTTAAATGATTTGGTATTATAATGGTTCTATTGAAAAACTGTTTTAAATTAAAAAGTTAATTTTATTAAAGGGGGCTTCTAGAATGAACATTAGACAATGGTGGTATGTGTGTTCATGATGAATATATAGGGATTTGTTAAAATATGACCTTTTCATGATTCTCAATCGATAATGGAACATGGAATACTGTTACCATGTGATGACTCACTAGATCGACGAGAAATTGCTCGTGAGTATTGAACTGTTGTCGTGTATGTGTTATTCTCACTGATTATTTGGTAATTTTTGTTCTTTTTTATAAAAGAACATTTTTTGGGACTTTTAAAAAGTTAATGTATCAGATGATTTTGGTACCACTTTGTGATAAATGAGATTTTCAGGGACTGTGGTGATTAGTTCTTGTGGATCATGGATTCTTGTAGTTTTTTGGATTCCATAGTTCTTCTTCATATATTTATATAAATTGTCATTAGGCATTCTAGTTTTTTCTCAGATTGGAGTGGTTTTGATTTTATTAAAGTAGTTTTGTTGTATTTCTTTTGGTCATGAATCAGTTAGTGAATAGTATAGTTATGGTTATTTGGTTTGATGGTTTAATTCTTCAAGGGAAAATATTCCCCCATATATAATTTAAATTCATTTCCATTTATCTCCATCCATTGCATCTTGGTGATGTCAAGGACATGTATTGACTCATTGTACTCCCATTCCAAGAAGATTTAATGGGTTCTTACAAATGGTATCATCTTTTTCATTAATTTCTTTACTAGTAGGTTTTATATTCTTTGTCTTGTATTTGACTAATCTATGTATACTCTTTTGGGTGTGATCGTAGAAAGAATTAGGATTGTAGGAACATGAAATGTACAGCCTAAAATATGTAGCCGACCCATTTATGCGGAACTTTATGTTACGAGGGTGTTTGGTACATAAGTGTTTTGGAGATAATTATAAGATAACAGAATCTCATTATAATGGGATTTTCTAATGGGGTTAGAATGTCATGCATTAGTAGAATAAATTCCCACTATGATTTCATATTTCATTTTATGTAGTGATATAAGAACTAGTGAGAAGGTGAAAATATTGAAAAATAAATATTTTGATTTCAAATGATAGATTTAGAAAATATGGTACATGGTTTATTTTAAAATTGTTTGATTTTCAAAATAAATAAGGAATTTTTTTAATAATGGTTGAACATGAAAAAGAGGATGTTTTTTAGAAAACAATAATATGATAGTTTAATTGATAAAATTTAAAATTCTAAGCCTTATGTTTTTAAAGAGTGAGACTTATAGTGTTTGTTGTTGGTTAGGAAAATGGAACATGGTAGGAGACATAGAAACCAACTGGAAGAAGCTGTCGAGAACTTTGTTTCACGAGAGCCATAATTTAACAAATATATAATTCAAATAATTTTCTAGGCGTTTCAGGAATTAAACACGGGGAATCAGAGTAATGATCCAAGAAGTGTGGACCATTCCATCCAGTTTATAATTTAGAATATACACATATTTCAAGGTGATTATAAAACTTTGAATTGTGAGATGTTTTTTAGAAGGATGAATCGTATCATCGAGTTAATCAGGAAACAGTGGAGCTAAAGGTTTAGATGGTGACATATATGCTTGAGGATCTTGAACACTAGTGGTTCGGACTAGGTTTTCATTATAATGGGGTCAAGGAATTGTGTGGGAGGATTTTGTGGAATTGTTTATTGAACAAGTCTATCCTCAAACGTTCAAGATCTATAGGATGAAAGAACTCTTTAGCATGAAGAAAGGGAATATCTCTTTCATAGAGTACGCATCTAAATTAATGATTTTAGCATGCATTGCCCAGGAAGTTATGGCGAGTGCATCCCAGAAGGAACGCATCTTTGAATCAGTGATAAGGAATGAAATTAGATCAAAGATTCGTGTTATATTTATTAATGAATATATAGAGATGCTGATGAGAGCGTTGGTGGTCGAGTCAGGCATATTAAGAGATATGGGAGTAGGATGTATGATGATACCAACTTTAAATGGTGGAAACTACAATTCTAGGAGAAATTGAAAGAGAGATAACTATTTATAAGGTGGGATATGTAATCTAATTATGATAGTTGGGTAAGTAACACATCCTCCAGAAAAAAATAGCCATGTGGGGTGCTACCAATGTGGTTCCTTTGGAAAAATAAATAGGGACTATAAAACAACACTAAGATCATAACATACTTGGAACAAGATGGTTAACCTTAAGAGATTTTTTTGTAGTGCTTCATGGTGCAGTGCTCAAGACACTTCTCATGTGTCAAAAGCAACATATGATTTGATAGGACGATGCCAGCTGAATCTGTCAAGTTAGCAAAAAAATATCCATTTTCATTCTTGGAATACCATGACTCCTCAGAAATGATACAAATAGAAGAGTGAAGTGACTAAGAAACTATACAGAGCTGAGAAAATTATTGTGGATGAACATGATGTACTATCCATAGTGAGAGGTACCGTTCTCTTGAATTCTACTATTGTGAAAGTAATGATTGAAACTGATGCATAAAATTCCATTATATATTACCATGTTGTTGAAATTCTATGTTTAAAAATTGAAATTATAACCTATGTGATAAAACTAAATACTTTTCTAAGTGAAAGAGAATATCTAGCCACTGTGTGTAGATCATGTGCTATAATGTTTGATGTAGTTGAGCTGTAATTGGACTTCTCAATATTGAATATGGATGTGTATGATGTAATCCATTGTATGGATTGTCTAACAATGTGTAAGGTTCACATAGACGGTTAAAGGTTGATATTTAGTTTTGTTACCGAGGACGGTGTTTAGAATCTCTTCAAAGGAGAGATGGTGGTAATGAAGGGTGCAATGGGATTGTTTTCCCCAGTAATGGGAAAAATATTTCATGAGTTGGCAGTGTTGACTTTGGTATCAATAGATGAGATCCCAGATGTTAGTTTTCTAGTACTGGTGGATAAATTTCCATATGTATATCTTAAGAAATTCTTTGTCTTACCTCCAATAAGGGAAGTGGAGTTTACGATTGATCGCATTATAGGGACCAAACTGATTTATATTCCATCTTATTATAAGAAACCAACAAAATTATGGGAAATGAAAGTGCAATTGTAGGAGTTGGAAAGCAAGGGTTTTATTCAACCCAGTACATATCCATGGGTTTCCCCAGCCTTGTTCATAGAGAAAGATTATGGAAATCTTTCGATGTGCATCGATTATCAAAATCATACCCATGTTACGATAAATAATCAATATCCACATCAATGCATTGATGATCTATTTGATTAATTGCGAGGAACATTGTTGTTCTCTAAAATTGACTTGCGATATGTATATCATCAATTGTGGGTTTGGAATGAAGTCATTCCAAATACATATTTTAGAATTAATTGTGGATACTAAAATATGTAGTCATGCCTTTCAGTCTCCTGAATACACTAGAAGTATTCATGTCTTTGATGAATCATATATTTCGACAATGTAAAAACACTGTTATTTGGTGTTTGTAGATGACCTCTTGGTGTATTCAAAGAAAAGAACATAGTATGTGGAACACCAAGAGATACTATTACTAATCAGAAGTGATCAAAATTTTAAAGAAAAATTATCTAAATGTGATTTTTGGATACAAGAGGTACACAATTTTTGTCTTGTGATTCCTAAAAAAATATATTGGTGGATCATGAAAATATGGAATCTATGATCTCATGGAAACCTTTGAAAAATGTCTTTGAGATATGAATTTATATGGCCTAAATTCTTATAACCAATACATTATGTGTGACTTACTATGGATAGCCTTATAAATGAAATCACTGAAAAAGATGAATACTCTATTCCATTGGACATAAGAATTCTATAAATCATTCAGGGAGTGAAAATTTATTCATCATTTTGATCCTTTCTTGATTTATCCTGAATAAGGGAGGGGATATGTGGTGTACTATGATGCATTAAGATCAGGGGTGGGTTGTGTTCTTATAATAGGAGATGAGGTTTTGGTGTATATTTCAAGTCAGTTGATAGTTCTTGAGATAAAATACACAAAAAATTAATTGGAATAAATAGTAGTTGTTCATGCTTCGAAGACGTGGAATCATTATCTCTTTGGTGAGAAATTTATTGTGTTCACGGACTACAAAAGCTTGAAACACATTTTAACATATCAATAATTTCTGCTTACGTAAAGTAAATGGATGGATTAACTACAAATTTTTGACATTGAAATGTTGTATACACCAAGAAAAATAAAATTCAGTGGAATATGCATTGCACATAATGTCATAAACTCAGTTAGAAAAAAAGCATCTAATAAATGGCAGTTGGTATTAGTCCAAATGGAAATTATTGTGGAATCTGAAGACCAAGGTGAAACTATGGTTTTATTTTAATCTATGCTTATTTTGGAATTGGTAACAATGGCCATAGAGGCCCAAACATATGAAGTAAAATTCACGGTTATGAGTTCAAAACCCAATGGTGGGGATACCATTGATGGTTTGAATCTTCTTGGGAATTCAATTTTTTGTTTAAGAAAATGAATGGTTTCACCTATGGATTTTCATGAATAATTACCTCATTCATACCAACATTCATTATGGGACATAAATCCATCCACATATAAGATGTATAAGGCATTGAAGGTGTAGTTTTGTTGGAGAGGGATGAAAAGGAATGTGTCCGAGTTTCTCTCACAGTGCTTAACTTCTCAGCATGTGAATGTAGATCATCTGAGACCATCAGTTATGTCGTAGTATTTATATATTCCGGTGTTTAAAAGGGTGAATATAGCTATGTATTTTATTTTAGGTTTCCCAATAATGGTTTGTAAACAAGATTACCTAGGGGTTATAGTTGAACATCTTGCCATGTTGAAAAATTTCACTCCGGTTCATGAAACTCATACGGTGGAGGATTTGTGTGAAATATATATCCAAGAATTGGTAAAGAGGCATGGAATTCTAGTTTCAATAGTCTCAGACTGATACCTAAGGTTTATGTATTATTTCTAGAAATCCTTACAGAGATCCCTTAGTACTATGTTTAATATGAGCACATCAAATCATCCTTATATGGATGGGAAAATGAACTGATGATATAGATGTTGTATGACATGATGAAGGCTTTTGAAGTGGATTTTCAGGGCTCAATGGTGGATCACATACTCATAGTGGTGTTCTCATATAATAACAACTATCAGAATTCAATACATATGTCTCTATTAGAAGAATTTTATTAGGGTCCATTTTTTTCACTAAAATGTTGGGTGGATATAGGTGAAACATCACTAGTTGGGTTGTCCCTTGTACAAGAAACAATAAATAAAATTCAATTATCTTAAAAGAGGATGAAGATGGAACAGAATTGTAAAAAATATTATACGAACCATCATCTAATGGTAATTTTGTTTTCCTTGAGTGATCAAGTGTTCTTAAGGGTCTCTCCAAGGCTTGTAATTCATATTTTTGACAACCGGGACATGTTATCTCCTCCAATCATAGTATAAGGACCTGGAATTTTGACATTACATAATCTGAAATTTAGTCAAGACATCACTTCCTTTAAAATTTAATATTATTTCTAGTTTAGAGATACAAAGAATTAGGACACAACAAATTAATAAAATTACACATTATTACATAGTGGTACCATAAAAGCAGTATTCATTCCTTGTAAAATATAAAACTTTTCAAATAGAACATGATTTTTTAAAAAATTCATCAAACATTTATCATGGATTCCATTATTGTCTTCACATCCTTATAACATTTGAAATTTTTTTATAAACATGGTAGAAGAAAAAAAATCTCTGTAAGGGGTATATAACGAAGGAAATCACTCACTAGTCCCTGAATACTTATAACCTGTGAGATCATTTGAAAAAGATATACTTGTCACCTATATAAACTTGAATTGTGAAACAAGATATTTATAAAATATCCACAAAAAAATAGAACATAAATAAAACCATAAAGGCATATTGGGGAATTACATACATAATCTTGTAACCCTCTCAGCTATCATGTCATTTTTAACCCTCATGGCTACCATAAAAATTGTGTAACCATCAATGTTACACTTGGGAGTAACCAAAGGGTTGAAATATAACATAAAAATACCCAATGAATTTGAGGAAGATATAGGTCCCACACATCATCATAAAAAATTTCTGAGAACCATAACCCAATCATACAACGTGATTAATTGCATAAAAACAGATCTTTTGAATTTTTTTAAAATATAATCTTAAAAGAATATTTTAAAATATAATCCCCTTATAAATTTCATATAATTAAAGTTAAAATGAATTTAGTTGATGGAATATGTATATAGACAATAAATACATATAAATAAACATAATTAATTACAGAATTAATAACATAAACATATTTTAGACAACACTAATAATGAATATGAAAGTTGACCCAACGATTGGAAATTGGGTTAAGTATTCAATTACATCAGGTGAGATTTAGTTAAACTTGTTTAAAACAATTATATAGTGGCTAAAACGGTTTTATTATTTTCCTAAAGAAACATATTCATCTTTATAACATCTTAATTGATCATTTTATAACATCTTTTCACCCTTTAATACTTAGTATTTTGTTTCTTCCATTGTTTTGGGAGTGTTCTTTACATGATTTCCATGATCTGTTCCTGATGGATGTTCTTGCCGATTGGAAGTGAAACTTCAGAATTGGAATGGATTTGAATTTATATATTAATTGAAACCTAAATTATAAAAATTATCATTTTAATTCATTCATTAGTACGATAAATAAGTATAAACATTATTGATATTTGTTTTGGTCGTTTTGGTTATTCTTCGATTGCAATCAACACATTTGTTTCATTAATTGATAAAATATGTAAAAAAATATTCCATAACCTTATATAAGATATAATAAACATAGTATAACCATGTTCAACTATAAAAATGGTTTCATGACCATAATTTAAGGAATTAAAGTAAATTGAAAATACATCTTCCACGATGTTGGTTATTCGTGACAACACGAACAATGTCTTCATTCCTTAAACAAGTGGGAGAGTAGGGAAGAATGAGGATAAATTTTCCATTAACATGAGAATATAAATAATATAATATAATTCTGGATCATTCATGTCTCTTGGATATAAGTAGATTAGAAAAGAATAAAAAAAATAATCGAACTCAACATAAAAGAATAGATGAGAAATCCTTTAAAAAAAATTAGAAGTGTAACGACAATGTAAAAGAGTTTTAGAAAACCTTAAAAAGAGAGGGGAAAAGGGTCCCCCATGAAGAAAAAATTATTAATATATAATATATAATGAATAAATGTTAAATAATTTTTTTTAAGGAAATTGGAACGTTATAACACATAAAAGTGATCTTGAATGGGAAAAAGGAAATAAGTTGGGAATTCTCTTACCTTGTAGAGTAACTCATAGAACATGAACGTTGGGACCTTTGGATATTGAGGACACATTTATAGGACTACTATGGAGGTAAGGAGGCCCAAACATTGTTGATAAAGCATCTAGAATGAATGGAATGAAGAAATGGGTTGGTATTTATTTCTAAAGTGATAGAATATTTTATTAAAGTCCATGGGACCCCACATTAGTGGTATTTGCAATACCATGGGCTTGACCATGGTATTTGATGTATTTATTTTACACTTGGGACACAAAATAATGTATCTTATAATACAAAAGTCGACCTGAATTATTATATTCTTATTAAATCATTAATTATTCCATCAAACACACGGAAACTCAGAACTGTATTTTGACTATTCACAGAAAAATCAACTATTTTAGGAAAATAACAAAACATTACCCTTAAATTTTATCGATGTGTTGAATTCAAAAATAAACTACTTTTTTTGAAAATAATTTCATAAATATTATTAATTTAATTTTCAGATAAAATTATACAGAATTCAAAAACTAACAATTTCAATTCTATAAATACTTTTACATCATTGAAAAATTCACCAGGATGTCATTATCTTAAAACCATAAGAAAATAAAATAATAATATAATTTACTATTCATTAGGTTCATATTACTATACATATTAATTTTCATAAAGGTATGTTAATTTTCACCCAAAAAAATAATTTAGTTTCATTAAACACCAAATAACATACTGATCACAATTGTAGTTGGCTATTTTTCAAAATTTTAAATATATAAGTTGTAAATTATAATTTAAGTCTAGTTATAATTATATAACTAAAATAGAGTTTTGTGAATTTCAAATTATTTTTAGAAATCCTTTTAGTGTTACATTCTCACCACCTTCTAGAAATTGTGTCCTCCTAATTTTATTTACTTATTAAATGAGTGAGGGTACCTTTCCCTCATTGCATTTATAGACTACCATGTTGCTTCTTCAACCATGTTTTTCCCCAAAAAACCATTACCCCAGGTATTACCTTATTATTCAATACAATATCCCTACTATCAAGAATCAAAAATATTTTCTCTTCTAAAGGAAGTATCTCTTCCAGTTGAAATACTTATGGGCTCAAAACATGAGTTAAATCTGGAAAATACTTTTTCAACATTTAAACATGATAAACAATATGTACCTGAAAAAACTCATAGGGAAAGCTACTCGGTATGCAAATGGTCCATCTTTAACCAGGATTTCAAAAAGATAGATGAACCATGTGCTTAGCTTCCCATTATTACCAAAACACATAACACTTTTCCAAGGATATATTTTAATGAAAACATGGTCACCTACCTAAAATGTGAATTCTATCATTTTTTATATGCATAACTTTTCTGCCTACTCTAAGATGTCCTCATGTGCACCGGAATCCTCTTCACTTTATCATCAAATTCGTCTACATATTTCTTCCCCATCATCTATTTTTCACCAACTTCACCCTAAAATGATGGGGTCTAATGAAACTTCCCATACAATGCCTCAAAAGGTTTGATCAGAATAATCAAATGAAATTTTTTTTATAAGAAAACTAAACTAAAGAGACATGTTGGTCCTAATTTACCTAGAAGTCCATTGAACAAGATTGAAGCATATCCTCTATTGTTGGAATTTTTTTTTTCCAGCTACCAATCTAATTGAATATAAAATACTATAATGAAGTTTAATTTGGTTACCAAGTACTTTTGAAGGACCTTCCCAAATTTATAAGTGAATCTAGGATCCTGATCAGATACAATAGAAAGAGGATCTCCATGTAACATGGAAATCCTTTGGATGTTCAGTTGAGGAATCTATTCTAAAGAGATTGTATCTCAAATAGAAAGAAAATGTGTAGATTTTGTCAGCCTATCGATAATAACCCAAATCACATTTTTACCTCGAGAATTTTTTGGTTGTCCCACAACAGAGAAAATGGATATATTCAACCATTTTTAATCTAGAACTAGGGAAGGCTTAAGCATCCCATTAGGTATCTTCCACTCTACTTTAATCTACAAAAATGTCAAACATTTCACAGTAAACTTTTCAATAACCCTTTTTTCATTCCATCCCACAAATATAACTCCAGAGGGTCTTTTTACATCATAGTACTAGAAGGATGAAATGAAAATGGATAACTATGAGCTTCACACAAAAAATATTTCATCAACAGAGAATTACAAGGCACACACATCATTTTTACAAATGTAAAAACATAATCTTTATCAAGGTTAAATTCTGAAACAAACAAAATTTAACTAGTTATACATTTTTCTGTAGTTCTCAGTCTTCCATATATGATTTATTAATTCTGTTTAATCACAAGGAATACAGTGAAACCTAAAACAAAATAGATGAATTCCCTGCACTAACAGATTCTCTGCCAAAATTCATCAAATCATTATTCAAGATATCATGATCCAAACATATAATGGTTAATGATGCATGATGTTTTTGACACAAGGAATCTATCAATTTGTTTTATTTTCCTGAATAGTAACTGATCATGCAATCATAATACTTTATCTATTCAATCCATCTTCTCTGCCTCTTGTTTAATTCCTTCAGCGTCAATATATGTAGAAGAATTTTATTGTCAGTACATATTTGACATTTGGCTCTGTATAAATGATGCCTCCAAATTTTCAATGAAAAAACTACAATAGATAATTCCAAATCATGTGTAAGATAATTTAACTAATTTTGTTTTAGATGTCTTGAAGTATAAGAAATTACTTGACCATTCTTCATCAATACACAACTATGTCTCCTCAATAAGGCATCATTGTAGATGAAAAACTCACCATTTTGGGAAGGAATGTCCAAAACTAGAGTATTCCCCAATCGATAATTTAGATTCTAAAAACAAAAAACACATTATTCTATACAAATAAATTTAACCCTTTTTCACATAAACATGGTTAGTAGGGTAGATAAGTGTGAAATATTTTCAACAAACCGTCTGTAATAACCTACAAATAAAATATAACATTGATTCTCGGTAACATTTGTGGGCCTTGTCCATTCATGAACCACCATTTTTTGGAAGGATCAACTGTTATTATAGTTATATTTAAAATGTGCCCATGAATAGATATATCTTGTAACCAAAAATCATAGTTTTTGAATTTTCCATACAGTTTTTTCCTTTAAGGTTTGTAAAACAACCCATAGATATTTTTCATGCTATTTTTTAGTCTTATAAAATACAATAATGTCATCAATAAACACATCCACATATTTATCCTAGAACTCTTGAAATATTTTATTCATAATATCCATGTATACAATTGGTGGATTAGTTTACACAAACGACATTACAACAAATTTCTAATGCCCATATCTAGTATGAAAAGATATTTTTAGGATTTTATCCTCTTTCACCTTCATCTGATGGTATCATGATCTCAATTCATTCATGTAAAATTACTTAGTCCTAGGAGATGATAAAAAAAGTCCTCAATGTGAGGGAAAGGATACTTGTTTTTAATAGTGATCTTATTCAATTTTCTGTAATCAACTCGACGTCTCATGGAACCATCTTTCTTGATAACAAACAAAACAAGAGCTCCCTATGGTGAAGTTCTTGGGAAAATAAAGACCTTATTAATAAAATCTTGTAACATATTTTTCAATTCAAGATGTTCTATTGGAGACATATGATAAGGGGGTTTTGAAATTCGATTACAATCAGGAACTAAGTAAATTGTGAATTTGACTCCCTAATTAGGTATGAAATTTTGTAACTCATTAGAAAAAACATCAATGTATTCATTTACCACTGGCATATTATTATACTCAATAGTTCAATTATTTTCAACAATATGAGAAATATACATTTCATTTCCATAATTCAATAGTTTTTTAGCTTCATAATATGTTATCAACTGTATGGGTTCTTCCTTTAAATAAAACTGAATCATATTTTTGAAAAAAAAATTAACTATATAGTCAATCTTTTCCTGATAAACAGAATGAAAATCCATTCCCAGAATGACATCAAAATCATCTAAGGAAAAAAATAGTGTTTTCAAGTAAATTATTTCAACACACCAAAATAGAATGATTCTTATAATTCCTCATTTCTATAATATTTCCCCCTGGTGTTTTAACAACAAGTTACAGTCTCTTTTATTAAGGTGATATTTACCATTTGCCAGAAATTTCATAGAAATAAAGGAATGTGTAGACCATGTATTGAATAAAACATAAGAGAAATATGAGTAAATAAACAACGTACCAGATACAACATCATTGGATGTCTCGTCATCTACTAACATAGTCATAAAAGTTCTCACTACACCTTTCTTCTTATAGTCTGGCTTCTTTGCATCATTTGGATATCTCTTTGGGAAGGCATTTTCATAGAGACCCATCACATCACATTTAAAACAATTAACAGTTTTCTTATCAAAATTAGTCTTAGGATCGTTTACATTACAATAACGAGCCATATGTCCATACTTACAACATCAAAAACACTTCCCAATTTTGGTAATACATTCCCAGTTTGATTCTTGCCACACATTCCAAAAATCGAAAACTGGATTTTCTTACCATCAGACTTATTGGGTTGATTCTTACCCATTAATTTCCATCTAGACAACATCTTTTCTTTATTGTCATAGTGTACTTCATCATTATAAAAATCTATAACTAAAATTTCAGTACATTGGTAACATTTATCATAACATTTGAATTCATGGGAGCCTAATGCCCTTAGAATCCATGTCTAAAATCTTGAGTAAAAGCTTTTGATTTCACTATCACGATCCAGAATAATTTTTTTTAGAATACATCGCAAGTCCGGTTAATTTTTCATCAAACACAACTACTGATTATTCCTCCTTTTGCTTCAATTCATAGAATTTCATCTCCATAATATGTTGCAACACCTTAGGAAAATATTTTTCAAGGATAAAAATTTTAAATTCATCCCACTATATGGAATCAAATATCATTCCTATCACTAATAATCATTATCATTGACCACCACTAATCAACTTCACAATCAAAATGATAAATGTAAATACATACCATTTTATTATTGAATATCCCATAATATCAAATATTTTATCATGTGATTTAGTCGATTATTCTTCTTCTATAGGATCATAATATCCATTGAAATTAGGAGGGTGTTTTCTCCTAAAATTTCCACTATTTTCATGTTCCATTTTGGTTCATATGGTTGTTCCTTTACACGAATTCCACCACCAATTATTTCCTATGCTAGCTGAGCCATTACTATCACAAACTGATCGGTTCTAGTCCCCACCATTACATGGTATAGATTTCGATGGAGGTTATTCTGTCAGTTCCTCTCCTCCTCATTTTCCCAGATTCTTCTACAGACAACCACTCTATCAAAACATATCTTATTCAATGAAACATGGTAATCATTAATTTCTATAGCATTTAAAATTGACCATAGAGTAAAAATAACATTTATGGAAATATACTAACGTCATCCTAACCCCTAAAGTTATCTAAACCATCCACTGATACCAACTACATGGAGTCGACTATATTATTTTACATAATCATGATTTTTGTCAAGAAATAAATAATGTTCACATTATGGATCTTTTCATGTTTATTTATTTATTGAATTTGGACATAATATATTCATAACAATAAACATTATTACAGGGTGGATACCATAAAAATAGCATTAATTCTTTACAAAATCTAAATCATTTCATATAAAACATGATTTCTTTACTAATTCATCAAACATATAAATGGGATTCCTTATTTCTCTCACACATACATATAGCTCGTGAAAATCATTTAAAATAATTAGATGAGAACTAAATGAACAGTAAGGGGTATATAAAGAAGGAAATAACACATTATTCATTGAATACCTATAATATGTGAAATCATTTTTAAAAGACATACTAGTCACCCATATAATCAAACACTCTAAAACATGATATTAAGTAAAGATAAAAATTCATAAGAACATAAATATAACCATAAATGTATCTTGAGGAATTATTTACATAATCTTGTAACCCTCTTGACTACCTTATCATTTGTAACCCTCATGGATACCTCACAATTTGTGGAACCATTACAGTTACAGTTGGAGTAACTATAAGGCCAACCTCCAATATAGACATAACCAATTAAATGGAGGGAGATATAGGTCTCAACATTAATCATAAATAATTCCCATGAAACATAACACAATCATACAACCAGAATAGTTGTATAAAAGTATTTCTTTTAATTTTTGTAAAATTGCATTTTAAAAGAGGATTTTAAAAGAAAATCCCATTATAAATATCATAAAAATCAACTGATAATGAAATGAGTGGATGGAATATTTATATACACTCCAAATACTTATAAATAAGTATAATATAAATATATTAAATGAGAAAAACATTTTTAATACATCACAAATAACTAAATACAAATTTAAATCAAAGATTGGAAATCAGGGTAAGGATTCTATTACTTTGGATTTACCTTACATCAGCTTCTTTAATAATATAGAATTGTTGTTAAAATAATGTTATTATTATCTTAAATAAACATATAGATATTTATAACATCTTATATGATCATTTTATAACATCATTTCACCCTTTAGTTGTTAGTATTATGTCCCTTCTGTTGTTTTGGGAGAGTTCTTAACAAGATTACCATGATCGGTTCATGATGGATGTCCATGTAGATTAGAAGTGAAACATCATAATTGGAATGTAGTGATATTTATATATTTCTAGATCAGTATGTTAAAGAATTTATCAATTTTAATTAATACATGAGGATAATTCCTAGGTTAAAATATTATTTATATTTGTTTAGGTCATTTTGGCGATTCTTCGATCGTAATCAACTCGTTTGTTTCATAAACTGATTACATGCGGACAAAAAGAATCCATAAATATATATAAGATATATTAAAAAAATTATTATGTATTTCCAACATAAAAATGGTTTCATAACAATAATTTATGGAATTAAATCCATTTAAAATTACATCGTCCACGATGTCAGTTAATCGACACATCACAAATAATGTTTTTATTCCTTGAATACATGGAAGAGGAGATAATGAATAACGATGAATTTAACATGAACCTAAGAAATTAAATTATATTAAATATTTATGGATATTTAATTCCTATAGTATATGATTATTTGAGGAATGAATAATTAAAAAAGGAAATCAATATAAAATAATAGTTGGGAAATCCTTTAGAAACATTCGGCAACATAAAGCTATAAAAAAGGGATTTAGAAAACATTAAAAATGGAAGGGACAATGGTCACACATCAAGAAATGAATCATAATACATAATAGAGAAATAATACAAAATAAATGAGAACATTGTATGGAAACTTGAACGTTATTCCACATAAAAGAGAAATTGAATGGAAAATAGGAAAGAAGTTGAGAATTATCTTACCTTGTAGAGTAACTCATAGAACATTATGGTCGGATACTTCAGGGAATGAGGACACAATTAGAGGACTAATAGGGAGGTAATGGGTCCATATAATCATTTAGGAGGTATTTGGATTGAATGTAATGAAGGAATCGTTTGGTATTTAAAGAAAAAGTATGGAAATATTTTAACAATTTCCAAGGGACACCTCATTAGTGTTATTTTCCAAACCATGGGTAATCCCATGGTACTTTCCCATGGTATTAGGCACTTGGGACACCTAATTACTTATTATATTCTAGAAAAGTCCACCATAATTATTATATCATTATTAAATAATTAATGTTGTCATTAAACACATTGAAACTTAATACTGTATTTTTACTATTAACTAAAAATCAACTAATTCAAAAAAATCACAAAACATTACCCTTAACATTTAAAAATGTGTAGAATTAAAAAATGAAATCCAATTTTAGAAAATTATTTTTTTAAATATTATAAATTAAAATTTTAAATAAAATCATAAATAATTCAAATTTTAAAAATTTTAATTATATAACTACTTTTATATAAAATTGAAAAATTAACAGGGATATCATTATCATAAATCCTTAAGAAAATAAAATAATAATACAATTTAATATTCATTAGGTTCATATTAATATTTATAAAAATATTCATAAGATTGTGTTACTATTGAAATATAATAAGATGGTTTCATCATACTCTAAATAACTCACTGATAAAAATTATAGATGACCATTGTTTTAAAACTAAAAATATAAAATTAGTATAATTATGTTTAAATGATAGTTATAATTATCCAATTAAAACATAGTTTCATGCATTTCAATTTATTTTTCAAAATCCTTGGGGTGTTAAACATTGTCCCCTTGAGATATTAAAATGGTTTAGAGAGGTAGAATAGCATTTGACACCACCACCAAGGTTTATTTCTGTTCATAATGTGATCCATGTATCTCAATTGAAAAGTATCAGTCAGATCCTGCCTATGTGATTAGATGAGATCACATTGAACATGAGATGAATGATTTGTTTGTACATATCCCAATGCGTAATTTCGATAGAAAAGAGAAAGTATTCAATAGAAATATTATTGGTATAGTCTGGGTTCAAAGGAAGCTTGGTCAGATCCACAAAGAGAATTTGAAAGGTGGTAAGGATATTAATGAACAATTACCTGAACTATTTCAATGCAGTAATGGTTTTCTACATTCCATGGACTAAAATATTGATGTTTAAGAGAATATAGTTCCCTTGGATTCAGTTACGTAACCATTTCGTTGAGTTTTTATGGTTATATGTATATAATGTAATGGTGGTAGTGTTGGGTGATACTTCACTATGTTTTGGTGTCTAAAGGAGAGGCACATGGGCGGTTCATGGTTTGTCCAAAATGTTCAGAAATATTAGAATAAATCATGCACAATAGAAGTTTTCAAAAATATGTCCTCAGGCATGGTTTTCACATGGTAAATGAGACAATATGTGGAAGTTGTGTAAGGTTCTATCTAGAAATTATCTACTGCACATTTATCACATTATTTGAAAAAACGTGCAAAGTAACCATGCATGTTGTTAAATTGAGGTGCTAAAAAAGCAGATGACACATGTTTTTTCTTTTAAGTTGCTTGTTTTCTCAAATTCCACTCTAACTCGGGAATTGTCGTTGTTTATCGTAGAGAACCTCTACCAAGAATTTTGGAGTCAATATGAAGGATTCTGTAGGTGATTCGATGTCGGATTCATGGGGCATGTGATCGTTCATCATCATTCTAGATTGGTTTATTAGATCTACTTAGATCTACATCTCCTTCATTGTTGGATTCTTAGATATACACTTTTTATGGGTGTATATAGCTGTGTGAATGAAAAATAAGTAAATAATTTACCTTGATATTTCAAAGAGAAGAGATCTAAGGAGGTTCCATGAAAAATCGACCTACTATATTGAAGCATTCTTCTTCTGTTTTCATGTTTCGTCAAAAACATCACGGTAGAAGAATTCAATCATATCTCCTCTTTCTATAATTTATTATATTAGTTTTAAATTGAGTAAATTGGATTATATTTATTGTAAAATCTTTGATTGATACATGGAATAAATCTCTTTAATGATGATTTATGGTTTTTAGTAGATTTGTGAAATATTGATATATTGTTGTTTAAATTGTTTTAGTTTCATGAATTTAAAATAGTGGATTAAAATGGTGGATTTTCTGGAACTTCTGAATGGTTGTATTAGGCATGGGATTTTGATAAATATGCTTTTTATCGAAATTAGTTTGCATTATAATGGTTTTTAATGAAAAAGGTTTTCTAATAAACATTGATTTCATTAAAAGGGTTGTTTTGGAATAAGAATTGGGCTTATGGGTTGTGTGTGTTCATGTCACATATATGGGGATTTGTTGAAAAATGAAATTGTTCTTGGTGCCAAAGGGTTAATGGAACATGGAATAAAATTAACTTGTGATAACTTATTAGATCAATAAGAAACCACTCATGAGAATTGAACCATCATCACATAGAATGAATGGTTGTATGTTTGGATGTTGGGAATAGATTAGGAAGGCCAACATAATATTTCAAAATGGTTTAAATATTTGTTTAGTTACTTTTATTGGAAAATATCTTTCAGCATTTTTCATTCATTTTTACTTTTATGATTTTTGTTATAAATGGTTTTAGAAACATGTGTATATTTAGTTATAAACTATTTTCTTTAATTATTTAAAAATATTATATCATAGTTTTTTGAGTATGGATGTAATTTGTGAAAACCTAATGAGTGTATTTAAAATCCTAATTTTGTAATTTTTTTCTATTGCGGATCTTATCTTATTGGACATCAGAAAAGGTAAAGTATCACATAATTTTATTACAACCTCTTGATACATGAGATGTTTGGTGATTGTGGAGCATAGAGATTGTGAAGCAGGGATTCTTGTTGTATTTTTAGATTCCATAGTTTTTCATCTTCTATTTACATTGATAATTGGTTAGCCTTCCATTATTTCATACCATGGTATGGTTTTGATATGAATAAATTAGTTTTGTTGTCTTGTTTTTGTACATGTAACATTTAATTAATGGTCTGGTTATGGTTTTTTGGTTTAATGGATTATTTCTTAAAGGTTAAATCATCCCCACTTGTAATTGGAACACATTGGAAATTATTTCAAGCGTTTGGCATCTTGGGGATGTTGTTTAAGGCCAAGTAATGACTTGGTTTACTCTCAAGACAATGAGAATTAGTTGGTCATTACTAGAATATGGTCTTTCCAAAGTTAATATCAATTAATGAATTCTTTAAATGTGAAAATTAGGGGAATTATGATCATATATTTTCTATGTAAAAGTCTTATGAAGATAATTATTAAGGTGGTAGAAGCAATAGTTATACTTATGATGATGAAGATACCAAAAGCGACATTTGAAAAGTATGTGATGTTCTTCCTGTATTGTTACATCAATCATAAGATGCATTATTAGATTGAGGTTGAATAACATTAAGACTTGATTAAAATTTCATACTATATGAAATAGGTATTAATGATCATTTATATGAAACCTGAGTAATGGTTTAGGAATAAAAATAGTTGAGTAAAATATTTATGTTTTTGAATTAAAATATTATTTTATATGAATTATTAAATATATATATAAGTATTTTTAGTATAATTTTTCATTATGGATTGAAATGGATATGTGAAAGGTGATGAATAATAAGAACATTAATTTCATGGATGGGTGATATTTTTATTAAGGGAAGGGAAACCATAATTAATTCATGATATTTAGATAATGATTTTTGGATAAAGATATTTTTGGAAATTAATAAGTAAATTGGATGGTATTTATAATCCTATAAACGATCAATAAAGACGAAGAATATGTCATGAAGGATGAAGCTTATAACATTTAGGATTAAAATAATGAATGCAATAATTAATTGAATAAGGAAACATTCATGTTCTTCAAAAGTATTTTTTCTAATTTCGGTTATTACCATGTTTTAAGGGAATACATGATGAGGGTATTCACATTTATGTAAATTGATAAACATTTAATATTTTTTGATACACAGGGGATCAACATTAAGATTATTTCATGGCATTATTTATAATGTTTTGTATTTTTTTCTTTTCATAGAATTATAATGTTTGGTAGTCATGAAAAAATTACGTTAAACATCGGAAAAATATTTTATGTATTGAGATTGTTTTGAAATTTTTTGTTAAATTGGTATTTACTGATTAACCTTATTTCTAGGACATAAATCATATTTATTTTGGAAAAAATTATTATTGTGGTTTTGGAAAAGGTGATCAGGCTATTTGAGTGAGAACCAATCATGTCCAGAAGGTCTGTGAGTCATGTAACATTGACAGAAGGCAAATTGGGGTTTCATTCTTTCCACTTTCATACACAATATCCATGTTAATTTATTATTATTTTTTATGAATATATATTTAAGATAAACAATAGTGTTACTTTTTATGTTTGTAGATTGAATTATTAAACAAACTGAATTTTAGAAATAGTCAGAGAAAAACTATTATACACTCTACACTTCTATGAGCCTTAAGATCTACTAAAATTTTATTATAGTACTTCATTCATTAATGATTATTTCTAGTCATAAATTTATTGAAGTAAAAAATGAATCGTAAATAGATAAATGTACAAATAAAGGATGAATTATTTTTACATATATATTATGTAAGAATATTTCCTTAAATTCTAGTACAATAAAATAATAATTTTATGTTATGATAATGAAAAAAAGTGTTTCCCTAATTACGTAATTTTGGTCGAATTGATGGCCTTTTAAATTATGACGGATTTATGAAATTGAGGCCCTGAAATTTTCATTGATAATTCATTTTCTTATGATTGATGAACTGAATCGCCCCTAATAAATATTTATGATTTTTTCCCATGTCAAATCTGCAATTCCAACCAATGTTTTACAATGTGGAAACTTAATTTTATGTTTCCTTGGGTAACCATTATAGTTTCATCATTCCCTTTTTAATAAAGTTTTCATATTCATTGTTATGATGTGGGTTTCTATGAATGAAACAAACAAGTATTAAACAATTTAAAAATTAGACGTATTTTGGGGGAGAAGTTACCTTTAGGGTTGGGGTAGAGTGTAACACATCAAGATTTTTGGAATTAATTTTTTTCAAATTAATTTCACCTATTTTATATTTTTTATTACACACAACAATAATTTTTTTTAATTTATATAAAAGTAATATTTTTTATTTTTTTATATGGAAAATCAATTTAATCAAGAACAATGCATATAATTAATTTTAGCATGATCTATATGAAAGAAAAATTGTTTCTTGCATTACATAAAATAATTACGTTCCTTGATGGTTTGCGTAACACAAAAGACAATGATTTCCAAAACAATGATATATTATTAAAAAATTATTATTTAATATAATAAAATATAATCATATAATTAAATAATTTTTAATGAATAAAATCAACTAAATTATGAAAATATATGGTTTACAAAAAATTAAGATGAATTTATAATTATAAATGAAAATATATGAAACAATTTAATAAAAAGGATATATTTTTATTTCTATTCTCTTAAAGGTTTCATAATAAATTAAATTAATAATAATTAGTGTGCTAATGTAATGTAATATAATTTCTTTAAATTCCAGTAAATATTTTTATATTCATCCAATATATTTTATTGGAATAAGAAAATAAAAAACCCAATTTCATTCACTAAAAAGTTATATTTTTATTAAGAGTTTTTTAAAACATTTTAATTAAAAAACAATATTAAATAAATTTATTTAAAATAAATATATTTAATATGTAAAAATATACTTAATAATTTAATTCATAATAGAATAATATTGTTAAAGTAAATTTTGTGGAATTTGTTTTGGGAAGCATCATTTTCTTGATGGATATTGAAAAATTATGAATTTTAGTTAAAAATGTATTTTGATATAATATTATATAATGGTAAATTAAATTTTAAATTGATTTCAATGTTTAATTAGATAATAATTTTACAAATAATCCCAATTTTTAAAGTTGTAATCAATTTCAAATTGAAATTGAATATATAAATACATCAATCTTTGGAACATATTTACTTTAAATACCTCAATTTAGACCTAACTCAGTGATGAAATTCAAATTAATTTTATCCAATTTTTTATAGGTATTAGGAAATATGTTTTCTATATTTGGATTCATAATAGTTTATAATGTATATTTATTTAAAATTTGTTTTTGAACCAAAATATTTGTGAACATAATAAATATTAAATACATTGACTACCTAAAATAAAGCTTAATTAACGACTAAACCCTAAACTAGAGTGTTTAATTTACCTAAATTTTTTATCTAATATCTATTATATAAGAATATTATAACAAATAATAACTCTTATCAAAATTGGACCATTATTATTTCCATAGAAAATGTCAAAAACGTGGATGGAATTCAAATTCCCCAAAGTTTACAAGAGTTCCACTCCTCCTCCAATATAAAATTTCCATTAGGACTCCCACTTATTCACACCTCTCAAGACAAAACTATATTGAACAAGGAATCCCTAAATTTCTGTTAAATATCCCTCCCAAAATTCTATATGCATTCTATTATGAGTAATTTAATCCATGGAAACCCATTAGTGAAAACCAAAAAGAATTTCCAAAATAAGTTGTACCATTTTTCCTTAAGTTACTTTATTTTATTCCCATTATCATCAATCAAAACTATTCGTATTCCATGATTTTAGAATATAAACTCTATAATAATAATACAAGGATGTTATAATGCTATGGGTTATACATATAGATACTAGAACATCCATATAATTGCAAACTAACATACTATTTATGTTTGTGGTGAACTACACTAGAATGAAATGTTAATTGTTCATTTTTCCTTTACAACATCTCATGGTGGAAATAAAGAAGTAACCCTATATATATATATTAAATATATTATATTTATAAATTATTTATTCATATGTATCTTTTATATAGAACATACCATTATTACATTCGTCTTTTTTATATATGAAAAATTCATTTGAGGATGTGTGGACTGTCACCCCCTTAAAGGGATGTGATTCATTCACACAATGCATTGATTTTATTGAGGATTTTTAGTGAAAATATATGATATATATAAAATTATAATGAAATAATAATGTTAATATACTAATATATACATATATTTAATTTTAATCCTTTATTTCAAAATTATAATAAAACAGAAACAACAATCATGCGTACGTACGACCTACCATCCCTGTGAATGATGTATTTCATTTCCAAAATCAATATTAAATATATTATTATAATAAAAATATAATTAATATAAATTAATGTTATATTATATTTTAAATTCTTTAAATTATGATATGTTTATAGGAATCAAATATATAACAAATTATGATAAATCTGAAAACAATGAAAATATTACCCGAAGTGTAATGAAACTGTTAACAAGAAGCCATGTAATATAAAATCACAATAACACCATATAAGGTATTATATATAAGAATATGTTTATTTAAAATATTTATAATAAACATACATTTATTATAATTGATGTTTGAATGATTACAATGTGAGTCAGTACATAAGGTTATGTAATTTCATATCACATTTTTATTTCTTTGAGATACATTCTTTATTCACCACCAATTCCATTTATGTGGGGTATATTCTAATAATGGGTGAATTATATGATAAATAGAAATATATTTATGTGTAATTAAATATCGATTTGATGATATTTCATTCACGGTGTTTATGTTTCAAAATTTACAAAATTGGTAAGTTAATGTATTTTCAATTATTCTTCATTAAGACACCTTCTATGCTATGCACCTATATTTTTCTATTTGGTGTATAAACTAACAATTCCATATTATATAATCAATATAAATATATTTATCATTTTTTAATCCTCATTTAATTTCTTTTTCTAACAATGTGAGTATAGATAATTGTTACAAAATATTATAATTTTATTTAAACAATCTCATCGCTTCTCGAGATTTTTTATGATTATTCTCCCATTAAAGAAATATTATTCTCTATATCTTATGAAATATGATGCATTTTTTATCTTATGATTATTAAAAATATATTAATGTATTTGTACCAATTTCCCACTATTTGGAACATAAAATAGATAAGAAAGTGTTTTTATGAAAGCTCGACTTTACACACTATTCGTTAAAGATGTCTATATTTATTTAAAACATTGTCTTCTAAAAATATTCCAAAAAAACTTATAATATTATCCTATGATAGTTAAAATACATTCTTAATCCTGTTTTACATTTTTAATCAAAATGGGTTTTAACATGTAATTTTCCTGTCAAAATTTGGATGAGGAACCTTTCTAAACTATATATGTTTCCAAAAATAATCTTCTATATGTACAAATTTATCTAGTGTCCCGATTTTTATAAAATTAAAAAATTATTTTATATATTAAGAAGCTATTATTTAAGAACGATTTTATTAATTTTTTGTAGATTCAATAATTCCGATCATGTAAATAGAAATGGTTTTTAAAATGTTTTGAATATTTATTTATTTCTTTTTCAATGTCATTTCAAGGAAAATGGTTTTAAAAATCTTTTTAATATTTATTGTTATGTTTTAAAGTTTATATTCAAGAAAATGGTTTTCAAATGGGTTTTTTTAGAAATAAATTTACAAAGAAGAAAGTATATTTTCATTATGTATTATATTTAAAATATATTTCTAAATAATATTTTATCTAATAATACATCCAACTATGATACTAAAGATAAAAAAGGATCCATTAATATTATTTTTAGAGTGTTGTCTGTTTTTATAGATATAATTTTATGATACCAATTTATCTACCATGGGTTTTATGCTTTTGAATCCTGTTTATTTTCATAGGTAATTACTAAAATAAATTATTAGGAAAAAAATTTATTTTATATATGTTATGATGTGATTCAATGATAATGATCCACAATAATTTTCATGGGTTATGATATTTTTTATTAAACCCATCCCTTTTTATGGGTTATGATATAATACATGTTTTATTATCTTATTTCACATTTATTTATGATATTATTATATTACAGGTTGGGATTATATCTCCCTCCAATGAATTGGGTATTGTTAAATGCTATATATGATGTCAAAGGGTAAAAATGTTGTTTCCCATGAAATAAAATAAGAACGAACGTAGGTTGAAATCCTAGCCTAAAAATAAATATCTGTATGGGTTGCATCCCAAGCCTAGATTAAGAGGGTTCATGGGATGTATCCTAATACATAAAATAATTGGTTATATGGTTTGTTGACCGTTCACAAATTAGGGACATAGTTCTCCGTCCATCTCTAATATGTTAAGATGATTTTGGTAGGTGGCCTTGATATATGATTTTATATGGTTATGTCTATGCCATAATAATATTTCTTAATCCTATGTGATGATTTCATGACCTATGCTCTTCATTCCTTTCTGATTTATCTCTAATGAACAATCAATCATTATTCGATGATTTATTTTTTATGTTATTTTAAATTAATGATATGATATTGTAATGTTTTTATAACCTTATCATAGAATTATGCTCATGTTAATACTTACATGTATCCTATTTTTATCATTACTGAGCTTCTGAGTGCACCCCTTTTAATGGTTCCTTCACCAGAGAAAGAAGTTATATTTTATGTATGATATGTATAAGAGGGGATATATTCATGGATAATATACTAGTATATAATTTATTGCACAAATGATCAACTATTTATTTTTCCTTGTTATGATGGTGCTAGAATAAAATTTTATTTGGGAATTATTTATAATTTATTTATGTATTCCAAAAAGGTAATGTAATGCTTATTTATGGAATGTTTGGGTTTCTATAATATTAAATGTTTCCATAATATTCATTATATAACAAAAAATAATTTATTTAATAATATTTACTTATGTAAATAATTTTTTAATGTAAATGGAATCACATCTCATAATGGAGGCAGTGGTCCACACATCCACAACTGATAGTATCATATTTTAGTGTCTGAAAAGGGTAATGAAGAAAATGTGAAATTATATTTCCCAAAAGGTAATTATGTAATGCATATAAATGATTAGTATTTCATATATTTTTAATTAAAAAATTCCTTTATATGTCTCATTTATTGCATGTGCGAATCACATCCCTCTAAGGAGCAGTAGTCCAGACATCAACAAACTATGTTATTGTAATTACAAAAAGTCGAATGTTTAAATATATGTTTCATAATATAATTAAAAAAGAATAAATAAATAATAATTCTTATATTTAAATGAAATATATAAATAGAGTTTCCATTATAATTCCATCCCTGAGAAGCTGTAAAGGGAAAATGAATGATGTCATTTCAGGATGTGGGAGTTCAGTGTACACATAATCGATAAGTTCAATACCCATTAAATGGATGTGTGAGTATATTAAGGTAAAAAAATTAATATAAATATGTATTAGAATAATTATGGATCATTTTTATATTATATAATCATTGAATAATTATAGTTTAATGAGGGGAAATAGTGAAAATATAGATGATCTTGTGAAAGGATGTTATCTCTTATCCAGGTATCACCTTTTGGTTTGGACCCAAGAGAGTCGTTATATTGATTTAACAACACAGTTACAATTATAGGTTTATCATTTGATATTTTAGGATCTATTCTTACTGATATTGGTCAATAAAAATTTTAATGAGAGGATTGAGGAAGGGGGATTGGAGAGTACCTTTTTATATTGGTTGGAAAGAACCCACGTTGTAATTTTAAAAAGAATTTTTTGTTCCTCATGAAATAATTATTCCCAGTTTGTCAAAATAGACCAACATTCATCCATAAAGGTGTATTGGCCTATATATGGCCATAAATTATCATTTTGGATATTTTTTCATTAATTTTTCCTATTAATATTAAGTTTTAGACCATTGTTATGATTAATTTAATCTTAATCGATGTAATTAATGTTAGTTATTTTCACTAATATTTTTTTAATTACAAATTAAAACATATTAGAAATTATAAATAATTTTTATTCCCAATAAGGAATATAATTTTCCATATTAAAACAATAATATTTGATGAAATTAAATTAAATTTAATCCCATATGCGTGATGGCAATGAGAGGTTTTATGTCAAAATGTTCAAAAGTTTGATAAGTTTCTATGTTGAATTTCTATGTGAAATTGAATCCAATGACCGAAATTTGATTAAATAATAAAAAATAAATCTAATTAAAATTTAAAACTATTTTAAAATATAATTTAACCTTGTAAATATATTATATGAACAAGCAGTTTGTAATCAAAATTTATTACTTTCACTGTTCATTAAAAAAATGAAACATCACGGGAAAATTCCAAAAATTCATTATAACCTATTTTTTTTAAATAATTATTTTTTTATTTTTACATATTAGATTAATAAAATTAATAAAATTTATATTCAAAATATGTTATCAATTAAAAGGCAGAACAAATTATTTTATTAAAATATATGTTTTTAGGTGTGATATTAAGTTTGTTCCTATATTTTTCCTATAAAATAGATCAGATTAGTGTAAAAATTATTTGAATAAATATATAAATTATATATATATTTTATAGTATTCATCAATAGTAATTAATTTGATTTATTATTATAAATATTATATATATATATAAAAGTAGTCTTTATAAAGACATTTCATTTATATTCAATTGGATCATATGTTAATTTTAAATTAAATTGTAAAAAATTTATTTAAACATGTATTTTTATATGTTAATTAATCTTATTAATAGATGTAAACATAAAATTTAGGATATATATTATAAAATTAAATAATAATTTATTTAATAATATATTATTGTTCTTTAAAATGTATTCTTGCATGTTATGCAAAGAAATGTTGGATGTAAGTCTTGAATGTAACTCATACTCAACTGTGGTGTTCTAGGTAGAGAAAGATAAAATTTATGTTGTGTTTAATGTATGATTAACTTGATTTTTTTATAACAAAAGAAAAAAATAGGTTGTTAATATAAAATAAATTGTTTTTAGTGATTCTTACAATTTTAGATATGAAAAATAGTAACATAATTAGAAAAATAAATATTTCCCAAAATCCCAGGGTTTTACAATATACACCCTTAAAATGAATTTGTCCATTTAAATTCATCTGGATTATTTTTGGTTTATTACATGAATTTACTTTTAAAGGATACCCACATTGTAAAAATTAATAATAATAATTTATTAAGAAAATAAAATTTAAAACATTATGGTTACCAAACGTATGATACATCACAGTTTCTACATAGAAGAACAAAGATGGGATGTGAAAATATGGCCTTAAGAAGACGTGTAAATTATTTTATAGAGTAATTGAGGTCTTTAATAACAAACATGTGAACGATCTTTTGGAGGTTTGGGGCTTGAGAGTCATAAGTATGTTATTAATTAACAATCCATCATTTCCACAAAAATTATGGTTTTAGGGAAACAAATTGATTATTTAGTTAATAAAGGATAATTTATTTATTGTCCATGAATATAAGGTTATATAATTACTTGATATATATCAATATGATGATTATTCTGAGGGTTTTTATTTGATAAATTTCAAAGTCATCCATTACATCATGAAATAGATATACTAAAATTAATATGGATTACTAATGAAATGTAATTAGATTTTAATTGATCATAATGACAATAAATTATTAACAGTGCTAACTATTTTCCTTTAATGATTCTACATTTTTAATATAGTCAATACATTCATCTCTAAACCAAAAAAATAATTGTATTGGTTCAACACTAAAATTTATTCCTCAGAAATAATTATAGATTTTGAAGGAAATCATGTAGGCATGTGGTAGATGTGAATCCCTTATAATCCATCTGTGATGGGTTCAAGACCAGTTTCCCTTCTAGACTTTCTGAGTTGTCACCAGACATACACGATTTTATTTATTAAATCCATATTAATATATTTCCAAATATTAATATGGTTTACATCCTTGAACAAGTCTTAATATCTAAATAGAATTTTAAATAGGTTTTTAAATGAAACCTAAATACATGAATACTTCATCTGACGTTTAACATATTTATTCCATAAAAGGATAACCAAATAATATTTTTGAAATAATAAAATGAATATCATTTTTAGGATTCTAATGAAATCATCAATTAATTTATACCTCATATATCAAAGATTATAACATGATTCTCACATTCCAAACATGTGAATAAAATAATCACATATTCTCTAGAAACATGGTAATCACCAGAATTATCACGAATTGTTTTAGTAATAATATATGATTACATATTTCAATGATTACAATATATATTAATTAAATCTAATATGTTTTAAAATTTATCATGATTACATAGATTAATTTTTCAACAAATCCTTTATCAATTCTGTACCGGTATATGCTTTATCGAGCCATTGCAATTCCAATTGTTGTTATTAGAGTTATTTTGGGGTTTTTTGAGAGTCTTTGGTTGAAGATGGGGGTACATAATAAAATATATAGGAAATAAACATCATGCAAGTGAATTACATGACATAGATGTTGGTTTCAAAACTTTTCTAGGGATGGTTCATGAAATGTTTTTATTTAGGGATAAATACAATAACTGTTACATGTGTTTGGGTGGAACCATTAATTTTGGGATTACACGACATTAAAGGGGACTGCATGTATTTTAATTATATAATGTTTTGTTGTTTTAAGTTTTTTTCACTTTTTATATTTCCAAAAACCAATTTATGTGACTCCCTCTCTATTCTTGTATGATCTTCTGAATCCTTCCTCAAGCATTTGAGATTCCTTATGTCCTGGATTGTTTATCATCTTACTATATTTGATCATTCATTAGTTATCCTCTCATTGAAATCTATTTTCATCCATTATTATCATAGGGATTCACTATTTGGATGCTTTTTTGGTTTATTCTGTGTGTTCGGTTGTGTTTTTATGTCCTTTTAGTGTGTAATAGGTTGATCCCAGTGTTTATTGCTCAATGGTGGTTTCTGTGAAGTTTCTTTTTTTCCCTGTAGTGCACAATGAATTGGGAAGATATATTATTGTATGATTTCTATAGTTTCTATTTATTTTGTATAATAAGGTAGGGGTTTTATTTTGACTACCAATTAATTATTATATTTTATTATCAATCAAAGAAATAAAATTTTTTAAAATTAAAATTTAAGTGTTAAATGGGCTTTTCACATGTTATTATAGCTCGATTGTTGTTGTGATGTTGTGATTGTCTGGGCCTGATGCACTGCATAATGTTATGTTCATTGGGTGATTTTTTTGAACATGATATATGCTTTGTTTTCTTCATTATTTTTTTTATTGTGGTATAACCCCAATAATTGGATTAAATTCTTACATTTGGTTAAAAAATTGGGGGCCCCAAGATTATGATTTCTGTGATAAAACCCCAAGAATAATGTGAACTATGATAAAAAACCCTTCAAAAATATGTAAATATGTCTTGATGTGTTATGATGTGTGGTTGTACTTAATGGAAGGATACGTGTTGACAAAGTGTGGGGTGATATGTTGTTTGTGTGGACTATCATCTAGGGAGACAAGGAGGTGGTTTGTGTGGTAGTGCTTTTGTTTCGGTGAGGATGTGGTCTGTTTGGTCATTATTTGGAAGTGGTGAGGTGATGGTATGCTGATCTAATTGTGTAATATGTTCATTTTGATATAGATTCTTGAATGGTGATTGAATAAATGAATGTATAATTGTGTTTGAAATGGAATTGGATAATGGGATAGAAATTTCTTAATAGAAAAATTAATGATGGGTTGTCTGATTTAATGTGGGTGATTTTAAATAATGATATGAATGGGTGTCAGATGTGGAGGAAATGTTTATCCACTTTATATTGTCTGTGAAATTATCTTAATTATATGATTGTTGAAGACACTAATAAATGCATTTAGTGGTGGATGATTAGGTGATCGTGAGGTAATTTGTTAGTGTTTTTGTGAACACGTATGTTGGGATTCAGTGTTTGATACAATATTTATAAATATAATTGTATAGTATTGTGATTTCAATATGCATCCCACCCATATTTAGAACTATACGTTGAACACCATCGTAGTAACATGGGGGTGACTTTCCCAACATCCCTATCAGAGGAAAGACGGATTGCTAGCCACTCTTCACTTCTCCCCCTTCCATGAAAGGTATGTATTTCATAGGTTGTGATGGGATAAGTTCTATTAGTGAATTAGATTGTGATTATGGTGTGCCATGATTCATTGTGATGAGTATTGGTGATATTTCCTAGGTATCTTGAGGATGAGTTGTTAGGTGATGTCCCGGGTGTATTTGGGATGGGTTATGAAGAGGTTTCTCAAGTGACTTCGGGATGATATGTGATGTGTTGTATGGCTAATATATTGGTGGTCGAGATGTGTTTAAAGGACCATCTATGTGCGGGTAAGAATTTTTGTGAGGCCTAGGTGAGTGCAGATTGGATGTGATGTGGTATATTCTTAAGAGGATTGAATTATATGAAGTTTTCCATTAGGGTGTGAGAGAAGCTAATAAGTGGGGATGGGGTATGGTGTAACCTATCATCGATGTGCATTAATGTATAATGTATCATATTTCTTTCTTTATTTGGTGAAAATACCTTAGTGATTTTGCGATAGTTTGTAAAATTTATTAGTTTCTTTTTAGATCTACTATTTTCATATTAGAGAATTTGTATTATTATTTCACATGTGCATGGGATAATTTAGTTTACCAACATACTGTACTTGTATTCTCACCCAATGTATATAATTATGTTTCCATGATTCCATGAGTATTTCTTTGAAACTTTTGGACCTTAATAAATCAGATCCTTGAAAGCTGTTACATCACAGACTTACATTTGGATATTTAGTTAGGAGACTTGTACAATATCTATAATATATATCCATGCATGTGGGATGCTTCAACATTCTCTTTTATATTCTGTCTTGTTGATGGTTTTGTATAAATCATTCAATCCCTCAACATTTGTTATTATAAATGTAAATGACTCCCATATTGTTATATTTTTTATACACATGGTTCTAGAACCCAACATGGGGTCTACTGTTGGCATGAATTAGGATATCATTATATCCATTCTTCATTCCCCTCCAATGAGGGGTATCAATAGAGGCTGGGAGTCCTCCGAGAGTGTTATATGAGAAGAATGTTGATATATATGATGTAGTTCAGAGTTAAGCATAGTGAGGATTGATTAGGGTGGTAAGGGAATAGTGCCAGTTGACCCTTTTGTGTGAGATAGGCCATAGAGATCGACTATGGAATGAGATTTTTGGGACCCTGTGATTAATTTCATAGAATCCAAGGTTACATAAAATATATATGAGATGTACATGCTTCTAGGGTAGAGATATATAAAAGGTATATGTATCATAAGGACATGTGTTCTTGGTTTATTTGGGTTTTTGGTATGTTAATATTGATTACATAAATGAGTTCAATTAAACTAAATTTAGTTAAATTTCAATACTACTAGGTTTAGGGAATCCATTTTTCTTTTCAGATACACCTCATGTTCATTTTCAATATATCTCATTGGAAGTATATGTTTACCAGGATGATCTATTTTATATCTATAGGGTTTATACTATTGAGGAGGATGATTAGTGGTAGAGGAAGTTATGCGTATTCCAGTGGTATGATTTGGCAAAGTACACAGGTAGTATTTCAAATTTCGAGAGTGAGCTAGATAATAGTGCTCGAGATCCATTTTGTCTGATCCACACCTTGACAGATTACTAGGCACATTTAGTAGTCAGTAATATGTATGGAGATGTTAATTAGTGGAGGATATTTTGTTTGGGAGATCAAATGGTATGAGATGTTTTCAGAGTTGAGTTTCTGAGGGAGTTCCAACTAGATTTCATTTCAATGACCATGTTAGTCATGAAGAAACTAGAGATTATTTATATTTACATGGGGAGGATGTTGATTGGAAACTATTTAATTATTTCATGGGTAATTTATTGTTTTACCCAATCTATTTTTTTATTTGGAGTTCTGAGTGTGGGGTCTTTATGAGGCACTCTATCCTTAGATCAAGAATGTTGTTAAAAATTTTAAATTTCCAATGTAACTCATGTTTAAGAAGAAAACATATGTGATCATGTGGATTCACTCTTGAGGAGTTCCAATATGATAGGGGAGCCGGCATTGTTCATTGAGTGGGAACTTTTTCAGTGTATGGTCTTAGGCACCAGGACCATCAGGGTATCGACATTCCAAGAGTACACTATGAGATCTCCCCTTTTTCCATTTCAGTTTATATTAGTTTTTGGTGGGGTTGGAGAAATGTGTTTCCTTTTTGGGTTTCATATCCATCTTCAAGACCTGTGGCTAGTGGCTTCTCAGGATCTATTTGTTTAAGGAAGGCTAGATCAGCTCCTGTCTCATTAGTATTTTCCAATGAGGCAATTTCAATATCAGGGGAATCATGTTTGTTTCTCCATGAAGTGAATATGGAGGAGCATGGGAAAAGTTTTAGATGTTCCTCATGTTTAGTGTAGATGAATGGCGCCTTGTCGTGGATGTGGATATCACAGGATAAGTAGAGTAGCTATGTGTGGTCAGTTTTATGCAGTGGAGGAAATAGTTCCGAAGAGACAAGTTGATTTCATGAGAATGATAAGTTTTTTATTTACACTTATTTGTTCCTTATATCATTATAGATATTCAAACTACATTGATTCAACCTCTCTATCCCACTCCCCGTGACATGAAATAGAGAGGTGACATGTTCCCTACTGGTTGACTACATTAGTCGGAGGTCAGAACAGCTTGATTGATGGGTGACGGCAGTGTAAACATGTGATGGGTAGCATCGTTCTTAAGGGGATATTTTCTTATATAGATGAAAAAATATTATTTAACCCTTGTAATTGAATAGTGATTTTTTATGTGTTGTTTTCGACTACTTTTAGAGGATAGTTGTTTTTGTCTATTAGATGACTTGAATTTGTAGTCTTTTTTACCCTAGTATTCAGTTAGATAGTTAGAGTGTGGATCCCCTTATTTACTTTTTGGATTATTTTTCAATGGAATCAATGGAATATAGTATGGTATCGGTACCCATGGTCATTGGGATGTTCTTGGATATTATCCCTATGACGATTTTGATTCTACCCCATCAACCCAACATTTATTTCAAGAAAGACTTTCAGCATTGTTCTTCTTCAATTAAGATGGATAATTATCAAATGGAACCTTCTGAGTTGAGGTATTTGAGGCTTATGATATATGATATGATGTAGAAGGGTTTTTTTGGGATTCAGAGTATTCTTGGAGATTGATGGATGAGGTGGAACCCCTGCACTTAGATAAAATGGTGGATCATGGGAAAATTAGTTTGTTGTAGATAACTACACAATTTTACCTAATAAGATAGTTGGAAGAGTCTCTATGGGGAAAGTCAGAGATAGAGGTATTGAAGGATAATTTTGGAAATGGAGGTGCTCTAGAGGAATGGTTGGTGGATGTTCAGAACCAGGTGTTCATTAATTAGATGTGGTTTGTTCTAGTATTATTTTTGGATGGAGTCCTTCACTAGTTTCATAGCTCACCATTAGTGGTACAACTAGGAGTTTCCAAGATTTACTATGTTTTTAGGATGTTTTTTTGGAGGCATGAGATGTAACATTTAGTGGAAATGATTATTGAAAAATGATTGGTTTTCCAGCATTTAAAGTTAATGAATCATGACCGTGGTGGGTTTTTTAGATCATAGATGTTCCCAAGAAGAAATGGGATGAATTATCATGAGATTTTATTACCAGGTAACTCGGAACTCATGGAGTTTGTGATGTTATCAGATTAATAGTTCATAAACAAAAAAATCATCCCACATTATATAGATCATGGTGTCAGGTGCAGTGATTTTTGGATAACAAGTATGAGTATTATGTAGTTCAATTTCATGGAGGATGAGGTCCATTTTATCATATTGAGACACAAATTTTATCTCATGAGTTTGGAGGTAATTGCGGCATGATGTTAGCACTATGTTATGCCTTAACACTTTTTTCCACCCTTAGACAGATGGCCAAATTGAAAGAACTATCCGAATTTTGGAGAATATGTAGTGACCATTTACCATTTATATTAGTGTGTCTAGGGTATGAGACCATTCCTTGATTGATTTTTCTTATTATAATTTCTATCACTCTTCATTTAGAATGGATACATTCATTGAATTACATAGACGATAGTGTCATTGAATGTAGTGCTGAATAGAGATTAGGTAGAATGATTTTCATGGACTTTATGTAGTTCTTATCATGAAAGAAAAAGTTAATTTTTTAATGAGTGGATGAAAGTAACATATGACCGAAATAGGTCTTTTGTATAATGTAGAACGAGGCCCTTAGAGATTGTTTTTGGGGACCATGGATTATCTAAGGGTACGCCTTAGCATTGGATGTGGATGTTTGGATGTTTTAGTAATATTGTTCCTAGGTTTTTAGCCTTTTCAGTTGTGGGATAGTGATGGTGAGGTCACTTATTTTTTTGTGTTTCCACCACAGTTAGATAGGATCCATGATGTCTTCCACATCCCTCTACTCCATTGGTATCTTCATGACGACTACCAATTCAAAGATAGTTTAGAGTTGGATATCTAGGATTGAATGACATTTGTGGAGTGTCTATTAGTAATCTAGGATCACCAAGAGAATGCATTCCATGTATGAAACATTACATTGGTTAGTTTTTTGTAGAGGCAAGGGGGTCGGGTGGAGGGTAATTAGGAGATGGAAATGCTAATTCAATCCCAATACCTTGCGTTTTTTGGTTTTTGTTTGATATATTTTTAATTATAATGTGATTTTCAAACCTTATGTTATTATGTGGTCTGTTTTAATGGGTCTGTGGTGTGTGTGGTGTGATGTATGATAATGTATAGATATATGAAGCGGGTGGGAAGATCCTTAATCAATACGCATAATAAAAGATTCAGTTAAACTAGTGCATCAATATTAATGATGCCCATAGTTTACTATACAATGACATGAAGGATACAATTCACCAATTCATCTTTTTGATATGGTAATGTTGTTTATTTTTAGTGGGCGTTGTTTTGGGATGTGTGGTGGTTGAGATAGTTTTGCAAAGGAGACATGTCAGTTTGGTTGTATGAGAGGAAATTATTTATGGTCATGTAATAGTTTTCTAGTTGAGGGATTTTGTGAGAAGAGATGGTTTATAGTTATAGATTCATGTTGTTGAGGTTGTTTGTGATATTTCTAGTCTTTTGGGTTATCATGTTTTGTTGGTGGTAGTGTTTGAGGTATGACATGATCCTTAAGAGGTATCTCATGGGATGGTTGTTCGGACCCCTTCCTTTGATCTTGGTTTTTTATTCATCAGTGAGAGAATCATTTGATATTTATCTGATGTAATGGATCATTCTTTCACTATCTTTCACATACCCCTTTTTGGTTGTTCGAGGTGTTCGTGGGTGGTTTCAGGAGTTTTTTGTGGAAGCTGTAGGTGAAGTGGAGTATATTCATGAAATAATCATCAAGTAAGTGCATCACATGATGATGAATTTGGTTTCATTGCTTGTCTAGGGATAGTACATGATATAAAAACACATACCTTACATAAATTTACATTACGTAAAAATTGATTTATATTAGTTACAACATATAATAAAGAAACTATTTGACATTATATGTATATTTTCTCTAGAAATTGGGAAACATAAAAAAATGGTTCATGAAACATTGTCATTGTCTCCCGCTTATATCTCCATAACAAGACTCCACTTGGACAAATATCTCTTAAAACCTTTCTTCATGCCCTAGGGAAAAGAAACATATTAAACGGTGAGGAAAAAAATCTCAGTATGGGTACACCAGGGAAATATCAATCATATCCCAATCATACAACATGAGAACAAAACATTTGGAAGTCTTATCCAACATATGAAGTTCATAATATCATGTGCTGGGATAAAAGATCATAAGTATTAATGTAAAATATAAAAAAAGTTAAATACTATGGAATGACGTTTTTTGGAATACACATAATCATAGAAAATCATTTCATATTAGTCAAGGATCATTGGCTAGACCATCGTAGAAGACAATGTCCATTACAGAACCGAGATTATGTGCTGTTCCAGCCCAGTATTACAAAACTAGATTTACCTGTCATTCCAATAATGTCTCTCTCATGAGATATAAATCATTAACCAATTCATTATAGGTATATATAGGAATCACCAATCTGATAATTAAATCTTTCTTACATTTTCCCACAAACATAAATCATTTATCTCATCATAGCCCATGAAATAAAGTCGGTTTCTTAAACATCATTCCATTATAAAATAATCCATATAAAATATTATTCCATTATTAAAACAATCAAATCATTGTATTAATAGTTATAGAAACATAACCCTAATTAATGATTGTCATCATAGAGAGAAAATAATTTTGATAAAAAACATGAATATAATTCTCGAGGAAAATATAACTTCTTCTTAAAAAATGATTTTCTTTTCTAAATCCATGCAATTTTAAATGATTTTTTTTGTTTAAAATAAACTTTAAATCTTATAATTAAATATTCATGGTAATAATTCATTATTAATATTTAAGAATCCCATCATTACCTATTTGTTAAAAACACATTTTCTTCAAACTTTTACTAGAAAAGTGAAAAAGTTCCTCCAATGGAAAAATTCCATATGATTCCTTTTATATTATTAAATAAGAACATACTTATGGGAAAAATTGACATTAAAAATCAGACAAAAATAAAATTAAAATTACATATTTAGGAAAAAAATCTCTGGATGATAAATAAACCCTAGAAAATACTTATGTATAAACACTCTAAAATAATAATGTGATTCTTAAATTATCCCATTCCTTAGGTCTAATATCATTCATATGTATCTGAACCACTTGTATAATAAGTTAAATAATATTATATAATTATTCCATAATCAAAATAATTTTTATTATATCGTATATGATTATATTTTCAGTCATTTGTTAATAATATTTCACCATCAGTCGTTATGTAGATATTAACGGCTCTATATTCTTATGCATGTTTTGTTGGACAATTTATTTGGATAATCTTATATTATAGTTATATAAATTATAGAATTATATGAGAATAATATATATATTATTAATTAATTCCGTTCAAGTATATAATTGTGGTTTAATGCTGCTCATGTAGAACGAATCACATCGCATCATGGAGACATTAGGAAATACGTACGCACGAGATATGATATCATTAAATTAATAGTTAAATGGTTTAGTATTGGATGGTATATTTATTATAAATAATATTTATAATGTTACATTAATTATTTACAGCCATTATATTCACTGTTATACCCATCCAAATATTGTATTATTGAATAACAAATTACTCCACTACATGGAGACGATAAACCCTATGTACAAACACAAGGTTATATTATTAATAATTAGATTGATAAAAGGATGTATATGGATATAATATTATTATAATAACAACTAAACATATATAAGTTAATTTATTGATTACTTTAGTATGGAAATAACAAAAGAAGATGAGGTATAAAAAGAAAATAATTTTGAAAGAGGAGATAAAGAAATGTCTTCTATTTTGAGCATTATCCATTATTTTGCATAAAAACACTCCATTGGATTCCTTTATGAACAATTTATGTCATCTAAAATAATGTGATAGAAGTTGGTAGAGGAAATGGATAGTTTTTAGTTGAGAAAATGGGATTTATAGGTGCTGTTTTAAGAAAATGATAGCCTATCTTTTATTAGAGCGGGGATGAGAACCTTTATAAAAACGAAAAATATTAAAATAATATAAATTAATTTTTAATATAAAATGGACAAAAAGTGGATGATTTATAATCTAAGATGAGAATTTGTTGAATTAATCTTAACTAATAAATTGTAGACTTATTTTACTCAATTTTATGCCTTATTAGTTTGATTTGTCCTCACATAATCTATTCAATTTTAATTGTTGTAATAGCATTCAAAATATTTAATGGATATAAATACTTACTTATTTGGATTTAATATCCAATAAATGGATATTTCATTACATTATAGACCATATATATTTCATATTTTAAATTTTAATAATTTTTTAAATAATTTAATAAATTGTTATTTTTATAAAATATCAATAGTATCAATTTTAACACTATTCATTTCAATGATGTTAAATACAATTCACAATGAAGATAACTTTAAAAAAGAGTTAATATTTGCAGATATAGTAAAAATAATCTATATAATTCATTTATATCCTTAATTATTCAAATTTTATTTCTTTTTTTATTATTAAAATAATTTTTTTATATTTCTATTAATAAAATAGTTTTTGCATCTCCGATGTGTCATCCTTAATTATAACTATATAATTTTAAAAAATTATTAATAAATTTCTATGATCTAACTAACTATTTTATATTTATTGAGACTACCAATAGACAATGTTATCACATTCATATCCATATATTAGAATTAATATACATAAATGAAATAGACTGTGATATTGTGTCACACTCAGTGATATTAATAAACATAATGACATATTCTTGAGAAATTTTCCATTATATGAATTAATTTAGATACATAGATGATTATGGTATAATTTAGTCATACTATAGAATTTTTATAGGTGTTATGGTAATTTAATAATATATTTTTTACCTTTAATTACATGATTTACCCTTAATAACTGTAGTAAAAAATTTCTAATGTTACAATTTATGATATCCCAAAAATAAAAGTAAATAATTAACATATTTGAACACACTTATTCCAAATAAGGAATCCATTTTTCAAAATTTAAAACTCATTAGTAGCAGCAACTAAATGAAAATCAATCCCACTGTTCGAAAAAGCAAATGAGTTTTAAAAGCTAAATCATTGCAAAAGATTGTTTTTTATTATATTTTCAGTCAATGTAAAATTAATTATAATGAAAAAAATTATATTGAATGAAATAAATATTATATTTATGCTTTAAGTCTATTCAACATGAAAATATAACCATATAAGTTATTTTAATGAAAAATCAATTTCACATAAAATTTTGCGTATTTTAACTATTTAAAAAATCATGAATGTTATCTGAAAAATAATAGAAATTAATAAAATGTAATTTTTTTTATCCCAATTCAAAATAATAATATTATGTTTCTGTATAAAAATTATTAATGTATGAAAATTTTAAATTAAAGGTGTTTTTCCATTCAAAGGGGTAAAATTACGCTTAAAAGAGGTTTTATACATAAAATAGGGTTTCATCATACTCTATGACTAAAATATCCATTGGAAAAATATAATTTTTTTATTAATTATTTAACTCTCATATATATATCATAAATTTCAGTAAAAAATTTAATTCACTCAAAAATAAAAATATCTAATTGATTAATATTTTCCATATATAATTGATAGCCTTTTAATTCACAATGAATCTTCATAAGTTAGTTATATTTATTTCAGATAACCTAACCACTAGGATATAATACAAATTTTATACTAAGGTAACGTCATAGTTATTTTAATATAACAAATTTGTGCAGTGAAAGATACTGAAGAAAAAAATTGTTTAAAAAAATATTACAAAATAAGATCCAGTTGTTACATTCTACCCCCTTAAACTGAATTTCTCTCTAGAAATTCATTTCTAAGAATCCAACTAATTAGGATACGACTCTTTCTTAAAATCCTCAATTTACTATGTAGCTTCATCAAATTGGTGGTTCCACCATAAAACTTTAACCAAGAAAGTGGTCTTGTTTTGTTGATATTTTTCGCTACGCTCTAGAATCATTATTTTCTTTTCATCATAAGAAATATCTTGTTCTAGTGATATGACTTCTAAGTTTAGTACTTGAGAAGGATCAGGTGTGTAAATTTTAAAGAGATACATATGGAACACATTATAATATTGGGATATATTCAATGGAATGAGTATCATTAACCTACCATCCCGACATGATCCTAGAATTTTTAAAAGGCTGATATACCAAGGGATCAGATTGCCTTTATTTCCAAATCTCATTAATCCATTCTTGGGAGATGTTAATAAAAAACACATTATCACCCAATTAAAAATATATGTCTTTTTTTTTGGTTTTCAACAAATTTTTTTCGTCTATGTGCTGCTCATATGTGTGGTCGAATAAATCTAGCATTTTCTGCCATTTTATCAATTATATTAGTTCCTAATTTGTTTCCTTCCACAACAACATCACAACTTGTCGGTTTTTTCTCCAATTTCTATAGAGGTATTCAAAAGGAGACATCTTAATATGTTGCTGATAGCTATTGTTTTATGAAAATTCCACCAAATGTTGGTGTTGAGCCCAAGAACCTTTGAAATTAATAGATTAGAATCTTAACATGTCCTCTAGAGTTTAAATTATCCTCTTATATTGACGATATATATGATTATGATAAGCAGTGCTGAAACATAACTCTGTATCCATAGCATGCTGGAGACTTCTGCAAAACGACGAGGTAAATCATAAATCTCGATCAAATATAATTGAAAGTCAAAATCTTTGAAATCCTACCACAACCATTATATATATCTCATCTATCTAATGAAGATATAAATACTCTCAAATACAAATGAAGTGTTTCCACTTCGTTAGGTGTTGAACTAAATATAAAAAATAAAATATTTACCATCCATGTTTTAGGATGTCCGATGTCAAATTCCATAGTGATGTATTCACATTTACATTCCAGTAAGGGTAATTTTTGTCACATCCCCTTAAACTTCTATCTCTCAACAATAAAATTCTATAAAAACATTGTAGAGTCATATTTGGTGATATCTCTATCCTTTTCATCCCACAAAAAATACTCTTTTAGGTCCATATACTTCTTCTTTCCATTAAAGGTGAATAGAGAATGATGAAATTTTATCCTCATAAAATAGCTCCTTCATTAATTTTCATATGGGATTAATATAAACCCTATTATTAATCCTTATTATTTCATCAAAATCAAGGTTGAATTCTGGAATATTTTACACCTTCTTTTGTAGCTCAACATATTTCTTCTGTGCCTCCATAATCTTCACTTGTAATGATGGTTAAATATTCATTTTTGAAGATAAGATTTCTACCTATTAAAATTTCACGATACGCCCTTTGAAAATCGATTAATATTGGATCATTTGGGATCCTCCTCATGGATAGGCTAGCATGGTCTTATGGACTCAATGAATTTGCTACATTGTTTTATTTCTTAGTGTGGTAATGTATTGAGAAGTCATAATATGTAATCAACTCCATTTTATTTTCATTGATACACATTCATATCATTTTGTGTGAAAATATAATTTAAATTTCCATGAATTGTATAAATATCACACCTTTTACCATAATTATAATTCCTCCATATCATTAATCCATATATAATAGATGCTAACTAAAAAGCATGTGTTGTGTAATTTTTCAAATGAACATTCAACACTCGTGAGGAATAATCTATCTCCAAATGATTTTACACAAGAACACATCCCAACCCCCTCTTGGATGCATCACTATAGGTCACAAACCTATCTACACTACAATGAAGTGTATGCATAGTTGCACTAGTTTACAAACTTTTTATCTCATAAAAAATCTCTTCATATTCCACCACTCAAATGAACTAAATTTTCAATCTGAGTCAACATAGTTAGTGGAATAGATAATCATGAAATATTATTCACAAAAAATATATAATATTCAGACAAACCATGATATCCTGGATCTCTGTTACCATTTTTGGTCTCATCCATCATTCAACGACATCTATTTTGGATGGATCCAAAAATATTCCATCTCTTGAGATTGTTTGACCTAAAAATGAAACGTTTTGAATCCAAAATTTACACTAAAATTTTCATAATGATTAAAAATTTTCAGGGTCACCAGTATAATTATCATGTGTTGTTCATGTTATTACTTTCAATTTGAGTAGACTAGAATATCATCTATAATGACTATCACAGAACAACCATGAGAGTCTCCAAAGACTCTATTTATTAGATCCATGAATATAGTTGGGATATTAGTATGCCCTTAAATGCATCACTATAAATTCATTGTGTACAAAACTTGTACGGAATGTTTTCTTTGATTTATCCTCCTTTTGGACCCTTAATTAAAGATATGTTGAATGAAGATCAATCTTGGAAAATTATTGATGTGTTTTTAGTTGGTTGAATAAGTCAACAGTGCAGGGAATATTATATTTATTATTTATAGTGATTTTTTACGTTCTAAAAAATCAATGAAGAGTCTTATCATTCCATATGTCCTCTTAAAAAATATAAATATTGAACCCCATGGTGAAAAACTAGTTTGTATGAATACCTCAATAATATACTCTTGTATTTGTTTCATAAATTCATGAAACTCAATTGGGGACATTCGATAAGGTGAATTTTAAATAGGATTAACACCACGTACGAGTTCTATTGAAAACTCAACTTCATGATTTTTTGGAAGACAAGGAAATTAATCTAGAAATCCAGCATCAATATTTAGTAAAATGGGTGTATTCCAAGTTGTATTTTTCTCAAAAAAAATTAGAGATAAATAATTTTCAATTATAGGAATGAATAACCATAATATAGATAAAATTTATAGAATAAGATTATATTCATAATTCCATCGGGAGATGATCATATATTGATCTAGAATCTGAAATATGACGTCCCTTCCATGGTAATTGATATGATATACCTATACAGATATCCAATCCATTCCCTGAATAACATAAAATTCCACTATAGAAGGATCACATGACATTTAGGAAGAACATTCCTACCATTTTCTATTGGTTAACAATTATAATATTTTTATGTGATTGTTGTCATTTTATGTGTTTTCACATCTAAATGAAAATATAATTATTGAGTTTATATGGTGATACCCTTATAAAAATATTTATAAATATAAAAATGGGTGGATCTGTAATCAAATAATAGATTTTATACATTTGAGTTGATGGTATGTTTACCTTTCACAACTTCATTATTTGACTCCACATTTCCGATAGTGATTGGATGAGAATTTTGTATGTTTTTTTCCTTAAGAGTTTGCTGACATCAATCATTATCAATAACCCATGGATTAGGGAATTGATTAGAATAATTCCCCACTTCCTTGAAATTGTAGCATTGAAGTCTATGTGGTTCATTCTACATACCCTTTTCTCTGTTTTCATCATTTGACATTGTTTTACCATCACATCATAATTCAACTACCCGATGAAATTATTTCCACACTTAAATAATTTAATAGTCCCTTTAAGATGATTTCCTCTCTTTTTATTTACTCACATTGAACATAATGGAAAAATCATCATCTTTTCAGTGTGTTCTATATATTTTCCTTTGAATTCCATATTTCTCTTTTTATCAGACCCATAGGACTAATGGGTTACTAAAATCTTTATATTAACCTAGAGAGCACATTGAATGATTTCCTCATAGATATTGAAGTCTCATATGGATATTTCTCTTTGGAGACTTCGTTTTAATACAAAAAATATTGATCAATTTAAATCTACATATGGATAATAATTCTATAAGCGTACATTCCATGTCTTGTAAAATTTTCATCGTAAGTACTAATGGATACCTAAAAAATTTGCTTATGTTCAAGGAACTCCTTCACCAACTTTTTTGAAATTATATAAGGAATTTACTTATTGAAAAATATGTTTTTTGAACTCGTCCAATTCCATGGATTCAATTTCACCTATTTTACTTATATTCTTTATACGATTCCCCCATTTAATGTCTTCAGATTCCAAATGATTGACTGTTAAGATGAAATTATCATGTCATTAGATTGTAGAAAATAAAAATCATTTTAGATTTACTGATCCATTGTTTAGACACTAATTGACCAGAATACCCACTAAATAAAGGTGGACGATGCCTCAATAAGAACTCAAAATAATTTTGATCTATCCTTTTCTCATTTGGAAGTCTTGCAATACTTATATCTTGTTAAATATGTTTGATAATGGATACATGATTTTTCATTCCAAATCCCATAACATTTGGTTGCTTAAGGGGCCAATCATTGCCTTTTCCATCACATTCAGCATTAACACAGTTCCTTTTGGTTCCAACCATTGACTAAAACCAAGAAACATAGGGTGAGAAACAATAATCATAACTAGAAACAACACAATCCAGAATAAAATTTCAATTTATAAATCTTTAGGTTTTATCTTACTTTATTCATAGACATTTCAAAATCCCTAGCATTGTAACATATACATATACATATCATTATGATTTTTACTATGTATTTATCTTTCTATTTTGGAAAGGATATCAATATCATTTCATGTAATACCTACTATAACAAACCATATATTAAATACATTGATATTATATAATAATTGAAATATATTAGTTAAAATATATAATAAATCCATGATAAGACCATATAGGTACAATGTCTTTAAAATTTTTATCTATAACCAACTTGTTCATAATAACTCTACATTTTCTCCAACTTATTTCATAATAATACGCTCTTTTTTGACATATATTACATTATACCCTTCTTAATGACTTGTGGAAAATAAAAAAATTAAATGGTGTGCTCAAATTATCAGTATGCATAAATAAAAAAATTTCAATCATATCACAATCATAAGACATACGAATATAAAATTTGTTAGTCTTATCCTACTTATAAAAGATCATAATTTCATTTTATGGGATAAACGTTCAAAATAATTAATGGAAATAATCCCAAAATTTAAATAATTATTACATGATGTTTTGTGTCATACAAATATGCATATAAAATAATTTAATATTTTTAAAGGGTCATTACAATGACCATTATAGCAGAAAAAGTCTATTAATGAACATAGTTTACTTATCATTCTATCATAGTACTACGTAACTAGATATTCATTTCATTCTAGTTGTTTCTATATAATGAGATATAAATCTCTACCCAATTCACTATAGGGAGATATAGGTCCTACACCTATCATAATGAAATCATTCTTACATGTTCTACAAAAAGAAAAATAATTAATCATACAATAACCCACAAAATAAAATGGGTTTATTAAACATCATTCCATCATAACATATTCAATATAATATATCATTCCTTCACTATCACAATAAAATCATAGTAATAATTAGAAACCCATCCCTAATTATATAATATCATCTTATATGGAAAATAATTTTGACATAACACCTGAACTTAATTCTTGAGGAAGATATGATTTATTCTTCAAAAATATTTTTTTTCCTGAAAATGTTGCACAATTTAAATATATATTTTATCTGAAAGACAATTGAAATCATGTAAATGAATATTAATGGAAATAAGGCATTAAATAAACCTATATATTTGTTCATTCATTATATGTGGGAAAAATATTATCCTCGTACTTTTGCAGGAAAAGTAAAAAAATACCTCACTTCCAAAAAAGACACAAGATTCCTTTCATAACATTTAATAATAATTTATCAATAGGGTAAAGATAAATTTAACCATTATATATGAATAGAAATAATATAACATAATTATGAAACATGGATTTGGATGATAAATATACCCCAGTATATAATTATATAAAAACAATCTAAAATAATAATTTGATTATGAAATTATCACTTACATTAGGGCTGATATCCTTCGTATGTATCCAAAAAACATGTATATTTATTTAAATAATGTTATTGACTTATTCTAGAATCATGATCTTTTTTAATATATCATATATTATTTGTTCAACATCCGTTTGTTTGTAACATTTCATTGTCACTTGTTATTTGGATATTAAATACTTTATATTACTATGCATGTTTTTTAGAATAATATACTTTTCAAATTCCTAGAATATAGTTATATAATTTACATCATGATATTATTATAAAATATATTCTATTAATTCATTCAATTATTCAATATAATCAAGATTTAAATAAGATCATGATGAATGAATTGCATCACATCACGGAGATGGTAGGTTGTAAATATGTATGTGGGACAATATAATTCACTTTATGGTTAAATGGTAGAGAATTATATGGTATATTTATTATAAAAAACAATTATCATGGTATATTCATTATTTAATTTCATTATACTCATCATTATACGCTTCCAAATAATGTATTGTTTAACAACATATAACACCACGTTGTACAGAAAGTAAGTCGTACGTACGATCGCATGGTGATATTATTATTCATAGGATGGTTAAACGGTGGTATAACGTTGTACCATAATTATAATAAAATATCATAATATAGAAGATGGTGTATTTTTTACTTCAGTATGAAAGCACCATATTAGGAGTAAGTGGATGAAGAAAAGAATTTTGGAATGGTGAAAAACATTTACCTTTTTTTCGAGTATCTATTTTTGATTTCCACAAAAGTCTACCATAAGGTGGATTTCATGCCAATGTCTAGCCTCTAGGATGATGTGAGTTAAGTTGGCAGAGTAAAAAGTTATGGTTGGGAGAAAAAATTGCTTTAGAGGCATGATTAAAAGAGAAGGAGACATGCCCTTTTACAATAGAAGGGAAGGCCACCTTTAGAAAAACCAAAATTATATATATTATATAAATTATTTGTTTTATTAAGATTGCTTAAAAGTGTATTATTTTGAAGATACAATGATGATGGGTCAAAATCATCTCAACCAATGTACTTTATACTTTTTTTTAGTTTAAGCAATATAAGTTTGAAGAATCATTATTTAGTATATTTAATTTGAAGTGTGTTTATAGCATTCTAAATATCTAATGTTTATTAATATTTACGTATATGTTGTTAATTTACCATTTATTAAATTTTATAAAATTTAGACACCATAATTATCATATTGTATTCTTTAAATATATTTATGATTTTTAAATAATTTAATTTTTTTAATTATCAATAGTGTCAATTTTGACACTATTTGATTCATTGATTTTAAATAATATCCACAACGAAGATATATTCAAACCGAAACATAATCATAACATGTTATAATAATATATAAAAATAAAGGGAAACCTTTATTAATTCAAATTACATTTATTTTAGTATATATAAAATCATTTATTTTATATTTCTATTTATAAAATAATTTCTTTCTCACTATTGTGTCACCCTTAATGGTAATTATTTAATTTTTCAAAATTATAAGTATATTTATATAATGTAGGAAATTATTTCATCTATCCAAATTCTAACTATAATTTATTTTTTCAATTGATGATCCCTATATAATATTTAATATACTTATATAAAAACAAGAGTGTGACATTTTGTCACACTCATTAATTTTAATAAATTTAATGTCAAATTCATTGTAAAGTGGAAATTAAGAGATTCCATTTAGAACCATAGAATATAATGATCAATTCTAGTAATAAAATATGATTTTAGCAGGTTTTATGGAAATTCCATTATACTATTTTTACCATTAATTACCTGATTTAACTTTAACCGCGGTAATAAACAATTTACTAATGTAACTACTCATAATTTACAAAAAAATTAAAAGTAACCAATTAACATATTTTTGACACACTGATTCCAAATATGGAATCTATTTTTCAAAATCAAAAACATATAAGTGGATTTAATTAAATTAATGTTAACACCATTATCGGAAAGAGATATTTAGTTTTGAAATAAAATAATTGCGAACTATTTACTTGTTTTTATATCCAAGATAATTTTAAAATTAATTCTCATGATATAAATTAATTAAATGATAAAAATATATTATATTTATACATTTAACCAATTAGATATTATAATTTAACCGTATACATCCTTTTGATGAAACATGTTTTTTCATACAAAATTAATTGTATTCATAATATTCCTCAAAACAAGAATGTTATTAGAAAAATATAAAAAATCATCTAATGTAAATTTTTTTATCCTTCTATAAAAAATCATGTTAATGTTTTCATATAAAAGTTGTTAATGTTTTAAAATATTAATTTAAGAGTCTTTTACCATTCAAAGGTGTAAAATCACCCCTTAAAAATATGTTCTTATAAATCAAACCGGGTTATTCATACCTTATGACTAAAGTATCCATTATATGAACGTAAAAATTATTTTATTATTTTTATATAAAATATATATAAATCTCATTAATTTCATTACTAGTAGTAATTCAGTCACAAATAAAAATATCTAATTTATTTATATATTTCATAAATAATTAAAAGTCAATAAATTCATAATACATTTTCGTAAGTCTGTTATACTTATTCCCGATAGCCGAATAGATATGATAAAATGATAATTATATACTATGGGAATATAAATGTTCGTTTAAACTCACGATTTCATGAAATGAAATATATAAGAGAATAAAAATCATTAATTGAAAATATTGCATAAAAACATATGGGTGTTACATATGATGTGTTATTTGTCATGATTAAGTAATAAAATGGGGATGTATTTTTAGTGGAATTTGAAATTTAAGTTTTAGATGATATTAATGTGAATTATATGTCATGTAATTCCATGATGTGATAAATTATTAAATGTTTTAGCCACTTGTGTCATTTCCCAATCCCTACGATATTAACCCTCTCTCATTTTAGATGATCTAAAAATACCTTAAATTAGATTTTGAGATTCCTTTAATTGGGAATATATTCATGGAATCCCATCATCGATCTATGGTTAGTTCTCCTCCCACTATCATTGGTTGTCTTTCGTCATTATCTAATGGATTTATTTTGGTGTTTTGCTGGTTTTGGGTGTGTTTTAGATTGTGATTTTATGGGCCTTTGGTGTGGTGTAGTATGATCTACAAGTTTCTTATGAAATGGTGGAATTTGAGTAGTTTATTCTTTTCCATATGGTGCTTAGAGAGTTGTAAATATTTATTGAGGTAGGATTTCCATCATTTCTCTATATATTGGATGATCTAGGAAGAGTTTGTTTTTATACATATGGAATATTATTTTTTTCATCTTAATCAAATATGAATAATTATTTATATTTAAATTAAAGGGTAAAATGTGTTTTTTCGAATGTTTATATATATTTATTATTATTGTGATTTTTTATTGTTTGGGCCTAATGACTTAGTAAAAATTATGGTCATTGGGGGAATTTTTTTACTAGATATATCTTCAATGATTCCTCTTTTGTTTTAGATATTTTTGATATCACCCATAATGGTACTTGGATAATTCCTTATATTTAGATAGTAAATTGATTTTTCAATTATTATGATTTTCTTGATAACACCCCAAAAATAAATTGAATTATGAAAAATTCCCAATTGAAAATATGTAAATTGATATTAATATGATGTGATTTGAGGTCATGCTTGTTGGATGGAAATGTGTGGTTGGGGTGTGGGAAAATATTTGGTCTTGGTTGTTGTGATTTTTGGGTTGTGAGGAGGATGTTTTTGTGGCCGTGCATTTGGAGTGGTGGGATGGTTTTCGGTTTTAACCTTCATTTGGGTCAATGAGATAGTGATATATTGAGCTATTTTGGAAATGTGGTAACATTGTGTGAGATTCCTGAATTTTGATGGAAGACATGAATGTTTAATAAGGTTTTATTTGGTATGGGTTAATGGGTTGGAAAATTGTTAATATAAAATATAATGATGGGTTGTGTGACTAACTGTGGTTGATGGTTAATAATGAAATACATGGGTGTTAAATGAGTATGAAATGTAAATCTTCATTATATTATCTGGGCATTAAATTTTTTATTGATTTTTTAGACACTAATAAATTAACATAAAGGTGGTAGAAATGATGATAGTTAAATGAGTTGGTTATTTTGTTTTGGAACCCATTTGTTGGGAGTTGTTGTAGGATATTGTTTCTTTATATATATATACTTTTCTTTTCTTGTAATTTCTATATGATCCCCACCCATTTTGATCTATATGGGTCAAACACTCATATAGTCATGCGATTGGGTGTACTTTCTAACACCCTGGAGGGATGATGGATAGTCGGTCACCATAACATCCTTTATCACACTTCCAGGTGAGGTAGGTATTGGAATGATGTGATGGAATGAGGAATGTTAATGCATTATATTTTTATTTTTTCCCATGTGTCTTCAGGATGAGTTGTTATTGTAGGATTAGATTACACAAAAAATACACAAGAGGGGGGGGGGGTGAATTGTGTCTTTTCAAAAATCTTTTCATGATTGTGTCCTGTCATTTAACATTAATCAGATAAAATGATGCAAAAATAATTTAAAATGTAGAAACATAAGATGTACAGTTGTTCGGGGAACAGAAGGCCCCTCATCCACTCCACCAACGCTCTACTCCATGATCTTGGCGATTTTCACTATCTGGTCCTCGTTTCAACAGACTGGTTCAAAACTGAGTACAGGCAGTTGACAGCTTTACAATCTAAGGAAAAAAAAATCCATTTGGTTCAAACACGAACCTACTCAGCTTAGTACAATAATCTGTTTACTTAAGATAAGAAGAATTTTAGAAACAGTGTTTCCAGTTGATCTTCACAATTGCAACAAAATGCAATTGACATCAGATGGATCATTGTCTCTAGAAATATTGATTTTCAATTCGAAGAAGTTCTGAGTCGATCCGGTTGAAATAGATATAGAGATATAATTCAAAACATCTGCAGTAGTAGATCCACAATAGATATTTGATGTAGAACAAGTGAATCTTCAATCGAGTTCCTTCTTCTTAAATAAACATACGTTTGATGATCCATTTCAATCAACAGAACTGAGTGCTTTTTGCAGTCTCTGTTATTCACCTTTTTATATTATATATTGATCACCATACTACTATGCCTGGTGTTTCATATAAAACATATATAATAAAGCATAGTATATTCCCTACACATTTAGATCCATAAAAGTCGCCTTTTGATTTGCGACATTCAAAAATTTGAATTTACAGAGTAATCATAACATCCCTTAAGACTCTGTATAAAAATATCCATTTAATTAGATCTTTAATAAATTGATAAAAAGGATTTGAATCGGTCAAAGTCATATTTTAAAATTAACTTTAAATTCTGCTTGAAATCTGCCTAACAATAAGCTTGCTGACCATTGCATAAAAATATCATCTTTCAAAATTTCCGATGCCAAATGTATGGTTGATGACGTGGCCTCCAAACATATGGTTGAAAACGTAAGGTTGAACATAAACATAGGGTAAATGTTACTTTATTAATATGTATGGTTCATTATAAACCTAGGGTTGATCATCCAGACATTTTCTTCAACTCTCATATGAAAGATAAAAGATCCATTCAAAGAACTTAAGGTTGTTCACAAAAGTAAGGTTGATGAACCATACTATTGAGAAACAAACGTATCATTTAGTACATACTTATGGTTCTACTTCCATACTTTGTTGATAACCCAAACATAAGGTTACTTCCTAATGTAAGGTTCTTTTTCCATATTTTGCTGATAATGTATTGTTGATTAACAATACTTTTTTCTTATCACAAAAAGTATACACGCTTTCCATCCTTACGCTATGTTTATCCACATAGGGTATGAAAAATGATTCGAGGACATGAAAAATAAGATCCAGAATAAGTAAGGTATGAACAATGTTTTCAAAACACTATAAATACGAATACATTAACAATAAATTCTAGTTATTTCCAAAGTAAAATAAATTAATAAATTCCTGAAAAATACTAAATAAAATAATTAAGGGTATTTGTTAGCATCAAAATTAAAATAAAGAGATAGAGGATTATTTTCAACAACCTTCCCATTTAAATAAAATTACTATGTATTGTTGAAAACAATACCTTTCTCAACAATATACCCCTTTTAGATAATCAAAAAACCCCTAAAATAATAAAACTAATTAAGTGAACTTATCTTCAAAATTAATTACATAATGTTTTAGAATTTTGAGAGGATAAAACAATATTTAATTTTTAAAAAATCACATTAATAAATAAAAATTTCTCCCCCTTCAGGAAAATAATATAATTTTTCATTAAAAAAAGTAAATAATAAAATAAATTTTATTAGTTTTATCCAAATTTATCCCTCTAAATATAATGTAAAATAAAATTTCCCATTATAATAAATGACTACTAATAACTTAAAATAGTTTCCTATATATGTCTAAATCCAAAAGTTAAATATACAGAAAATCATTTAAATGTGATTTTTAAAATAAAATTTTTTGTTTATCCAGTTTCTACCCCTTTTTGTGATATAAAAATCAATGATAAATCATGGATTTTAATATATTTAATGTTGCACTGAACTTTAGGTAAATGATATTATTAAATGTTTATCAATAATTAAATCTCGAGTAATGGAATTTCAAAATAAAGAGAGTAAAAGAAATAGAAGAAAAGAAAAAAATATTCATTAAAAATCAAAAATAGATACAAGTATGATAAACACATGAATCAATGTTTAGGAAAGGTAGGAAATTGGTTCAATCTCTTCTGGATTGCAGACTAGATTTCTGTAAACTGTTCCCTGAGTCTTTTCATCATCCCATCTCCATGTTTGATAATGAACTCTCTGTTATCTTGAGTCATATGAATATCGTAGATTAAATTGACCCTGAAAAATTCATTCGTCCTTTCCGATTTTTCTATAAACACTAACAGCTTCTCTGACATCTGATTTAATAGTGTATTAATTGGTGGATCACTAGATGTTAGTTGATCCACTAAATTTTTTTGATTGTCCACCAATTCTAATAATGGAGCGTTGTTACATTGAAGATCTTGCAACCTGTCATTCATCTTTCTCATCGCGAGTGTGATAGATTGAAATTTTCATATTGAATCAGGTGAAGTACATGATCCACTAATAACACTATTTGAAACTAATGAAAATTGGTTCTCAATAAAAAAATTTAGATTTGATAAATTTGCCTTCATAACCATTTCATATTTCAATTTTTCAACTGCATTCAGCATATCCTCTTCAAACATTTCACCTTCATGCATTGAGACTGTACTCTCCTTCAGATTTTGAAATCTCAATTTTTCTTAGTCTACGACATTTCTCAGAGTGATATTCCCAGATTCCAACCGAGACACCTTTTTGTATAGTTCTTCAACTTCTTTCTTCCTTGAATCAGATTCATCGTGTGCTTGATTCACATTATTAGGATCTGGATGATGTAGTTGTACCAAAGGTAATGATTCAACATCATATTTTTCTTTCTCTTTGTCCTGAGTGGGTTTTTCCATATATATTTACTCAGAGTCCTTTCCAGACACTTCCATAGAAAATTCCTCTTGAAGTACCTACGTTGGAGCATCAAGGAGATGTTCATCACAAACATCCACATCTTTATCTTCCACTGGAATTTTGAGAACAATATTTTCAGGAGTTTCCTGAGGTCTGGACACTTCCTTATTAGGCTTTCCTTCCTTATCTTGTTCCTGTTTCAGTGTAACATCAACATCAGCTACAATCTGTTCCCGAGACTCCCTTTGAGATTCTTCTTGAACTCCTGATACCTCTACTGGTGTTGTCCTTTCACTAATAGCTTCCATGGTCTTATCAATAGATTCTTCTCTTACAAAATTATATGAAAACAAGGCTTTTAATGTTTCCAATTTAGCGGAAGTAATTGTACATGGGCATCCACTAATCACACCATGTCCTTTTTAAGAAACATCTTTGATATAAATCCACCGAAAGGATAAAAGTTCGTCTGGGCATCACATTGACAACAGTAATTGAGGTACCTTACCATGTACCTTGGTAAGTTTAATTTCACATCACTTAACAGAAGATACATTATGTACATATCAGGGTACAAAATATTTTCCATTTATACCATTCTGGGGGCTATTACAGTCTTAAATAATTTGATCAAAATTTTCTAATCAAGCTCAAAATCCTTGATAAACATTTTATTTGTAGTCTTGGTACAAAAAATAAATGACATTATGTCCTTGGATTTATGAGAAGAATCACCAATATTTTTCAAATATAAATGAAAAACCTCCTCATGAGGGAAGTTGAGAATCTGACCAATTTCTACTCATGAGATTGAGAAATCCCTATCCTCTATCTTAGACATCGTATTGTCCTCAGTATCTCCTAGACTAAACTATACAGATTTGAAGAAGTATCTATGTTCTACCTAATACAGAAATTTTTTATTTTCACTATTGAACATATATTTATGGTTCTGAAATGAATGTGCTTGTTTCAACAGTAGATTTGTCCTAAATAACTAGTCCAGATTGAATACCGTGCCCTGAATTATTTTTATTCCTTCGGATCATTTTCTCTTGCAATTTCATGGCTCGGATTGAAAGACTCTATTAGTCCTTACCATATCTGAGAGAATCTCTAAAGGATTGAAGGTTAGGGTTTCAGAGGGTCGAAGATATAAGGCCCCAGCCTTAAACATTACTTAATATTGAATTAAATGAGTAATTCACATTGAGGATCTTTTTAGGTTTAGAGTTTTAGAGAATTAGGACATAACTATTACATCTCAAAAGATTATAAAGTAGTCGCTTCTACTAAATTTCCATAAAATAAAAACTCTTAAAAAGAAACATGAATAGTTCCATGTTTTCGGTAGCATGACTTTCCCTTGATCCCATCCTTGGCCCTATTCCACGCTAAGTCCTGTGAAAAACATTTCAAAAACTTGGGATGAGCATAAGAAGCTCAGTAAGGGATACACAAAGAATGAAAACTGTTAGTTTTTCAAAACAACAAGTAAACCATGAATACTTTATCAATGTAATACTTTTCACCTTCATGAAGTAGTAAAAACTCTTCACTGAAAAAAATATCATTACTTACCTTTTTGTAACCAAAGGATTACCATAAAACCCATATAAAGAACACAAAACATATATAAAGGTAACTTGAGACATAAACATACTTAAGTGGAATAACCATACGGTCGAATTCCACACATATCACTTAATGGAATAGCCATACGGCCAATTTCCATACATACGTAATGGAATAGACATACGGCCAACTTCCATACCCAATGCATTGGAGGTTATAACGTAACCACCCGTCCTGGTATTCACGGCACCACACGTCATATGGTTTATAATGTAACCACCCGTTAAAATGTCCAAGTACCAATATAAAATCATAAAACATAAAACCAATATAAAGGAATGATAACATTTCCTCATTTCAATCACAATATATCATAAATATATTGAAATAATAGAATCCTTTATCAAAACCATTTTCAATAACAAAATACATAAAAGAGTATATGGTATTTATTTTATTTTAAAAACATTACGCCTTGTTGAGGAAGTCAAAGACTAAAAAATACTCGCGGCGGCGAAAAAGGTCATTGTCACTGCGTGCATTAACAAAACATTCCTTTTTGTCGTTTAGTAAAACGCTTCGTAGAAAAATATTCCATTTCTATAAAAGTAAAAGTCAAAGGGGTTTATACACCGTATAAAAGAAATTTGTGTATAAAACGAAATACGCCTCAATGAAAGGAGATTGAGACGAAGTCCCTTACAAAGACGGTATCCTTGGTTTAAGGATAAATCAATTACATAATTATGTGTGACAAATGAATACACCAAATATAAGTGGATATTAAGTGTAAAATAATCAAAGGTCATTCACACATATTCAAAGGATGACATATTCAATAACAACATGTTGAACCCAAAGAAATCAAAATTGGGTTAAGAAGTTCCCTTGACAGCCTAACGGAGTCACATCAAAATGAGTTGATGAGAGATAAAAAAGGGTATCTCATCACTTGGACATAAAATTTACATCAATAAGGATATATGAGAAAATATCCCAACATAACAATATGTAAATTAAAAGACCCAACAAAAGAAGTCTTTTAAAAAGAGGAGGGGGAAAGGTTCCCTTATCGACTTGGGTAACTTTCGAAAAGTACACCCCATTGAAGAAGTGTCATACAATGAATATGTAAATAACCATAAATGAAATTATATTACAAAAGGAGTGTAATAGTGGGCAGTACATAAACCACTCAATGGAAATTGTGGCAAATGTAGCATTAATCTCATAGGAATAAAAGTGAGATGAAAAATCTCTTACGAAAACTTGGCAGCCTAACGGCGCCACTTAAACATCCAAAATGGATTGATGAGAGGAAATAGGGTATCTCATCACAACAACATAATGTTTAAAGAAAGAGGAATATAAAAGAACATCCCCCAAAATAACAAATAGGAGCTTAAAAGAAGTGACATAAAGGAGAGTACTTTAAAAGAAAGAGAGAGGTTAGATCTCTTACGAAAATTTGGCAACCTATCGGCGCCACTCAAAACATCCAAAATGGTTTGATGAGAGAGAATAGGGTCTCTCATCACATGAACATAAAAATTAAAAAAAGATTAATATAAAAGAACATCCCAATAACAATAAATATGAGCTTTAAAAGGAATGACATAAAAGAGTGTACTTAAAAAGAAAAAGAGGAGTAGGATCCCTTACCTCGGGTCCGACTTGACTCGATCATTCTTTAATCTCTTGAATAATAAACTTGAGTTAATTTCTACTTGAATAAGAACCTTTTTCAAGCATATTATTCGTTTTATATCACTTATTTCCATGTTATAAACATTATGTAGTCATTAATTTAATAATGATTGTTTTGTCGATATTTGGTTCTTAAATCGAAAGTGGACTTCTTACAATTACATGTTGTTCGTGTGGTCAAAGGTTATTTATATCCAGAATGAAATTCCTGATTTGGATATAATATATATCATATATATCCAGCATATACATGTATTTATAATATTACATAATCATTTATAGGTAAGAAATGAAATGCACCGTTCATGGAGATGGTAAGCCGTACGTACGCATGAACGCTACTTTCATTTCTTTGTTATATTAATGGAATTAAAACTAAATGAGAGGTATGTATATTTTAGTTACAGAATTATATTCATCATTTATAAGTATCATTCATCATATATATCCATTATATACATGTACTTATAATAGTACATTACATTTGGGGATAAGAAATGAAATGCACCGTTCATGGAGACGGTAAGCCGTAAGTACGCATGAACGCTACTTTCATTTCAATCTCATACTTTAATGGAAAGAAATAATAATGATATAGAGGTATATAATAATTCAGTATAACATCATATATAATAACATTAAATACATCCTTTATACGTCCCACGTATGGCATTAACGAATCACATCACTTTGAGGGGGCGGTAGTCCGCACTTCCTAAAATGAAGATATCGCGTATACCCATAATGGAAGCCATAAAGGTAAGACACAATTGAAAAATACAGAAGAATAAGTAAAACATAAACATATTATATATCATATATAAAAATAGTGACATCAAAATGGTCACCTTTGAAGGTGTTAAATGGGTATTGAACAATCATCGTTTCGGGAGGCAGAATTTCTCCATCCACGGAAACCGTATGTTCTTTAACCATTTGATGTAGTTGCGTGAGAGTTTAGATCTAATAAATCTTATAACAACATCCTAGTATATTGAAGATACTGGTGTTGTTACAAAAGAAGTAAATAAAAAGAGTTTAGGGGGTTGGAGAAGCAAAATAAAACAAATGAACATGAGAGAATGAATTACCTTTAAAAGTGTAACTCCTTTTGATTTGAGCCTAAAGGCTTCCTTTGAAAGGATTATGACCAATGGGAATCCTCTAGGATGAGGAGATGGTTGTTGAGAGAGTAAATGGGTAGGGTTTGGCCGAGCCAAAGGCTTGAGGAGTGTGTGAAATGAGGTAGAGGTGGGGGCCTTTTATAAGAGGAGAGGAGGGGCACTTTTGGAAAGTAAGAAATATTACTTTATTTGAAAATGTGTTTCGGTTTTAAAAGGTCCCACATTTATATAATTAGTGGATAAGGTGTTAAGGGTTCGAAATACACCCATACAATAAGTTTTGGACATGTGTAGTTCATAGATTTTACATTATCTTTCCATTTTATTTTTAATCGTTAAATAATGATTTCATCGCTGCATCATTATGATATCATAAATAATTTAATTTATTTAATGTCTAAAAATTATAAAAAAATTACTATGATGTAGGAAATCTTTTTATATTCCCAATGAATATTTATAATAAAAAATATGATCTTTATAACCCCATGTAAAAGTTTTTTTCGTAAAACATATGATGTTTGTGTCATTTTTACTTTTATATTAAATAAAAAGTTATTTATGTCATTTCCCAACCAAAGTGGCTCCATGGGGTCCCCAAGTTTACCCATGGCTTTTCTAGGTCGGCCATTACACATCCAATGAGGTTAGGACATGTGTCAAGTTCATTTCATATTATTAAAGCATTATTTTTACCTTAAACTACACTAATTACCTCTAATCACAATTAAAAACTTAATAAGTTACTATTCACCAGAAAATTATTTTTATCCCATTGAACCACATTTTACTTCTTAATGAAAACCATGTATGTCGGATTTTCGAAATTCAAAACACAAAGATGGCAAAATTTCATTTAAATGGAAAAATCATTTTTTATAAGTACCACTTAGTGGTTTCACTATTCATCAAATATTGAAGTTTTCCAGAAAATTACCAAAAATATACCCTAAGCTATATTTGATATTACGAATTCAAAAATGAAGTATATTTTAAAGAATTCAAAATATATAAGTCACATTAATAAATTTAATAATTAATTCCCACTTTCAGAGAAAATAGTGTGTTTTTATGAAACAATAAGTATCAAAAGATTGACACTAGTTTAAGTCTGATTTCAAAGTGAAATTAATTCCAACGACCACTATTGGATTTAATGGTAAAAATATATTCTAATTTAAATTTAAAACCAATTAAAAAGATAATATAATCATATAAATAAATTAGATTAAAAAGAGGTTTTGAATTAAAATACAACATTTTACACTATTAATTAAAAAAATGAACTTTATCGGAAAGATACCAAAAAATTTATACAAAGTAAATTTTGACATCCCGATTCTTAAGAATAGTTATATTTGGTCCAAAAGGATGTATAAGAGTGAAAAAAACTATATTTAATGATGGTTCAACATCAAAAGTTGATAAGTGAACCTTTAGTGAAAACTAGGGCATATACGCCTAAAATTGAATTCTTTCCGTATTTTAAGCCTCTATCGTCTATTGGATAAATGTAAAAACATTTAAAAACATATATAATCATATTTTAGTTATTTCTATCCATTCCTTCCAATACAATGGCTACATGTTTACTACCATTTAAAATAATATTATTTTATTACTTGTGTGCAACGTAAGTTTTCAAAGAAACTCATCGTTGCGTATCGAGTACGCTATCGAACGTAGAAACCCCTTTTAATTAAAATTAATATTTAATTCATAAATATTAATAAATATGAAAATTATTTATTCTTTAATTACCTGGGATGTTACATCCTTCCCCCCTTTTGGGAATTGCGTCCTTGCAATTTTTAAAATTGGGCTTGGAAATATCCTTGAATGTCCCACATCGGAACAAGAGTTGGTAAAACAATCACTTTAAAATAAAGAAAGATAAGTACAAAGTTCACCCGAGTTAAGCCATAATAGGATTCCGTGTAGGAAAACATAGACATTGAAGAAAAAAAAGGGTCATGTTCTGATGGAGGGTGATAAAAAACATGTTTAGGAGAAAGTTAACCATGAGAAAATCACAAACATGTGATGGGTTAAATGGTATTCGATTCCCCAGTAGGAAAAGTTAATTGACAACGTTTTTGTTTTAAGCTACTTTTTATTGAGGAATTTATTCATAAGGAAACATAATCACTTATCATGTTGACTTTCAACTTTTACTAGATTCCTTAATAAAACTCATATTTTTTTCCAAAAGACGAGTATTTTGGGAGGCTTGTTCACATTAAGAGTACTATAATCAACTTCTAGAGAATCACATAATCCACCAAAGAGAACTATATACATCCCATGTCTTTAGGCTTTAACCAAAACCGAAACCAAAAAGGTTAGTAAAAGGTCAGATAATTCAGAAAAGGATAACCCTTTATAAAAAAAATCTATTCTTAATCTCCAATATTTGTCCAACAAAACCCAAAGATCAATGAGAGTCATTCTATAATCAATTTGTCCATAAAATTCTACAATGTAAACCAATCTAATATTGAAACCCAAATATTTGAAGGATTTAGTCACATAGTCTTCCAAGTTAAATCGTAACATTTATCTCCAAACAACATCAGTTGCTCCCAAAGTCTCGTATTTAAAAGTAATTAACCTAATCACATATCCTCAATGATAGGTTAATAATTTTCATAAATAACCCAAAATCAACTTACTCTTAATTCATAAAATCATATAACTAAAAAGAATCAGTCAAACTAACCAGGGACTTCACGTAGTCCAGTGGTAGGCGATAAATACCAGTCGCACTTTGGTTGTGGGTTCGATTCCCGCAGCTTTGTCCGACGCGACGGGTTGTCACATGGTCTGCGTGTTGTCCATTTTCCAAAACTATATAATTCTTAAATGATTCCCCAAAAAGAGATAAAATCATCAAAAATGATTATAACATATTTTAAACTCAATTTTATCTCATGCCTTTCATTTTCCAACATATCATATAATAACCCATAATTACCTCAAAAGTAAGGATCATATAAACTCTAATGGTTACCTTTATAATTATTACCTGAACTTCCACATTGATTGGTCATCTCGTACATGATGCATTACAGAACATACCAAGGTTCAAGTGGTTGATCATGACTCCTTGATAGTTGGTTTAGAACAACCATGAGTTTCCTCATTGAATACCCCATTTCATCCAGTCTCTTAATCAAAGAACCACCACAGTTTCCTTCAAATCAATTGTCACATTGCTGCCTGCCAGATCCATCCATTTACTAAAAACATAAATGTCAGTGTGAGTATATCAACAAAACCATCATGTACTAATGAGGAAGGTAAACACTAAGATAGACTTACTCATTCACTTTATCTAAAACTAGGACTCTTTCTGAAATCCTAACCATTATGGTAATGTCACTTATGCTTAAAAAATACCCTAACCTCTAAAGTTATCTAAACCGACCTTTGATACCAACTATAAGGCCCCAGACTTAAACCTTACTTAATATTGAATTAAATGAGTAATTCACATTGAGGATCTTTTCAGGTTTAGAGTTTTAGAGAATTAGGACATAACTATTATATCTCAAAATATTACAATGTAGTCTCTTCCATGTATAGTTCCATGTTTTATGTAGCATGACTTTCCCTTGATCCCATCCTTGGCCCTATTCCACGCTAAGTCCTGTGAAAAACATTTCACAAACTTGGGATGAGCATAAGAAGCTCAGTAAGGGATACACAAAGAATGAAAACTGTTAGTTTTTCAAAACAACAAGTAAACCATGAATACTTTATCAATGTAATACTTTTCACCTTCATGAATTAGTAAAAAATATTCACCGAAAAAAATATCATTACTTACCTTTTCGTAACCAAAGGATTACCATAAAACCCATATAAAGAACACATAACATATATAGAGGTAACTTGGGACATAAACATACTTATGTGGAATAACCATACGGCCGACTTCCACACATATCACTTAATGTAATAGCCATATGGCCACTTTCCATACATACTTAATGGAATAGCCATAGGGCCGACTTCCATACCCAATGCATTGGAGGTTATAACGTAACCACCCATCCTGGTATTCACGACACCACCTTTCATATGGTTTATAACGTAACCACCCGTTAAAATGTCCAAGTACCAATATAAAATCACAAAACATAAAACCAATATAAAGGAATGATAACATTTCCACATTTCAATCACAATATATCATAAATATATTGACATAATAGAATCCTTTATCAAAACCATTTTCAATAACAAAATAAATAAAAGAGTATATGGTATTTATTTTATTTTAAAAACATTACGGCTTGTTGAGGACGCCAAAGACCAAATAATACTCGCGGTGGCGAAAAAGGTCGTTGTCACCGCGTACGTTAAAAAAACATTCCTTTTTGTCTTTTAGTAAAACGATTTGTAGAAAAAGATTCCTTTTTTATAAAAGTAAAAGTAAAAGGGGTTTATACACCGTATAACAGAAAGTTGTGTATAAAACAAAATACGCCTCAATGAAAGGAGATTGAGACGAAGTCCCTTACAAAGAAGGTATCCTTGGTTTAAGGATAAATCAATTACATAATTATGTGTGACAAATGAATACAACAAATATAAGTTGATATTAAGTGTAAAATAATCAAAGGTCATTCACACTTATTCAAAGGATGACCTATTCAATAACAACATGTTGAACCACAAGAAATCGAAATTGGGTTAAGAAGTTACCTTGACAGCCTAACGACGTCACATCAAAATGAGTTGATGAGAGATAAAAAAGGGTATCTCATCACTTGGACATAAAATTTACATCAATAAGGATATACGAGAACATATCCCAATATAACAACATGTAAATTAAAAGACCCAACAAAATAAGTCTTTTAAAAAGAGGAGGGTGAAATGTTCCCTTATCGACTTGGGTAACTTTCAAAAAGTACACCCCATTAAAGAAGTTTCATACAAAGAATATGTAAATACCCATAAATGGAATTATGTTAAAAAATGAGTGTAATAGTGGGAAGTACATAAACCACTCAATGGAAATTATGGCAAATGTAGCATAAATCTCACGGGAATAAAAGTGAGATGAAAAATCTGTTACCAAAACTCGGCAGCCTAACGGCGCCACTTAAAACTTCCAAAATGGATTGATGAGAGGAAATAGGGTATCTCATCAAATCAATATAATGTTTACAGAAATAGGAATATAAAATAACATCCTGCAACATAACTAATAGGAGCTTAAAAGAAGTGACATAAAGGAGAGTACTTTAAAAGAAAGAGAGAGGTTAGATCTCTTACGAAAATTCGGCAGCCTATCGGCGCCACTCAAAACATCCAAAATGGATTGATGAGAGAGAATAGGGTCTCTCATCACATGAACATAAAAATTATAGTAAGATTAATATATAAGAACACCCCAATAACAATAAATATGAGATTTAAAAGGAATGACATTAAAGAGTGTACTTAAAAAGAAAGAGAGGAGTAGGATCCCTTACCTCGGGTCCGACTTGACTCGATCGTTATTTAATCTCATGAATAATAAACATGAGTTAATTTCTACTTGATTAAGAACTTTTTTAAAGCTTATTATTCCTTTTATATCACTTATTTCCATGTTATAAACATTATGTAATCATTAAGTTAATAATGATTGTTTTGTCGATATTTGGTTCTTAAGTCGAAAGTGGACTTCTTACAATTACATGTTGTTCATGTGGTCAAAGGTTCTTTACATCCATAATGACATTACTGATTTGGATATCATATATATCATATATATCCATCATATAAATGTATTTATAATATTACGTAATCATTTATAGGTAAGAAATGAAATGCACCGTTCATGGAGACGGTAAGCCGTACGTACGCATGAACGCTACTTTCATTTCTTTGTCATATTAATGGAATTAAAACTAAATGAGAGGTATTTATATTTTAATTACAGAATTATATTCATCATTTAGATGTATCATTCATCATATATATCCCTTATATACATGTACTTATAATAGTACATTACATTCGGGGATAAGAAATGAAATGCACCGTTCATGGAGACGGTAAGCCGTACGTACGCATGAACGCTACTTTCATTTATATCTCATAATTTAATGGAATGAAATAATAATGATATAAAGGTATATAATAATTCCAGTATAGCATCATATATAATAACATTAAATCCATCCTTTATACATCCCACGTATAGCATTAACGAATCACATCACTTTGAGGGGGCGGTAGTCCGCACTTCCTAAAATGAAGATATCGCGTATACCCATAATGGAAGCCATAAAGGTAAGGAAAAAATGAAAAATACAGAAGCATAAGTAAAAAAATAAACATATTATATATCATATATAAAACTATTTACATCAAAGTGGCCACCTTTGAAGGTGTTAAATGAGTATTGAACAATCATCGTTTCGGGAGGCAGAATTTCTCCATCCACGGAAACTGTATGTTCATTAACCATTTGATGTAGTTGTGTGAGAGTGTAGCTCGAATAAATCTTATAACAACATCCTAGTATATTTAAGATACTTGTGTTGTAACAAAATAAGTAAATAAAAAGAGTTTAGGGGGTTGGAGAAGCAAAATATAACAAATGAACATGAGAGAATGAATTACCTTTAAAATTGTAACTCCTTTTGATTTTAGCCTAAAGGCTTCCTTTGAAAGGATTCTGCCCAAAGGGAATCCTCTAGGATGAGGAGAGGGTTGTGGGGAGAGTAAATGGGCAGGGGTTGGCCGAGCCAAAGGCTTGAGGAGTGTGTGAAATGAGGTAGAGGTGGGGGCCTTTTATAAGAGGAGAGGAGGGGAACTTTTGAAAGTAAGAAATATTACTTTATTTGAAAATGTCTTTCGGTTTTAAAAGGTCCACATTGATATAATTCGTGGATAAGGTGTTAAGGGTTCTAAATCCACCCATACAATACGTTTTGGACATGTGTAGTTCATAGATTTTACATTATCTTTCCATTTTATTTTAATCGTTAAATAATGATGTCATCACTGCATCATTATGATGTCATAAATAATTTAATTTTATTTAATGTCTAAAAATTTTAAAAAAATTACTATGATGTAGGAAATATTTTTAGATTCCAATGACTATTTATAATCAAAAATATGATCTTTATAACCCCATGTAAAAATTGTTTTCGTAAAACATATGATGTATGTGTCATTTTTACTTTTATATTAAATAAAAAGTTATTTATGTCATTTCCCAACCAAAGTGGCTCTATGGGGTCCCCAAGATGACCCATGGCTTGTATTGGTCGGCCATTACACATCCAATGAGGTTAAGACATGTGTCAAGTTCATTTCATATTATTAAAACATTATTTTTACCTTAACTACACTAATTACCTCTAATGGCGATTAAAAACTTAATAAGTTACTATTCACCAAAAAATTATTTTTATCTCATTGAAAAACATTTTACATCTTAATGAAAACCATGTATGTAGGATTTTCGAAATTCAAAACACAAATATGACAAAATTTCATTTAAATGGAAAAATCAGTTTTTATAAGTACCACTTAGTGGTTTCACTATTCATCAAAAATTGAAGTTTTTTAGAAAACTACCAAAAATTCACCCTAATCTATATTTGATATTACGAATTTAAAAATGAAGTCTATTTTAAAAAATTCAAAATATATAATTCACATTAATTAATTTAATAATTAATTCCCACTTTCAGAGCAAATAGCGTGTTTTTATGAAACAATAAGTATCAAAAGATTGACACTGGTTTAAGTCTGATTTCAAAGTGAAATTAATTCCAATGACCACTATTGGATTTAATGGTAAAAATATATTCTAATTTCACTTTAAAAACAATTCAAAAGATAATCTAATAATATAAATAAATTAGATTAAAAAGAGGTTTTGAATTAAAATACAACATTTTACACTATTCATTAAAAAAATGAACTTTATCGGAAAGATACCAAAAAATTTACACAAAGTAAATTTTGACGTCCCGATTCTTAAGAATAGTTATATTTGGTCCAAAAGGATGTATAATTGTGAACAAAACTATATTTGATGATGGTTCAACATCAAAAGGTGATAAGTGAACCTTTAGTGAAAACTAGGGCATATACGCCTAAAATTGAATTCTTTCCGTATTTTAAGCCTCTATCCTCTATTGGATAAATTAAAAAACATTTAAAAACATATATAATCATATTTTAGTTATTTCTATCCATTCCCACCAATACAACAGCTACATGTTAACTACCATTTAAAATAATATTATTTTATTACTTGTGTGCAACGTAAGTTTTCAAAGAAACTCATCATTGCGTATCGAGTACGCTGTCGAACGTAGAAACCCCTTTTAATTGAAATTAATGTTTAATTCATAAATATTAATAAATATGAAAATTCTTTATTCTTTAATTACCTGGGATGTTACAGAAGATTAGGGTTCACGAGTAGAGGTGCAGTTTTCGTATTTGAAAAGGTTTCGATAGAAATGAAATGGTTTAGTTGTCGAAATGGTTTCTGATAACCTTGATTCCCATGTTTTTAATAATCATTACATCTATTTAAAAAAAATAAAATAGATTACGCAGATAAAAGAACATTATTCTGTTTGAAAAACAAAATAGAAAAATTATTTTAAGCACAATTAAAATAAATAAATAGCATTGTAAAATAAAAATTTATTTAAATAAAATAAACCTAGTTCCCCCTTAATAAAATCAAACCTTGCAGTGGAAAGTGGTTTAGTAGAAATATCAGCTAATTGAATTTAATTACTTACATATTCCAGGGATATATCCTTTTTAAGGACATGATCTCTTAGAAAATGATGTCTGATATCAATATGCTTAGTCCTAGAATGATTAATAAGATTTTTTGAAATATTTATAGCACTATTATTATCACAAAAAATAGGTGTATTATTATAATTTAGTCCAATGTCCATAAGAGTTTTTTTCATCCCCAACACATGTGCATAATATCTTCCAGTAGAAAAATATTCTGCCTCAGCTGTTGACAGGGAAACTGAATGTTGTTTCTAATTAGACCATGACACTAAAGACATCCCTAAAAAGTTACATGTTCCTGATGTGCTCTTTCTATCTAATCTACAACTTCCAAAGTCATCATATGAATATGAAATCAAATTGAAATAAAAATTTTTATCATAAATTTGAGATTGAAATATATTTCCTTTTAAATATCTAAAAATTCTTTTGACAATAATTAAATGAGATTCTTTAGGATTTGATAGAAATCTTCCAAAAAGACATACTGAAAACAATATATCTAGCCTACTAGTAGTAATATATAACAAACTACCAATAATACCACTATATAACTTGTTGTCATCTAATTGTCTAGTTTCATCGAAATAAAGTTTTATATTAGTACACATATGAGTTTTATATGTCTTGTTGTTTTCAAGTCCAAATCTCTTCACCAAATCAGTAATGTATTTGTGTTGATTCAAAACATTTCCAAAATATTTTTGATAAATTTGAAGTCCTAAAAATAAATATATTTCTCCCATCATACTCATTTTAAATAATTTTTTCGTTAACTTTGAAAACTCATGAAAATGGGTTTTATTAGTTGATCCAAAAATTACATCATCAACATAAATTTGAACAAATAAAATATTAGAATCCACAGTTTTTTTAAACAGTGTTGGGTATGCCATTCAAATAGTAAAATCATTTTTCAAAAGAAAATAGCTTAATATTTCATACCAAGCTCTAGGTACTGGTTTAAGGCCATAGAGAGCTTTAGTAAATTTACAAAAAAAAATTGGTTTTGGAGAATTTTCAAAACATTGAGGTTGGTGAACATAAACTTCGTCCATTAAATATCCATTTAAAAAGGAAGATTTAACATCCATCTGAAATAATTTAAAATTTATATAAGATGCATTATCTAAAATGATTATATTGGATTCTAGTCTAGCTACAGGTGCAATGGTCTCATCATAATCTATTCATACATCTGAATTATATCCTTTTTATACTAATCTTGCTTTATTTCTAGTTATCATGCGTTTATCATCCTATTTATTTCTAAAGACCCATTTGGTTCCTATTACTGGATAATTCTTAGGTCATTCCACTAATTCCCAAAATTCATTTCTATTAAACTGGTTTAATTCATCTTGCATTTGTATTACGTAGCTTTCATCATCTAAAGCATCTTATATAGAATTGGGTTCTTGTTTGGATAGGAGGGCATAAAATTCCACAAGGTTTCCTAAGTTTCATCTAGTTTTTATTCATGTATCTATATCGCCTATTTTAGTTTCTAATGGGTGAATTTTTAGGATTCAAGTCTCTCTAGGCAACACACATATAGGTGTTTCAGTATCATGTTCCTTTGAAATGGACTGAATTTCTTTTATATCATTTTTAATGTCATTCTTTAGGTTCTCAAGTCTCATGTTATCATTAGAGTTAGGTTAATTCATTTGATCTATCCTTTTCATAAAGGGATCAGATTCATCAAATTTCACATGAACTGATTTTCAACAATCCATGAATTTTTATTATAGACTCTATAATCTTTGGAGGTAGCAGAATATCCATATAAAATACCTTCATCAGATTTTGTATCGAACTTACCAAGATTATCCTTGGTGTACAAGATGTAGACCTTGCATCCAAAAACATTAAAGTAATTTACATTAGGTTTTATGTTATTCCATAGTTTTTAGGGTGAATTTCTTAAAATAGGTCTAATTAAAACTCAACTCATTATATAGCAGGCTGTGCTTACAGCTTCATCCCAAAAGTAGGTAGGAAGGTCGTTTTCATTTAACATAGTTCTATCCATTTCTTGAGTTGTTCTATTTTATCTTTCTACAATCGCATTCTTTTGAGGTGTTCTTGGTGCATAGAAGGTATGTTTAATACCCATGTTTGAGAAAAATGAATTAAATTCTAGATTCTCAAATTCTCCACCATGATCACTTCTTAATGAGATTATATTAAAACATTATTTTTATTTTGAACATATTTACAGAAACATTCAAATAATGTAAAAGCATTATTTTTAAATTTAAAAAATAAAATTCAAGTAAATCTAGAATAGTTATCAACTAATACATAAACATATAATTTACTAGCTAAGATTGCTACTCTGGATGGTCCAAACAAATCCATATGGATATGTTCTAGAGGATTAGTTTTAGCAGCTTTATTACCAAATTTTAATGATTATTTGTGTTTCTTGCAAAGTTGGCATGCATCACATAATATGTCACTTTCAAATTTGAGACTAGGAAAATTAGAAACTTGATGTTTCTTAGATAATTTATGTAAAACATATACATTGAAATGTCCAAGTATCCTATGCCAGATCCAAGATTCACTTACTCTAGCAGTTAAGCAATTTACTTGTTGTTTACACATGGAATTTAAATCCAAAGTATAGACATTATCAGTTCTTGGTGCCTTAAATTTGATCAGTTTATCTTTAGAAATAGTACACCAATTGATATTAAAATCAACAATATATACATCATCACAATGTTTAGAGATATATATCAGGTTGGGTTTTAATCCTTTTACATAAAGTAACTTGTTGATTGAGAAATTTTTTGGATCTCCAACAGTTCCAATGCCAATGATTTTTTCTTTTTGCATTGTCACCAAATGGGACAAGTCCACCATCTTTTTAGTGAGTGTAGAGAAATTCAATAAGTTTCCACTCATATGTCTTGAGCAGCCACTGTGCATATACCATATGTCCTTTTTTCTCTTGTGACCCTCTTCCTTCAAAGATATTTACCCAGATTTCTTTGTTACCCATATTCTGTTGGGTCCAGAGGTGTTAGCTAGCAATGATTTGTGTATCCAGATTTTCTTTGTTATTTTAAAATCAATTGAATCATATAAGTATTTTAAAACATAGGTTTTCATAGTACCACTAATTTGAGCTTGTCTTAAGAAACAGTTTTTAGCTATATGTCCCTTTGTCCCACAAAAGTTACAATTAACCATTTTATTGCTAGGAACAAAATAATTTTAATATAGCTTAGGTTTTTCTCCTTTACTACCAATTCCAAATCTCTCCTTTTTAATGATAGTTTATCAAATAATTTTAATTAATGAATTCTTTCATTTTGTAAAATCCAATGCATCATGTTTTTCAGATTCTACTTCATTCTGCTGTGTTTTTATTCTTGATTCAAAATAAATATAGTTAGTTTTAATATAATTGTATTTATCAGTTAATTACTTATGTTTTTTCATCATTGTATCTCTTTCATCTGAAATGGATTTATGTAGGTTCTTTAGTGACTTATGTTTCTTAAATAGTGACTCATATCTTTCTTCATGAATATTGTAGTAGGCTGTAAGTTTTTGATTTGTGTAGCTTGATTCATAATTTGAATCATTATTTGAGTCAGAGGAGTAATATGAGTGTACCTCATTGGTTTCTTCTATAGAAAACATGTTTGCTTTCAAATTGAATTCTTCTTTCTCTAATCATGATTTAGGAGAGAAACTGGAGTCTTCAGATACACTCCAAGTAGTATTAATAGCTTTCTTGACTTTCTAATCATAGTCATTCTTTTTGAAAAATTTCATCCTATTCGATTGTGTTAATTGTGGGAAATCTGGTCAGATATGCCCCATATTCTTGCATTCATAGAATCTTACTTCAATATCATCAATCATAAAGGATTTTGTGAAGCCTCTTTTCTTGCTGTATAATTTTCTAAATTTTGTCGCTAGTTGAGCCAGTTTGCATCAGATTTTGATGAGTTAGTGATCTCGAATTTAGCATTGACTTCTCTGTTTTTCATCATTTTATTATTTTTTTTGTGAAGTTACCTTCAAGGAATTATCTTCTCATTTAATAACCAATTTATATTCATTAGCTTCATCTTCTATCTCATCTTCATAAATCATTAATGTTCAAATCATTTATCTCATGGTTATGTCTTTGAAATGTGTTGACTGTCTCATATCAGCAGAGATTACATTCCATTTTGTAGGCAATACTCTCAACACTTTTAAAGCTTGATCATCTATCTTAATGGGATCCCCCAAGGCATATAAGTTATTGAAAATCTCTTTCAATATTCCATTAATTTGAGTAATACTTTCACTTTAAAACATTCTGAATGTATCAAATTTAAGATAAGCAGTTGCATATCTCATTTATCTGATATTGTTAGTTCCTTCGTAAGAAACAACAATAGTTTTCCACATTTCATATGCTTTTGGGAATTGAGATACTCTGTTAAACACATTAGGTCTTATGCCACATATAATTGCATTAATTTACTTTCAATTCATATCATTTTCTGCTTCAGTAGCTGCACTCCCTGTTTCAGGTTTTTCTAGTATTTCATATGGTGTTAGAATTGATAGAATAGACTATGTATCCATGATTTTTCAGATAGATGATCATTCTGGACATCCAGCATCCATAGTTTTCTCCATTGAAGTACGATGCTCTGACCATAGAAATTCCCTCTCTTGTATCAATCATCTTTCTCTGGGTATAATCACTTTTATATTTTCAAATATTTTTCAAAAATACCATCCTTCGATACCCACTGTTGGATCAGATTGCACCAAATATACACAGGGGGTGAAATGTGTCTTTTCAAAAATCATTGCGTGATTATGTTCTGTCATTTAACTTTAATCAGATAAAATGATGCAACAGAAATTTAAATAATAGAAACACAAGATGTATAGTGGTTTTGGGAACATAATTCCCCTAGTCCACTCCACCAGCACTCTACTCCACGATCTTGGTGATTTTCACTATCTAATCCTCATTTCAACAGACCGGTTCAAAACTGAGTACAGGCAGTTGAAAACTTTACAATCTATGGAAAAACAATGCATTCTAGTTCAAACATGAACCTACTTAGCATAGTACGAGAAGCTGGTTACTCAAGATAAAACTAATTTTAGAAAGAACTTTTCCATTTGATCTTCACAATTGCAACAGAATGCAATTGACAGTAGATAGATCGTCGTCTCTAGAAATATTGATTTTCAAGTCGAAGCAGTTCTGAGTCGATCCAGTTGCAGTATATATAGAGATATAATTCAAAAAATCAGCAGTAGTAGATCCACAGTAGATATTTCATGTAGAACATGTTAATCTCTTATCGAGTTCCTTCTTCTTAAATAAATATTGCTTTGATTCTCATTTTGAATCAATAGAGCTGTGTGCTTTTTACAGTCTCTATTTTCCATCTTTTTGAATAATAGATTGATCACCATACTAATGTGCCTAGTGTTTCCTAGAAAACATATATAATAAATAAGAGAATATTCCATGCAAATTTATATCCATAAAACTCACCTTTTGATTCGCAATATTTAAAAATTTGAATTTACAGAGTAGTCGTAACTTCCATGAATTCTGGACATAAAAATCTCCTTTTAATTTTATCATTAATCCATTGATAAAATGGATTTGAATCGGTCAAAGTCATATTTTAAAATCTACATTACATTCGTCTTGATATACGCCTAACAATCATCTTGTTGACCATTTCATAAAAATATCATCTTTCAAACATTCTGAGGCCAAACATAAGGTTGATGACATGGCCTCCAAACATTGGGTTGACAACGTAAGGTTGAGCATAAATGTAGGGATCATGTTACTTTCTTCAAACATAATTTTGATCATAAACGTAGGGTTTATCATCGATACATTTTCTTCATCTCTCAGATGAAAGATAAAAGATCCATTCAAAGAACGTTGGGTTGTTCACAAAAGTAATGTTGATGAACCATACTTTTGAGAAACAAACATAACGTTTAGTACATACTTATGGTTCTCCTTCCATAATTTATTGGTAACCCAAACGTAAGTTTCCTACCTCACATAACATTCTTTTCCCATACTTTTCTGATAACGTATGGTTTATTAACCATAATTTTCCCTTATCTCAAAAAGTATACACGCTTTTCATCATTAGGAATTGTTTATCCATGTAGGGTATGAAATGTGATTCTAGGACATGCTAAAGAAGATCCCGAATAAGTAAGGTCTGAACAGTGTTTCCAGATCATTCTAAATACGAATACTTAACAATACATTCTTGTAATTTCAAAAGTAAAATAAATTAATAATATCCTGCAAAATACTAAATAAAATCACTAGAAATTAATTATGGGTATTTGTGAGAATCAAAATTATCATAAAGAGACAGAGAATTATGTTCCATAATCTCCCCCTTTAAATAACATTATTATGTATTGTGGAAAACAATACCTTGCTCAATAGGTTTGTGGTTTCATAGTGGAATTCATGTTTATTTGTGATTTGATGTACTATTTGTCTTTTAGATGTGTTGTGATATGGTACCCCAAGTGTCATCAGAATGTGTTTTGATCTGTTGTGAGGCCCATGTGCTTGCATGGATGATTTCATGTGAGGAATAAGTGTGGGTAAGTGGTATATTTTGTGAGTATCATGTTTGTGCATGTAGGAGGTGATATGTTTTATTTGTAAGTGGCGGGAGTCTGAGGATGTTTACCAGTAGGGTGTAAGAGCAGCTAATTATTGGAAATTTTGTGTGTTTTAACTTGTCATTGATGTGATTTAAATAATTTTATATTACATGGATTATGATATTTGGTGAGAATACCATGGTGATGTTGGGATTTTTTGTATAGGTATTTTGGTGTTTTTTGATTCTAATGTTTTCACTTAGAAGCTTTAGTATTCTTCTTTCACATGTTAATGACAGACTTTTATTTTACTATTGAGTATACATGTATGCTCACAATATGTATATAAAACTATTTTTAGGATTCATAGTGGATTTCATGAACCATGTTGGTCCTTACAAGCTCAAATCCTTGAGAGTTACTATATCGCTACATTAGATTAACGATTGGGTATTGACATTGGATATTTTTATTGTATCACATCCATTTATGTATTCATGTGGGAGAGGATGGGTTTTTATTTTATATTATGATGTGGAGTTATTTTGGATAATTTATTCTATCTCATAGTCTTGTCTTATATAAATTGTAATGGTTCTTATATTATGATATTTGTAGACCCTTAATGCTAGTCCCAAACCCGAGGCCTAATATAGGTGGGACCCATTGTTTATTATATAGATTTCTTCATATAAATTACATGAGGGGTATCTTTGGAGTATGGGATTCATGATGAGTTCTAAGGAAATCATTACCATACAATATATATTTATCCAAGAATCATTAAATCAACATCTTAAATAAATTTGGTGTTACCTTCCCCAAATCAAAATACCACCATTCAATGAAATGATGTTTCATCCTCACCATCACAATTCAACATATCCTTTAATATCCTTAATGAATAAAGTATTCTAAAAATAATTATATATTTTATGATTCATAAAGTGTAGTCATTTAATTCCAAAGCATATATAATTCGATTATCTAACATTATTATTTAATCATTACTTCAGATTCATCATATTATCCCTTAATAACCCTTTTATAGAATATTAAATAAAAATCATGTATTATGGTTCTTCAAAATCAATCTAGTTAGGCTTCACATGTTCAATGTTAATAAATCTAGAAGAACAACCAATATCTTTGACTTTTCACATGAAGTCTATTTATCCTTTGTTGTATAACCAATACCCATTGTCCTTCCTTATTCTCTTCGGGATATTTCCACTTATAAAATCAATTTTCATCCAGCACATACATTCCACAATAGAGGTATTCAATGTTATCATATATTCTTCAAGTTCTCTTTATTGAATAAATCCAAAAAGTACATGGGGAGAAATACTTATCATAGAAGAAAACCACATAACAATGAAAAATTAATTATGGGATATCTAAATCAATACACCTACATCATTAATCTATGAAAAAGTAGTTTTATCTGAGATTATTATAGTTCATAATATATTTTAATATTTCATGATGGTTCATAATGAGTTTTATAATTCCCAATGCATATTCTTATAGAGTGTCAAACTAGGTGTTAAGAAATGCTCGTAGTTGTGTTTGGGTTATTCTCGAGTCAGGCTTGTGAAACCTTTTTGGAGTTGTAACCCATAGGTATATTTATGCGCCAGACACATAAATTTTTTTATTTCCAGATAGGGATTTAATTCTAGAAACAACTCACTCTATCCTTTACCAATATATTAAGAATATTTCATATATTTTTTTCATTATCCTTAAACACAAACTTATAGATGTCCTTAGGGATCTCACTAAGGATTTCTCATCATACATTCAGAAGGATAACTAAAATTTATCGATATTAAAAATTATCGAAACCCTATATTTTCACAATTTTAATTTACAATAGATTTTTGGAATTTTTAAAACATTATACAGACTGACACCCAAAGACCATATTTGGTTAGTGTATTTATACACTGAAAAATATATTCTTACTCTATGGAATATCTACTATATTTTCCACCAATATCTTCCCACATTGTAAATATACAATATAATTGTTCTACATATCATATGGAACGAAAAATAAAGAAATAGATGAGCTTAAATACTCAATAAGGGTAAATAAACGAAATATGTAAGCATATGATGTACATAAGGGTATGAGAGTAGTAGCATAAAATATGATGATCACAACCTACATATCAATGATCATAAATAGAAATCATATAATAAATAATACTAGTTCATAATAAAATAATAAAATATAAATAAAGAACATAACCAATGAAGCCACATCATAGGAACAAGATGTGGAATTTTAGCACACACAAAAGCATCTAAATTGAATTCCATAGGGGTCAAGTCATCATTAGTAATTCATTGTGGTATTATGGTTTAACATATAACACTATATTTGAAGTCATAATAAACTCCCATGACCATAATAATAGTATTATTTCACTCCTTATAAAATCATGGTAGACTTGGTTCTATCCCATGGACATCATAGTAATTAATGTTCACTGCCAAGACCATATTAGAAGTATGAGTTCACTCCATAGACCATAATTATAGACATGGTTCACACCAATGATCTTAAAAGTGGTTAGGGATAACAATCAATGACATTTTATAATATCTTAACAGATATAAATCATTACCCAATGCATTGGAGTGCGATATAGTTCTGAATTATTTCATAATGAAATCATGCATACATGGTCCAAAAAATAATAAAAATAATATCAGAACACAAGAAATTAGATGGGTATCATTAACATTTTATCATATCATATCCTATGAAAAATGATATAGGTTTCATAATAATTTTATTAGAATTATAACCGATGAATAAAAGTTTGTATCAAAAGCATATAACCAATGAATGAGAATATAGTTTAATAAACCTCATGATATCAATCATAGACCATTCAAATAATGAATATAAATTTAACCATTTGAGCAATTCCAATAAAGTCATGAGAATCGCCAATGGATGCCATCAATTATGGAAAATAATTTTCAATGATCGTTTTAAAAACATTTTAGGATTAAAATATCATTTCTCTTTTGAAAATTACTTGTTTAAAACACAAAATATTTTCAATTTCATTTTATTTGAATGTATATTAAATACATAAAAATAATTATTTAAATAATAATAAAATCTTTTATCATTTAAATTTTATCAAATAATCCCCAAAACAATTTTAAAATCATTATCTATGAATTTTAGATGAAAATTTTAAAGAATAATTTTTCTAAAGATTTAATTGAAATTATATATAAAATAATATATATTGTATGAATTTTTTTTTGAATTCATATTTTTTGTAAATAAATTGAAAACATAAAGAATTTGTTGAAATTAATATAATAAATTTATTAAAATTCAAATTTTTTTTAAAACAATATTCATTAGATACCACATTAAACAAAATATTAGGAAGCTAATTCATAAAATAAAATAAAATTGTAATCCTACATTGGAATCATCAAGAGAATGATAGTCATGATATTGTGTATTTTTGTACATGATTGGCATTCCTTTTGAACCAAAAAAAGATATGATATGTTCCTCAACATGAAAATTAAAAGACAAATAATTTTTAAAATATGAATTGTTTAGAAAGGAAAAATATTGGTAAAAATGAACTTTTAATATTATATTAGAATAATAGAATCTTTTTTGAAACCATTTTAGAAAAATTTATATTAAAGGAACTCATATTTTTTACCAAAGGGAGCTGTAAAGTTTTAATTTATTAAAATAACATACATGATCAACTTATGTATCAATGAGCAGAAAAATTGTACCATAACATGGATATAATAATAATAACTATAGGGTATGAAAATACATTAGAGTTTTTGAGAGATGGATCATAATATTCTGTGACAGGGATCATAAGCCTAAACAATTTCAATAAATAGTGAGATTTTGGCTATCATCTTTTACAAATATGGTAACATTGTATCATAATAAAATAGAAAGAATAAAATTAAATGAATCTTTAATTATATTGAAACGAAGAATATTCTTGATATAACATGTCAATGGTAGTATATATATCTTGGGAAAAAGTATCAGTTCATATCGTAGTATATGTGTCATCAAAATAAAATTAGGACAAATATAATTTTTTTTATTTGGTATCTATTGTAATATAGATCCCATTAATTGAATATTATAAAATTGATATTTAAATATCAAAACAATTTATGGTATGTATGTCATAGAAATAAAACTTCAGATCAAATTCCTTTACCATGAATCCAACTTGTTAGGTGTATATTTATATTTTTTAATAAAAAATATGTGTCAATTATTAAAATTAATTAGCATATTTCTTGTCTTTATTATTACTTTTTATTCAATTATTTAAGTGATTTATTAAATTTCATAAAAAATTATATTAATATATGTAGTTTTGACGAAATTTGGTTTATCTGTTAAAAATTTAATGGGTACATACACTATTTTCAAATACATCATTATATAAACATTAAAATAATAATATTAATAATGAATTAATTTTCATAATAATACATAAATTATAATTTAAAAATCAATCATGGAACATTATTGTGAAAATTGAACCAATGTTGCTACCATAGAGACAGTACGTTGTGCGCATGTAGGAGTAACGATCAAAATTTCAAGGATTATCTTGTAAAGAAGGTAATTAATATTACATAAATTTAGAATATTAATTATATAATAAATATTATATTATTTAATAATATATTATTATATAATTATTTATTTTTTGTAATATGAATTACATCGTGTCAGGGAGGCGATAGTCTAGAAGTCCACGAATGGCGTTATCACTCTTTAGTGTGTGAAATGGGTATTAAAAAGATTGATGTATTATATTTATTAAAAGTAAGTTAATTCATGAATACTGTATAATTTTTTTTATGTCTCATATTTTTAATTAAAAATATATATATATTACATATATAGCATGAATAAAGGAAATCACTTTGATGAGGAGGTAGTGCACACTTCCAAAAAATATGTTATTGTTTTAAAAAATATAATGTATAAAGGTATGAGTTATAAATTTACTATATAAGAATAATAAAAATAAAATGTTCACATATAACATACATAAATAGATTTTCCATCACAATTCCCACCAAGATTGGTGGTAATTGAATAAGGAACAATATTATTTTTTGATGCGAAAGTTTGTCGTACACATAAAAGGTAAGTTCATTGCCCATTACATGGTAGTCTAAGACTGATTAGTTAAATACATAAAATAAATACATATAAATAAATTGAGTACATTGGTGTTATTATGTAATAGTGGAAGTTTCATAATAAAAATAGTGGATAAATGAAATGAAATGAAATAGTTAGAGGAAGGATAATATCTCTTATTTGGGTAACTACTTATGGTTTTCACCAATGCGATTACTTAGATGGATTTAAGCTAAGGGTTAGGCATATAGATTTATGTTAGGGATTTTTAGGATCTATATAGGAAGATCATGATTGTACCAATGTCTCCTATGAGGTGTGAGTAAGGGGGAAAGGTGAGTGACATTTTATAGTAGAGGTAAAGGACACAATTAGTATTTTTTAATTGAATTGTGGGGTTCCCATGTATTAATTATTTGAAAAGATTAATAATGGACCATAATAGAATAATATATGTTTTTTACTAAATATTTCTATTCAACGGGTTTTTGAAATGTTCATAGGTCAAATTTCAATTAAAATTAATATTTAGTCCATTGTTAATATTAATTTTACCATAATAGATGTAATTAATTTTCATTACTCATAGTAATCAGTTTTTAAATTATGTTGACCTTAACAAGGATTATAAATTATTCAGTTTCCAAATATAGAATCCATTTTTAAAAATTAATATCAAAAAATTATAAAAATATTTTTAAAATTTAATCCTGTAAACATATAATAATATAAGATTGTAATGTAAGAATATTCAAAGGATTGCTAAGTTTTAATACTCCATATCAATTTGAAATTGATTCCAATGACCTAAATTGGAATAATTAATTATATATTATTCTAATTAAAATTAAAATTCATTTAAAATATAAATTATCCTCAAAAATAAATTAGACAAACAAGTAGTTTTGAATTTAAATTAATTATTTTCACCATTCAAAATGTTTTAAACATCATGAAATAATACCAAAAATTCACCCAAACATAATGTTTATGATTCTCTTTCAAAAATAATTTTCACATATACCTAAAAAATATAAAAATATACCAATAATTATATTTAAAATTGGTTCGCCATTAAAAGGTTGTAAGGAACCTTTTATAAAAATATAGGTTTTTATGTTTAATATTGTGTTTGTTCATATCTTGTGCATAACATGTATATAAGATGAATGTAAAAAATAATTTATTGAATACATAAAATAATTATTTCCTTAAAATCATTCATCAATAAAAACAAATTTACTAATTTATGATAAAATGATATTTTGGGAATAAAAGTTGTTTTTATAAGAACAATCCCTTTATATTCAATTAGTTCTTATATTAATTTATAATTAATTTGTATCCAAAGAATTCATACATTTATTTTTCGAAGTTAGTTAATAAAAATACTAAACTCTATCACATCATCAATTTTATATATTATTAAATTGAATTATTAATATTTTAATCATATATTAATTTTCAAAAAAACTATATCCTTCATGTTATAAAACCCATCGAGGAAAGTCTATCGTATGTGTTTTGTAATGTTAACCTCTGTTTTCGGTGTAGAGATGGAAGAAAATATGTTTCTTGTTGTTCTAGATTACCATTTTTTGTTAAACAATACATACACATTTATTTAATTTAAAACAATATAGTTTAATTATTTTATGAAATGAAACATACTGAAATGAATAAATTAAATAAATAATATTAAAAAAAATATGGGGGTGTTACATGTTTGGGGCATAATATTTACTGATTTTCAACTATCATCATCATCTCTACATGAGTATATTATTTATTTTATATTATAGGATCATATCATTATTGGAAATTTAAACACCATATATAGTATAGAGACCATTTATGGTTTGTCTCTCTATTCATATGGTGCCCTCATTTTTTAAGAAATGATTTTCATTCAAGCATCTGTGAGGAGATCATTTTTTCATATTTTTATTTGTAATAATTATTATTAATTTTGAAACTAGAAATATAAATTAGAACACGATAGGGTTATTCTGGGGTCATGTATAATGTGTAAAACTATAGATTATGTGCCCTGATATTACACATGCTTAGTGATAATAAAAGTGAATCTAAAAACACCTTATTATTTGTAGCATCCCACCTAGCTAGTATTGAAATGAGGAGAGGTATCAACGAAATTTTTGGGGAATTACCATGATCTCCCTAATGGATTAATTCTATCTTGGATGAGATTTACTATTTGAAAATGTCAGATCATTTTATTTTTATTATAGACATAACCTAATTTGAAGATCATGGTATGCTTTATGTGTAAGAAGTTGTGAGGATACATAGGGTTTAATATTATGAAGCATTATATAGGGAGAATAAGTTTTATTTATGTACAATAAATGTCTCTGTATGGAAATAGATACTCTAGTATGGTTGTGTACAATATACCATCCATATACAGATATCCAGATAGAGCATGTGATTCATATTTTGGAGGATTATCTCTATTCTTGTGTCTTGGATTTTATTATATATTTTTATAACCATATGGGGATAACTGAGTTTATTTTATAATAATATGCTTAATTTTTAATAATAGTGCCTCTTTTGAGGATTTGTGTGTTAATATTTGTGGGTTATCTTTTTCAGAATAGTTGGGAGAATTGTCATTGGTAAGAATATGTAAGGTTTTGGAGTCATCTACAATGATTGAGGATATACATAAGTATTTTTTTGTAGTTAAGAGTCATAAGAAGACTTATGTTGGTCAATATACTCATTATTTTGAGTTTTCTATAGTGTTATATGTTTTCCAGAATTTTTCTCCATGTTTGGGTCACCACCATATTGGAAACAAGAAATGATGGATCCTATATCTATTGGAATGGTTGATGATAATGAGAACATTATTTAGGTCACCTATTGATTTTCATTTTTGGTTCAATTTTTATAAATTATGTATATTTTAAACATATCATAGTTTAATGAATATCATTGTTACAATTCTCACATTCCTAGATGGTAAGAGATTGAGTTAGAACTTGATGTTTCTAATATAAAGGATTTTTTAGAGATCACTAACTCTTATGTGAAATTATTTCAAGAGAATCCATAATCATTGTATAAAGAGTCATGATATAATTGAAAAGTGTATCATAATACTTGAGAGTGTGATTTTTCACTTAGATATATGTTTACATAGCTCTTACTAGAGATAGTTCTCATACATGACTTCCCCTGGATAAAATGTTATATCGAGGGGAGTTTCCCATATCTTCTTAAAACATTGATTTATTTTCCATATCATTTATAGGTTTCCTTTATAAATTCATAAATCCTGGGAATCTATAGGATGATTAAAATTTTCAAATTAAAATGACCTAATGTTTAATAATGATTTATTTCAATTAATAGAGTCTGAGAAAAAAAAATCAATGATGTTGTTTGGTTCTCCCATATTATTGAGGATTCACAATGTTTGTTGGATTATTTTTTATGATTCATATGTCTTTAATATCTATAATAAATATAAATTCCATTTACAAATTACATGGAATGTAATTTTTTCTAGGCTCATGTCTGGAGATGAGTTCATATCATGATAGGATACACACTGTGTGATATAAGTAATCATTTTTCTAACAATAATCGGTTTTTCTGTTTTTATTGGTTTCATGGATTAAATGATGTTTAAAGATATTAAAATATTGGTATATTTCACAAATAGATCTTTATGATGTTTTATGGGTGACATATTTACTCATTAAAAAATTAACCTCATTTCTCTACAATATTTCTACATGTAATTTTAGACAACTCTATACCCTAATGACCATTTAGTTCAATGATTGATTGCTGTTAAAATTATATCAAATGTATCTGAATGAGTAAACCATTATTTATTATTTATTTAATTTGATTACGAGGTCACTGTCTAATTTGGTTATCAGACATGTTAACACATGGTAAATATTATTCTTCTTTCCTTCTATATGATAGGTGTTTCATTGTTCTAGGGGATGATCCTATAGTTTTTATGAGAAAGTAGGATTTTTATATGGAGGAATGTTGTGATATTTTTTCATTAATAAAAAATTTGGTTAAATGTAATCCCTTGTTATGATTATATTGATTCTATGTGTTCCATCCTTGTTTTTTGTTTTTCATGATTGTGGATTCTATTACATGAATGTACAAAAAAATTATTTTGGTAGGCGGTTAAATTAATATCTTGTGTTTTTGAACTATATTTATTTATTTTTTATAAATTGTTTTATTAAATGAAATTTAATGATTTAATTTTTTTTCTATTGATATTTTTTAACAAAATACCGTTTTCCATTGTTTTTGGTAAATTGATAGAGCTTTTTAGTGAATTTTTAAATGGTTTTATGAAATGGTTTTGATGAAATAATTTGTAATATAGATCTCATGGGAATAAAGGGGTACATCTAAAGATTTTTTTAGTAATATGAATAATCTAGATTCATTGGGGGGTCTCGTGGGTCATTCCACTATTCCCATGCCCCACAGTTCGATGTACTTGATAGAACATTCTAGAATATCACATCATGTGGTGGTCGTCTTCATTATATACTCGATATATATGTCCATAGGATGAAGGTGTTTTTTATTTTCTTTTCTATCAATGGTAATCCTAGTTATCATGAACTACTCTGATCCATTGTATGTTTTGTAATGGCACATCATTGATAATTTTGGATGCAGTTGTTTTTTTTTTCAATTTTTGTATTAATTCCATGGATTTTATTTGATATGTTGTACCAAAATTGGTTTAACATGATATATATATTTAGAGGTATTTATATGAAATAATTCAAATTTTATCTTGTAGAATTATTTGTATTTTTTATGTAGGGAAAATAAAATTGTTTCTAAATTATTTTGATATAATAACTATGATGATTTATATGAAGCCATGTTTTATTAATTGATGTGTGTGCTTGTGTTAGTCATTGGAGACTTCTTATGAAATACATTAGTGATAGCCTACTAAGACTATTAGCTCACACGCTAAAACACCCTTCAGTGGTGGAAGACATGGTTATGTCATTTGATATTGGGAATGACCAGGAACCATAGAGAGGCAGTTATATTTTTTATTTGGTGGGATTTGGTTGATGGATGTTTAGATGGTGTCAGTTTTCCCATGATATCATATAGAGAATGTTGGAATGCATATTTTAGTTTTTTCATCCATTATTGTGGGACTTTTTTCTTTGAGAATGTTTTCCTACCTTTTCAGTTATATCACATTAGTTTCTCTCTTACTGTTATGACACATAGATAATCATCAATCCATTCATTTGATCCTTATCTATGTTTTTTATTTTTTATACTCATTAATTTATGTTGGGGGAATCCATTCAGATATTTAATTTTGTAATTTACTGAGTTTAAGAGGCCATACAATATGAATCACTAGTTCCTTTGGGTTTGTTGCAGTTGGGGTTTGGTAGTAGATTGATGGGGTATTTATTTCGAGTTAGTTAAAAAAAATCATCTTCCACCCTGTCATATTTATTACCAAGATGTGTTATGGTTTTCTATGAATTTTAATTATTGGATACATTATCCAAATTAATAGGTTTGAAGATAAAAATATTTGGTTTCAAATTTTATTCCCTAAGAAGAAACATTTGAAAACATTACTTATCACCATTGAGTTTTTGTTAACTGACATACTTAATGTGTCTTCACTGTCATATCAATTTATATTTTTTATTGTTTTTTTTCTAATTTTCATTTTCAATAGTATGTTTAATTTATTTAATGTTATTTTAGTATTTATTTTCATCATTAATGATCCTTCCACCACTTCTTTTACAAATTACATCATGATTAATTTTTAATTTTTTGAATCTTCCCTTGTATTTTAAAATTATTGAATTAATTTGTTCAGATTATCGTTTTATGAAATGATTAATTAACAAATTACATTTATAAATGGAAATAATTTTCTTATTATTGGGTGCCTAATATCTATTACCTATCTATTTTATGAATGAGTGTTTCAAGCGTATAGTGGCTTATTGATTTTCATATATATTATTTCTAATATACAATAAGATTCTCATTCTGGTTTTTTTATTACATTTTTATCTGAAAATCATTCTGAATTCTACATAATCACATGAAAAATTAATGAATGTTTAATTATCAGACTACATGGCTAGAGATAATATTATTTCAGAACATTGTTCATTAATCCCCTTTATAGTTAAGAGACATTAACTAAGGTTAAATGATGTATTTATATTAATATTTTATTTAAATGTATATAAAAATTCATGAATTCTTCTCAATTTTTAAATAGAATCATTTTAAATATCAGAATTATTATATTACTTAAAAAAGTTCATAAAATTTTGGTATTATAATAAAATCAAATTATAATGATTATATTTACATTTAAATTATATTTGTTTTCTATCTATTTTTGGTGGGTGTAAGTAGTATGGTTTTAAGGTCACTTCTACTTTTTAGTTTAGGTAATTGTGTATGAATGTCAATATATTAATTATATTGAATTTTAATCTGTGTTTTCATCAACATATAATATTTTACATTTATACCATTATATGTCATTATTTACATGGAAAAAACTAAATATATAATTAATAAATTTCATTATAAAATACGAAAATAAATGAGTTTTATTTGGGATCAACCTCTAAAAAAATGTTCATTTATCTATAACAATCTTGTTAATTTTTCCTTAAAGGTTGAGAATAAAATATTTTCAATGTTATATTTTTTATCAAATATGTTTTCATTATATTATTTGAGAGATATTTTATGTTTATTTTTTTATCATTATAAAATATAAATTTAAATTCCAAAAAATATTATTTTCAATTATTGGTATCTTTAATATAACATAATGAATATATGTCGGATTACTCTAGAGTGAATTGGGGAAGAATATAAAAAGTGATTTAATGATTTTTTTAAAATTCTATAGATGAAATTTTTTAAACACGTCCCTTTATTTATGTGGTTTTATTAAATGAATAAATATTAAAAATATGTAAATAAATGAAATAAATGATCATAGAATTATTGGAGTTATAATTTTACTTAGAGTCTTTTATTTTGTTACGGTTAAATTGGGAATGATTCATGATCTATTAATTAGGGTGATTTTCCAGATGACATGTATACTCCAATTGATGAAATGATTATTCATATTTATGTAAAGGAAATTAGGGAAAAATTTATAATTGACAATCTAAATCCTTAGGATATAAAATTATATCAATGTACTATAAAATTTAATATTATGTAAAAGGTGTTCTGATAGATTAATTTACTTGGTAAAAAATGGATGGAGTGAATATAGTTTTTCATATTTATTATAGATATTAGAACACATTAATTTTATAAACAAAGATCATCCAGTTTCACATTATAATGAAAAATATATAATATTAAATATTGGTTTGTAGAACAATATGATAGATATCTAACTGAATTATTGTTTTCTATAAATGTACTAATATAATAATCTATCAGTATTTTATAAATGTGGTACGTCATGTTATTTGTTAATATAAAAACCAAAAGCTTATTTTAAATTTACAAGGATGCTTTCCAAGTAGACCTTTAATATTAATTTAATTCCTTATTTAAATAATTTATTTATAAAATAAAACTACCCATAATATGTATGATTACATGTAGAGGAGTTGATATATATTGATAAATTTTTTTATCCATCTTATTATTCATTTTAGAGGAATTTGGTTTAATAGTTAATAATATTAAAAAATTATATAAATGGTCAAAAAATTGTGTGTGAATATATGGAATGAATCTAAATGAAATATTTATTAGAAGATGTTGACCTCACCTGTTTTGAGAATCCCATTTAGTCTTTTATATACCCTTGATAATCCCAATTAATGTTTGTCTATATTCTAAATTCTTTTAATCTATGATATTCCATTATGAAGATGATAATCATATTAAAATAATCCTTTAGATATGTTAATCAATTTAAATCTATGTTTATATGAGTTATGATGTTCTTCCAACCCATTCAGATATGTTTTGAATAAAACATAAAGTGTTAAGTCACTAATCTGCATGTAGCTATTTATAAAGAGCAACTGGGGCTCAGTCTTTCGATAGACTTAGTCTACCGATAGACTGAGTCACCAATAAACTAAGTCTACCGATATGCACAGAGCTACCGATAGAATCATAACTACCGATAGAAAAGGACTTCCAGTATGCTTAAGTCCTCTAGTATACACTTGATCACCGATATGTACAGAGATTCCGATATAAAGAAGTCTACAGATAGAAATAGTTCTAGACATTTACCGATATAAATCTACTGATAGAGTAAGTCCACCAATACATGTGCAAACACCTACCGATGTATGGAGCTACTGATCCACCAGTACAAGTACAGACTCACTGATACATTGAGCTACCAATATACAGAGTAAATTCTAATGGTACCAAGAAGCTACTGATAATCTTATAGAGACTGAGATAGACACCGAAAAAATTGTGGTACCAATATAAGTCTACCAAGCTACCGATAGAGTAAGTCTACCGATAGAATAAGTTACTGATACCTAGAGCTGCCAATGGAAGGAATGCTACACAAAATCCATCGTACATGTCCAGAAACTGAAGGATACAAAAGATTTACCATCCAGTCAAACTCTATACTCTCAATACAATTTATTTATTAAGCTAACAAATACTTTTGATGTTTTTAATGCAGTTAATGTTATTTTATGATCTATGTTGCCATGTCAGGGAACCATACCTAGTACCCATGAAAAATGAAATCATTCCCATTTTCTGGAGCTGAATGATATAAAAGGGAAGATAAATACCTAGCGACATATACAGATAACGAACAACTAGTATAAAAAGAAGGCGCACGAGTGAAAAAGAAAAGGGCTGAACATCATTCAAACGTGATGCATTCATGCAAGGAAAAATCCAAACTCTAAGAACAATGGAAATACACGAAGAAAATCATTCTAGAGGAGAACACAAGATGCATCTTGAGTGAAGATTTATAACAAACAATTCATGAAATCAGGCTAATAAGCTGAATCTGAAACCAAGGAATAAAACAACACTCTGTTTTTCAGAGAAAAACTAGAGAAGGACTCAGATGCTTTTCTGATCAATCAAACGAGTCCAGAGCTACACTTCCAACCACTAAAGATTTTATAAACTATTTCTCACTTTCATTAGTGATTCTTTCATTATATATTGAGAATTGTGCATACCCTGTTTATTTTACACACACACTATCTCCTAAGCTAAACTGGAGGATTTTTATATCCCCACTCTAACTCCATAACTCTTTATTTCCCACTGTGGAGAGTGGTAGAGGTCAAGTAAGACCTGGAAAATTGTGAGCTATAATTTTTTTCCCACGTAGAACTGTGGTAGGGGTAATTGTACCTAAACAGTGTGTTCATTGTTGTTTATTCACGATCTAGGGTGTGGATCAATTTATAAATTGATGAGAGGACTAAGACTTGCCTTGAGACTGAACCTCTTGGTTACCTCTGTTGTACTTTTTGGTTTATGTCATTAAGTATAGTATATAAATATTTCATATTCCACTTCTAATTCTTTTAAATAAAACCCTATTTTAAAGATACTTTGATAGTTAAATTAGCAAGTGTTTATACTTACTGTAAACCAGTAAGTTAGTTTAAAAAGTTATTTTAATCATCATATTAAGTTAACTGAGACCTAATAAATCATTTAGAAACTCATTGAACATTTACACTCTGTATAAATTCACTACAGTTTAACTTTGTTTTTAATTTTGTGTATTTTAAGTGAAATAATTTTAATATAAATTATTATTGGAACTCAATTCAGCCCCCCTCTTGAGTATCCACTCCGACCAACAATTTGCATCAAAGGATTATTTTTGATTAATATGTTTTCAAACAATCGGTTTTCAACTGCGATTTTTGTTGCATCCTTAAAGATCTTAAATATCTGTAAGTTCGAAATTTTATCTCTTTCAATATCGTTTCAAAAATCTATTATGGATAATAGACTAGAGGGTACTGCTAGTAACATGCCACCTTTCTTTAATGGAACAAACTATAACCAGTTGTAACATAAGATGAAAATACATTTGGAATGTATGGGTTTTGATATCTGGACTACTATTGAGTCAGAATATAAAATTCCAGAAACTAAAATAACTACATGGGATGAACCTACGAAGAGTGATTACAATAATAATTGTAAATATATGAATGCCTTATAATGTTATTTAGGGGATGAAGAATTGGATAGATTATATACTTGTAAAACTGCTTATGAAATTTGGGATACTTTTGATGTTTCTCATGAAGGAACAACCAATGTCAAAGAAATGATATTGAATACTTATATTATTAAATATGATAATTTCATGATGAAGACTGATGAAACTATTTCTGACATGTATCTCAAGTTTAATGAGATAGTTAATACAATGAGTTCACTTGGTAAGGTTGTTCCATTAAAGGAACAGATCATGAGAATCTTAAGATGTCTTCCAGAAATATAGAGGGGCACATCTGTTTCCATTAGAGAATCATGAAACATCAGCACACTCCCTGCTAAGGACTTAATATGTAAACTTATGATGTATGAGGAAGAACATAAAGTAAAAAAAGAGAATGATGATGAACCCAAGAAAAAATATGTGTCTTTCAAGTCTACTGCTACTAAGAGCAATGACAATGATAAAATCCATGCACATACAGAATGTTTAACCAGTGAATATTCTAATTTAGACAGTGATGCTGAAATGGTGCAAATAGCCAGGAAATTGAATAAGTTTTATAGGAAAAATAAATTCATTCGAAAAACAAATTACAAAGAAAAGTATGACAACAAGGGACATTGGAAAAGGATTTGAAAAACCCTGACAAGGATTATGATATAGTGTGCTATGAATGCAAGAGGAAAAGACATATCAAGGATGACTGTCCAAAACTAAAATTCAAAATGAAGTATGATTATAAGGACAATAAGTACAAGAAATCTATGAAAGAAACTTGGAGTGCTTCAGAAGATAACACAAGTGAATCTGATGTTTTTGATTCTAAAAATAATCATGCCAACATGTGCTTTATGAACAACACATCTGACGTACTTGTTTCCCCTATTCTAAATGATTATTATTTTGGAAATAGCAGTGATTTAGACAATGATGAAAATATGTCTAAGGATGACTTGTTTGTATACTGTAACATGATGGAAGAAACATGTAATGAACTAAAGGACAAGTATAAGTCACTAATGAGACAATATGCTCTCACTATCACTGTTAAATCTGCTGTTGATGTTGAAAAACAAAATTGTCAACTGTTAAAGGAAAATACTGAACTGAAAAAGTCCAATGAGAAACTTAGAAAGGACTTAAGAAAGTTCCCAAAGGGAAAAGATACACTTACTAAAATGTTTGGTAAGAAAGTTGCACCTATATATACTACTGGTTTGGGATACCAACCTGAAAAAAGGCAGTTTACTAAAACTAAATTTTTTCCTAAGTCTAGAATTTTTTTGCTTATTCCCATTCTTGAAATTCGTATGCTTCAACTAGTTATTCATATGGTTACAGATCAAAAAAAGTTTATCTTTATAAATCTATTGATTCTATAAATTATATGAGACCCATAAGATGAATTTGGATACCAAAATCGTTGATTGCTAACCTTTCTGGACCCTAGAAGATCTGGGTACCAAAATCATTTTTTGTGTAAATCTGTTTTGTATGAAACCTGCTTGAAGAGTTCTCACAAGAAGGTATGGTTCTTCGATAATGGATGTTCAAGACACATTTCTGGAGATTAATCTTGTTTCAATAGCTTAATAAAAGTTTATGGAGGCCATGTCACCTTTGATGATAACTATAAAGGAAAAAGAATCAGCCTAGGCCAGATTGGTAACACCAATTCAGTATTAATTTCTAATTTTTTATTTGTTGATGGAATTAAGAATAACCTATTATTTATTTCTAAATTCTTGGATGATGTCTTTAATGTTACGTTTGAAAATGATTCTTGTAAGGTTTTTAACTCTAAAAATGATTTAGTATTTTCTGATTTAAGAAATGAAAATGTCTATGTTGATGATTTGAATTCCATAACAAAACAAAATGTGACTTTTTTAAATGCTTTTCATAAACAGTCTTGGATTTGGAACAGAATATTATGACACTAAAAAATCTATTCACTTATAAAATTAACTAAGAAAAACATGGTTAGAGACCAACCTAAGCATGAATTCCCAAATGTCTAAGTTTTTAATCCCTGTCAAATGGTAAAACAAAATAAAATTGCCTTCAAATCAATGAAATAAGTTTATACCAATCAACCACACAAGTTGGTTCACATTGACATGTGTGGACCATCAATATTTTCTAGTTTAAATGGGATGCACTATGTCTATGTACTAGTAGATGACTTCTATAGATATACTTGGGTATACTTCTTATCTCACAAAAGTGAATCTTATTCTTACTTTTCTAAATACTCCAAATCTGTAAAAAAACCTTAGTGGACTTAAGATTAAATCCCTGAGAAGTGATCATGGCTGTGAGTTTGAAAATCAATAGTTGAATCTTATTGCTCACACAATGGCTATAGTCACAACTTTTCTGATCGTAGGACACCTCAACAAAATGGTGTAGCAGAAAGAAGAAATAGAACCCTTCAATAAATAGCTAGAACCATGTTTATTGAAAATAAACTGCCTATTTATTTTTGGGCTGAAGCAATGAAAATAGCTTGTTATATTATTAATAGGGTCTTAATTAGACCGGTTCTTAAGAAGACCCCCTATGAATTATGGAATAATAGAAAACCTAATGTTAGTTAATTTAGTGTCTTTGGATGAAAAGATTTTGTTCTTAATACAAGGGATAATCTTGAAAAGTTTTCTTCTAAGGGTGATCAAGGAATTTTTCTTGGTTATTCTTTAACTAGAATAGCCTATAGAGTATTTAATAAAAGAACCAAATGTGTGTAAGAATGTATTCCCATTATGTATGATGAAACTAATCCACATGAGCCTAAAATATCTCTTGAAAATCTTGAAGAATATTTGAGTGTTCTGGACCTTGATGATAAATCTAAAGAACCTGCTGTAAAAACAACCAGTTCTGGACATATTCCAGAATCTGCTTCTATAGAACTTGAAATTATACATGAACCTGAAATTTGTAGTCCTACATTTACTAGATCAACAAGGATTATAAAGAATCATCCTTTGGATGTTGTTTTTGGTAATCATGATAGAGGGACACATAGTAGAGCTTCTCTAAGAAACAAGGTTGAACATCAAGCCTTTCTTTCGTAGATAGAACCAAAAAATATCCATGATTCTATGAATGATGAGTTTTGGGTAATAGTTATGCAGGAATAGATAAATCAATTTGAAGGAAACAAAGTTTGGGAATTAGTTGACACACCTAAGGACACTTTAACAATTGGCACTAAATGGGTTTTTAGAAAAAAAGGTGATGAGTCAGGAAACATAATTAGAAACAAAGCTATACTAGTTGAACAAGGATATAGTCTAGAGTAAGGTATAGACTATGAGGAAAAAATTTCACCTATAGCTAGATTAGAAGACATTAGGATCTTACTTGCCTATGCTGCTCATCTAAATTTCATGTTATATCAAATGGATGTTAAAAGTGCTTTTCTAAATGGTTTTATAATTGGAGATGTTTTTGTTGAACAACCACCTCTATTTACTAATAATCATTTTCGAAATAAAGTTTTTAAACATTCTAAAGATATATGTGGTTTAAAACAGGCTCCCAGAGCTTCGTATGATAGACTTAGTAATATTATTATTTCAAAAAATTTTACTAAAGGGATTGTTGTTCCAACTCTTTTTATTAAAAGAATTTCTAATGATTTTTTATAGTTCAAATCTATGTTGATGATATTATTTTTGGATATTATAAACATACTTTATGTTGTGATATTTCTAAGAGTATGTAAACAGAATTTGAAATGAGCTTAATGGGAGAACATAAATATTTTCTTGGATTTCATGTTTTTCAATATAAAAATGGTATTACTTTGAATCAATGTAAATATACAAAGGATCTTCTAAAATGTTTTGGTTTGGATAGTATTAAGGAAAGTGATACTCCTTTGAGCACAGTCTGTAAATTGAATGCATATGAAACTTGGAAACCAGTGGATCAAACCAATTATAGAGGTATGATTAGAAGCTTACATTACCTTACTTCTAGTCAAACAGATATTATGTTTTGTGTATGCATGTGTGCAAGATTTCAAGATAACCCGAAATAATCTCATTTACTTATTGATAAAAGAAATTTTAAGTATGTTAATCATACTGTAAACATATGTTTGATTTACCCAAAAGAAAAATCCTTTGAATTGATGAGTTAATCAGATGCTGACTTTGCTGGTTGCAAGTTAGATAGAAAATTCACCTTAGGAACATGTCATTTATTGGGAAAATCCTTAGTATCTTGGTGTAGTAAAAAGTAGAATTTTGTACCTTTGTCCACTACTGAAGTAGAGTATATAGCTACTGGTAGTTGCTGTTCACAAATTCATTGGATAAAACACACTCTTCTGGACTATGGATTTGACATTAAGCATGTTTCTATCAGCTGTGACAACACTAGTGAAATAAATATCTAGAAGAACCTTGTGTCTCATCCTAGGACCAAACACATTGATGTAAGGAACAATTTCATGAGTGATCATTATCAAAAGGGTGATATTACTCTTGACTTTATAGAAACTGATCATCAATTCACCAAAATTTTCACAAAACTATAGAGTTCATATAGGTTGAGTTACATTAGACATGAGTTAGGTATGTCTAACCATGATTGGTAACTAACATCACCGATGTGAAATTATCACCAATGTGAAATTCTCAATGATGTGAAATTCTCACCAATATGAAATTCCCACTGATTTGAAATTCTCCCCAACGTAACCTCATTAATAGGAATTCTCACTGATTAGTGTGCTGTTTTAAAACATCTGTCTTCCACCATATTCTAAATCGTCTATTTTTTTAAATTTCATTTATTTATTTTATGATTCCTAAATGATAAAAACAAAGTCCTAGTTACTTCTCAATCCACCAGTCTCAAACATTTATCCTCAAACATTAGCTCTCGAATCTCTTGAGAACCCTAAATCCCTCGAACCAGAGATGGAAAAAACCAAACTTCCTACCATCAGAGATGACACTGCTGAGCCTAATGAAAATAAGCAGAAGTATGAGCATGAGGCATGTGGTAGTGCTACTAGAACTAGGTCAGGAAGGCGACTAGTGAATCCTCATCTGCATAATAGAACCATTGTTATTTAAAAGGAGATATGTATAGAATGGTTGATGCCTTGAAATCCCTTAGTGCTCGATGTACTTGAAGATCAAAAATGGGTAGAGTGTTTTTCGAACAACAATGATCCCTACTTTCCAAAATTAGTGAAACAATTTTACAATTATGTGAGATTTGTGAAATATGAGAATAAAAATTGAATAACCTCTTTTGTGAATGGAAATGAGATGTCGTTTTCATCTGTTGAGTGGGATGAGTGCTTAAAAGTTCTACATGAAGGTGTATCTGGATATGTCTTGAGAGCTATGCCACCTACCAGTGATATTTTTGACTAAGAAACTGCTTTGGAAGAGCTGACTACTGATGGAAATCAATGACAAGTAGTTAGTGTAGAAATGGATGGAGAGAGAAGATTGTTGTTCAAGTTTGTTCAGCATGTCTTGATACTAAGGAGAGGAGACTTTTAAAATTTGAGATATCAGGATATCTATCTCCTCCATCTCTTAAGACATTTTGTAAATGTAAATCTATGCAGACTTTTGATGATCCAAATGGAAGACATGACAAGGCTGGAATCAAAGACAAATTCTCTATTCTTTGCTAAGTTGATCTATGTGTTGATTATAGTATATGGGGTAGCTGAGTCTCAATATGAGACAGTGGTAGTGAAGAATAACTTTTGTATCACATCCACAGTGTGAAAATACATGAGGATAAATTGGAACCCTTGGAGAAGAGAATGGTTCAATGATGACTAGAAGGTATATGAAAAATTTAATCCTGTGAATCATCCTTCGAGACCTAAGGATATGAGGGATCCAGGTCTAGCACCTGATGACGAAGAACCAGAATACAGTGATGATTCATAAGAATATGATTCCTCTGCTGATGAGGGAGGAGACCCTGACTTACCTCCTATCCCAACTCGTGAAAATCTAGGTCAACATAAATTAGAAAAGGGAGAAGCTTCTTTAGAGGATGTTGAAGTGGTTGTTTTGGAGAATAAAGAAGATTATCAAGAGATTGAAGCATCTCTGTCAGCTTATTTGAGCCTTATTCTAGTGATTGGACATTCTATAGTGCCTGCTACATTTGCAAATGAATTTTACATACCCTTTCCTACATTGGAAGACTTTCCAGTTGCGGCATAGATGGAAATGATAGTAGAAGATTATCCTCATGATTAAAGTCCTGCTGAGATGGCTTCTGAGAATTTTGTTGTTTTACTTGAGGATTCACAGGTTTAGGGGGAACATCAAACCATGTTTGGAAGTGTTACAATGGCTGTTAATTTTGAGGGCTGGGTAGAAGACCCAGGTTTTGTAGTTTGTGGATTTGACTATCCTGATTCTGACCATGAAGCATCTCTCAATAGAACTAAGATTAGTTATGATGTTGAGACTGAGTTACTACTTGAATATGTCGTCACAATTCATGGTCAGGATACTTTAAAGAAAAAGAATAAGGACAGTTTTGTGGAAGAGGTAAAAAAGATGGAAGTTTCTGTTGTCTCTTTAGTTCAATCAATCACGACTGACTCACTGGTTGGTTTAGCATCTAAAAGAGTACCCACTGAAGTTGCACCTACTAATATGATCACCAGGGATGATCTGGAATCATTGAAGGATGAGTTGAAAGAATCTTTTAATGCCTCACTTGCTGAGATGAAGAATTGTTTTTCGAAAGAGATGAGGATGTTGGAAAGATCTATTTAACTCTCTCTAGGTTTTAATTTGTCAACCTTCGTGGACAAAATAGTGGAACAATTTAAAGACTTATAGGCTCATTTTTCTAGACTTTAAGTAGATCTTGATGCTCTAATGGAATCTGTTGTTTCATTAGACTCTTACATGAGCTCAGAATACCAAGCAGACAAGGACATAACCTATTTCAAGAGTGTGGTAAGTTAGATGGTTTCAGTGTTTAAAGGTTTTAAAACCTTAGTGAAAGATCTTTTTATAACCCAGGATTCCCAGGTTGAATACATTTTCAGTGGGTTGACCAAGAAATTCATGGAAAAAGTAACCTTCTTTGTTGGTTCTGTTGCATCTAAGTCCTCTATGGACTTGAATAAAATTCGAGTTGTGATGAAGGAGGATCTTGGTCATGCTTTAACCAGTGACTCTGTGGACTCATCAGAACTGTGTAAAGTTGTGCTTGCTACTCGAGATTCATCTAGAGAAATAATGAAGATAGTCCCAGACTATATGATAGAATCATTTGCCTCTCGGAAAGAAGTGAAAGATAAGGTGGACTCTTATTTCCCTAAGAATTTCACCAAGCATCAACTCAACAATCATTTCAAACATCTGTTGGAAAATATGAAGCTGCCACCTTCCAATCAAGCCTTCCAAGAACAAGTAATCAAGCTAATATAATTGACTCCAGCGTTGGACAAATTTATATAGAAGATGGATGAATTCACCTCTCCTATGGAGAGAGGAGGAGGCATAATTAAGGATTTCAGAAATATGTTGCTACATTTTCTTCATGTTAAAGCTAGACTGATAATTGTACCTCTTGCTTTGCCTACCTCTACCTCTACTGATTCTCCGGTTCAGATGACTCCTACACAAGCTATTCGAAGCCTCAAACCTATGATCTTACAATGAACACCCCAGTACAGACCAAGAACAATTTCTGTGGCTTAGTATCCAATGATCATTTCCAGAATTCCTAATCCTTCACCTGCATCGACCTCACCTAAATCCTTTTATTCCACCAAGGGAAAATCTCACATTGAGGATGTGGATTGAACCAGTGGATAGACTGTTTGATAGGAATTCCTCGTATTTTGTTTTATTTCCTTGTACCTTATTAGAAATATGCAATAAAACTCTCTTTTACTTCCTTTCTTATTTTGGTTCCTCTTCTCTTCGTTGTTTCCCACTTTTTTATTATCACAAAGGGGGAGAAATATTTTAACCAAAATTCTACAAAGGAATAAATATTCACCCAGGGGGAGACATTTTAAAGGAAGAATAAAATATGAGGAGAAATATTCAGTAAGAGCTATCACATCTCTGATACTATCCATTTAATTCTACCTCTGATAAATTATGTTCTATAACATACTATTTTCTCTAAGAAAATGGAATTTAAATATATATCCTCTGATAAAATTATTCAATATTTTAAAATGCTAATATCATAAGTTGTGATTATCAAAAAGGGGGAGATTTTTTACCTCACCTGTTTTGATAATCCCAATTATGATTTTACAAACCGTTGATAATCCCAATTAATGTTTATCTATATTAAAAATTCCCTTAATATATGATATTACATTATCAATATGATAATCATATTAATATAATCCTTGATATATGTTAATCAGGGTCTATATATGTTTATATGAGTTCAAAAGTTCTTCTAACCCATTCAGATATGTTTTGTATAAAACAAAAAAGTGTTTAGTCACTGATCTGCATGTAGCTATTGATAAAGAGAAACTGGTACTCAGACTACCGATAGACTTAGTCTACCGATAGACAGAGTCACTGATACACTAAGGCTACTGATATGCACAGAGCTACCGACAGAAACAGAGCTACCGATAAAACAGGTCTACCGGTATGCTTAAGTCCTCTTGTATAAACTTGATCACCAATATGTACAGATAAACCAATATGAGGAAGTCTACCGATAGAACCAGCTCACAAACAGTTACCGATTGAAATCTACAGATAGAGTAAGTCAATCGATACATGTGCAAACACCTACTGATGTAAGGAGATACTGATCCACTAGTACAAGTACAGAGAAACCAATTCATTACGCTACTGATATACAGAGTAAAAGCTACCGGTACAAAGAAGCTAATGATAAACCAAGAGTGATCGATATAGACAACGACAAAATTGAGCTACTGATAGAAGTCTACCAAGCTACCGATAGAGTAATTATACCGATTGAAGAAGTTACTGATACCTAGAGCTACCGATGGAAGGCTTTCTACAAAAAATCCATTGTACACGTCTGAAAACAGAAGGCTACTAATGATTGACCATCCAGTCAAACTCGATTCTTTCAATACTATTTATTTATTAAGCTAACATATACATTTGATGTTTTTAATGCAGTTAATGTTATTTAATGATCTCTGTTTCCATGTCAGGGAACCATACCTAGTACCCAGGCAAAAGGTAATCATTCCCATTTGCGGGAGATGAAAGATATAAAAGGGAAGATAAAGACCTAGATTCATATTCATATATTGAACAAAGAGTAGAAAAAGATGGTGCACGAGTGAAAAAGAAAAGGGATGAACATAATTCAAACGTGGTGCATTTGTGCAAGGAAAAATCTATACTCCAAGAACACTAGACATACACTAAGCTACTCATTATTGCGGAGAACACAAGATGCATCTTGATAGAAGAACTACAACAAAAAATTCATGCACTCAGGCTGATATGCTGAATCTGAAACCAAGGAAAAAAATGACACTCTGTTTTTTAGAGACAAATCATAGAAGGACTCAGAAGCATTTATGATCAATCAATTGAGCCCAGAGCTGCACTTCCAATCATTAAATCTTTTCTAAACTCTTTCTCACTTTCTTTACTGATTCTTTATTTACATTTAGAGTAGTGTGTGTACCATCTTTATTTTATACACACACTATCTCCTAAGCTAAAATAGAGGATTCTTAGATCCTCACTCTAACTCCATAACGTTTTTTCCCACTGTGGAGATTGGTAGAGGTCGAGTAAGACCTGGACAGTTGTGAGCTATTGTTTGTTTTCCCACGCAGAACTCTGGAAGAGGTCAGTGTACCTGAACAGTGTGTTCACTGTTTTATACCCACGGTCCAAGGTGAGGATCAATTTATAAATTATTGATAGGACTAAGTCTCGTCTTGAGACTGAACCTCTTGGTTACCTCTGCTGTTCTTTTTGGTTTAATTCATTAAGTATAGTATATATAGATTTCATATTCTGCTTCTACATCTTTGAAATACAAACCTATTTTAAAGTTAATATGATAGTTAAATTAGTAATTGTTTAAACATATTGTAAATGAGTAAGTTTGTTTCAAACGTTAATTTAATCTTCAGATTAAGTTAACTAAGACCTAATCAATCTTTGAGAAACTGATTTATCATTTATACTCTGTATAGATTCACTACAGTTTAACTTTGTTTTAAATTTTTGTGATTTTAAGAGAAATATATTCAAGAGAAAGTTTTATTGGAACTTAATTACCCCCCCCCCCTCTTGAGTATCCACTCTGACCAACATAAGACATAGATCATAGATTATTTTAATTTAAATTTAAATCTTATTCAATGAATTTTTTATAAATAAGAAATATTCCATGTTTAGTTTAATGAATTCTAGAATGAGAAACTTGTGATTGATATTTATATATTCTTACCTCCATTAATTATCGAGGTTAATATTTCTAGAGGGGGTGGTATCAGAATGTATGATCATCATGAAATTTAATATTTTGAACTACATGTAATGATTATGTTTACTATAAATTACTTACTAGTATAATGTAATTATTATGGATACAAATATACTAGGAATAAATAGTTTAAATTCTCTAGTGAATGGACATCACGTTATAAACTACAACATGGGAGAAAAATACATACAAGGATCATATGAGGTATTGGTAAATGGATAAAACATATCAAAGATAAAAAAAGGAATTCAATGGCTTATAAATGGTTGATATTTACCCAAATAAAATTTCAACCAAATAGTAATTTGAGAGTGCGAAAAAAACTTTTCCCCAATAAGAATGAAAAATTATTGATATAAATACATTAAAGTAATTTTAAATATTTTTGAAAATCCATATCAGTTATATTATGTGTCTAGAACAAAACATTAATGGCAAGAATGTGTGGAATAATATATTTAATAGTTTGATTTGAAAAATGTTAGATATAAACATACTAACCAAATATGACTTGAATGAAATATTTTCCACACACGAAATGAATCTAGATTAGTAGTTTTAACCCATTTCTAATAGAAGAAAAGATCTATACATCTGGCTATTAATTCATTTTCAATGTTGGATAAAATTAGTTTTTTTCAATTTTTCAAAGGTATCACTATACCACATAAATTTTATATGCTATGTATGGTGGTCCTTATAATCAATACCTACTGTGTTCCATTGTATGTTTTGAAAATGGTGCATCATGGTTAATTTTGGATGCATTTGTTTTTTCACACCTTTTGTATTTATGATATGGTTTTTATATGATATGGTTCTCATGAATTAGCTTATCATGATATATCAATTTAGTTATATTTATATAAAATTATTCAAAATTTATTTAAATGAATTATTTGGATTTTTTCAGATTGGTAAAATTATATGTTTTTTTATTTATTTGATATAATAATTAAATTTTTTTATGAAGCATGGTCTTATTAATTGATGTGTGTTCCTGTGTTTGTCAATGAAGGATTCACATGAAATACCTATGTGATACCCTACTAAGAGTGTTAGATCACACCATAAAACCCCCTTCAGTGGTGGTAGACTTGGTTAAGTCTTTCTATCATGGGAATGGCAAGGCACCATACAGAGGGGGTGATTTTTTTTATTTGGTGGGATTGGGTATTTGGATGGTAATATAGTGTCAATTTTTCTATGATATCATATAGAGACTTTTAACGTGCCTATTTAAGTTTTGTTATCTGTTATTGTGGGACTTATTTCATTGATATTGTATTTCTACATTTTTAGTTATATCACATTAGTTGCTCCGTAACTACTATGACACATAGATAATCGTCAATTCCTCCATTTCATCCTTATCTATGTCTATTTTTATGTAATGATTAATAATTTAGGTTATGGGAAGCCATTTATTAAGTATTTTAGTTATATCCTGGGTTTAAGAGTCCATACTCAATGAATCAGTGGTTCCCTTGGGGTTTGTTTTCAGTTGGGGTTGGGTAGTAGATTGATAGGGTATTTTTCGAGTGAGTAAAAAAAATTCATCTTCTACACTCTCATATTTATTCAGAAGATGTGTTATGGTTTTCATTGCATTTTAATTATTGGAGACATTAATAAAATTAGAAGGTGGGATGATAAAAATATTTGGTTAATAATTATATTCAACAAGTTGAAAGGTTTGAAATGTTCATTTATCATCATTGAGTTCTTATTAATTGATATCCTCTGATGTGTCTTCATGCTCATATCAATTTATAGTTTTTATTTATTTTTATATAATTTTAATTTTGAACTATATGTTTAGTTTATTGAATGGAATTTTTGGATTTCTTTTCATCATGAATGATCCTTCCACAACTTTATTTCCAAATTACATCATGATGTATTTTTACTATTTTTAATCTTCCATTGTATTTTAAAAATCATGAATGAATTTTTTCAGATTGTGATTTTATGAAAAGATTAATTTACAAATTATATTAATAAATGAGTATAATTTTCTTGTTATTGGGTCCCTAATGTCTCTTTTTTCAATATTTTATGAATGACTGTTTCCAACGTATAGTGGCTTATTGATTTTCAATAGATATAATTTCTAATATACAATAATATTATCATTATGATTTTTTTATTACATTTTTATCTAACAACTGTTCTAACATCTACCTAATCAAATTAAAAAATCAAGAAATATTAAATTATCAAATTACATTGTTGTAGATAATATTATATTAAAACATTTTTCATTAAACCCCATTACACTTAAGAGAGATTATCTTAGTTTAAATGAGGAATTTATATTGATATACTATTTACATATATATAAAAACTCATGAATACTTATCAATTTTTAAAATATAATCATTTTATATATCATAATTATTGTATTGCATAAAACATTTCTAAAAATATTGGTAATTATAATTAAATAAAATTACAATGATTATATTTATGTTTAAATTTTTATTTGATTGTGATCTATTTTTTGTAGGTGTAACGAGTATGATTTTAATGTCACTCCTACTTTTTAGTTTAGGTAATTGTGTATGAATGTCATTATATTCATTATAATGTACTTTGATCTTTGTTTTTTTCAACTTATAATATTTTCCATTTATATCATGATATGTATTGAATTACATCATAAATAATAAATATATAATTAATAAATTACATAATAAAATGTTTGAATAAATTTGTTTTATTTGGGATCAAAAGATAAAAATCAATGTTCATTTATCTATAAAAAGCTTTTTAATTTTTCCTTCATGGTTGAGAAGAAAATATTTTCAATGTCATCCCCTTTTGTAAAATATTTATTCATTACATTATTTGAGAGATATTTTACGTTTAGTTTTTTATTTATCATTATAAAATTTAATTAAAATTCAAAAAAATATTACTTTCAATTCATGGTATTTTTAATATATAATAATGAATATATGTCGGAATACTCTAGAGTTAATTAGGGAAGACTATAAAAAATGATTTAACAATTATTTTAAATTTTTAAGTGAAAATTTCTAAACACTTTCAATTATTTATGTGAATTTATACAATGATTAAATATTATAAATATTTGAATAATTGAAATAATATATCTTATAATTATTTATTTTTATTTTATATATCGTTATTTATTTTGTTATGGATAAATTGGGAATGATTCAGGAATAGTTAATTATAAATATTTTCAAGATGACAAGTCTCATCCAATTATTGAAATGATTATACAATTTTTGTAAAATAAATTAGGAAAAAATAAATAAGTGACAATCTCAATCTTTATAATAAAAAATTGTGTCAATGTATTAAGAAATTTATTATTATATAAATGATGTTCTGATTAATTAATTTACATGGTAAAAATGGATGGAGTGAATATAGTTCTTCATGGTTATTATAGATATCAGAACACATACATTCTATAAACAAAGACTATCCATTTTCACATTATAATACAAAAGTTATATAATTCAATAAAGGTTTTTTGAACAACAAGATACATATCTTACTAAATTATTGTATTATATAAATGTAGTAATGTAATAGTCTATCGGTATTTCCTAAATGTGGGACATCATGGTATATGATAAAATAGATACCACAAACTTATTTACAATTTACAAGGATGCCTTCCAAGTATAATTTTAATATTAATTTAATTCCATATTTAAAATATTTATTTTCAAAATGAAATTATACACAATGTGTATGATTACATGTAGAGGAGTTTATATCTATTAGAATTTTTTTTATCCAACATATTATTCACTTAAGAAGAATTTTGATCAATATTTAATAATATGATATAATGATGTAAATGGTCAAAAAAATTAAATGTTAATATATAGAAAGAATCCATATTAAATCATTATTAGAAAACATATTTAATTGATTATTTTAATGGAAATTTAAATCATATTTAATGAATTATATATATATATATATATAATATACCATGTTGAGTTTAATGAATTTTGGAAATGGAAAATTGTAATTAATATTTATGTATTCTTACAACAATTAATTAACAAGATTAATATCTTCAGAGAGGATGGTTTCAGAATATATGATCATTATAAAATTTAATATTTTGAACTTCATTCAATGATTATGTTCACTATAAATTACTTCACAGTATAATTTAATTATTATGGATTCAAATATAATTGGAATAAATAGTATAAATTCATTGATGAATGGACATCATATTATAAAAAACATGGTAGAAAAATACATACAGGAATCTTATGAGGTTTTGGTCTATAGATAACAAATCTCGAAGACAAACAATGGAATTCAATGTCTTATAAAGGTTTTATATTTATCCAATTAAAATTTCAACTAAAGTCTAATTTTAGAGGGTGAAAAACATTTTTCCCCAATAAGAAAGAAAAATTATTGATAGAAATGCATTTATAAAATTATTTGTATTTTATAAATTCCATGTAAGATATATTTTATGTCCAGAATAAATCATTAAAACAACCATGTGTTGAAGAATATTTTAAATAGTTTGATTTTAACATTTTTGATATAAAAATAATGTCTAAATATGAGTTGAGTGAAATATTGGGCACACACTAAATTAGAATACATTAGTTTTTTTAAACCACTCCTAATAGATGAAAAGATCCCTATATCTGGATATTAATTCATTATCAATGTTGGATAAAATTAGTTTTTTTAATTTTTCTATGGTATCACTATACCGCATCAATTTTATATGCTATGTATGGTGGTCCTAGTAATCATGACCAACTGTGATCAATTAATTTTTTAATGGTGCTTCATTGATAATTTCGTATGCATTTAATTTTTTACACCTTTTCTATTTATGCCATGAATTTTACATGATATGTTGTTCATTAATTGGTTAATCATTATAAATCTATTTAGAGATATTTATATGAAGTCCTTAAAATGATATTAACATGAATTATTTTTATTTTTTCAGATAGGGAAAATTAAAATGTTTTTAAATTATTTTGATATAATAACTAAAAAATTTATATGAAGCCATGTTTTATTAATTGATGTGTGTTCTTGTGTTAGTCATTAGAGACGTCTTATGAAATACTTTTGTGATAACATACTAAGACGATTTTCTCACACCCTAAAACCCCCTTCAATGATGGTAGACTTGGTTATGTATTTTGATTTTGGGTATGGAAAGGCACCATAGAGAAGACATGATATTTTTTTGGTGGGATTGGGTATCATGATGGTTAGATGGTGTTGGGTTTCCCATGCTATCATAGAGAATATTTGCGTGCCAATTTCTGGTTTGTCATCCATTGTTGTGGGACATGTTTTTTTTATATTGTTTTTCTACCTTTTTAGTTATATCACATTAGTTTCTCTCTTACTACTAAGACACATAGATAATCGTCAATTCATTTGTTTCTTCCTTATCTATGAGTGTTTATGTGTAATAAAAAATAATTTATGTTGGGGAATGCTATTGGATTAGTTTTTTTTTGTAATTTACAGAATTTAAGGATCCTTACCATATGCATCCGTGGTTACCTTATGGTTTGTTGTGGTTGGGGTTGGGTAGTCAATTGATGGGGTATTTGTGTCAGGTTAGTTAAAAAAATTAATCTTCCACCGACTCAAATTTTATCATCATATGTGTTATGGTTTTCAATGCATTTTAGTTTTTTGACACAATATCAAAATTTTAAGGTGGGATAATCAAAAATGTTTGGTTTATAATTTTATTCCCCATGATGAAACATTTGAATAGTTCACTTATCACCATTGAGTTTTTATTAACCAACATTTTCTCATGTGTCTTCAATCTCATATCCATTTATAGTTTTTTTTCTTCAGATTTTCATTTTTAATAGTATGTTTAATTTATTGAATGTTATTTTAGAATTCATTTTCATCATGAATGACCCTTCAACCACTTAATTTCCAAATTACATCAGGATGTATTTTTAATGTTTTGAATCTTCCATTGTATTTTAAAAATCATGAATGAATTTGTTCAAATTACGGTTTTATGAAATGATTAATTTACAAATTGGATTTATAAATGAGAATAATTATCATAATATTTGGGGCCTAATGTCTCTTTATTATCTATTGTATGAATAAGTGTTTCAAAAGTACAGTGGATTATTGATTTTCAATAAATATTATTTCTATTATACAATAAGATTATCATTCTATTTTTTTTCATTTTTATCTAACAATCATTCTGTCTTCTACCTAATCACATGAAACAGTCATACAATATTAAATTATCAAATAACAATTTCAGATATAATTTTATTTTAGAACATTGTTCAATAAACCCCATTATACTTAAGAGATATTAATTGAGGTGAAATGATGTATTTTTATGAATATATTATTTAAATATATATATATAAATTCTTGAATACTACACATTTATTTTAAATAGAATCATTTTAAATATCATAATTACTATAATAAACAATAAATTTATTTAAATTTGGGTTATTATAATAAAATTAAATCAAAATGATTATATTTACATTTAAATATTATTTTATTTTGATCTAATTTTGGTGGGTGTAATGATTTTGATTTTAAAGCCACTCCTACTTTTTAGTTTATGTAATCATGTAAGAATGTAATTATATTTATTATAAGGTATTTTAATCATTTTTTATCAAAATATAATGGTTTCCATTTATATTATGATATGTATTTATTTACATGGAAAACAATAAATATATAATTAATAAATTACATAGTTAAATATGGGAATAAATGTGTTTTATTTGGGATCAACCTCTAAAAATCAATGTCTGTTTTTCTATAACAATATTTTTAATTTTTCTTAAATGGTTGAGAATGAAATATTTTCATTATGATCCTTTTTTTATCAAATATATTTTCATTACATTATTTGAGAGATATTTTATGTATAGTTTTTTATAAATCATTTTAAAATTAAAATTAAAATTAAAAAATTTATTATTTTCAATTATTGGTATCTTTAATATATAATAATGAATCTATGTCGGATTACACTATAGTGAATTGGGGGTGAATATAAAAAATAGATTTTATTAATTTTTTTAAATTTCATAAATGAAATTTTATAAACAATAGCCTTTATTTATGTAATTTTATTGAATGATTAAATATTAAAAAAATTAATAAAATAAATATATGATCTTATAATTATTGGGGTTTTAATTTTACATATAGTCCATTATTTTGTCATGGTTAAATTGGGAATGATTCATGAACTATTAATTATGATGATTTTCTAGATAACATATCTCATACTATTGATGAAATGAATATTCATATTTTGGTAAAATATATTAGGAAAAATAGACAATTTACCTTCTCAATCATTATGATAAAAAATTGTGTCAATGTATTAAGAAATTTAATATTATATAAAAGGTTTTATTATTGATTAATTTACTCAAAAAATGGATGGTGTGAATATAGTTTTTCATAGTTATTATAGATATTATAACACATAAAATCTATAAACAATGACCATACAGTTTCACATTTTTTTGAGTAATCGATGTATTCATTAAAAACAGAGATTAGTGGAAGTACGAGTGCGTAGCCCAGACAAAATATGGCCCAGCCAGTGCTGGTCGTCATCAAGTGGGCCAGAGGATTCCAGATGATGGGAATCATTGTTCCCTTCCCTTCTGATGAAGGAGAAGCTGCAGGATGTGAATCATTGATGGAGAGAGTGTATTTTTCTGATGAGGGGGACAAAATATTGAATGTTTTCATCGTTGAGGTTGATGGCATTGATCATAGTGAGACAGTCCGACTCAAGGTTGATTTTTTCCCATCCATGATCTTTGGGAAACATCATTTCGAAGAGGATCAAAGCGACTTCTCCAACAACGGACTCCCAAAGAGTTTTATTGGATTCATTTTTGCCTACAATGATTTTTCCAAAATGATCCCAGGATTGTAGACCAAGGCCTATTGGACCATCCTTGGGTAGAGACGCATCCACATTAATATTGAGGATCACTTCCGGTGGCGGAAAAAAATTGTAAGAAGGGGAAAGGGATCAAAATGTCTTCTGTTGTCCAGAGTGATGCTGTGAGCCCTCAATCCCAGATGATGCCCGTTCAATCCAGAAATTGGGAGTCTTGATGAAATGGTTGAATAGAAAATCAGTATGACGAACCCAAATTATCAAGGCCATGATGAAATGTGAGCCCACATTGGTCGGCAAAGAGTAAGAGAACCAACGCCTCTAGAGAGAGGGGAGGTCAGAGGCCGAATCCAGTGAATTATCCATGAATGAGCCCCATTTGTTCCAAATCTCCTTTGACCTCAGACAATTGATAATACCATCTAGTTTCACTTTATAATGAATAAGATATACTATTCATTATAGGTTTGTAAAACAACATGATACATATCTTACTAAATTATTGTTTTCTATAAATGTAGTAATATAATAGTCTATAAGTACTTCCAAAATGTGGGACATCATGGTATATGTTAAAATAAAAACCATAATCTTATTTATAATTTTCAAGTATGCCTTCCAAGTAGATATTTAATATCAATTTAATTCATTATTTAAAATATTTATTTTCATAATAAAATTATCCATATTGGGTATGATGACATGTATATGAGTTGATATCTATTGAAAAGTTTTGTTATCCACCTTATTATTCACACTATATGAATTTTTATGAATTTATAATAATATTATATAATGATATAAATGTACAAAAATATGGAATTTGAATATATGGAATGAATCCAATTTAAATATTTATTAGAAAACAACGTTCATTGATTTTTTTAAAGTTAATTTTAATCTTATTCAATGAATTTTTTATATATAATAAAAATAACATGTTTATTTTAATGACATCTAGAAATAGAAACATGTAATTGTTATTTAACTATTCTGACCACAATTAATTAATGAGGTTAATATTTTTACTGAGGATGGTTTCAGAAAGTATGATCATTGTAAAATTTAATATTTTGAACTGCATGTAATGATTCTGTTTACTATAAATTACTTCCATGTATAATGTAATTTTTATCGATATAAATATACAATGAATAATTAGTTTAAATTCTATGATGAACTGATATCATATTGTAAACTACAACGTGGGAGAAAAATACATACAAGGATCATATGAGGTTTTGGTCAATGGATGACACGTATCAAAGATAAACAAAGGAATTGAATGGATTATAAATGTTTTATATTTCTCCAAATAAAATTTAAACCAAAGAGTAATTTGAGAGGTTGAGAAACATTTTTCCCCAATAAGAAACAAAATTCATTGATAGAAATGCATTAAATAAATTATATATATTTTTTAAATTTTGTGTCGGATATATTATGTGTCGAGAACAAAACATTAATATAAAGTATGTGTGGAAGAATATATTTAATTGTTTAATAGTAACATTGTTAGATATCAAAATAATGATCAAATATGAGTTGATTGAAATTTTTTCCACACACAAAATGATAATACATTAGTAGTTTAACCCACTCCTAATAAAAGAATAGATCCATCCAATGGATATTAAATCATTATAAAGCTTGGATAAAATTAGTTTTTTTCAATTTATCTATGGTATCACTGTAAGACATCAATTTAATATTCTATGTATGGTGGTCCAAGTAATAATGACCTTCTGTGATCCATTGTATGTTTTTAACGAGTTTTCATGGATAATTTTGCATGAATATGTTTTTTACACTTTTAGTATTTATGCAATGGATTTTATAAGATATTTTTTTCATTAATTGGTTTATCACGATATATCTATTTATAGATATTTATAAGAAATACTTCAAATGTTATTTACATGAATGATTTGGTATTTTTTTCAGATAGGGAAAATTAAAATGTTTTTATATTGTTTTGATATAATAACGATAAAAAAATTTATAAAGCCCTGTTTTATAAATTGATTATTGTTCCTGTGTTATTCATTCGAGACATCATATGAAATACCTTGGTGATACCCTACATAGACTGTAATCTCACACCCTGAAACCCCCTTCATTGTCTGTATACATGGTTATATATTTTGATATTGGGAATGGTATGCCACCATATAGAGGTAGTGCCATTTTTATTTGGTGGGATTTGCTAGCTAGATAGTTAAATGGTGTCGGTTTTCCCATGCTATTATATAGAGAATATTGGCATGCCTATTTTAGTTTTGTCATCCGTTGTTGTGGGACATGTTTTTTTTGAGATTGTTTTTCTACCTTTTTAGTAATATTACATTATTTTTTCTCATACTGGTATGACACATTGATAATCATTAATTCATCCATTTCTTCTGTATCTATGTGTGTTTTTGTCTAATTCTCAATAATTTAGGTTAGTGAAAACCATTTATTTAGTTTTTTTTGTTATTTCCTATGTTTAAGAGACCACGGTGTATGAATCAATGGTTCTATTTGTTTCTTTGCGGTTGGGGTTGTGTAGTAGATTGATAAGGTATTTTGGTCATGTTATTAAAAAAAATTCATTTTCCACCCTCTCATATTTAATCACGTGATGTGTTATGGTTTTCTATGAATTTTAGTTATTGGATACCTTTTCAAAATTAGAAGCTGGGATTCAAAAAAATATTTGGTTAATAATTTTATTCCCTATGTTGAAAAAATTGAAAAGTTCACTATTTACCAGTTAGTTCTTATTAACTGAAATCCTCTGATGTTTCTTCAATCTAAAATCAATTTATAGTATTTATTTTTTTCTTCTATTTTTCATTTTGAATAGTATGTTTAATTTATTGAATTCTTTGTTGTATTTATTTTCATCATGAATAACCCTTAAACAACTTATTTTCCAAATTACATCATGATGTATTTTTAATGTTTTGAATCTTCCTTTTCATTTTAAAATTCATCAATGAATTTGTTCAGATTATAGTTTTATGAAATGATTAATTTAAAAATTAGATTTTTAAATGATAATAATTTTTTTATTGGGTACCTAATGTCTCTTTTTCCCCTATTTTATTAATGATTATCTCAAACGTATAGTGGCTTATTTATTTGTAATATATATTATTTCTAATATAAAATAAGATTATCATTATGAATTTTTTATTGCATTTTTATCTAACAATCATTCTGACTTCTACCTAATCACATGAAAAATTCATGTAATATTAAATTTTTAGATTACATAGTCGGAGATAATATTATCTTAGAACAGTTTTCATTAAACCCCATTATGCTTAAGAGAGATTAATTGATGTTAAATGATGTATTTATATTAATATATTATTTAAATATATATAAAAATTCATGAATAAATCTCAATTTTCAAGTAGAATCATTTTAAATGTCCTAATTATTACATTACATAAAACATTTCATAAAATTTGGTTTATTATAATAAAATCAGATTATAATGATTATATTTATATTTAAATTTTATTTTCATGCAATCTAATTTTGGTGGGTGTAATAAGTATGATTTTAATGTCATTCAAATTTTTCTGTTTAGGTAACATTGCAGGAATGTTATTATATTCTTTATAATGTATTTTAATCATTGTTTTTATCTACATATAATATTTTCCATTTATATTATGATATGACTTTAATTACATGGAAAAAAATAAATATATAATTAATATATAACATAATAAAATATGTGAATAAATGTGTTTTATTTGTGATCAACCTCTAAAAATCAATGTTCGATTATCTATAACAATCTTTTTAATTTTTCCATTAAGTTTGAGAATAAAATATTTTCAATGTAGTTATTTATTATCAAATATGTTTTCATTACACTATTGGATATATACTTTATGTTTAGTTTCTTATTTATCATTTTTAAATCTAAATTAAAATTAAAAAAATTATTAATTTGAATTCTTGGTATCATTAGTATATAAGAATGAATTTCTGTCTGATATCTCTAGAGTGAATTGGGGATGAATATAAGAAATGATTTTTTTTTAATTTTCATAAATGAAATTTTCTTAAAACTTTTCATTATTTATGTTTTTTAATTAAATGATTAAATAATAAAAATAAGTGAATAAAATAACTAAATGATCTTATAATTATTGTGGATTTAATTTTACATATGGTCCTCTATTTTTTTTATTGTTAAATTTGGAATGATTCATGGAAAATTAGTTATGAATATTTTCAAGATGACATGTCTCATCCAATTGTTGAAATAATTATACATATTTATGTAAATGAAATTCAGAAAAATATATAATTGACCATCTCAATATTTATGATAAAAATTTGTATCAATGTATTAAGAAATATAATAATATATAAAAGGTGTTATGATTGATTAATTTACTCACTAAAAATGGATGGAGTGAATATAGTTCTTCATAGTTATTATAGATATTGGAACACACACATTCTATAAACAATGATCATCCAGTTTCACATTATAGTGCATAAGATATATTATTCAATATATTTTTTTAGAACAACGAGATATACATCATACTGAATTATTATTTTCTCTAAATGTAGTAATATAATAGTAAATTGGTATTTCTTAAATCTTTGAAATAATGGTATATCGTAAAATAAAAACCACAATCTTATATAGAATTTACATGGATTCTTTCCATTTACATATTTAATATTAATATACTTCCTTCTATACAATGTTTATTTTATTTCCTGAGTAGCCTGAAGGCCTTCATTATTTTATTGATTTTTGATAACCCCCTTTCAAGGGATGAGGGGGAACCCTTACAAGGCCCGAAGGCTCAAATATTACATGGCCCGTAGGCTTAGTAGAATACATGAACCAAAGGTCTATGGGAATTTATCCAGACTATCTACAAGAAACTGCCCTCCCTAGCATCTGCATCATGATAGTATCTCTCCAACTTTGCATGACTGTCTGGCTAGGCTTCCCGTGCAAGCACAGGCTGGTACCGATGGCATAGCCATACCCTCTCATTATGGCAATCCATTTGGCTCGGCACTGGTGAGTGCACCTACTCTGAATCCTCAACTAGGGCTGCTCCTTTTTTTGTAGTGTGTCTGGGGCATGCATTCATATGCCCTAAAGGCCTTGGGGTGGCCCGATCTGCTTGAGAATCAACTGGACTGAAGGCCTTGGGTGGCCCGAAAGCCTTGCAGGACCCGTGGTCCAAATAGGGGGCCCGAAGGCCCAGATGGATAAATAGTTCTGGCTGATATAGTACCGAGCTGTTCCTACTACAGTGCCTCATACAGTACTGCTAATGTAACCCGAAATATTCCTCCACCCGGATTTGATCTCGGGTCTCTTGGATGCACCTAGCGAGTTCTCACCAACTAGGCTGAGCCTCTTGTTCTTTAAAATGTTTATTTTCAAAATCAAATTTTCCATATCTGGTATGATTAGATGTATATGAGTTAATATCTGTTGAAAATTATTGTTTTCCAGCTTATTATTCATTTTTGAATAATTTTGAGCAGTAGTTCAGAAAATATTTAAAATGATATAAATGGTCAAAAAATGGAATGTGAATATATGGAATGAATCCAAATTAAATATTTATTACAAAAAATAGTTCAGGGATTATTTTTAATGGTATTTTAAATCTTAATCACAAAATTTTTTATATGTAAGAAATAAACCATGTTGACTTTAACAACTTTTGTAAATAGAAACTATTAATTGATATTTATGTATTCTTCACACCATTAATTAGTGAGGTTAATATTTACAGAGAGGATGGTTTCGAAATGTATGATCATTATTAAATTAAATATTTTTAACTGCATGTAATTATTGTGTTCACAATAAACCGATTTCCAGTATAATGTAATTATTATGGATAGAAATATACTATGAATAAATAGTTTATATTTTGTGCTTAATGGACATCATATTATAAACTAAAAAGTGGGAGAAAAGTACATAAAAGGGTCATATGAGTTTTTGGTCAATGGATAGAACATATCGAATATAAAAAATGGAATTCAATGTCTTATAAAGGTTTTTTATTTATCCAATTATAATTTCAACCAAATATTTATTTGATATGGTGAAAATTTTTATCCCCAATAATAAAGAATAATTTTTGATAGATATGCATTAAATAAATTATTAATATTTTTTAAATTTGATGTCGGATATATTATGTCTGTAGAACAAAACATTAATAGAAATAATTTTCAGATGAATATATTTAATAGTTTTATTTGAACATTGTTAGCTATCAAAATAATTACCAAATATCAGTTGAGTGAAATATTGACCCGACACTAAATGAGAATACATTAGTTGTTTTAGACCACTCCTAATAGAAGAAAATATACATACATCAGGATACAAATTCATTATAAATTTTGTATACAATTAGTTTTTCTTCATTTTTTCTATGGTATCACTGTACCACATAGATTTTCTATAATTTTTATGGTGGTCATAGTAATCATGACCTACAGTGATCAATTGTATGTTTTGTAATATTGCTTCATTGATAATTTTGTATGCATTTGTTTTTTTACACATTTTTTATTTATGCTATGGATTTTATATGATATTTTATTAATGATTTGGTTTATCATGATATATATATATATATGATATTTATATAAAATCCTTCAATTTCTTTTAGATGAATTCTTGGTATTTTTTTAGATAGGAAAAATTAAATTGTTTTTAAATTATTTGTATATAACAACTATAAAAATTTATATGAATCCATGTCTTATGAATTGACGTGTGTTCTTGTGTTAGTCATTAGAGACTTCATATGAAATACCCTGGTGATACCCTACTAAGAATGTTAGATCACACCCTCAAACCCCTATCAGTGGTTGTAGACTTGGTTATGTATTTTGATATTGGTAAAGGAAAGGCACCATTGGGGGGAAGTGATATTTTTCATTTTGTGGGATTGGGTTTCTTGATGGATAGATGGTTTCGGTTTTCCCATCCTATCATATAGAGAATGATGGTGTGACTATTTATGTTTTTTGATCCATTGTTGTGGGACTTGTTTCATTGAGATTGTTTTTCGACCTTTTTAGTTATATCACAGTAGTTTCCCTCAAACTGCTATGACACATATATAATCATCAATTCATTCATTTATTCTATATCTATATGTGTTTATGTGTAATTCTCAATAAATTAGGTTGGGGAAATCTATTAACTTATTTTTTTTATTGAATTTAAGAGGCTATACCATATGAATCAGTGGTTACCTTAGGGTTTTTTTTCATTTTGGATAGGGTATTTGTGTCACGCTAGTTGAAAAAAGTCATCTTAAATCATCTCATATTTATTCACGAGATATGTTATGGTTTCAATGCATTTTAATTATTGGACACATTTTCAAAATTAGAAAGTGGGATGAGAAAAATATTTAATTAACAATTTTATTCCCAAAGTTAAAACATTTGAAAAGTTCACTTATCACCATTGAGTTCTAATTAACAGACAACCTCTGATGTGTCTTCACTCTCATATCAATTTACAGTTTTTATATTTTTTTACTAATTTATTTTTTGAAAAGTATGTTTAATTTATTAATTGTTATTTTCATATTTATTTTCATCATGAATGATGCTACCAAATTTTTTTTCCAAATTAAATCATGATGTATTTTTAATGTTTTGAATATTCCAATGTATTTTAAAATTCATGATTCAATTTGTTCAGATTATGGTTGTATGAAATGATTAATTAAAAAATTCGATTTATAAATGTGAGTAATTTTATTATTATTGGGTGCCTAATTTTTCTATTTTCAATTTTTATATAAGTTTTTAAAATGTATAGTGGATTATTGATTTTCAGTACATATTATTTCTAATATAGAATAAGATAATCATTCTGGTTTTTTATTACATTTTTATCTGAAAATCATTCTGACATCTACCTAATCACATGACATAATCATGCAATATTAAATTATCATATTACATTATCAGAGGTAATATTATTTTAGAACATTGTTCATTAAACCCCATTATACTTAAGATTGATTAACTGAGGTTAAGTGATGTATTTAGAATAATATATTATTTAATTATATATAATAATTTAGGAATACATCTCAATTATAAAAAAAGAACCATTTTTAAAATCATAATTATTATATTACATAAAAAATTTCTTAAAATTTGGGTTATTATAATAAAATAAAATTATAATGATTATATTTACATTTAAATTTTATTTTTTTGTGATCTATTTTGGGTGTGTGTAATGAGTTTTATTCTAAAGTCACTCCTACATTTCAGTTTAGGTAACCATGTAATAATGTCTTTATATTCATTATAATTTATTTTAATATATTTTTTTATCAACATATAATATTTTCCATATATATTTTGATATTTAATTAATTACATGGAAAACAATAAATATATAATTAATAAATTACATAATAAAATATGTGAATAAATGTGTTTTATTTTGGATCAACCTCTAAAAATCAATGATTGTTTCTCTATAAAAAAATATTATTTTTCCTTAATGGTTGAGAATGAAATATTTTAAATGTGTTCCTTTTTTTCAGATATGTTTTCATTACATTATTTGACAGATATGTTAAGTTTAGTTTTATATTTATCAGTGTAAAATATAAATTAAAATTTAAAAAATTATTATTTTCAATTATTGGTATCATTAATATATAAAAATGAATCTATGTTGCATTACTCTAGATTGAGTTAAAGATGAATATAAAAAATGATTTAATGATATTTTTTTAAAATCTTCAAATGAATATTTAAAAAAAACATGCCTTTAATTAAGGGATTTTATTCAATGATTAAATATTAAAAATATGAAAATAAAAGAAATAAATGATCATATAAATATTGGTGTTTAATTTTACATATAGTCCTTTATTTTGAAATGGTTAAATTGGGAATGATTCATGAACCATTAATTATGAAGATTTTCAAGATGGCATGTCGCATCCAATTGTTGAAATTATTATTCATATTTTTATAAATGAAATTAAATAAAAATAGATAATTTACCATCTCAATATTTATGGTCAAAATGTTTATCAATTTTTTAAGAAATTTAATATTATATAAAAGATATTCTGATTGATTAATTTAATCAGTAATAATAGATGGAGTGAATATATTTTTTCATAGTTATTATAGATATTGGAACACATACATTCTATAATCAAAGATCATCCAGTTTCATATTATAATGCATAATATATATTATTCAATATTGGTTTTTTAGAATAATAAGATACATATCTTACTGAATTAATCTTTTAGGTAAATGTAATAATATAATTTTCTATTGGTATTTCTTAAATGTTAGACATCATGATATACGTTAAAATAAAAACCACAATATTATTTATATTTACAAGGATGCCTTTTAAGTAGATCTATTATATTAATTTGATTTCTTATTTAAAATATTTATTTTCAAAATTAAATTTTCCATATTGGGTATGATTACATGTAGATGGGTTGATATCTATTTAAAAATTTTGTTATCCAGTTTATTATTCATATTAAAAGAATTTTGATCTATAGTTTATAATATTTTAAAATGATATAAATGGTAAAAAAAAAGTTAACTTTGAATAAATGGAATGAATCCAAATTAAATCATTATTAGAGAACATAGTTCATGGATTATTTAAATAGTAATTTAAATAATATTCAATGAGTTACTTATATATAAGAAATAGACCATGTTGATTTTAATGACATCTGGAAACATAAACCTGTAATTGAAATTTATGTATTCTTACCTCCATTAATTAATGAGGTCAATATTTGTGGAGAGGATGGTTTCCTAATGTATGATAATTATCAAATTTAATATTTGAAACTTCTTGTAATTATTATGTTCTCTATAAATTAATTCCCAGTCTAATGAAATTATTATTTATACAAATATACAACAAATAAATAGTTTAAATTTTGTGACGAATAGACATCATATTATAAAATAAAACATGGGAGAAAAATGCATACAAGGATCATATGTGGTTTTTGTTAATGGATAACACATATCGAAGATTGGCCAAAGAATTCAATGGCTTATAAAGTTTAGATATTTATCCAAATAAAATTTCAACTAAAGAATAATTTGAGTGGGTGAAAAAAGTTTTCCACAATTTGAAAGAAAAATTATTGATAGAAATACATTAAATAATTTGTCAATAATTTTTAAATTCCATGTTTGATATATTATGTGTCTGGAACAAAACATTAATAGCAAGAATGTATGGATGAATATATATAATATATTCATCCGAACATCGTTAGATATAAAAATAATGACCAAATATGAGTTGAGTGAGATACTGGCCACACACTAAATGAGAATACATTAGCAGTTTTAACCCACTCCTAATAAAAGAAAACATCTATATATCTGGATATTAATTCATTATCAAAGTTAGATAAATTTTGTATTTTTCAATTTTTCTATGGTATCACTGTACAACATCATTACTCAATAAATAGAAAAATATCATTAAAATATTGAATATTAGATGAATGAAACCAGATGATTATCATTTTAATATCTCTTGTATCCTAACATTTTCATTATAGAAAATATTTAACATATATGGAATGATAAAAATAAAAAGTTATGGTATTTTTTAAAATAATTCTTTGAAAAAGTCACAGATCTAAATGTATAGAATATTTTGGGAACTAATTTATTTTTTAATCATTGTCAACATGATATGTATTTAAAATAATTTTTTTGGTATTAAATGCAATTTAATTATTTATTTGGTATGATAAATAATACATTATGATAAAGTATAACAAAATTGGATATATCCTTTTAAAAATTATATAATGATGTGAAAGAGATATAAAATGGATCTTTATATACATGAGGCATATAATGTTGACAATTATATTTCTAATGATGCTGTATTTTTTTTCCAAAAATTTCATGTATCCTGTTTGTCACATTTGTTTTCAGTCATCTCCCATTGATAATTTAATATTTTATGGGAAGGGGATCCATAACATTATTGTTAAATAATTGGTATGTGAATATATATTTTGATTAAATTTATAATTAAATAATTATATAGATGGTAAAAAGTTATATATAATATTTCTTTTTAATTTTCTAAATCCATTTCATCCAAAAAAAATTTATGATAATTTTGAATGAGTGTAGAAAACATCATACCATGGATTGATGATAGTTTTCGTGGTAGTTTAGTTGAATCAAAATTATTGAGATGGTCAATGGTTGTAATAAGTTTACATTCTTAATCCTATTCTAGGATTGATGATTTTGAATATAAATTCAACAAAATTATTAGGAAAATATATGTGACGTTCAAAAAAGTTGAAAATTATTTTTCATGGAGGTAATTTCAATAAAAAAATTTATTTACCAATATCTAATAAAACATTCTTAATAAAATTTATGGATTAAGTAGTGGTGGTTGATAATAACTAATATTATGATGTAGTGTTTATGTGAAATGGATTATCAATAATGTAACATTTACACATGTTTAAGTCAGAATAACACATGTTAATCTGAAAAAATTGGAATACATAGAGAATCATTTTATCATAGAAATAGATAGATTATGAATTCTATATATTCATGATTTATTAAATTTTATGTGGTCGATAATTTTATAATTTTTTTGGTATTATATATGTGAGGAATATATTGATTTCAATGAGATCATTAAATAAATGGAAACAATATCAAAAAATATTTACAACCACACAATTGACATGGTTGGTTCAAATTGAAATACTCATTAGGAAAGAATATGGGTGTTTCTAAAACTATACCTAGGGACACAACCTACGTGTTAATATGCATTAGCTTTCTTATTAACCTGCATTACTACATTCCATAGGATGTTGGATTTCATCAAATTAAATATTTTTTCTAATACTTGATCAATATGGGATGTTGGGATGTTTGTAACTCCATCCATGGATTCCTCCATAGAACATGTCACATATTGAGGGTCTCCCTCATTGAGTTATTTCTTGTTTATGGATGTCATTTTTTGGATCCATCAATTTTTGGAAGATGGTTAATTTCAAAACATCTATATTGAAATTATTCCTGCCTATGATGGGTTGAAACTTTCATTAAAGAGATTAGTCATGTTGGGAATCTCTATGCTTGTCCAGACAGTAAGATCATTGGTAACCGATATTCATCATCTTGGGAGGGAATCCTAAGGAGGCATCATAATTGTGGAAACCATAACATCTTATATTGATAAAAATGTATGTGAGGCCGAAGGTATTCAGCTTCTATGGACTTCACCTTAGACATCCTATTTTTTCACAAGGTAGATGATTTGGTGTGAATATATATTCCAATGATTTCAACATAGAAATCCCATTCCTTTCTTGTGGTCGCTGATTTTGTGGGAATATATTTTCATGAATTTCACAAAAATAATCTGATTCATATAATAATGAAACTAATACTATGGTTTTATATCTTCAAAGTATTTCACATTCTAAATACTATTTGCAGTATGTGGTTCCATCAAGAGACATTTCACGACTTTTAGGATCTATAGAAACATGAGGATGTTGATAAGAACACACAATAGAGATGTATATAGGATGTTATAATAAGAAATCCCCTAGTAAAAGATATATGATTAATGGATTAGAAACTCCATTGGGATGGAACAGTGATATTTGATCCAAAGTGATCCTTGGGAAAAATTTAGGAAGGATAGATCCGGATTCCCCTAGACATGGATCTGATTAATGTAGAACAAATCATATCAGGAGGAAAATATTGGATGGATGGATCATAATTTCTCATGGTATAGATCTGGGATATGTGACCATGGTGGCCCCATATCCACAATATGTGTATGATGGGTAAACCCCCCTTTAAGTTAATACAGGTAGGTTTCAACTAGAATGCTCATTTGAGGTAGATATTGGATGGATGGATCAGAATAACTATAGAGATGGATCAGAGAGATGTGAAACAGAACACCCCATGAATTAGATCTAGTATTTATGGATTATAATTCCCTTGAGAAACTTTATGGAGATGTGTACTAGAGTTAAACTTAAAGAAAATATGGGATGGATGGATCTATACACCACTTGAGATGGATCTATTAGGTGTGAACCACCACTCTCCCAATGGAGTTTCAGGGATCGATTGATCTGAATTCCCATTGATATATATCCAGGAGATATGTCCCATATAGTGAAGAGTTTACACCATTATGGCCAATCCGAACACCCCTTAAGGTGGATTAAGGAGGTATGTCTTTATAATGGATCCTGTGAGTTTACAATTGGTAGGGATTGAACATCATATTGGAATCCTACATAGTATGCTTAAAATATAGGAATTGGAACCCATATAGTTTAATGCACCATTATAGAGTAGTTTGATGAGATATGTCATTTTATTTTAATGTCATGAAGTAATGACACTTGTGTTTCAAATGAATAATTTATGAGGGGTGTTGTGGTTCTTTTGAATTGAAGCATACCTAGAGACGTGGAAGAGATGTGAACTCATAGAAAATTGTCATGATCATAGTGGGTATGAGGTCTGGAAATATTCATGATTGATTATGATGTTGGGTTTGATGTTAAGAAGGATTCCTGCATATCCTAGTTAATCGGGATTCAAATCCGTTATAGTTGAGAATGATATGGGGATTATAATTAAAGAGGAGTTCCATTTGATCATGTGGATGACACTTTTATGTATAAGCATCCTACGAGGTAGCTATGGATTGGTATTTAACCAGATAAGAGTCCCATATGAACGATTTAGAAGATTTAATGATTTCCACTAACCTCTATGCCCACATTAATGATTCTCAGTTAGAAAAACAAGAAGAATCAATGAACCTGATGCTCATGTCTTGAATGAAGTACTAATAATTGATTATGTGAGTCTTAAAAATTTTAGTTACTCGAAGTGTTATTCATTCCAAACAGGGAAGATCTCATTCTATGTGAGTTGGATATCATTACCTATGAGGGTAGGTGGTGTGTATAACATCCCCTTCCACTCATTCATAGAGTATCTTTGGATTATTTCATAGGGTAAGAAATCCTTTTAGCCACCTATTTTGTGGATGTTATGAAATGGTATTTTTTTCATGCATCTTTGACATTTGGAACTCACTCCTTAGCATTTGAGATAACATAAACTCTAATCATTCCCCTCATAGATGGGATTGGATATGGAAATTCCAAGGTGTAACAAAGAGGAGGAGTCTCTATTCATAATTTCCACATCATATTTCTAATGAAGAGAAGAAAAAAGAATTATAAAACCTGTGAAGAGATTAAAAATGTATGTGCGAGTCTTGGGATACACTTTTAGTGGTGTGGTCCATAAAAATGAGTTAAAAATAATATTGGGACTCAAGGTGTAGCTAAAATGATCATGGATTGGTATATGGGCTTATGGAACTCATTATTTAAAAATATTTATCATGAAAAGTGACATGTCATGGATATGCTCAATAAATAGGAATATCAAAGAATAGGTCCATGCATATAGGTATTTCATGGATGTTAGGGGATTCATGAAGGAAATGAATTTGGAATCTTCTTGGCACTTCCCCATTACGATGCCCTCACTAGGTATGAGAGTGATTCGTAAAGGCTGACTTCTTCATAAGGCCTCATGTACATCATAATCTCTTCTTATTTCCAGAAATAATTCGACATTCATGAATTAAATATCCTCCTAGGTTGTAGGCTTCCACAAACACATTAAATTCGGTACTATAAATCCTTGGTACCATGGATGATCAATGTTTCTTATTTTTCATGATGGCAATGAGGTTCATGATTTAAATGAAATTTGAATGATGCATGGTTGGTGTTATAATCCATAAAATAGTTTATTAGTGCAGTATTTATAGTCATGGCGATTCAAGATTATTGAAATCTATTCGAGAGTAATTTAAAGGTTTTTTGAATGGGTGCATATTTATTATAATTGCTATGAAACACCATTAATCATTTACATAGTAGTGTAAGATTAGAAGAATCATAGAGAAACATCATCATGGCTTCACATGTTCAATAAGGGAAATCTCGACCAGTGATATTCATGAGCTCCAGTCATTCATGAAATTGTATGGATTCATGACATAGACTCCTGAATAGGGGTTTTGAGGTATTTTGGTTTGGATTTACTTCAAAATAGGATTTTATTTAATTACTATTCCAATGGAATGTTTCAATTTCACCTCTGCCCCCAAAGAAGGGTGATGATGGGAAAAAGAGGGTCTGAATCTTAATGGATATCATGAGAAACTGGTAATCTAATCCCTTTAATGATGATCATTCTCTACGATCACATATGATTATCTCTAACATGAAGTCCATTGTGATACTGTGGTTTCAAAATGTATATAAATAAGTGAGAGGGTGGGGGATCAAATGCACCAAAACATCATGAGAATAAATGTTGTTATGCTTTTTCACAAACCTCTTCATCTTGTTGAAAATTATCCCGGAATTCTACTTTTCAGAACATGGTTTAAGTATGTTTTCACCACAAACTCTAGATAGAGAACATTAACCTGTGAATCAATGGTTCCTTGATTGGGAAATATAACATAGTTCCCCATGAACAAATCAACGAGAATAGACTTCCTGAACTTTGTTCATGAACAAGACTAAAAATTCTTATTTCTTAAATCTAATAGTTTATTAAGAGGTCAACGTATATGTTTGTCATAGAGAAGCTATAGAAGGAAAAATCTTGATTAGTCACTAAGTCTAATTCTCCATGGACCAAAAAACACTTTATGTGATACTTTTAGAGGCTCTAAAAGAACTCCCCTTGTGTAAGAGGCTTCCACTTTTTGGATTTGTTTTCGAGGATGATGTATTCATCCCAGAGCCCTGTAGAGAAGAACAAGGATACTAGATCAAGGGCATAACATGGGAATACCATTATAATATTGATCATCCATGTCATATCTAACAACATAATTTGAAACTAACATCGGACCATCTCTAAAACCAAATAAAAAACATTAATGGGGATAAGATGGAGGAAGAGGAATCTCCACTATAGCGTCAAACAAACTTCCAGGTTATTATCGGGGATTAAATAATGGGATAGAAAAATATTTCTTATTTGCATCGGTGCAGAAATTTAAAATATGAGAGGAAATAGGCTTACTTAGTGAGATCATACTAATCTGAATTCAATGTAGAAAAACTGCAGGTAAGAAATAATGTTGAAACATGGGTTTCATAATTCCATGTTTACTTCTAATAGGATATCATGCCCAATATCCTGAGAATATGGTCACTAGGGAATGATATATTTCACTATCATCATTGAGATGAATCCACCAGCCTCTTGGACCTTCAGAATATCTCATGGATCCAAATCCTATGGGATATTTATGTTAGATTCCACCCTATGTAGAATGTATGGGGAGACTGAATAAAGATTCCAAATAGTGTGAATCCACTACAGGATCTAGTGTAGGGAACTAATGATTAGAAGTCGTGGATAAGGGATGTTCTCTTTATGTAGTGGTATTGATATTTCTTGAATGATCAAGTGGAAGAAAATTATGAAGGAGATAAGCCAATAGAGATGTTACTGACAATTCCTTGATTTTTACCCTTTTATAAATGCCATCATTTAATGGATGATTATAGATGTGAACATGTAGTATCTATGGTGATATAGTGTCAAAACTAAGGCTAAACCCATAATCAGTGTATATAGATTCATCATTGTACCCATTTAGGGACAGAATATCCTTGTGAGGGATTCATAAAATTAGGTGAATATATGAACCGTACAAATGGTGGTGATACTATAAATAGGATAGCTCGTGAATTTTATCATCTTGGTGATGGATAAATTGTCCAATGTACCTTACCACATCAGTAATGGGAAGAAAATTTTCCATGTGTGTGGTAATTTCAACTTCATATATATCTTGGAGGATATAGATACAAGAGGCTATTAGTACTCAAATCCCATTTCCTATCCATCTAAAATAATTTTGTCGATTCTCATGAGTATTATAGAATGTCATCAATTCATGATGGGTATGGAGGATGTGTAGAATAATGTTTGGTTGTTAGAGAACATAATATTTCATTCATCCCACACACTAAATGGGTTGAGATAGATGATGGTGTGAGGACCATAGAACAAACATCCTAACATCTAGCCATTCATTGTGGGGGTACTTGTAACAGGAGTTGATTTTGAGATATATAATCCATACCGGTTTTTATTGAAATTTAGGTGTCTACAATGATTTCCTCTAATGTGTACATAGAGGTTATTTTATATTGTAATGCTTCCATGATGTGAAAACTATTTTAAATGTTCATTGATTAATATGGAATGATGCATAATGATATTGCATCATTTTCTATTGTGCATGGAATTTCTCATGATTATGTGATGATAAAATTGAGGGATTATCCATTGGTTGTGTTCAGGTGGTGGGCCAATCGAGCTAATGAATGGGTGGTCCATCAAATATGGATTTGATGCTGATTGATTATCACGGGGGATTATGGTGGCAGATCATTTCCATTATATATTGTAGTTCCAAGAGTCTAGTAGTTCACGATCTTTTTAATTTCAAGAGGCTAACAGATATGGTATATATTACTAAACGCAAAATCAGTTGAAAGGATAAATAGGAAAGAATGAGAGAAAAGTAGGGAGGACCCCTGGACATTTTATAGGGGTAAGAAATGTTGTTACTCCTTGTTAACATTAACATGAATGTTTTCATTACCAATGCATGGTAAAACTGGGATTCTTACTGGCAAGTCACAAACACATGGGGAATGTGGAAGTATTTTAGTTGGTGTAATTTGTACCTAAAAATGATCTTTCAGGCCATATATGGTTATTCATTACTTGGTAATAGGCGTAGGAATATCTAGGTGATATTGAAGAGATGGTACTATATCAAGTTACTACATGTCTACTGACCAACCGTCTAAAATTGTTTTTAGAAATAATCATTCCCCTCCCACTATCATCAGGTGATTTTTTTTGGCGTTATACATTTCTTGAGAAGTAGGTTGTGTCCTAAGGATTTGATTCTAATTTAGGCTATCCAATTCGAGGAAGTTCTTCTTCTGATTGAGTAAATATATAGATATTATGAAAATGAGATATAACCTATTCAGTTTAACTGTTGTCATAATCTTTTTAACATGTGTATGATGCATGAATGGAGGAGGTATATCATCGATATTTACTATAAAAAGAGGTATAAGGGTCTAAAACCTAAACTAGGGGGATTTTCATTACCTAACTAATTTTGTAACTGTAGGAATTCAACAATACGTTCTCAAAACTGGGGAAATAACTAATTAAGTTACCCTACATGAGGATATGCCTATGAAATTTCATGAACTTCTGACTGGAGTATACAATACAGTTATGTACCTTTCTTTATCCACCTTATTGAATCTATTCTTTTCTTACCAATACTTCAATGAAATATTTTTAAATGGATGTTCGAATTGTGATTTGGACTCAACCATCACTGCCTATACTTGCATTAGATTTTCATGATGATGATGTTACTATAGAAGATGCTTCTACAATAGTAGATATGGTTGGAGAGTCTGTGGTGGTAGGGATAAATGTTGAGGTCCCATTGGAGGGGACTACTTATACCACACATTTAATGAATGGGTTTGTGATAGGGCTGACGATAGGGATATCTGAAGGAGATATGGGGGCTAAGCTGATCCTTGAAGATCCATAAAAATAGGATGATGGATCCAAAATATTTATGGGGGGAGAATAAAAAACTTCTATTGATTTGGTGACTATCGAGGCTGCATTGGTTGTACAGTAAATTAAATTTACATTAGTGTTATCGACGAGAGTAGAAGATGAGATTGTGCCACACGAAAGGGTTGGCATGGATGATGAGAAGACCACAAACACCTCCATGATACTAGAATATTATATAGATGATTCTTCCATAGTTGGAGTAGTTGATGAGGAGTCTCCTTAGAATATAGTTATGTAACCACTCACACATAATAAGTTGCACCAGGATGATCCAACTGATACCAAACTCGCAGTATTCCATCCTTACATTCATGAACCTCCAAAAAAGATTTATGATTATGTGACATATTTTTTATTAGTTAATATTGATTTCTATCACAAGTCAAAGATAAACATGTAGAATTTTATCACCCACATCAAAATAATTGAACTTCCAATATAGGTGTAATATCATCAACATTTGTTAGTCAGTCTGGGGATAGGGGTGGTGAACTATAGATAATTTTTCATAGTAGCTAGGGATTTCCATAGGATGTGGTTACTAATTGAATGGATGCATTATGATATGTACGACAAGATTGAATAATCCAAGACCACCTAAGATCTCCAGAATGATGATAAATAAATATCCTATTTGGAGGGGTTAGAAAAGGATCCTGACATGATCGCTAAAAAACATAATGTTATCATTATCAATATGTGGGTTCAAATTACAGTTATTTGGGTCGAATTTGAAGATGTCAAGAAGGAAGCATCTCCATGATGGTCTAAGAATGACTGGAAATGGATTTGGATATTTGATTTCTACATTGAGGTAGAAAATGAGATAAAATATCTAATGGAGTAGTAGTGAATCCAGGAGGCCACCACGAATAGAATGTTAAATAATGAGCACTAAAATTCTGATGTGGAACCATAAAGAAAATTGATATCATTGGTGAGGCTCCAAAGATTGGACAACCGCCCCCCCCACACAATATTTTCCTTAATTTTCATTATTGAAGATATTTATTTATATAAATCCCTTACATAGATCATACATCTGATATAATTATAAATCTATATCTAAGATCACATGAGTTATTCTGGGTGCGAGAAAAAGTGACTTCCTTGTGATTTTTCTTTATACGCTACTGATGAAATCTCATTGAGAACTCAAAGTCATTTATTTTATACTTACCAATGAGGGTGTTGGGATAAGAAGGGCTATGACTAGTGTAAAAATCCATTAGAACAACCGGATTTCATTTTCAATATTATCTAGTTCACATGTTAGATAATTCCTAGGGAGTTGAATTCCACAAGAACAATGGGGAATGGGAAGTGTGAATTAGAGGGCCAATAATCTATAACAGATAGAGAGTGTCATGGTGACACAAGATAACTATTAATTTTTTTTCAAAACACAACATATATATAGTTATCATGGAATAGATATAAAAAAGTGATATTTGACCACTAAACATATTAAAATAATTATATAATAATTATATCAAAATCATTCTATGGAATGAACCCATAATGGTTTGTGAGCCTTATATAGAAACCATTATATTAGGGGGTCCCTTTATAATATTTTATGGATGAGTACCCATATAAGTGGAACCTGGATTATGGAAATATCTTGATTGAAGGAATGAATGGATTATGAAACTCTTGGAGTTACACCAAATTGGGTTGAAGCACATTGGAGTGGGAATATCATTCTGATCAAAATTCAAACTCATCTCACATGTTTTCATCATCTATGATGAAGATAAGGTGCTAAAACACGAATGATATGGTAGATTACAAGAAATAGAGGAGCGGGTCTCTCAGTTGATATCTTAGGATATCATGTAAATCTCCATCATACAATGAAGATAGTGAATAAAAATCATAACATCATATAGTGAGGATGGTGAATGGAACCATGTAGCGTCATTTATTCATGACACATCATACTATTAAGGTCATGTGACCAAGAATTTTCACACAATTTATGTTCATACAAACATGTCAAAGGAAAATAGTTTAGTATAAAGATTTATAGACTAATGATTCCGATTTTATGTTCAAAATTATCATAACTAAAATATGGTATCCCAATAGGTGTATGTGTGGTGTGGATGAAAAACCCAATATATAATGTTCTTGAAGTAGGCCCATGTTTCACAACACACTCTTGCGGGATCTGCTAACACATAGTATAATGTAATGATTCAAGGACATGGATTTTGTGATTCTTCGTCACATTGTAATCATACCATCATAGACTCATAATACCATGTGATCCATGATTAATTATGGGAAACAAGGATTGATACTAAAATTTCACTTAAATTATAAAGAATACACTTGGGGTAGGAATGAGTTAGGTTTGAGAGTATCATACTGACCAAATTTTCTTGAATGATGTGTGATGATGCATAAAGGGTGGCATCATGGGTTTTTATAATTCCACCATTATAACGGTTGGTTAGAAAAGAAGGTACGTTTATAATTTTAGTGTTCAGATAGTGAGTGAAAATAGGTATGGATAAACAATTGGATATATTCGAAATACAGATACCACAACCACATATGCCTTCAATCAGGTGAACTGATGTAGAATCGAATATTGAAAATGTTTGAAACATAGGATCTTTAATTATTTTGATACATTCATAAAAGAATTTGTCCAGTATGTTAGGTGATCCTTTTCCCGACACAATTATTGTATGGGGTTCCCATAAAGATTTGAGAAATTGGGGGAACCCAAACTAAGAAGGACTAGAACCGTGGAGAAGGATTGAGGGAATATCAATGTGTGAGTCAAAACCCTATGATCCATTCCATAGAAAATTTGATCATGACGATTGTTCATATCAGAATCTATTATTTAACCTAGTATGATTAAGTGTACCCTATCATCTCACTTATGGAGTATCTCTTTTAAACCATGGTAAGACATTCATCTCACACTAGCCATCAAGAATCCTTACATAATTATAATAAATTGTTTAGGTTAAAATCATGTGAAAAGGACACCGCCTCCGAATATTATGCTATAAGTGAATCGTGGACCATGGATTAGTCAGGGTAATTAAATTGGACAACTATCTAGATGATGGTTCATTAGATTTTATTGTGTGTGATTATAAGGGGTATTCTGCAACAAAACATATAGATAGGACTGAAAATAATAGGTCTAGGAATCACTATGTATCCCATGAATAATTTAATCACATTACACGTAGTTGTTGGAGTTGATTTTCCTAGATTTATGATATATGGTCTAGATGATGGAAAAAATAATTTGAGGATGTTTGTCTGGTGTTATAGTTTAAAATTGATGTGAATTATCCGTGGAGACAATTCAAAATGTGATGTATTCCTAATTTTGTTTACACATTGTTTATGATCGTGTGATCTGGACCAGGTAATACAGTTTGATGTCATGTTGTTCAGACTAAATGGACGATTATTTTAATGTCACTTCATAGGACAGTAAAAATGGTCTTATTTGAGGATTATTTTATAGAATTAAATAAGTATGAAATAACATTAATTATAACTATAGAGTCCTACCACCACACATATACCCATGAGAAAACAGAACAAAATTGAGGCTCTTAAGTATTGGGCCATAACTGATTCTAGGTGGACAAAGTGTTGAGGACATTATAGCTTCTCTCAATTAAAAGATCTCTATGAGTTTCTATGTATCCCATGAGGATTCTAATCAATACAAATATAGATATGAACATATGAAATGGTAAATTAAATACACCGAGGTAAAATTATATGGTGAGGGAACTATAGAGTCCAATTATAATCATAAAGAGTACATTGTTTTGGAAATGGGGTACTTTTTTTGACCAACTGGTACATGTAGTATGAGGCATTCTGATTTAAAATAATGTAAGCACCATCTCTCATGTGTTAGTGGGGTATCTAGAACTTTTTGAATGCATGAATGAATTTTTACATCCTGAGTTGAGGATGTTACCACCTAGTTTTTTTTCAGTATATTCATAACATAATGATAATAATGTCCGAAATGGGTCTATCTTGTGCAGTGACATGAATGGGGTCTAATAAGGCCCAACACCAAATGAAAACCCCCAGAGAAATTCTATCCTATAGTGATTAGAATGTCTTAAAAAAAGTGATATGTAAGAAGTGATATGAGTAACCCTATTTGAATGGGTATCAAAGTGTACCACACCATGTAACACATTATTTAGTAGGTTCATATTACATTTAAAGTCCTACTAGTGAATTTTTTTTCAATTTAATGTCTCTATGTTTAGACCCATGGGAAGAGGATTCCAAAAATGAACATGTTTTGTGTAGTGGTGTGACTAGACCGATGTGAATGAAGTCCTTGGAGTCCCAGTTTCCCACAAGAAATTCTCCACAATGCTCAAACAATGTATAAATTCATGAATCATGTACATTGGATCATTGTTAATGGTCATGGATTTTGAGTCCTGATATGGGAATTTTTTCATATTAATAAGATTAGGGTAGTAGAGTAACAAAACATGACAAAAATGAAGGAACAAGTGTCCTACCTACAAACAAAACATTTTAATGAAATCCTAAATATAATTTATAATCTTGATTCAAGGATTTTGATTTCTATTTTAGCATAATGGAAGTCAGATGTAAATGAAATATTTTATATTCATGTTTCATGGACCACATGATCGCTATTATATATGAAATTAATTATTCGACGGCTGAAGCTCATAATTAATGGATGTAAATTATGGAAAAATAACCTAGTTTAACATTATTCTCCTTGGACATGGACTACTCATGATATGTACATACTGAGAAAATTTCCATTTTTTTGAGTTATGACACACTCTATGTCCATGATGATCAAAGAGTATGAGTGATTTTAATAGTCCTTGTGATGGATGTAGGTTCCTTCCTAGATAACATACAATATTGTTTAATTTTTTTCTTGGTATCATTGGAGTCATGGGGTCCATAAATATGTCACCCTAGAGGAAGCAGTGGAGAGTATCCTTCTTGTTAAATTCCCAAACATTCATGTACTCAGGAATCATTAAATTGTGAAAATCCTGGATACTAATCACTTTGAGGGATTCCAAATCCATGATATGGACTTCTATAATTATTATTGGTTTTATATGGTTATAGAATATTATCCATAGTGATAGAAAATAAACCATTAAGGGAAGAATTTTCTATATTCCAGATACTAGAAAATTTGGAGAGACATGGATGAAAGTTTGAGTTTCCTACAATTAATACTAGAGGGTATTTATGTGATTTTCGAGAAAAAATTTATTTTCCAATCCCACCAAATTCTAAAATATTATTTAGAGTAACTTGTTTAATATCTCCATATACCCATATTCCCATTCATGATAGTTGGATGTATGTTTGGACTATATAATATACATTTCATACAATCTATTACGATCAACATCCCGATAGTTGGTGTATTCATTAATGAGTATTGAATGAGGATATATGGATGGATGGATTATGTGGGAGCTATGGAATTTGGTCATGGATCATGCCTTGAAATACTTGAGTTTAATCACTTCTTAAACATTGTAGAATAAATACGTCATGGTCAGAATGTATTAGAACTGTATAATTGTAGTTTGTGGGTAGGGTCACATAAAATTGAGTCCCCATACTGTGAAGGGAAAAGAATACATGGTGTTGTGTAGAAGCATTAGTGCTTAATTCACAAAAAATCCATGAACCAAACATGTGTGAGTCCTCTAAAAAATTGACACAATGGTGGATCATGGTGGAAAATAATTATCCCAACTGTCGAATTTGTTTAGGGATCATTAACCCTACGAAATGGGTGCAAGGAGAAACAAACATGAAATTCCATCATAATATGAATAATCTTATCTACTTAGATTCATAAGATAACAATTATATCAACCTATCATTTTTAGGGAGTCTTCTCTATGGTAGGCCTACTATGGTGAGTGAAATGCGAAGAATGCTAGTATATTCATCCATGCTCGGCTCGATCATGTGGGAGAAAAATTTGATGGAGACAATAAATAAATAGAGATGTCCAATTAGATGTTTCATATATCACTAAGGGACCCATGAGTCCTTACATATAATAAATGAAATTAAATATATTTACCTAATATATATTATAATATTATAGTTTGAATGGATAAGTTACTCTCTGATGCGCCACATGAAAGAAAAAATCAACCTAGTAAGCCTCTTCAAGAGATGTGGCTATCCTCGATTAATAAAAATCATGAAAAATATATGATAGAGGCAAATTAATCAATTCTAAATGATAAGATAAATGGAACATCAGTGGGATATTTATCGTTTTTAGAGGCATAGTTTATGTTCTCTTGGGGATATAGGTATCAATAATATGTTACATAACTATTTGGGAACCAAACATTATGTGAATGTATGTGAAACAAATATCCCGAGATAGCTCAATAAATGTAACAACAAACTACTAATATACATATTTGTTATTGAATAATTCTGATATCAGGATCCTGTAAGGCATTATTTCATGTCCATGATTGATGAATAAAATCCCCATGACTACAGTATTGAGATTGTATTATTACAGATTCTACTGTTTGGGCTTCAAGAGATAAAATCAATATGAACCTAACAACTCATCTCATCCGGATATACTGAATGGAGGGCTTATTCTATGAGTCTAACATCATGCAGATGCACATTGGGGGATGGATAGGTGGCCATGATGTATTCTAATTATTGAATCTTGATATAATAATGTGGAAAAAATTATGACATATAATCAATGAATTAATAACACCCAATGTTCATTTTGTAAAATCAACATGAGATGATTCAAATATTACTATATGGGTCCAAATGAGAAAAAATATGTATATCTTGATTCTATAGATAATATTCTGACATCTTCACTAAGAAAATAAATGAGATAATTGTCTTCTTGATAGGGGAGTATCTATCTTCATGTTAAGCAGCATACAACTGAGATAGTATAGATTAATCAACATTCCTTCATTTTTCATCATTGTGACGTGGGAAATTATTATTCATTTGAGGATTGTATCATAGAGGAACAATTTAATCCCAGAGATTGGGGGAATCCATACCATAGGATTTAGTAGATGCATCATTATTTCCTGATAGATGGTCTAGAACGTTTCATTACACTATTTGAATGTACCTTTCTTTATAATATTTGAAATTGAAGTATACTTTCTTACCAGATTCATGTTGAGTAGGAATATGTTTGATAAGTAGACTTTAATGACTAATAGATCCCAAAATTTTCCTCCTAGAGGCATCAAGATGTTGTTTTGATCTTCTATGGGTTGATCTCAATGCCTCTTTATCTGATGATGAAGCTGAGAAACATCCTATATGTTACTATAAAGACACACTTAATAGGGGTCATCATCAAATTCTGAAGACATATAATGTAAAAAATATTTATCAATATCTTTCAGATAGTTCTAATAGTATTGGGATTTGACAAATATGTTTTCCAAGTGTAATTGTACTAGAATTTGATAGATATGTTTATTGATCTGGTGCATAGTAAAATTCTATATTTATCCTAATATATTTTTGACCAAAAGTAAATACTTTGATAATAGTATTTCCTTTGTATTACACTAAAGGTGTTAAAGTCTTCATCATCTGGGGACATCTAAATCTTATTGTACCTGGAATATCCATCCATGAATTATAGATCATGGAACACATCTTTGAAATATATCAAAATATCTATCAAAATAAGGGGAAATTAATCATTCTAAAAATGTTGGTGAGATCCCAAAATATTATACATACATTTATTTTCTAGTTCATCATTATTAAATGAATATGGATTTCAGGATTCATGGAGAAAATAACCTCCATTATAATGATGGCCTTAATAAACCTGTCAACATTGATCTCAACCATGACACCATTAGAAGGGTTCATTTCTATGGGAGTTGGCCTAAACCCATGATGACTCACTGAAGACCAACAATATTGAATAATGATCTGGGGGTCTATTATTTTAATCTCAATAGAACCCATTTAAAATACATCTGGATGCTACATTAAGAAATATGCATACTGATGTTTTTCCTCTGGAGGCATGGTTTCACAAACCCATGTTGGCCACAAATGTACATTAGGGACTATTTTCACCAATGTGAACACATCGATAGTGGTATAAAAGCCCTCCTAAAATATTGGTGTAAAATCTTCCACGGATACTTTACCATCTTATGTAGGATAATTAGTGGTTGGATGTCCATCTACATTAGATGATTCTTTTAGAATAGTGTTTCCTTCATAGATAGATGTAGAATCCTTAACGGGGGATCCAACTTTGATGATACCATTAAGATAGAGGCATTCAAAATTATTCTATGAAGACATCAACAATGAGGTCCATGATTGATATAAAAGCAATGGTTGAGGTTTCGTCTTTCGTCTTTCTGAATTCAAACTAGCATGGAGAAACTTGTGATTATTTCACACAATGTTTGACATAGGGAGAACCTCTCGATATTTTGACAGGGTTAGGGTGTTATGGTATACCTGGGCATGCCTTGGGTATGATTTAAAGGTAATATTTAGAAGTTCATTATACATAGGGTTTTAGTTCTATTTAAAATATGATATTATAAATAATCATTCAATGTCTAGGGTCAAGGACTCAAACTAGTGAATCAAGAGTTTGAATGTGTCATACATTTATACGCATGGTTTTTCCGCAATAGGTGTGTGAATGAACTCATTGGTCCAAAATTTCTCCCCTATCTATTGTAATAGATTATGATTAAGTAGTTGGAATCATGGGATTAAATGGGGGACATATCACAATAATGAAAACATAATCAAATGTTGAGGGAGAGTATGAGGAATTGGTGATATGAGCAGGGTAATGCAACATGAATATGATTCCATGGTATTCCCATCAAAGGGTGTTATGTATTATATTTTTAGAACACCTTGAATTTAAAATTTTCTATCAAGTCAAAAAATGAAGTATAAAATAGAATCCTTCTGCACAGTCGTAGACTGGTCTTATCATAACATAGGAACATCAGGTCTAGAAGGACTCATATCATCATCAATCAATCCCAATTTTAGGAGTGTTGGGGTCAGGATGTGATTAATCCATGAAACTGTGTCAACTAGAAAGTGAATGATCTCTATTTCATTTTAATTGATGTTGTTGTATTGTTGGAAAATATTCCCCTACATTAGGAAGACTAGATATTCTCCAGAGAATGATTAAATGTCTTGAAAATTCTCACTCACAATAGCTTTTTCAAATATAATCTATGATCCCACTAACAATGCACCAAACATCTAGGGTATCATCATGTATTTTTTGATGTAATAATGAATTTCATTAGACATCCATATGGACTCTATGATTGAGGATAATATAGGTATTATAGTGAGATTATTTAAAGCATCATTAATCCATTATAGATGAACATTTCAACCCACAGAGGGACTAAAATTGGTTATAGTAACAATATATGTTGTGAAATATCCCACTGGATCTTGGACTGTGATTTAATATTCTTTATTATCATCATCTAACTCATCATGAACCACTATAAACTAACTTTCTACTTGCTGAGTCCTAGATTTAGATGAACGTGGTTGATTGTGATGTGATTGAAGCTATTCCTCCTAATTAATTATCATGATCAACAATTGTATTATATCTAATGGAGCATTATGGGGGACTATGTATGCTATTATCTGCATAGTACTTACATCCTTGTCTCAATATCATGCACATATTGGTTAGAGTCATTGGACTATGAATTCTTATGGTTTTCACGAATTTGATAATTCATTTCATGGAATTGGTTTCAGGTATCATGAGTATTTTCATGAAACTCATCATCATCTATTTGTCTGAATGGATCAATTTACGTAATGCAATTCATGGAAAAAATATTATCCCCATCATTAGAGGTTTCTTATAATGTTGTATGAACATTGGGAATGATCCAAAAATCTTGATCCACGAAATTGCTGAGTGTATGATATGAAATTAGCACCAGTGGGGGATTAATCATTCTCATGTTCCATTAGTTACTAATCTTTGTGGACGTGATGGGTTGCAATATCAATTAAAAATGTCGGATGGTGGAAGAATGGTGACTATAAGATGCTAGGGAAAGCCTAGGTGGAACGAATGAAATCACGGTATAGAAGAACATATCTATATGAGGCCTACTCATCATAATTCAAAGTCCCATTACAAGAAACCTACATCCATTCACTGGAAACATCACATTATATGTTTTGATCGGTTTATATGTTCCCAACATGTTCCAAATCGTTTCCAATTTGGTTGAACCGTTATCCACTCAGCCCTCCAGCTAGTTGTGGGACACATAACATTTAATGATGGATTCTACCATGATAATTTTGCAGTGGAAGTGATCGCGGTGGTAAGTGAATTGGAATTCCTAAGACCTCTTATATTCTATAAACATTAAAATATCCTACTTCAAATCACTGAGGAATCAATCAGGGAATTTTTCATTATTTGAGGAATAGGTTTGATTTTCCCACCAGGAATGGGAAATCATGGATCTTGGCCCTAATAGGGAGATTAATACTGAAGAGGTGTGGAAAACAATTCTACTATATATGATATTGAATTTTGTGATGATGAGTCAACTAATTCATTGTTAGATGAGGCAATGCCTAATGAAGCTACTAAACTCAATGGCGTTCTTCAGGTAGTGGGAAAATATCTCTACCAGCTTAGGAGTCCTTAACTGTATTGTGGATTTAGTATATTTTTTTATGATCCTATCAGAGGATCCAGAATATATAATTGGAATGCCTTCATGACATTCTTTATAAATTCCACAAAAAACTTGGACATGCCAAAAAAATTCTGTAACACAACATGTAAACTCTGAGTGATGTGGGTGGGGTTTATCGGAGTCTAGAAATGTCCTATTCACATTATCAACAGTTGTTCATAGATCATTGGCATGTCGAGTGAATACATGTGGCCTTTCTACCTGAAAAAATAGTGAAAAATCATCAAAATATTACTCATATTTAAAGATTACACTGAGTATTGTATTATGGTAGAGGAGTTGAAATACTAGATGAACTATCATTGATGATATAAAAATTAGTGATGGAGCATATGTGTTACTGGCTATACTCTATAGATGTAGGTTCTTCCAAATTCTAAACAAAGAAATAGATGATTATGAAATCCTACTATTCTAGGGAACATTATAAGGTCTCACCCAATGATATGAAATGTGATAGATATTGTATTGGGTCCCTTATCCTAATAAAGGGGGAGGGAATGTTGATTATATAAATATGAGGGTTCCCACATGTAATCTACCCATGTTATGATATTTTTTCCATTAGGTGGAATTTCCATCTATCACGTCTCTAAGGAATTAGGCAGAGAAGTGAGTTCTTCTATGAAATCATCCAATTGTGGATCTCTTATTGGATGAGAAGTTATGAGAATTAATTTTTGGACAAAATCATTAAAATTTTAAACCGTATCCATGACATGTGGGGACATCATACCTAGTTTTCATGAAATGTGATCACATTTCTTAGGAAGGTTCAAATAATGATGTTAGGGAATCTTTCCACATATTATCATCTTAAATATATTAGGATGTGGACGATAACTAGGCCCATATAGGATAAACTACTAGAGGATCCAATACATGATCTAATAGTTCAATGTAGGCTAGGTTGTCCCTTGAGGGTAGTACCCACCACATCATCACATTTATATAAAAATGGGAGTCCATCCCAACCTCAATTTTTATGGAGGCTTTAGTCATTTCTGGAACACCATGATAATCATCATTTATCTCATTCCATGACAATTATCTATAATCTATGGTATTAGAGGACATGGAACTGTGTAATGATATAGAAGGATTCACTATGAACCACTATAAGGGAGCCAAATCTTCCTCCACCTGAATGTACATGGATTAGGATCTATGTATCCTTTTTCATCACCTTATATAATGGTGAATGTCACATGTGCCTTCACTAGAATATAAAATCCATGGTTAATAATACATTATCAGGTCATATTCATCCTCATAATCTAAATGATCAATGAGGTCAGTGATAACATTGTGTTTCTACGGTTTTCAACAGAATTTTATGAATTCTACAATTTTCACAGGGATGGATAATCTAGGAAATGTATTTGTTTGAAACGGGGAGGAAATCAATGATGGTGGGTTGAGGCATGACTAAAGTCTACATGATAGTTGAAATGGTCATAGGAAGTGGATCTATATTGAAAATTTAGAATATGTTGAAATCCAACATACATGTAATTGATGGTGTGGGGTGGACCCCCACTTGGGTTGGGGATTGTGTATGGGAAAACGTCCATTGATGATCGATTTTTTGGGGATCATATGTTGATTCTTCCTATGGGGCCTAGAGAATATGCGGTCTCCTAGAAAAGATCCATGATCTAACGATTATAGTGGTCCATAGAAAATCATGATAGATGAGGATGCTGGTGTTGTACCTCTGAGAGGATTCTTATTTATATCAGTTAGATGTGAATCTATACCCATGTAATTTTTCCTGAGCTAGGTTTTATACCTATGGATGAGATCCATAAGGCCATGTGTTTGAGGACTATGCATAGGGTCTTCCCCTGGGGTTGGGGTGGATGCGGCTTATATAAGATAGGAATCCCAAAAGAAGGTTCTGTATGATTTTATGATCGTCATAAATATATATTCCCTCTTTATTTTTCCTGGTGTGAGAAACAAGATGATGTATTATACATGACACTCATGTCACAGTAGAAGTTCCAAATAGAGATGATTTGGGGCTTACACATTGATTTTTTCTAAAGTGTTTGTCATTCCATTTTAGGAGGACATCATCCCAACTCAGTGGGATCTCATTCCCTATGAGGGTCGGTAGTTTCCTGAACATCCCTCTCCACTCACACATAGAGATTCATATACATATTTATAGGGTAATTCCATAGTTTAAAATCATGTGGTGTCGATGTTGGGACTAGTATATTTTTTTATCATGTATCTCAACATGGAAGACTCAGTCTTTACCCCTCCGGATTATATAACCACCCCATATGTGCATTTAGGAGGGGAATGGATTTCCAAATTCAAAGGTGTAATGATACAGAAGAGTGGTCAATCAAAAGTTCCACATTAGTTTTCTAATGTTGAGAAGAGTATGGCATTATCATTTCGATAATGAGATGAAATATTTAGGTGGGCGTATCCGGATACACAGAAATTGGAACATGCCATAATAAAGGATGGGACATATCACAATGGGACTTGAGGTCCATCTAAATTGATTCTCAATGTGTGTAGGGCCTCTAGGAAAACAACCTTCATGATGAGGTATCAATCGAAGGAATGCTATGTGGATAGGCTCAGAAGAGGTGTTTATTGAATCATAGGGCCTTATAGTCTAGTTCATCCTGATAATCAGGTTCTTATCATAGGTCAAGGTCATCACAATGATGTAGGATTCACAATTCATAGTGACACTACCTTAGTATGATGTCCTGTCTTAAAAAATGATTTCTTCATGATGGTTGAATGGTTTGAGAAGCCTCGTGTTCCTTGTAATGCATTTTTTTCATAAAGGATAAATCCATTCATGAAGGGAATGTCACCCTAGGGGGGAGTCTCTCATGACCACATTAAAGGATGTTTCTTAAAGTCCAGTAAACTAAGATTTTCCATTATTTCAAGTTGAGGATACATAGAATTTTTTTCAATTTGGAGGAATTTGGAAGATGAATGGTTGGGGTTACCTTCTAAAAAACGGTTTATTAAATGGGTATTTATTGGTAATGGGTTTCATGAATATTGTCAGCCTTTTGTTGAGAAATTTCATTCTTCATGAATGAGAGCATATCTATCAGACACATGATAGAACACCGTCAATCATTCATGTGGTCCTGAAGCGTCCTCGAAATCATGGAGGGACACCATCATGGCATCACACGATCACGATGGGTAAATATTGTCTAGGGTGATTCAGAAGATCCAAATATTTTTGAATTGGTAGGGAATTAGAAAATATAATTCTTTAGAAGTGGTTTTAGCCAATTTGAAAAATATTTATTCCAATATAGAAATCTATCATTGACTATTCCCATGGAAATTATTCTAACTCTAACAGTGGAAAAACAAACCATTTAAAATTTATTTATATTATATATAACATCAATTCATTTCTTTTCAACCTTGTAAAATTTAGTAAAATTAATAATGTACTTATTTTAATTTTTTTATATAAAACATATATTTTAGTAACTATTAGACATTTTTTTGGATTATTAATATAGTATTGAGTTATTATTTTAATTATTGATCTTCATATTTAATAGATAAATTTTTTTAATTTATGATTTTATTAGAATTATTTTATCTAGGTTATAATATATCTCATAATTAATTTTAGTATTAATTTAACAATGAAGCCTTATAATGAATAAGATAAATAATATTTTCCCAAATATTTTTACCATTTTTACTACTCTAATGAAAATTTAATATAGTGTCTTTCATTTTATTTTTTGGTTTTGTTAATATCAGTGTAAAAATATAATTCTTATTATTATGAAATTGTTGGATTATTAGAAACTATTAATTCATATTTCTTTTAAATTTATATATAATTTCAACTCACATTAATTATATTATAAAATAATGTTATTTTTATCAAATAATTTTTTATAATTTTTTATGTTATTTTTATTTTTTTAGAATATTTATCATTTTTGAATATTTATATGTAATTATTATTTGTTATTATTTCTTATTTAAGTTTTTATTAATTAAAGTAGTAATGTAATATCATATCATATAAGTATGTCACTTCAAGATTCATGGGAGAATGATACACATAATTCTACTATGGAATATGGTAATCATTCAATAAATGATCCATCATCCTCGATAAGGGATGGGTAGGCTATAAGGGATTGTAAACATGATGCTAACGATTATCAAAATTACTAGTTCCTATAAGCCTGGTCTAAAGGATATATGTTTATATAAATTATTATGATATTAACAGGGATAAGTGTTGAAAAAAAATTATGTGTCTTTATAAAATACATGATTTGGAAAAATATATATTTTTAATTTTTATGTAGAAAAACTTCAGTAAATTTAGGATATTTACAAAAATTGAGATTATTTTTGAAAAATAAATTTCCTTTAATTTGTTGTTTCATGAAATTATTTCACTAAAAATTCATATTCTCTTATTATTAGATAAAAGTATACATACACGTTAATTATGTTGATTTGAATAAATTTTTAGTCTTTTTTTCAAGGAGATGGTTGGATTTGATATTAACCCTCACATAATATTTCATTTTTGTAGTGTGACAAGAAAAAAATTACTGTGATAAAAATAATATCCTAGATGAACAAAAATGGAAGCATTCTATTTAATGTATAAGATTTTGTTGTTTTATTTTATCATTAAATTAATATTTTTTTAATTATTTATTATTAATTAATTAATTCTATATTTTTAGCAATTTTTGAAAACCCATCAAAAGATCAAATATAATTACCTATATCATCATACATTATCTTGTAGTGGGAATAAATCATTGAAATAAAAAATTATCCATGAAATATTTCAGAAAACGAGAGTTGAGTATTGAAGTCCCTCTATGGTTTTCTCTCACCCCTACCTAAACATGAAAAAAAATGATTTTTTAAAATAAGAAAATGGAAAATATCACGGAATATTTGAGGGATGTATATGATAAGATAATAAGGTATATTTCATTTATTTTTCTATGTAATAAGAATTATTTATATTTTTTATTGAATACTAAATATTTCAAATATTCAATATAAAAATTTATTAACGAGAAGATAATATTGGGTGACATTGTACCTATGATTGGAAGCATATTTTTCCATGGTATTGGAAAATATTGAGTGCTCGGGGGGAGTATGATCTTATATGAAATGTGTACGAGTAAAAAATGTTCTTGGTTATTATAGATCATTATTAAAGGAGGATGTGTATAAATGAATTTAATGCTTTAAAATATAATGATTTTAATTTTTGTAAGATTTTTATGTGACGATCAGAGAATCTTCATTGTCAGAGGATGATGATATGAAAATATAATATCAGTCTATAGATCTCATTCCTCCACCTCTACCTACTTATCCAAATACTCTACCTCTACCTGATTACCCAACTCCTACAGCTCATCCATTACATCCTCCCATTTATTATTAGATACACATGGTTGATCCCAAACTCCATATTTTAAGTAATGGGATAATGTATTTAATTATTAATTCAATTCATCATAAACTTGTTGAGATAGATAATATTTGGGTCACGATGCTTGATATTATAGATTGATAAAAAATTGAACCATTTCATAAAGATGAGGTCACTAAGATGGAAATTTTATCAACTATTTCATTGGTTATTAAATTTATACTTACCAAAAAAATTAACAATATGTAATTTATATATTATATCATTTGTTTATATTTGGTGTCTAAATTTGGCTTATCATTTACAAATTTCTATATTTTTCTACTATTTTTGAATATATAATGACAATGAAATATTGTGGGGAGAATGTCATGTACATGGAAAAATTTATTCAAATAAAACTTCTCTTGGACATAGTATATTATCAACATTTCCATCAGTAGCACATGAGGTTTATGAGATTCTAACAGATTATATCATTTATGGGTAAGAAATTGTTATGAATTTTTGAAATAGAGGTATCATGAAGCCAATAACTATAAATTTTCATAGAATTAATGAAATTAATTTATTTTACATTTATTTTGATCTTCCTATTTCATTAAGTAGTTTTAACAATATATATTTTTGAAATAATTTAAAATATTTCAATTAAGTGTTTGATGCAGCCATATCATGTATGTTATAAAAAATATAATTCTAAAATTGTTGTTTAATTTAAATAATTAACTAATAAAATTATTATTTTTGTATAATCATGAATATTATATATTTTTAATTATATATAAATGAGAAGAAAATTAGTGGTTATATAGTTTAAATGATGATGCTCTATAAAATATCTATAATGTATTGGCGTGGCATGTCATTTTTTAACAATATAGATTATATTTTATGTTTTTATCCATTATATACTAAATAAAATATACCTTTATATTTGATAAATAAATATTTTGGAGGTGCATTGTGGCCCAATGGAGGAGTGATGCATGATCTCATGGTGGCATGCAGTATACGAGAGTCTATAGTGAAATCAGTTAGGGGGAGAAGTCCACTAGCCATTGGGTAGATTATGAAGTATCCTAGTAAATCTAAAAGAAGAATTTAAGTAAGACATTATGACCCAGTATCAATGATGTGGTATCATAGTATAATGTGATTCCTATATGAATACCACAAGCTATCTATTAGTGACTATTGGCTAGGTGATGGAATTTATATAGGTACATCCATTCGGGCTATCTCTACTGACCCATTGGTGGTTTCCACCATGATATTGATGCTTCAATTTTGGTGTATGAATTATTGGGATAGAATAAAAAATATCCCCAAAAATCCATGTTGTGTTACATAAAACTCCATATTTGGCCCTAATTTCGGATTAATGTTTTGAAATGATTAATCAAATACTTGATGGTTACTTTGAGGATTTCTCTTGGTTCTTCAATCCATGGTTCGATATAGATATCTTGAATTAGTAAAACATTTTAGTGATTTTTGAATTCCTATAGTTTTAATTAGGTATCCATTTCATATATATTTAATCAAATGATTTTATATATATTCATTTGGAAAATTGGTGTTAAAAATTGATCATGATGTTCAATCATGGGATTAAACTTCTTTCATTAGAGTTGGGTTGTCTACAACCTCATTTTATGGTCATCCATTATATTCAGGATTTTGAATCTTCTGTGATCACCCTGATACAAAATTAAAATGACCAATTTTAAATTTAGTAAAAATTAATTTGAGGAATATACATTTTTAGACATCCCATGGATATCCTCAATTCAGGTGAAGATTGATACCTATTTATTTTTCTTTTGAATAGATTTTCCTATCATTGATGATAGTTTGGAAGATGGACCATAAGAACTTATAATCCTATAATTGAATTTTTATATCAGTAATTAGAATGACATAACATATAAATTGAAAATTAACATGGATCACATTGCATGTAATAGTATAATTCTAATGAGAATTTTCATATTAGACTGAAGAAAGTAATTATATTAACTGGATAATGGAATGTAAATAAATTTTTCCAAGACATTTGCTACTGTAATAAATTAAAAAATATGGAATATGTTGCAATGTTTTTTTTATTCTATATTTTTGTATGTATTTATTATCACATACTTTTTCTGGATGATATTTAAAATCTGTACTATAATTGGAATTCTTATACTTATTGATGTCTTCTAAGCATGTATGTGCCTCTAGCCTCTGAATTCTTGCATGGTCTATTGAAACATGAGATATTTAAGATTCTTGTAACATGATAATAATCTAATGCAATAGTTAAGAGAATATATAATTGGAATTAAAATATTATCCATGAAACATATATATGATATTACTCTATTGATTAGTAATATTTATGTACATGGTGGTGATAATTGAAGGAGACATCTGGAATGATATGAGAGTAGGATTGTATAACCATGGGTTAAATTATAGAAATTGTGGTTTGGATAGATAAATTATTGATATTATTTTTAATATTGAACAAATTGTTATGTACATCATACTAGTGCATACACTATTAATGAGGCTTGATTTTATTAGACAATGTCAGTGGTGCCCTAATCGTTTTAATCACACCATGTTCTGATAGCCATTTGGTACATGGGAAGAATGCATTTATGTAGTTTTGGACAATGTATAGGAGTCATAGATGTGATTTTTATTTATTATTAGGATAAGGTCATGGATGTGTGGCCATGAATGGTGTTCATGATCAAATTTTGGTTTCTTCATATTGTGTTTGAAATTAGTTTTTTTCTTATATGACTTTAATCCATCCATTTAGTTTTCAGTAAATAAAAAAAAATTCACGATTTATTATATGTTGTTTTGTTTTTTTCCTATACAAATAAATATAAAAAATTATATTTATAATTATTTATTTTTCACATTTTGGTGGATTATTATTTTTAGTTGATGATATAGTCATAAAATTATATACAACATACCGTCACCACTCATTGGAATACAATATATATTGGGGATTAAAAATTTAGTTATCTGGATAAATTTCACATTCATATGACACCAGTATGAGTTTTGGGATATTTAAAAGTGGTACTATAAGATGATTTCAGTTACACCCCCAAATTATTCTAAGCAAACCTTTATATATTATTTCCAGAAGATAATGTATATGAGTTATTTTTGTGAGAGTTTGGAGAACATTGTAGAAGTTTATGGGTATTACAGCAGGTGGATGAGAGGTGAGTGGTTTTTATAATCCATGAAAATGTTGTGAGAAACTGTGCATTTTGAAAAAATGGTAAAACCAAAGGAACATAAGAAACAAACACTTTTCCAAAAAAGTTTGTCCTCTGATAAAAAATTGTGTGCTTTGAAAAATGGATTTGGTCTTTTTAAAGAATTTTATTTAGAATAGATGGTGCACAGTTTGGAGATTATGCAAGGTAAACATGCGAGGTTCATCCTGGAGGTAGTGGATTACATACAATTAGCACACAATTTTCCAAACCATGTGACTAAAGTATTTCTAGTTAGAAACCACCTCATTGAAATGTTGATCAGACAACTTTTCTCCATTACAACACTTATTTCAATTTATGTGTCCCTAACATGGGATTCTACTATCACAAAGGTGAATGAAGGTTCTCCCATTGATAAAGAGGTGATATAAAGGCTTTATTTGGTGTTTACAATTCCATTATTTATGGTATGTGATAAATATTTGTGGTTCTTAGTGTTTTCTTAGATCTATTCCACCATTTCTCTTAGTTAAAAATATATAAGAAAAGTATTGATATATTTGTTGTTTTGGATTCAAAATATAAATATAATTTTGTTGGATTTTCATATGATATGATATCTGAGGAGGTTTCATGAATATTAAACTTGGTTTTTTGTTGTTTTTTCACGTCATTTATCACATACCAAAAACTATTTAGGTAGGTGTATTCAAACTCGACTACTCTATTTATAACATGAAGAATTTGTTTCAGTATTATTTTTCTAATTTAAATTTGTTGTGATATTGATGTTAATTTATTGTGGGAAACCACGTTAGGGACTGTTTTGAGAATTTTTCCAAAATTTGGCATATTTTGTTGAACGTTAAGTAGTTTTATCGAATTCAAATTAATAATTTTAAAATATATTTTATCATAATTGTTTTAAATAGATTCCTTGAAATATATTCAATTAAAGGTCATCGTTCATGAAATAAATATTAGAATTTTGAAGGAATGGTTTTGGCATTGGGACTTTGAAAAAAGGTATTGTGTGTCCATATACAATTGAGACCAATATATGTAATAAGATCGCACCATCATTCCAGGATGCATAAAGGTTAGGGAATTATCCCTAATAAAAATTGGTTTATTTAGTTTTCTATAATCATGGGAAATTTGGGAGGAAAAGGTTGTGGAGTCTACACATATTTTTTGATGGTTATCCTTTAAGGATTTCTCTATCATAAAAATTGGTTCAATTAGTTTATTGTGGTCATGTGCATTCATGGTGGACAATGGTGTGTGGTCTAACCCATAATTCATGGATAGATATGGTTTAGGGATTCTTCCCATCAAAATGGATAAGGGTGAAAAGTATCCCACATCATTTATATTATAGATAATTGTAAATGATATCCCCCCTAAAAAATTAGAACTTGTGAAATAGGTCAAAATATATTATTTTATTACATTTCAGAATTTTTTTATTTGGGGAAAACTATTTCAGTGGAAATTGTTTTATATTTCAATATAAACTATTTTCTAAATTGAATTATATAAATTAATTTATATAAATCTTAAAACACTTTCTATCATAGTTTCCTGAGTAGGTATTTCATAGGGGAAAACCAATATAGTGTTAGTACTGACAACTAAATTGGAATGTTAGTGATTTTAAAGTTTTCATTTATCAAGATTCAAGAAACAATAAATAATTTCACTTTTTTAGCTCAACATCATGCTTCATGGGTTGTTTGGAGAGTTGGATCTTGTATCATGAGAAGCCTTGGCATTATGTAGTTTTCTATGAGACTTGTAGTTTTTATTCTAATGGTTACATTGTTGTTATTTTATCTTATCTTGTGGGACACTTTTACTATTTGATATAATTGAAATGTTTGAGTTGTATTTCATTTTTATAATTAACCATGTTGTGTTTTATTAGGATCTAGTTAGTTGGTGTTTTTTAAAAAAATTCAAAGGGTCTATCAAACCCATGTATATTGAAGACCTTGTTCATTTATTACATTACTTTGGTATCTTGGGGATATCATGTAATTCAAAGGAACATTCCACCACCTTCTCAAGAAAATAAGAAGAGGTGGAAAATTACAAGTTGTATAAACATGGTTTTTACTTTTTAGAACAATTGATCATTGTATTGGTTAGTATTTGACCTGGTAAAGGTTAAAAGTCTGATATTTTTATTTTTTTTGGTATTTTACGTCAGTTTTGATCATAATAAGGAGTGTGATTGTCTGATCATGAAATGTAGGTCATAAAAAGAAAGAGAAATGTTTTCTATATTGAACATCAATTTACCATGGAGTTTGGTACATTATTTGTTTTGAGATACTTATAGGATTTTTAATCTCATTTGCATGGGTTTGGCCTATGAGATGAGCATGACATGATATAGAGGAATGACTTCCCTCTAGGAATGCATACACAATTTTGAGTAACGATTTACGATTTAGTGAAATGTGTGGATTTTTGGAAAAGGTGTAATTTTTTTTTCTAATGAAATACTTTTAAAACGATCATTGCTGTGATTTATTTATAATGGTAATATTTTCAAAATAAAGTTGATATTTATTTTTTTAATCATATATGACTGTGGAAAATTTTTAATTTTTCGAATATAGTTTTTTCATAGTTTCTTGTGTAAGAATTTTAATATTTTATCCCTTTATTTAATAGAGACTGAGACTTATGAGGTCATTATGTTTCAACAAAATGGCAGCAAATAGGCATTCTAAGAAGTTGTTTGAAGAGGTTGTTCGAAATGTGTGTACACCCCAAACATATGTGAACCAAAACATGGTCCAAATCATCTGCCAGGATTTTCAAATCGTTTAGTTAGGACTGCATCCAAACAATATTTTTTGGGTATATATAAATGCTCAAGTCCCATCATGAAGAAGCAAGGTCTTATTCATTAAAAAATTTGAGAACTACAAGAATACAAGAAATCTATAGAGGGAAACCTATTATCAAGGAGGTGGAAAAAATTTGAATGAAAAGAACTTGATTAATTAACCTTTCCTAAATACTGAAGAGAATGCTCTGGTGTTTTTAGTGTGGTTTATTGTCTCAAATCAAGAGAGATTGTCTGATCCAGCATAGAGTATTCCATAATTGAATGAAAATAAAACAACTCATTCCTTCATTTCTTCTCATGTTTTAGATATGATTTTTTTAATATTGACATGATTTCTTTAATGATAAAACATTAAACTCCTCTTGGTCATAGAGATTGTTGAGCCTTTGTTGGTAGAGAAACTTCTACAACCATTAATGGAGCCAAGATGAAATAGGATTTATATATAATTGAGATGGATTTATCTTATATAACTACATATATGGATTGTTTGACAATATTAAACACTTCCATATTCTATTATAGCAGAATTTTTAGTTTTAGAAAGGAGGATGGTGTCTAACATCTCTTTTAAGGAGACAAGAACATAATGGAACCTACAACGATATTAATGACACAAGAAGTATGAATTATCTCTTATTAGTTGTCATCATTTTATGTAATGAACCAATAATTTTATGAATAAAATTCACTTATTAAAATTATTTCATATAACAGAATAACAAAAATTTAAATTAATAACAAAATTGAATCTTTATAAATAGAAAATTAATGAAATAAAAAGAATTTATCGAAGTTAAGGTACCTACACAGATGAAATAGTAACTTTTCAATTGAAATAGTTTTGTGACCCTTGTGAATAGTAATCATTCAAATTGAATAGTTATTTTAACAATTGAATTATCAATAAATATTACCTATTTTTTGAGTTATGATATGATATAATTATATCATATTATATATAAATAAATATTTTAAAATTTTTTATTGAAGTGTTTGTAGTTTATAATTAATAAATATTTAATTAAAATATTATAAATAATTTATTATTTTAAATGAAAATTTATATTCATATAAATTATTCGTAAAATATTTTTTTATTATCTTATGATTGTAAGAGAATTTGATGAGATCTAAAAAAAAATTTCTTTGTGTTAGAAAAGTAGTTATATTTTTTAAATTAGTATATTTGAATAAAATAATTATTTTAATAAAAAAATAATTTATAATGTTTTTAAGGTTATTCATACAAAATGGTGTTAATTTTGAAATTTTAAATGTTGAAAAATTTTTACAGTGAATTTTTGGTATTTTTCTAAAATACATGAATTATTTGTGAATTGCGAAATACAGTAATTTATAATATATGTATATAATTGTTTTTTGGGTCATTATTGAGTCATGGATGATGTAAGTGATCATATGATTGAATTAAAATACAAAAATTACATTATTTATTATTAATAATCATTAATATTCATTGTGTTGAGAAAAATAATAAATATTGAAAAAAAATGTGAAAACACACCCCTCCTCCACTATAAATACTACCCCTCACCACCTCTTTTCCTCACACATCCCAAAACATTCTCCTTGTCTATATTCTGCTAGGTTCTATTCCCAAAAATCTCCCCCATGTTTATGATGTTTCTTTTAACAAAAGGAAAAATTCAAATCCCCTAAGGAGGTTCTCCAGAATAAAGAATCAAGAGATAAAACCCACTTCGGTTTTCTTTCAATTTCCGTTCAAGTTCCATTTTATTCTTTTCTCTCCTCACATACCCTCATAAAAATGGGGTGGTTACTCTAGTAAATTACATATACTATAATATTCTCATTATAATTTAATAATTCATTGTCATCTGTCTTTTACGACTCCTTTTATTACAATAAAGCATCGTATGAGTTGTGAAATTTGTTCACCTTCAAGGGCGATGAGTTTCTAATTTCATTTACCATATTAAATTCTAGTCATGAAAACATTATTAAGGTTGAATAATAACATATTTTATTTATTATATCTTATTTAATTTAGAAGAATCACTATACATACATGTTGTAAAATAAATAACCAAATGAGTTCATTGTGACCAAAAGAGGTCAAAATAATCCAAACATTAATCATTAATGTTTTTATAATCATTCATCACCACCCAAAATAAACAAATGATTTATTTGATCACTTATACGTATTTATTATAATTAATAACTCATAATTTAAATTATAGACTTCAATTTCCATTTTAAAATAACATACATACTCTTATATAAGTAAGACAGTCATGAAAATTATGAAAACAAGCACTCACAAATGATAAAATTGAGCTTTATAACTCCCATACTATGAATAAAGGAACTGAATTTACATATAATTTATAAATTCAATGTAGAAAAAAAAAATTTATTTACCTATTAATGAATCTAATTTATTTATTCCATCTATAAAGATCATGTGTAGAACTGTTTAAAAAATATGATAAGGGATTCAACCCAAATATCAATTTCTCCTTCGAGTTATTAATTATCTTTTCTTATCCAAATGATAATATATTGTATGTTTATGTAAATAATATAAATGTTATAGATATGTTTTAAACTAATTTTTCATGAACTATTAAAATTTTATTTAGGAAATATACATTTTTTAAGTGGTTCCATTATCAAATCTATCCAAAAAGCAAACACAATTCAAGGGATATTCCCGAATTCAATCCCATTATCAACTGTTCTATATAATATTTTGAAGCCATAATGTTTTTTTAAAAAATAAATAATTTTTCCTGAAAAAATATCATTGTCTTATTTTTAAAAAAAACAATTATTCCATTTTAATTAAAAATAATATTGATTTTTACCTTAAATTTTATTAAAATGTTTTAAATATAATATCTCTTAATCACTATTTTCATATCAGTTTGGAATCACAAGTCTTTATATATAACTAATTTTATTTATTAATGTCCATGTATAATTTAAATCACTTATTTCACGAAAAAAATTATGGTACAAAAATTTATTAAGATTTTCACATTACTATGATACCCAATTCCTTACATAGGTAACCCTTATGTTTATGTTTTATTACATATGAATCGTTCTTCATGTGTAAAGAATATTCAAGAACATGTTATGATGTGTGTTACTAGATAGAGCACCAATGAATTGGGTAACGATTTTTCTCGTAAGTCTTTATGTTAAATGGTCTTGGTGGTTTCCTTGACTAGTTAGCCTCTATTTTCAAGTAGTTTTGACTCATTATCATGTTTTTGAAATGAGTCTATATTCTTGCGAAGGTCATGTTTTATGTTGCTTCATCATTTCTATGATTCCATTATTATATGATCCTATGTTCTAATTTTTATTATTCATAATGTCTGATCATGTTCCATGATTTTTTATATCAATATGTTATGTTTTCTAACACATGTGCTAAGCAATATCCATATGTTTATTCACTTACTAGGGTTTTAGATCATCCGTTTTTTCAGGGTATTCATAGGTTACCCAATAGAGATGTATTTTCTAAAAGGATTTTAGGATCTTATAATGGATATTAAATAATGAAATTCTTTATTAAGTTCCATGATTCCAGTTTTATGTACACAATATTACTTGAGACTAGAGTTTAGGATCCTTATCTTCTATTTTGATGTTTAATTAGGCATAAATTATAGTAATTATATGTTTTAATGTCTAAGGTCACTATATTTGGTATCATATAAAATTTTTAGATATTTTATGACATTAGAAATAGATCACATTTGTACAACACCCATGGATAATATTATGCCTAGGAAAACATCCATTGATATTGGTAATCGTAGTGTAAGATGATTATCAAGAAAATACATCCCTATCAGGATACTATTGGTAGAAATGGTTCTAATAAAAATTTACATATTATTAGAATGTCCTAAATTTTTTTTCGTGCCTAACTCGAGGTAACCTGGTACATAATAACAGTCCCAAATACACAGGTGGTTTGAAACTCCTAGGGGTTATGATTTGTTATATTCATAATCTATTTACAAAAAATTATAAATGGGAAAATCCCATTAAGAATATATTTTATGAATTATATCATTGATAAAATATATTGAAAAAAATATAATCACACGTTTGGATATACTTTTCCTTTAAGAGTTTATACTTTTATGTTTAATGTTTACTTTTTAGTCTTATCAACAAAGTATTAAAGCCCCCTAATTTCATTGATATTTACATAGATAACGGTGGGAAATATAATAACATGATGAATCAGTAAATTTTATAAGGAATGTGATTAATTACCTAATGATATTTGAAATATGATTGGAATGGGTACTAAAAACATTAGGTCATTACGTGTCCAAATGGATCATGTAATAAATATCAACTTGAATCATGTGGAATTATATCCTTATCAATGGAATGAGAATGTATCCATCAAGTCCATCATGTGTAATAGAACTACAATATTTAGTTTATCTTTTGATCACCTCCTCATGGAACCATGGTTAGACACCATGGAAAACATATTCTTTTTCCTTATGTGATGAGATGAATAGAATTTTGTGCAGACAGTATATAATTTTGATGGGGAAGCTGATGAATGGTGGACACTGATAAACAAATTTATGTCTTCGGAGGAAATTTAATCCATGGGTTTAGAGGAATTCAATAAATGATTTTCAATAAATATTTTACCAAAATCCTCCTACACATGAAAGAAGAAGTGTTACTCAGAATTATGTATAAGGAAGATTAGTCTATCGAGGCGTATGAAGAAAACATTATAATGATTAGAATATAGACCTATTGATTAGTTTGAACACAAAATAAAAGTTGGATCTCTTCATTGGTGGAGTAAAAATAAGTCTATGAAAGGTGTTGTTGATTAAAAAATTTGATAGTTATAAAGTTATTTTCTATTTGAACTCAATGATAAAATGGAGATTGGAGTCTCTCAGTGTTCTCATGGAAATATAAAATTAAAGTGGCAAAGGTGTCTAATATGGGTGGTTCAGCAAAAAATCCCATAATGGAAAGAATCCTAAATATCCAAAATGTCAAAATTGGGGGAAGTAGCATCATACATACTATTTAACGGGAACTCGGATATGATTCAAATTTAGAAGAATGCTGAATCTTGATAAGAACTTCTAGAGGGATATGATAAATCCCACTTATAAGGAAGATGAGGGGAAGGTTCATATAAATGCTCATACAATAGTGTAATGTTTCAACTTCATGGAACATAAGAATTTTTCAATCAACTGCCCTAACCCATGGGATTTTAGAGGCAGTAAAATACTATATCCATGGCAGTAATGAAGGTATATGCTACAACTACCACTGATGTGGAGCCAGAAAATGATGTCGTGACATGTTTGATAATGATTCATTCAAGAATATCGAAAATACTATTTGATTTTGGATCTATGAATTCATTCATATATTTCAAGATAAGTTGAACTATTAGAAATCCACCAAAAAAATTTGGTGATTGAGTTATCTATGAGACAAGTTAATGGGGAAATAATTTGATCCAAAGTACATAACTCCTCCCCGATTAATGATTTTGGATAGAACCTCCCATCAAATTTTATCTTACATCCATGGGTGGAGTTTGATTGTATTTTTTTCATGGAATAAATATCTTTATACAAAGCCGACATCATCATTAGAGAAAGTGAGATTATTCATAACAACCAGATGTATTCCTTGAATCTAGATATGTGTATAGAGAACGCTGAATCTTTTTCAGAATCATCATCTCAAGTGTGGATATTACTGCCTTATAAAAAAGTATATATTTCTAAAATGACTGTGAATAAGGAAATGATCATGCTCAAAAATATACCCATCATCAGGGATTACAATAATGTATTCCCAGGGGAATTTTCTGGACTTCTACCAGATAGTGAAGTTGAGATCTCAATTGAAATTACTCAGGGATCTCTTTTTATATCAATGATACCTTATTGAATTGCTGATGTTGATGTAGTATAATTGATGAATCAGTTTCAGGAGAATCTATGAAAGGGTTTTATATTCCTGAGTGCTTCACTATGTGGTGTACCCATCATCGACCTTGAGAATAATGATGGATCAATGCACTATTGCATTGATTATTTCATGATCATTAAAATCAATATATAATACAAGTATCCACTACAATGAATAAAATTATTTTTTGATCAGCTATGTGGGGATAGATTTCTTTATATTGTTGACCCTCAGTCGGGATATCACAAATTAAATTTCAAGAAGTAATATATGCTGAATACATCCTTTCAAATAATGTATTCCCACTCTGAGATGATAGTGATGCCAATTGGACTCACTAATTTTCCAGAAATATTCATGTATTTAATGAATAGTGTCTTTATAGATAACCTTTATGACATTATTATAGTCTATATAGATGATATTATGATATAACACAATAGAAATGAGGAATATGAGGAGAATATGAACATTGTTAAAAAACATTATAAATGGGGAAACTATATGTATTTTATACTAAATTTGAGTTCGAGATAGAGGTAGTATATTTCATAAGTAATGTTATCACATGTAATTTGATATCTGTGAACACATCCAAAACAAATGAAACAGGAAAGTGGCCTATGCCAATATCTATAATGCAGATCTATACTTTTCATGGACTACATATGTAATTCCAATGACATTTGAGGAACATATCAACATTTTTAAACCCCATAACCAATAAGACATGGAAGGGAGTGATGTTTATCTAGACTTAATAAAGTGAGTAATGATTTGAGGAGCTCAAAAAGGATTATCATTACACCAGTACTCAAACTCTTGAAAATTTGGAAAATCATTACGGTGTACAATGACTCTTTATAGAAATTATTATGTTTTTTGATAATTAAAAATCATAAATATATTGAATATGAATCAATGAAGTTAGACAATCGTGAGAAAAACATTCCCATTATTGAATTGGATTAGGTAGCTATGATCATTTCATTGAAAATATCATTGAATTATCTCTATAGGGAAAAGTGTGATATATATACTGATTACAAGAGTCTTAAAGTTATATTCACAGAAAAGAAGCTTAATATGGATCAATGAAGAAGGTTGGTGCTGAACAAGATTTATGACTTCATAATCAACTACCATCATGGTAAAGAAAACATGGTGGTGTATGGTTTGAGTAGAAAGGATCACGTATCTTTATCAATGAAGAGAATGGAGAAGGATCCAATGTTATTAGAAATTCATAGTAATAATGTGGGAATCATTAAAAATGGAACATCATCAATTATCTATCAAATTATATCTCAACCATCCCTCATGTAGAAAATAAATAATGATCAAATAAATGATTGGTAAATTCATAAAATGGTAGAAGCTATATTAAGTGGGAAATCCCCAATTTTTAAAATGGATTGGATTGAGTCCTAAAATTAATGTCATGATTATATATACCATGTGATCTAGGGATAACAATGAATGTTTTAAATTATGCTTTTAACTCAACCATTTCTATTCACCCAGGTAGCACAAAGATGTATCGACATCTCATGAGGAACTATTAGTGGGACAATATGATGAAGGAGAATGCTAACTATAAATAAATGTTTCTGGTATGTTAATAAATAAAGGATAAAAGAATAAATTCTAAAGGGTTGAGGAAACCATTACCCATCCTAGTATAAAAATGAGAAAACATCACCATAGATATTGTCACTAGTATTCCAATGACATATAGAGTATACAATGATATAAGGGTTATTGTGGATCATCTTACAAATATACCTCAATTTATAATAGTTTGAGATTATATCAATTTGGAGAAACATGAATTGATATACATAAATGAAGAGGTATGGCTTCATTTAGTACCACATTCAATTATATTTGATCTACATATGGAATTTTAATTAATGTTATGGAATTGTAACCAACAGGATCTATGAACTGAGCTAAACATCAGTACAACCAATAATCCTCAATTATATGGCCAATCTGGTTGAACTATTTATACATTTGAAGACATGTTGAGAGTGTGTTCTAGGGAATTGAAATTTTGATGATACGAACATCTTAAACAAGTGTACTTATCTTACCAAAATTTATTCCACTTTAGCATCCAAATGGATATATATGAATACCTTTATCGGAAAAGGTGCAGAACATATAAATGTTTGGATGATGTTGTTGAGAATAAGCTATTATAGGATGAAATGGTAAGTGAAGTTATGGAAAATTTGAAAACCATTCAGTAGTACAGTAATGGTTCCCAAAGTTGACAATAGAGTTATGCAGAAAATCATCCACGAGACATTAAGCTTATAGTTGGAGATATTGTATTCCATAACATATCTTTGTGGAATAGGATCATGAGATTCCAGAAGAAAGGGAATCTATGTACAATGTACATTTCCCCATTAGAGATACCTGATCATGTTATAGTTGTGACCTATCAACTATATCTTCCACCAACCATGTCTCAAGTACACGATGTATTCCATGTATCCCTCTTAAAGAAGTACATACCAGATCTTTCACATGTACTAGCTTTAGAGGTGGTATAACAGGATAATGGTATTTCTTATGAGGATTATCAAGTGATGATCTTTAATCATAGAGATATTTTTTTTCAATAAGATTACTCACCATTTCAAAGTACATTGGCATAACCATATGCACAAATAGGCAACATGGGAACCAAAGTAATTGATGAAAGGGAAGCACATGCACATTTTTTTGTCATAGAATGTAAAGTGAAATTTATTGTGAAAAAATTCTTAAGTTTTGAAGATTGTAACAACCCAGAACATTTATGAATCATATCCCATTCTTATAAATATATCATACAATATAATCACATAAAATCATCAAAATAATAGAATACAAAATTTATAGGTTAAAAATTAATGAAATAATATGAATTTGTATAATTTATGTAACCTATAATAATGATATTATAACATGATCATTAGAATAGTAATGAGACCCTCGTGATTAATAAAATTGGCCAATTGAATAGTAACCTCACCACTAGAAAGAGTAATAACATTTTTCCATCTTATAAATGAAAATATGACATATTTATACTATATAATATGTTAATAAATATTCCTCTAATTATTAATGATGATGTGGTATTTTTATAAGTCATAAATAATTAATTACAATTTTAGGAATACATTAATAATTTAATATAAATTTATATTCATTAAATTTATTCATAAATTATTCTCTTCATGTCTTATTATTTAAATATAATTTTATGAGACCTTAAAAAAATTTCCAAAGTGTTAGTAAAGATGTTTAAATTTTAAAATATGTATTTTACAATTAATTAATTATCTGAATTAGAAATTAAATTTAACATATTTAGAAAATAAAATTCTTAAAATTTAATTCAATTTCTAATTCTATACATCGAAAAATTGTTGGGGTATATTTTTTGGTATTTTTCTAAAATACATCATTTTTTATTGAATTGGGAAAAACAATAATTTACAGTATAGGTAAATAAATAAATTTTTAGAGTCATGCATTGTTCATAGAGGAAGTAAGTGGCTATTTTAAACTTCACTAGCTCAAATTACTATATGTAGTCTCATGAATTAGTACTATTTCTTATCATTATTTAAATAATAACATATTGAATAAAATAATGAGAAAACATCCCCCCCACTCAAAATACCATCCCTCCCCACCTCTTCTACTCACAACTCACAATCCATGAGAATTTTTTATATTATTCCAAATACTCTTCCCAATAATAATTCATACATCCATGAGATTTTTTATTACCAAAATTCCAAAAAAAATCTCATATAGAGGTTCTCAAGAAGAATGAATCAATAGGTAAAACCCTCTTCCATTTCATTAATTTCATTTCAAGTTATTTTCCCTTATTTTCACTCCTCACATACCATAATAAAAATGGTATTATACCTCTAATACCATACATAAAGTATAATTTTGTAATTTTAGTGGTAAAATTAATTATAATTTTTCATTCTCGCTTATTTTATAAAAATGATACACTTTCCGAGATGTGTTAATTTATGACATTCAAGGACGAAGAGTTTTAAATTACTATTTCCATCTACGAGGATGGCCATGAAACATTTTTTGATTTTATAGTTAACATATTATTTGTATTATATCTTATATAATTTTATGGAAGCATTATATCCATATTCTGTAATATAATAAATCAAAAAAAAAGTTTGTTTTGGGAGAAATTGATCAAAATTATCCAAGTGTTTGTCATTACAGATTTGACAAATAATTAATCCCCACCCAAAATAGAAAATTTATATATATGATTAACTATACTTTTGTATCATCATTAATAAATTATTAATTACATTTAGGACTACAATTTCCATTTAACATGAACATACATAATCTTAAATTAGGGATCCAATTAAAAGAAAAAAGTAAACAATCACTCACGAATGATAAAATTGAACATTATATCTCATCAAAAGGGAATAAATGAGCTAAATAAAATCATAATAAATAAATTAAATTTTAAAAAGTTCATGAAATTATTTATTAATGAATCTAATTATATTATTTATTATATTATGATCAAGTACAAAACCATTTTGAAGATAATGTATGGGATTATACCCAAACCTCAATTATTCGACCAGGTTATAATATTTCCCTTCATACCAAAATGAAATTATATTTTATTTTTAAAAAAATATTATAAATGACAATGATATTTTCCAATCATATGTTTCGGGATACATTCATCATTCTTTTTAAGGGTATACAATTTTTTAAAGAATCCCTTTTAAAATCATTCTGAAACAGAAACCTAATTCAATGGATCATCCTGAATTCGTACCCATTTTCAAGTGTTCTCTATAATAATTTTTTATACAACAATATGTTTCCAAAATCACTCACTATACCATGAAAAATATCATTGGTTAAATTCATGTTTTATTCTAAAATTTACTCTTTTTTAATTATAAATAATCATGATTTCAATCCCTTAAATTATAAAAAAAAGATATACATCTAATGATTCTTGATAACTATTTTAACATTTGTTTCGAATATGTTATTAATATATATAGATATTTTTATTTATGAATCCCAATGTATTAATTAAATCATTTCCTTCATGGAAATAGTTATTATACTCTGATTTGTTATTATTTTGACATGATTATGATACACCATTCATTCAATGGGTAACCTTTATTTTTATGTCTGATTACATATGTATGGTAATCTATGTCACATGCATATTCCATAACATGTTATGATGTTGGAATCTTGATAATTATATAATTCATTTTTAATGTCTAGTCTCATGATAGGTTATGTGCAATGGTCTTGGTGGTGGCCATTACTTTTGGTCTTTTATGTGCAACGAGCTTTTACTTGTCCTCCTCTATGTGAAAGGAGTATCAACTCATGATATATTCATGCTTTATATTTCCTCCCATTACTTTGCATCCAAGATTATATTATACCATGTTTTATATATTATGAGTCCTTATGTTTGATCCTATTCCACACCTTTTTATATCATTTTTTCATGCCTTTTAACCCATGTTCTAAGCATTATCCAAATGTTTGTTCCCTTACTGGGATTTTATCTCATCGTGTGGTTCATGTTATTCCTATGTTATCCTATGAATATTTAAGGGATCAAAGGATATTAGGATCTCATAAATAATTTTATAAATGAAATGTTTTATTATGTTTGATGTTTTTTATTTTATGTACCTATTTTTCAAAGACACAATAGATAATGATCATTAGAATGAAATTTGATGTTTAATTATGATTAAAATCATATAATGATACGTGGTAAAGGAAAGGGTCACTATGATTTCTTTGGAATAGATGGATGACATCAAGAATAATAGTTTTCTAAGAGTGGTGGATGATTTTTTAGATGTGATTCCTGATAATTACTTTGGGGTTCCAAGAGAGAGAAAAGTGTATTTATGAATTATCTCCTTCAAAGAATAAATCCTAGTATAACACTATCTTATCAAATGATAGAAAATCTATAAATGAAGATAAAAGTGGGGTAAGAAAACTAGAAGGAAAAGGTTTCATTCATCCTTTCCCATCACTATGGGAAAAATTTATCTTTTTCGTGAACAAAATATATAGAAGTCTACTATTTTGTGTGGATTATCATATGAAAAAAAATTAGGATAAAGAATAGATATCCACTTCCACTCATTTTTTATTTTTTTATCAATTGGGAGGGTATTAGTGGTTCTATAAGATTGACATGTGATATGAATATCACAAAATACATGTTCAGAAGGAGTATATTACAAAAACTACATTCAAAAGTAGTTACAGACATTATAAATTTGTGTCGATGCCTATCATTAATCTTAATACAACATATGTTTTAATTTAACTGATGAATTAGATATTTCAAATATAACGATATTATATTATTATGGTTTTGGTGGGTGAAAAATCAATGTTTTCCAGATACATGACAATATTGAAAAAATATTGGAGAAACTATCGAGAATCTTTAGGGATCATAAGTAGTAAATGAATGGTTAAGATGAAAAATGGAGTATCTCCAAATGTTTGAGAATGACATTACGTATACACTGGGTAATAAAAATTCAACCGACGATGCATTGAGATGAAATTTATCTGAATAATTGGAAAAATAATCTTGATATGATTAATTGATGATTATGGTTATATCATACATAAAAATGTAATGTAGAGACTTAGGTGATATTGTGGTTTTCATTCCATTTTTATATGTTCCAAATCTATTGAAGAAGTTAAATGTGGAAAAAACTTCATATTTATAGTGTGTGGAAATGGGGTCAGAACTAAATGATGGGGAGACCATTGAGGCTTGAATGATGCATGTGAGTTCATATTTTTGGTTCATAACTTAGACAGTTAACCCTAAGTATTATTATGAACATCCTTTTCAAGAATAACACCATTAAAGATGGGATTTTTATCTGGGAATACATAAGATGTATAAGGTGTTGAAAGTGTTGTTTTGTTCGATCCACATGAAGTGGAATATGGTTGATTTTCGTTCAAGATGTGTAACTTTTTAGACAGTTAAGGAGAAACATTAGTGACTAGTAGGTATGTCACAAATGTTACCTATACCATTTTGGAAATGGGAGTACATAGCTATGGATTTTTTTACATGTATCCGATGAATGGGTGGTAAAAATATTCAATAAAGGTGATAGTGGATCAATTTATGAAGACAGACATTTTAATTCTTATTCTTGGAACTCATATGGTGGATGATCTGCCCGAAATAAATATCCTAGAAGTTGTAATGTGACATGAAAAACAAGTTTAGAACATATAAAATTTAAATTCATGGATTATGTATTATTTTTCGAAATTCTTAATGAAATCCCTTGGGACATAGTTGGAAGTTAATATAGGGTATCATCCTCTGATGTATGTGAAATATGAAGGGACAATAAAAAAAATTGGAACATGTGTTGTGGGATAGATTAATGGATTTTGTTGTATCATGGGAAGAGTACATATACTTTTATTTGTTATTGAATAAAATTATATAATAGGCTTTAATAAATAATGCTCATTTCAAAGCATTGTATGGGATTCATTGTCTTTATCTCCATTTCTGGGTTGAAACAGGTGATACCTTATATGTTGGACTATATATTATCCATGAAACTACGAAGGAGATTTATTTGCTCATAAATAGGATGGAGATGGATTCTAGCCACATAAATATTATCTAGATCACTGTAGATATCCAATATTGTTTATAGAGACTGATTAATTGTTCTATACAATTTTTAAATGGATAGAGAATTAATGATTTTTTAATTAGAAAAATTTATCTCCTTGATACATAATCCCTTTATATATTCAAGAATGGGTTAGAAAGGTGTAATAGTAGTTTGAATTGACTCCACATTTCAATATGTTGTATACTGTGTATCAGGTATCTCATTTTAAAAGGTATCAACTAGACCTTGACCATGTTATCAGAAGGGTTCACATTGACCTAGAGCCAGATACATAATTGGTAAATGTCCAATTCAATATTTTAGATAAGCAAGAGAAACTATTTTGTAGAAAAGTAATTTGTCTTGTATAGATTTTTTGGAAAACTGGTCATATTCCTGATGATAAATTGGTCTGAGAGATGGAAATGAATGATTTTTGGACTAAAAACATTCAGTGAAAATATGGTTTTCTACATTTTTGGTATGTAAAACCCATCATTTGTGAGAATATAGAACCACCCATTTCTTATATTTAACCCTTAATTTATGCTTCTTAAATATATAAAATATAATGGCGATGTTTGGGGTTGTTTGGATAACATTTTAACATTTTTTTAGGGATTATATATTCTTGAATGTGTGGTGAACATTTTTTGGAATTCCCAAAACACTTGTAAGAAACTGTACACAATTATATAGGGGAAAATGGTCTGTGCATAGGGTAGTGAAAGGTTTTCTAAAACCACTTGTCCAATAACTATAAAATGTTCTCATTGAAAAATGTTGTTGGTCTATTGAGGTGATGGCTTCTACATGTTTCTCACCCAATTTAAGGACCATGTGAAATGACTAGGTGAAGATCATCCTTGAGACAGTGGATAACACATTTTAATCACACATATTTCTTAATCGTGCAACTAAATTTTGCACGATAGAAAATGACATCCTTAAAAGGTTGATATCACTCATTTTATTCCATAACTTAGTATTGTTTCTTAATATGTTCCCCAATATCATCATATTTCTTTCGAAATTAAAAATAAAGGTTATCCAATATATTTAGAGGCGATCTGAAAGATTCCTTTGGTGTTTAGAATTTGATTCCTTGCAGTAAATGGTCATTCATGGTCATTCATGAGGTTTTCTTATATCTACTATACAGTCTATCTTGGTTTCCTAGATCTATTCCAAATATGGGTATATTTAAGGTTTCAGATTCCAAAATATGATTATATTTTACATTTTTTATAATGATAGAAGATATCTAAGGTAGGTTCATGAAGATTCAACCGAGTTTTAGTTATTTCTTACAGATTCTTTACCATTTTTTCGAAACACCCAAGGTAAGTTGTTTCTCTCTCAAAAAGCCATTTATAACAATAAAAATTACATTAAAATTTATTATTTTAATAGAAATTGATATTTATATTGATTTTAATTTTTTTTTGAAAAACGCATTACTTATAATTTAGATAATTTCAAAGAATTTGGAATTTTTAGGGAAAGATAAATTGGCTTCTAGATTTTAAGAAGTTGAAATTAAAATTTATATTTACTATAATTCTTTTAAGAGGTTTCATTTAAATTGTTTCTTAAAAAATAAATTTTATATAAATAAAATTAATATTGTTGAAATTAATGGGTTTTCAATGGGATTGGGAATAAATGTTTGTCTATGTTCAAGTGAATTTGCGAAGAAAAAATTGTAAGTCTCCTCCATCATTCTAGGATGGATAAGGGCCAATGATTTCCCCCAAATGAATATTTGTTTATATAGTTTTTTTTTCATGTGTATTGGAGGTTTACAATGGTGTGGTGTCTCCATCATCATTATGGTTTAGATAAGGTTTGATGATTTGTCCCCCAAAAAAATTCGTTAATTTAGTTTTATTTATTCATTTGAATTTGAGGAAGAAAATATCATGTATTCTCCCCCTTCATTCTAGATGGATAAGGTTTACGGATTTACACAACAAAAACGGATGATGGGATGTAATCCTCCCAATCGTTTCATGGATGGATTCAGGTCTATTCTTTCCCCCACCAAAATGAATGATTTGAAATTTGTTTTAATATATTTTTTGTTACATTCTGTGGAAATTGTGGTTATCCCGAGAACACATTTTTTGGAACTTGATTATAGTATAATATATTCTTGTATAGAAATTTCATTATATAATCTATTTATAAAAATGATTCTATATTTTTATATCATTGTGGAGTGAATGGGAATGTCTTTGGGAGAAATAATATTGAGTTACAGAAAAAACCTTGGATTTGGCACATTGGTTCTTTTTTAGGATACAAGAATTTATAATCAATCAAACATCTTTAGAACTACATTTTGATACATGGTCAATATGGATGAGTTGAATCTTGGAGAATGTGGCACCCTAGAGTTACTTGGTTCTCATTGGGACTTCTAGTTTATCTTCCACTATTTACATTGAAGATTTTTGTACTCAATTGAGGTACAATTTGGTTTCATTTATTTAAATGAACTATATTTATTGTCTTTCATTTTTTTCATTCATCATGTATTGTTTTATTTTTTTATTTTTTAATGGTTTATTGTATTAATTTTCAATGGAAATATATTCTCCCATGTATATTTATTCCCTTTACGCATTTTTTTCATCCTTTTGAACCCCAAGGATATCCTATAAGGCCAGATAACCATACACCTCCTTCCTATGCTAATGAGATGAGAGAGGAGCTACACTTTCTAATTTTCTTTACTATTTTGTAAATATAGAAAAAATAATATGATGTGTATCATAATGGTAATTAGTTTGTTCATGAGATTATATATTTCATGTGTCAGGGGATACACAACACCCAATGGATTGGATTTTTCTTATAAATATTTTCATGATATATTTGTGATTTTATTTCATAATGGATGATGTACATGTTGTGCGATTTTATTTATGTTTGTGATTATACAAATGGGATGGAATGTCATTAAGTGAGAATGTATGTTCCAAGGAAGTAACATAGAAATGTTTGATATCATTCATCATTCATGCTATAGATTGATTTATTCGTTTATAAATTTTATTGACACAACTGCTAAGCTTGAATAATAATTTATCTATCTAATTCGGATTAACTGAGTTTTAAGACATGAAATGATATTTCATTGTGACATTAATTATTATTTTTGTCATATTATCATTCCTTGTTTATCATGTGTCGTATTTCATTATCTACTGAGTGTGTTAAAACATTGTATAAATTACTATAAATTCTCCTCTAGATGAGAATCAGGACTGCAATGATAAGCATAAACAATAAATTTGGGAGAATATACCTACTTCTACAATAAGGAATATTATGGATGATAATCTCTATGATAGATTTATTTGGGTCATGTAATCCATGGAGGGAGAGAAAATGGAATTAATATTTTTATGTATGATCTAACATTGTATTTTTAGATTCAAATGCATCCCACATCCTATGACAACCATGATTTTAATATAAACTTAAACATGATTTATTACATTAAACATAACTTGATAAAAAAAGAATATAAGGGGGTTTAGTGTATTTGGGGCTTAGAATCATTACATAAAAACATAAAACATGAAATGAAACATCTTTATTGAAAACATCCTTTACATGACCACTACATTCCCTCGTACTTAGCATTGCATGGGAAAACCTGAGGACATGCATAAGAAAAGTGTGAGCTATCAAGCCCAGTAAGGGAATACACATGGAATAACATTAGGAGTACAATACATGTTAGACATTAATCATGTCAATAGATCACAAGAGAAACATGAACATAAAGGCATGATAAAGCCTGATAATCATAACATGGAAATGTGGCTACAACACTTAACATGGAATTAGCATGAGCCAAGGCTCATTGCACATGGAGCATGATTAAATCCACATTGCACATAAAGAACAAGTAAACCCTAGTTTCACTTGAATTATAATGATTCAAAAAACATTGCGCATGACGTATCACGATACTATACCTTACCCAATGCATTGGAGTGCTATAAAGGTGCACCCTTCTTAAACATTTCATTTCATGCATAAGTGTGCCACATGGATTATAAAACATGGATTCATAAATCATAATCATTTATTACATGATAAAGGAATGTGGAATTCATACATGAGACATTATAATCAATATGTAAATATTCATACATATGAATACCATTTATGGAGAAATGGGCATGGTATTCTCTACACAATGGCACTGGCTTAGAAAATCGGTGCGATTTCAGCAGCGTAACGGTGTGACATAAGAATTCATAAAAAATGGTTGACGAGAGAGAAAGGGGTTAATCATCATATTTAAATTTAATTTAAAGTAATTAGGACATATAGATACATGTCCCAACAATTTTAGTGGAATTTGATTCATGTTACAAAAGTATTGTTGAATCTAAAAGAGGAGAGAACAGTTCCTTTCGAAATTTTGGCATAGAAAAGGGTGTACATGGGAGGAATTTAATTTGATACAGAGGGGCCTCCCATAATTCAAACATAAATAGGGAAGTATGAGGGAGGTGCTGAACCATACACCAACATTCATAATTGAAATTAAGAGGAAAAAACAACGTAATGAAAATTGGAAAAAAATGAGAACGGAAGAAAAAACCCTTACTTGGAAGTGTGCTTCCAAAGGCTAGATAGAGGCTTGTGTGAGGATTCTTGAGAACTTGGGGCACCTTTGGAGGATTCTAGAGAGAGTATGACATAGTTTGGACAAACTCCAATGGAATTTAGTGAGGAGGAAGTGGTAGCTTGGATGGGTTTATATAGGAAAGGTGAGGGAATTCTTTATTATTTAGGTTTGTGTCCCCTTACATTAAATTAATCCAAACCCAAACCATACCATGGTTATTGCCCATTGTTTTTGGAAAAGGTAATAGGAAAATAATATTTTATAAGGCTAAAGTCCTAACTTCCTAAAATAATACAGTTGCTTATGTGGAGGTGAGTCACACTCCCATGGAAATTATTTTAAAAAGACAAGGTGTTTAATAAGTCTTGAGGGGTCCATTAATGCTTTGAAAAGTAAGTAAAAAAACCAAAAATCAAATTATTTTAATGGTAAAACATATATTTTCCTAAAATAAATAATATAGTATTTTATTACCTCACTATTGGGTCATTATGTTGTCATAAAACACATTAGATATTTAAACGGTATTTAATTTTTACCCAAAAATTTGACTGTCTCAGAAAATTTTGAAAAATTAACCATTGGATAATTTTGATGTCCTGATTCAAAAAATAAAATTTATTTTATCTAAATAATTTTCTAAATATGTTAAATTTCACTTTTACAAAAAATCGACATTTATCGAAAATTCACGAGTTTTGATAGATACAGATTCCAAACCATAATATAAATTATAATTGCATTCATAAAATTATAATATCATTTTTATTTAATAAAAATTAATTTAATAATAATAATAATGTTTTATTAAAATATTATTTAATTAAAAAAAATCCCATAATTTAATAAAATAGAATTCTTAATTAAATAATAACTAAAAACACTTATTTGTACATTAAAAACTATTTACAATGTATCAAAAATAAAAAGGAGGTTTATTCATTATTATATAACAAAAATAATATAAATGAACATAGTACTAGATATTTTTTACATAACCCCTTTAAACAGCCGCATAAGATCTAAGGGTAAGGTGTGCGATGGTGACAGACTCTTGGGGTGGCTCGAATAACATCACTCGAGTGGTAATTTCTATCAACTTCCACATCTCCCATAGACGGTCCCGTTCGAGATTGACATGAAGATGCTCATCTTGGGATTTTTTAAAAGAGAAGCCCAAAGATGCCACCTCTTTTCCGAGCTCCGACAAATGGGCTTCGTATGGGAAAATTCTACTGGATGAGGCCATCACTTCCTTTGTCTGAATAAATTTTGATTTGTTAAAGCCTAATATTTATACTAATCATGTGATGACTGTTCAACGGATATATTAGCAATGGTCAGAAATTATTTACATAAAACCAATGAATTTGAAATTTTATATAAACATAAAGATACATTTAATTAGATCAAGAGGTATTTCCATTAATGAAACTTTGGGTCGTTACAATATTCCCCCTTAAGAAATTTCGACCTCCAATTTTTTTCCTTTTACCACACTAAAAAAGATGTGGGTAACTCAGCTTCATTATTTCCTCTGATTCCTAATTTGCTTCTACAAACTAGTGGTTTCTCCACAACACCTTGATTAGCGGCATTGTCTTATTTCGTAGAAATTTTTCTCTACGATCTATGATCTTCACTTGTTGCTCCTCATAAGAAAGATCATGTTCCAATTGTACCACCTCAGAAGAGAGTACAAGTGAAGGGTCCAGTATGTACTTCCTCAAGAGGGATACATGAAAGACATCATGTACTTTGGCCATAGTATGTGGAAGTTCTAGTCGATAGGCCACAACCCCGACATGATCAAGAATCTCGAAGGGGGGATGTACCTTAGACATAACTTCCCTTTCTTTCCAAACCTCATGACCTTCATCCATGGAGATATGCGTAGAAAAAACATGTCCCTAACTTTAAACTCAAGGTCTCATCGATTATTATCTACATAACTCTTATGTCGACTCTCGGCCACCATGTTATGTTGCTGAATGGTTTTCACCTTCTCCACCATTTCCTCGACCATTTCTGGTCTAAGCTGCTTACGTTCACCGACCTCATCCCAACATGTTGGGGTTCTTCACCTTTTCCCATATAGGGCTCCATATGGTTCCATTTGGATGCTCGAGTGAAAATGGAATTTATATGAGAACTAAACCAGAGGAAGATGTTGATCCCATCCTCCTATAAAGTCCATTGATAATGCTCTCAACTTATCCTCAAGTGTTTGGATAGCCTGCTCGGATTGGCCATCAGTTTGAGGATTATAGGCCGTATTGATGTTCAGTTCAGTATTCAGAGTATGTTGAAGACTCTTCCAAATGATAGAGGTGAATCTTCGATCTCAGTCAAACACAATAGATAGTGGTACTCCATGAAACCTTACCACTTCCTTGATATATATCTGTTCCATTTGATCCAATGAGAAATCCTCTCAAATAGAAATGAAGTGTGCAGTCTTTGTAAGACGATCCACAATAACCCAGATTGCATTATTTCCTTTGGATTCCCTTGGAAGGCGTGTGACAATTCCCATAGTGATGTTCTCCCATTTCGGTTATGGTATGTGAAATGGTTGCATTATCCCCTTACACTTCTACCTCTCTGCCTTCACTTTCTGGAACACCAGGTATTATGATGTATATTCAGCGATCTCCTTCTTTATATTATCCCACCAAAAGTTTTCTCGGAGATCTCGATACATCTTGGTTCTCCATGGGTGAATAGATAAATTTGAACTATGTGAATCATCCAAAAGTTCCTTCTTCAACTCCAAACTTGATGGAAGACATAGTCTTTTCCCAAACTGCACAATTCCTTTTTCATTAACATTAAACTCCGAGGATTTCCTTTTTTTGATAGCTTCCACTTTTTATTGAATTCCCACATCATCCTTTTGAGCATCCTTTAACCATTCCAAAAGAGATGGTTGAGAAATAATTTGTGAAAGGATTGATGGCGTTCCCTTCTTTATGATTCCCAAGTCCATCTTCATCAAGCCTATGGAGAATGGATCCTTCTCAATTATCATCATTGATAGAATCGCTGGATCTTTTCTACATAGTAAATCTTCAACCTTGTTCTCTTTCCCAAGGTGGTAATGGATTGAATAGTCATAATCCTTGATGATCTCTATCGATCTTCCCTGCTGCATATTAAGCTCTTTCTGTGTGAATATATATTTAAGAGTCTTGTGGTCAGTATATATCTCACATTTCTCCCTATAGAGATAATTCCGGCAGATCTTCAAGGAAAAGATTACTGCTTCCAACTCCAGATCATGCATTGGATAGTTATTCTCATGGATTTTAATCTGCCTTGAGGAATAGTATATCACTTTATCATTTTGCATCAGCACAATACCTATGCCCTTCTTCGAAGCATCACTGAATACCACAAAAAGTTCCCCATATGTAGGTAAAGTGAGCACGTGCGTAATGATAAGCCTCTTTTTCAACTCTTTGATGCTTTCCATGTATTCATCACTCCAAGAAAACTTTACTCCCTTCCTAGTTAGCTTTTTAATATGGTTGGACAATCATGAAAAACTCCTCACAAATCGTCAACAATATCCTACTAACCCCAAGAAGCTACAGATATCCATTACCGATGATGGCCTCGTCCATACCTCAATTGCATCTGTTTTTGAGGGATCCATAGATATCCCATTGATTGTGATGATATGGCCCAAGAATGAGACCACATTTAACCAGAACTCAAACTTTCTATACTTTTCATAGAGCTTCTCATTGCGCAATGTCTCTAGTAAAGTTCTTAAATGCTCGTAATGATCCACCTTGGTTTTGGATTATATCAGAATATCATCTATAAAGACTACCAAAAATTTTTCTAGGTAATATCTAAAGGATCTCTTCATTATGTCCATAAATATTTATGGATCATTAGTGAGTCTGAAAGGAATTAATATGAATTCATAGTGCACGTATCTTGTGCGAAAAGCAGTCTTGGGGATATCTTCCTTCTTCACCATTACTTGATAATATCCCGACCGCAACTCAACCTTCGAAACATATTATGATCCAGGAAGCTAATCGAACAAGTTATCAATTCTTGGGAGAGGAAACGTGTTCTCTATAGTGATTTTGTTAAGTTCACGATAGTTGATGAAAATCCGCATTGACCCATCCTTCTTAATGATGAAGAGGACTGGTGCACCCCATGGTGAATCACTTGGGTGTAAAAATACGTTATCCAGATTCTCATGTAGTTGTTTCATCAGCTCCTCCAGCTCTATAACATCTATTCTATATGGAGTCTTGGTTATTGGTAAAGCCCCGAGTATATGTTCAATTGAGAATTAAACATCTCTTCTAGGAGGAAGACCAGGCAGTTCCTCGGGAAACACTTCAGCGAATTCCCTCACAATAGGAATTTCTTCAAGGATGGTTTCTTCCATGGAATCAATAATCTGAGCCAGATATGTGTGCTCATAAGGCAGTAATATCTAGGATTGAGACGATGGTGCTAAAAGATATTCAACTTCCTCCTTACACTTGTAATGAATTGAGGGACGATTCTCCATATGGAGTGTTATTTCCCTCTCCTGACAATTTATGTTGGCTCTATATAAGGAAAGCCAATCCATGCCAAGAATTTCATCAAATTCCACCAGAGGGTGTTTGCTGAGGTTTGCTGGGAAATTCAATCCCCACATTATAATAGGGGAGGACTTATATTCATGGTATGCATTGATTTCCCCATTTTCTGTACTCATCGACATCTTCACTTCGATGTTTTTTGGTGGTTCTATGATTGTCATACTAAAATTTTGAGATATAAAAGAATTCGTAGAACCTAAATCAAAAATTATGTTTTCTATTCTTGAATGAATAACTAGAGTACATGTCACCACTTCATTTTTGGGGTTCACTATGGAAGAAGTGATAGAAAAATCTCTTCCTTGATACCTTGGAGGTTGTTGGTTTCCACCGAAAACCCTTGGATTAGGGCACTGATAATGTCCTGGTTATTTTCATTTTTAGCATTGAACAATGTGTTGAGGTTAGAACAGAGCGTTCCTCTCCTCTATCGTAGACGTGGGTCATTCTTGCCGACAGTTACCAGCTATGTGCCCTTCTCTTCCAAACCTGATGCATTTCCTTCTCCACTTAAGGCAATATCCAGGGTGCTTCTTTCCGTGCTTTTGGAATGCGGGGTGCTGGATCTTCAGAGCACCGTGGGATTTATCCCTCGGACCCCCAGCATTGAATTCCACATTACGCTTCTTATCCCCATGATACCCTGTTGTTCTCCGATCTCCATTTCGACCTTGAGGGAACATTAGACAATTTCCTCATAGCTGTCTAAGTCACGGATTGCTAATGGTTTCTGTAGGCTAGGCTTCAACCCACCAAAGAAGCGGTCAGCATTTCCTTCTGGGGTAACGACAAAGCCAGAAGCGTATAATGAAATACTTGTGAAGTTTTCCTCGTACGCTCCAATAGATTCATTGTCTTTTTTTCTTGAGGGAAAAGAATTCCATTTCCATCATTAGCTGGAGGGTGCACGGAAAATATTTATCGAAAAATATCTTCTGGAAATCATTCCATTCCAACTCCTCGATCTCCTCCTCAGGCTTCATATTTTTTTTATCAACTTCCACCATTGATATGCTCCACTCTCCATACGATATGTCTCCAGGAGAACCTTCTCTTGTTCAGAACATTTATGGATGGAGAATATCTTTTCAATGGAGTTGATCTATTTTTCAGCGATCGTGGGATTGGATGATCCACTAAAAGTAGGAGGCCGTTGTCTCATGAATCTCTCGATAGTGACTTGTTCATTCTTAGGGGGGGGGGGGTTTAACATTTTCCTTGACCGATGTTTCAATTCAAAACTTGAGTTAGTCGAGAGATAAGTGTGGCAAAGTTTGTGATTCCCGCTCCCATTGGATTGGGCATCTCATTAGTACAGTCATCACACTAATCATCACAACGGTTGTTAGCCCGAGTCCTACTATTACCAGCCATTGGATGGAATAAAAGGAAAGTTAGGGGAAACACATAAAGGGTAATCCAAAGTCAAAATGTATGACTTATAAATAAACATTTATTTCCCTAACTCATGAGTATATAGGCTTCAATCTAGGCGTTTCATGATCTACATTCTAATATATATTCTTAGGGGCATTTTTTTAGTTCCCTTAATAAGTGTTCATACTAAGATTGTGAATTTATCAAAATATATCCCCTGAGAGTGTCGTAACCAAGAGTGCAGCAAGGACTGTTGTCGTGCACCAGTTCCCGTTCGAGTCTTGCTCAATGTTGTGTTTTCGGGTTTTACCCTACGATACATATGGGCCAGAGCCGCCTCTACCTGCTCGTATCCAAACATGGATGTATTTTCTTGATAAAACACTTTCTCAATACTCACCAAAACTTAAGGATTTTTTTATTATACTTAGTGTTTTCTCTAAGGATTTACTAGGGTTTTCTAATCCTAATCCCAAAAAAACCTAAACTTATCCTCTGATAACAACTATGACAACCCTGATTTTATTATAAACATAAAGATGATTTATTACATAAAACATCACTTGATACAACAAATAAGATCGATAGGTTTAGTGTCTTTATGTCTTATTATCATTACATAAAAACATAAAACATTAAATACAACATCTTTATTGAAAACATCCTTTACATGACCAATACATTCCCTCATACTTAGCATTGCATGGGATAACCTGAGGACATGAATAAGAAATGGTTGAGCTATAAAGCCCAGTAAGGGAATACACATGGAATATCATGAAGAGAGAAATACAAGATAGATATTAGGCATATCAATAGAGAACAAGAGAAACATGGACATAAATGGATGATAAATCCTGATAATCATAACATTGAAATGTGGCAACAACACTTAACATGGAATTAGCATGAGCCAAGGCTCATTGCACATAGAGCATGAGTAAATCCTCATTGGACATAAATCACGAGTAAACCCCCATTTCACTTTTATTATAATTATTAAACCCTCACTACACATGATTTATCATGATACGATACATTACCCAATGCATTGGAGAGCTATAAGGGCACACCCTTCTTAAACATTTCATTTCAAGCATAAGTGTGCCACATGGTTCATAAAACATGGATTCATAAAACATAAAAATTTATTCCATGATAAAAGAATTTATAATTCATACATGATAATTTATAATAAATAACTAAATGTGCATAAAGGTGAATACCATTGATGGAGAAGTGGGCATGGTATTCACTACACAATGGCATTGGCTCAGAAAATTGGTGCGATTTCAGCAGTGTAATGGCGTTACATAAGAATTCATAAAAAATGTTTGATGAGAGAGAAAGGGGTTCCTTGTCATATTTACATGTAATGTACAGTATTGAGTTCATATAGATACAAGTACCAATAATTTTAATGAAATTTAGATTCAAGATACAAAAGTATTTCTTGAATGTAAAAGTGGTGAGAGAAGTTCCTTTCAGAATTTCGGAATAGTAACAGGTGTACATGGGAGGAATTTAATGAGGGAGAAAGGGTTCTCCCATCATTCAAACATAAATAGGGCAGTATGAGGGATGTGTGAAACCATACCCCAACATTCATAATTGATATTAAAATGGAAAAACAACTTAGTGAAAATTGGACAAAAATTAGAATGGAAGAAACAAACCCTTACTTGGAAGTGTGCTTCCAAAGGATAAAGAGAAGCTTATGAGAGGCTTCATGGGAGCTTGGGGCACCATGGGAGGATTTTAGAGGTAGTAGGGAAGAGGTTGGATGAACTCCAAAGTCTTTGAGTGTGGAGGAAGTGGGAGCTAGGGTGGGTTTATATAGGAATGGATAGGGAATTCTTTATTATTTAAGTTTGGGTCCCCTTATATTAAATTAATCCAAACCAAAAACCATACAATGGTTTTTTCCCATGGTTTTTGAAAAAGGTAAGAATAAATTCATATTTTATAATGATAAAGTCAGAAATTATTAAAATAATATGGTTGATTATTTGGAGGTGAGTCACACTCTAATGGAAATTAATTTAAAAAGACAAGGTGTTTAATAAGTCATGAGGGGTCTATTAATGCTTTGAAAAGTAAGCCAAACAAACCCAAAATCAAATTATTTTAATGGTAAAACATATATTGTCCTAACATAAAGATTATAGTATTTTATTACCTCACTATTGGGTCATTATGATGTCATAAAACACATTATATATTTAAACGGTATTTAATTTTTATCCAAAAATTTGATTGTCTCAGAAAATTATGAAAAATTCATCGTTGGATAATTTTGACATCCTGATTACAAAAATAACATTTATTTTATCTAAATAATTTTCTATATATTTTAATTTTCATTTTTAAAATAAAAATTGACATTTATTGAAAATTCACGGGTTTTGACAGAAATGGCTTTCAATCCTTAATAAAAACTATAATTGCATTCATAAAATTATAAGATCATTTATATTTAATAAAAATTAATTTAATAATAATAATTATTATTATTTATAAAAATATTATTTAAATCAAAAAAACCCTTAATTTAATAAAATAAAATTCTTAATTAAATAATAACTATAAAAACTTATTTGTACTTTATAAACTATTTACAATGTATCAAAAATGATAAGAAGGTATATTCATTTTTATATACAAAAAATAATATACATGAATGTAGTACTAGATATTTGTTACATAAACCCTTAGAACAGCCGCATAAGCCCTAAGGGTAAGGTGTGCGATGGTGACAGACTGTTGTGGTGGCTCTGATAACATCGCTCGAGTGGTAATTTCTATCAATATCCACATCTCCCGTAGACGGTCACATTCGAGCTTGACATGATGAAGCTCAGCTTGGGCTTGGTCAAGAGAGAATCCCAAGGATGTCACCTCTTTTCCGAGCTCCAGCAAATGGGCTTCTTATGGGGAAATTCTACTAGATGAGGCCATCACTTCCTTTGTCTGAGTAAATTTGGATTTGTTAAAGCCCTGTATTTATACTAATCATGTGATCACTGTTTAACGGCTATATAAGAAAAGGTCAAAATTTCGTAACATAAAACCAATGAAGTTGAAATTTTATATAAACATAAATAGACATTAAATTATATCAATAGGGATTTCCATTAATGAAACATTGTGTCATTACACATTCACTTGGATGGGAGGACCATAAGAATAATAGATCTTTATTGAGTCAATTATGTTTATATTTAGTTAGGTTGGGATATTCTTGGAGTGGAGGTTGAACATGTCATCCTCAACACTATGAGGACCAGCCAAGAACATGTGCAGCATCACGGTACATAATGAGAAATATGATTTTCTAAATTGTGAATAATTTGAGGGGAATATTTGGATCCCATTATATCAAAAGATAGTGAGGGATAAACAAGAAAAATAATTTATAAAACATTCATAGGGGAGTATATCAATGATATAGCACATTGGTTGTTTGAATGACCTATAATATTTTACTTCATTAGTTGATATATATGAGGTATCCTAGGTATTGTGCTTATAATATTATCTCATACACATTATCAGGACATAAGTGAATGTTATTCATCTGGAAAACAGCTCTAATATGATGAATCAAACTCTCAATAGGGAAGAGAACATGAAGGTGATCCCAAGTCTATAAAAAATAGTTTCAATTTTATAATCATAGAATTCTTAGTTAGGTTTTTGAAAATGTTGGTATAAGAATATAGTTCAGGGTTAATGATTATAGGGAAGATATGGGAGTGGACATCCATCTCAAAAAAATTAGTAGGAGTTGTGAATTCCGTGATGTATGTTGAAAAAAATCCATTTTAGTGTCATTTCTCTGTAATTTAGTGTCAATTGTTTTTTATGATATGGAATAAGAGAATGATTTTCAGGATTAGTCAATAATATTTCAATTTAAGTGGATAATTTCTAGAATTAGAGTCTTTGAGGGACTTGGCTACTGCACATAAAAATTTTATCTTGGGTTCTGCAAGATTCATGAGCCGAGGTAGTGTTCATGGAACCCCAAAGTTGGGGTAAAAGTACTAACATGAGAGACTATCATATGGGTGTGAGTTTGTAGTTCATGGTAAAGGGATGAGTCAAATGCTTGTACTGAAAACTACTCCAACTATATTGGATGAAATAACTACACCCACTATAAATATGATTTACAGGTCATTTAAAAATTCATTGGGTTTTTTGATACAAGATAATCATGTTATTTTATATCTAATACAATTTCCAATCACATCCGTTCAGCTATGGAAATATTGTACATTGTTTTTACCATTGATACCTCGATAGGAGTGTGATCATATGTCATTGTATTTTTTAATGAATATTCTCTCGATATTGATGGATATCATTTATTTGGGGAATACTTTTTTTCTAGAAATGGTTTGATTAAATTTTATTTTGTGTATTTATTTAATAGTTTTATAACAAGATTATATATGTTATTTCTGGAATATGTTGGCCTTCATATAACCCTGTTGAGGTTTTTATATCAAATATGGTGGATGATTTATTCGAATTTTACATGAATGAAAAATTGAGTGAAAATACGATTGCATCATAGGTTCTGTTTAAATCTTTATTATGGATTATAGAGATCCATATAATAATACAATTCTTCAATTTGTGGATAATTTAAATATGTATTTACTAATGTGTTCCTTGTCTTGCCACTATATAAAGATATCATGGTCACTATTTAATTGGTTCTATGATATAAACATATTTTTATAAACCCTTATATGATGGAACCACCAGTGCTACAAAATATGAAATTTTTTTTTGAGGATATATAATAAAATGGTTTCATAGGGACTAGTGAATCCCCATGGAGTATTGTCTTATTATCCTCCCTAAAAGAAAAATGAATCATCTATATCATTTTTATATTAACCGAGATCTAAAAGGATACTAATATAGAACTGATAACACCACTCATGCATCAACGATCTCTTTAATCCTATTAGTATTTCCCATAGTTTTTGTACTATTTAATTATGGTTTGGGTACCATCAGTTGAGTATGTGACTGTTTGATATCACATACAGTATGTTTAGTTGTACATATGTCCAGAAAGAGTGTGTGTACATGTTTTATAGTATTAGAAATATAAAATTGTTACTCATATCCTTGATGAATAAATCCTTCCATCAACAAATTGATCTATCTGTAGTGGTTTTCATAATTGAGATCCTTATTTAATCCCCTTCTATATATGATCATTATAAAAATATTTACATCAAATTATGTACGATGGGAGAGCCTCATATATACACACATATAACATATTTTCATTTTTATCTTGATATATTACACTTCATGGAATATTCTATCCAAGAGGATGAATAGATTTTGGACCTAAAGAATATGATATATATGGTATCTAGTCAATGACCCTATAAATGAATTTCAATTTAAATCATACAATATTTGATGAAAATTATCATTTTTTAGTTCATAAATTATCAAATTTAGTAGAATGATATTTCTATAATACTAATAAATGGTTGAAAATTTATTTCTATAGATCACATTTATATGAATTTATTGAATTCTAGATGAGTAATACCTCAACCCAAATAATCACATTTCATCTGCTGAGTTAGGATTATATTGTGTATTGTTAATAATCATGATTTGGGATTGATGTTGTTTTGATGTAGGATGATGAATTTTGTTATTGTCGATCTACATAACCAATAACAAATTTTAAAAAGTATCCCAATAATGAAAAGATGTTATCTACAATGATATATTCAATAATATGATGGTGACAATATATTTTTTGTGGGAGATTTCTGGTGTTAATTGACAACAAGTTTTTATAGAATAACTTTTCTAAATGGAACAAAATAATTTTATAGAGGAGGTTGGTCAATTATTTGATTACCTTTAACTTATACAAGGAATATATATTTGGAATGTGAAACACTATTGTGAAAACCATCTTTATAAATATGTAGTCCTTGGAAGAGTATGAATCTTCTAATGAGTGGTGGTTGATGATACATATTTCCCACAGACATTTAGATTCTTAGGAGTCTCGTTGGTGATAGATATTTATATAAAAATATATTCTTAATTTTCATATAGATTGAGTAAATAGGATGAAGTACAATTAGATAAGAGTATTAGTGTCGTGGGATCACTTATATGGAGGGGAGCCACCATAATGATTGTTAAATTACATTTATTAGGTCCTAAACATCTATAGTTTTATCATGGATATTGGTTCAGACATGGGTATCTCATGAGTGAATTTCATTCTTCATTATTATCTGTACATACTGGGATGAATAATTTTTATCACAATATCTAAAAGAAATAAAATTTACTAGGGAAGAATAATGAAATAGCGAGATACATGGTGTTATGATTCACCAATCAACAAGTGAAATCCATGAATCAATATCATATTAGGTTATAGTAAGAATTTTGTGTTCCATAGTTTATGTGGAATGACATAGGCCACAATTCCATGATAATATTACTTATAAAACCTATAATGATATATTCCTTATGGGTGATTATGGAGTGACTAACAATGATTTTCAACTTCTTTTATATAAACGATTCATTCATTTCATGTCAATAGGTTAATATATATTTGGTTGTGGTAGTTCAACTTCATGATGTCCCCTAAACAACAATTATTGAATCAATACATATAAATTTGAACACATTTAATTTAGAGCATTTACATGGAACAAAGATCATAGGAATTTATGAGTGTATATAATCATTTTTATACTAATAGAAAATATGAATGAATGATTCAGATTCTGTTGATCTTTTTTCAAGAAAGTGTTATGTAGATTAGTATTTCATGTAATTAGAATAAGGAACTCGTGCAATTATCTTAAAACAAGTTCTCCTGGGAATATAACCAAATCATTCACTTTGATAATTTATATTTATGAAAATAATATTCATTTTTGATCTAGTTAGAGGAAGTAGGGTCATTACACTTTGGGCATAGTCTCGTTTAGATTAATTGTATGCATGTTTTGTTGAGTAGAAAATATTTTCTCTAACACCCCTTGATTTTGGGATATACGGTTCTTCAAATTAATTAAATATTTTTCATATTTTTCATTTAATGAAAAAATAAATTTAGATTGTGTTATTTAAGAAACTATGTTTTGATTATATAGAATTATACCCCATGTTATGTCGTCACTACATAGAATCTATAGATTAATATTCATTACACAAAACATTATGATTGTCTTTTGTTGAAAACAATATTGATTTCCCTCAAAATAATTTTTTACACATGACGTAGAGTTTTATAAAAATACAATATACAATTAATATTGATACTAATATATTATTATATTATCAAACTAACAATTGGAACATATTTTTAAAAATGTTTTATATATAATTTCCAAATGCACAAAAAAATTAATAGTTTTCTTACAAATTTATAATAAATGAATGTAAGAACTAATTGAAAATATTTTAGTTCCATTTCTAATAATTCATTTTTTCAGTTTATATAAACATTTAATATCATTAAAATAAATAGAATTGATAATCTATTATAATTAAATATATATATTGAATAAAATAATTTACACTCCTTTTATGTGTTTTCTAGAAAATATATAATCAAAATTCCAATTTTATTCACATTATTATATATTAGTTTAAAATGTTTTGTTAACACATTTTATTTGAGATCATAATTTAAATTGTATTTTTGAAACATTTATAATTTATTTAAAATAATTATATTCATTTTTGAAAGAGTATTATCAAATTTATATTTTAGAAATTATTTTTAATTTTTATGAGAAGTTTTATAGTTTGTGAATAGTGAAAACAATGAATATTAATTAATAACGACATTTTCATATAATTTATATAGATATATGGTATTTTAATTTTTTAAATATTTATTTAGTTCAATATTAAATAAATTAATCATATTTTATTTATTAGAATAAATTTCACAATGAAATTGGATATATAAACATTTCAATATATTTAAATTTTTCAATTTTGAAACATGTCTTCTTATTTTTTCTATGTGATTAAATATAAATTAATTTAATCAAATTTTATGATTATAATTTCTAAAAATTTATTCCATATCTGAAATCATGAAAATTTTAAATTTCTAAAAAAATGCACCTGATTTTTGACAAAAAATTATTAGTGAAAGTAATTAAAATTAACTACAGTGATTAATGTAAAAATAAGCATAGATTGCACTTAAACATTAACATAAGGGTCCAAATACTATAGAACTATGTCCAAAAAAATATTTTATTCAAATATTTATACCTTATACTCCCTATTCTAAATAGTTTAAATCAATTTGAGTAACATGATTTAATGGACACCTCTTAATATGGTCTACCATTTTGTATTTACATGTATTCCACTGATCCTCTACAGAAAATGGTCACTAACCACCACCACAATTTTTCACACACATAAATCCCATTGGATATATAAAAAATTACCCAAATAATATCCAATATTCCCTCATATCATTTTATAGGCCACATTTTTTCATAAATCCATCCATGGAATCCCATTGATGGAAAACAAAATGAGTTACCTGAAAAAGAGGAAACACTATTAAATTTGACTTTCTGTCTTATTTCATTATCCACCAATTAAGTTGTTATTTTTCTGTGACTATATAATATCATATGTATCATAATTTTCTAATATTTTTATAATATGGTTTCAAACTACACATAAACATGATTCTGTAAAATAGGTAGTGAACTTTTCATTTTTGTGTACAATGGACTACCACCTTGTGAAACAATGTTTTTCTTTTTTTCCCTTTACCACAAGTCATAGATTTGAATTGGTATATATATAATATTTCTATATTATATTTATAATATTTATAACTTCATTTTCCTTCGTCAATTTTATATAACACATACCTTCATTCTCTCTATTTTTTTGGGAATGTGGTAACTTCATTTATAGTCCTCTAGACTACCACCACCTCAAAATGATGTTATTCATTCAGAAATTACACCAATTGTAATATGGTAGGGTTTAGTAAATAGAAATTAAATATTTTTCAAAATACATCTAGTGGATTGATAATAAGGATACATATACATATATTTCCATGACATTATTTCATTAAAAATGATAAGAAAATGAAAACAACATTCATGCATATGTATGTCCTTCCATCTTCTTAACTATGTATTTTATTAAATACATATATATTTTATAGTATATGATAAATAATTATTTAATTAATATATATTTTATTTATATCAGGTTTTAATGTATGATAACATGTAAATCTTTTTCTATATAAGAAGATCAATAATAAAATGTGGAATCCTATATAAAAAACAAAGAATACATTACCCAAAACGAAACAGTAACATTGGATTATTAACAAAAGGTAACATAAAATCACAATAAATTTGTATATCATAATAAATATAAAAATTTGATTCATTGGTGGATTTATAATAAGAATATATTTATTATAGAATTGTTTTCAATTTGTTTAAAAAATGTGAATACTTATGGTATGGTTTCTGTAGTATCACTTTTATTTTGTGAGATATATGATATATTCAACAAATATTTATATTTTTTGGTTTATATACATAAATATTAAATTTTATATTATGAATTATAAATATATAATGATTTTAAATGTTTAAATTGGTGTTATTAATTCACTTGGATATTGATTAAAATGTTACTCTTGTACAAAGGGGGCTTCATATCCCGCATTAGTTTTCGGCAATACCTATTCCATATTCACCAATCATTTATTAAGTGTGGTTTATAAACTACAAATGAATTTATAATATGAATATATTAATTAAATTTATTGTTTTTTTTTACATATCCATTTTTTGATATATCATTCATGGGGTTTACAGTTCAATAGTTACCAGACCGGTAAGGTAATTTTGCCTAAATTTATTTCATTGAAACACTTGTTATATTTTTTACCAATATTCATTTATAAGATTTATATTCTACAATTTTACTTTTAATATTATTAATATACTTCATATCATGATATATTTTTATTTATTTTCTTTTATTATTTCATGTTGAATATGATTTATTGTTTCTATATTGGTCAGTGATTATTGCTACAACTCATCCTTTATCTAGATTTGATAGGATTATGCTTCCATTGATGAAATCCTATGATTTTTCACTCAAAAATTATAATATATTTTCTTCAACTATATTCATTAATTTAATATCAATGTAATTGTAAAACGTTTCCACACTATTTTTCTTAATATAAATAATGATATTTAATGAAGGTTTGACTTTATTTCTTTCCTTGGTCTAAAATTTGTGTTCATTCGTAATAATGTTTTCTAAAAACTTATTAAAACAGTATTTTAAATTATAAATTAATATAATATTAATATAAAAGTATTATAAAGATATTTATGTATTAAAATGTTATTAATATGGGTTTTAATCATCCTTTAAATGTTTTCAGGTTTATTTTCAATGAAATATTTTTTCAGAATGTTGTATGATTTAAAAATAAATTTTCATAGAAGAAAGAATATTTTCCTCAAGAATAATTTTAATATATTTGTAAAATATTCCATTCTATGTTTTTTGTAGAGTTTTTCAAAGATAGGTATTTTGGAAATGATTTGTATTTTAAAATATTATTATCATCTAATGATTAAATACCTTAAAAATGATCAAGGTGGTCATTAAAATATAATTTTATATCTAAGATGACATTATTCATATAGTTTATGATTTTCCAGAGATATGATCTAATAATACCATTAACATTATTTCATTCATTGGATTATGTTTTTATGTAATGATGTTTATCAAAAACATTTCTATTCCATGGTAAATTACATGATAAATTCTATTGAATCACAAATCATTTCATGGGTTATTCTAGGTTAAAATGATTATGAATCCTATCTTCATTCCAAAATTTACGATATCATGAAATTATTTAGAAAAAATCTTAATTATAGTGGTTATGATGTGATTTTAATGAAACCCATTTTTATGTTTCATGATATGATGGATGTTTTATATTCTTGTGGAACAAGTATGTTAGATTACGTTTTTTGATGGGTGGGATATATATATATCCCTCTAATGAATTAGTTGATGATAAATGTTATGTGAACTCTTAGGGTACATGGGTTGAAGTCCAATCCCCACAACAATAGGGTACATAGGTGGTATCCAAATCCCATCAAAAAGAGGGTACATTGCTTGTAGCTCAATCCTAAATATAAAATGATTCAAGAATTTCAACTATTCCATAAAACAGGAGGGAATATATATTGTAGTCCATTCCAAAATATATGGGTGTACATTTTTTGTGTCCCTTGCCTAGAAATTATTTTTTCCATGAGTTATTAGCTAAATCCATATGTAGGTACATGGGTGAATAGACAATGTCTAATAAGTTATGAAAATATTGGTAAGTATCCTTGAAATATGATTTTATATGTATATTTGTATGCCAAAAATTCATTTTCATAAATCTATGTTATGTTACCATATATTATTATCTTGAACCCATTTTGAATCGTGTGTTATGAATAGACAATATTTATGAGATAACTCATGCATATGATATTTGATGTACAGTGTTTGATATTCAAATGTTATTCTCATGTTCTCATATACTTATTATCATTTTATTCTTTCTTATTTTCATTGATTTTCCATTACTGAGAATCTAAAAACACAGTTTCTTATGTTTACTAACCCCATGTTATGAATAATGGTTTTAATTAGATGTAATTAAGTTGAATATATTTTTGGTTGACATCAAATATCATACAAAATGTATGATTATGGTCATCCATGTTTCCAGAGAAACTAATGTATTATTCTCATGATACCTATAATTTTGTATTATGATGAATATTAATCTAAAATGATGTAATATAGATTTATTTTAGGCTTGGGTATCAATTGTTGGAATCTTTATAGGGTACATAGAAATTATACACAAACCAAACAATTTTCAATTGAAAATTCAAGGATTTTCATATTGATTTTGTCTTAGTGTCTTTATATCTATATAAATTATATATTGGAATGAAAGGTAAGAATATTCCAATGGTCTATAGGTAATTTGATATTTTGGAGATTATTTTTACAGTGACATATCAATTATCAGTTATATAACACTAAGGATACTTACCAATCATTATTAATGTGTCATGTATTTATATTCACCACCCGAATTCATCTCATTTGATAGATATTATTGAAATTGAGCATGATAATAATGTTTCCTTTGAGGAACATGAGATATATATCAAGTATTGTAGTGTGAAAAATATTCATGGAGTTACCATTCCACTAGTATTAGTGAAGTAGATGAATGGGAAAATTTTAGAGGATTCATGGGAGGTGGATTTAGATTTATGGGTAGAGTGTCTTGAGTTATTCGTTGATACCTATCGGGGTTACATATGAGAATATCTCAAGTTATAAGGATTATACGGAGGGGATTTAATAAAATCCAATCATTTACAAATGTATATTCACTATTCACAATTTAAAAAACTATTATATATTATATAATTTATCAAAATAACTTGGTAAAATATTATTTCAAAATTGTTTCATGTAGCGTAAGAGGTTATTTAATAAGAGATAAATTTGGAACATAGAAAGGGATATGATTCACTAACACTAGAAAAATGGTGGACTAGGTAGTATCCTAGTAATGAAATAGGAATCACAATGTTTATATAAAAAATCCTTGTAGAATAGGATAGATTTAGGAATCCCATTGGATTTCCAATGGGTTTTATGAAGCTGTAGTTGTTTTTCCAAAAAGAACCTTCTATCTTAAGGAAACATTATCTTCCTAACATCAATATTCAAGGTTACAAATACAATTGGATGAATTGTAACCCCTCTAGAAACATTTTTTTAAATGATTAATATTCACCCACTAATACTAATTAACTATTAACATTGTTGAATGGTTATCTATTGATTATTATTCCCCTCAAACAATTTCACATGGTTCAGTTTTCATTACATGATATTTGATATCATTAATTGATAATCCTTTTTTAAAATTTTGTAATTAGTATTGTTTTATTCATTAATCTTATTATTAAACGATTAACAAGATGAGGCAACTTCATTACATAGGGAATCATTGTGCTTCTCATTAATATATATTTTTTACTTTGGGATTATTCTTCTACCATTATTTTTTTTGTAATGAAACAACTCCCAAATGCCATCTTCAGTATTCTATAATGTGATCATTTTGTGATCACACTCCATTATACATATAATGTTTTCTCAAGATAAATAACTATAATTTCATAAATCATTATTCCTTTACACCCCACTGATATAAATTTTTCTATTGGTTGTTGAGACATTGAAATGTTTTCACCCAACTCGAGTGCCTCCGGATGAACTTCTTTTGGAAAATATAAATATTGAAAATTTAATCCTATGATGTAATTGGTAGATTTGTTATAGGAACAAAATAACATATAAATTGGATATTTACATGTATAACAAATTTTTTTTGTGGGATATTATTTAATTGAAGTTGAAAATTATCATGAAAAATAAAATTGGATGAAAGGGAAATTGAAAATAATAGAATTTTGATAGATAAATTTTAATTGTGATGAGTGAAAATAATATGGAAAATGAGGGAATGTTGTATTTTTGGAATTTTTTTATGTATTGTATATTTTTTATTATATATATATGAAATGAAAAATATACAATATTTTTTGAATTCAGATACAGTCTGATGTCACATAAAAATTTTTATGGCTATATTATTTGAACTCAATCAAGGTACACTAAAACATGAAATATGTAATTATTCCGAGGATTGGTAATTCATAAATGGAAAAAGTAAGTGGTTTTAGAAATGAAACTATGAAAGATCCTACTAATTGGTGAATATGAGATTTCTACATGGCAAGGTAATTCTCCTGGCCGTAATTTTGAGTATGGAATGGTTCATTTAAATTCATACAAAATAAGGTTGGACTAACCCTGGTAGTTAGTATGGAGATGTTGGGTAAGGGGTCAATTTGATATTCTACATTGAAATTATGATGCATACCTATTTATGTCATATTTTTTAATGTACTACTACCTATAGAGAATTTTTTTTAAATCTAGGGAGGTTCCCAACTATTTTTATAAAACACCCAATTCAAGCCTCCATTTGGTACTAGAGAACCCTTCATAGATATCTCTCATGAAAATGGAAGGGGCTATTATAAAATATTTTTGGTTTTTATCGAATTGACTGAAATTTGATGTGGGTTGGAGGATGAGGATCAGGACTATAGTTGGGAGTTTTTTTTATTCTCTTTTTTTACTTTTATGTATTAAAATACTTTCGACGTAGAAATTTGGAGAAGGTCAGCATTGGGAGGATAAAAGGGCAACGAATGAATCCGGGAGGGAAAGAGAAGATTTCTGGACCCAGGAGGTCGGCACTCCCAATATTCAGAGTATGCATGCAAGCAGCCCTCTATTGCACAAAATCATTTGTACCTAGTGTTTTTTCAAGGGAATGATTCAATGGAAGGTCCTCCAAAACCTCAAAATGGATCGACACGTTTGGGTTCCTGGGTTGACCGAAAGCCGTCCTTGAGCACACCCAATACAGCATCAACCGATCATTTGTGTGCAGCACCCCTTCTTGAACACAATGTGTCATCAACTAATAATTTACGTGCAACAACCCTTTTCTTTCTGGATTTTACATCAACAGACCATTTGCATGAAACACCCCTTTGAATGCCCAATGAGATGTTAACTAATCTTTTGCTCACAACGTCCCTTTGCACGCCCAATGGGACGTCAACCAAACATTTTCACGCAGCGCCCCTTTTTGTGCCACCCCTGAGGACATCCACTATGAATTCATGCATACCATCCCCCCTTGGGGTTGTAATAGAAGAGAACTGATTCTCTACTATGAAAAAGAAACCTCTTCTTTGATTGCGTGAAAAACACCACAACCTTCAGGTAAGGGATCTTTTGCGACGGGACCCCCACAGGTCCTCATTTGGGTGGACCCTCTTGGGTATGATCCTCGTCCATTTTATTTTACCCAAATTCATTTTTCTGCAAGAGTTACCTTTTGCGTGCAAGTTTCCTCTGCATCATATTTTTTTTATGTGCTTCTGGTTCATCATGCATGCAACCCTTCCATTTTTTCGCTACCTATCTTCTTTCATGCAACCCCCCCCCCCCCCTCATGCACTCCATGTGTCATCCTCACCTTATGTCAGCATGTATGAGCCCCACTTATGTTCAACACACCTGTGTCATGCGCTCTCTCCCCATGTGGCCATTCAGGTTTTCACGATGCAATTTCAAGGTCCATTGGGTGGTTCTTCATGTTGCGTTCATTCGCCTCATGGTTCTTCGCATAGGCACCCTAATGGATATTTCTTATTCATGAAGCCATTCTAATGGTGACCTCTCAATGGATCACTCATGAACACCACCTCTCAGCAACATTTTTGATGGAATACCTTTTTCAATTTCTGGATGGTATCAGTTATTTATGTCTTAGGGGGGGCGGTGTGAACCCACCTCGTCCGAGTAGCAGGATGTAAAACTACCAACCCCCGTCGTCCTCAGCACATGACGTTAAACTATGACCTCACCTCATTATTCGTACATGGGGTTCCCCACCTTGTACATTCTGCAGACCCACTAGTCTCCACGTGAGTGAAATCATTCCTCACATTGAATGAAATCCTCTTTATTGGAGCGTAATTTGACCATGGGAAGAGGAAAACCACCATTGTGTAAGTCTGTAGCCTTTATTGGGGGTGGTTGCAAGCCTGGTCCCTAGATCATCTTCCACAAAAATACAAGAGTGGGGGGGGGGGATGGGCATGGTATCCCTCCTTTCTTCGGTGAAAAATCCTGCTCTATTTGGGCATTGTATCCACATGGCATCCATCTTAGAATAAGTCCCAATAACAATCTCATTGGGAAACAAACCTTGCATAAGCCCCTGTTTCCACTTTGGGCTTCTAGCCACGTGTAAGCCCTTGTTTCCTCTTTATGCAGCTAACCACGTGTAACCACACTCCACATCCCATGGATACACCAATCACGACATGATCATTAGGTCTTTTTTTTTATTCTATTTTCTCCCACCGAACATGACTCATGTGATCATAGAATAATCATTAGCTATAACATCCTCCAAGCCACCTAGAGTGTATGTCCCACACCCATTTTGAACTACATGGTCATTGATCCTTGCTAAGGCAAGGTACATAAGAAGCCTCCCTGAGGTTCAATCCCACCATCTATTGGTCTCAAATCCCTTCATGACAGTCCAACAACCCCATTCTAAACTACATTATCTTTAATCATTTCCAAGGCAAGGTACATCGAAAGCCTCCATGAAGTTCAACCCTAATACCAATTGGTCTCGAACACTTCACAGTAGTTGACCAAAATATCCTGAACTATGTGGGAATTGATCCTTGCTAAGGTAAGGTACGTTGGAATCCTCCCTAAGGATTAAGCCCAGAAATTATTCATTATGACCCCCTTCATGTCAAACCACATTTGTCCCGCATGACATAAAATTGCATTCCCCCTTTCCCTCATGCACGAAAATAAGTTTCATACACCCCACCAGAACAGTGTGGGATTTGATCCTTTTCTCCTATACAAGGTACGTAGGAATCCTCCATGAGGTTCATTCCCATCTAGCGGTAAGTAGTTGTTCCCCCATCCAACATTAATCCATTGTGACCCCATCCATCATTAAGCTATGGTGAACCCCATTCAGTGGTAAGCCATAGTCAACCCAAACATAGCGGTACGCCACTGTCATCCCTTCAATTGGGAACCATATTACGGGTCTATCCAATTGACGTAAGACCATCCTCGGGGTTCTAACTATGTGTAAGCCCCAATATATCATCGGGTCACTATCCATCATGCACACCTCAATTCAATACACCCATCCTGAACAACATCGACCTTGATTCCCTACCACATGGATACATAAGAGGTATCTTCGATGATCAAGACCAACATCAATGTCGCCCACATGTCAAATCTATCTCAATCTCCATCCACTTCAATTGACCATACATTATCCATTGTGATTCTTAACTAGGTCACCACATATCAGTGTGATCATGCATGTTCCCCTATTCACTCCCACTATAAGTAACCAATGAGATAATCATGAATTATCCCCAACATCAGTATTCCCTCCAGTGGTTGCGCCCATATGATCAAACCTAGTAAGTATTTTGATCAGTATGATCCATCTCCGCTAGATTTTAAACACATTACATAACTTTTGTTTAGTATAGGAAGATGAGGAAAACATCTGATACAGTCTTATGGAAAAAATTTCCCACATTTTATGTGGGATTCCTCAAACATCTATGCCTTTGAAAAGCCCTATAATATGTGGCTGAAATCCAGACGCACTAGTGTTCCAGCATCCAGGCACGCCAATGATGTTCAACATGACTACTCTACTGATAGAGGGATACTTCCCTCAGTAAAACCCTAGGAATGTCTCCAAAGAAGTTGTGTAATTAACTGGCATCCATGAAGAAATATAAATAGGAATATTTTTACAAACAACGTCTTAATATACAAGGGAGAATCAGAAAAGGGGAAAATTTCCAAGGAGGAATCCATGGTTAGAAGATCCTACATCACATCATCCCATTCCGATCAAGGGGAAAATGTCCCTGAATAAATAACGGATGCCACCCACCTTTGGAAAAATTGAATTAGGGGAATCACCCAGTGTATTTTTGTACTCCTCGACAAGTGGATGTGAACCCCCTGATGAAAGAATTTGAAAAAGAAATTTGGAACCTGATATGATGATCTCCTCCTCAATGTGGATATTAGTAACATTCAAGACATCAGTGGATTAGCACGTCAACAGATCTAGTTATCCAGTGTTGGGTCCTACAACGAAAATAGCGAGCCTCATGTGAAACTCACCTGATTTTGGGGTCTTCAAAACAGTGGGCAACCGGGTCTGAGAATTTGTTTATCATGGATCATTCTTACTAGCAATGGGATATGGAATGGGGATGGGGAACTAGACATTGATTTTGTTGTTTCAAAAATAATGGTTTAATATCCCTTCTTTCAAGAACCAATCCACTGCATCAAGAATCTAATCGCCACCCACCCACCATTACACGGGTAGGGTCAATGCCAACACGTAAATTCCACATGGATCAACTGATTCTATGACAACTTCCACACCCACAACTGATGGGTGCCCATGCCCCTTCTCCCTTATGAATTCGTACGATTAAGGGTGATAAAGGAACTCGTACTTTGATACAAAGAGGAGGGGATTCTAATGACTCAGGTTATAGCCTACTAGGATTTAGAGGTGTCTACACCTCATCACCATTGTTGTGCAGGGATCCACTGCTCCCCACCCTAACGTACAATCGTTTTGGTGGCCTCTCCCCAGAACACATTGATGACACCCTCCCATTTGCTGATGTGTTAGGGGATGTTAGGGATAGCTTGGCCGAGATCGCATTATTGGGACCACCATGGTGGGCCCCCATAAGGCCGCACTAGAACCACCACCAGGTCCCACAGGAAGAAGAGCAGGTAAGCTATGTACCTGCACCACCGGCCCTAGTCTCGTAGACCTGACGCCATCATCAGGAACAATACAAGGAATACATGTGCCTAGGGGAATTGTTATCCACAAATATTGTGTCCAGGGACACCTTGGACATGTATCATCATCCCACTTTGTACACTGAGTAGGGGAACTTATATACCCATCCCGGATCAAGGCCTCAACCGCCCCATGGGTGGTTAGGGTTGAATATCTTGATTTCCGGTGCAGGGAGCACCCACCGTGGACCAACCCACTAAAGCGACAGTGAGTACAGATGTCCACCCTGTACCACCACCATGGAGAACACAATTCCTCCCCTCTTCCAAGCTTGACATAGAGTTCCTCCCTATGCTAATTTTAATTTGAATGATGGTCCCCACCATGATAGTGACACTCAGTACGAAAGCCTCTCCCAAGCTCATTAAGTTGTGTATGGGTTTATTCTTCCAGCCACGGAACACAGATATGAATATGTTATGGATTTAGTAAATCTCCAATATGGGGTCCTTCCCTGTGTGCTTACAATAGCCAGCTACGGTCCCCCTCGCCTTAGTAATCAGTGGGGTGAAGGTCTTCATTGCTTCATTGGCACCCAACACAGAGGTCCTACCTGTGTCCGGATTTACCAGTATGAGGACCATACTTGCGCTGACGTTGCTAGGGAAAGCGAGCATGGAGGTCCCACCCATGCTTCTTCCATCACTAGTGGCGGTCCTTCCCACACCAGCATTTCCAGTAGAGGTCCCATCAACACATCATTCAGTGGTCTGAATGTTCCCCCCGAGATCCCTTTGATGTCTATCCAGATGCTCCTCGCACCCCATCTCACACAATCAGATGTCCTCCCCACCTAAGAAACAATATAGACAATAGAACTCTTCATTCCAGAAATTTATCCTATCCCATATAACCTTCCCGGGGTTGGAGGGGAGGACTTCTCCACCAAACAAATAACACCAAGAAGATTCAGATTGTGATAAACTGGTTTGCTTCTCAGATTCTGAGGCAGAATATGACTCAATGATGGATCCCTCACCTAGATCCTCCATGTCGAGTGCTGGGTAAAGAACCAGGCGCATCGGCCTCATACTTCCAGAATGTGAGTACCATCGGATTCCTGCCTCCCACCACAAGTATATCTAGGAGGACAAAAATTT